>CM042687.1:47728721-49043562 GCA_023614405.1 Avena insularis | reverse complement strand
ACTCGCTTCTCCTCCTCGCGATCCGATCCGATCTAGCACCACAAGTGGCGGTGCCTCCGTGAGATGCACACGTGCAGCACCTCGACGTCTCCTCCTTCCTCGGACCAGCAAGTATGGTGGAGAGATGGATTGGATCTACAACACGACGGCGTGGTGTATATGGTGGAGAATTTCTGCCGCAGGGCTTCGCCTACAAACAGTTGGGAGGGAGAGAGGAGGGCAGCAGGGCTACTAGGGTTTGGAGGAAGGTGTGTAGTGGGGGGAGGGGGCGCACCAGCCCTCTATATATAGAGGGGGGGTGCGGCCAGCCCTTGCCCATCCTCCAAGCCTATCTCTAGTTTAACGATTTAAACTCTCCCTTCTAGAAACCCTATCTTATCTCTAGTTTAAACGATTTAAACTTATCTAGGATCGGCTGGGCCCTATGGGGCCTTGTGCCCCTGGCCCAATGCGGCCAGGACACTCCCTCATAGGCCCATGCCCTCCCGGAAGGTGGGGCCACGTTGGTCCCCTTCCGGAAGGTTCTAGAAGCTTCCGACAATACCGATTAACCCGGAACAATTCAACTCCAAAAACTGCAATCGCTTATATGAATCTTATTCTCCGACCACTCCGGAACCTCTCGTGATGTCTCGGATCCCATCTGAGACTCGAACAAAATTCATAAACCAAGTATCCAATCTATCCTAGCGCCGAGACACGTTAAGTGTGTGACCCTGGTTCGAGAATATGCATATGATCTTCTATCAATAATCAACAGCGGGGTCTGGGCACCCATATTGACTCCCACACATTCATCGATGATCATATCAGATGAACCACGATGCCAGGATTCAATCAATCCCATATATATATTCCCTTCGTCTCGCGATATTTTACTTACCCGAGATTCGATCGTCGGTATCGTCATACCTAGTTCAATCTCGTTCACAGCAAGTACTTTACTCGTTCCGTAATCCGATATCACTTTGTGATTAACTCCTTAACCACATGCTTGCAAGCGTGTTGATATCGACACGAGTGGGCCCAAGTATATCTCTCCGACTTGGTAGGGACAAATCCCATCTCGATACATACAACCCAACAGATACTTTCCGATCACCTGAGAGACACCTTTATGATCATCCTCTCATAGGATGACGTTTGATGACCTCAAAGCTTTCTTCCGATACCAGGGAGTTGTATTATCTCATGGTCTAAGGAATACAATATTTGACATGAGCAAAGACGAACACGATGAAACGATCTAATAGCTTTGCTTAGTTTGGGTCTGTCCACCATATCATTCTCCCAATGATATGATCTCATTATCAATTGACAACTCATGTCTATGGTTAGGAAACCTTAACCATCATTGATCAATGAGCTAGTCCATAGAGGCGTACTAGGGACACGGTGTTGTTCACAAACCACACAAGTATTAATGTTTCCGCTTAATACAATTCTAGCATGGAATACAAACTTTATCATGAACAAGAATTATAATAATAACATCTTTATTATTGCCTCTAGGGCATAATTCCAACACAATCCAATGGTCAAGTTGAGCGAGCCAATGGATTAATTCTGCAGGAAATCAAGCCACGTCTTGAGGCACCGCTACATAGAGAAGCTGGAGCCTGGGCGGAAGAATTGCCATCTGTGCTGTGGAGTTTACGAACTACATCCAACAGATCCACCAGCTACACCCCCTATTTCATGGTATATGGAGCAGAAGCCATCCTACCTTCCGACATCCTCCACGATGCACCAAGAGTTGCCGCCTACGACGAAGATGACACTGAAGAATCCAGACGCCTAGATGTGGACCTTCTCGAGGAGGAGCGCGTTTTGGCATGCCAAAGATCCACCATCTATCAGCAGAAGCTACGCAGCTACCATAGACGCCACGTTCGGCATCGCTCATTTAAAGAGGGGGATTTGGTGCTCTGACTTAAGCAGAAAAAGTCACACAAATTATCCCCGCCATGGGAAGGACCATTCATCATAAGCAAGGCGCTGCTCAATGGGTCTTACTACCTTGTCGACAATCGTGAGCTCAAGGATAGACCCAATGATGATCATAAGCGTAAGCGACGTGACCCGGATGATGACTACCCGGAGCTTGATCGGCCATGGAGCATAGCACAGCTACGTCCTTTCTACACTTAGAATTTTTTATCTAATCGTGTACCTCTTATATGATCAAATGAAATAAAGCTCTCTGGTTCACTCATATTGCTGAGTCTTTTACCTCCTTTAGTGTTCATTTTTTGGATCATATAAACCTTTATGCACAAGCTTTGCGTTTGCACTTGTGAAAATTCCGCCTACGGGCGTTAGCTTAAGTTTTCTGGTCTACACGTTCTTTGTTGTTTTTATGTGCATTCTGGAGTAGTGACTTTTGGAACTTATTGTCGGCGATTTTGTGCTAAGGTTATTGACGGTGCCATTGGGCATCATCACCTAAGCGCATGGTTCCGACAACGAGTCTTCCGACTCACGAAAAGTCAAGCATAAGAACCAGAGTAACGGATAAGCCAGCACTTGCTTAAAACAATATATACATACTGGGAATTAATTCTTAAGTAGCAGGATACGACAAACACTGTTTTCCGCCTTAAGATTACATCACCAGGTTTTTTCAATGCACACTCCAGAGGTGAAACAAGAATTACAAAGTGTTTTTTCACTCCTTGGGTGCAGGGGACTTGGAGGCCGCATCATCACCAGCCGGAGATTCACCCTCAATGTCACCACTGTGAGGAGACTCGGAGGATTCCGGGTTGGCGTTGTCAATGAAGTTCCTAGGCACGAAGACGTCGACGTCCACCAACTCGGCAACCCTGGTGTCATAGCCCGCGAGTGATGACAGGATGGCTTCGTGATCGATCTCCTTGCCGTCATCATCCACGTCGGGGATACCAGATGTCACCGTGTCGATGTCGGCACCTTCATAGTGCGCCTTCACCATGGACAACGCCATCCTTGCACTAGCCCGTGCACATGAAGCTTTCCAGCTTGCGACATGCTCGGGGGCTCGGCGCAGAATCTCCGAGTACTTCACCACGGAGTCGGAGGCCTTGATATAAATTTGGAGGGGCTTGGCAATTTCCTTGGCTTGGGTGATGGCGGTATTGATGAAGTTGCCGGCAAGAATCATGCATTCCTTGTCTGAAGGAGGCGAGTGGGTTAAACCCATAGGCACTAAAAATTCCGACAAGGAGGGCATAAGTTCAGTAAAATTCTAAGTATCCAGACTACATAGCTACAAGGCAGAGAACACTTACTGAAGATGCTGGCCTTAGCCTGCCAGACGACGCCCGCCAAAGATTCCTTCTCTTGTTGGAGGTGCTTAAACGCCTCGCTATGGCGAAGGTTTTGCTCATCGGCAGCTTGCTTTTGATCGTTTAGGATCACAAGCTCCTCTTTCAAGCGATTGATTTCCGCGGAGGCGGAGTCCTGCAGGGCTTTCATGGAATCCTCGTGCATCTTCAGCATTTCTTCCCTCTCCTTCTTAAGGATCTTGTTCTCGCTATCCAGCTGCTGAATGTGCTTGGACTGCTCGACAATATCCTTGGCCTTGGCGACATGCTCTGCAAGTCGGAGAAAACAAAGTACACCGTGAGTACTCGAAGAAGGAAGGCACAAAAATAAGACGGAAATGCACAAAAAGAAAACAGACTCTTGTTTTTGATGATATGTTCCTTCAAGATGGCGGTTTTACCCTTTTCAGCTTCAAGGTCCACAAGATCTTCGACACTTATCATTGGCCATGCCCCTCCGAGCATTCTCGTTCTGTGGAAACAAACACAAAGTCAAGCCGTTGTTTAGTCCGCTTAGAGCTCCTAGTCGGAAATTTCCACTTAGATGCTCGGGGGCTACAGCGAGAGATTTTAACTTAGCAATATGCTTAGCTTTTCTTTAAGCATCTAGTCGGAGCTAATTCAGTTCTAAACTAGAAGCTTGGGGGCTACAGTATAAAGTTTTAACTCGGAAAATGCTTAGCTTTTCTTTAAGTATCTAGTCGGAACTAATTCAGTTACAACTAGAGGCTTGGGGGCTACAACACTTAAAATTATGAACACTGTGTATGCTACTCTTAAAGCACCTAGTCGGAATAATTCATTCCATCTAAATACTTGGGGGCTGCAGTGAGAGTTTTTTCTAACTTAGTCACTCTTAGAGCATATAGATGCAAAGCCAATGGTTTTCCGTCTACATCCTCGGGGGCTACAGTGGGATACTCATATGAAATGCAAAAGGTAAAGTAAAACTTACAAGTGCGATGATCTTGAGGTTTGTAGCACTCTCGGCCAGCAGCTTGCCAAAGGAAACACTGTTACTTTGCAAGATGTCTGCTTGACGGAGTAGCTCCTCAAGACCGCACGTCGGAGATGATGGCACTCCTCCAGGAACCATAGTTGTGCTACCCGGCGTAAGCACCGGGAAAATAATCTTCGGCAATTCAAAGGGTTTCTGGGGAGTAGAGGCGCCGCCTTCGGCAGAGGTACCAGCTCCCATCACCGCCTTGCCGCTACCGATGGCATCCTTAGCCGGAGCTTCAGCCATTTGAAGAGCAGCGCTCTCCTGCGTTGCCTGCTCGCCGACAACTGCGAGTTCGGTAGAGGCGCCAGAATCCACTTCCATAGCGGAAGGGCCTGGTGCCTCCTGGGCTTGGGAGCTTGTCGGAGCGGAGGAGGGCTTGACGGCAGGAGAAGCAGGGGCAATGGCGGGGGAAGAGTCGCGATGCAGCATATCTTTGATATTTCTAGAAGCCCCAAGAGTCTTGGAGGACTTCTTGAGGCTGGTTGTGGCTTTCTTCCTAAAACGTGCAAAATGCATAAGTACAGGAATAAGACAGATAAACAAGACAATGTCGGAGAATAAGAAGCTTACACTAGGGGAGGCGCTTTGGCAAACATCCCGGTGGCTTTCTTCTTTTCCGCCTGTATGGGCAAGATTTTTTGGAGGCTCCACCTCCGTCTTTCTTCTTGCCTCCGTCGCAGCGCCGTAGGTGGAGCTCTTCGCGCTAACGGGCATCATCTTCGGACACAACCGTGACTTCTTTCATCTTGGGATCATAGATTTGGGCGGCCAGGTTGCCCTCCTCTAGATCGCTAAGCTGTTAAGTGAGAAATCATCGTGTTAGACAAGATGATATTGGCAAAACGGAAAAACTGGAGCAATGTCATACACGGAAAATAAATACCTACCTTTGGGCACTTTTCGTCTACGAACATGTCGTAGGCGAGGGTGAAGCCATGCTTCTTGTCCTTCACTTTGACGATGTCCTTAAGGCGGAACTTGACGGAGTCGCTCGAGAAGTTGTCCTCAGAGATACGGAGGGTATCCCTTCGGTCGCCGGTGTACTCGTGCATAAGCTTCGTACGGTGCTGCAGATGTTGGATCCGCCTGATGAACCAGCACATGGCTAGGTCCAAGCCGGTTAGACCCGTCTCTACAAACCACTTGATCCGCCTTATTGTGCGAGAAGCGTTGAGGTCGGAGGGAAGGGAGGCATGGGATCGCCATGTGGGGACTTCAGCGGCGGCTCCATCCACAAAGTCCGGGTACGTTACTTCTCGGCCCGCCAAAGGAATGTCAGGGCCGTAGAAGTACGTCCGCTGCCAATTTTTGCATGACTCGTGGCCGACGATGTCGGCGAACCGCCGGCCAGGACGGATCTTAAAGCTAATGGTGCCGCAGTTTCTAAGCTCCTCCCTACTATGTCCGGCTTCACGCTTGATGGTGAAGAAGAAGAAAAACAAATCTAACCTAGGCCTAATCCCTAGGTAACCCTAGCAAAGTGCCGCGAAGTTTCTAAGCACTAGGATACTATTGGGGGATAGGTTGTGGGGTTGGACCTTGAAGTGATTCAAGACGGACAGGAAGAAGTGGGAGATGGGCAGAGAAACTCCGCGTACCAATTGCGCCTTGAGGTATACTTTCTCTCCGGCTTGGGGAGAGGGGGTCACCTCGCCGGCCGGCGCCGCCCGCCAGGCGAGCCCCTCCGTCGCAGGGAGGTAACCCTCAGCGACCATCTCTTGGATGTCGCGGCCGGTGATGACCGAGCCGCGCCAGTCGCCTTTGTGCGAGTCTGGCTCCTCTTCCAGGGGCTCCAGCGCCGCCAGGTTATGGTCGCCGCCGGTGGTTTCTATCACCGCCGATGCGGGGATGACCAGGCCCTCTGGGGGCACGACGACGGAGCTCGCCGGCTTCGCCGTGGCTTCGCTCGACGCCGCCATTGATGGGGATGAGCTGCTGCTAGCCATGGAGGAGGGAGAGGACACGTCTGGTGCAGAGAGAGAGGCTAGGGTGTCTCGATGTTTTCGCGGAGAGCTCGAGGAGGCGCGCGGCTGGAGGTAGAAGACGATGATGCAGGAGAATGGGGTGAAAAAGTGGCAAGTGTCCCACGGTCGCTATTTATCTTACTCTACATCAAGATTCGTGAAGCTAGTCGGACGGTGTAGACGACGTGTTCGTGAACGTGCGTGGTAATTTCGCCACGTCTCCAACCGCCGCCGCCAACGGTTCGTATCGCTCGCGCGGGAAAAACGGATATGATTACGTTCTCTGCATTTTTAAGTTACGAGGCGTCGCTGACCTACAGCCTACGTCGTCATAACTGACATGGTAGATGAGCCGTCCCATCGAAGATTCCGTCATGGACGGATTTAATCCGAAAACGGGAGCGTACGATGGAAGATTTAGCGTTTCTCCGACTTACTCATAGAAGATGGAGAAAACCTTTGCAGGGTTCTTTGGGAGGACTACAAGACGTTGCTTGACGATTTGCCGACATCCATTTAGATGGAGCATTCCACGGGAAGAGGCAATACGGCGCAAGGTCTCGGAGTTCTTCGGGGGCTACTGTTGGGGATATGCTATATAGGTATCCTCATAGCATGTCTCTTATCCGACTAACCCGGGTGGCCCATAGTCGGTAGCATGGCCTATGGCCTGCTAGGCAGCCCAGTTAGGTGGATCCAGAAGGGAGGCCCATGCCGGATAAAGGAAGGCTGTGGTAGAGTCACCAGCGTACCCGGAGCCTTGGAGTGCAAGATACACAAGACTAGTAATAGACGGTGTAGAACTCTGTAACCTGTCCGGCTAGGACTTTTCCCTGTAACCCTAGGATCTGACGACTATATAAGTCGGGCCTATGGGAGCCTTTAGGGCATCGTTTTACACACACCTCGCACAACGAACCTATCTCTGTAACTCGGCGCATTGCCATTATAGTGATTTATAGTAGGAGTAGGATTCCGCCACCGTTGTGGGATCTGAACCTGGGTAAGCTGTGTTACCTTGTACCCGTCAACCGTCCGGCTTACCCCACGTCTCTAAACACGCACTGTGAGGACCCCTCCATGGCGTACTCATCGGCAATACCACGACAATGCTATGCTTGGGAAATCCTAGTAGTTGTAGAATTGCTAGAAATTTCTAAGTTAAGATGCTTATCAATGCCATGCTTATCCTAGCTAGTAGCAACCCGGGGTGGTTGTATATTCATGCTATGAGCAAATATCTCTAAGTCTTTGGACTTGAGATTTTGCTTAATAAAACAACTGAGTAAATGAAACACCTGGGTGGAAGGGAAAGAATGGTTTGTGTTGAGTGGTTACACAAGGCCCATTTCTATGGTTTACCTTATGTATCTCACTTGTAGAAAGCCACCCAGGAACAAAGGGATTTGAGATGCCAAATGTTAAGAAGCTTCTAGTGCAGCCACATGGCAATATGGGCTCTGCCTGGATCACATAGGTTGCAATAACTTAGCCATTTGGACAGTTGGTGGTAGTGGGATGATAGGTTGGAGCGCATCCATTTGGTCTAAGGGAAGGCTTCTGAAAGGTCCTGTCTTGGTGAAAATCAAGTCTTGTGGGGAAAGTGCACAACCTCTGCAGATGGGAGAATCTAAGTACTTAGCCATGTCCCTGGTATTGGACAACTTGAGCATCAAGACATGGAAGCTATCAAGAATCTCCTCATCCCAATTTCTAAGTTAAAACTTGTGGTTGAACAAGGGTAAAGGTTCACCAATTTCTATTGGTAGTACCTTGGGAAAGTTTTATCAAAGAAAAACTTAGTGTTTTCAACTAATAGGCAAAACCTATTTTGAGCAAAGCAAGCCTAAGCTACACTTAGCCAAATGCATATAGAATCTAGATACTAATATTATACTATGGTATCACTTGCCAATACTATTCCAATGTATTGACCCACTGTGGCTGTAACTTGTGATGTTGCAGGTTATTCCGATGGTGATTAGGGGTTATGAGTCTACACTCAACATGCTTGCCTGTGGCACATGAAGATGAAGACTTATTTATCTTATTATATATTTGAACTCTTGTATTAGGCCTGTGGCCATGGAGTTTGTAAAAGACAATGTTTGTCTCTGGAATGATATGTAATAATAACCTTTGTTTCTATGTACTTCATCTTAAACTGTGGATGCTAGCATTGATCCAGGGACTAGCATTGCAATCACAGGGATCCTTACCTTTATAAGGGGAGGGATCTTACAATACTACATGCATTTGGCTAAGTGTAGCTTAGGCTTGCTTTCCTCAAAATAGGTTTTTCCCTATTAGTTGAAAACACTAAGTTTTCCTTTGACAAAACTTTCCCAAGGAATCACCAATAGACATTGGTGATCCTTCACCCTTGTTCAACCACAAGTTTTAACTTAGAAATTGGGATGAGGAGATTCTTGATAGCTTCCATGTCTTGATGCTCAAGTTGTCCAATACTAGGGACATGCCTAAGTACTTAGATTCTCCCATGTGCAGAGGTTGTGCACTTTCCCCACAAGACTTGATTTTCACCAAGACAGGACCTTTCAGAAGCCTTCCCTTAGACCAAATGGACACGTTCCAAACCTATCATCCCACTACCACCAACTGTCCAAATGGCTAAGTTATTGCAACCTATATGATCCAGGCAGAGCCCATAATGCCATGTGGCTGCACTAGAAGCTTCTTAACATTTGGCATCTCAAATCCCTTTGTTCCTGGGTGGCCTTCCACAAGTGAGATACACAAGGTAAACCATAGAAATGGGCCTTGTGTAACCACTCAACACAAACCATTCTTTCCATTCCACCCAGGTGTTTCATTCACTTAGTTGTTTTATTAAGCAAAAACACAAGTCAACAGACTTAGAAATATTTCATATAGCATGAATATATAACCACCCTTGGTTGCTACTAGCTAGGCTAAGCATGGCAATGATAAGCATCTTAACTTAGAGAAATTTCTAACAATTCTACAACTACTAGGATTTCTCAAGCATAGCATATAGATACTTATCAAAATATTCAT
The DNA here is from genome assembly GCA_023614405.1 of Avena insularis. Taxonomy (NCBI): domain Eukaryota; kingdom Viridiplantae; phylum Streptophyta; class Magnoliopsida; order Poales; family Poaceae; genus Avena; species Avena insularis. Next base: position 49,034,251 of record CM042687.1, on the reverse strand, counting down.
GCAAGTCCTATACAAAATATTTCTAGTGCATAGGTGAAATATATAGGAATAAAATCATGAAGCACCACTTGCCTTGGTATTTTGTGGAGTAGCAACAATCTTCACAATCATAATCACTATTTGCACCAAAATCTACACATAAAATAATGGCACCAAAATCACATATCAAAATATACAAACAAAAATATATGAATGCATGCAAATGCCATGTGATGATTTTTCTACACCAAACAAGACAAGTAAACAGTAATAAAAACATAAACAAGTCCAAGATACTCAAAATAGACTTTATTTGATTTTTAAAACATTTTTCAAATCATTTCTATATCCAAAATAAGCCTACACAAGTTTCTGCAAAAACAACCATTTTTACAGAGGCAAAACATTAAACACATTGCATAAACAGATAGTATTTTCTCTCCTGATTCCAATGATATAAAATTTGCAAAATTTGAACGTGGGGATCAAAAGTTATGAATTTTACAAGTTCGAATCACTAATAGATCTAAATTCTGTTTTTAAATCTAAACCCAAGCCACGCGGCGTGTTCTGATTGGCTGATACCGGTTCGCACGGATCGATCGATGCGGGCCGTAGGATTTAAGTGACATGGTGTGGCTCAGATCTAAAGAAAACGTTTCGTTAAGTGATCTATCGTACTCGTTGGATCTGGATCTAACGGCTATGGACCAAGCGACCAAAGTCTAGCGGCGCCAGCGGCGGCGAGTGGCGGCGGCGGCTCTGTCAGAGACGTTGCCGGGGATTTAGGTCGCGCGGGGAGGAGTGGAGGTGCTTACCGTGTTCGCGGGACTACAGTGAAGCTCAAGGTCGTCGAGGGAGGACAGGGGCGCTCGGATTCGGCTGCTATTGCTCGTCGGAGTGAAGCCTGTAGTCGGGCAAGCTCTAGCGTCGTCAGGGGCGAGGATCTGGTGCGTGCTAAGACAACCCAGAGTTGCCGTTATATGCGCACAAGCCTGGCGAACAAGTGAGCATCCATAAGAGAGGAAGGGGTGGTCGAGAACTACCAGGAGGGGTCGCCGGAGTTGCGCTGAGCTTCGGTTGCTTCCAGAGGTGGACGATGACGACGCTCTAGGACGATACAGAGCAAAAGAAAGGCATGAGAAGGTGCGCACGGACACACTGATCACGCTTGCATGAATCAGAGACAGGGGACGGACAATTCTTACCGGAATCGCACGCCGGAGTGGCTCGGTACTACGGCGGTGCAAGTGAGATTGTGGGCAGCCTGGTGGCGGAGTGGGGGTGCTGAGTGAGGGGAAATGGTCACAGAGGGGTGGGGGTTAAATAGCCGGATCATGGGTGTAACATCCCTAAAATCATGTTTCAAAACTCATGCATATCATCCATGCATTCATGATCATGTAGGGTTTCATTTCAAAAATCAATTAAAAAACAATAGCATATGAGTTCAATATTTTATGTGATCAGCATTAAATCAAATGCTACTCTCCAATGAGAGATTGTTGTTCATGAATCATACCTTGTTACTCTCAGATTTTTTTGCTTGCTTGCTATTTGTTTAAACCAAAAATTTGCAAAACAAAAATGAATTTAAAACCATTTTCAAAACTTGATCAAATCTAGTGCCATATCACTATTTATTTTGTTTGATCAATAGGACCAAGCTAATCAGAGAGTCCATATGTTTTTACATTCAGAATTATGAATGTTACACTCTGCAAAACCAGAACAAATTTGAATTCATTTGGCTTTTGAATTTGTTTGAAAATGGTTTCAGAAAATCAAATCAGAAATAGAAAATGAATTGAGGAAAGGAAAAGGGCCGGCGCCAGTTATTTAGCCCAGCAGAAGAACCAGCCCACTAAGCCCACCCGGGTTCCTCCTTCTCTCTCTCTCACTCGCAGGCAAACCCACTGAGTCACTGACCACTTGGGCCCATTTCTTCTTTCCTTCTCTCGCTGGCAAGTGGACCCTGCGACCATGTCAGCGTCATCCCCAATCAACGCGCGGCCGTGGCGCTCCGCCGTTACCTCGCCACAATCACTGCCTGCTTAATTGCCATTGATACAGTGCGTAATCGCCGCCCCCCTCCTGGCTATTTAACCCCCTCTGGACCGTGAGCATTTCCCCTCACTCAATTTCCTCTCCACGCCACCAGGCTGCCCGTAGTTTTGCCCACATCACCGCAGCTCCGACGACCTCCTGCGTACGATTCCGGTAAGACCCCGTTGCCCCTTGCCGTCTAAGTTTGCCAGACTGTTCACAGCATCCATGCACATCTTCTCATCCTATTGGTGCATTCTAGGATCGTCTGGAGACTCGCCAACGTCGACGACCGCAAGTGCCCGATGCTTCCTTCCTCTCTGGTGATCGATTGCGGTAAGCACTGAGCGCCCCTTGACCCCTCTCGCATACGACTAGGTTTGCCTTGTCCTTGCGCAGCTACTGATGCCTCTGATTGGTACTAGGAAGGCCCAGAGCATCGGCAACCACTTCGTCTGCAACCACCCGACGGCGTGCACGACTCCGACGAGCTCCAGCGACCACCTCTGCGCTCCCCTTCGCCAACGAAGCCCACCTTGAGCATCAGCACAACACGGCAAGCTTGGTAAGCCCGTTCTCCCTCTCCCGCGCGACCTAGAACACCGGTAGAAGCTCTGACAGAGACGCCGCCGCTAGTCGCCTCCGCTAGCGCTGCCCGTCTGTGGTCAATTAGATTAGGGCCGTAGGATTTAGATCTAACGAGTAAGATTAGATCTGTGTCGAAGAGGTACGCTTTAGATCTGGACGTGCATCTTCAATTAGATCGTGTGGCTCTCATTGATCGATCCGCCCGAACCGGTATCAACCAATAGAAACACGCCGCGTGTCTGTTATTTTGTTTTAAAATTCTAATTTGAATCTATTAGATGTTTAAACTTGTTTTAATCATAACTTTTGATTTCCACGTTCAAATTTGATAAATTTTATATCAATGGAATCAAGAGAGAAAGCCATTTCCATTTATGCAATGTGTTTAATGTTTTGTTTCTGTTAAAATAGTTTTATTTACAAAAAACATGTGTAGGCCTATTTTGTATATTACAAATAGTTAGGAAATGTTTTAATGTCCAATTAAAGTTTGTTTGGCAAGTTTTGAACTTGTTTATGAACCAGTACTGTGCACTTGTCTTGTTGAGTTTAGAAAATCATCACATATCATATTGCATGCATCCATATATTTTTGCTTGTAATTATTTTGTATGTGATTTGGTGTTATGATTTTATGTGTAGATTTTGGTGCAAATAGTGATTGTGATTGTGAGGATTGTAGCTACTCTCCAAACTACCAAGGCAACTGGTGCTTCATGATTTTATCCCTATGTTTTTCAACTATGCATTAGAAATATTTTGCTAGTCTTGCATGGTTATATTTTACTTATATGCTATGCTTGGGAAATCCTAGTAGTTGTAGAATTGCTAGAAATTTCTAAGTTAAGATGCTTATCTATGCCATGCTTAGCCTAGCTAGTAGCAACCAAGGGTGGCTATATGTTCATGCTATGAATAAATATTTCTAAGTCTTTGGACTATGTTTTTTCTTAATAAAACAACTAAGTGAATGAATCACCTAGGTGGAATGGTTGTGAATGGGTTATGTTGAGTGGTTACACAAGGCCCATTTCTATGGTTTACCTTGTGTATATCACTTGTGGAAAGCCACCCAGGAACAAAGGGATTTGAGAGGCCAAATGTTAAGAAGCTTCTAGTGCAGCCACTTGGCAATATGGGCTCTGCCTGGATCATATAGGTTGCAAATAACTTAGCCATTTGGACAGTTGGTGGTAGTGGGATGATAGGTTGGAGCTTGTCCATTTGGTCTAAGGGAAGGCTTCTGAAAGGTCCTGTCTTGGTGAAAATCAAATCTTGTGGGAAAAGTGCACAACCTGTGCAGATGGAAGAATCTAAGTACTTAGCCATGTCCCTGGTATTGGACAACTTGAGCATCAAGACATGGAAGCTATCAAGAATCTCCTCATCCCAATTTCTAAGTAAAACTTGTGGTTGAACAAGGGTGAAGGACCCCAATGTCTATTGGTGGTTCCTTGGGAAAAGTTTTTGACAAAGAAAAACTTAGTGTTTTCAACTGATAGGCAAAACTTTTTTTGAGCAAAGCAAGCCTAAGCTACACTTAGCCAAAATGCATATAGTATTTTGTCCACCAATATTATATTAAGGTATCACTTGCCAATACTATTCCAATGTATTGACCCACTGTGGCTGTAACTTGTGATGTTGCAGGTTATTCTGATGATGATTAGGAGTCATGAGTCTACACTCAACATGCTTGCCTGTGGCACATGAAGATGAAGACTTATTTATCTTAGTACTTATTTAAAACTCTTGTACTAGGCCTGTGGCCATGGAGTTGTAAAAGACTATGTTTGTCTCTGGAATGACTGTAATAATGACCTTTGTTTCTGTGTACTTCATCTTGAACTGTGGATGCTAGCATTGATCCAGGGACTAGCATTGCAATCAAAGGGATCCTTTCCTTTACAAAGGAGGGATCTTAGAATGGGCGAGAATCACACACTGCATCAATGGGATTTAAGTGCATTTGCATCGGGGAGGAAACGGCCGCGGCGGCGCTGGTCGTAGGCGTGATTTGGGGACGATGAGATGACGTGGCTGCGGGGGGCCAGTGGTCAGTGAGGGGGTAGGTTCTGCGCGGGTGGGGAAAGGCAGAGAGACGAGTGGCCCGGGTGGGCTGCTTTGTCTGTTGGGCCGAAAACGTGGCGCCAGGCCCAGTTCTGATTTCTAACTCTTTTTATTTTTCTAAATAGATTTTCAGGAATCCTTTTCAAACAAATTCAAAAGCATATGAATTCCAAATCTTTCTGAACTTTTCCAAAGTGAAACCTTCATATTTTTGGGCATAAAACCATGCTGTCTCATTATACTTGCTTGGTATTTTTGAAAATTCAAAATAAACAGTGCCTTAGCACATGATTAGATAAGGATTTGAAAATGGTTTAAAACCATATTTGTTTTGGAAATTTTATCCAAGCTTTGAAACTCAACCAAACTAGCTTATGAGCCAACAAAACTTGGTTTAAAACAAATATTCTCTCACTTGAGAGTGGCATTCTAAACAATGCTTATCTACATAAAATAATAGCACTCAAAGCTTCTGTTTCTTTCAAATGAGTTTGAAACTGAACCCTAAATGAATATGCATGCATGGATGATATGCAAAGCTTTGAAAACATGATTTTAGGGATGTTACACGGACATCCTCAACCCGTACATGAATGAGCTGAAGATCCATCCCAAGGAGTTGTTGCTCAAGGATGGGAAGGTACAGATAAAATAAGTTCGTGCCCCTAAAGGAGAAGGCTGTCTAAAGGATAGGACGGAAGTGCTGGAGCAAGAAGTCTTTAGGTACAAGAAGATGGCACAACGCGAAGTGGACATCATCCATAAGATAAGTTCGGAACTCATCGTCGAGCACAAGAAGGAGACTGCTATGCTTTGGGATGATATTCTCTCGCTCCATCAGACCACTAACCAATTACAAGCACAACTCTACGACATGCAAAATCAAAACTGTGAGTATGAGGCTAGGTTTAAACGCATAAGTTCTGCAAAGCTAGTTTCAGGATATTGGAAACCAAGTCGTCCTTTGTTGATGGGGAGCGTTTACCTTGGAAGTCTGATGATGATAAGGATTCACCACCACCACCGAAGGAGTAATTAGTCGTCGGTTTTGGCATCCCCTTGGTTTGTTGCAAGCTTGGGGGAGTGCCACGGTATCACATCACAATCTTTATCTTTTTACCTTTTTAGTAGAGTCATATCATGAGTAGGGAAGTTATCAAATAGGATGGTTTACAGTGTGGAAGTATCTCTCCTTTAGTTGGTTATTCATGTATCCCTTGGTGTGAGTGCCATTATGGAATATTAATGAGAAGTTTTATCATTTACTTTTCGCACATCTTATTTTAGTTTGCAATTTCTGTTATATGATTGATCTTGTTATTAGAATTGGTATCACTTTGGGAGCATCAAGTAAATTTAGTTGGTTTTGGCAAACTTAGCATTGGTGAGTAGCAAGATTACTTTGATGTTTGAGTAGAAAAGAGAAAAAGTACTTATAGATATATTATTTCACTATATTTCTTTCTTGATTGGCTCATAAGCCTAGTATTATCAAGTTAAGATTGTCTGTGCTTCCAAGGAAGATTGCATGATTGTTTCTATCACATGTATGTTTTCTTGTTTCACTCAACTCTTATGCTTGCTACCTAGCCTTCTAGACAAAAACCTGTACTGAGAGGGAATGCTTCTCGTGCATCCAAACCTTGAACCAAAATCTATGCCATTTGTGTCCACCATATCCACTGATGACCCACAAGTATAGGGAATCGCAACAGTCTTCGAGGGTAGTATTACCCAATTTATTGATTCGACACAAGGGGAGCCAAAGGATACTTGCAAGACTTAACAAATGAGTTGTCAATTTAGCTGCACCTGGAAATAGTTCTTGCTCACAGAAGTTTATTAGTAGCAACAGTTTGTAGTGGCAACAGCAAAGTAACAACAGTAGTCAAACAAGAGCAATAGTAACAATAGTAGCAAACAGTAGGATATGAGTGCGGTAGGCATAGGGATGGATGGACAAGCATTGCATGGACGAGTCTAAACATGTAACTTCAAGATCTAGGGAAATTGCAGATAAATAAGAATAAGCATCCAAGTACTAAGCAATCATAGGCATGTGCTCCATATATAGTCATGCGTGCTCGCAATGAGAACTTGCACAACATCTTTTGTCTTGCCAGCCCGTGGCAGCGGGGCCTCAAGGGAATTACTGGAAATTAAGGTGCTCCTTTTAATAGAGAACCGGAGCAAAGCATTAACACTCCATGAACACATGTGATCCTCACATCACAGCCATCCCCTCCGGTTGTCCCAATTTCTGTCACTTCGGGGCCTTTGGATTCGGACAATGATACGTGTACACAACTTGAAGATAAGATCACAAACAATACTATCATAATGATTCAATAATAAGTTCAGATCTAAGATCATGGCACTCAGGCCCTAGTGACAAGCATTAAGCACAAAAAGTTGCAACAAAGTCAAATAGAACTAATAGAGATACTAGGCACCATGCCCTAACAATCTTATTCGATTACATGATAGAACTCATCCAATACCTACCATCCCCATAGCCTATAGCTAGGGATTACTCACTCGTGGATGAGCGAAACATCGATGGTTGATGGAGAGGCGTTGGTGATGACGATGGAGATGATCCTCCCCAAATTCTCCGTCCCGGCAGGGTGCCAGAACGGAGTTTCTGGATCAGAATTGTGGTTTCTGGTGGTGGCGGCGCATCGGAACACTTTCTGGAAAAACGTAGACCCCCCTGAGTTTTTAGGTCAGAAGGCATATTATAGGCGAAGAGAGAGGTCGAGGGGGTGCCTGGGCTGGCCACACCCCTCCCAGGCGCGGGGTTGGCCCACCCGCATGGCAGGGGGTGTGGGCCACCCAGGGCTCCCCTCTGTCTCGTATTCTGGCTCCATGGATATTCTAGTGAAATAGGATTTTTGGCATATTTTCCAGGATTTTTCCTGATAGTTGATTTTCTGCACAAAAACTAGACACCAAGGTAATTCTACTGAAAATAGTGTCGATCCTTAGTTGTATCCAAATCACACAAGTTTAGAGGAGAAACTGTTGGGCCACGTGGAGATAAAACAAAATTTTCCTCTAACGTGGTGATCCCAAGATCTAGCTGAGGTAGAAGGCCACGAGGTTTACCACTAGACGCAGCGTTGCGATAAGCGATGAAGCGCTGGCTTGATGCAGTGCAGTCCTCACGATCCGATCGTCCTGGTGCTGATCGCACAACACCTCTGCTGGTATCCACACGTACAAGGAGGAGCACCGGCGGCGAACTGCTAGGTTCGTTACAACGGCTGGACTGCTGTGGAGATAGAGTTTCCAACACATGGAATGACCTAACCGAACAACGATTAACCTTTCTGGGTTACGGTGCTCCACTATATACAGGGAGTGAACGTGGGCTCTGCTCGCGCGACCCATTCACTAAAGCCCATATAACACTAGTCACCGTGAGTCCAACTCACTAACTCAGTCCTAATCTGGTTTAGGTCCAACCCAACCAGATTACAGATTCGGATCCAATCCGAACTTGCTCCCGCTCTTAAGTGTGTGACCCCGCAGGCTCATGTCTACTTGGACACGATTGGAGTCCGACTCTCAATCGATCAGTCGGTAGCGGCTCCTAGTTTCAAAATGAGTTTGAAACTGAACCCTAAATGAATATGCATGCATGGATGATATGCAAAGCTTTGAAAACATGATTCTAGGGATGTTACACGGACATCCTCAACCCATACATGAATGAGCTGAAGATCCATACCAAGGAGTTGTTGCTCAAGGATGGGAAGGTACAGATAAAAGAAGTTCGTGCCCCTAAAGGAGAAGGCTGTCTAAAGGATAGGACGGAAGTGCTGGAGCAAGAAGTCTTTAGGTACAAGAAGATGGCACAACGCGAAGTGGACATCATCCATAAGATAAGTTCGGAACTCATCGTCGAGCACAAGAAGGAGACTGCTATGCTTTGGGATGATATTCTCTCGCTCCATCAGACCACTAACCAATTACAAGCACAACTCTACGACATGCAAAATCAAAACTGTGAGTATGAGGCTAGGTTTAAACGCATAAGTTCTGCAAAGCTAGTTTCAGGATATTGGAAACCAAGTCGTCCTTTGTTGATGGGGAGCGTTTACCTTGGAAGTCTGATGATGATAAGGATTCACCACCACCACCGAAGGAGTAATTAGTCGGTTTTGGCATCCCTTGGTTTGTTGCAAGCTTGGGGAGTGCCAGTATCACATCACAATCTTTATCTTTTACCTTTTAGTAGAGTCATATCATGAGTAGGGAAGTTATCAAATAGGATGGTTTACAGTGTGGAAGTATCTCTCCTTTAGTTGGTTATTCATGTATCCCTTGGTGTGAGTGCCATTATGGAATATTAATGAGAAGTTTTATCATTTACTTTTCGCACATCTTATTTTAGTTTGCAATTTCTGTTATATGATTGATCTTGTTATTAGAATTGGTATCACTTTGGGAGCATCAAGTAAATTTAGTTGGTTTTGGCAAACTTATCATTGGTGAGTAGCAAGATTACTTTGATGTTTGAGTAGAAAAGAGAAAAAGTACTTATAGATATATTATTTCACTATATTTCTTTCTTGATTGGCTCATAAGCCTAGTATTATCAAGTTAAGATTGTCTGTGCTTCCAAGGAAGATTGCATGATTGTTTCTATCACATGTATGTTTTCTTGTTTCACTCAACTCTTATGCTTGCTACCTAGCCTTCTAGACAAAAACCTGTACTGAGAGGGAATGCTTCTCGTGCATCCAAACCTTGAACCAAAATCTATGCCATTTGTGTCCACCATATCCACTGATGACCCACAAGTATAGGGAATCGCAACAGTCTTCGAGGGTAGTATTACCCAATTTATTGATTCGACACAAGGGGAGCCAAAGGATACTTGCAAGACTTAACAAATGAGTTGTCAATTTAGCTGCACCTGGAAATAGTTCTTGCTCACAGAAGTTTATTAGTAGCAACAGTTTGTAGTGGCAACAGCAAAGTAACAACAGTAGTCAAACAAGAGCAATAGTAACAATAGTAGCAAACAGTAGGATATGAGTGCGGTAGGCATAGGGATGGATGGACAAGCATTGCATGGACGAGTCTAAACATGTAACTTCAAGATCTAGGGAAATTGCAGATAAATAAGAATAAGCATCCAAGTACTAAGCAATCATAGGCATGTGCTCCATATATAGTCATGCGTGCTCGCAATGAGAACTTGCACAACATCTTTTGTCTTGCCAGCCCGTGGCAGCGGGGCCTCAAGGGAATTACTGGAAATTAAGGTGCTCCTTTTAATAGAGAACCGGAGCAAAGCATTAACACTCCATGAACACATGTGATCCTCACATCACAGCCATCCCCTCCGGTTGTCCCAATTTCTGTCACTTCGGGGCCTTTGGATTCGGACAATGATACGTGTACACAACTTGAAGATAAGATCACAAACAATACTATCATAATGATTCAATAATAAGTTCAGATCTAAGATCATGGCACTCAGGCCCTAGTGACAAGCATTAAGCACAAAAAGTTGCAACAAAGTCAAATAGAACTAATAGAGATACTAGGCACCATGCCCTAACAATCTTATTCGATTACATGATAGAACTCATCCAATACCTACCATCCCCATAGCCTATAGCTAGGGATTACTCACTCGTGGATGAGGGAAACATCGATGGTTGATGGAGAGGCGTTGGTGATGACGATGGAGATGATCCTCCCCAAATTCTCCGTCCCGGCAGGGTGCCAGAACGGAGTTTCTGGATCAGAATTGTGGTTTCTGGTGGTGGCGGCGCATCGGAACACTTTATGGAAAAATGTCGACCCCCCTGAGTTTTTAGGTCAGAAGGCATATTATAGGCGAAGAGAGAGGTCGAGGGGGTGCCTGGGCTGGCCACACCCCTCCCAGGCGCGGGGTTGGCCCACCCGCATGGCAGGGGGGTGTGGGCCACCCAGGGCTCCCCTCTGTCTCGTATTCTGGCTCCATGGATATTCTAGTGAAATAGGATTTTTGGCATATTTTCCAGGATTTTTCCTGATAGTTGATTTTCTGCACAAAAACTAGACACCAAGGTAATTCTACTGAAAATAGTGTCAGTCACTGTTAGTTGTATCCAAATCACACAAGTTTAGAGGAGAAACTGTTGGGCCACGTGGAGATAAAACAAAATTTTCCTCTAACGTGGTGATCCCAAGATCTAGCTGAGGTAGAAGGCCACGAGGTTTACCACTAGACGCGCGGTTGCAGATAACTGATGAAGCGCGTCAGTTGATGCAGTGCAGTCCTCACGATCCGATCGTCCTGGTGCTGATCGCACAACACCTCTGCTGGTATCCACACGTACAAGGAGGAGCACCGGCGGCGAACTGCTAGGTTCGTTACGACGGCTGGACTGCTGTGGACCTAGGGTTTCCAACACATGGAATGACCTAACCGAACAACGATTAACCTTTCTGGGTTACGGTGCTCCACTATATATAGGGAGTGAACGTGGGCTCTGCTCGTGTGACCCATTCACTAAAGCCCATATAACACTAGTCACCGTGAGTCCAACTCACTAACTCAGTCCTAATCTGGTTTAGGTCCAACCCAACCAGATTACAGATTCGGATCCAATCCGAACTTGCTCCCGCTCTTAAGTGTGTGACCCATGAGCTCATGTCTACTTGGACACGATTGGAGTCCGACTCTCAATCGATCAGTTGGTAGCGGCTCCTAGCAGAACGTGCCGACTCCCAAGTACCAAAGAGTCATGACGACTTCCTTTCCAATGCGACTTACGTCCGAGTCCCTTTTGCCTCACGATATACCTTGTCAGACTATAGGCGAATATATGTCATCCCTTAAATAGTCCGACTCTCTTCTCGATCCAAGATAAGTGATTCACCCAACTAACTCTTAGTCGATTGCCTCGGTTAACACTTAACCGAGTCGTGCATGGCCATGCTTTCCGAATAATATCTCATGAGAGGGCCCAGAGAATATCTCTCCGAGTGGAGGGGCAAAATCCCATCTTGGTTATTCACATCACGCAGCTTGATTCTCAGTCGACCCGAACCCTGCCTTTATAATCGCCCGATTCACGGATCAGCGTTGTGAGAACCTAAGTCGGTGATCCTCAACTCGGACTATGCAACAACCTCAGATCTAAGGATTACATTGATTGAGATATACAAATGACAGCTAGTTCGTTGTACCTCAATATGGGTCAATCCGACTCGCTAAACTCTTTAGCCGAATCTGTGTAAGTTGGAATAGCATCTCCATGCCCATGACAAGTGGAACCGAGTCATCAAGCCAACTTTCACATTGGTCTAAGTTGTGTGTCCAGCACAACCTCAATGACCAAGGATATTTAGTACAAACAACATGAATGCATAGTTCCACAACCGAATCACATATTCAATGATACACATCAGATGTTCATACAAGGACTACTTAATAACTTTATGAATACAATGGGAAATATCATCATACATGATTGCCTTTAGGGCATATTCTATGATCTCCCACTTGCACTAGAGTCAATCTTTCGACATCACATGTCTAAGCATCTAATGCCCATGGCTCTCAGGTGCGCTTCATGCTTCGGCTGGGGTAACGGCTTTGTCAACGGATCCGCAATATTTGCATCTGTGTGTACCTTGCATAACTTGATATCACCCTGATCCACGAACTGGCGAATCAGGTGGTACCGCATGAGTATGTGCTTGTTCTTATGGTGTTGTCTAGGTTCCTTGGCTTGTGCAATAGCACCATTGTTGTCACAATACACGTCCAACGGATTGGACGAGCCCTGAACCACACCAATATCCATGAGGAAATTCCTCATCCAAACAGCTTCCTTTGTTACCTCCGAGGCGGCAATATACTCAGCCTCTGTTGTAGACGCAGACACATTCTCTTGCTTGGAACTCTTCCAGCTCACAGCACCTCTGTTTATAATAAACACGTATCCGGATTGCGAGCGAGAATCATCAGAGTCGGTGAGATAACTCGCATCCGTGTAACCCTTTACACTGAGTTCATCTTCACCACCATAAACCAAGAACATATCCTTAGTCCTTCTCAAGTACTTTAGGATATTTTTAGCCGCTGTCCAGTGGATCTCTCCAGGATCAGCCTGGTATCTGCTCACAACACTTAGAGCATAGGAAACATCCGGCCTAGTACAAATCATGGCGTACATGATGGATCCGACTGCAGAAGCATATGGAATCGCACTCATCCGACTTCGCTCATCAGTTGTCGAAGGACACTGAGTCTTGCTAAGTTTTACACCATGGGACATCGGTAAGAACCCCTTCTTAGACGATTCCATGTTGAACTTCTTCAACACTTTGTCCAAATAAGTACTCTGACTCAATCCAATGAGCCTCCTTGATCTATCCCTATAGATCCGGATTCCAAGGATGTATGTTGCCTCACCCAAGTCTTTCATTGAGAAACTCCTTTCCAATGATTCCTTGGTTTCTTGCAACATCTGGACATCATTTCCAATCAGTAATATGTCATCCACATATAAGATTAGAAAATTTACTTTGTTCCCACTAAACTTCTTGTACAAACAAGAATCATGATCACTCTTGATGAAGCCAAACAATTGGACTACCTCATCAAAACGAATATTCCAACTCCGAGATGCTTGCTTCAACCCATAAATGGATTTCTGAAGTTTGCATACCTTGTCAGCATTAGCCGGATCGACAAAACCCTCGGGCTGTATCATATACATGTCCTCGGTTAAATTTCTGTTAAGGAAAGTCGTTTTGACATCCATCTGCCATATCTCATAGTCGAAATAGGCTGCTATAGCTAACATGATCCGAACTGATTTAAGCATCTCTACGGGCGAGAAAGTCTCATCGTAATCAACTCCTTGAACTTGTCGGAACCCCTTCGTGACAAGGCGTGCTTTATAGACGGAAACATTTCCATCCATATCAGTTTTCTTCTTAAAGACCCATTTGCACTCGACGGGTCTTGCACCGTCTGGCAGATCAACCAAGTTCCAAACTTGATTTTCATCCATGGACTTTATCTCGGATCTCATGGCTCCAAGCCATGACTCGGAATCAGATCCCACCATCGCTTCTGAATAATTTGTCGGCTCATCACTGTCTAACAGTAACACATCAGAAACACTTCGTAATCTTGCCGATCTTCGTAAATACAGTGTTGCTTGGCTCGGCCCACGACCACGGCTCAACCTCCAAGGTTTTTGCCGACTCGCTACAAGCTGGTTCCTCTCGAATTTCTTCGAGTTGCACCGTGCTCCCACTTACTCCCTGACTGAGAAACTCTTTCTCAAGGAAGACACCGTTCCGAGCGACAAACACTTTGCCCTCTTCTCGGTTGTAGAAGTAGTAACCCAAGGTTTCCCTCGGATACCCCACGAAAATACATTTATCCGACTTGGCCGTAAGCTTGTCCATTGAAGTTAAACGACAAATGCCTCACAACCCCAAATCTTAAGAAAAGACAAACTTGGCTTTTTGCCTGTCCACATCTCATGCGGTGTCTTCTCTCGACTTTGATGGTACTTTTTTAGTGTGAGCCATTGTTTCTAGACAATAACCCCAAAATGATAAAGGCAGATCTGTCCGACTCATCATTGATCGTACCATGTCCAACAAGGTCCGATTCCGCCTTTCCGAAACACCATTCCTTTGTGGTGTTCCTGGCGGAGTAAGTTGAGGAACTATTCCACAACTTTTCAGATGGTCATCAAACTCATGGCTCATGTACTCGCCTCCTTGGTCCGACCGAAGAAACTTTATTTTCTTGCCGAGTTGATTCTGTGCTTCATTCTGGAATTCTTTGAACTTTTCAAAGGCTTCCGACTTATGTTTCATCAAGTAGATATATCCATACCTACTAAAATCATCGATGAAGGTAATGAAGTACTCATAACCACCCAGCCAGTCGTGCTCATTGGTCCACATACATCACTATGTACTAGTCCCAACAAGTCGGACGCCCTTCGCAACTCTTTGCAAAAGGTGTCTTGGTCATTTTGCGAGTAGGCAAGATTCGCATGTCTCGAGCGACTCCAAGTCGAGCGAAGTTAGGAGTCCATCATCATGGAGCTTCTTCATGCGTTTCCAACTTATATGACCAAGCCGATTGCCAAAAGTAAGTCATATTCAGATCATTTGGTTTCAACCTTTTAACATTTATGTTATAAACCGACTCACCATCAAGATTCAAAATAAATAACCCGTCCTGGACGGGTGCAAAGCCGTGAAACATATCATTCAAATACAAAGAACAACCATTATTCTTGATATTCGACTCATAGCCTTGCCTCATCAAACATGAAGCAGAAATAATGTTTCGTTGAACCTTTGGAACATAATAACAATTATTTAGTTCCATAATGAATCCGGAAGGTAAATGAAGTTGCATCGTGCCGACTTCCAACGCAGCAACTCTTGCTTTGTTGCCGACTCGAATATCAACCTCGCCTCTTGCTACGCTCCTAGTTCTTACCAGTCCCTGCAATGAGTTGCAGATGTGAATAACTGATCCGGTATCATATACCCAAGAACTATTAGGTGCATCAGCAAGATATATGTCTATAACATTGCAAACAAGTGTACCTTAGTTGGAAGTCATACCTCCACTCTTGGCTTTGTCGGCCAAGTACTTGCTGCAGTTCCTCTTCCAGTGGCCATCCGCCTTGCAGTAGAAGCAAGTGGATCCGGCTGAAGGAGATGGTTTAGTCCCTGAGGAAGCGCTTGGGACCGGGTCCTGAGCCTGCTTTCCTCCTGACTTAGCCTTCTTCTTAGTCCAAGAACTCTTCTTGAACTTAGCCTTATTCTGCACCATCAACACTTGACTGGTGCCCTTCTTGAGATCCGCCTCTGCCTGCTTGAGCATCCCATGCAATTCAGTGAGCTTCTTATCCATACCATCCATGTGGTAGTTCGAAATGAACTGCCCATATGCACTAGGAAGAGAGTTCAGAATTATATCCGTAGCGAACTGTTCGCTAATGGGGTAGCCAAGCCTCTCCAAAGACTGCACGTAACCAACCATTTTGATCACATGCGGACTCAGTGGATCACCATCCTTAAGCTTGCAACTCAGCAAATCCTGAGAGACTTGATACCTCTCAGTCTTCGCCTGAGCCTGGAACATACTTTTAAGGCTTTCGATCATATCGTAGGCCTCAACATGCTCGAACTGCTTTTGCAAGTCCGGTTCCATGTGAGCAAGCATAAGAAATCTAATATCCGTGGACTCATCCTTAGCCCGACGGTAGGCATTGGTGGCTGCGACAGTCGCATTCTCATTTGGCTCATCTGGAAGTGGGTTGTCTAGGACATGGTCCTTCTTTTCTTGTTTGAGAATGATTCTCAGATTTCGATACCAGTTGGTAAAATTAGTGTCGTTCAGTTTATCTTTCTCAAGAGTGGTTCTCAATGCAAAACCGGATATCTGAGAGTGACTGCTACTTGGTGCCATGATCTACAATAGAAAATATGCAAAAACACTTAAGACATGTATTCATAAAAGAGCAAGCATATTAAACATTTTAATATTTTATGCTCCCACTAGAACCAACACCCCTCCGATGGTTACTTAGTGATTCAGGATCCTAAATAATCAAGTCGGCTAGTGAGCTTTAGCATCACCGCTAGCCGCCAAGTGATCTAGGTAGACAACTCCTTGTCAATCGCATCTCATGCGACTCCTGTTGGATGGGTGGCATCACATGCCCCGGCTCCCATCCGACTTTTCCCCGAGTCCCACAACCGTTGTGATAGATCCGTCTAGCTTACCGAGTGTTTCTGCAGTAAGAGTCCGACTCGAACCCACCTAGTCGGAAGGAATTGGCAGCACCTCAATTTTATGAGCCCACTACCAAAAATGTCCGACTTGTGCTGGTGCAAACACTGGCGGGAAAACCGACTAGACCTTCTTTGAGGGATTAAATTTTACCGACTATCTAATAGAGGTAAAACAGAGACATAACAATAACACAAAATAAATCAATTATAATGTGAAATGGTATGGCTCTCTTCATGGCGATCTCCATCTCCACAAAGCCTGTAATCCGACTCGTGCCAACTCTTGTCACTTGCCGTCTTACTCCATGTCGCCGACATATACAATGCCTTGCATGCCTTCCGGGTTCTCCAAACAGCTACACTAGCTTAGTAAAGTAAATTACATAGGGAATCCAACATGCAGGTCATTATACAATAAAATGACAGCACTTAGGCTCCAGCCGGCTGACATAAACCGTGATTCGTAGATCACATATGGATTACACACATACATCACATGCACATGAACCATACCATTCACAACTTCCTGCAAAAACAAGTTATGCATAGATACAATATATACCGGCGTTGTGAAACTCGCAACGACATCTAAGGCGCTACGACAGGGCGAATCTACGATCCGGACATGGATTCCAACCATCATTCCGATTCGATCAAACTCATTGATCTTCGATCACCGCTTCTGGATTTACGTGTCACAGTCTACCCCGATGGAGGAAGCCGACCGGTAGGGGTATGTCGTTCCACGACCTTAGCAATATGATCACGGAAATCAGATCTACCATTCCCCGAGCACAGTTGATCCAATCAACTTCGTACAAAACCGATCTATCTCATAGATCGACCACCAAACAACATATAGATCTCATCTACATCCTACCGCATATCACATATGCGAGATCTCGAGCCTAAAACCAGAAGCTATCGCTCTGATACCACTGTTGGGCCACGCGGAGATAAAACAAAATTTTCCTCTAACGTGGTGATCCCAAGATCTAGCTGAGGTAGAAGGCCACGAGGTTTACCACTAGACGCGCGGTCGCGGATAACTGATGAAGCGCGTCAGTTGATGCAGTGTTGTCCTCACGATCCGATCGTCCTGGTGCTGATCGCACAACACCTCTGCTGGTATCCACACGTACAAGGAGGAGCACCGGTGGCGAACTGCTAGGTTCGTTACGACGGCTAGACTGCTATGGAGCTAGGGTATCCAACACATGGAATGACCTAACCGAACAACGATTAACCTTTCTGGGTTACGGTGCTCCACTATATATAGGGAGTGAACGTGGGCTCTGCTCGCGCGACCCATTCATTAAAGCCCATATAACACTAGTCACCGTGAGTCCAACTCACTAACTCAGTCCTAATCTGGTTTAGGTCCAACCCAACCAGATTACAGATTCGGATCCAATCCGAACTTGCTCCCGCTCTTAAGTGTGTGACCCCGCAGGCTCATGTCTACTTGGACACGATTGGAGTCCGACTCTCAATCGATCAGTCGGTAGCGGCTCCTAGTTTCAAAATGAGTTTGAAACTGAACCCTAAATGAATATGCATGCATGGATGATATGCAAAGCTTTGAAAACATGATTCTAGGGATGTTACACGGACATCCTCAACCCGTACATGAATGAGCTGAAGATCCATCCCAAGGAGTTGTTGCTCAAGGATGGGAAGGTACAGATAAAAGAAGTTCGTGCCCCTAAAGGAGAAGGTTGTCTAAAGGATAGGACGGAAGTGCTGGAGCAAGAAGTCTTTAGGTACAAGAAGATGGCACAACGCGAAGTGGACATCATCCATAAGATAAGTTCGGAACTCATCGTCGAGCACAAGAAGGAGACTGCTATGCTTTGGGATGATATTCTCTCGCTCCATCAGACCACTAACCAATTACAAGCACAACTCTACGACATGCAAAATGAAAACTGTGAGTATGAGGCTAGGTTTAAACGCATAAGTTCTGCAAAGCTAGTTTCAGGATATTGGAAACCAAGTCGTCCTTTGTTGATGGGGAGCGTTTACCTTGGAAGTCTGATGATGATAAGGATTCACCACCACCACCGAAGGAGTAATTAGTCGTCGGTTTTGGCATCCCCTTGGTTTGTTGCAAGCTTGGGGGAGTGCCACGGTATCACATCACAATCTTTATCTTTTTACCTTTTTAGTAGAGTCATATCATGAGTAGGGAAGTTATCAAATAGGATGGTTTACAGTGTGGAAGTATCTCTCCTTTAGTTGGTTATTCATGTATCCCTTGGTGTGAGTGCCATTATGGAATATTAATGAGAAGTTTTATCATTTACTTTTCGCACATCTTATTTTAGTTTGCAATTTCTGTTATATGATTGATCTTGTTATTAGAATTGGTATCACTTTGGGAGCATCAAGTAAATTTAGTTGGTTTTGGCAAACTTAGCATTGGTGAGTAGCAAGATTACTTTGATGTTTGAGTAGAAAAGAGAAAAAGTACTTATAGATATATTATTTCACTATATTTCTTTCTTGATTGGCTCATAAGCCTAGTATTATCAAGTTAAGATTGTGCATGCTTCCAAGGAAGATTGCATGATTGTTTCTATCACATGTATGTTTTCTTGTTTCACTCAACTCTTATGCTTGCTACCTAGCCTTCTAGACAAAAACCTGTACTGAGAGGGAATGCTTCTCGTGCATCCAAACCTTGAACCAAAATCTATGCCATTTGTGTCCACCATATCCACTGATGACCCACAAGTATAGGGAATCGCAACAGTCTTCGAGGGTAGTATTACCCAATTTATTGATTCGACACAAGGGGAGCCAAAGGATACTTGCAAGACTTAACAAATGAGTTGTCAATTTAGCTGCACCTGGAAATAGTTCTTGCTCACAGAAGTTTATTAGTAGCAACAGTTTGTAGTGGCAACAGCAAAGTAACAATGAGTCAAACAAGAGCAATAGTAACAATAGTAGCAAAAGAGGATATGAGTCACGGTAGGCATAGGGATGGATGGACAAGCATTGCATGGACGAGTCTAAACATGTAACTTCAAGATCTAGGGAAATTGCAGATAAATAAGAATAAGCATCCAAGTACTAAGCAATCATAGGCATGTGCTCCATATATAGTCATGCGTGCTCGCAATGAGAACTTGCACAACATATTTTGTCTTGCCAGCTCGTGGCAGCGGGGCCTCAAGGGAATTACTGGAAATTAAGGTGCTCCTTTTAATAGAGAACCGGAGCAAAGCATTAACACTCCATGAACACATGTGATCCTCACATCACAGCCATCCCCTCTGGTTGTCCCAATTTCTGTCACTTCAGGGCCTTTGGATTAGGACAATGATACGTGTACACAACTTGAAGATAAGATCACAAACAATACTATCATAATGATTCAATAATAAGTTCAGATCTAAGATCATGGCACTCAGGCCCTAGTGACAAGCATTAAGCACAACAAGTTGCAACAAAGTCAAATAGAACTAATAGAGATACTAGGCACCATGCCCTAACAATCTTATTCGATTACATGATAGAACTCATCCAATACCTACCATCCCCATAGCCTATAACTTGGGATTACTCACTCGTGGATGAGGGAAACATCGATGGTTGATGGAGAGGCGTTGGTGATGACGATGGAGATGATCCTCCCCAAATTCTCCGTCCCGGCAGGGTGCCAGAACGGAGTTTCTAGATCCGAATTGTGGTTTCTGGTGGTGGCGGCGCATCGGAACAATTTCTGGAAAAACGTCGACCCCCCTGAGTTTTTAGGTCAGAAGTCATCTTATAGGCGAAGAGAGAGGCCGAGGGGGTGCCTGGGCTGGCCACACCCCTCCCAGGCGCGAGGTTGGCCCACCCGCATGGCAGGGGGTGTGGGCCACCCAGGGCTCCCCTCTGTCTCGTATTCTGGCTCCATGGATATTCTAGTGAAATAGGATTTTAGGCATATTTTCCAGGATTTTTCCTGATAGTTGATTTTCTGCACAAAAACTAGACACCAAGGTAATTCTACTGAAAATAGCGTCAGTCCGTGTTAGTTGTATCCAAATCACACAAGTTTAGAGGAGAAACTGTTGGGCCACGCGGAGATAAAACAAAATTTTCCTCTAACATGGTGATCCCAAGATCTAGCTGAGGTAGAAGGCCACGAGGTTTACCACTAGACGCGCAGTTGCGGATAACTGATGAAGCGCTTTAGTTGATGCAGTGCAGTCCTCACGATCCTGGTGCTGATCGCACAACACCTCTGCTGGTATCCACACGTACAAGGAGGAGCACCGGCGGCGAACTGCTAGGTTCGTTACGACGGCTGGACTGCTGTGGAGCTAGGGTTTCCAACACATGGAATGACCTAACCGAACAACGATTAACCTTTCTGGGTTATGGTGCTCCACTATATATAGGGAGTGAATGTGGGCTCTGCTCGCGCGACCCATTCACTAAAGCCCATATAACACTAGTCACCGTGAGTCCAACTCACTAACTCAGTCCTAATCTGGTTTAGGTCCAACCCAACCAGATTACAGATCAGGATCCAATCTGAACTTGCTCCCGCTCTTAAGTGTGTGACCCCGCAGGCTCATGTCTACTTGGACACGATTGGAGTCCGACTCTCAATCGATCAGTCGGTAGCGGCTCCTAGCAGAACGTGCCGACTCCCAAGTACCAAAGAGTCATGACGACTTGCCTTTCCAATGCGACTTACGTCCGAGTCCCTTTTGCCTCACGATATACCTTGTCAGACTATAGGCGAATATATGTCATCCCTTAAATAGTCTGACTCTCTTCTCGATCCGAGATAAGTGATTCACCCGACTAACTCTTAGTCGATCGCCTCGGTTAACACTTAACCGAGTCGTGCATGGCCATGCTTTCCGAATCATATCTCACGAGAGGGCCCAGAGAATATCTCTCCGAGTGGAGGGACAAAATCCCATCTTGGTTATTCACATCACGCAGCTTGATTCTCAGTCGACCTGAACCCTGCCTTTATAACTACCCAGTTACGGATCAGCGTTTGATAGAACCTAAGTCGGTGATCCTCAACTCGGACTATGCAACAACCTCAGGTCTAAGGATTACATTGATTGAGATATACAAATGACAACTAGTTTGTTGTACCTCAATATGGGTCAATCCGACTCGCTAAACTCTTTAGCCGAATCTGTGTAAGTTGGAATAGCATATCCATGCCCATGACAAGTGGAACCGAGTCATCAAGGCAACTTTCACATTGGTCTAAGTTGTGTGTCCAGCACAACCTCAATGACCAAGGATATTTAGTACAAACAACATGAATGCATAGTTCCACAACCGAATCACATATTCAATGATACACATCAGATGTTCATACAAGGACTACTTAATAACTTTATGAATACAATGGGAAATATCATCATACATGATTGCCTCTAGGGCATATTCCCAACAGAACCAATAGAAAAAGTGTTCGGGAAGTAGATACGTTTTGGATGTATCAACTCCCCCCAAGCTTAGCTTATTGCTTGTCCTCAAGCAATTCAGTTGAAAACTGAGTGCGATAATATAACTTTCACAAACACATTTGCTTCATATGATGTATATATTCTCAGCATAGGAGTAGATACTTAAACCATTCATAATAAGAAGTATGCAACTAAGTCTACTCAATAGTAATTGCAAGCTATGAAGAGAAACCAACTCAATAATAATAAGTAGCATGAAACATAAACATAAGCAACATTGCAATGCTCATAATAAGGTATGATAGAGTGGTATCTCGCTTGCCTTTGTTTGTAGAGCACAATATAAATGCCAAGGCACCTCTAAAGTTCAAGTGAAGACTAGAAGTAAAGATATCAGTGATACAAGCATCAAAGTCATGACATAATTAACCAAGTTTTGAGACAAACACAAGAATGACAACTATGCTCTCAAGAGGGTGCTCATAGAATAAGTGGTGACTCAACAAGGAAGTGAAAACGTTTTGAAAAGTTTGAAAAGGCTTCAAAATGATGAAAGTAAGGTACTCATTAGCTTTGAGCTCTCATTGCCCCTATCATAGGCATCTTTATGTGGTTAATGGTGAAAGTGAGGTCCAATATGAGTTATATGCTTGACAGACCATAAACTGGAAATCCCAAGTCCCTTGAGTACGAGGGCCGCACCTCATGCTACTCAACTTTAGTTACCTGTAAGTTCTTGTCATTGTAAATACATGCATATCATAGAGAACCGCCAACGGGGTACACCTTGCACATGATACAGGAGCTATCCCATAATCAAAATGACAAGGCAAGCAGCGATCTTTTTATTTGCTATTTGCATAGGTTTTTATTGAGGATGCTTCACAGATTCTCATTATGGTAATGTTGCAGGTTTCCACAATGATTAGGCATGGCTTAGGCTAGCGAACCATGCGTTTCTCTAACACATATATATATATAACTCCATGAACTCACAAGCTCCCCTTTTATTTCACACCGACGACATCCGCAAACAGAAGAGCATGGTATCAACTGGATATGTATCCATAAGTGTTGAAAGCGTTCCCCGTGACAGCACGGTTCTGCTAACTCCCAGCCTATAATTTGCAAGCATATAACTTTCATGGACAGTCGCAATGGTTCAGGTTTATTAAACCCAAGAAATAAAGTGTGCCATCAAGTTCGTGAGAGCTTTACTAACTAACTTTCTCAAAACAGTCAAACATTTTATTTGGAAGAAAACAAGTCATAATGAATATGCAGTGAAATATCAAATGATGCTAATAGGTAGGTATGGTGGACACTATTGGCAATAATGGTTTTGAGGAGTTGGATGCACAGGTAGAGCTCATACTCAGTGCAAGTGAAGGCTAGCAATAGAGAGGGAGCGACAAACAAGAGAGCAATAACTGTCATAATCATGCTTGCAACAAAACATGACTAATTATGGCATGAAAGTGATACAAGAACTCTGAGGCAAAATAAATCATCGAGGCTTACTGACTATTGTTTAGTCATATGCATGCGTGAGCATGTGCCAAGTCGATTCACATGAAACATTTAGAGGAGGATACCACAATATCACACCAAGTTATGAATAAAACAATGCAAGCAAACATTCATATGACATTCTACAAACTATTATCAAGCTGGAGCTAATCACAAGAAAGCAAGAACTACTAAGCATCCATCCATAACATACACCTTACATGAACAGACTAAGCATGCTCGCAGTGATGAGTATATGTACAAAAATGAAAACAAATAGAGTTCGTTACCAGCCTCTTACCACACCTCAAGTTGTCTTAATATTCATTATTTCCCTTCACTTGTGTGACTTGAATAAAAACATGAAACCAAACTCCACTGAGGACGGCTCAACCCTGCAAAGAACTCACAAAACCAAAGAAGAAAAACAAATAATTTTGGTGTTTTCAATTTTTTAAAGCAAGCAAACCAAGCAAAAAAAACATAGCAAAATATTTTTGGATTTTTCTTTAAGGAAAACCAAAGCTAAAAAGCAAAGAAACAAACCAAGAGAAACAACGAAAATATTTTTGGTATTTTGTGTTTTAGGAAAACAAAAAAAAAACCAAAAAGAAAGCGAAACAATGGATATACAAAGGACCGACGAACATGTGATATAGGTGAGTGTGATGTCGGTATACCTCCCCCCAAGCTTAGGATTTTGGCCTAAGTGGGGCTCAATAGTGCGGGTAGTAACCCCAAGCTGGTGGGTTAGCATAGGAATGCTCATAGTCAAACGCTTGCGACAAAGAAGAAGACACGCCCCAATCATAGGAGGGCTGTTGGTATGAAGACTCTCCCAAGTTGGAGGGCTAAACTGAATCATCTTCGGCATCCTCTCCAACATTCTCTTGCTAGGAGAGCTCCGCCATGTGTGTGTCAAACTCCTCCTCCGTGAGCGACCATCTCTGCCTGTTATCAAAATTAAACAAAGCAGGTGCAGGCAAATAAACTACTTTCTCAGTCCTACCCCCTCTCCAACCACGCTTGACAAAGGATAATTCGTACGGTAAACTTCTCGCAGTAGCCCCTAGAGAAACAAAGCTATGCTAAACCATGGAATCAAGATCAAGCCTCTCTATGGGGAACCGATAATCTGAATGGTGAGGCTCTAAACCATGGAAAGCTAGCAACCTAGAGGCCATAAGACCTCCACAAATTCCACCCTTCTCGCGGTTAGTGGTAAGACGATAAGCTATCAAAGCACCCAAGTTATAAGATCTATCCCTATTCAAAGCATCTGAGATAAAAGCTAGATCAAAAGAAGATAACTTTCTAGCAATCTTTCTAGCAAGAACACACTTGGTAATGAAATAGGCAAAATATCTCATGGATGGGAACTGAATGTTCCGAATTTTACCACTTTCCTTTGAGAAGTCAAAACCTTGGCAAATTTTAGCATATAAATCCATAAGTGACTTAGGCCTCTCCTTGATCTTCTCACAAGATCCCTAATGAGGTACTCTAATTGCTGCAAAGAAATCAGAAAAGGCAGGTTGACAGCTAGGTTCCCTTTCAACAAAGTGTTCCAACCCTGCATTGGTAATCATAGTCTGGAAATCTTGGAAGATCCACGCGGCTCTCATAAATTCAGGGCATGGATAAATGGAAGGGAAGAATCCTTCCTCACGATGGACTTTCATTGGCTTAGGTACCATCAAATCATATTGATTCAGTGGGTATGCACTCATCTTCCTTTTTGAAATTTTTAGACAAACATCAAACTAAGTGATTTCCAAGTTGATAAATGATGAGAAACTACTATAGGAAATTGCTAGAGGGCTACACATGCATCAAAATGTAATCTCTAAGCATAGAACAAGCATGCAAGCACACACAACCTAACACCTATAGCAACAAAATACTCAAGATACAATCTTCTAATCACAAATCTAATTGGACAAGCGGAGGAGGCACATACCAAGGAGCAATCCCTCCAAAAATCAGCAGCAAAGATGGGCTGAGCAAGGAGATTGAAAATCAGGAGTAAGAACATCAGCAACTCGAGCTTTAGAAATTTTCCGGTGTTTTTCGGGAGAGAGAAAGAAGATGGCTAGGAGGAGGCACTTTAGAGGGCCACATGTGGGCCACACCCATGCCAGGCGCCACCTGGGAGCTGGCCGCACCACCCAGGGGTGTGCTGTCCTGGGGGGCCCTGGGTAACTCCAGGTGTCCCTCTGCCCCTTTTTTTGAGGAAAAAATTATTTTGAATTTTTTGTGATTTTTTGGGAAACTTTATTTTTGGCCAATTTCCAGGGTATGAAAATTGATTTTCTCAAAGAAAAGATTTTTTAGAAGAAGCAAAAGCAAACCAAAACCAAAACTACAGAAGTTCTAAGACACTCTAACAAGCAAACAACTAGCAAAACTAAAGCTAACAAGAGAAAAGGAAAGACTAGGAAGGAGAAGAGTAAAAGTGAGCAAGTGTAACCACAGTGAAAACATTATTTTGTTCATTAAAATCCTTTTGTTAACAAGGTTGATCAAGTCTTGTTACCAAAACAATCTTATATGAAACAAAACTTTGCATTCCACAAGGTGATTATGTTACCTCAAACTTGATAGCAATGGTCCCAATCATAATTGTTTCAAAATTTTCTTGTGGAATGGGACAATATATTTCTCCAACCTTGAAGTTCTCAATATTTTCAATGGAATTCAGGCAATAGCTCTTAGCAACCTTCTTGGGGAAATAAATAGTATGCTCTTTTTCATTAATATTGAAAGTTACTTTCCCTTGATTACAATTAATGACAACACCTGCAGTATTAAGAAAAGGTCTCCCAGGAATAACAGACATATTATCATCTTCAGGCATTTCAAGGACAACAAAATCAGTCAAAACCAAGCAATTATGAGCCACCTGAATAGGAACATCCTCACATATACCAACAGGAATAGTAGTTGACTTATCAGCCATTTGCAAAGATATATCAGTTGGTATCAACTTTTCTAGGTGGAGTCTCTTGTAGAGAGAAAAAGGCATAACACTAACTCCAGCTCCCAAATCACATAAAGCAGTTCTAACATAATTGTTCTTAATAGATCAAGGAATAGTTAGTATACCTGGATCACCAAGTTTCTTTGAAACCTTACCATTGAAGGAATAATTGGCAAGCAAAGTAGAAATTTCATCATTAGGAATTTTCCTTTTAGTAGAGACAATATCCTTCATATACTTTGAATAAGGAGGCAATTTAATAGCATCAGTCAAAGGAATTTGCAAAAATAAAGGTTTCATCCACTCACAAAACTGGTTGTAGTGTTCTTCCTCCTTTGACTTGTGTTTCTTACCTGGAAAAGGCATAGGTTACTGAACCCAAGGTTCTCTCTCTTTACCATGTTTATTAGCAATAATCTTCCTTAGTGTACCTAGTGTTCTTAGTGTGTTCTGCAGGTTCTTCCTCAACTTCCTCCTTATCAGGAGCAGCATTTTTATCATTACCCTCTCAGTTTCAGCATCAGAGACAGATATACTATTAGGATCTACAGCAGGTTCAGAGGGTTCCTCAACTATTTTGTGTTTCTTTTTCTTTCTCTTATGAGGACTACCACTACTTTCACCTTGTTGCGAATCCTACTCAATTCTTTTAGGGTGTCCTTCAGGATATAAAGGATCTTGAGTAGCTATACCACTCCTAGTTCTAATTCCATAAGCATGTTTATCTCCTGAAGCATTAACTAGCATATCTTTTTGTACCTTAGCAAGTTGATCAATTTGAGTTTTAACCATTTGATAGTGTTTACAAAGCATTTTAATATCATTAGCAGTTCTTTCCACAATATCTTTCAACTCATTAATATCTCTAGAGTTTTCCAATAAATGATTCTGAACTTGTTTATTAAAATTACCTTGTTTAACTATAAAAGTGTCAAGTTCACTAAGCATTGATCAGTAGGCTTACCATAGGGAATATCACCTTCATCAAAGTGGAGAGAGTGTACCTCAATAGTAGATGAGTGGGGAATTGGCTTACATAATTCTTCTATAGGAGGTAGGTTCTTCACATTTTCAGCTCTAATACCTTTCTCCTTTAGACATTTCTTAGCTTCCTTCATCACTTCATCATTTAATGCAATTAGTCCTCTCTTCTTTGGTGTTGGTATTGGAACTGGTTCAAGCACAACTGGTTCATGAGTAATAGGCTAAGATGTATTTAGCTCAGTTGAAGTCCAATCATCATAATTATTGCTTATTTTAGTCATTAAATCTTCAGCATCTGTAGGAGTTCTTTTCCTAAAAACACAACCAGCAAAGCCATCTAGGTATGTCCTAGAATCATAAGTTTGTCCTTTATAATAAATATCAAGAAGCTCATTTTTAGGTAATGGACATCTAGGATGTGCATGAATCAAGGCACGGAACCTTGTCCATGACTCATGCAATTTCTCTTCTTATCCCTGTTTAAAATAAAAAAGTCTCTGCAAAGCAGCATGTCTAGCACTGGGAGGAAATATTTCTGGAAGAAAGAAGCAATCAAGCAATCAGGGCTATCAATGGAACTAGGAGGTAATCTATTAAACCAAGCATTAGCTTCTCCTTTTAGTGAAAAAGGGAAGATCTTAGTAACAAAGTACTTGCGCATCTTAAAATCATCAGAGAATAAAGCACTCATAGTAGAAAGCTCATTCATATGTGCCACGACACTCTCATTTTTAGTCCCACAAAAAGGTTCTTTCTCAACAATGTCCAAATAGGATAAATCAAGAGAGAAATCATAATCTTTATCTTTAATATCTATGGGAGAGGTGGCAAACTTAATTCAGAGGACAATTTAAGAATAATGGTATGTCTCTCAAGGAGAATCTTAATAGCACTAGCACCATGTGTGTTTCGGCAATCTTCAATAAATTCATCAGTAAACTCAATGTAACCATCATTGATATCGTATCTCTCTCTAGACTCAGTTGAGCTAACAAGTGTAACAGTGTCTTCACTAGGAGTTTTATTATTTCCTAGACTAGCCATAGTAGCATCTAGGAAAGGACCTAATGAACCATTCGCATCAAGCACAGTAGAAGTAACATCATGAGTATCAAAAGCAGTTTCAGATTCAGCAGTAGTAGCAGTGTGTGTAGCATGAGTATGTGGTGGTGGTGTAACAAGCTTACTTATAACATATGGTGAATCAAGAGCAACAGAGGTGTTTAGGACTGTACCTCTTCTTGTAGTGGATGGTAAAATAGGAAACATTCCATCACGAGACTTACCCATGATGAAAGGAGTAGCAGTGAACAATAGTAGATCCAAGTGAACTTACAAATAAAGCTATGCTCCCCGGCAACGGTGCCAGAAAATAGTCTTGATGACCCACAAGTATAGGGGATCGCAACAGTCTTCGAGGGTAGTATGACCCAATTTATTGATTCGACACAAGGGGAGCCAAAGAATACTTGCAAGCCTTAACAACTGAGTTGTCAATTCAGCTGCACCTGGAAATAGTTCTTGCTCACAAGTTTATCAGTAGCAACAGTTTGTAGTCGCAATAGCAAAGCAACAGCAGCAGTCAAACAAGAGCAATAGTAACAGTAGTAGCAAACAGTAGGATATGAGTGCGGTAGGCATAGGGATGGATGGACGGGTGTTGCATGGACAAGTCTAAACATGTAACTTAAAGATCTAGGGCAATTGCAGATAAATAAGAATAAGCATCCAAGTACTAAGCAACCATAGGCATGTGCTCCATATATAGTCATGCGTGCTCGTAATGAGAACTTGCACAACATCTTTTGTCCTGCCAGCCCATGGCAGCGGGGCCTCAAGGGAACTAATGGCAATTAAGGTGCTCCTTTTAATAGAGCACCTGAGCACAGCATTAACACTCCTGAACACATGTGATCCTCACATCACAACCATCCCCTCCAGTTGTCCCAATTTCTGTCAGTTCAGGGCCTTTCGATTCGGACAATGAATGTGTACACAACTTGTAGATAAGATCACAAACAATACTATCATAATGATTCAAAAATAAGTTTAGATCTAAGATCATGGCACTCAGGCCCTAGTGACAAGCATTAAGCAGAACAAGTTGCAACAAAGTCAAATATCACTAATAGAGATACTAGGCACCATGCCCTAACAATCTTATTCGATTACATGATAGAACTCATCCAATCCCTACCATCCCCATAGCCTACAGTGGGGATTACTCACTCATGGATGAGGGAAACATCGATGGTTGATGGAGAGGCATTGGTGATGACGATGGCGATGATCCTCCCCAAATTCCCCATCCCGGCAGGGTGCTAGAACGTAGTTTATATATCTGAATCGCGGTTTCTGGTGGTGGCGGCGCAGCGGAACTCTTTCTGGAAAAACGTCGAACCCCCCTAACCTTTTAGGTCATAAGGAATCTTATAGGCAAAGAGAGAGGCTGATGGGGTGCCTGGGCTAGCCACACCCCTCCCAGGTGCGGAGTGGGCCACCCAGGGCTCCCCTCCGTCTTGTATTCTGGCTCCATGGATCTTCTGGTGAAATAGGATTTTTGGCATATTTTCCGGGATTTTTCCTAATAGTTGATTTTCTGCACAAAAATTAGACACCAAGGTAATTCTGCTAAAAAGGCGTCATTCCGTGTTAGTTGTATCCAAATCAAACAAGTTTAGAGGAGAAACAATAGAAAAAGTGTTCGGGAAAGTAGATACGTTTTGGATGTATCATCCACATATTAGCATCGTTGCTATTCCAAATAAATTCTCGAGTTTTATCTATCTTCCAAATTAAAATTTGTGTTATGAGAAAATTAGTTAGTAAAGCTCTCATGAACTTGATGGCACATTTTATTTCTTGCACATAATAAACCTGAACCATTGTGACTATTTATGTAGTTATGTGCTTGCAAATTATAAGTTGGGATTTAGCAAAACCATGTTGTCATGGGGGCACGCTTTCAACATTGCACTTATTCTATTTTAGTTGATATCATGTTCTTTTGTTTATGGATGCCGTCGATGTGAAATGAGATGGGAGCTTGTAAGTCCATGGAGTTTTTATATGTGTTAGAGAAACGCCTGGGCGACCATCCTAAGCCATGCCTAATCATGGTGGAAACTTGCAGCAAAACCATAGTGGGCATTCTATGAAGCCTCTCCAATAAAAAACATGCAAATATCAAATAAAAAGATTGCTGAGATGCCCATTGTCTGTTGCCTTGTCATTGTGATATGGGATTGCTCTTGTGTCATGGGGCAAGGGGTACCCCGTTGGCGGTTCTCTATGATACACATGTACTTACAATGACAAGGACTTACCTAGGACCAAAGTTGAGTAGCATAAGGTCTCGGTACTCATATTCAAGGGGCATGAGATTTTCAACTTGTGATTTGTCAAGCATATAACTCATATTGGCCCTCACATTAACCTTAATCACTTCAAGATGCTTATGATAGGGGTAATGAGAGCTCAAAGATAATGAGTACCATAATTTTTGGAAGCTTTATAACACTTGTTAATCCTTGTTTCCCTCTGCGAAGGGCCTATCTTTTACTTTTATGTTGAGTTAGTAAGCCTATTCCTCTCTATATCAAGCAAGCATTTGAGTTGTTGTGATTCAATCATCTATATGTTGATTTATTCAATCTTGTTTCTTATGTTCCTTGTTTTGCACAATGCTCTTATCTGAATGAATATAACTTTGAAATCTGTCATTGTTGGTGAAGAGACCGTTATGTTTGAGCAAGAGACTCCTGCATTATAAGCTTCATTATAAAAGCTTTGCTCAAAAATAAGTATGATTTGTTAACTGTTCTCTAACCAAGAACAAAGTTTGCCATCACCAATTATGATTTTCTTTGTGCAACATTATTGTGACTCCCTTACTCATTGCAAGTTAAGTTATATAAGAGTGGGTTGCTTTCTATTATGATTTGTGTATTGATAAATGTGATGCTTCTTGTCCGTATTCTCTTTATCGACACTTCACTCCATAAACCTGTGGTCATGTTTACTAAGTTCAGTTTTCGCTTGGGGACAAGCAAGGACTAAGTTTGGGGGAGTTGATACGTCCATTTTGCATAACTATTTTATATCATAATTTACTGTTATTCATTGATATATTTCATATTTAGAGATGATACTCATGTTATTTCATCTATTTTGCATGTTTGATGATTTTTGGAGAATTAATTGCCGGAGTAAGAATTATTCTGGAAAAAGCGTTGTCCAGATGCAATATTTTCGAAGATCATAAAATTCCAGAAAATATACGGAAATTCCTATTTTTCTAGAAGACGAAGATAGCCAGAAGAGGGAGTGTGGATGGGCCACACCACCCCTAGGCGCGGGCCCCCTAGGCTGCGTGGCCAGGTGGTGTAGCCAACCTAGCCCACCTCTGGCATCACCCTTTCACATATATCTTCCTCCCTAAAACCTAAGACGGGGGAGGGATCACACATATATTTCGCCGCCTCTACGGGGGGGGGGGGGGGGCCTAAATAGAGATATAAAGATCTCCGGCAAGCAGAAATCTGCCGAGGAAATTCCTCCCCGGAGAGGGGAGATCGTCGCCATCGACACCATCATCGAGCTGGGCTTCATCGGGATCATCATCATCCTCCTCATAACCATCATGTGACACCCCCGGGATCAGGGCTAAACAAATCCCAGACCTCCGTCTGAAATAAGCTTAATCTTGAGCTCGAGAATATCCAGTGAAGAATCGGTAACACGGCAGTGACCCTACGACACAAAAATTTATTACAGCAAGCTCATAACTAAGCAGAGAACCAAATTATTACAAGCAGAGGTCACTGACCACAAACATCAAACAACAGAAGGCAAATTATGCTATTAAGTATAGAAAACTTAAAAAATGGCCTAAGAGGCCTGAAGCATAACGATGACGTCCCAGCCCATAGATTACATGCTACCGGTTGGGAACCCCAAGCTACTCGTCGATGTCGATATAGTACGGAACTCGTCTTCAGGTGAACACTTACTCTGCCAAAAGTATCAACAAAGCAAGGGTGAGTACAGGGTGTACTCCGCAAGACTTATGGTTGGTGGAGTTGTTTTGCATAAAGCCATCTTTTTTTAGAAAACAAGAGGGAGAAGAAGCTCGTCTAATCAGAGTATATTTTAAAAGGGGATAAGAGAGCGACAGATCTCCAAAGTATTGATCATCATATTTTGATACCCACCAAGTCATCATCATCTGAACTAGGATCACCCCCTCGTACCCATGAGGAAGCATCTTTAACAAACATTAGTTGCCAAGTTTTACGATTAGGTTCATGTTCTCCATGATCTCCCATCCGTTCCCATGGACACGGCTTTCCAAAAGATTATTACCCTGCAGGGGTGTACAACTTTACCCACACGTACCAACCGACTCTTAATGCCAACGTTTTAGCCCTCTTCCTTGGAAGGCCGGTAGAGGGTGTGGTTGGACACAACCTTTACCTTGCTTTCACCGAGACCATGAGTCACGCAATAAGTATGGTTCCACCATAACGGGTCAAATCCCGAAGCCGGTACTTAAAGATGTGAGGCGAGGTTGGTTTACCAGGGGCGCCATCAGCCCCAAGCAACCCGGTCCACGCTTCCCTGCCTGTATGAATGCACCTCCTTCTTTCGAAAATGTTTTCAATGCGTATGTCGAATGGAACGCCCGAACTATGTGACTCATGGAATCTACTACGCAAGTTAGTCAATCATGGGGTCCCCATTTACCCCGTGTGATTGTACGCTCGTCTTGGTTCAAGAGGCAAGAAACTAGGGTCCTAAGGGTGGCAAGCATGGGACTAGAAAAACCACATCCCACCGTGGCCTCCCATACAAGACTTAGCATGTTTAATCTCATCTCACTAATCTCATCTTATCATGTTCCCCTGTCATACTAGATTATCTGCATCTGATACATCATCTGAACGGACCAGACTCAATAGCTATGCATGGCTAAGCAAGACACAGAGTAAGCTCTAGCAGTGCACACAAGCCAAACCTAGTTATGCTAGGAGCAATGGATCAGGTAATATAATCTCAAAGGGAGTATGCAATAGATAGGATACTCTATCTTAACGATAAAAGACCACAGTAGAATCGTATACATCATGGCAAGAATTGAAATGCTTTTGAAATCATAGGATTATATCATGGTGAGGCTATGCTTGCCTTTGCCAGTTGATAAACAATAAGCAGATCTTCGGGAGCCTTATACTTGACTTGGTTATAGTTGGTCAGGTATTGTTCGTCGATCTTCGAACTTCGACGGTGTCGACCTCGGTCTTCGATCTTGATCTCGATATCGTATTCTACCGGGAACAACCAAACACTGGAAAGAAAGGGAAACAATCAACACATCGCATCGATGCAATGCTCAAGCAAGGATGATGATATGACAAGTTGATTAGTATTGAAATTTAACCCTAAAACATGCTTGACAACTTAATCGAGGTTCTGAGGGGTGAAAACCCTAACTCGGGAAAACTCCGGAATCATCTATTAGGGGTTACTAGGTTGTTAATTAAACTTGTCATTTAAGTTATTGAACAATGCATGATTATAGCTTAGATAGATAGTTCTCGTTTTGTGAACATTTTGATATATTATTCATATTTTTCTGATTTAAAATGAATTAGTTATGATTTTTCTCAATTTAAATCCATTTTAGGAAATTATAAAACAATTTTGGATTATATTAAATATTTATTCACTTAGACCCACAAGTCATATGTTTATTCATTTTAGATATTAATTTCCAAAAAGAATAAAAACCTGACAGATGGGGCCCACAGGGGTTATTTATATTCCAGAAAATAAATTTAGAAAACATAAAACTAAAAGAATTGGGTTAATAACCTCATGCTGACATCACCACAGGGTCTGGGGCTTTTCTCACTGGGGATGAGCCTACCCACACTAACTGACCAGTGGGGCCGAGGCCACGTCGTCAGCCATGCAAACAAATGGGGTCGGGACTGGTTGACCGGGCTGACCACGCGCTGACGCCCGGGTGACGTCAGGCAACGTCACCACAGCCAGGACCTCCCAGGTCAAGCTCGGACTCGATGCAGGAGGCGGTCCTGGGCTTCGGGAGTGGGCTCGTTCGACGCAGGAGTCCACGGCGAGCCAAAAGATGGAGGCGCCGCCTCGAAAGGGTCACTAGAGCGCCGGTGCGAGATACCTACTGTGGCGGCAACGGCGGAGCTACGGTGAGAGCGCGATACAGAAAGGGAGGGGAAGAAAGGGGAGGTGCTGGGGCACGGTAGGCTCACCGGGAACACGATGCGGGTGACGGAGAAGCTAGAGGAAGCCGGAGACGATGGAATCAACGGTGGCCGGAGTTTGGGCATGAGGTACCAATTGGGGCGCCTGAGAGCTCCCCGGCTTGCAATTCTTGGGGCAAAAGATAGAGGAGGTCAAGGTGGTCACATGGGCGTGCACTATGGAGCTCGAGGCGACTAGCAATGGCGAGGCACCGGCGAGGTTGGAGGCTAGGGTTAGGGCCAGAGAATAAATTCGAGCAAGATTGGTACTAGGGTTCATCCGTGGCAGCGTCTTGGGGTACTTGTAGACTATGGAGGGCGGCGGCATTCATCCTGGCGCTCAGCGACGGGGCGGTGGCATCGGACGACGAGGCGCAGTCCACCGAGCTGCTTCTCTCGCGAGGAAGAAGAAAAGGAAGACACGCCGAAGGGGTACAGGCTCGGATGGGTTGGTTTGGGCCACACTTGGGTCTGCTGGCTGCTGCGCGCTGAGCGAAAGAAAGGAGAAGGAGTAGATGGGCCGGCCTGGCTGACTGAGATTGCCTATTTTTTTAGAAATCTTTTTCCATTTCTGTTTTTCTTTTTCTCTTTGTATTTCTCCAATTCAAATCTGTTTTGATCCATTTAAAAAAAATACCAGAAACTTTGTAAATATTAAAATATTGCAAGGACCCTTATAACAATTTGGGTTCCCTACATTTTGGTAATTTTCAAAATATTCCAAACCATTTGAATGGATTTTAAAGAGAGGGGAGGATTAGGGTTTTAGAATTTGGTCCTTATTTTCTTGCATGCATTTTTATTAGATGATGATCATGATGCACAATCAAACCCTAATTGATATTTACCTAAAACTGGGGTCTTACAGCTCTATCCCCCTTACGAGAATCTCGACCCGAGATTCCATAGGTAGGAAAAGAGATAGAGAGAGAAATAAGCAAGGCCACTCTAAAGATAAGAGGGAACACACTAAACAACACACATAGTATCTCATTGTCAACTCATGGATAGAGTGTTCAGAAACAACTCTGAGATGACGAACATGAAACACATCAAGGTAACAGAGGAAACAAGAGGAGAAAGTTTCAAGTTGTTATATAGCTGGTCTTCATAAGGGTTGAGACCATGGAACTTACAGGAGGTTTTGAAGCTTCTGAAGAAGAAAGCTTCCAACAGAAGGAACATGACCACAGACTTTGATAGGGAACCTCTACTAAACAGCTTAAGTAGAGATTTCAGGTTGCAGAGATATGGATCAACAAAACCAAGCTGTTGAACTACTTTCGAAACATAAGGGTCACTCTTTCATCCAACAGCAGGCCAAGACAAAAAGGTGTTTTGGTGGAGAGGACTCATAAGAGTCACAAGGAACATGTAGAAAGAGAAACTATAGATTACCAAAATCATAGTCACTCTTAAAACATGGTCGAGAAAACGAAGCAAATTCTTTATTCATCCAAGACTATCAATATCTTTGCCAAAGATCACGATATCACTTTACACCACTAGGATGAATAGTTAAGAAGATTCCCGATGACACGAGAAAGAAGAAACTTCATTTCCAGACTTCAATTGTTTGGCACAACAAGATGCTTGCCAACATAAAGGGTCTGGAGGATCGACCGAGAGACATTTAGCAACACTACTTTAAATATTCTCCTTGATGTTCGAGAAATCAAACATCAAGTAAAGGTCGGACTTCAGATACAAAGGAAACCATGAGCACAACTCCTATAATAAATTATAGAAGATGCCTCATGAAGAGTGGTTGATATTGCTGAGTCAAGAGAATATGGCAAAAGGTCTTTCTAGCTAAGTGTGTCAACCATTACATCATTATTGCCAGACTTATAAAGAGACCTATGTCAAAACATGTAAGAGTTCCCAACCTTTAATAAGGTAGAGATCCCTGTGTTTACAATGCTAGTCCCTGGATCAATAGCTAGCATCCACAGTTAAGATGTAATATCAAGAAAAAAAGGTCATAATACAACTTTATAACCAGGAATAAAATAATTCATTACATCTTACATAGCTCATTTGGCTATCTCATTACAATGCAGCAGAATATCTATATAGCATGGAGTCCTTCATCTTCAAAGTGCCACATGCAATCATGTTGGTTGTAGACTTGTAATCCTATTCAACACACTTCCCTAACATCAAACAAACCTGCAACATAATAAGTTGCAGCCACAAGGGTCAACACATTTGAATTGTATTGGCAAGTTTCACTACTATGTAGAAATAAGTGGATCCTATCAATATATGCATATTTGGCTAAGTAGAGTTTAGGCTAATTTGCAGAAAGCAATATGGTTTTATCCTATTTTTTTCAAAATAGTTTTGTTCTTTTGTCAAATCTTTCTGAACTCCTTGGAAAACTCCAAGTGCTTCTAATCCCTTGTTGTCACCATCAAGTTTTACTTTGATAAATTGGAATGTCGAGATCTTCCATAACTTCAGGCCTTAGTTGCTCAGAATTGTCCATAACCAGGGACACGACTAAGTACTTAGAATTTTGATCTTCTGCAGAAGTTGTACACTTTACCCACATGACACAATCTCGTCTTGACGCCACCAGTGGCCGCTGGATAAGTACTCACCAAAATGGAGTATCGGCAGATCGAGAATGTGACAAAGTCTTTCCATAGAAGTCCTCCCAATACACAATTCTAGCTTGTCTACCCGGCACCAATGTATGGATATCTTTCCAATACACAATTCTAGTCAACCTGAAGATGCCAATGCATGGGTCTTCTACTATGTAGTTGACTAAGCCAGAGCCCATTTAGCATGTGGCTGTACACGGAAGCCACTGTACGAGAAACATGTTCAATCTCTAAGTCCCTGGGTGGTTTTCTTCTAGTGCACATACAAAAAGATAGCCATATAAACATGGTTCCCTTTGTTGCCACCTTGTCCAAAACCTGAGTATCCTCTTTCCACCTAGGTGGTTCATTGAGTACTTGTTTTATTATATAAAACATATATTTTTCCAACACTTCATATAATCATATCATGTATCCCATCCCAAATATATAGCAGGGCTAAGCATACTACAACTACAATGTTTTCACTAAGGAAGATATAAGGATATCCTAATAGGATATAGCATAGCATAAAAATATAGTAGTCCTATCATGCATACTACAAAAATCCACTAAGTGTAATGAAAATAGTAGGATATGGATGATAGTGTCACTTGCCTTTTTATGTAGAGAATATTGGTTCACTTCTTGATCTTGCAAATATCACACTCTTCTAACTTCTCTACAATTCAATCAAGCAAACATATATTCAACTAGTATTCAAACAATTCACCACATAAAATAACAAAAACAAGGAAATGCATGTAAGCATGCAAAAGATGGTTTTATTTGGAAAGGTGGTTTCTATTAGGCCCTAAACATTTTAAAGCTTATATTGGTCATTTACAAAAGTGGTAAAACCATTTAAATTCAAGTTGGTGAAAATGGCCACTTAAATCATTTTTGTTTTGTTAGGAATGATTTAAATCAAAATGATAATCCCTAGAGTTTGTAAAATATTTTTAAACACAACATGTTAGTGTTTTAAGGTCAAGTGTTTAATATTAAAACCATTTGCAAAAAGGTTTCACCCCATAAACAAAATATTATACCAAAGTGATATTTTATGTTGTTGGAAAAGCCTTTTTGCAAAGTAATAATTTTATAGGGTTTATCAAATATATTTTTAAATCTCAAAACTTGGTGTTTAGGGGCAGAGAGTTTTAACTCAAATCATTTTCCAAAGATTTTACTCAAAAAGTATTTTTAACACATAAACAATATTTTTATTTGCCTAGAAATGCTTTTATTGAAAGATTTATTATTTGGCTTCACAAAATAAATTTTTAAATCCATAAGTTGGTTTCTATGATCAGTAGGTTCAAAAAAATCCATTTGCCAAAGATTTTACCATAAAACTATTTCTAGAATAATTTTTATATTCAAATTATGCCTACACAAGTTTCTGCAAATTCAACCAATTTTCTAGAAGAAAATCATTAAAAAAAGTGCATGGTTGCAAAGGTTTTGTTCTCCTCATTCCAATGATATAAAATTTGCAAAATTTGGACGTGTAGATTAAAAGTTCTGAATTTTGCAAGTTTGAATAACTAATAGACACAAAATTGCTGTTTTAAACAAACTCTGCACACGTGGCTCAACCTTACTGGTCGGTAACGGTTCGTGCGGATCGATCAACGCTGGCCGTTAGATCTAACTAACAACGCACGGTGTAGATCGTCTGATACCGCTTCGTTAGGTTCTAATCTGAGCCACCTGATGAGGATCCAATGGCTACAACGCACCTGCCAGGAACTGGCGGCAGCGGACGGTGGCGCACGCTCGGACGGAGAGGTTTCCGAGGCACTAGGTCGCGCGGGGAAGGGAGAGGATTCTCACCGTGCTCACGTGGTTGCGGTGAAGCTCAAGGTGGGGTCGGCTACTCGATGGGCGCACTAGAACAGCGGCTATTGCTCGCCGGAGCTTGCGGCGGCGTCAGATGCTTCTGTTCGTCGACGGGGGCGGAGCTACAGATCACCAGAAGGCAAGAGGAAGGTATGGTTAGACCCGGGAGAGTGCGTAGATCATAGGAGCATCAACGGGAGGGACAGGGCGGTCTGTGCTCACCGGGGGATCTCGCCGGAGTCGAGGCAGGGGGCGGCGACGCTCTAATGATGTTGTTGCCGAGCCTCTGGTGAAGGTGCGGGCTAGCGAGCGGCACTGGGAGATGCAGGGGCGATGGGGAGCACGCATGTGTGGACGGGGAGGAAAGGGGTGGTCGGACGGTGTCGGAATCGGCCGGAGAGCTTCGTCGGAGCAGAGGGCTCGAGCTTGCAATTGGGGCAGCTTGGGGGCAGAGGGGAGGCGATGTCTGGGGGAAATGGATGAGGGGAGGGAGGCTCTTAAGTGTAAGTGGTCGCTGGCGAGAATAATTCATCCATCAACGCGTATTAACGCGAATTGAATCGCGGCAGAACGGCGATGAGCGAGGGGGAAACTGCCGATGCGGGTGGGAGAGAAG
This sequence comes from Avena insularis, assembly GCA_023614405.1. NCBI lineage: Eukaryota > Viridiplantae > Streptophyta > Magnoliopsida > Poales > Poaceae > Avena > Avena insularis. The sequence goes on along the minus strand of CM042687.1, from coordinate 48,994,535 downwards.
GCTGACAGCGTGGGGCCACGTTGTCTGTGTGAGAGAGAGTGGGGTCCAATTTCTGCGAGAGGGGGAGCGGGTGGGCTGCGAGTTGGGCTAGATTAGGCCTTGCTCCTGGGCTGGCTTCGTTTCTTTTTTTATACAAAACCTTTTTCTTTTTTTCTATTTTGAATTTCTGTTTTGATTTTTATTCAAACAATTCAAACACCATTTGAATTCAAACCTCCACCAAACTTTGTGTAGATTTTAATACTGTTATTTAACATAATCTAAAATCAAATTTAGAATAATAAATTTTAGGATTTATAATAAGAAAATAAATAAATAGACATTTGTCTTTATTTCACAATAGGATTTAAATATGTTCTAAAACACTATTTGAATTCTAAATTTTACCAAAACCTTTTCAGTAGGTTTTATTTGAAAAATAAAACACTTTGAATTATTATTTAAAATACTTTATTAAGTTTTAATGTTCATTTAAAATAGGAAATTGTATTTACTTAATTAAAATTGGATATTAATAAATCCTCAAGATTTTATTTAAAATAATCCTTTACTCCCTTTTATTAAACAAAAATATTTTATTTCCATTGCTTCGCCAAGTTTTAATTTGGCTATTTAAAATAGTCCTTATTCAAAAACCATATCTTTTTATCTAAATATCCAAAAAATGATGATTCCAACTACTATAACTTTATTTATTATTTGTTTATCCTTTTAAATCCCTCTAGGATTTTATTTGTTCAAAATGGGTTTTGATGTGTCTATTTGGAATCAAAAAGTTTCTTTTCACCCTAAATTTCAACAACTATTTATTTTTTTATTTATTTTTCACATTTCAAAATTTGGAAAATTTTGGGATGTGACAAAACATTGAGGAACACCAACCATCAGTGCTGCTTGAGATTCAGCTTTGGTTAGGTGGAATGATATTTCAGACTCAGCATGTCCGAATAGAAAGGGTGCAACAATTACCACAAAGGTAAAGTCACTAGATTCCGAAGATATGGACTATAGTGCTAACTGCTAAGATCCAAAAAGATGAGCTAGATTGATATATCCATGTATTAGCAACTTGTCGAGAGACAACTGCACACACATAAGATACTGACAATAAAACACACATATATCCTTGAGGAAAGGAAGATAAATCTTCTCAAATCCAAGGTGACAACTTTCATCAGTTGCACGTGAACCAGAGAAGGTTTCTTCTAACATCCGGATCGCATACTTCAAGATGACTCGAAGATGGTTCTCAAAATTTTCCAACATTAATGCCAAATGTTCCATATGAATCTTGTCTAGCATGGAGAAGATAAGAATTTCATTGATGGGATCAACAACAAACTTACCAAAACACTCCAAGAAGATGGACTCATATGTTGCTTGAACAAGGCAAACTTATTGGTCAGACCAAAAGACATGAAGATGTACTCAAGTGAAACATCACAAGAAGAAACACCATCAAGACAGTCCTTGGAACTGAGTTTGATTTAACAATAACCCAAATCAAATCAAAGGTGGGGAAGATAACATATCCACAAAGGAAATACTATCTTTCTTCAGCACGAACAAAACTAGGCATCCCTCTATGAAGGAACATAGTCGGATGAAACTTTTGTCTTAAAACTCTACAAGTTGTTGTTTAAGCTCAACCAACTAGTTCAGAGGTATCCAGTACGGATCCTTAGAGAAAGAGCAGTTCGGAGAACTTGCTGGCTCAAGAACTTGACAACACGGTCATGTGGCAACATGGGGATACTTCTATAAAGACAAATAGAGTATCACGAACCACCGATATGTCACTTAGTTCGAGTGGGAACTTGCTTAGTAAGGCAAGAAGACATAGTCTTAGAGCTTCGGCAACAGCCTAACTCTTTGACTGAAGAGAGTGCACCAGAATAACGAACTTGGTAGCACAGTCAAACTTCGCTTAGTGATAGGGTTAACTAATCACGTTAAGAATGACACAAATGTCCTTAGAGTTCAAAAAAAATGCTAAGAATCTCAGATGCCCACATTATTACACACACGTATCACTCACGAAAGCGAAAGCTCGAGGGAGGGTGAGTAAAGATGTGTGAAAGCATCACTTCATTAAGGGGTCATGAAACTCAGCTTGACCTCTTAGTATGAAAGAGTGTGGTACTTTAAGGTAGAACTGATAGAAGACAATCAATGCCTCTTGATTTGCGGGTTACAACACTTTGACCTAGTCCTAGATATGACGAGGTACTGGAGTTTGTTTCTCCTAGACATTCAAAATGGTTTGTCTGGACGGACCACAAGAGTATCTTACATCAGAAGACACCGATGCACATTTACTACTTGGCTACCAACTAGTAGACAAAGGTCGGAAAACAACAAGGGAAAAGGAAACATGCTCAGGATGGAATCCCGAGATGTGGATGCATAGATTAACAATCTTCCGAATACCAATGCAAGGAAGGGAAAAGGTGTGGCAGAGTCACGAGTATAGATGCGAGACTCACGAGGAGTACTCTTGTCGTGATCTATTTGGTTCCATTAAAGAACATCTGCCATAGCTAGTGGTAGGGGAAGTCCTTAGTTGTCACTATACAATCACGACAGAGACCACAAGCTTGAAGGATAGAACTATAGTACCAGCCATCCTGAGGTAATGTATGAACATTAACGACAGGGATCAACAAAAGGGATCTTGGAATAAAGATCAGCTTCATGTACAAGATTCACAACACCAGAATCCAGCACAATCGGGGATCTTAGGTTCAAGTCCAAGGGTTAAAACCCAAAGAGAGGAGTAACTACTACTTGAGTGACATAGTGTACACTGGAAGGTAGTAATCACAAGGTAGCTTCCAAGAGAAGATAAGACTTCTTAAGTACCCAAACAAACAAAAAGGAGGCACGCGAGGCGAAAGGAAACCTCGAAGCCTAGAATAGAACACTACAGATCCAACAATATAATATTGTGGGTCCAAAAGATGATGGTAGAAAGGAATCTCTCAGATGAACAGGAGCAAAGGGACCAAGGAATTCACAACACACACAACTCTAGACAATTCAATACTAGGTCAACTGGCTTAGAAATGGCATGCCTAAAAGGCACCTAAGCTTTGAAGAAAGAGACGAGATAGCAAAACTTTTCCAAATCAACACTAGATAAGATAACCCAGGGTTAGAGCGAAACTGTATAAGGAGAAAAAGAAGCATACTAGAGTTTTTGCAAATACTTTTCATCTTTGAAATAGTTTTCACAAGCACTAGACTCAACATCGACCAATAGCATGTTTTTCCTACGGTCGGTACTGCTCTGATACCAAGACCTGTGACACCCCCGGGATCAGGGCTAAACAAATCCCAGACCTCTGTCTGAAATAAGCTTAACCTTGAGCTCGAGAATATCCAGTGAAGAATCGGTAACACGGCAGTGACCCTACGACACAAAAATTTATTACAGCAAGCTCATAACTGAGCAGAGAACCAATTTATTACAAGCATAAGTCACTAACCACAAACATCAAACAACGGAAGGCAAATTATGCTATTAAGTATAGCAAACTTAACAAATGGCCTAAGGGGCCTGAAGCATAACGATGACGTGCCAGCCCATAGATTCCAGGCTGCCGGCCAGGAACCCCAAGCTACTCGTCGATGTCGATGTAGTACGGAACTTGTCTTTAGGTGAACACTTACTCTGCCAAAAGTATCAACAAAGCAAGGGTGAGTACAGGGTGTACTCTGCAAGACTTATGGCTGGTGGAGTTGTTTTGCATAAAGCCATCTTTTATTTATAAACCAAGAGGGAGAAGAAGCTTGTCTAATCAGAGTATATTTTAAAAGGGGATAAGAGAGCGGCATCTCCAATGTATTGATCATCATCTTTTGATACCCACCAAGTCATCATCATCTGAACTAGGATCACCCCCTCGTACCCATGAGGAAGCATCTTTAACAAACATTAGTTGCCAAGTTTTACGATTAGGTTCATGTTCTCTATGATCTCCCATATGTTCCCAAGTCGTCCATAACCATGGACACGGCTTTCCGAAATATTATTACCCTGTAGGGGTGTACAACTTTACCCAGACGTACCAACCGACTCTTAATGCCAATGTTTTAGCCCTCTTCCTTGGAAGGCCGGTAGAGGGTGTGGTTGGACACGACCTTTACCTTGCTTTCGCCGAGACCATGAGTCACGCAATAAGTATGGTTCCGCTGTAACGGGTCAAATCCCGAAGCCAGTACTTAAAGATGTGAGGCGAGGTTGGTTTACCAGGGGCGCCATCAACCCCAAGCAACCCTGTCCACGCTTCCCTACCTGTATGAATGCACCTCCTTCACCTCCTTCTTTCGAAAATGTTGTTAATGCGTATGTCGAATGGAATGCCCGAACTATGTGACTCATGGAATCTACTAGGCAAGTTAGTCAATCATGGGGTCCCCATTTACCCCGTGTGGTTATACGCTCGTCTTGGTTCAAGAGGCAAGAACCTAGGGTCCTAAGGGTGGCGAGCATGGGACTAGAAAAACCACATCCCACCGTGGCCTCCCATACAAGCCTTAGCATGTTCAATATCATCTCATTAATGTCATATTATCATGTTCCCCTGTCATACTAGATTATCTGCATCTGATACATCATCTGAATGGACCAGACTCAACGGCTATGCATGGCTAAGCAAGACACAGAGTAAGCTCTAGCAGTGCACACAAGCCAAACCTAGTTATGCTAGGAGCAATGGATCAGGTAATATAATCTCAAAGGGAGTATGCAATAGATAAGATACTCTATCTTAACGATAAAAGACCACAGTAGAATCGTATGCATCATGGCAAGAATTGAAATGCTTTTGAAATCATAGGATTATATCATGGTGAGGCTATGCTTGCCTTTGCCAGTTGATAAACAATAAGCAGATCTTCGGGAGCCTTATACTTGACTTGGTTATAGTTGGTCAGGTATTGTTCGTTGATCTTCGAACTTCGACGGTGTTGACCTCGGTCTTCGATCTTGATCTCGATATCGTAATCTACCGGGAACAACCAAACACTAGAAAGAAAGGGAAACAATCAACACATCTCATCGATGCAATGCTCAAGCAAGGATGATGATATGACAAGTTGATTAGTATTGAAATGTAACCCTAAAACATGCTCGACAACTTAATCAATGTTCCGAGGGGTGAAAACCCTAACTCGAGAAAACTCTGGAATCATCTATTAGGGGTTACTAGGTTGTTCTAATTAAACTTGTCATTTAAGTTATTGAACAATGCATGATTATAGCTTAGATAGATAGTTCTCATTTTTCTGAACATTTTGATATATTATTCATATTTTTCTGATTTAAAATGAATTAGTTGTGATTCTCAATTTAAATCCATTTTAGGAAATTATAAAACAATTTTGGATTATATTAAATATTTATTCACTTAGACCCATAAGTCATATGTTTATTTATTTTGGATATTAATTTCCAAAAAGAATAAAAACCTGACAGATGGGGCCCAGAGGGGTTATTTATATTCCAAAAAATAATTTCAGAAAACATAAAACTAAAAGAATTGGGTTAATGACCTCATGCTGACATCACCACGGGGTCTGGGGCTTACCTCAATGGGGATGAGCCTACCCACACTAACTGACCAGTGGGGCCGATGCCACGTCGTCAGCCACACAAACAAATGGGGCCGCGACTGGTTGACCCGGCTGACCACGCGCTGACGCCCGGGTGACGTCAGCGCAACATCACCACAACCAGGACCTCCTAGGTCAAGCTCGGACTCGACGCAGGAGGCGGTGTTGGGCTTCGGGAGTGGGCGCGTTCGACGTAGGAGTCCACGGCAAGCCAAAAGATGGAGGCGCTGCCTCAAAAAGGTCACCGGAGCGCCGGCGCGAGCTACCTACTGCGGCGGCTATGCCGGAGCTACGACGAGAGCGCGATACAGAGAGGGAGGGGAAGAAAGGGGAGGTGCTGGGGCACGGCCGGCTCACCTGGAACACGATGTGGGTGATGGAGAAGCTAGAGGAAGCTAGAGACGATGGAATTGACGGTGGCCGGAGTTCAGGCATGAGGTACCAATTGGGGCGCCTGAGAGCTCCCCGTCTTGCAATTCTTGGGGCAAAAGATAGGGGAGGTCAATGCGGTCACAAGGGCGTGCGCTATGGAGCTCAAGGCGACCAGCAATGGCGAGGCACCAGCGAGGTTGGAGGCTAGGGTTAGGGCCAGAGAAGAAATTCGAGCAAGATTGGTACTAGGGTTCATCCGTGGCGGCGTCTTGGGTTACTTGTAGACAATGGAGGGCAGCGGCATTCATCCTGGCGCTCGGTGACAGGGCGGTGGCATCGGACGACGGGGCGCAGTCCACCGAGCTGCTTCTCTCGCTCGCTCTGTCGTGGGGAAGAAGAAAAGGAAGACACGCCGAAGGGGTACGGGCCCGGATGGGCTGGTCTGGGCCACACTTGGGCATGCTGGCTGCTACGCACTGAGCGGAAGAAAGGAGAAGGAGTAGATAGGTCGGCCTGGCTGGCTGAGATTGCCTATTTTTTTTAGAAATCTTTTTCCATTTCTGTTTTTCTTTTTCTCTTTGTATTTCTCCAATTCAAATCTGTTTTGATCCATTTTAAAAAAATACCAGAAACTTTGTAAATATTAAAATATTGCAAGGATTCTTATAACAATTTGGGTTCCCTACATTTTGGTAAATTTCAAAATATTCCAAACCATTTGAATGGATTTCAAAGAGAGGGGAGGATCAGGGTTTTAGGATTTGGTCCTTATTTTCTTGCATGCATTTTTATTAGATGATTATCATGATGCACAATCAAACCCTAATTGATATTTACCTAAAACTGGGGTGTTACACATCACCACCACGCCATACCGCTGTAACAATTGGGTTGAATCTTGTGTAGTTCATAGGGGAAACTTTCCCAGTATTGATTACTTGTTGTAGTTGATGCTATTGAGTGAAACCATTGGATTATTATTCATGTTCAGATTGTTACTTATCATGATTTCATCTCTGATATTGATCCATATGATGCCTTGTTAGTAGTTCGTTTAGTTCTTGAGGACATGGGAGAATTCATGTTGTTAGTAGTGGAATTATGTTGAGTAAAATTTAATGGTTTGATATTTATGTTGTGGTGCTATTCTTATAGTGGTGTCATGTGAACATCGACTACATGATACTTCACCTTTATGGGCGTAGGAGAATGCATTGTGTACTTGGCTACTAATTGTGGGGTTGCCGGAGTGACAGAAACCTAAACCCCAGTTAGGAAACCATTGCATAAGGGAGTGTAGGATCTCAGAGTTTAATGTTGTGGTTAGATTTTTTTATCTTAATTACTTTCTTGTAGTTGCGGATGCTTGCAAGGGGTATAATCACAAGTATGTATTAGTTCAAGTTGGGGTAGTACATTAGCATAGGTTCACCCCCATAACACTTATCCAACCAATGAAGATTAATCAACTATATGAAGCAAAAGCACTTGACAATATTCCCATGTGTCCTCGAGAACATTTGGTCATCATAAGTAATAGAACCGGCTTGTCCTTTGCTGAAGAAAGGATTGGGACACTCGCTGCAATTATTATTATTGTCTTTTATTTACTCGCAATTTATTTATCTGCGTTACAAAAAACCTCTAAAAATCCATTTGCTAGTATTTACAGTGAATCCTTGATCCAATATGCTTGTCAACACCTTATGCTCCTCGTTGGGTTTGACACTCTTATTTATCGAAAGTACTACGATACGCCCCCTATACTTATGGGTCATTAGATACCGATTCCCTTTGTTGTGCGATACTTTACTTATTCGAGGTTCGATCGTCAGTATCTCTTATAGCTAGTTCAACCTCGTTACTGATAAGTACTCTTTACTCATACTGTGATGTGACATCCCTTGTGACCTTATCACATGCTTGCAAGACAATTGGATGACACTCCACCAGGGCCCAGAGTATTATCTATCGGTCATATGGATGGACAAATCCCACTCTTGATCCATGCGCTTCAATCCATACTTTCAGAATACCTAATGCCACCTTTATAACCACCTAGTTATGGAAGTGGTGTTTGATGTCATCAGATCATCCATTCAGTGATGGTGATTAACATGATCTCATGGTCGAAGGATTAGGTTACTATGTATTTGAAAGCTTGTAGCAAACGAACTCTAAATGACTTGATCTTATGCTATGCTAACTATAGGAGTGTGTCCATCACATCATTCTCCTAATGACATGATCTTGTTATTAATAACATCTAATGTCCATGATCATGAAACCATGATCATCTATTAATCAACAAGCTAGTTTAACAAGAGGCTTACTAGGGAATCATTATGTTTACAAAACACACAAGTATTAATGTTTTCGGTTAATACAATTATAGCATGAGATGTAAACATTCATCATAAACACAAAGATATAATAATAACCATTTTTATTATTGCCTCTTGGGCATATCTCCAACACATAGTACATTATCCGGACACCACCCAAAAACTTAGAAGTTTCTACTCGGACCAGACTATCTGCCACACTCCACCCAGAGTGTCTGGCGCGACTAGAGTGTACGGCCGACATTTACCAGAATATCTGGACGCCGACCGAAATCTGGTCCGAGTTGCTTTGTATCAGTTTGAGTCAGACTTGTTTTTGTTTCGGTTTTTGGCTGTCCCAGTCACCCATATAAGTCCTGGGATGCCCCATAGCTTAGTTTAGACCATGTTTAAAGTAAACCCTAGATCCGTTGAGTTGCTACTTGCTTACAATTAACTCCATACACCAATTCATATAGATCTAGTGTATTTGCTACTATCAATCAAGTGTGATTAGTGTTCCATTGTGAATTAGCCAATTACAAGTTTTGTGTGATCTGTTGTTCCATTGGGGATTAGAATATTGCAATAACCTCTTCGTGGTCAGCGGCTACATGCACAAGTGTGTGAAGTTGCAAATATCTACAAGGGTTAAGAGCTGTTGCATTGGCATCAGGGATTGATTGAGAGGTTTGTGAGCATCATACAAGTTATCTACACCGACTACCATCATCTACCACCCTCGCTTACTGAGAAGATTGGGTCATCCCATATCAGGAACCCTATTCTAATATATCTCTTCTCCTCTCCCACTCGACCTGGGCCTCCTTTTATACCATAAGGGACACCACAGGGGTCGAAATACACGCGGCGGTATGATCCTGCCACGCGGCTGGCTATGTTCTTTGAAGTGGCCAGGTGCCCCTGTATAGGCACCACGCGGGACGCTTGGAGTCTATTTAGTGTAGGTTGCTGCTAGGACGCGTGCCATTAGGCATGTCCTTGTCCCTGATGGTTTCCCGGGATCATCTTGTCGTTAGGGGCTCCATCAGGATCCTGTGAAAGGACCCTCCTGAGCCTCCATGTGGTCCCCGATCCCGGGTCGCGCTCCGCCCATATGCCCTGGGACATCCCAGTTCTAGTGGATGCAACAGTAGCCCCCAAACATGCCTTAGTTTGGTGGGACAGGCTGGGGATGCATCCTATCATGCGGGAGGTGCGACCCTGGCGATGAGACCGAGCCTTCATGCAGATGGAGTTCGGGCGCTGCCTTGAATGCTGTTTCTGGACACAGGGGCATGCTCCTCTTTATATAGTCTCGCCCCTTACATCGCACTTCCTTCAAGATGCGTTGCTTTGTCTCTCGAGCTCTTCTGCTAGATTCATCGTTTCGCTTCTTGGAGGGTGAACCTCGCCAATCAGGCGGGGTCACCCAGGCGGCGTGTTGGGGTTCCGTAGCAGAAAACAAAAATTTCCTATGCTGGAACACTCTAATGCCCAAGATATATCTATTAGTAATGCAATAACGACTGAGGTTTCAAATACATACCCTTGTTGTCTGAAAGAGATTAATATTCTAAGAGGAACATGGTTGAAGTAGTCGTGCTCGTAGCCGACCTCAAGGTCGTGAAGCTCCCCGCAAGTCATCCCTTGCTCCATAATCATGCAGCAGTCTGGCTCATGACATCCAAGATGCCCCAAGTGTGGACCCTCGTGGTTTTGTACACATATAGTGTACGAGGAAGACCTCTGGCTCCCCGATCCCTTCCAGGAGTGCGGAAGTAGATCTCTAGCTTGGAATCTCCGAAGCGCAACGAACTGCTGCTAGTGCATCGTCTCTTGCGCGAACAGTCCTATCATGGGGCCAAACTAGTGCAAGGAGAAAACTAGAGAGAGAGGAGAGGTAGGGAGGAGGCGCATAGAGGGGGAGGAGAGCTCCCAACTCATTTCCTTGGTGTTGCGTTCCTCCTCCAAGGGGGGCTCTTTATATAGGGAATGGGAGGGCAGGCTTGCCCCCTCCCCAAGGGACCTAGGAGTGGCCAAGCGAGGTACGGAGCATTCCTAGGAGCCCCAAACCCTAACCCTAGGGTTTCCCCAGGCACATGGGCCCTTAGGGACCATCTAGGAGGACTTCCCTCTTGCGGTTTCCCTCATGGGCCCTTTTCCCTAGGAAGTTTGGCCCATTAGTGGAACACCCTTTCAAATTGGATTTTAATATTATATTTAATATTAATTACATTAATTAATATGTAAATACATATTACAAAATCAAATTTGACCCGAAACGCCTTTCGGTTCCCTTTCAATTTCCTCCGAACGACTTTGGAAATTCCCAAAACGATTTCGGTTCTCTTGCGGAACTTTTCCGGTTTCCTTTTCTTTCTCCGAACAACTTTGGATCTCTCTCTATGGAAAAATTCTGGCTTCTCTTTCTGTACTGTGACTCCAACTTACAGATAATCTCTAGCTCATCATACCCTTAAGTGTATCTCCCCATGGCTCGGGTATAGCACAGACATGATATCTATCAATGATCAACAGAGGGACTGGGATGCCCATTTTGACCCCTGTACATTCCACGACGACAATTTCATTTGAACCGTAAGCGTCAAGTCCAATTCCCTTTATTTCTTCGATACGACTTGTTATATATCCGATAAATTTGGTATCACATTCCTTGTTCAATCTCGTTACTGACAAGTACTATCTCACTTGTTACCGCGATATTACATCCCCATGACCCAGTCACATATTGCAAAATTATGATGTAATCTCACCAAGTCGGCCTTAAGTATCTTACCCATCACACAGGTGAACAAATCCCGGTCTTGATTCATAAGCCTCAACCTGTTCCTCCAAAATACCCAACGTACACCTTTATAATCACCATTTCACTGATGACGTTTGGTGCAGTTAAAGCAGCCTCAGGAGACAGTGATAAATATGATCTCATGGTCTAAGGACAAGAGACTATGTTTCTTACTATTGCAATGATAAACCTCGTGACTTGATCATGTCGCGATCTTTGGGTAATGTCCACCATATCATTCACCAATGATATGATCTCGTTGTCAACTAGCACTATCACCTATGATCAAGAAACCTTGATCATCGATTGGCCAATGAACTAGTATGAATAAAGGCTACTAGGGACTTATTTCGTATCACACCTGTAGCAATGTTTCCACTTGATACAGTTATAGCACAATATAAAACTATTATGAACTTATTGAAATATGACAATAATAACAAATTATTATTTACCTCTAGGGCATATTCCCTTCATAGCGGTGGAGAACACCTTGAGGGACGACGGATATTCAAGCGGCCATCCTAATCCTCTCATGATATGTCCTCCTCTTGTTGTCTTTGAATTCTTCCTCATGTTAGTTTGTGAACCTGAGGGAGTTCTTGAACTCCCAAAGGCAGTGGTTGAGGCCTTCGCCGGTGATTTCCCCGCTCAGTGCGGTTGGTGGCTGATGAGTCCAAAATTGAAATATTTTTACCTCTTGTTTTTTGCATACGTGGAGAAGGGTTTTTGGTATTTTACTGTGTTCGTGAGCACCTTTTTGTACCTGTTTCAACAGGATCCCAAATCATTAAGTCTTTTGAGAACATATCAATTGGGACTATCATATTATGTAGTAATATGATATTTCTAAGTGATAAATGTCATTTAATTGATTTTTCCTAGCACCTGGGATATTGACAATGAAGATGAGAGCTCCAGAGAGCTTAGCGACCACTGGTACGAACAGTGCTTGCCCGTACCGCCCACCCATACGATGTGGCAGTGTGTCCGCCTCGTCAAATATTCTCACCTCACGAATACGGATCTAAGATCCAACATTCACAGAAACTTCCAGCCATGAAAAAACACACCAGAGAGGGATATGGAGGAGGAACTTGGAGAAGGGAAAATCATTGTTGATTCAGGGATCATTGTAGGAGATCGCATCATCCCCTTGATCATCAATCGATGCATCTCCATCACCATTATTATTCCCACATTCCATACATTAAATATTTTTGTAATTCCAAATTAAATTGTGGTTTTCACTAGATTCATCCCCATAATTTTATCGATCTATTTGATTATGATTGAAATAGCATGTGGGCCCCCATGTCTGGTTTTGGTAATTAATTACAATATCTATGGACTAATGCTTGTATCAAGTTGCACTTGTAGGAATTGTCCATTGGCAATGCTTGAACCATGTGGTGGTGTCAAGGTTGAAAAAAGAAGAAAATGAAGAAGATCAAGTGATGACCAAGATGTTCAAGGAGTGATCCAAAGATTGGTCATGGGAGTGTTGAGCCTATGGCAAGTGTTTCTTAAAGAATAATATGGAGTGATATCTCTAATGTACCTTCAAGGCACCAACATAATGAAGAAAAGAAGAAATTAAGTGCAAGTTTAAGATGAGCCATCTCGAAGAGATCATATACTCGGGGCTTTCCATCATTATGGTGATCATGGATATGCCTAAAAGAGAGGCTCTCCCATAGTGAGTATGGGGGAGAAATTTGCAAGACTTCACCAAGCTAGCGTAATCAAGAATGGTGTTCCATCTTGAGGTGGACAATATCGTTATCGTCAATCTCAAGTGGAATATACTGAAGGCAAGGGTATGTTCTTGATAGGGTTTCTTTCTTACCGGTCTCATGGTGTTAGTTGGGGAGACCGGTTTATAGGATAGGTAACCATACTATCAAGACGGGCTCTCGAGTGAGTAGCCTGGTCATATCCTTCGGAGAGAGATCAAACCTTTGCATACTTGGCATCATACTTCTTGGTTGTTATTTGGATCTTATCCATGTGAGGTTCTAGAGCTTGTCGTAATATTCATAGCAAGCTCTAGTTCATCAAAAACGGATTTCATATGCATTCTTTATTGCGTTTTCGATATTGGAGGTTTCACTGGTTTGTCTTTTAAAGATAGGTAAAACCTTCCATTATTTGGTTCTTACTCATGTGAGTATTTAGATATTGTGTTAATCTCCATGACAATCTCTAGTTCATCGAAAACGGATTTCATATGCATTCTCTATTGCATTTTTATGTTGGAGGTTTTACCGGTTCGTCTTTTTGAGAGAGCTTAAACCTTTCGTAATTTTCTTCTATAATCCCTTGCTGGAATATGTTTTTTGTATGATCTTTTAGATCTTATTTTCATCTTTAAAACGAGCCCAAGATCATCAAAATCGGAGTCCGGATGCAAAAGTTATGGCTGTTTTCGTATTGGTCTTTCTGCCAGTGTTTGTAAGACCGAAGACTCTAGACTAAATCTCTGGACCGTGTCCAGTACGTCCTCCAGATTTTCTCCGTTTGTCCTGGGTACACCGGAGACTCCGGACCGGGCGATTCCTGGGCCTAACGGTTGGATTTCTAGGGACCTATTTAAGGGCCCCTTCTTCCCCAATGGTTACCTAACCATTCTTGTAAGTTTTGCCCTCCATTATTGACCTTCTTGAGATTTCATCCCCTCAATACCTCCTATGATTCTTGCATATTCTTAAGGGATTTGAAAAAGGAGATCTAGATCTACGACCCTACCAATCAATCTCTCCTCTAAGTGAGGGTAACATATTATTGGGATATATATCTTGGAGTCTTTTGTGGATTACCTCCATTGTTCTTCCTCTCTTATTTCCCCACAAGATTTTATAGCTTTGGTGGATTTTGGGATAGAAGGACTTGAGAACTTCTTGTGTTCTTGCCATTACATTTGGTTCATTGGTTTGAGTTCTCAGTGAGGACTCAATTGGGTGAAAGTTGAGAAGCTTTTTACTCTTGGCTTCTTGGAACCCTAGACGGTTTGGTTGTTTTGTAGGTTTGTGGATTACTTGGGACCTCCAATTAATTTGTGGAGCTTTCCCCAAGCTTATTTGTTGGGAGCCTCCAATTGAGTTGTCGATAAGTGCCCCAACCTTGTGAGAGGTTCCAGATTTCCACCGACAAGTGCACCGATAGTGGAAGTGTGGATCGATCCCATTGGGGTGAGATTCATAGGAGAACAGGGGAGGCCTTTTGTGGTGTTAGTGGTTTGAAACCGCCCCATCTCTAAACAAGACGTACTCCATGTTGGGAGGAACTCGGTAAAACATAGTCATCTCCATGTTCCTCGGTTATCTATATACTTGAGATCTTACTTATGCACATTACTTTGTGATAGCCTTCGTGCTTGAAGTATATATCTTGATATCACATAGTTGCTTGTCTTGATTAGCATAAGTTGTCGGTGCACTGTAACATCCTAGGATTTTAGAATTTTGGATTTCAATTTATTTTTTGGCATTTCATTCATCATTGCATCTCATGAAAAATCTTGATTGAAAACCTTGTGTCAAGACCCTATTTTGCCTTTTTCTACAAAGCATTATATGCAATCGGCATATTTGAAATTTTGTCGTTAGTCAAAATTGTTCCCTATAACGTTTACTGTGTGTGTTTTGAATTTACAAAAATTTAGAAATTGGAATCACTCTATTTGGAGCTATAAATCAAAATCTATAAAAGAAATAGAAAACAAAAAAGAATAAAAAAACTAAACCTAATCTACCGAACCGGCCCAACTCGGTGGCCCTTTTCCCCTACTCTACACGCCACACCCACGCACGCGAAGAGAAGCACGCATCAGCGCAAGCAGTGGCCCATTCTGGCCCACTCTGCAGCCCCGCAGCCCACACCCGGCCTCTCTCCTCTCCTGCTCGCTAACGACCAGGTCCCACCCCATCATCCTCTTCCTTGCGCTAGCGACCGATGCTGCGCGAGTCCATCGGGACCCCGATCCGAAGCCGTGAAATCAACCCGATTTCATTCGCCCCTCTGCCCCTATCGCACCTATTGGACCCCATATAAACCCCGCCTCTCGCCACATGCGATTTTTTTTCTAATTTAGGAACCCTAACTGCCGCATCGGAAGCTCCCGATCTCGCCGTCGTCCGCCACGGAAGCCAACCACGAACCAGAGGTTCTGCCACCCTACGCCCCTCTTTTTCCCCTTGTTTTCCTCCCCATGCTTGTCCAATTCATCTCACCCCCTTTTCCCCGTCTGACTCGCAGCAGGGCGCCTAGGATCCTTCGCTAGAGTGCCACCGCCTCCAGTCACCTCCAGCTGCACCGCACCGTCACCCAAGGGAGCCCAAGTCGCCGCCAAGTCTACCTCTGAGCTCGCCGCCATCTCCCGTTTCGCATGGACTACATCACCACCGTCAGGAACCGTCAGAGTGCTTGCCATCGCCATTGTCTGAGCCTCCGCTACCGCCCGTCGCCGCCCACCGGTGAGCTCCAGGACAGATCTCTCGTCCACCATGCGATCTTCCATTGATGACCCAGATTAGAAGCTCCTCCCTGAACCGGTACCAGCCACTCACAGCACGCCACTTGGCTGTCTGCAACAGCGACGCCGCATTAGCGCCCACTCAGCGCGCGCAGCCAATCAGAGCGCGCCATGTGTCGTGTTGTCTGCTGATTGTGTAAATCGAATTTTAAATAGCCAGAATATATGCAAAACTTGTAAAATTCATATAAAATTAAATATTGGTCATAAAAATGCAAATAATATATCATTGGATTCATAAAATTGTGTAGAACATTAATACGAGATTAGATCTAACTTTTACAGCACATATTTACTGTAATAAATTAAATAGTTTAATGGACAATTTAGACATAATAAATCATAGTAAATTATCTATATATCAGGAAAATACAAATAAACTGTCTATGGATTCATAATTTCATGTACGACATTAATATACTGTTAGATACAACTTTTGCAGTATAGAATTACTATAGTAATTTAAATAGTTTAATGGCCTTTTAGAGTGTTAAATGCATAATAATTTATTTATAGGTGATAAAAATATGAGTAATATATGAATGAAATATACTTTAATGTATATTAATAATATCAGATTAGGTATAATATTTGCAGTACATATCTACCGTAATGATTTAATTAGTTTTAATGTCTTTTTAGATCATTAAATACATAGTAAATTATTTGTAGATCACAAAAATATAAATAATATGTCCCTGGAATCACAATCCCATGAAGATTACATATCTGATTTTAGTTTGGTTTTTTAGGCAATAGAAATTATTTAAATGATTTAAAATCCACTAAATACTATTTAAATCATAAGAAAAGATTTATAACTCCGATTAAGGTGAATCCAATTCCTACTGGTTCGTATTAATGTGCTCTATCCAGTAAACCCCAGAACCAAATTTAATTCCACAATTACTACAGAAGTTCCAACAAAACTATTAAAACCTCTCTATTGGCAATCAAGTATTAATAATAAATACCCTATTGCATTAAATGATCTCTTGCATGCATTATGCATTCTAATACTGTTTAGAAAACTAAATACAACCATTGTGACATATTAAATCATCATGCATGCATTTGTTCATCATTGTTTTGTTGTATTGTGCATAATTGCATTATTTTGAATGGTGTGTTTGTTGTGCAATTGTTTGATCGATAGATTACGAGGAGTGCAACTTTTGTGATTGTGATGAGTGCAACCTTTTCTATTGTGAGGATTATTTGAACGACTACATCAACTAAAGGCAAGTGGCACTATCATAAATGTCCTAATTATTTTCCTATGCTTTGTAGTTGTTTTAGTAGAATTGCATGTGTAGGAAAATTTTGCACTATGTGCTATGATATGCTAGGCTATGTCCTATTTAGGATACCCTTTTGTATCTTGCTTAGTGGACACACCGTACCTGTAGTATGCTTATCCCTGCTATAGATTCGAGGTGGAATATCATGTTATGATTATATGAGGTATTGGAAAAGCTATGTTTTATATAATAAAACAAGTACTTAATGAATCACCTGAGTGGAATGTTGTTGTTGTTGTTGTTGAGTTTTGAAAAAGTGGCAACGAAAGGGACCGTATCTTTGGCTACCTCTCTCGTGTGTGCACTAGAAGAAGACCACCTATGCATCATAGAGATTTACATGTTTCTCGTATAATAGCTTTCGTGTATAGCCACATGCTAATATGGGCTTTGGCTTAGTTAATTACATAGCGGAAGACCCTTTGTATTGGTATATCTTCAGGTTAACTAGAATTGTGTATTGAGGTTATATCCTTGCATTGGTTCCTATTAGACGTGGAAAGACTTCGTCACATTCTCGATCTGCCGGTATACCAATTTGTGTGTACTAAACCAGCGGCCACTGGTGGCGTCAAGGTGAGATTGTATCGTGTGGGTGAAGTGTACAACTTCTGCATGAGATATAAATCTAATCGATTAGTCATGTTCCCGGTTATGGACAATATTGAGCAATTAAGGCCTAAAGCTTATGGATGATCTCGACATTCCAATTTCTTAATAAAATTTGATTGTTTGAACAAGGGATTAGGAGCACTTGGTGTTGTCCAACGTGTTCATACAATTTTCAGAAAGGATTAAAACTATTTGGAAATTTTAGGATAAAATATTGCTTTATGCAAATGGGCCTAAAACTCCACTTAGCCAAATATGCATGTAATTGATAGGTACCATTTTATATCCACATACTAGTGACACTTGCCAATACATTCAAAGTATTGACCATTCGTGGCTGCAACCTTTCATGTTGCAGGTTATATCGTTTCTAAGTGATCGTTATAGGTCGCGAGACTCCACTCAATGATTGTTCGCCTGTGGCACATTTGAAGAATCAAGATCTACCTTGTTATTGTTTCCACTATGTACTTGTGTAATATAATGTAAATTCTGGATCATATTTGTTGTATTTATGATGCACAGTTATATATGGTATCATTTTGTACTGTGTGTGCCAGTGAACCGATCCAAGGATTGACACTATACACATGAACTCAGCCTTATCAAGCAAGGGTGTTACATGCACATAGGTGAACCCTAAACCCTAGGTTTTGTGCTTGAAAAAGTACATGCTAGTTTAATTCTGTCTTTGTTGAGACACTCTTGGAAAAGTTTTAAACCGCCTATTCACCCCCTATAGGCGACATCTATATACTTTCAATTGGTATCAGATCCCGGACTCTCATTTTAGGCTTCACCGCCTTGAGAGTAAATTTGTCGGCTAGGGGATTTGTAAGACCCCACCTTTATAAAGGTAAAGGTCCCTGTGATTTCAATGCTAGTACCTGGATCAAATGCTTGCATCCACAGTTTAAGATGAAGTACACAGAAACAAAGGTCATTATTACATCGTCATTCTAGAGATAACATAGTCTTTTACAACTCCATAGCCATAGGCTAGTACAAGAGTTTAACTTAATAATATAAATAAAAGTCTTCATCTTCATGTGACACAGGCAATCATGTTGAGTGTAGACTCATAACCCTAATCCTCATCAGAGTAACCTGTAACATCACAAGTTATAGCCATAGTGGGTCAATACATTAGAATAGTATTGGCAAGTGATTCCTTAGTAGAATAATAGTTTCTAGCTTCTACATGAATTTGGCTAAGTGTAGCTTAGGCTTGCTTTGCTCAAAATAGGTTTTACCTATCAGTTGAAAACACTAAGTTTTTGTTTGGCAAAAACTCCCAAGGAACCACCAATAGACATTGGTGAACCTTTACCCTTGTTCAACCACAAGTTTTTAACTTAGAAAATTGGGATGAGGAGATTCTTGATAGCTTCCATGTCTTGATGCTCAATTTGACCATTGCCGGGGACACGACTAAGTACTTAGATTCTTCCTTCTCGAGAGGTGGTGCACTTTCCCCACAAGACTCGACATGCATCGAGACAAGATCTTTCAGAAGCCTTCCCTTAGACCAAAATGGACGCGCTCCAAACCTATCACCCCTACCACCAACTGTCCATTTGGCTAAGTTATTGCAACCTATATGATCCAGGCAGAGCCCATATTGCCATGTGGCTGCACTAGAAGCTTTTTAACATATGGCATCTCAAATCCCTTTGTTTCTGGGTGGCTTTCCACAAGTGTGATACACAAGGTAGACCATAGATATGGGCCTTGTGTAACCACTCAACATAATCCAAACATACCATTCCACCCAGGTGATTCATTCACTTAGTTGTTTTTATTAAACAAAAACACAAGTCAACAGACTTAGCAGAATTTCATAGCATGAATATATTCCACCCTTGTTTGCTACTATCTAGGCTAAGAATGGCAACATAGTAAGCATCCTAACTTAGAGAAAATTCTAACAATTCTACAACTACTAGGATTTCCCAAGCATAGCATATAGATACTTAGCAAAAATTATCATGCAAGCCCTATACAAAATACCACTAATGCATAGTAAAAATATTGGGACCAAGATATGAAGCATGACTTGCCTTGGTAGTTGGGGGAGTAACAACAATCTTCACAATCAGAATCCCCACTAGCACCAAAATCTACACATAAAATGATAGCACCAAATTCATATTTCAAATAGTCAAGCAAAAATATATGAATGCATGCAAATGCCATGTGATGATTTTTATAAACTAACAAGACAAGTAAAACAGTACTGAACACTAAACTAAACATTTATACACCAATTAAACTTAATTTGGCCTTTAAAATATTTTCCAAAGAAAATTAATACACAAAATAGGCCTATAAATGTCTCTGCATAAAACTCTATTTTAACAGAGGCAAATTAGAAAACCAAGCCTATATATGTGTAGGATTTAATTTTGTGATTCCAATGTATATTATTTATATTTTTTGGATAAACAGAACAAAAGTTATTGAATTTACAAGTTTGAATAACTAATAGATTCAAAAACAGATTTTAATTTAAAAACCCAGACACGTGGGCCTACGTGATTGGCCTGTACCGGTTCGGCTGGATCGATCAACGAGAGCCGCATGATTTAAATAAAATTGCACGGGTCAGATCTAACCATACCCCTTTGTTAAGTGATCTAATCTGGCGCGTTGGATCTAGATCTAACGGCCCACGACGGCTTGGCCAAGAACTGGCGGCGCGCGTGGTCGCAGTGGCGGCGGCGCTACTGGCGGCGACGGTCCGACGAATACAGAGGGGCCTGGGGTTTGTGGTGTGGCTTACCAGACTCGCAATATCACGAGGAAGCTCAACGTGTTGCTAGCCTGGACAGGGGCGTGTTGAAGCAGAGGCTAACGCTCGTCGAAGTTGCGGGCGGTGTCGGGTTCGTGTGGACAGCGACGTTGACGATGTTATGGATCGCCCTAGCACAAGCCAAGAGTATTAGTGCATGCGCAAAGGTCAGGCGAACACGGTAGGGTTAGGCACAAGGCAAGGGGCGCTCGGGTTTTACCTAGATTGCACGACAGAGTTGAGCGGTGGCTCGGACGTTTGTAGATGTGGACGGGACGGCGACCTGGGTCACGCGCAGGCAAACCAAAGACATCAGAAGGTGCACAATGACACAAGGATCACACTCGTTTGAACCAGAAACAAAGGGGTGGTCGGGGCTCACCGGAATCAGTCGCCGGAGACGCTCGGTGCCACAGCGGTGTGAGCTCCAATACGAACAACCTGGTGGCGCTTAGGCAGTGGTGATTGAGGGGAAAGATGCAGGGTGGCGAGTTGGTTATGTAGCCAGTACGAGGGCGGCAATTACGTGCTGTATCAATGGGAATTAAGCGAGGAATCAACGCGGCATCACTGCGAGGAAGAAACAGCGGAGCGGGTCGTCGCACGGAGATTTGGGGACGATGATGCTGACTGGGCATTGGGTCGACTCGACAGAGAGAGAGAGAGAGGGTGTGCACACGTGAGTGAGAAACAGAGAGGGGAGGGGGTTTCCCGGGTGGGCTTGTTGGGCCGCGGGTGGGTTGGGTTAGTTAGGTCGTTGGGTTTGTTTTTTTTCTTCTTTTCTCTTTTTTTCCTGTTTTGATTTTCTGGTTTGATTGTGAATGACTATTTCAAAACTGTTTCAATTTGAATTTCCTCCAAACTTTTGTACTGTGTTTCTTGTGTCCAAGGATGTGTAAAACATCTACTTATACTCAAAAATCATTTTGAGTTTGAAATTAAATATAAAACCCTTCCTTTAATAAAACAATGGTAATATGCATAAATATGGTTTTATTATTGATTTGTTTTGAAATATTTTGTGTGGCTTTGTATTCATCTTCCAATCACCACTTATCAAACCCTAATCATATTTAGAAAGTAAAATATAAACCTTGCCTTACTTGAATAAAGTAATAGGCAAAATTTGGTTTCTTATGTTGAAAATTCATTTGAAAAGGTCAAATGCTTATGAATACATGAATGCTATGCAAACTTTATAAATCATGATTTTTGGGATGTTACAAATCTAACCCCCTTAAGGTGAATCTCACCCTCGAGATTTGGATTGGCTAGCAAATAGGTGAGGTTGGTCTTTCCGAAGATCATCTTCTCTTTCCCATGTTGCTTCTTCTTCGGAATGGTGGTTCCACTGAACTTTGCAGAATTTGATAGTCTTAGTTCGAGTAACTCTTTCTGCAGTCTTAAGTATCTTGATGGGTTTATCTTCATAAGTGAGATCACTTTACAACTGGACCTCTTCCAAAGGTATAGTATCCTTCAAAGAAGTCTCTTCCATCTTCGGATGGCATTTCTTCAACTGAGTCACGTGAAACACATTGTGAACGGCATACAGTGATTCAGGCAATTCAATTTCATATTCCACTTCTCCTTTGCGACTCAGAATCTTGAATGGTCTAACATACCTTGGTGCCAATTTTCCTTTGACTCCAAATCTCTTCACTCCACGAAGTGGTGACACTCTAAGATAGGCTCTATCACCCACCTCATAGGTGACTTCCCTATGCTTTGGATCTGCGTAGCTCTTTTGTCGGGAATGTTGTCAACACCCAGATTTTTAATCCTAGGATTACCATTTTTGCGAGACATAACAGATTTGGATACCACAGTACATCATCCATTACAAACCATACATAAGGTCTTACACAAATAAGGATCTCATGATCCAGTTCTTAATACAACTCAAGTAGCGGAATAACGTAATAATAAAGGTAGCGTAGGTGAAGCTCCATCTTCGGGGTCACAGGCAATGCTGACGATGGGAGATGATCCTAGTTGTCGTAACCTTCCTGGGGTCCTTCCTCCTGATACTCCTCTTCATAGTCTGGCCACGGGAATATCCAGGGACAAAGCCATGAGTACTCTTTAGGTACTCGCAAACTAATACTAACAAGTGAAGGGGGTTTTTGTAATAGGACACTAAGCTGTATGATTGTTTTGCAAAAACCCAGATTTACCTCTACTAAGTTTTGAAGCAAGAAAAGCTAGTTGAAATTTTATAACACCTAAATGGGAACTTGTATTTCATATCACAACTCTGTTGTGGTCAAGTCAAATTCGCAATCCATTTCACAAGTCATTTTGAAAACATCTAACGGGGGAACAGTATGGCCACTCCAACTGTCCATAACCGCGAACGCGGCTATTCGAATAGTTTGACACTCTGCAGAGATTGTACACTTTCACCACAACATTTGATACATTCGTCAGGAACAAATCCTGAATTCACCATACTCAGTATGCGGATAATCAATCCTAACCTTTCAATTACACGCCCTAGTATAAGCACCTCTCCTGTGAGTTTGGCCTCCCAACCATGACCAACTGTCATCTTGGGTACTGCACAGGTGGACCATCTTCATAAGGTAGCCTTAGCTCAAACCTTGGCCATGAGGGAACCAATACTAAGGAATATAAGTTTCCATTCAAGCCCTACCTAATCTTCGAGTATTGTGGTTGTACGATAAAATTGGAATGCTATCGCATCCAGACAACCATCAGTTTTATAAAGGGCTAAGGCTCATGCCTTAACATTTTCATCATCAAAATCATCTGGTGTTCAGAAACACATGTCAAAACATCTCAATAGAATGATCCATCATTCCAAGGTTTTCATAACCATTTTCCACCAAGTATTCCCATCTAAAGTTGATCAAGTTTTATGCTTAGCACTAGAATCTACAAGTGGGGGTAAGTACTAATGAGGGGTGGTAAACTAGTGGAGTTTAACTAAGTTTAATCTCATGCCTTAGGATTACATCAAGATTATCTAGCTTAGGCCAAATTTAATGCTCTTTATGCAACCTTCAACTATCTACAATTTACTTAAGTAAACTCTAAGAGAAAGCTTTGATAAAGAAATAAAGTAGAAATCTTGCAAGTAAAACTAGGATTGGGTTATCAAGTGAGTATGATCACATATGCTTAAGCCATAGGGTTGGCATGGTAACAAGCAAGTATTTGCTTGCATCAGTATCAGTATAAGCTTGCTAATTGAATAGCTTGCAAGTATTGGCTTGCAAAGGTCAACTTGATTAGTAAGGCTTGATAAAGTAGAGTATCTTGCAAGTGTTAGCTTGCCTTGTGCAGAGCAGTGGTTGAAGTTCTCCTCGGCTTCTTCTTCGTAGTATCCTCCTTCCTCCTCGTATCCTTGGTCGGTACTAGAGTCTATGAATAAATACGAGGTACACAACCAAACAATACTTAACTACTTTGAATCATCACACACAAGGGTTCTATAGATGATCTAGCATCATCACTAATATTACAAGATTAAAGCACTTGCATTATTTATTTATTTTTAGAAAAGTAATTTCTACTCATTGGAAAACTACTTAAGATTTAATATTCTCCAAACCAAACATGGGATCATGTTGACACATGTCATCACCACATATTTCAGTACATGGGAATGTGATTTAAAGTGGTGTCACAATTTAATAAGATTTAACCTTTTATTTCACTTAAATAAAGTGACTAGAAATGTCTATGTGGCATTCTTTTATTACTTGGACATTATTTCTGTAAGTAAACCCATATGTTTTTATATATTCTGAAAGGTATGGTCAAATGTGATTTTTGAGAGTTGGAATCAACTCAAAAGCTATTATGGTTTAAATTTGAAAAATATTTGAATGTAGAAAAGCTTCTGCCTTGTTATTTTTATCAAGGTTGATCTACAGATCCAAATGATTTGAATCCAACGGGCTTGGATTAAGCATTTCAATATATTTCTAACAAAATTGGTTTTATTCAATTTGGTTTACTGAATCAAGCTGGGTTGATTTTTGAAACTAGGTACAGAACTGAGTTTGAATATAAATAGAAAAAGCTAAATTCAAACGATTGGGCTGCGCGGGAAAGGTTAACGGGCCGGCCCAGTGTCACTCCGCGGCGCGGGGCGCAACTGATAGGGCAGGTCTACTGGTCAACGACTCTTAACACGCGAAGCGGTACGTGGCGATGTGGTGCGTTGGATTAGAATGAAGATCGACGGCTGAGGGTCGTCGTCGATGATGAACTAGTCACCGGCGAGCTCGAACCCTAGCGGCTCAGTGGGGGTCGTGGGAGGCTCACCAGGGCTCAGGCGAAGGTCGGCGATGTGGACGAATGACGAAGTCGACGATGGCGAACTCAGGGATGGTCGCGGCAGCTCCTGGGGTGGACGAAATCGACAGCTTCCTTCTCCACCAGCAGCGGCGGACTCCGGTGAAATTCCGGCGATGCGCTGCTCGCCTTGCTTCGAGAATGAGGTGGGACGATCAGTGAGGTGAGGGGAGTTAGGTGGTGTGAAGAATTCGAGCGGGGGAGGCCTCTATTTATAGTGGCGAGTGGGGACCGACGGGCGCAAGCTGAGCTCGTCGTGGTCGACGGCACAGAGGGCTATAGGCGTGGGCGATGGTAGGGGGCGGTGCTGTGCTCCTTGGTGAAGCTCAATGACGTGGTGGCGAGGCGTGGGGCGGTGCTGATCGGTCGGAATGCTGCGGTGCTCTGCGCTTTCCCGAAGGAGTTTAATAAGCGAAGCAGCGTGAATCCAGCAGCGAACGGGCGTGTCTGCGGTTCTGGGACGGTGGTGATCACGTGCCGCACGCCGAGGCCGATGGTCTGTGGGTGCTGGTCGAGCGTGGCGCACGGGGAGCGCTCTCGGCATGCTTGTTGAGCGGCTTGGCATGGCTCGGGCGTGTGGTCCAGGGGCTGGCATCGCTCGCGGCTGGGACAGGGAGTGGCGGTGGGGTGTTAGCTTGCTCCCAGACAAGGTTGGCGAGGCTAGTGCTGCTCGTAGCTTGCTTTCGACCAAGGGGTGGCAATGGTGCACTCGGCCTGCTCACCATTGATGACAATGGCCAGCTTACAGTAGTGCTAGTGATTAGTTAAGGTTGTTAGATGATCTACTTAAGGCTAGTGGTGTCCAGAGAGGGAACAAGTTAGGCCCAAAACACTACTCAACATAGTGTTTTGATTTTGTTTGATTTATATCTGCAAGTTGTTTGATGAAATGGCCGCATGAACTCAAGTTTTGAATTTTGAAATTATTTTTGGTGGGTGTGCTAGGCATGTGCTTGTGATTCTGTGGATGCTTGGGTTTTCCAAATTGAGCTTGTTTGAGTGGTTTTTGAAAAAGTGGGATCATCCCATATGAAATAGATTCAATTTTAAACTGTCATTTAAACTATGCATTTGAATGTTTCTGGATGATCACAAAGTGAGCCTTGGTACTTTTTATGAGTACTATCAAGGGGTGCAAAGATCTATACATGTTTCTGTTAAGTTCTGAAAGTTAGAGATAGCCAAAGTAGGCATGGGAGTTAAATTGGCAAAAGTGACCATTCACTTAACTTGATGGTTTTGATTTGTTTGTCTTTGGGAAAAGTTTGGGGATTGTTTAGATGATGTTTATTTCACCTAAGAATCATTTTACAAGCAAAGAAACACATAATCATGGCAATTCAAAAGAATCCACATTTTAATGCACACTCATATGAATGCTTTCATATTTTTATTGGAAAAGTTTTTGTTAACCCTAAATTTGGTGATTAGAGTTTGATGATTCTAGTTTAATATTTTTGGGATGTTACAACTGTGATATCTTCAGTCTGTCCTTTACCATCCTGACTTTCTCTTCAGCTTCCTTGATTAGTTCTGGCCGGAACAAATTTCTTTCTCCAACACCACTCCATAACAATGGTGTAGTACACTTTCTTCCATAGAGAAATTCAAACGGTGCCATCTCAATACTAGCTTGATAGTTGTTGTTGTAAGAGAATTCTGCGTAAGGCAGACTTTCATCCGAACTAGCACCATAATCTAGGGCACATGCCCTCAACATATCCTCTAAAATCTGGTTGGTCCTTTACATGCATCCATCGATGCAGGGATGAAAGCGAAGCTGAATTCCAATCTTGTTCCCAATGATTCATGCAGTTGTCTCCAAAAAATGGGAAGTGAATTGAGTTCCTCTATCGGACACAATACTCTTGGGTACTCCATGCAGACACACAATCCTATTCATATAAATCTTGGCTAACTTAGCACTTGTATAGGTTGTCTTCACGGGTATGAAATGAGCCACTTTAGTTAGGCGATCTACCACGACCCAAATAGAATCATATCCTGATCTAGTCCTTGACAGTCTGGTGATGAAGTCCATGCCAATCTTGTCCCACTTCCAATCAGGAATAGGTAGTGGTTGTAACAATCCTGATGGTTTCTGATGTTCCGCTTTCACTCTACTACATACATCACACAAAGCAATATGTTCGGCGATGTCCTTCTTGAGATTATTCCACCAAAATCTTTCTTTCACATCCATGTACATTTTGGTGTTACCCGGATGAATGGAATATGGTGAGTTGTGTGCTTCTTGCAGAATCAGTTTCCGAAGTTTCGGATCTTGCAGATACGTTTTCCATACCATAAAGTACCATGTTCGTCTTCATGGAATCCTTTGGCTTTCCCCTTGCTAATTTTTTCTTTAATATCTTCAATTTCCTTGTCCAACTTTTGGGCTTCCTTTATCTTGTCCCACAATGTGGGTCGAACATCCAATGACATGAGATGTCCTTCAGGCACTATCTCCAATCCGAGAACTTTGAATTGGGCACACAGATCTTCTGGCAATTCTCCCTTAGTAAGGCCATTCACATAAACCTTACGGCTTAGTGCATCCACTACAACATTTGCTTTACCGGGGTGTTATTGCAAACTCAAGTCATAGTCCTTGATGAGTTCTAGCCATCTTCTTTGTCTCATGTTGATTTCTTTCTGAGTGAAGATATACTTCAAGCTTTTGTGATCCGTGAACACTTCACAACGCTTTCCTAAAAGATAATGTCTCCATGTTTTGAGTGCATGGACAATAGAGGCTAACTCTAAATCATGAGTAGGATAGTTCACTTCATGAGTTTTGAGTTGTCTTGAGGCATAAGCCACAACTTTCCCTTCTTGCATCAAAACTGCACCTAATCCTTGGTGAGATGCATCACAATATACTTGGAAATCCTTCTCCAAATCTAGCAAACATAAGACTGGTGCTGTCACTAGTCTCTTCTTCAACTCTTGGAAACTGAGTTCACATCCTTCAGTCCAATCAAATTTCTTGTCTTTTAAGTAACTCCGTCATTGGCTTAGCTACCTTTGAGAAATTATCAATGAATCTTCTATAGTATCCTGCCAAGCCAAGGAAACTACGAACTTCTTTTACTAACTTAGGAGATTCCCACTCAATTACAGCTAACACTTTTGCGGATCAACTGCTACACCATCTCCTGACATAATACGTCCAAGAAATCTGACTTCGTTCAGCCAGAATTCACACTTGCTGATTTTGGCATACAACTTATGCTCCCTAAGCTTCCCAAGTATCAATCGCAAATGTTCCCCATGCTCTTCATTGCTCTTGGAGTAGATCAAAATGTCATCGATGAATACGACAACAAATTTATCAAGAAATTCCATGAACACTTTGTTCATCATATTCATGAAGTAGGCTGGTGCATTTGTCAAACCAAATGGCATCACGGTGTACTCATACAATCCATACCTAGTGCTGAAAGCAGTATTAGGTATGTCTTGTTCCCTTATCTTTAGCTAAAAGTAGCCCGATCGGAGATCAATCTTTGAGAACACACGGGCTCACTACTAGGAAAAGGCCTATCAGTGGCGCACCATTTTGGGACTATGCGCATGGGATACGCCCTTGTTATCTCTCACTAAATTAGGTTACATGGCGCATACTGAAATGCGCCAAAGTGAATATACGTGGCGATATTGCCAAAATGCGCCACAGAAGTCCCGAACTAGATCTCAAACTTCTGTGGCACATTTGGCCAATATGCGCCACAGAAGGTTTTTTCAAATTTCAAAAAAAACCCGGCCCGGCCAGATCTGGCCGGAGGTGGTGCTCGCCGAAGGTGGGCGTCGCCGATGGAGGAGAGAAGGAGGTCGCTATTGGTGGAGGTGGAGGAGGGGAGGAGGCCACCGGAGGAGGAGGCCACCAGAGGAGGAGGAGGAGGCCGCCGGAGGAGGAGGAGGAGGAGAAGGTCGCCGGAGGAGGAGCTCGCCGAGGTGGAGGAGGAGGGAGGTGGGAGGAGGAGGAGCTCGCCGGGGTGGAGGAGGAGGGAGGTGGGCGGAGGAGGAGGAGCTCACCGGGGTGGAGGAGGGAAGAGCTCACCGGAGTGGAGGAGGGAGGAGCTCACCAGGGTGGTGGTGGAGGAGGAGGAGGAGGAGAAGCTCACCGGGGTGGTGGAGGAGGAGGAGGATCTCACCGGGGTGGAGGAGGAGGAGGAGGAGAAGGTGAGGAGAATGAGAGAAGAAGGTGAGAAGGGGAAAGATGGAGGAGTGGAAGAGTATAAAAGAGGGAGAAGGGGCGGGATTCAAATTTCGAAATTTTGCCAAGACTTCCGTGGCGAATATGGAAGAAATGCGCCATAGAAGTTTGTCCTCCTTTTTTATTATTTTGCAGGAAAAAACAATCTTTTGGCCATAACTTTTTACTCTTTTCGAATTTTGAAAATCTAAATAATCGCTAAACGACCGTAGGCGGTTGCGAGCGGATGCGAAATCTCGTTCTCGTCATTTTGGTATATTATACGTATTTTTCCAACATCCTATGCAAAAGTTACAGCCGTTTTACCGTGGCATAAACTTTTTTTTGCATAAAAAGTCGAAATGAATGTTTGTTAATTTTCCTACAAAGTAGACCATATTACCTATCACTATGTGAAAGGATTTTATTTTTTGAAGTGTTTTTCATTTTCTATTATTTTTTGCAAGGATAAAAAGGCGATCCTCCGGGGGGGGGGGTAGAATCTGTTTTTCCTACTCCATCTTCTGTGGCGCATGCCTCTATATCGCCTGGAAGATGAACTTGATGCATATGGTCATATCATACAGAATATTAGTCGAGTAAGTCAATGAGATTTAGTGATAGGGTCCACCGAGCTTTACGTAGGCATCGTCCATATGCCACGAGTTCAGAACTTATGTGGCGCATGTGGACATATGCCATAGAGTTCAACCTGCGCATTTTCTATATCTTGCAGAAGTGTGAAGACTTCTGTGGCGCATTTGCTGAAATGTGCCACTGGACAACTTTTGTGGCGCATGGTCAGAACCATGCGCCACAGAAGGTTTGTCTATCTATAACTAGTTTCCTAGTAGTGGCTCCTTCTAACTGATCAAACAAATCATTTATTCTAGGCAAAGAATATTTGTTCTTGATAGTTACCTCATTGAGTGAACGGTAATCTATGCATAACCTTTGACTTCTATCTTTCTTTTCCACAAACAAGACTGGTGCTCCCCAAGGTGAAGAACTTGGTTGAATAAATCCTTTCTGTAACTGTTCCCCAAGTTGTTTCTTGAGTTCCTTCAACTCACCAACTGACATCTTGTAAGGTATTTTTGCTATTGGTCCTGATCCTGGAAGCAAGTCAATCAGAAACTTAACATCTCTTTCTGGTGGCATTCCTGGTAATTCTTCCAGAAACACATCCGGATATTCTCTCGCAATTAGCACATTGTCTATGCTAACCCCCTTAAGGGAATTTATCTTACTCCCTTTTGATTCAAAGTTAGACTTGAATCTAATCCTTTTATTATCCGGGGCTGTGAGTGTGACAGTATGGTTGGAACAATCTAGTACTCCTTCATACTTGGTCATCCAATCCATTCCCAAAATAACATCCAATCCTTGGGAATCTAGGATTATCAAACTAACTGGAAACTTATGCTTTCCAAATTCTATTACTAGATCACGACATCCAAGACTTACTATCATATCTACACCGGGAGAACTTCCTTTTATAGGACACCCAATATTTTCAGTTGGAAATCCATTTTTATCAACAAATGCTCTTGATATGAATGAATGCAATGCGCCAGTATCAAAAAGAACAAGTGCTGAAATGGAATTGAGTTTGAACTTACCAGCCACAACATTAGATTCCTCATATATTTCTTCCACATTGATGTGGTTCACTTGTCCCTTTTTGAAGGGATTGGGCTTGTTGGCACCATCAACTTTCTTTTATGGGCACTCATTAGCATAGTGCCCCATCTTCTTACACTTGAAGCATTCAACCTGACTGAGATCTTTCTTTACAGGCTGAATTCCACTTCCACTCCCACTGTGGAGGCTCTTGTGTCCACTCTTGTGATTCTTATACTTGTCATTATCATGGTTGTGGTGATGCTTGTTGTCATGATGACGGTTGTGGTTGTGGTGGTTGTTGTACTTCCCATGTTTGTGGGATCCAGAACTCTCACTATCATCATGATGGGAACGCTTGTGAGACGATCCCGAGCTGTGCTTATCAAAGCTATGCTTCCTGTTCCTGCTCTCAACCTGTTTCATCTTGTTTTCCAAGATGGTAGCCTTGTCACAAAGTGATTGGTAGGTTGGAACATAGGCAACAGACAGCTGCAGGTTCAACTCATCATTCAGTCCTTCGAGGAATTTCTCCTTCAACTTTGCATCAGTATCAACTTCATCCGATGCATAACGTGCAGATTGTTGAATTCCTCAATGTACTCAGCCACACTACGGTGGCGCTGCTTCTGATTGTGGAACTCCTTCTTCTTCAAATTCATCACTCCGGATGAGAAGTAAGCTGTACGGAATCCATCCTCAAAGATACCCCATGTCACATCCTCAAGGGGAGTGGTGATCTGGAAGTTATCCCACCATGTTGCTGCTGGCCCTTCAAGCAGATGTGCTGCGAACCTAACCTTTTCCTTGTCGGTGCAACCAACAGTCACTAAGTCCTTGTTCACTGAATGTAACCAGTCATTGGCTATCATTGGATCAGTGGTTCCCGAGAATTTTGTAGGCCTTAGTCTCAGAAATCGGGTGAGCATGTCAAATCCCGGAGGATTATTCTGATTGTTGTTATTGTTGTTGTTGTTATTGTTGTTGTTGTTGTTATTGTTGTTGTTGTTGTTATTGTTGTTGTTATTCTGGTTCTGGTTCTGCATGAACTGTGTCATCATCTGCATCAGTTGAGCTTGTGTTTTCATCAACTGCTGCATCTCAGGAGTGACGTTGTTGTTGTTTTGGTTGAGGTTGTCATGTCGAGGAGGCATCTGTGGTTTTAATAAAGATAAGAATGAGATACCCATATATGCTTAACATGCACAATACATCACATAGAACAATCACAATAACCAAGCATCAAAATAACATAGAGTTTGAACGACATAAACAACAGGTTTTGAAAATGCAAACACACCATAGCAAGCCATCCACATGTTGGATGGTCATTGCGACTCAATAATCAAAGTATGGTAGATGAAAGATAGTCGAGTAGTCTACACTACTCCTCCGCATCGATCTCCACATCAACAAGGGTAAGACCTGCATTCTCCATGGCGGTCTTGTACTCATCAACACTAGTGGTCAAGGCCTCAATCTTGGCCCTAAGAGCCCTCTTCTGTGAGTGAAGCCTCTCGATCACTCCCTGCTGGTGCTCAAGCTCGAAGTCCTTGGCCTCTAACTCCTCCTTCAACTCCCTGATCTTCTTGTTCCTGTCTTGGACTCTTTTCTCCTGGCTCTTGAACTTCTTGTCCTGGCTTTAAAATTTGGCCTCCATCTCTTTGACGATCTCGTCTTGCTCCGCGAAGAGCTTGTCCTTCTCCTGTTGCTGAACCTGGAATTCGTCATTGCTAAGCATGACGTTGGCCCTATCAGTGTCGAGGTGTCTAAGAAGACCCTCTAGGTCCTGAAGGTACAGACGAATCGGCTCCATCGTCTCTCTAGTAGCACCATAGTACTCTATAGCCTCACCCTCCTTGTTGCGTCTCCCGAACGGGTGAAAGTAAAGACCCCTAAGCTCGGTGGAGTGCCTCCCTACCAGGAGTCCAAGTAACTCCTACATGACTACATCTAAGCCTCTCTCCTTGTCGTCATGCATTAGCTTGAAGGTGATAGCCTCCGTGGGTGGCTCTGCATGGCATCCCGGCTGTGTGACTCTGAAGCCCCAAAGGTCCTTCCTCTCAAACTTGGTGAGCTGAAGTGTCATGATGCTAGGAAGTGGAAGGTTGAGCACACTAGTGAGCTCAATTAGACGAGTACCAAAATGAGTTCCCTTGAACTCCTCGGCCGTGTTGATAAAAACGTTAGGCATCTATTTTTGTAAGATAGAGAAAAGATAGAACCATCACAAGTAGAGAAAATTCACAAGACAAAATATCACAAGCACATTTTTAGCAATAAACACACAAGTCATGGCATACACAAATCCATTACAAACACCAAAGGTTCAACATAACTTAGACAAATTTTTGGAAGTAAAAACGATAAGTGTGGTGGTCCAACTAACGAAGTACGTTAAAATTCTCATTCACTAGACAAAATAGCTATCAGGGCATCCTTAGTGGCCATATGTCTATCCTGTTCACAAGACTCCCATATTAAGTCTATGATGTCTCCCCTTAGTTGTTGGTTGGTAGCCTCTAATTCTTGGGTATGCTTCTTTTCTTCTCTAAGGTCATTTTGTCTAGTGAGTGAGAGTTGTATCGTACTTTGTTAGTTGGACCACCACACTTATCGTTTTTACTTCCGAAAATTTTTCTAAGTTATGTTGAACCTTTGATGTTTTTAATGGATTTGTGTATGCCATGACTTGTGTGTTTGTTGTTAAAAGATGAGCATGTGATGTTTTGTCTTGTGATTTTCTCTACTTGTGTTGGTTCTAACTTCTCTCTATCTTATAAAAATAGATGCCTAACATTGTTATTAGCACGGCCGAGGAGTTCAAGGGAACTCGTTTTGGTACTCGTCTCATTGAGCTCACTAGTGTTCTCAACCTTCCACTTCCTAGCATCATGACACTCCGGGATGCCAGACAGAGCCAACCACGGAGGCCATCACCTTCAAGCTGATGCATGACGATAAGGAGAAAGGCTTAGATGTAGTCATGCAGGAGCTACTTGGGCGCCTAGTAGGGAGGCACTCCACCGACCTTAGAGGTCTTTACTTTCACCCCTTTGGGAGACGCAACATGGAGGGTGAGGCTATAGAGTACGAGGATGCTGCTAGAGAGACGATCGAGCCTATTCGTCTATACCTTCAGGACCTAGAGGGTCTTATTAGACACCTTGATACTGATAGGACCAACATCATGCTTAGCAATGTTGAGCTCCAGGTTCAGCTCCGAGAGAAGGACAAGATCTTCACTGAGCAAGACTAGATTGTCAAGGAAATGGAGGCCAAGTTTGAAAGCCAGGACAAGAAGTTCAAGAGCCAGGAGAAAAGAGTCCAAGACATGAACAAGAAGATCCGGGAGATGAAGGAAGAGTTAGAGGCCAAGGACTTCAAGCTCGAGCATCAACAGGGAGTGATCGAGAGGCTTCGCTCACAGAAGAGGGCTCTTAGGGTTAAGATTGAGGCCTTGACTGCTAGTGTTGATGAATACAAGACCGCCATGGAGAATGCAGGTCTTACCCTCGTTGATGTGGAGATTGATGCGGAGTAGTGTAGACTACTCGATTATGTTTCATCTACCGTACCTTGATTATTGAGTCGCAATGACCATCCAACATGTGGGTGGCTTGCTATAGTGTGTTTGCATTTTCCCAAAACTTGTTGTTTATGTCGTTCAAACTCTATGTTATTTTGATGCTTGGTTATTGTGATTGTCTATGTGATGTATTGTGCATGTTAAGCATCTATGGGTATCTCATTCTTATCCTTATTAAAACCAAAGATGCCCCCTCGACGTGCCAACCCCAACCAAAACAACAACAACAATGTCACTCCCGAGATGCAACAGTTGATGACAGCACAAGCTCAACTGATGCAGATGATGACAACCTTCATGCAGAACCAGAATCAGAATAACAACAACAACAACAACAATCAGAATAATCCGCCAGGATTTGACATGCTCACCAGATTCCTAAGACTAAGGCCTGCAAAGTTCTCGGAACCACTGATCCAATGGTAGCCAATGACTGGTTACGTTCAGGGAACAAGGACTTAGTAACTGTTGGCTACACCTATGAAGAAAAGGTCAGGTTCGCAGCACATCTGCTTGAAGGGCCAGCAGCAACTTGGTGGGACAACTTCCAGATCACCACTCCCATTGAGGATGTGACTTGGGCTATCTTTGAAGATGGATTCCGTACAGCTCACATTTCATTCGGAGTGATGAATTTGAAGAAGGAGTTCCACAACCTGAAACAATGTCACCAGAGTGTGGCTGAGTATATTGAGGAATTCAATAATCTAGCACGTTATGCACCGGATGAAGTTGATACAGATGCCAAGAGGAAGGAGAAATTTCTCGAAGGACTGAATGATGAGTTAAACCTACAGCTGTCTGTTGCCTATGTTCCAGCCTACCAATCACTTTGTGACAAGGCTACCATCTTGGAGAACAAGATGAAACAGGTTGGGAGCAGGAAGAGAAATCATAGCTTTGATAAGCACACCTCGAGATCGTCTCACAAGCGTTCCCATCATGATGATAGTGGGAGTTCTGGATCCCACAAACATGGAAAGTACAACAACCACCATAGCCACAACCGCCATCATGACAACAAGAATCACCGCAGTCATGATAATGACAAGTATAAGAACCACAAGAGTGGACACAAGAGCCACCACAGTGGAGGTGGAAGTGGAAGTGGAAGTCAGCCTGCAAAGAGAGATATCAGTCAGGTTGAGTGTTTCAAGTGTAAGAAGATGGGACACTATGGTAATGAGTGCCCTGAAAAGAAAGTTGAAGGTGCCAATAATCCCAATCCCTTCCAAAAGGGACAAGTGAACCACATCAATGTGGAAGAAATATATGAGGAACCTGATGCTGTGGCTGGTAAGTTCAAACTCAATTCTATTCCAGCACTTGTTCTTTTTGATACTGGCTCATCGCATTCATTCATATCAAGATCATTTGTTGATATAAATGGACTTCCAGTTGAAACTATTGGGTGTCCTATAAAAATAAGTTCTCCTGGTGGAGAAATGATAGTGAACTCGGGATGTCATGATCTAGTGATAGAATTTGGGAAGTATAAGTTTCCCGTTAATTTGATAATCCTAGATTCCCAAGGATTGGATATCATTTTGGGAATGGATTGGATGACTAAGTACAAGGGAGTACTAGATTGTGCCAATCATACTGTCACACTCACAACCCCGGATAATAAAAGGATTAGGTTCAAGTCTAACTTTGAATCAAAAGGGAGTAAGCTAAATTCTCTTAAGGGGGTTAGCATAGACAGTGTGCTAATTGCGAGAGAATATCTGGATGTGTTTCCGGAGGAATTGCCGGGAATACCACCAGATAGAGATGTGGAGTTTCTGATTGACTTGCTGCCAGGATCTGGACGATAGCAAAGAGACCTTACAAGATGTGAGTTGGTGAGTTGAAAGAACTCAAGAAAAAACTTGGAGAACAATTGCAGAAAGGTTTTATTCAACCAAGTTCTTCATCTTGGGGAGCACCAGTCTTGTTTGTTGAAAAGAAAGATAGAAGTTAAAGGTTATGCATAGATTACCGATCACTCAATGAGGTGACTATCAAGAACAAATATCCTTTGCCCAGAATCAATGACTTGTTTGATCAGTTAGAAGGAGCCCATGTGTTCTCAAAGATTGATCTTCGATCAGGCTATTTTCAGCTAAAGATAAGGGAACAAGACATACCTAAGACTTCTTTCACCACTAGGTATGGATTGTATGAGTACACCGTGATGCCATTTGGTTTGACCAATGCACCAGCCTACATCATGAATATGATGAACAAGGTGTTCATGGAATTTCTTGACAAGTTCGTTGTCATTTGCATCGATGACATTTTGATCTACTCCAAGAGCAATGAAGAGCACAAGGAACATTTGCGATTGATATGTGAAAAGCTTAGAGAGCATAAGCTGTACGCCAAATTCAGCAAGTGTGAATTCTGGTTGAATGAAGTTGGATTTCTTGGACACATTGTGTCAGGAGATGGTGTAGCAGTTGACCCTGCAAAAGTGTCAGCTGTAACTGAGTGGGAATCTCCTAAGTCAGTGAAAGAAGTTTGTAGTTTCCTTGGCTTAGCAGGATAATATAGAAGATTCATTGAGAATTTCTCAAAGGTAGCTAAACCAATGACGGAGTTACTTAAGAAAGACAAGAAATTTTGTTGGACTGAAGGATGTGAACTCAGTTTCCAAGAGTTGAAGAAGAGACTAGTAACAACACCAGTCTTATGTCTGCCAGACATGGAGAAAGATTTTCAAGTGTATTGTGATGCATCTCACCAAGGATTAGGTGCAGTTTTGATGCAAGAAGGGAAAGTTGCGGCTTACGCCTCGAGACAACTCAAAACTCATGAAGTGAATTATCCTACTCATGATTTGGAGTTAGCCTCTGTTGTCCATGCACTCAAAACATGGAGATATTATCTTTTGGGAAAGCGATGTGAAGTGTTCACAGATCACAAAAGTTTGAAGTATATCTTCACTCAGAAAGAAATCAACATGAGACAAAGAAGATGGCTAGAACTCATCAAGGACTATGACTTGAGTTTGCAATACCACCCCGGTAAAGCAAATGTTATAGTAGATGCATTAAGCTGAAAGGTTTATGTGAATGGCCTTACTAAGGGAGAATTGCCAGATGATCTGTGTGCCCAATTCAAAGATCTCAGATTAGAGATAGTGCCTGAAGGACATCTCATGTCATTGGATGTTCAACACACCTTGTTGGACAAAATCAAGGAATCCCAAAAGATGGACAAGGAAATTGAAGAGATTAAGGAAAAGATTGGCAAGGGAAAAGCCAAAGGATTCCATGAAGATGAACAGGGTAATTTATGGTATGGAAAACGTATCTGCATTCTGCAAGATCCGGAGCTTTCTGTCACGTCCCAAGATTTTCCAAATCTTGTAATGTGAAAAATAAATAAGCAAAATAAATAATTGTTGAAAATTAGGGTGAAAAGAAACTTTTTATTTCTAAATGGAAACTTAAAATACCATCTTGAACAAACTTTGAATAATGTTTGAATTCAACTAAATTCAAATCAAGTGAAATGCATTCTTCCTAAATGCATCTTGGAATTTAAACACTTGGAAAATAAACCAAAACTCTAAAACCCTAAAGGAAGAAAAACATTTCAAAGCTATCTCTAAGCCTATGCATTTGATCCATATAAAAATTTGTCAAACAAACATTTCAAAATGATCAAGAATGACAAATGGAAATATTATAAAACCATATAAATTGATTTCATTTAATTTGGAGCCATAAATAAAATCTTATGAATTTAATAAGATAAGGAAATTGAATTTCCAAAGCTAATAAAGCACCTATCAAGAAATCCATACCAAATGGTGTGAAAATAATCCTAAAGAGATTTAAAAGGATAAACAAATATTAAATAAGATTTTACAAATTGGAATTACCAAGTTTGAATCTACAAATAAAAAGATATGGATTTTATAAGATAAATATAGAAATATTAAATGAGGAATATTTAAAGACCAAATTAAATCTTGACCTCACCCACAAGCAAATGGAATAATTATAATCCAAATCCAAATAAAATAAGTGGATAAAGAATTTTCCAAATAAAATAAAGTGGCATTAACCAAATTCTATTTCTATTTTGAATAAAGATAAATCCCTATTAAGAAATGATTAATTAAATCATGGGAAAAATAATATTTGGAATTTACCCAAGTGGAATAAAAGTTGTTTAATTAACTTAAATAGGATCAAAGAAATCAACTAAATGAATTTATGGAATTAAACCCATGATTATTTTATTTAGATAAAGACAAATCTCTAGTAAGAATGATTAATAAATCATATTAAAAATATTCCAGATAAATCAGAGTGAATTATTTGACACCCCAATAAATAAATAAAACCTACTGAAAAGATTTGGAAGGATTTAGAATTCAAATGGATTTTTAAAACATTATTAAATCTTGATTGAATTAATACAAGGGCCTATTTTAAATAATTATTATGCCCTAAAAAGAATAAAAGAATTATTCTAAATTTGACTTTAAAATATATTATTAATTAGTCTTTGATTGCACACAAAGTTTGGTTGAAATCTGAAGTCAAATTGTTGTTTCAAAAGTTTAAACAAAATCAAAACAGATTAATAGAAAAAGAAAAGGGAAAAGTTTCTGTATAAAAAAAATTAAATGGACCCTAGCCCAGCCAGCAGGCCCAACTGGCCCAGCAGCCCATTTCCCTCTTTCCCACGAACCGTTCTCTTCTTACTCATCAACTCACCCACGCCGCCACTGACTGCATGGACCCACCTTCCCTTTCTCTCTTTAGCCGACAAGCGGACCCCACCTGCCTCGTTAGCGTCTTCAACCCGCGGACCCGTTCCTCCCCCTCACCTCGCTGCCGTTTCTGCCGCGGATTCTCAGCATCAATTCATGTTATTGCACCCATAATTCTCCCTGCAACTATTCCGTACTTAATCGCCACGCTCCCCTCTTCCTTTCCCCCCAACCAACGCCACTAGAGAGCCACCAGGCTGCTCAGAATCATCTCCGAACCCCCACTGTCTCCGACGAGCCTCTGCTCCAATTTCGGCCACACCTCGCTGCGCCTCGCCCCTAGACCACACAAGCGTGTTCCCAGACCCCTGCGCACCTCCCAGTACTCTCAGCTCACTCGCGTGTTCCCCCTATCGTCGGCAACTACCTTGCAGGCTAACGGTAGTCTCTGACCACGGCTCCTCTTCTCTTTGATGCTCTGATACTCCTCACTCCTCTGTGCATCTAACCATGCCGTTTGCTTGCTCTCTCGTGCTCAGAAGGCCGCCCGACGACGACCAGGCGTGTCTGTCAGGCGACTCCGGCGATTGACAGTAGCTATGAGCACCCCTTCAGCAACGACAACCACGTTGAGCTTAAGCACGACGAGACAAACCCAGTGAGCATCATCTCCCTCTCTCGCGCTTGCTAAATCACCGGCAAACTCACCGCCAGAGCCGCGCCGCCGCCAGCCAACGTCGTGCGCCGCCCATCTTTGGTCAAACAAGCAGCAACCGTTGGATCTTGATCTGACGATTGCGATTAGATTTAACTTGAAGGGGTAAGTTCAATTCTGTGCCGTGCGATCTAACTTAAATCCAACGGCTTCCCTCGGTCGATCCAACCGAACCGTTATGACCCAATAAGAAGCAGACACGTGGCCACTCTTTTGATTTAAAACAGAAACTTGTCTATTAATTGTTTGATTTTTGTAAAATTCATAACTTTTGATCCACACGTCCAATTTTTGCAAATTTTATATCAATGGAATCACAAAGACAAGTACTTTCCAACCATGAACCTTGTTTAGTAAATTGCTTCTGTTAAAATGATTGCTTTTGCAGAAACTTGTGTAGGCATATTTAGAATATAAAATTCATTCTAAAATTATTTTTGTGATAAAATCTTTGGGAAATGGATTGTTTTGAACCTACTGACCTTAGAAACCAACTCATGGATTTGAAAATGTATTTGGTAAAACTAAAGAGTAAATCTTTGATTTAAAGCATTTCTAGTCAAATAAAAATAATGTTTATTTATTAAAAATGCTTTCTGAGGAAACCTTTGGGAAATGTTTTTGTTTAAACTCTATGACCCTAAACACAAGGTTTTATGATTTAAAAATATATTTTGAAAAACCCTATAGATTATTACTTTGTTAAAGACATTTTCAACCACATAAAATATTGATTTGGTTTAAAATGGTTTATAAGTAAAATCTTTTGCAAATGATTTTGCCACTTATATAAAATGACCAATAGTTGTTTTAGAATGTTTATTACCCATTATAAACCACTTTTATAAATAAAACAATCTTTGGCATGCTTGCATGCATTGCTTTGTTTCTATTATTTTATGTGATGTTTGCTTGAATGGTAGATTGAAATTGTGCCTTGCTTGATTGAATTGTAGTGGAATTTGAAGAGTGTGAACATTGCAAGATCAAGGAGTGAACTTATATTCTCTACCAAAAGGCAAGTGATGCTTCATACTTTTGTCCCATTATTTTCACTATGCACTAGTGATGTTTCTAAGTAGGACTTGCATGGAATTTTTGCTAAGTATAAACTATGCCATGGGAAATCCTAGTAGATGAAACCTTAGTGGAAATTTCCTAAGTTAAGATTCCTACTACTATCATGCTTAGCTTAGCTAGTAGAAAACAAGGGTGGATTATATTCATGCTATGGAATATTTCTAAGTCAAGGACTTGTGTTTTGTTTAATAAAACAACTAAGTGAATGAATCACCTGGGTGGAATGGAAGGAATGGTTTGTGTTGAGTGGTTACACAAGGCCCATTTCTATGGTTTACCTTGTGTATCTCAGTTGTGGAATGCCACCCAGGAACAAAGAGATTTGAGACGTCAAATGTTGAGAAGCTTCAAGTAAAGCCACTTGGCATTATGGGCTCTGCCTGGATCATATAGGTTGCAATAACTTAGCCAAATGGACAGTTGGTGGTAGGGGTATGATAGGTTGGAACGCGTCCATTCTGGTCTAAGGGAAGGCTTCTGAAAGATCTTGTCTTGGTGAAACCAAGTCTTGTGGGGAAAAGTTCACCACCTCTGCAGAGTGTAAAATCTAAGTACTTATCCATGTC
This sequence comes from Avena insularis, assembly GCA_023614405.1. Taxonomy (NCBI): domain Eukaryota; kingdom Viridiplantae; phylum Streptophyta; class Magnoliopsida; order Poales; family Poaceae; genus Avena; species Avena insularis. Next base: position 48,953,368 of record CM042687.1, on the reverse strand, counting down.
CCTGGTAAAGGACAATTTGAGCATCAAGACATGGAAGCTATCAAGAATCTCCTCATCCCAATTTCTAAGTTAAAAACTTGTGGATAAACAAGGGTTGAAGGATCACCAATTTCTATTGGGAGATGCCTTGGATGATTTTGTCAAGCAAAAACTTAGTGTTTTCAAATGATAAGGAAAATCTATTTTGAGCAAAGCAAGCCTAAGATCGACTTAGCCAAATGCATATAGATGATAGACTCCACTATACTACCATAGTATCACTTGCCAATACAATTCAAATGTATTGACCCTTGTGGCTGTAACTTATTATGTTGCAGGTTTGTTTGATGTTAGTGAAGTTTATTGATTAGGATTACAAGTCTACAACCAACCTGACTGCCTGTTGCACGTTGAAGATGAAGGACCCCATGCTATTGTTATATTCTGCTGCATTGTAATGAGATAGCCAAATGAGCTATGCAAGATGTAATAAATTATTTTATTCCTAGTTATAAAGTTGTATTATGACCTTTGATTCTTGATATTAAATCTTAACTGTGGATGCTAGCTATTGATCCAGGGACTAGCATTGTAAACACAGGAATCTCTACCTTATTAAAGGTTGGGAACCTTACACTTTCGGAAAATTATTTTACAGGAAGCACACAACTCACCATATTCCATTCATCCGGGTAACACCAAAATGTACATGGATGTGAAGGAAAGATTTTGGTGGAATAATCTCAAGAAGGACATCGCCGAACATATTGCCTTGTGTGATGTATGTAGTAGAGTGAAAGCGGAACATCAGAAACCAGCAGGACTGTTACAACCACTACCTATTCCAGATTGGAAGTGGGACAAGATTGGCATGGATTTCATCACTGGACTGCCAAGGAATAGATCAGGATATGATTCTATTTGGGTCGTAGTAGATCGCCTAACTAAAGTGGCTCATTTCATACGCATGAAGACAAACTATACAAGTGCTAAGTTAGCCAAGATTTATACGAATAGGATTGTGTGTCTGCATGGAGTACCCAAGAGTATTGTGTCTGATAGGGGAACTCAATTCACTTCCCATTTTTGGAGGCAACTGCATGAGTCATTGGGAACGAGATTGGAATTCAGCACTGCTTTTCATCCCTAGACTGATGGACAGACAGAAAGGACCAACCAGATTTTAGAGGATATGTGGAGGGCATGTGCCCTAGATTATGGAGCTAGTTGGGATTAAAGTCTGCCTTAAACATAATTCTCTTACAACAACAGCTATCAATCCAGTATTGAGATGGCACCGTTTGAATTTCTCTATGGGAGAAAGTGTACTACACCATTGCTATGGAATGGTGTTGGAGAAAGAAACTTGTTCGGGCCAGAACTAATCAAGGAAGCTGAAGGAAAGTTAAGTTGGTAAAGGACAGATTCAAGATAGCACAGTCCCGACAAAAGAGCTACGCAGATCCAAAGCATAGAGAAGTCACCTATGAGGTGGGTGATAGAGATTATCTTAGAGTATCACCACTTCGTGGAGTAAAGAGGTTTGGAGTCAAAGGAAAATTGGCACCAAGATATGTTGGACCATTCAAGATTCTGAGCCGTAAAGGAGAGGTAGCATATGAGATTGAATTGCCTGAATCATTGTCTGCCGTTCACAATGTGTTTCATGTGAGTCAGTTAAAGAAATGCCATCTGGAGATGGAAGAGACTTCTTTGAAGGATACTATACCTTTGGAATAGGTCCAATTGGAAAGTGATCTCACTTATCAGGAAAAACCTATCAAGATTATCGAGACTGCAGAAAGAGTTACTCGGACAAAGACTATAAATTCTGCAAAGTTCAGTGGAACCATCATTCCGAGGAAGAAGCAACATGGGAAAGAGAAGATGATCTTCGGAAAGACCACCCTCACCTATTTGCTAGCCAATCCGAATCTCGAGGGCAAGATTCACCTTAAGGGGGTTAGATTTGTAACATCCCAAAAATCATGATTTATAAAGTTTGCATCTTATTCATGCATTCATAAGCATTTGGATCATTTTTCAAATAAGATTTCAAAACAGAAGTAAATTGTTGCCTAATATTTTATGTAGGAAAGTCAATGGATTTATTTCTACTCTCCAAAATGTGAATACTTTGTTTCAACCAGAAAAGGTTTGATTATAGGATGGAATGTTGATTCCAAAGCTTGCTCAAAATTTCAAAAAAAAATCTAAATTCAAAACCATTCATATGCCTATTTATAAATAAATAATTAAGGCATGGTTTTATTTTAATTTCAATGGGCCAATGTATATTTGAGTGAACAGCAATGTTTTATACTGAAATATGTGCATGGTTCACTTTACAAAAATCCAGAGAAAGTTTGAATTCAAACTCATTTGAAAAACATTTGAAAATGATTTCAGGAAAATCAAAACAGAAATAGAAAAGGAATAAAGAAAAGAAAAAGGGCCAGCGTTGCCAATCTGGCCCAGCACTGGATCCAGCCCAACAACCAGCCCACCCGGGGTTCCCCTCTCCCTCTATTTCTCACCCACGCGAGCACCCCCCCTCTCGCTGATGCCTCGGACCCACCTGCCCCGTCATCGTCGTCCCCAAACCCCGCCCACGACCTGGCCTCCGCCGTTTCTTCCTCCTCCTTCACTGCCGCATTTTAATTCGATTAATTGCCGTTGATTTCTTGTGCAATCCCTGCCCCTGCTCTGGATAGTTAATCACCTCCCCCTCGCATCCATTTCTCCCAACACAACCAGCCAGAAGCGCCAGTTCGTGAATTTCGCCAGACCGCAGCACCGAGCAGCTCCGACGACTGATTCCGGTGAGTTCTGAGTGCCCCTTCCTTTCTGCTTGACCCTGTCGAGTTCTCCATGTCTTTGTGCTTCTTCTAATGCCTCTAGTTTGCCTGCGCATGACCCAGGTTGCCGTCCCCATCCACCTCTGCAAGGGACAGAGCCGCCGCTCAACTCCGACGAGCGATTTAGGTAAAACCCGACCGCCCCGTGCCTTCTCCCTGACCCTACCATGTTCTCCTGATCTCTGTGCACACGCTGATGCCTTTGCTTTGTGTTAGGGCGGTTCAGAACGTCGCCAATGTCGCTGTCCACCTGAGCCCGATGCTGTCCGCAACTCCGACGAACCCTAGCCACCGCTACAGCACGCCCCCGTCCCAACCGCGACCACGTTGAGCTTCCTCGTGCACGTGTGAGTCTGGTAAGCTACATCACCACCCCTAGCCCTCGCTAGAATCTCTGGACCACCATCGCCAGTAGCGCCGCCGCCGCCAGCATCCATTTGCGCCGCCCATCCTTGGTCGCATGCTCGGTAGTCGTTGGATCTAGATCTAGCGAGTAGGATTAGATCACTTAACGAAGGGGTACGAGTAGATCAGGCCCGTGCGATTTCATTTTGATTGTGCGGCTCTCGTTGATCGATCCGTGTGAATCCGTATCAGCCAATAGAATCATTCCACGTTGCCTAGCCTGTTTGTTTAAAATTCCAGAAATGATTTTTGAATGTTTAAACTTGTAAATTCAACTTTTGTTCTGTTTATCCAAAAAATACAAATAATATACCATTGGAATCACAAAAATAAATCCTACACATCTATTGGATTAGTTTTTTATTTTGTTTCTGTTAAAATATAATTTTATGCAGAGACATTTGTAGGTTTATTTTGTGTATAAAAATTAACTGGAAATTTTTTTAAAGGCCAAATAAATTTTAATTGATGAATAAATGTTTATTTTATTGATTAGTACTGTTTTACTTGTCTTGGTTGGTTTAGAAAAATCATCACATGGCATTTGAATGCATTCATATATTTTTGTTTGATTATTTGAAATGTGAATTTGGTGCTATCATTTTATGTGTAGATTTTGGTGCTAGTGGTGATTGTGACTATGAGGATTTTTGTTACTCCCCAAACTACCAAGGCAAGTGGTGCTTCATACTTTTGTCCCAATATTTTGAATATGCATTAGATATATTTTGTATAGGGCTTGCATGATAATTTTTGCTAAGTATCTATATGCTATGCTTGGGAAATCCTAGTAGTTGTAGAATTGTTAGAATTTTCTCTAAGTTAAGATACTTGCTATTTCCATGCTTAGCGTAGCTAGTAGCAACCAAGGGTGGATTATATACATGCTATGGAAAAATATTGCTAAGTCTTTGACTTATGTTTTTCTTAATAAAACAATTAAGTGAATGAAACACCTTGGTGGAATGGTAATTGCTTGGTTGGATTTTTGTTGAGTGGTTACCAGGGCCCATTTTTCGATGGTCTACCCTGTGTATCTCACTTGTGGAATGCCACCTAGGAACAAGTGGATTTGAGATGCCATATGTTAAGAAGCTTCTAGTGTAGCCACATGGCATTATGGGATCTGCTTGGATCATATAGGTTGCAATAACTTAGCCAAATGGACAGTTGGTGGTAGGGGGTGATAGGTTTGGAACGCGTCCATTTTGGTCTAAGGGAAGGCTTCTGAAAGGTCCTTTCTCAATGCATGTCGAGTCTTGTGGGGAAAGTGCACCACCTCTGCAGAAGGAAGAATCTAAGTACTTAGCCGTGTCCCCGGCAATGGACAATTTGAGCATCAAGACATGGAAGCTATCAAGAATCTCCTCATCCTAATTTCTAAGTTAAAAACTTGTGGTTGAATAGTAAAGGTTCACCAATGTCTATTGGTGGTTCCTTGGGAGTTTTTGCCAAACAAAAACTTAGTGTTTTCAACTGATAGGTAAAACCTATTTTGAGCAAAGCAAGCGTAAGATACACTTAGCCAAATTCATGTAGAAGCTAGGTACTATTATTCTACTAAGGTATCACTTGCCAATACTATTCCAATGTATTAACCCACTATGGCTGTAACTTGTGATGTTGCAGGTTACTCTGATGAAGATTAGGGTTATGAGTCTACACTCAACATGCTTGCCTGTGGAACATGAAGATGAATACTTTTATTTGTTTAGTTAAACTCTTGTACTAGCCTATGGCTATGGAGTTGTAACAGACTATGTTATCTCTGGAATGACGATGTAATAATGACCTTTGTTCCTGTGTACTTCATATTAAATTGTGGATGCTATCAATTGATCCAGGGACTAGCATTGCAATCACATGGGACCTTTACCTTTATAAAGGTGGGGTCTTACATTCTAGCACTACAAACTCCTTACATACTTGTGTTGATAGTCCTTACATATCATGTAGAAATGGCTTGAATAAATTTCATGATGATATGCTTATGTTGTCTTGTTGCCATAATAAAAGTGCTTCTATTTCCTCTAGTGCTTGTGTTGCTAACCATGTAGAGGAAACCGAAGATTCTATGGGCCAAGAAAAGGTTTTGTATGGAGCTACAAATGCTATCTCATCTTCACCTTCTTCCGGTATTCATCTACTCCTTATGTCTAGGGATTCAAAGGTAACTCCTACTTTGGAACCCAATATCTCTTGTGATGATGAGGATGTGGATACTAAGGAAGAAGAGCTTGATGTTGATGCTTTATATGAAAAGGGTGAGATTGTTTGTCATTCCCTTGTTAAGAATAATATTGCTTGCTCTAACTTTTTTGAAATCTTAGACTTTTCTATTAAGAGCAAAGAACATATTGATAAGTTAGAAACACAAATTGGGGTGCATGATAACAACTTTGATAAAATGGGTAGTCTTGAGCATGGGTATGCTAATATAATTGCAAACCTAAATAAATCTCTTGAAGAGGAACACACCACTAAGGAATCTCTTGAGGACACTTTTGCTCTAGAGCTGTCTAGAGTGAAGAAATCTCATGATAGAAATCTTGAGGTGGCAAGTGATCTCAAAAGTAAAAATGATGAGCTTCAAGTTTCTTATTCTAAACTCCTTGAGGATTTTGAAACAACTAAAAAATGGCTCTAGGGTCATCAAGGGTGAGCTCATCAAACTCACCGAGTCACATGAGCAACTTAAATCCTCTTACGCAAAAGAGATTTCAAAGTTTCGCTCACCTCTTGCAATTAACTATGATGCTTGTGCTACTAACTCTATTTCTTGTGAAGCATCTAACTTGAAGGAGAATGTTGAGCTAAAGTCTCAACTTGCTTTGCTAACTAGCAACTATGGGATGTTGGAAGAAAATCATGTTAAGCTTTCTAGCTCACATGAGGATCTTCTAGTCTCCCATGGTAGGATAAAGTTGGATCATGAGGCTAATGTGTCAAAGGTAAAATCTAACGAGCCTCATGTGGACATTAGCACTATTTCTACTCCAAATGTCATATTTCCATCTGCTAGTCATTGTAATTCATCCACTCATGCCATTGCATGATGAATTACATTTCGTGCCTTGTTTCTCTAACAATGTAGCATCCACTTCCTCTAGTATTATTGTTCACACTAACCATGTAGAGGACATTAAAGAGCTCAAGGCTCAACTAACTTCTTTGAAGAATGACTTGAAAAAGGGTCATAAAGGGAAGACCATACTCAACAACATCTTGAGTGTGAAAAAATCCCCCAACGACAAGAGTTGGCTTGGATTCAACTCTAATATTAGGAACAAGTCCATTATCAAGTTGAAGCACAAGGGCAACAAGAAGAACGGCCAAGATCAAGTCAGGAATATGGCCAACATTGTTTGCTTCAAGTGAAAGGAAGAAGGGCATCATGTTAAGCATTGCCCATTGAAGAAGAAGCCCCTTGGAAAGAAGCAACAGGGGAAGCGGCCTCAAGCTCTACCTCTTGTTAGAGATGGGCCTCCTCCCAAGAAGACTCAAGCTCTTCCTCAAGTTGTTGCTTCATCCAAAATGAAACATGGCAAGATAATAAATTGCTACATTTGTCGCAATAAAGGGCACATTTCTTCCTCATGCACCATTGGTAACTCCTTATCCAACCCTATCATGATTGATGATGCTTATTCTCTTTATACGGATAAGGTTGGCAATGTGTTTGCCAAATTTGTTGGTGCCCAATGTGGTGTCAATAAAAGAACCATTTGGGTTGCCAAGACTATTGTGACTAATTTCTTAGGACCCAACTTGGTTGGGGACCAACAAGCCAAAACTTGATCAATAGATGTGTTTTGGAGAGCATTAGAGTATTGGATACATCATGAAGAATTGAGGGATCTTCATGTATTGTATTTAGGTCATCTGGATTATATTTCCTCTATCATCTGTCCAATGTTCCTCCTTGCGGTAACATGTGCTCAAATCATTAAATTGAAAGTTGTTCGTCCCCTTGTGCATGTGTTAGTTTTGTATCTTGCATGCTTTTGTACATGTTGTGCCTTCCACGTAATTATCTTGAGTTATCAAGTATATTTGTGTATGTTGGGTGGCACACTATGTATGTGTGTTTCTTGTGTTGGAGCCTTTCTTGATTATATTTGGTATCTTATTTGGCTCTTGTGAGAGAGTAATGGACAATCCCACTTTGGGGGAGTGTTATGCTTGGGCATTCCACAATCCTAAAAATGTGTGTACATGAGGAATACCACATAGTATTGATATTGCAACATTATCTATCCTCTATGTGGTATGATTCTCATGAGAAATTTAAAGTTCTATAGTGTCCATTAATTATCTCTATTTGGATCCTTTTGCCTCGTGTTGAGTTTTATGGTTATATCACATTATGGGGGAGTCATATGCTTAGTGCATATTACAATACTAGAGAATGTGAAAATTCGAGGTTGTGTCACTTAGAATTGATATTGATAATTATCTAGCTCCTATGTGACACATTTGCTCAATCAAGTTCAAATTTGCTTGAATGCCTTTTGTAACACCCCAAAAATCATGATTTGTAAAAGTTTGCATTTCATTCATACATTCATAGAATCCTTGACTTGCACAAAATTTTCAACACAAAATTCAAAATAAAACCATTTATATGCCTATTATATATATATATCAATAAGGCAAGGTTCTATTTTATTTTCAAAGTGTCAAAGTGGATTTGACTAATTAGTAGTGTTTTATACACAAACAAGTACAAGATTTACTCTACAAAAATCCAGAGGAGATTTGAATGTAAACCCATTTGAATTTGATCCCTGAAAATCAAAATAGAAAAAGAAAAGGAGTAAGGAAAAATAAAAGTTGTAGAGGTCCCAACCTGATAAGGTAGAGATCCATGTGTTTACAATGCTAGTCCCTAGATCAATAGCTAGCATCCACAGTTTAAGATGTAATATCAAGAAACAAAGGTCATAATACAACTTTATAACTAGGAGTAAAATAGTTCATTACATCTTACATAGCTCATATGGCTATCTCTTTACAATGCAGCAGAAATATCTATATAGCATGGAGTCCTTCATCTTCAAAGTTCCAGGCAATAATGTTGGTTGTAGACTAGTAATCCTATTCAACACACTTCACTAACATCAAACAAACCTGCAACATAATAAGGTACAGCCACAAGGGTCAATACATTTGTATTGTATTGGCAAGTGATACTATGGTAGAATAGTGGTATCTATCATCTATATGCATTTGGCTAAGCGGATCTTAGGCTTGCTTTGATCAAAATAAGGTTTTCCTTATAAGTTGAAAACTCTAAGTTTTTGTTTGTCAAAATCACCGAAGGAACAACCAATAGAATTGGTTAACCTTTAACCCTTGTTCAACCACAAGTTTTTAACTTATAAATTGGGATGAGGAGATCCTTGATAGCTTCCATGTCTTGATGCTCAAATTGTCCATTGTCGGGGACACGTCTAAGTACTTAGATTCTTCCTTCTGCGGAGGTGGTGCACTTTCCCCACAAGACTCGACATGCATCGAGATAGGACCTTTCAGAAGCCTTCCCTTAGACCAAAATGGACGCGTTCCAAACCTATCACCCCTACCACCAACTATCCATTTGGCTAATTTATGGCAACCTATATGATCCAGGCAGAGCCCATAATGCCATGTGGCTGCATTAGAAGCTTATTAACATTTGGCATCTCAAATCCCTTTGTTCCTGGGTGGCATTCCACAAGTGAGATACACAGGGTAGGCCATGAAAATGGGGCCCTGGTAACCACTCAACAAAAATCCATCCAAGCAATTACCATTCCACCCAGGTGTTTCATTCACTTAGTTGTTTTATTAAGCATGTGTATATAAACCACCCTTGTTTGCTACTATCTAGGCCATGCATGATATCAACAAGTATCTTAACTTAGAGTATAATTCTACCAAGGCTACATCTACTAGGATTTCCCATAGCATGGCATATAGATACTTAGTAAAAATTTCATGCAAGCCCTATGCAAAATATCACTAGTGCATAGTCAAAATAATGGTACAAATACATGAAGCACCACTTTCCTTGGTAGTTGGGGGAGTAGCAACAATCCTCACAATCAAAATCACCACTAGCACCAAAATCTACACATAAAATGATAGCACCAAATTTACATTCCAAATAATCAAGCAAAAATATATGAATGCATGAAAATGTCATGTGATGATTTTTTTTCTAAACTAAAAAGACAAGTAAACAGTACTGAACACTAAATTAAACATTTATAGACTAAATAAACTTAATTTGGCTTCATAAACATTTTCTAAATAATTTATATACTCAAAATAAGCCTACAAATGTCTCTGCACAAAATTCATTTTTACAGAAGAAAAGCACAAAACTAAGCCCATAGATTTGTAGGATTTATTTTTGTGAATCCATTGATATATTATTTGCATTTTTTGGATAAACAGAACAAAAGTTATGAATTTTTCAAGTTTAATCATCTAATAGATTCAAATCTAAATTTTAAAACAGAAATCCTGACACACGGCGCCATTTGATTGGCCCGTACCGCTTCATGCGGATCACACTCGCGAGCCGCTGGATCTAAGTGAGATCCTGCAGTCCAGATCTGACCATACCCCTTCGTGCTAACTTCTAATCCTAACCTCTAGATATAGATCTAACGGTCCACGAGGCTCTGACCAATGAGTGGCGTCGCAAATGGCCAGAGCGGCGGCGACGCGTCTAGCGACGATGCTCCGGCGAGGCTAGAGGGCAAGGGGGATTAGGGGATTACTAAGGTCGCAGAGACAAGGTGAAGCTCGACGTGGTCGTTGACGAGGATGGGGCGCACGAACACGGACGGAATCGCTCGCCGGAGTGAAGCTTGGGGTCGGGTGCTCACGGTCGTCGAAGGAGGCGACGCTCTAGTGCGAAATAAAACAAACGGCGAGTGTTAGGAGAAGCGCAAGGCGATGGCGAGCAAAGTTGCGTGAGCCAGAGAGCAAGGCACGCACGATGCTTACCGCAATCGGTCGGCGGAGCTTGTCGGGACAGCGGTTGTGCGAGGAGAAAAGCGAGCAGCCTGGTGGCGCACAAATGTGATTGAGTGGGGGAAAATGGAGCAGATGCTCTGGGGTTTAAGTAGCAAGCTCGGGGACGAGAATTACGCCCGCAGTTACTCGGAATTCAATCACGAAATCAAAGGGGAAACGGCAGCGGGCGGAGCTGGTCACGCGTGTTGATTGAGGACGAAGGGCTGAGGTGGCAGTGGGGTCTGGTTGTCAGCGGGGTGGGGGTTTGTTTTTGCGTGAGAAAGAGTGGAGAGGGGGAATGGCCCGGGTGGGATTGCTGGGCCAAGAGTGGGATTGGGCTAGATAGGTGGCGCGCGTTTTATTTTTTTCTTTCTGCCTTTTCTTTTTCTGTTTGAATTTTCAAGAATCATTTTCAACCCAAATTCAAATGAGTTTGATTTCAAATTTTCTATGGATTTTTGTAGTGTGAGAAATGCACACAATTGTGTATAAAACACTATTGTTTATTCATCCACACTTGATCCTTTGAAAATAAAAATAAAACCTTGCCTTGTTGATATAAATAATAGGCATAGAATTGGTTTTATTTTGAATTTTGATTTGAAGATTTTTGTGCAAGCTCAGAATGCTATGGATGCATGAAAGAAATGCAAGTTTTAGTAATTCATGAATTTTGGGATGTTACAAATCTAACCCCCTTAAGATGAATCTCGCCCTCGAGATTTGGATTGGATAGAAAATAGGTGAGGGTGATCTTTCCGAATGTCATCTTCTCTTTCCCAAGTTGCTTCCTCTTCGGAATGATGATTCCGCTGAACTTTGCAAAATTTTATAGTCTTAGTACGAGTGACTCTCTTTGCAGTCTCAAGAATCTTGATAGGTTTCTCTTCATAAGTGAGATCACTTTCCAACTGAACCTCTTTCAAATGTATAGTATCCTTCAAAGAAGTCTCTTCCATCTCCGGATGGCATTTCTTCAACTGACTTACGTGAAACACATTGTGAACGGCAGATAGTGATTTAGGAAATTTGATCTGATAAGCCACTTCTCCTTTGCGACTCAGAATCTTGAATGGTCCAATATATCTTGGAGCCAACTTTCCTTTGATTCCAAACCTCTTCACACCACGTGGGGGTGATACTCTAAGATAGGCTCTGTCACCTACCTCATAGGCGACTTCTCTATGCTTTGGGTCTGCGTAACTCCTTTGTCGGGACTATGATATCTTCAATTTGTCCCTTACTAATCTGACTTTCTCTTCAGCTTACTTGATTAGTTCTGGCCCGAACAAATTTTGTTCTCCAACACCACTCCATAGCATTGGTGTAGTACACTTTCTTCCATAGAGAAATTCAAACGGTGCCATATCAATACTGGCTTGATAGCTGTTATTGTAAGAGAATTCCGCGTAAGCAGACTTTCATCCAAACTAGCACCATAGTCTAGGGCACATGCCCTCAACATATCCTCTAGAATCTGATTGGTCCTTTCGGTCTGTCCATCAGTTTGAGGGTGAAAAGTTGTGTTGAATTCCAATCTCGTTCCCAGTGACTCATGCAGTTGTTGCCAAAAATGCGAAGTGAATTGGGTTCCTCTATCAGACACAATACTCTTGGGTACTCCATGTAGACACGCAATCCTATTCATATAAATCTTGGCTAACTTAGCACTTGGATAGTTTGTCTTCACAGGTATGAAATGAGCCACTTTAGTTAGGCGATCTACTACGACCCAAATAGAATCATATCCTGATATAGTCCTTGGCAGTCCGGCGATGAAATCCATGCCAATATTGTCCCACTTCCAATCAAGAATAGGTGTAACATCCCAGGATTTTAGAATTTTGGATTTCAAAAAAATGCATTTCATTCATCATATCATCTCATGAAAGATCTTAAATCAAAAACCTTGTGTTAAGACCCTATTTTGCCTTTTCAAATATTGCCATACAAAGAATTATATGCAAACAACATATTTTAAATTTTGTCAGTATACAAAATTGTCTTATATAAAGTTTATTGTGTGTGTTTTGAATTTACAAAAATTTAGAAATTGGAATCACTCCATTTGAAGCTATAAATCAAAATCTTTAAAAGAAACACAAAACAGAAAAAGAATAAAAAGAAACAAGAAAATAAAACTAAACTAAACCTACCTACCCGGCGATCCATCCCACCTTGCCCAGCCCACCTAACCCCTTGACTATGTGCTATGTGTTCGCCTCGCTAAGCGCAAAGACGCAGTGGGCCGCCCAAATCGAGCGCCCTGGATTAGCCCGCAGCCCGTTTCCCTCCTCGCAGCCACAAGCGATCAAGCCCCAGCCTCCTTCTTCCTCATGAATCGAAGACCATCATGACCACGATCGCCTTCCCGTGAATTCCCCCAAAAATCGCGACGAATTCGTTCGATTTTGACCCCCTATCCACGCCAACGCCCCTATAAACCACCTCCTCTTCCTTCTTTTCGATTTTTCGCCATTCGAAAGACCTAACCACCTCCACCAGAGTTTTCGATTCTGCCGTCACCCTGGCCTTCAAATCAAGGTCGAGCACTTCGCCTCCGACCGCCCGCGCCTCCCCTTTTTCCCCTTACCTCTTCCCCTTTTTGTGCCGCTTCTCCCTAACCCATCTCCTTCATCGCAAGGCCACCGTAGTGCCAAGAATATGTCGCTGGAGGGACGCCGCCGCTGCACCCCTCCATCCGCGCCGTGACGACATCTAGAGGAGCAAGAGATGAAGACGATGCCATAGGGAAGCTCTGCTTCTCCCTCCGCATCTCGTGGACCACCTCAACCTTGTCAGAGAACGCCGGGACGCCGCCACCGTCGCCACCCGAAGCCGCCGCCGCCCATTGACCTTGCCGGTGGGTCTCGTCCGGGACAACCTCAGCTGTTGGATCCCGAGACGATCTAACAACCCACGTTCTATTCAGCATCAAAGAGGTACCAGCCAATGAAACAACACCACGTGGCAGTCCAGTCAACGCCGGTGCGCAGAATATTCTAGGAATATTCCCTCGAAATTTCTGGAATAAGAAAATTGACAGAAAATGTAATAACCTTGTAAAATTCATATAAAATTGAATAGGTGTCCAAAAATTATAAATAATATATGGTTGGATTCATAAAATTGTGTAGAATAATAATATACAATTATATATAATGGTTACAGTATAGTTTACTATAATAAATTAAATAGTTTAATGGACAATTTGGACTAAATAAATCATAGAAAATTATCTATATATCAGAAAAATACAAATAATATGTCTATGGATTATTAATTTCATATACAACATTAATATACTTCTATATCCAACTTTTGCACTATAGTTAACTGGTAGTAATTTAAATAGTTTTAATGGACTTTTTAGGTTATTAAATTCACAACAAATCATTTGTAACTCTGAAAAATATGAATAATATGTCTCTTGAATCAAAATTTCGTGTAGATTACAGATATGATTTTAGTTTGAATTTTAGATAGTGTAAACTATTTAAGTGATTTAAACTCTACTAAATAGTAATTAAATCATAAGAAAAGATCTACAACTCCGATTAGGGTGAATCCAATTGCTACTGGTTCGTATTAACATTACCTATCTAGTACACTCTAGAACTAAATTTAATACGGTAATTAGTACAGAAGTTCAAACAGAACTATTAAAACCCCTATATTGGCAATCAAGGATTAATAATAAATACCCTATTGCATTAAATGATCTCCTCCATGCATCATGTGTTCTAGTAATGTTCAGAGAAATAATTGTAACCATTGTGACTTATTAAATCATCATGCATGCATTTGTTCATCATTGTTTTGTTGTATTGCGCATAATTACATTGTTTTGAATGGTGTATTTGTTGTGTTTGCTTTAATCGTTAGATTGCGAGGAGCACAACGTTTTTGATTGTGACGAGTGCAACAATTGCCATTGTGAGGATTGTTCGAATGACTACATCAACTAAAGGCAAGTGGCACTATCATAAATGTCCTAATTATTTTCCTATGCATTGTAGTTGTTTTTAGTATAAGTGCATGTGTAGGTATATTTTGCACTATGTGCTATGCTATGATATGTCCTATTTAGGATATCCTTTTGTATCTTGCTTAGTGGAAACATCGTAGTTGTAGTATGCTTAGCCCTGCTATAGATTCGGGGTGGAATATCATGTTATGATTATATGAGGTATTAGAAAAGCTATGTTTTTATATAATAAAACAAGTACTTAATGAATCACCTGGGTGGAATATTGTTGTTGTTGAGTTTTGAAGTGGCAACGAAGGGGACCGTATCTTTGGCTACCTCTCTCTTGTGTGCACTGGAAGGGGACCACCTAGGCATCATAGAGATTGACATGTTTCTTGTACAGTAGCTTCCGTGTACAGCCACATGTTAATATGGGCTCTGGCTTGGTTAATTACATAGCGGAAGACCCTTTGCATTGGTATATCTTTAGGTTAACTAGAATTGTGTATTGGAGGTTATATCATTGCATTGGTGCCTGTTAGACGTGCTAGCATTGTGTAATGGGAGGACTTGTATGGAAAGACTTCGTCACATTCTTGATCTGCCGGTATACCAATTGGTGTGTAATAAACCAGCGGCCACTAGTGGCGTCAAGGCGAGATTGTTTCGTGTGGGTAAAGTGTACAACTACTGAAGAAGATATAAATCTAATCGATTAGCCGTGTCCCCGGTTATGGACAATATTGAGCAACTAAGGCTTGAAGCTTATGGATGATCTCGACATTCCAATTTCTTAATAAATTTTTTTGGTTGAACAAGGGAGTAGGAGCACTTGGTGTTGGCCAACGTGTTCATACAATTTTCAGAAAGGATTAAAACTATTTGGAAATGTTAGGATAAAACTATTGCTTTATGCAAATCAGCCTAAAACTCCACTTAGCCAAATATGCATGTAATTGATAGGTTCCATTTATATCTACATACTAGTGACACTTGCCAATACATTCAAAGTATTGACCATTCGTGGCTGCAACCTTTCATGTTGCAGGTTATATCGTTTCTGAGTGATCGTTATAGGTCGCGAGACTGCACTCAACGATTGTTTGCGTGTGGAACATTTGGAGGATGGAGATATACCATGTATTGCTTTCCGCTGTGATATAATGTAAATCCTGGATCATATTTGTTGTATTTAAGATGTACAGTTATATTTGGTATCATTTTATACTGTGTGTGCCAGTGAACCGATCTAGGGATTAACACTATACACATGAACTTAGCCTTATCAGGTGAGGGTGTTACAAGATGGTATCAGAGCTGTGCGTTGACTATAGGATCGTGACCTGAGAAATGGATTAAAAAGAGAAAACCTCTATTAGGAGAACTATCATATTTTCTACTTACTAGATGTTCTTATATTTCTTGTCTATCTTTTCTATAACCTTTTCTTGTTCAAAAATTTGTAGTTGTCCATTCATTTGATACCTATATGAGAGTTGTCCTATAAGTAAAATAAGGAATAGGATGACACAAATGAACATCTCATCATGTTTGGTTAGATCTGGACCACCATATTTTATCTTTTTAGGAGATCATCGCTATCGTGTTAGCATATTGATCTTATCAACTTATGTGGTATGACAATATTAGTTGCTTGCTTGTTTGTATTGAGCTTGTTTGTGTGATGCCTTGTTTAGTATCAGTTAGTTTTGAAACTCTAAAGTTGCTGGAGTTTTCGTGAAATTAGTTTAATGGTGTGAATTGATGGAAATTCGTGATATTACTCATGCGGTTTTCTGCCTGACCTGTTGTACCGCGTGATTTTTCGTATTTTACTGGTAACTCAGAAAAATCTGAAAAAACAGGATCTGAAGCGTAATTACCTGTAGTACATGCACAAAATTTTTCTTAAATTCCTGATGACTTTAAGTCAGTCAGAAAAATTTGTGAAACCTGCTATACTATTTTGACAGGTTTATTGCTTATATGTTGTTATGTTTTACTCTAGTATTGTTCCCAATGCTTTCAAAATATTTTGTGGTTATATACTACTAAGTTTAGACCTCTGTATTATTTTTATTCAAGTATTTGCTTATTTGTTGATTGCTTATGATTGTTTGCTTGTTTGTGACATTGATTGCTTCATATTGTTATGGGTAGAAGTACTTCTCTTTGTCCTCTTCTATCTATACTCATCTATGCTATCCCAAACAGATGCCGCCTTGTCGTCAACCCACTAGGATGGAGCAGATGATAGCAGCACAGACACAACTATCACAAGTGGTGACTCAATTCATAGCAAACAACAACAACCCAACCCAAGTGGATGCACTCACTAGGTTCCTGAAGCTAAGGCCTTTAAAATTCTCAAGCGCACCTGAGCCTATGATAGCACTTGATTGGCTACGCTCGGTGAATAAGGAATTAGTAACAGTTGGATGCAAGGATGAAGAGAAAGTGAGATTTGCTGCTCACTTACTTGAAGGACAAGCAGCTACTTGGTGGGATGCCTTTCAGATCACCCGCCCCATTGATAAAATCACCTGGGAGATGTCCGAGGAAGGATTCAAGACAAACCATGTCTCTTCTAGAGTCATGAGCCTAAAGAGAAAGGAATTTCGTGATCTACACCAGTACAATCGCACGGTGTAGGAGTACATAGAGGAATTCGCCAATTTGTCTCACTATGCTCCAGAGGATGTTGACACTGATGATAAAAGGAAAGAGAGATTTTTGGATGGACTGAGTGATGATCTCTCTGTTCAGCTATCAGTAGTGTACACTCCCACTTTCCAAGATCTAATGGACAAAGCTAGGATTCTTGAATAGAAACAAAGGCAAGTTGAGAAACACAAGAGGAAGCACAACAACAACTGCAACTCAGGATCACGTCAGAGGATATGTACCTTCCATAACGGGAATGAGAACTCTGTAGATCACATGCATGAAGGCAATGGACATGACCACCATGGGCACGAGGACCAACACAACAATGATGGAGTTAATAGTGGTGATGAGGATAGTCAATACAATGATGGAAATAGTGGCCTTAACCATCATAAGAAGTCAAAAAAGAGAGATATAAGCCAGCTACAGTGTTATAATTGCAAGAAACTTGGGCATTATGCATCAGATTGCCCTGAGAATAAAAAGAAGAAGGCTGAGAATAAGAAGAATGCTGGAAACTCTAATGGGAACAAGCCCAATCCAATCCAGAAGGGGAATGTGAACCACCTCAACATTTACCACCACTTTGATGAAGGAGTCATTGAAGAGATGGATGAAGATGATATATGATAATTGGTAGCAGCCTTGGTATGCTAAGAAGCTCACATATTTCCAAGAGAACACTGGAGAAGTAACCTAGACAGTTTTATTTTAAGGGTGGTAGAACCCTGGTGTACCTCGAACCTACTTCTTTCTAGCCCTTTTCAAATCTCGGGACGAGATTTCTTTTAAGGGTGGTAGTCTATAACATCCCAGGATTTTAGAATTTTGGATTTAAAAAAAAATGAATTTCATTCATCATATCATCTCATGAAAGATCTTGAATCAAAAACCTTGTGTCAAGAACCTATTTTGCCTTTTCAAATATTGCCATACAAAGCATTATATGCAAACAGCATATTTTAAATTTTGTCAGTAGAAAAAATTGTCTTATATAAAGTTTATTTTGTGTGTTTTGAATTTACAAAAATTTAGAATTTGGAATCACTCCATTTGGAGCTATAAATCAAAATCTATAAAAGAAACACAAAACAGAAAAAGAATAAAAAGAAACAGGAAAATAAAACTAAACTAAACCTACCTACCCCGGCGATCCAGCCCACGCGGCCCAGCCAGCCCACCTAACCCCGCCAGCTATGTGCCGCTCGCCTCCCCGCCAAGTGCAATGGCCTGATTAGTCAGCCCCACCTTTCTCCTTCTTCCTCCCGGACTGAAGACCACCGCGGCCACGACAGCCTTCCCCCAATCGAATTCCACCAAAAATCGCGACAAATTCCTTCGATCTTGACCCCCTATCCACGCCAGCGCCCCTATAAATCACCTCCTCTCCCTTCTTTTCGATTTTTCGCCATTCGGAACCCCTAACCACCTCCACCAGTGTTCCCGATTCCGCTGTCACCCTGACCTTCAGATCAAGGTCGAGCACTTCGCCTCCGACCGCCCTCGCCTCCCCTTTTTCCCCTGGCCTCCTCCCCTTTTTTGTGTCGCTTCGCCCTAACCCATCCCCTTCATTGCAGGGCCACCGTAGTGCCAAGAATCTGTCGCCGGAGGGACACCGCTGCTGCACCTCTCCGTCTGCGCCGTGACGACATCTAGAGGAGCAAGAGACGAAGACGATACCATAGGGAAACTCTGCTTCTCCCTCCGTATCTCGTGGACCACCTCAACCTCACCGAAGACCGCCAGGACGCTGCCACCGTCACCACCCGAAGCCGCCGTCGTCCATTGACCTTGCCGGTGGGTCTCGTCCGGGACAACCTCAGCTGTTGGATCCCGACACGATCTAACGGCCCACGTTCTATTCAGCATCAAAGAGGTACCAGCCAATGCAACAACACCACGTGGTAGTCCAGTCAACGCCGGTGCGCAGAATATTCTGGGAATATTCCCTCAAAATTTTTGGAATAAGAAAATAGACAGAAAATGTAATAAACTTTTAAAATTCATATAAAATTGAATAGTTGTCCAAAAATTATAAATAATGTATGGTTGGATTCATAAAATTGTGTAGAATAATAATATATAATTATATATAATGTTTACAGTATAGTTTTACTGTAATAAATTAAATAGTTTAATGGACAATTTGGACTAAATAAATCATAGAAAATTATCTGTATATCAAAAAAATACAAATAATATTTCTATGGATTAGAAATTTCATATAAAACATTAATATACTTCTATATCCAACTTTTGCACTATAGTTAACTGGTAGTAATTAAATAGTTTTAATGGCCTTTTTAGGTTATTAAATTCACAACAAATCATTTGTAACTTTAAAAAATATGAATAATATGTCTCTTAAATCAAAATTTCGTGTAGATTACATATATGATTTTAGTTTGAATTTTAGATAGTGTAAACTATTTAAGTGATTTAAACTCTACTAAATAGTAATTAAATCATAAGAAAAGATCTACAACTCCGATTAGGTTGAATCCAATTTCTACTGGTTCGTATTAACATTACCTATCCAGTACACTCCAGAACTAAATTTAATACGACAATTAGTACAGAAGTTTAAACAGAACTATTAAAACCCCTATATTGGCAATCAAGGATTAATAATAAATACCCTATTGCATTAAATGATCTCCTCCATGCATCATGTGTTCTAGTAATGTTCAGAGAACTAATTGTAACCATTATGACTTATTAAATCATAATGCATGCATTTATTAATTATTGTTTTGTTGTATTGCGCATAATTGCATTGTTTTGAATGGTGTATTTGTTGTGTTTGCTTTAATTGTTGGATTGCGAGGAGCGCAACGTTTGTGATTGTGACGAGTGCAACAATTGCAATTGTGAGGATTGTTCGAACGACTACATCAACTAAAGGCAAGTGGCACTATCATAAATGTCCTAATTATTTTCCTATGCATTGTAGTTGTTTTTAGTATAAGTGCATGTGTAGGAATATTTTGCACTATGTGCTATGCTATGATATGTCCTATTTAGGATATCCTTTTGTATCTTGCTTAGTGGAAACATCGTAGTTGTAGTATGCTTAGCCCTGCTATAGATTCAAAGGGTGGAATATCATGTTATGATTATATGAGGTATTAGAAAAGCTATGTTTTTATATAATAAAACAAGTACTTAATGAATCACCTGGGTGGAATATTGTTGTTGTTGAGTTTTGAACTGGCAACGAAGGGGACCGTATCTTTGGCTACCTCTCTCTTGTGTGCACTAGAAGAAGACCACCTAGGGATCATAGAGATTGACATGTTTCTTGTATAGTAGCTTCCATGTACAGCCACATGCTAATACGGGCTCTGGCTTGGTTAATTACATAGCGGAAGACCCTTTGCATTGGTATATCTTTAGGTTAACTAGAATTGTGTATTGGAGGTTATATCCTTGCATTGGTGCCTGTTAGACGTGCTAGCATTGTGTAATGGGAGGACTTCTATGGAAAGACTTCGTCACATTCTTGATCTGCCGGTATACCAATTGGTGTGTACTAAACCAGCGGCCACTGGCGGTGTCAAGGAGAGATTGTATCGTGTGGGTAAAGTGTACAACTTTTGAAGAAGATATAAATCTAATCGATTAGCCGTGTCCCCGGTTATGGACAATATTGAGCAACTAAGGCTTGAAGCTTATGGATGATCTCGACATTCCAATTTCTTAATAAATTTTTTTGGTTGAACAAGGGAGTAGGAGCACTTGGTGTTGGCCAACGTGTTCATACAATTTTCAGAAAGGATTATAACTATTTGGAAATGTTAGGATAAAACTATTGCTCTATGCAAATCAACCTAAAACTCCACTTAGCCAAATATGCATGTAATTGATAGGTTCCATTTATATCTACATACTAGTGACACTTGCCAATACATTCAAAGTATTGACCATTCGTGGCTGCAACCATTCATGTTGCAGGTTATATCGTTTCTAAGTGATCGTTATAGGTCGCGAGACTCCACTCAACGATTGTTCGCCTATGGAACATTTGAAGGATGGAGATCTACCCTGTATTGCTTTCCGCTGTGATATAATGTAAATTCTGGATCATATTTGTTGTATTTAAGATGTACAGTTATATTTGGTATCATTTTGTACTCTGTGTGCCAGTGAACCGATCCAGGGATTGACACTATAGATATGAAATCAGCCTTATCAGGTGAGGGTGTTACAAGATGGTATCAGAGCTGTGCGTTGACTGTAGGATCGTGACCCGAGAAATGGATTAAAAAGAGAAGACCTCTATTAGGAGAACTATCATATTTTCTACTTAATAGATGTTCTTATATTTCTTGTCTATCTTTTCTATAACCTTTTCTTGTTCAAAAATTTGTAGTTGTCCATTCATTTGATACCTATATGAGAGTTGTACTATAAGTAAAATAAGAAATAGGATGACACAAATAAACATCTCATCATGTTTGGTTAGATCTGGACCACCATATTTTATCTCTTTAGGAGATCATCGCTATCCTGTTAGCATATTGATCTTATCAACTTATGTGGTATGACAATATTAGTTGCTTGCTTGTTTGTATTGAGCTATTTTGTGTGATGCCTTGTTTAGGATCAGTTAGTTTCGAAACTCTAAAGTTGGTGGAGTTTTCGTGAGTTTTTTAAATTAGTTTAGTGGTGTGAATTGATGAAAATTTGTGATATTACTGGTGCAGTTTTCTGCCTGACCTGTTGTACCACGTGATTTTTCGTATTTTACTGGTAACTCAGAAAAATCTGAAAAAACAGGATCTTAAGCGTAATTACCTGTTGTAATGCACAACATTTTTATAAAATTCCTGATGAGTTTAAGTCAGTCATAAAAATTTGTGAAACCTGATGTACTGTTTTGACAGGTTTATTGCTTATATGTTGTTATGTTTTACTCTAATATTGTTCCCAATGCTTTCAAACTATTTTGTCGTTATATACTACTAAGTTTAGACCTCTGTATTATTTTTATTCAAGTATGTGCTTGTGTGTTGATTGCTTATGATTGTTTGCTTGTTTGTGACATTGATTGCTTCATATTGTTATGGGTAGAAATACTTCTCTTTGTCCTCTTCTGTCTATACTCATCTATGCTATCCCAAACAGATGCCGCCTTGTCGTCAACCCACTGGGATGGAGCAGATGATAGCAGCATAGACACAACTATCACAAGTGGTGACTCAATTCATAGCAAACAACAACAACCCAACCCAAGTGGATGCACTCACTAGGTTCCTGAAGCTAAGGCCTATAAAATTCTCGAGTGCACCTGAGCCTATGATAGCACTTGATTGGCTACGCTCGGTGAATAAGGACTTAATAACATTTGGATGCAAGGATGAAGAGAAAGTGAGATTTGCTGCTCACTTACTTGAAGGACAAGCAGCTACTTGGTGGGATGCCTTTCAGATCACCCGCCCCATTGATACAATCACCTGGGAGATGTTCGAGGAAGGATTCAAGACAAACCATGTCTCGTCTAGAGTCATGAGCCTAAAGAGAAAGGAATTTCGTGATCTACACCAGTACAATCGCACGGTGTCCGAGTACATAGAGGAATTCGCCAATTTGTCTCGCTATGCTCCAGAGGATGTTGACACTGATGATAAAAGGAAAGAGAGATTTTTGGATGGACTGAGTGATGATCTCTCTGTTCAGCTATCAGTAGTGTACACTCCCACTTTCCAAGATCTAATGGACAAAGCTAGGATTCTTGAAGAGAAATAAAGGCAAGTTGAGAAACGCAAGAGGAAGCACAACAACAACTGCAACTCAGGATCACGTCAGAGGATATGTACCTTCCATAATGGGAATGAGAACTCTGTTGATCACATTCATGAAGGCAATGGACATGACCACCATGGGCACGGGGACCACCACAACAATGATGGAGTTAATAGTGGTGATGAGGATAGTCAAGACAATGATGGAAATAGTGGCCTTAACCATCATAAGAAGTCAAAAAAGAGAGATATAAGCCAGCTATAGTGTTATAATTGCAAGGAACTTGGGCATTATGCATCAGATTGCCCTGATAAGAAAAAGAAGAAGGCTGAGAAGAAGAAGAATGCTGGAAACTCTAATGGGAACAAGCCCAATCCAATCCAGAAGGGGAATGTGAACCACCTCAACATTTACCACCACTTTGATGAAGGAGTCATTGAAGAGATGGATGAAGATGATATATGATAATTGGTAGTAGCCTTGGTATGCTAAGAAGCTCACATATTTCCAAGAGAACACTGGAGAAGCAACCTAGACAGTTTTCTTTTAAGGGTGGTAGAACCCTGGTGTAACTCGAACCTACTTATTTCTAGCCCTTTTCAAATCTCGGGACGAGATTTCTTTTAAGGGTGGTAGTCTGTAACATCCTAGGATTTTAGAATTTTGGATTTCAAAAAAAAAATGAATTTTATTCATCATATCATCTCATGAAAGATCTTGAATCAAAAACCTTGTGTCAAGAACCTATTTTTACTTTTCAAATATTGCCATACAAAGCATTATATGCAAACAGCATATTTTAAATTTTGTCACTAGAAAAAATTGTCTTATATAAAGTTTATTGTGTGTGTTTTTAATTTACAAAAATTTAGAATTTGGAATCACTCCATTTGGAGCTATAAATCAAAATCTATAAAAGAAACACAAAACAGAAAAAGAATAAAAAGAAACAGGAAAATAAAACTAAACTAAACCTACCTACCCGGCGATCCAGCCCACGCGGCCCAGCCAGCCCACCTAACCCCGCCAGCTATGTCATTCGCCTCCTGCCAAGTCGGCGTAAGCGTAAGCTTGATTGGGCCGGCCGAATCGAGCGCCCACAGCAGCTGCCGTTCCTCCTCGCAGCCAATCGATCAGCCCCACCTTTCTCCTTCCTCGCGAACTGAAGACCACCGCGGCCACGACTGCCTTCCCCCAATCGAAATCCCCCAAAAATCGCGACAAATTCGTTCGATTTTGACCCCCTATCCACGCCAGCGCCCCTATAAACCACCTCCTCTCCCTTCCTTTTGATTTTTCGCCATTCGGAAGCCCTAACCACCTCCACCAGAGTTCTCGATTCCGCCGTCACCCAGACCTTCAGATCAAGGTCGAGCACTTCGCCTCCGACCGCCCGCGCCTCTCCTTTTTCCCCTGGCATCTTCCCCTTTTTGTGTCGCTTCGCCCTAACCCATCCCCTTCATCGCAGGGCCACCATAGTGCCAAGAATCTGTCGCCGGAGGGACGCCGCCGCAACACCTCTCTGTCTGCGCCGTGATGACATCTATAGGAGCAAGAGATGAAGACGATGCTTCATCTGAAGACCATAGGGAAGCTCTGCTTCTCCCTCCGCATCTCTTGGACCACCTCAACCTCACCGAAGCCACCGCCGCCCATTGACCTTGCCGGTGGGTCTCGTCCGGGACAACCTCAACTGTTGGATCCCGGCACGATCTAACAGCCCACGTTCTATTCAGCATCAAAGAGGTACCAGCCAATGAAACAACACCACTTGGCAGTCCAGTCAATGCCGGTGCGCAGAATATTCTAGGAATATTCCCTCGAAATTTCTGGAATAAGAAAATAGACAGAAAATGTAATAAACTTGTAAAATTCATATAAAATTGAATAGTTGTCCAAAAATTATAAATAATGTATCGTTGGATTCATAAAATTGTGTAGAATAATAATATATGATTATATATAATGTTTATAGTATAGTTTTACTGTAATAAATTAAATAGTTTAATGGACAATTTGGACTAAATAAATCATAGAAAATTATCTGTATATCAGAAAAATACAAATAATATTTCTATGGATTAGTAATTTCATATAAAACATTAATATACTTCTATATCCAACTTTTGCACTATAGTTAACTGGTAGTAATTAAATAGTTTTAATGGCCTTTTTCGGTTATTAAATTCACAACAAATCATTTGTAACTCTGAAAAATATGAATAATATGTCTCTTGAATCAAAATTTCGTGTAGATTACATATATGATTTTAGTTTGAATTTTAGATAGTGTAAACTATTTAAGTGATTTAAACTCTACTAAATAGTAATTAAATCATAAGAAAAGATCTACAACTCCGATAAGGGTGAATCCAATTGCTACTGGTTCGTATTAACATTAGCTATCCAGTACACTCCAGATTTAATACGGCAATTAGTACAGAAGTTTAAACAGAACTATTAAAACCCCTATATTGGCAATCAAGGATTAATAATAAATATCCTATTGCATTAAATGATCTCCTCCATGCATCATGTGTTCTAGTAATGTTCAGAGAACTAATTGTAACCATTATGACTTATTAAATCATCATGCATGCATTTATTCATTATTGTTTTATTGTATTGCGCATAATTGCATTGTTTTGAATGGTGTATTTGTTGTGTTTGCTTTAATTGTTAGATTGCGAGGAGCGCAACGTTTGTGATTGTGACGAGTGCAACAATTGCAATTGTGAGGATTGTTCGAACGACTACATCAACTAAAGGCAAGTGGCCCTATCATAAATGTCCTAATTATTTTCCTATGCATTGTAGTTGTTTTTAGTATAAGTGCATGTGTAGGAATATTTTGCACTATGTGCTATGCTATGATATGTCCTATTTAGGATATCCTTTTGTATCTTGCTTAGTGGAAACATCGTAGTTGTAGTATGCTTAGCCCTGCTATAGATTCGGGGTGGAATATCATGTTATGATTATATGAGGTATTAGAAAAGCTATGTTTTTATATAATAAAACAAGTACTTAATGAATCACCTGGGTGGAATATTGTTGTTGTTGAGTTTTGAAGTGGCAACGAAGGGGACCATATCTTTGGCTACCTCTCTCTTGTGTGCACTAGAAGAAGACCACCTAGGCATCATAGAGATTGACATGTTTCTTGTATAGTAGCTTCCGTGTACAGCCACATGCTAATATGGGCTGTGTCTTGGTTAATTACATAGCGGAAGACCCTTTGCATTGGTATATCTTTAGGTTAACTAGAATTGTGTATTGGAGGTTATATCCTTGCATTGATGCCAGTTAGACGTGCTAGCATTGTGTAATGGGAGGACTTCTATGGAAAGACTTCGTCACATTATCGATCTGCCGGTATACCAATTGGTGTGTACTAAACCAGCGGCCACTGGTGGCGTCAAGGCGAGATTGTGTCGTGTGGGTAAAGTGTACAACTTATGAAGAAGATATAAATCTAATCGATTAGCCATGTCCCCGGTTATGGACAATATTGAGCAACTAAGGCTTGAAGCTTATGGATGATCTCGACATTCCAATTTCTTAATAAATTTTTTTGGTTGAACAAGGGAGTAGGATCAATTGGTGTTGGCCAACGTGTTCATACAATTTTCAGAAAGGATTAAAACTATTTGGAAATGTTAGGATAAAACTATTGCTTTATGCAAATCAGCCTAAAACTCCACTTAGCCAAATATGCATGTAATTGATAGGTTCCATTTATATCTACATACTAGTGACACTTGCCAATACATTCAAAGTATTGACCATTCGTGGCTGCAACCTTTCATGTTGCAGGTTATATCGTTTCTGAGTGATCGTTATAGGTCGCGAGACTCCACTCAACGATTGTTCGCCTGTGGAACATTTGAAGGATGGAGATCTACCCTGTATTGCTTTCCGCTGTGATGTAATGTAAATTCTGGATCATATTTGTTGTATTTAAGATGTACAGTTATATTTGGTATCAGTTTGTACTATGTGTGCCAGTGAACCGATCTAGGGATTGACACTATACACATGAACTCAGCCTTATCAGGCGAGGGAGTTAAAATAGGTAGTGGTTGTAACAATCCTACTGGTTTCTGATGTTCCGATTTCACTCTACTAAACACATCACACAAAGCAATATGTTCTACGATGTCCTTCTTGAGATTATTCCACCAAAATCTTTCCTTCACATCCATTTACATTTTGGTATTACCTGGATGAATGGAATATGGTGAGTTGTGTTCTTCTTGTAAAATCAGTTTCTGAAGCTCCGGATCTTGTGGAATGCAGATACGTTTTCCATACCATAAAGTACCATGTTCGTCTTCATGGAATCCTTTAGCTTTCCCTTTGCTAATTTTTCCCTTAAGCTCTTCAATTTCCTTATCCATCTTTTGGGCTTCCCTAATTTTGTCCAATAAGGTGGGTTGAACATCCAATAACATGAGATGTCCCTCAAGCACTATATCCAATCTGAGATCTTTGAATTGGGCACATAGATCATCTGGCAAGTCTCCCTTAGTGAGGCCATTCACATAAACCTTGCGGCTTAAAGCATCCGCTAAAACATTTGCTTTACCGGGGTGGTATTGCAAACCTAAGTCATAGTCCTTGATGAGTTCTAGCCATATTCTTTGTCTCATGTTGATTTCTTTCTGAGTGAAGATATACTTCAAACTTTTGTGATCTGTGAACACTTCAAAACGTTTAACTAAAAGGTAATGCCTCTATGTTTTGAGTGCATGCACAAAAGAAGGCTAACTCTAAATCATGTGTAGGATAGTTTACTTCATGGGTTTTGAGTTGTCTCGAGGCATAAGCCACAACTTTCCCTTCTTGCATCAATACTACACCTAATCCTTGGTGAGATGCATCACAATATAATTGGAAATCCTTTTCCAAATCTGGCAGACATAAGACTGGTGTTGTCACTAGTCTCTTCTTCAACTCCTGGAAACTGAATTCACATATTTCTGTCTAGTCAAACTTCTTGTCTTTCTTAAGTAACCCCGTCATCGGCTTATCTACCTTTGAGAAATTCTCAATGAAAATTCTATAGTATCCTGCCAAGCCGAGGAAACTACAAACTTCTTTCACTGACTAAGGAGATTCTCACTCAGTTACAGCTGACACTTTTTTGGGATCGACAGCGACACCATCTCCTGACACAATATGTCCGAGAAATCCCACTTCATTCAACCAAAATTCACACTTGCTGAATTTGGCATATAGCTTGTGCTCCCTGAGCTTCTCAAGTATCAAACGCAAATGTTCCTCATGCTCTTCCTTGCTCTTGGAGTAAATCAAAATGTCATCGATGAATACGATAACAAACTTGTCAAGAAATTCCATGAACACCTTATTCATCATATTCATGAAATAGGCTGGTGCATTTGTCAAACCAAATGGCATCACGGTGTACTCATATAAACCATAACTAGTGGTGAAAGTAGTCTTCAGTATGTCTTGCTCTATAATCTTAAGCTGAAAATATCCTGATCAGAGATCAATCTTTGAGAACACACGGGCTCCTTCTAGCTAGTCAAACAGATCGTTGATTCAAGGCAAAGGATATTTGTTCTTGATAGTCACCTCATTGAGTGAACGGTAATCTATGCATAACCTTTGACTTCTATCTTTCTTCTCAACAAACAGAACTGGTGCACCCTAAGATGAAGAACTTGGTTGAATAAATCCTTTCTGTAACTGTTCTCCAAGATGTTTCTTGAGTTCCTTCAACTCATCAACTGACATCTTGTAGAGTCTCTTTGCTATTGGTCCTGATCCTGGCAGTAATTCAATCAGGAACTCAACATCTCTATCTGGTGGAATTCCAGGCAATTCCTCCGGAAACACATCCAGATACTCTCTCACTATTAGCACACTGTCTATGCTAACCCCCTTAAGAGAATTTAGCTTACGCCCTTTAGATTCAAAGTTGTACTTGAACCTAATCCGTTTCTTATCTGGGGTAGTGAGTGTGACAGTACGATTGGCACAATCTAGTACTCCTTCATACTTGGTCATCCAACCCATTCCCAAAATTACATCCAACCCTTGGGAATCTAGGATCATCAAACTGACCGGAAACTTATACCTTCCAAACTCTATTACTAGATCATGACATCTATCATCTCTCCACCAGGAGAGCTTACTTTTATAGGACACCCAATGGTTTCAGTTGGAAATCCATTTTGATCAACAAATCCTTTTGATATGAATGAATGTGATGCGCCAGTATCAAAAAGAACAAGTGCTGGAAAAGAATTGAGCTTGAACTTACCAGCCACAGCATCAGACTCCTCAAAAATATCTTCCACACTTGTCCCTTCTGGAAAGGGTTGGACTTGTTGGTTCCTTCAACTTTATTTTCTGGGCACTCATTTGCATAGTGCCCCATCTTCTTACACTTGAAACACTCAACCTGACTGATATCTCTCTTTGCAGGCTGACTTCCATTTCCACTTCCACTGTGGTGGCTCTTGTGTCCACTCTTATGGTTCTCATACTTGTCATTGTCATGGCTGCAATGATGCTTGTTGTCATGATGATGGTTGTGGTTGTGGTGGCTATTGTACTTCCTATGTTTGTGGAATCCAGAACTCCCACTATCATCATGATGGGAACGCTTGTGCGACAATCCCGAGCTGTGCTTATCAAAGCTATGCTTCCTCTTCCTGCCTTCAACATGTTTCATCTTGTTTTCCAAGATGGTAGCCTTGTCACAAAGTGATTGATAGGTTGGGACATAGGCAACAAATAGTTGCAGGTTCAACTCATCATTAAGTCCTTCGAGGAACTTCTCTTTCCTCTTAGCATCAGTATCAACTTCATTCGATGCATAGCGCGCCAGATTGTTGAACTCCTCAATGTACTCAGCCACGCTGCAGTGACGCTGCTTTAGGTTGTGGAACTCCTTTTTCTTCAAGTTCGTCACTCTGGATGAGATGTGAGCTGTACGGAATCCATCCTCAAAAATATCCCAAGTCACATCCTCAAGGGGAGTGGTGATCTGGAAGTTGTCCCACCAGGTTGCTGCCGGTCCTTCCAGCAGATGTGTTGCAAACCTGACTTTTTCCTCGTCGGTGTAGCCGACAGTGACTAAGTCCTTGTTCACTGAACACAACCAGTCATTGGCTACCATTGTATCAGTGGTTCCCGAGAACTTTGCAGGCCTCAGTCTCAGAAATCTGGTGAGCATGTCAAACGTTGGAGGGTTGTTCTGATTGTTGTTGTTGTTGTTGTTGTTGTTGTTATTGTTGTTCTGATTCTAATTTTGCATGAACTATGTCATCACTTGCATCAGTTGATCTTGAGCTGTCATCAACTTCTGCATCTCGGGAGTGACATTATTGTTGTTGTTTTGGTTGGGGTTGGCACGACAGGGAGGCATCTGTGGTTTCAATAAGGATAAGAAATGAGATACCCATAGATGCTTATCATGCACAATACATCACATAGTAATAATCATCACAACTAAGCTCAAAATAACGTAGAGTTTGAACAAAGTAAACAACAACTTTTGGAAAGGTAAACACACCATAGCAAGCCGTCCACATGTTGGATGGTCATTGCGACTCGATAATCAAAGTATGATAGAATAAAGATAGTCGAGTAGTCTACACTACTCCTCCATGTCGACCTCCACGTTAACAAGGTCAAGACCTGCATTCTCCATGGCTTCCTTGTACTCCTCTACTATAGTGGTCAAGTCCTCAATCTTGGCCCT
This sequence comes from Avena insularis, assembly GCA_023614405.1. Classification (NCBI taxonomy): domain Eukaryota; kingdom Viridiplantae; phylum Streptophyta; class Magnoliopsida; order Poales; family Poaceae; genus Avena; species Avena insularis. The sequence continues at coordinate 48,922,998 of CM042687.1, read as the reverse complement.
GAGGGCCCTCTTCTGCGAGCGAAGCCTCTCAATCACTCCCTACTAGTGCTCAAGCTCGAAGTCCTTGGCCTCTAACTCATACTTGATCTCCCTGATCTTCTTGTTTCTATCCTGGTGTAAGGTTCCCAACCTTTAATAAGGTAGAGATCCCTGTGTTTACAATGCTAGTCCCTGTATTAATAGCTAGCATCCACAGTTAAGATGTAATATCAAGAAACAAAGGTCATAATACAACTTTATAACCAGGAATAAAGTAATTTATTACATCTTACATAGCTCATCTGGCTATCACATTACAATGCAGAAAAATATAACAATAGCATGGGGTCCTTCATCTTCAAAGTGCCACAGGCAGACATGTTGGTTGTAGACTTGTAATCCTAATCAATAAACTTCACTAACATCAAACAAACCTGCAACATAATAAGTTACAGCCACAAGGGTCAATACATTTGAATTGTATTGGCAAGTGATACTATGGTAGTATAATGGAGTCTATCATCTATATGCATTTGGCTAAGTGGAGCTTAGGCTTGCTTTGCTCAAAATAGTTTTCCTTATCATTTGAAAACACTAAGTTTTTGCTTGACAAAAACACCCAAGGCATCTCCCAATATAAATTGGTGATCCTTCAACCCTTGTTCAACCACAAGTTTTTAACTTAGAAATTTGGATGAGGAGATTCTTTATAGCTTCCATGTCTTGATGCTCAAATTGTCCTTTACCGGGGACATGGCTAAGTAGTTAGATTTTACACTCTGCAGAGGTGGTGCAATTTCCCCACAAGACTTGGTTTCACCAAGACAAGATCTTTCAGAAGCCTTCCCTTAGACCAGAATGGACGCGCTCCAACCTATCAATCCCCTACCACCAACTGTCCATTTGGCTAAGTTATTGCAACCTATATGATCCAGGCAGAGCCCATAATGCCAAGTGGCTGCACTTGAAGCTTCTCAACATTTGACATCTCAAACCACTTTGTTCCTGGGTGGCATTCCACAAGTGAGATACACAAGGTAAACCATAGAAATGGGCCTTGTGTAACCACTCAACACAAAACATTCCTTCCATTCCACCCAGGTGATTCATTCACTTAGTTGTTTTATTAAACAAAACACAAGTCCTTGACTTAGAAATATTCTATAGTATGAATATATTCCACCCTTGTTTTCTACTAGCTAAGCTAAGCATGATAGTAGTAGTAATCTTAACTTAGGAAATTTCAACTAAGGTTTCATCTACTAGGATTTCCCATGGCATAGTTTATACTTAGCAAAATTCCATGCAAGTCCTACTTTAGAAATATCACTAATGCATAGTGAAAATAATGGGACAAAAGCATGAAGCATCACTTGCCTTTTTGGTAGAGAATATAAGTTCACTCCTTGATCTTTGCAATATTCACACTCTTCAAATCACTATAATTCAATCAAGCAAGCAACATTACAATCTACCATTCAAGCAACATCACATAAAATAATAGAAACAAAATAATGCATGCAAGCATGCCAAACTTTTTTTTATTTACAAAAGTGTATTATAATAGGTTATAAACATTCTAAAACACTTTTTGGTCATTTTATAAAGTGGCAAAACTATTTGCAAAAGATTTTACCTATAAACCATTTTTAAACCAAATCATTATTTTATGTGGTTAAAAATGCTTTATCAAAGTAGCAATCTTTATAGGGTTTACCAAACACATTTTTAAATCATAAAACTTGGTTCTTGGGGTCAGAGAGTTTGAATCAAAACATTTCCCAAAGGTTTTCTCCAAAAAGCATTTTTAACAAATAAACAATATTTTTATTTGACTAGAAATGGTTTAAATCAAAGGTTTATTCTTTTGCTTCACCAAATATATTTTTGAAACCACAAATTGATTCCTATGGTCAGTAGGTTCAAAACAAACTATTTGCCAAAGATTTTATCCCCAAAATCATTTTAGAACAAATTTTATATTCTAAATATGCCTACATAAGTTTCTGCAAAAACAATCAATTTAACAGAAACATTTTACTAAACAAAGTGCATGTTCAGAAAGTACTTGTTTTGCTGAATCCATTGATATAAAATTTGCAAAATTTGGACGTGCGGTTTGAAAGTTATAAATTTTACAAAATTGATCATCTAATAGGAAAGTTTCTGTCTAATTAATCAAATGCTGGCCATGTGACGTGTTTTCACTGGCTGATACCGTTTCGCTCGGATCAACCTCTCTGGTGCGTTGGATCTAAACAGATCGTGCGGCTCTGATCCAAAGATACCTCTTCGCTTAGTTTCTTTCGCGTGCGTTGGATCTATATCCTATGGCTGTCGATCAAGCAACCATCAAATGGCGGCCCGCGCTCGGCAAGTGAGGTTGCCAGCGATAAAGGGGGTTAGAGAGAGAGAGGGGTAGCTCACCGGTTTCAGGGGATCGTGACGATGCTCAACATGGTGATAGCTCGTCGAGGCGCCGCAGTGGTGGCAATCGCCGCCGAGGTTACGCAGCCCGCACGCTCTGGTTGTCGCTGCTGGCGAGGCTACAGGCCATGGAAAAGCAAAATAGGGGGTCTATTAGATGTGCGAGAGAGAGAAGTGTAGGAGTATCATCCTGAGAGGGAGGGGAGGTCAGTGTTACCGGGAAGATGTCGACGGAGTTGGAGACAGACGGCGGCTTTACCGTTTGTCGTTGTTGCCGACGCTGGGGGTCAATCGCGGGCAAGTCGAAGGTGCAGAGAGAAGCGCCAGGGACTGGGGGTCAGGCTCGTGTGCTCGAGGAGGCGAGGGGCGGCAGGGTTTGGCCGGAATTGGAGGTGGAGCTCGCCGGAGACAGTGGCGGTCGAAGCAGAAATCAGGGCAGCCTGGGGGCTCCGGTGGTGCAGTGTCTGGGGGGAAATGGAGAGGGGAGGGAGGCGATTAAGATGGAATGGTCGCGGGATGGTCTAATGAAGGCAGTAATGCGTATTGACGCCAGCTTCAACGGCCAGAAACAACGAGGAGGGGTTGGGGGCGTGGTCACCGCGGGAAGGACGAAGCTGACGGGGCAGTGGGGTCGCTTAGCAGCGAGAGAGAGAAGGAGGAGGTGGGGTCCAACCGTCATTCGCTGTGCGGGTGAGTTTCTGAGTAAGGAGAAAACGGTTCGGGGTGAGAGGGAGTGGGCTAGCTGGGCTGGGCAGCTCCGTTTCATTTTTTTGTTCTGAATGTTTTTCCTTTTCCATGTCTAATATTCTATTTTGATTTTGTTTAATTATTTCAAACATCAATTTGATTTCAAACCTCAACCAAAATTTGTGTAGATTCATATACTGATTAATAACACATTCCAATGTCAAATTTAGAATAATTTATTTATTCTTTTTAGGGTCTTTTAATTATTAAAAATAGGCTCTAGTATTAATTAAATAAGATTTAATAATATTTTTCAATCTCCATTTGAATTCAAATCACCACCAAACTTTGGGTGAATTTTAATTCTGTTTATCCACATCTTTCAAATTCCAAAAATAAAATAATTCTTTTATTCTTTTAGGATCTATTAATAATTACATAAATAGCCCATAGTCTTTAATTCAAATAGGTTTTAATTTATTTTAAAACTCTTTTTGAAATCTAAATAATATCAAAATCTTTTCAGTAGGTTTCATTTGAAAAACAAAACACTTGGAAATCACTTATTTAAAATACTTTAATAAGTTTTAGTGTTTATTTAAAAAGGAAAAGCCTTTACTTAAATAAAATTGGATATTAATAAATCCTTATTATTTTATTTAAATAAACCTTTAATATTTTTATCAAACAAAATATTTTCTTTCAAAAGCTTGGCCAAGGTTTATTTTGGCTCTATAAAATAATCCTTATTTATAATTCTACCTTTGCTTTTGAAAATCAAATCTTTTTATTAAAAGATCCAAAAATAGTGATTCCAACTATTTTAACTTTCTTTATTAATTGTTTATCTTTGTAAATCCCTTTAGGATTTTATTTGACCAAAATAGGTTTGATGTTTCCAATTGGAATCAAAAAGTTTCTTCTCACCCTAAATTTCAACAAAATTTTATTTTGTTTATTTATTTTTTACATTTCAAAATTTGGAAAATTTTGGGATGTGACAGGCTACCACCCTTAAAATAAATCTCGTCCCGAGATTTGGGAAGGCTAGGGGTTACAAGTTGGCTCAAAGCAACTAGGGTACTACCACCCTTAAAATTTTTCCAACTAGATTACTTCTTGGTTTGCTTGGGATCTTGTTGAAACCTCTCTGGGCAAACATCTGCATAGTGTCCTTTGTTTCCACACTTGAAACATGTGACAAGGCTGAGGTCCTTCATAGGCTTTATCTTGTGCTTCATCTTTTCTGGACAATTGCTTGCATAATGTCATTGGTTACCACAATTTTAACATGTGATAAGATTGACTTCTTCACGTATCTTCTATGGACAAGTTGACACATAATGGCCTAACTCTTTGCAGTTGTTGCACCACACTTGGCTAATCTCCTTGTACTTTTTCTTCTTCTCTGGACATTCATTGGCATAGTGTCCCATCTCTTTGCAATGGCAACATTGCACTTGACTTTTGTCTTTCTTCTTCTTGGGTTTCTCCAAAGCTAGGAGTGCTTCTAGTTCATGCTCTTCATATCTTATCTCAAAGGTAGGAAAGTTTCCTGGTCTCCTTGACCTTTTCCTTGGATAATACATATTTCTCCTTTTTGGTCCTTTAAATTGAGTCATATTACATGGAGGTGCAAGCTGAGATTTTCCTTTGTCTTCATCCTTCTTGGTAGAAGTTGTTCCCTTATGGTAATCTGCAATCAGTTGTTGCACTCCACCTTGTTTCCTTTGTTGAACTATGGAATAGATGGGGCATTGGATAGGGACATGATTGTTTCCTTCACATAGGAAACAAGTAGCTTGAGATGTGGGGCATTGATTATTTGGATGTTTCTCTTCACAATTGGGGCATTGATCTTAATGCTCTTTGGAAGTGTGATTCTTGTCTCCACAAATATTGCAAGCTTGAGTTCCTTCTAAAATATCATCCTTGACATCCTTGTTGTCACAAACTCCTTGGGAAGAGTTGTCTCCCATGTTGATCATTTGATCTGTCACCTTATGCAACAATTGGGTTTGGGTTTCCAAAAACCTTTGCATGGTTGGATCTAACTCACTGGTGTTGGCTAAAAATTGAGCTGTCACTTGGTTCAACTGGGTATGGGTTATTATGAGTTCCCTCATGTTGATCTCTTGATTGTTGTTGTTGTTGTCACCATCCTTGATGTTGGAGTTCCTTGGAGTAGTCATCTGTTTGGGTTGGATTGGGATTAGAATAGGCAAAAGATTTCTAAGGAATCAATTCTAATCACACACAACACAATTTCACTCAAGCAATGTGCAAGCAATCTCAAACAAACACTCCACTCAAACAACAAGTTTCAAGCATATTTTTAGGCAACCAAAAATATTTTTGTTACACCACATAAGTTGGTGGGGTTTGACTTAAACTAAATATGGTAGTCCATCTATATGGTTCACTTGAGATCTTTCCATCCTTCTTGGTTGATTCTTCTTGAACAAGATCTTTGTATCCTTGGAGAATTTCTTGAATCTTGGTCACAAAATTTCAAAGTGATGATGGTTCCTTCTAAGTTGTATTCCCTTAGTCTTCAAGTCTTGAGTAATATTTCTTGTCTCACTTGTAGTCCTTAGTGATATCCAAGTTGAATTCCTTGTTGAGACTAAGGTTGAAATTACTTGAAGATGTTGAAGTCATTTGAGTTGATGAAGTCCTTTACACATGGTGAAGTCTTTGGCCATGGGGTATGCTTTGTCCATCAAGTTTGAAATAGAAGAGATGTAGAATCAAAATCAAAAAGGTTGAGGAAAGAGTATACAAGATTGTTTGTAAATATGTTTTGGAACAAATACAACTCCTATTTTTCTAAGGGGTTTGTCCAATCCTAGGTTTACAAATCCTACAGGCAACACAATGCTCTGATACCATCTGTAAGGTTCCCAACCTTTAATAAGGTAGAGATCCCTGTGTTTACAATGCTAGTCCCTGGATCAATAGCTAGCATCCACAGTTAAGATGTAATATCAAGAAACAAAGGTCATAATACAACTTTATAACCAGGAATAAGGTAATTTATTACATCTTACATAGCTCATTTGGCTATAACATTACAATGTAGAAGAATATAACAATAGCATGGGGTCCTTCATCTTCAAAGTTCCACAGGCAGACATGTTGGTTGTAGACTTGTAATCCTAATCAATCAACTTCACTAACATCAAACAAACCTGCAACATAATAAGTTACAGCCACAAGGGTCAATACATTTGAATTGTATTGGCAAGTGATACTATGGTAGTATAATGGAGTCTATCATCTATATGCATTTGGCTAAGTGGAGCTTAGGCTTGCTTTGCTCAAAATAATTTTCCTTGTCATTTGAAAACACTAAGTTTTTGCTTGACAAAAACACCCAAGGCATCTCCCAATAGAAATTGGTGATCCTTCAACCCTTGTTCAACCACAAGTTTTTAACTTAGAAATTTGGATGAGGAGATTCTTGATAGCTTCCATGTCTTGATGCTCAAATTGTCCTTTACCAGGGACATGGCCAAGTACTTAGATTTTACACTCTAAAGAGGTGGTGCACTTTCCCCACAAGACTTGGTTTCACCAAGACAAGATCTTTCAAAATCCTTCCCTTAGACCAGAATGGACGCGCTCCAACCTATCAATCCCCTACCACCAACTGTCCATTTGGCTAAGTTATTGCAACCTATATGATCCAGGCAGAGCCCATAATGCCATGTGGCTGCACTTGAAGCTTCTCAACATTTGACATCTCAAATCTCTTTGTTCCTGGGTGGCATTCCACAAGTGAGATACACAAGGTAAACCATAGAAATGGGCCTTGTGTAACCACTCAGCCCAAACCATTCCTTCCATTCCACCCAGGTGATTCATTCACTTAGTTGTTTTATTAAGCAAAACACAAGTCCTTGACTTAGAAATATTCCATAGTATGAATATATTCCACCCTTGTTTTCTACTAGCTAATCTAAGCATGATAGTAGTAGGAATCTTAACTTAGGAAATTTCCACTAAGGTTTCATCTACTAGGATTTCCCATGGCATAGTTTATACTTAGCAAAAATTCCATGCAAGTCCTACTTTAGAAATATCACTAATGCATAGTGAAAATAATGGGACAAAAGCATGAAGCATCACTTGCCTTTTTGGTAGAGAATATAAGTTCACTCCTTGATCTTTGCAATATTCACACTCTTCAAATCACTACAATTCAATCAAGCAAGCAATATTACAATCTACCATTCAAGCAACATCACATAAAATAATAGAAACAAAATAATGCATGCAAGCATGCCAAACTTTTTTTATTTACAAAAGTGGTTTATAATAGGTTATAAACATTCTAAAACACTTTTTGGTCATTTTATAAAGTGGCAAACCTATTTGCAAAAGATTTTACCTATAAACCATTTTTAAACCAAATCATTATTTTATGTGGTTGAAAATGCCTTTATCAAAGTAGCAATCTTTATAGGGTTTACCAAACACATTTTTAGATCATAAAACTTGGTGCTTGGGGTCAGAGAGTTTGAATCAAAACATTTCCCAAAGGTTTTCTCCAAAAAGCATTTTTAACAAATAAACAATATTTTTATTTGACTAGAAATGGTTTAAATCAAAGGTTTATTCTTTTGCTTCAGGAAATATATTTTTGAAACCACAAATTGATTCCTATGGTCAGTAGGTTCAAAACAAACTATTTGCCAAAGATTTTATTCCCAAAATCATTTTAAAACAAATTTTATATTCTAAATATGCCTACAAAAGTTTCTGCAAAAACAGTCAATTTAACAGAAACATTTTACTAAACAAAGTGTATGGTTAGAAAGTACTTGTTTTTCTGAATCCATTGATATAAAATTTGCAAAATTTGGATGTGTGGTTTGAATGTTATGAATTTTACAAAATTGATCATCTAATAGGAAAGTTTCTGTCTAATTAATCAAACGCTGGCCACGTGGCGTGATTTCACTGGCTGATACCGTTTCGCTCGGATCAACCTCTCTGGTGCGTTGGATCTAAACAGATCGTGCGGCTCTGATCCAAAGACACCTCTTCACTTAGTTTCTTTCGCGTGCATTGGATCTACATCCTATGGCTGTCGATCAAGCAACCATCAAATGGCGACGTTGGCGGTGGCAGGTGGCGGCGCGCGCTCGACAAGTGAGGTTGCCGGCGATACAGGGGGTTAGAGAGAGAGAGAGGGGTAGCTCACCGGGTTCAGGGGATCGTGATGATGCTCAACGTGGTGATAGCTCGTCGAGGGGCGCACGGTGGTGACGGCAATCGCTCCCCGGAGGTTGCACGACGTCGGGCACGCTCTGGTTGTCGCTGCTGGCGAGGCTACAGGCCACAGAAAAGCAAAACAGGGGGTCTATTAGACGCACGCGAGAGAGAGAAGCGTAGGAGTATCATCCTGAGAGGGAGGGGAGGTCGGTGTTACCGGGAAGACGTCGACGGAGTTGGAGACAGACGGCGGCATTACCGGTTGTCGTTGTTGCCGACGCTGGGGGTCAATCACGGGCAAGTCGAGGGTGCAGAGAGAAGCGCCAGGGACTAGGGGGTCACGCTCGTGTGCTCGAGGAGGCGAGGGGCGGCAGGGTTTGGCCGGAATTGGAGGTGGAGCTCGCTGGAGACAGTGGCGGTCGAAGCAGAAATCAGGGCAGCCTGGGGGCTCCGGTGGTGCGGTGTATGGGGGGAAATGGAGAGGGGAGGGAGGCAATTAAGATGGCATAGTCGCGGGGTGGATTAATGAAGGCAGTAATGCGTATTGACGCCGGCTTCAACGGCCAGAAACGACGAGAGGAGGGTTGGGCGTGGTCACCTGGGAGGACGGCCGACGAAGGTGGGGTCGCTTGGCAGCGAGAGAGAGAAGGAGGAGGTGGGGTCCAACCGTCATTCGCTGTGCGGGTGAATTTCTGAGTAAGGACAAAACGGTTCGGGGGTGAGAGGGAGTGGGCTGCTGGGCCTTAGTGGGCTAGCTGTGCTGGGCTGCTCCGTTTCATTTTTTTGTTCTGAATGTTGTTCCTTTTCCATTTCTAATATTCTGTTTTGATTTTGTTTAATTATTTCAAACATCAATTTGATTTTAAACCTCAACCAAAATTTGTGTAGATTCATATACTGATTAATAACACATTCCATGTCAAATTTAGAATAATTTATTTATTCTTTTTAGGGTCTTTTAATTATTTAAAATAGGCTCTAGTATTAATTAAATAAGATTTAATAATATTTTTCAATCTCCATTTGAATTCAAATTACCACCAAACTTTGGGTGAATTTTAATTCTGTTTATCCACATCTTTCAAAGTCCAAAAATAAAATAATTCTTTTATTCTTTTAGGATCTATTAATAATTAAATAAATAGCCCATAGTCTTTAATTCAAATAGGTTTTAATTTATTTTAAAACTCTTTTTGAAATCTAAATAATATCAAAATCTTTTCAGTAGGTTTCATTTGAAAAACAAAACACTTGGAAATCACTTATTTAAAATACTTTAATAAGTTTTAGTGTTTATTTAAAAAGGAAAAGCCTTTACTTAAATAAAATTGGATATTAATAAATCCTTATTATTTTATTTAAATAAACCTTTACTATTTTTATCAAACAAAATATTTTCTTTCAAAAGCTTGGCCAAGGTTTATTTTGGCTCTATAAAATAATCCTTATTTATAATTCTACCTTTGCTTTTGAAAATCAAATCTTTTTATTAAAAGATCCAAAAATAGTGATTCCAACTATTTTAACTTTCTTTATTAATTGTTTATCTTTGTAAATCCCTTTAGGATTTTATTTGACCAAAATAGGTTTTGCTGTTTCCAATTGGAATCAAAAAGTTTCTTCTCACCCTAAATTTCAACAAAATTTTATTTTGTTTATTTATTTTTCACATTTCAAAATTTGGAAAATTTTGGGATGTGACACCTGGACTCTCTTCTGCTGATTCTTGAACTTCTTGTCCTGGCTCTCGAATCTGGCCTCCATCTCCTTGACAATCTCATCTTGCTCTGCGAAGAGCTTGTCCTTCTCCCTCAAATGAACCTGGAGCTCGTCATTGCTAAGCATGACATTGGTCCTATCGGTGTCAAGGTGTCTAATAAGACCCTCTAAGTCCTGAAGGTATAGACGATCTGGCTCAATCATCTCTCTAGTAGCGTCATCATACTCTACTGCCTCACCCTGCTCATCATGTCTCCCCAACGGGTGAAAGTAGAGGCCTCTAAGCTCGGTGGAGTGCCTCCCAACCAGGCGTCCAAGTAACTCCTGCCTGACTACATCTAAGCCCTTATTCTTGTCATCATGCATCAGCTTGAAGGTGATGTCCTCCGTGGGTGGCTCTGTCTGGTGTCCCGGCTGTGTGACTCTAAAGCCCCAAAGGTCCTTCCTCTCAAACTTGGTGAGCTGGAGTGTCGTGATACTAGGAAGTGGAAGGTTGAGCAAACTAGTGAGCTCCACGAGACGAGAACCGAAACGAGTTCCCTTGAACTCCTCGGCAGTGTTGATAACAATGTTAGGCATCTATTGTATAGGATAGAGAAAGGTTAGCATCAATACAAGTAGGAAAAATCACAAGACAATAAAAACACAAACACACTTTCAACAATAAAACATACAAGTCATGGCATACACAAATCCAATACAAATACCAAGGTTCAACATAACTTAGACAATTTTTTGCGAGTAAAACGACAAGTGTGGTGGTCCAACTAACAGAGTTCGTTTTAACTCTCACTCACTTGACAAAATTGATATCAGGGCATCCTTAGTGGCAATCTGTCTATCTTGATCGCAAGACGCCCATATTAAGTCTATGATGTCTTCCCTTAGACGTTGATTGGTAGCCTCTAAGTCTTCGGTATGCTTCTTTTCTTCTCTAAGGTCATTTTGAGTGTTGAGCATTCTAAACTTGAGCCTATCACCAAGCTCCTTGATGGCATTCCAAGCTGCATTTCTTGCAGTCAAATAATGTCATATGCATTTCAGTGTTGGTGACCATGCAGAATCCCGACTCTTTGTGGTTGTCTTCCTTGTTTTTGTACAAGTGAAGTTGCACCCACCAATACTGTTCTCCTTCATCCATCACAGGGAATCCCTTGTACATAGCTGCACCATGTATCCCCATGGTAACCATAAGGTTCTTGAGTTCTTTGGGAAACTCCGTCTCACACTCCAAAGTCGTGGTCATGAGTGGTCCCTTCCTGACGGCTTCGTTGATGGAGTTCATTTACAAATAGAGATGAGAAAGAAGATTAGAAAAGTTTACGAGAAGGAAAAGACAAGTGTAAAATTTTACAAAGTGTTGAAATTTTCATTAGTGGTTTCTTAGTCTAATCCAACCTAGGGTTATGTAAGATCCCTCCTTTGTAAAGGAAAAGGATCCCTGTGATTGCAATGCTAGTCCCTGGATCATTGCTAGCATCCACAGTTTAAGATGAAGTACACAGATACAAAGGTCATTTATTACATCCATTCCAGAGATAAAACATAGTCTTTTACAACTCAGGGCCACAGGCCTAATACAAGAGTTTTGGGAATAATTAAATAAACATAAGTCTTCATCTTCATGTGCCACAGGCAAGCATGTTGAGTGTAGACTCATGACACCTAATCATCATCGGAGTAACCTGCAACATCACAAGTTACAGCCACACTGGGTCAATACTTTGGAATAGTATTGGCAAGTGATACCTTAGTAAATTTTTAAGTGGACTATATTACTATATGCATTTTTGGCTAAGTGTAGTTTGGCTTGCTTTGCTCAAAATAGGTTTTTCCTATTAGTTGAAATCACTAAGTTTTTCTTTGTCAAAAACTTTCCCAAGAAACCATCAATAGACATTGAGGTCCTTCACCCTTGTTCACCCTCAAATTTTACTTAGAAGTTGGAGTGATGAGATTCTTGATAGCTTCCATGTCTTGATGCTCAAGTTGTCCATTGCCATGGACTTGGCTAAGTACTTAGATTTTCCATCTGCAGAGGTTGTGCAGTTTCCCCACCAGACTTGGTTTCCCAAGACAGGACCTTTTCATAAGCCTTCCCTTAGCCAAATGGACGCATTCCAACCTATCATCCCACTACCACCAACTGTCCAAATGACTAAGTTCTAGCAACCTATATGATCAAGGCAGAGCCCATATTGCCAAGTGGCTGCACTATAAGCTTCTCAACACTTGGCCTCCAAAATCCCTTTGTGCCTGGGTGGCATACCACAAGTAAGATACACAAGGTAAACCATGTCCATGGGCCTTGTGTAACCACTCAACCAAAAACCACCATTCAAGTCCCATTCCACCCAGGAGGTTCATTGACTTAGTTGTTTTATTAAGAAAACATAAGTCCAAAGACATAGAAATATTTTCATCATAGCATGTATATACTTTACCAACCCTTGTTTGCTACTAGCTAGGCTAAGCATGGCATAGGAACTTAACTTAGGAAATTTCCTGGCAATTCTACAATTCTACAACTACTTAGGATTTCCCAACATAGCATTTGGCAAAAAGTAACATGCAAGACATAGCAAAAATATTTCTAATGCTTATACAAAATATAGGGATGAAAATAATCATGAAGTACCACTTGCCTTGGTAATGGGGAGAGTAGCACTCTTCACAATCACAGTCACTAGCAAAGTCTACACAAAAATAGTAGCACAAAATTACACACAATTCATATACAATCATAAATATACATGCATGCAATGCAAGAAAATGCTAAGTGATGATTTTTGAAAACTCCACCAAGCAAGTGCATGATACAGAAACATAACCAAGTCAAAAACTTGCTAACTAAACTTATTTAGCACTAAAACAATTTACTAAACAAATTCTATACTCAAAATAGTCCTAAACAAGTTTCTGCATAAAAAGTCATTTTAACAGAAACTTTTCACTAAACACATTTCATAAACAGATAGGGCTTGTCTCCCTGATTCCAACGGTATAAAGTTTGCAAAAATCTAACGTGGAAATCAAAAGTTATAGCCGTTTCAATTTTGGTTCTAAATCTGATTTGAATTCTGTTTTTGAATCAAACCCTAGCCACGCGTCTTAATTCTATTGGCTGATACCGTTTCGCTCAGGATCACCCTCCCGCGCCGTTAGATCCATTTAAAACACACGGTCCAGATCTGTCTATAATGGTTCGCTATAAGATCTAATTCTATGCGTTGGATCTAGATCCAACGGCTCTCGATCAAGCGACCATGTCCTGGCGGTGCGCGGCGACGGCGAGCGGCGGAGTGCTCTGACAGCGGTGGCGCTAACGTTCTAGATCGCTCGGGGAGGAAAGGGCGTGCTTACCAGATCCGCAAGGTCGAGGCGAAGCTCAACATGGTGGTGGCTGGGCAAGGGGTGCACGGGTACGGTCTCTGGGGCTCGTCGGAGTTGTGGCGGCGTCTGTCGCTTGCAGTCGAGGTTGTTGCCGAGGTGTGGCATCGCCCTAGCACAAGGCAGAGGGTTCAGAAGGTGTGCAAGTGACTGGCGAAACAACTGGTGACAAAGGGAAGGTGAGGGGCGCACGGAACTTACCGCTATTGCTCGCCGGAGTCGAGCGACGACGCAGGTGGTTGCGGTCGTGAACAGGATCGACGACCTGGGTCACGAGCAGGCAAAAGAAAAGTATCAGGAGGTGCGCAAGATCAAGCTGGACACGACAGTTTGAACCAGAGAGAGGGGGTGGTCGAGGCTCACCGGAATTAGTCACCGAGTCGATGCAGTCTTCGAGGTTTCAAGCCCTAGGCAAATCTTGGCGGAGTGAGCGAGGAGAGTGGGGGGAAATGACCGCGGTGCAGAGGGGGTTTTGTAGGCGAGAGGGGAGCGGCGATTAAGCATGGAATCAATGGAAATTAAGCGAGAATCAATCGCGGTAGTGAAGGGCGAAGGAAACGGCCGGCGACGGGGTCGGGCGTGATTTGGGGAAGACGAGGGTGACGTGGAGAGGGCCCCCTCGTCAGCGAAACACGCAGAGAGGAGGTGGGTCTTGTCGGCGACTGGGTGAGGCTTAACTGCGAGAGAGAGAGAGGAAGGCCGGTGGGCTAGTTGGGCCAGTTGCTGTTGGCTAGAACTCGCTGGCCTTTTTTCTTTTGTCCTTTTCTTTTTCTGTTTTGATTTTCAGGAATGGTTTTGATATGAATTCAAACTCTTTTTGAATTCAAATCTTTCTGGGGTTTTTGCAGTGTGCAAAAGTTTAAATATAGGCATAAAACCATGTGGTTGCTTTGCAAAAGCTTGGTCACTCTTGGAGAACAAAATATCAGGGACTTGGTACCTGATTTGCAAATGTTTGAAAAATGGTTCTTGAACCATTTCCATTTTGTAAAACTTGGTTCAAATAACCACACTCAATCCATTCAACAAAGGAAACAAGCATTCTAGGTTTAAAACATTCAAACTCTCAAATGGTGATGGCCATTTTATTTTTAGCTTGCTCACATAAAATGATAGCACTATGTGCTTTGTTTTTCTGAAATGAGTTTTGAAATTGATCTCAATTCTCTATGCATGCATGAATGATATGCAATCTTTGAAATCATGATTTTAGGGATGTTACAAATCTAACCCCCTTAAGGTGAATCTCGCCCTCGAGATTCGGATTGGCTAGCAAATAGGTGAGGGTGGTCTTTCCGAAGATCATCTTCTCTTTCCCATGTTGCTTCCTCTTCGGAATGATGATTCCACTGTACTTTGCAAAACTTGATAGTCTTTGTCCTTGTGACCCTTTCTGCAGTCTCAAGAATCTTGATAGGTTTCTCCTCATATGTGAGGTCACTTTCTAGTTGAACCTCCTCCAAAGGTATAGTATCCTTCAAAGAGGTTTCTTCCATTTCCGGGTGACATTTCTTAAGTTGACTCACATGAAACACATTATGGACAGATGATAGAGATTCTGGTAGTTCTATTTCATAAGCAACCTCTCCTTTGCGACTCAGAATCTTGAATGGCCCAACGTATCTTGGTGCCAACTTTCCTTTGACTCTGAATCTTTTCACTCCACGAAGTGGTGATACTCTAAGATAGGCTCTATCTCCAACTTCGTAGGTGACTTCTCTATGCTTAGGATCTGCGTAGCTTTTCTGTCGGGACTGTGCTATCTTCAACCTGTCCTTAACCAACTTGACCTTCTCTTAGGCTTCTTTGATAAGATATGGCCCGAATAAACTTCTTTCTCCCACACCATTCCATAACAATGGGGTGGTACACTTTCTTCCGTAGAGAAATTCAAACGGTGCCATTTCAATGCTGGCTTGATAGCTGTTGTTATAAGAAAATTCTGCGTAAGGCAGACTTTCATCCCAACTTGCACCATAGTCTAGGGCACATGCCCTCAACATGTCTTCCAGAATTTGATTAGTCCTTTCTGTTTGTCCGTCGGTTTGAGGATGAAAAGCAGTACTGAATTCCAACCTCGTTCCCAATGACTCATGTAGCTGTCTCCAAAAATGGGAAGTGAATTGGGTTCCCCTATCAGATACAATACTCTTGGGCACACCATGTAGACACACAATTCTACTCATGTAGATTTTGGCTAACTTGGCACTTGTATAAGTTGTCTTCACGGGTATGAAATGAGCCACTTTAGTTAGGCGATCCACTACTACCCATATGGAATCATATCCTGATCTGGTCCTTGGTAATCCGGTAATAAAATCCATACCAATCTTGTCCCACTTCCAATCAGGAATAGGTAGTGGTTGAAGCAAACGTACTAGTTTCTGATGCTCCGCTTTTACTCTACTGCATATATCACACAAAGCAATATGTTCGGCGATGTCCCTCTTGAGATTATTCCACCAAAATCTTTCTTTCATGTCCATATACATTTTGGTGTTACCCGGGTGAATAGAATACGGAGAGTTGTGTGCTTCCTGCAAAATCAGTTTCCGTAACTCCGGATCTTGTGGAACATAGATACGTTTCCCATGCCATAAAGTACCCTGTTCGTCTTCATGGAAATTTTTAGCTTTCCCTTGGCCAATCTTTTCCTTAATCTCTTCAATTTCCTTATCGGTTTTCTGAGCTTCTCGGATCTTGTCCAACAAAGTGGGTTGAACATCCAAAGACATGAGATGTCCTTCAGGCACAATCTCCAATCTGAGTTCTCTGAATTGGGTACACAAATCATCTGGCAATTCTCCTTTGGTAAGGCCATTTACAAATACCTTACGACTTAGAGCATCTGCTACAACATTTGCTTTACCGGGGTGGTATTGCAAACTTAAGTCATAATCTTTGATAAGTTCTAACCATCTTCTTTGTCTCATATTGATTTCCTTTTGGGTGAAGATATACTTCAAACTTTTGTGGTCCGTGAACACTTCACAACGCTTTCCCAAAAGGTAATGCCTCCATGTTTTGAGTGCATGGAAGACAGAGGCTAACTCCAAATCATGAGTAGGATAGTTTACCTCATGAGTTTTGAGTTGTCTCGAGGCATAGGCCACAACCTTACCGTCTTGCATAAGTACGGCTCCCAAACCTTGATGAGACGCATCGCAATACACTTGGAAATCTTTTTCCAAGTCAGGCAGACATAGAACTGGTGCTGTCACAAGTCTCTTCTTCAATTCCTGAAAGCTGACTTCACAACCTTCAGACCAAGCAAACTTCTTGTCCTTCTTTAGTAATTCAGTCATTGGCTTAGCAACCTTCGAGAAATTTTCAATGAACCTTCTGTAGTAACCTGCTAAGCCAAGGAAACTACGAACTTCTTTCACGTTCTTGGGAGATTCCCATTCCGTCACAGCTGAAACCTTAGCAGGATCAACTGCTACACCATCCTTTTTCATAACATGACCAAGAAAACCAACTTCTTCTAACCAGAACTCACACTTGCTGAATTTGGCATAAAGCTTATGCTCTCTCAACTTCTCAAGTATCAAACGCAAGTGTCCCTAATGCTCTTCTTTGCTCTTGGAGTAGACTAAGATGTCATCGATGAAAACGACAACGAACTTGTCAAGAAATTCCATGAACACCTTGTTCATCATATTCATGATGTAGGCTGGAGCATTGGTCAAGCCAAAAGGCATTACGGTATACTCATATAATCCATACCTTGTGGTGAATGCTGTTTTAGGTATGTCTTCTTCTCTTATCTTAAGTTGAAAATAGCCTGACCTTAGATCAATCTTTGAGAACACACATGCTCCTTCAAGCTGATCAAATAAGTCGTTGATTCTAGGCAAAGGATATTTGTTCTTGATAGTTACCTCGTTGAGTGAACGGTAATCTATGCATAACCTTTGGCTTTTATCCTTATTCTCCACGAACAAAACTGGGGCTCCCCAAGATGAAGAACTTGGTTGAATAAATCCTTTCTACAACTGTTCTCCTAGTTGCTTCTTGAGTTCTTTCAGTTCATCAACTGACATTTTATAAGGCCTCTTTGCTATTGGTCCAGAACCTGGTACCAAATCTATCAGAAATTCCACATCTCTATCTGGTGGCATTCCTGGCAATTCTTCCGGGAATACATCCGGATACTCACACACAATTGGCACACTGTCCATGCTAACCCCCTTAAGAGAATTAAGCATACTCCTTTTTGCTCCAAAGCTGGTCTTGAATGTGATCCTTTTATTTTCCGGAGTTGTGAGCGAGACAGTATGGCTGGCACAATCTATCACTCCTTTGTACTTAGTCATCCAGTCCATTCCCAGAATGACATCCAAACCTTGGGAGTTTAATATTATCAAGTTAACGGGAAACTTATACTTCCCAAATTCTATGACTAGGTCATGGCATCCTGAATTCACTATCATTTCTCCACCAGGAGAACTTACTTTTATAGGACACCCAATAGTTTCTACCGGTAGTTCATTTCTTTCAACAAATGCTCTTGATATGAATGAATGAGATGCACCAGTATCAAAGAGTACAAATGCTGGAATGGAATTGAGTCTGAACTTACCAGCAACAGTGTCAGGTTCCTCATAGACCTCCTCCACATTAATGTGGTTCACCTGACCTTTCTGGAAAGGATTGGGCTTGACAGGTCCTTCGAATTTCTTTTCGGGGCACTCATTAGCATAGTGTCCCATCTTCTTGCATTTGAAGCATTCAACCTGACTGATGTCCCTTTTAGCAGGCTGACTTCCACTTCCACTACCATTCCCACTGTGGTGGCTCTTATGTCCACTCTTGTGGTTCTTGTATTTGTCATTGTCATGACTGCGGTGATGCTTGTTGTCATGACGGTTGTGGTTGTGGTGCTTGTTGAATTTCCCATGCTTATGGGATCCTGAGCTTCCACTGTCATCATAGTGAGATCGTTTGTGAGATGATCCCGAGTTGTTCTTGTCGGAGTGCTTTCTTTTCCTACTCTCGACTTGCTTCATTTTGTTCTCCAATATGGCAGCCTTGTCACAGACCGACTGATAAGTGGGAACATATGCCACAGCCAGCTGCAGATTCAGCTCATCATTCAAGACTTCCAGAAATTTTTCCTTTCTTTTGGCATCTGTGTCAACCTCGTCCGGTGCATAACGTGCCAGATTGTTGAACTCTTCAATGTATTCAGCCACGCTGCGGTGGCACTGCTTCAGATTGTGGAACTCTTTCTTTTTCAGGCTCATTATACCTGACGAGATATGAGCATTGCGAAAGCCTTCCTCAAAGATAGCCCAAGTCACTTCATCTATAGGAGTGGTGATTTGGAAGTTGTCCCACCAAGTGGCGGCTGGCCCTTCTTCAGATCTTGCGCAAATCTGACCTTTTCGGTCCGTGCAGCCCATGGTTACTAAGTCCTTGTTTACAGAACGTAGCCAATCATTGGACACCATGGGATCAGTCGTCCCCGAGAACTTAGCTGGCCTCAAACGCCGAAATCTGGTGAGCATATCAAAGCCCGGAGGGTTGTTGTTATTATTGTTGTTATTGTTGTTGTTATTGGGGTTGTTGTTGTTGTTGTTGTTTTGGTTCTGAATGAGTGTTGTCATCATCTGCATGAGCTGTGTTTGAGCAGTCATCATTTGTTGCATTTCTGGTGTGATGTTGTTGTTGTTGTTGTTGTTGGGGTTGGGGTTTGCGCGACGGGGAGGCATCTGTGGTTTGTTCAAATAGAGATAAGAATGAGATACCCATAGATGTTTTTATGCACATTACATCACATAAGCAAACACAAGCATGCAACAGAAAAAGTTCAACAACAAGATAACAAGTTCACAAGGTAAAACACACAAGTGGCAAGCCATCCACATGTCGGATGGTCCAATAACAAGTTCACAAATAACAAGTATGATAATAAAAGATAAACGAGTAGTCAAGTCTACTCATCAGCATCAATCTCCTCCTCGACAAAGGTAAGACCTGCGTTTTCCATCGCGGTCTTGTTCTCCTCAATAGTAGTGGTCAAGGACTCAATCTTGGCCTTGAGAGCCCTCTTCTGGGAACGAAGCCTCTCAATCACCATCTGCTGCTGCTCTAGCTCGAAGTCCTTGGACTTCAGTTCTTCAGTCATGTCCCGGATCTTCTTGTTCCTATCCTGGACGTGTTTCTCCTGAATCTTGAACTTCCGGTCCTGGGTCTCGAACTTCGCCTCCATTTCCTTGACTATCTCGTCCTGCTGTGCGAAAAGCTTGTCCTTCTTGCGAAGCTGCACCTGGAGCTCGTCATTGCTGAGCATGACATTGGTCATGTCCGTGTCCACGTGCCTAATGAGAGACTCTAAGTCCTGGAGGTACAGACGTATCGGCTCTGCTGTGTCCCTTGAGTCGTCCTCGAAGTCGATGGACTCTCCATCCTCATCACGCCTTCCGAAGACATGGAAGTGGGTGCCTCTAACCTGTCGGGAGTGACGGCCTAGCAGACGTCATATCAGGTCCTGCATGACTACCTCCATGCCTCTCTCCCTGTCATCGTGCATAAGCTTGAAGACGATGGCCTCCGTAGTAGGCTCTGCTGCGTCCGGCTGGTTCACCTTGAAGCCCCAGAGGTCCTTCCTCTCGAACTTGGTGAGTGGATGCACCATGATGGTGGGAAGAGGGAGATTGAGCAAAGTGGTAAGCTCAACGATACGAGGACCAAAGCGGGTAACCTGGAACTCCTCAACAGTGCTGATGGTAATAGGCATCTATTTATAAGATAGAAAAGTTAGAACAACACTATCTAAGATAAAAAAAGACAAACATCACATACATATCCTTGGAACACAAATCACACAAGTCATGCATACATGAATCCATTACATCAACCAAGGTCCAAACTTATTTAAGGTATCATTTGGAAAAATAAGGTGATAGGTGGTGGTCCAACTAACGAAGTACGTTTACAATCCTATCTCACTGGATCTGTTGGCTAACACAATGTTCCTAGAAGCAATCAGCCTATCTTGCTCACATGATTCCATCACTAAGTCTATAATATCTCCTCTTAAGGTTTGGTTGGTGGCTTCCAACTCTTTGGTATGTTCCTTCTCTTTCTCTAAGTCTTTTTGGAGGTTGAGCATTCTGCACTTGACTCTAGCACTAAGTTCTTTGATAGTCCTCCAAGCTGCTTCTCTTGCTGACTCAAAGAATGTGGTATGCACCACAGTGTTGGTGTACATGCAGAATCCTCTTTTTTGTGGTTGTCTTCCTTGCTTTTGTACAAGTGAAGTTGCACCCACCAGTACTCAACCCCTTCATCCATCACTGGAAAGCCTTTGTACACAGCTGCACCATGTATTTCCATTGCCACCATGAGGTCCTTGAGAATTTTGGGAAACTCAGTCTCACACTCCAAGGTCATAGTCATGAGTGGTCCTTTCTTTACGGCTTTGTTGATGGAGTTCATCTACAAATAGAGATGAGAATAAGAGGATTAGAAAAGTTTACGAGAAGAATAGACAAGTGTAGAAGTAGTTGAAATTTTTTCCTTAGTGGTTTCCAATCCTAGGGTCATAATCCTACAGGCAACACAAAGGTTCGATACCATCTGTAAGATCCCTCCTTTGTAAAGGAAAAGGATCCCTGTGATTGCAATGCTAGTCCCTGGATCATTGCTAGCATCCACAGTTTAAGATGAAGTACACAGATACAAAGGTCATTTATTACATCCATTCCAGAGATAAAACATAGTCTTTTACAACTTAGGGCCGTAGGCCTAATACAAGAGTTTTGGAATAAGTAAATAAACATAAGTCTTCATCTTCATGTGCCACAGGCAAGCATGTTGAGTGTAGACTCATGAAACCTAATCATCATCGGAGTAACCTGCAACATCACAAGTTACAGCCATAGTGGGTCAATACTTTGGAATAGTATTGGCAAGTGATACCTTAGTAAATTTTTAAGTGGACTATATTACTATATGCATTTTTGGCTAAGTGTAGTTTGGCTTGCTTTGCTCAAAATAGGTTTTTCCTATTAGTTGAAATCACTAAGTTTTTCTTTGTCAAAAACTTTCCCAAGAAATCATCAATAGACATTGAGGTACTTCACCCTTGTTCACCCTCAAATTTTACTTAGAAGTTGGAGTGATGAGATTCTTGATAGCTTCCATGTATTGATGCTCAAGTTCTCCATTGCCATGGACTTGGCTAAGTACTTAGATTTTCCATCTGCAGAGGTTGTGCACTTTCCCCACCAGACTTGGTTTCCCAAGACAGGACCTTTCAGAAGCCTTCCCTTAGCCAAATGGACGTGTTCCAACCTATCATCCCACTACCACCAACTGTCCAAATGACTAAGTTCTAGCAACCTATATGATCAAGGCAAAGCCCATATTGCCAAGTGGCTGCACTATAAGCTTCTCAACACTTGGCCTCCAAAATCCCTTTGTGCCTGGGTGGCATACCACAAGTAAGATACACAAGGTAAACCATGTCCATGGGCCTTGTGTAACCACTCAACCAAAAACCACCATTCAAGTCCCATTCCACCCAGGAGGTTCATTGACTTAGTTGTTTTATTAAGAAAACATAAGTCCAAAGACTTAGAAATATTTTCATCATAGCATGTAGATACTTTACCAATCCTTGTTTGCTACTAGCTAGGCTAAGCATGGCATAGGAACTTAACTTAGGAAATTTCCTGGCAATTCTACAATTCTACAACTACTTAGGATTTCCCAACATAGCATTTGGCAAAAAGTAACATGCAAGACTTAGCAAAAATATTTCTAATGCTTATACAAAATATAGGGATGAAAATAATCATGAAGTACCACTTGCCTTGGTAATGGGGAGAGTAGCACTCTTCACAATCACAGTCACTAGCAAAGTCTACACAAAAATAGTAGCACAAAATTACACACAATTCATATACAATCATAAATATACATGCATGCAATGCAAGAAAATGCTAAGTGATGATTTTTGAAAACTCCACCAAGCAAGTGCATGATACAGAAACATAACCAAGTCAAACTTGCTAACTAAACTTATTTAGCACTAAAACAATTTACTAAACAAATTCTATACTCAAAATAGTCTTAAACAAGTTTCTGCATAAAAAGTCATTTTAACAGAAACTTTTCACTAAACACATTGCATAAACAGATAGGGCTTGTCTCCCTGATTCCAACGGTATAAAGTTTGCAAAAATCTAACATGGAAATCAAAAGTTATAGCCATTTCAATTTTGGTTCTAAATCTGATTTGAATTCTGTTTTTGAATCAAACCCTAGCCACGCGTCTTAATTATATTGGCTGATACCGTTTCGCTCAGGATCACCCTCCCGCGCTGTTAGATCCATTTAAAACACACGGTCCAGATCTGTCTATAATGGTTCGCTATAAGATCTAATTCTACGCGTTGGATCTAGATCCAATGGCTCTCGATCAAGCAACCATGTCCTGGCGGTGCGCGGCGACGGCGAGCGGCGGAGTGCTCTGACAGCGGCGGTGCTAACGTTCTAGATCGCTCGGGGAGGAAAGGGCGTGCTTACCAGATCCGCAAGGTCGAGGCGAAGCTCAACGTGGTGGTGGCTGGGCAAGGGGTGCACGGGTACGGTCTCTAGGGCTCGTCGGAGTTGCGGTGGCGTCTGTCGCTTGCAGTCGAGGTCGTTGCTGAGGTGTGGCGTCGCCCTAGAACAAGGCAGAGGGTTCAGAAGGTGCGCAAGTGACTGGCGAAACAACTGGTGACAAAGGGAAGGCGAGGGGCGCACGGAACTTACCGCTATTGCTCGCCGGTCGGCGGCGCGTGAGTGGTTGTGGTCGTGAACAGGATCGACGACCTGGGTCACGAGCAGGCAAAAGAAAAGTATCAGGAGGTGCGCAAGATCAAGCTGGACACGACAGTTTGAACCAGAGAGAGGGGGGTGGTCGAGGCTCACCGGAATTAGTCGCCGGAGTCGTCGGTACTGCGAGGTTTCGAGGGCAAATGCGCGCAGCCTGGTGGCGGAATGAGCGAGGAGAGTTTGAACCAGAGAGAGGGGGTTTTGTAGACGAGAGGGGAGAAGCGATTAAGCGTGGAATCAATGGCAATTAAGAGAGAATCAATCGCGGTAGTGAAGGGCGGAGGAAACGGCCGGCGACGGGGTCGGGCGTGATTTGGGGAAGACGAAGGTGACGTGGAGAGGGCCCTTCGCAGTAAACGCAGAGAGAGGAGGTGGGTCTGGTTGTCACGACTTGTGCGCTTGGCGTCTTGAGAGAGAGAGGAAGGCCGGGTGGGCTAGTTGGGCCAGTTCTGTTGCTAGGCTAGAATCCTGGCGCCTGGCCCTTTTCTTTTCTTTTGTCCTTTTCTTTTTCTGTTTTGATTTTCAGGAATGGTTTTGATATGAATTCAAACTCTTTTTGAATTCAAATCTTTCTGGGGTTTTTGCAGTGTGCAAAAGTTTCAAATATAGGCATAAAACCATGTGGTTGCTTTGCAAAAGTTTGGTCACTCTTGGAGAACAAAATATCAGGGACTTGGTACCTGATTTGCAAATGTTTGAAAAATGGTTCTTGAACCATTTCCATTTTGTAAAACTTGGTTCAAATAACCACACTCAATCCATTCAACAAAGGAAACAAGCATTCTAGGTTTAAAACATTCAAACTCTCAAATGGTGATGGCCATTTTATTTTTAGCTTGCTCACATAAAATGATAGCACTATGTGCTTTGTTTTTCTGAAATGAGTTTTGAAATTGATCTCAATTCTATATGCATGCATGAATGATATGCAATCTTTGAAATCATGATTTTAGGGATGTTACAGGTTATAATCCTACAGGCAACACAGTGCTCTGATACCATCTGTAGAGGTCCCAACCTGATAAGGTAGAGATCCCTGTGATTTCAATGCTAGTCCCTGGATCAATAGCTAGCATCCACAATTTAAGATGTAATATCAAGAAACAAAGGTCATAATACAACTTTATAACCAGGATTAAAATAGTTCATTACATCTTACATAGCTCATATGGCTATCTCTTTAGAATCCAGCAGAAATATTTATATAGCATGGAGTCCTTCATCTTCAAAGTGCCACAGGCAAGCATGTTGGTTGTAGACTTGTAATCCTATTCAACACACTTCACTAACATCAAACAAACTTGCAACATAATAAGTTACAGCCACAAGGGTCAATACATTTGAATTGTACTGGCAAGTGATACTATGGTAGAATAGTGGTATCTATCATCTATATGCATTTGGCTAAGTGGAGCTTAGGCTTGATTTGCTCAAAATAAGGTTTTCCTTATAAGTTGAAAACACTAAGTTTTTGTTTGTCAAAATCACCCAAGGAACAACCAATAGAATTGGTTAACCTTTAACCCTTGTTCAACCACAAGTTTTTAACTTAGTAATTGGGATGAGGAGATCCTTGATAGCTTCCATGTCTTGATGCTCAAATTGTCCATTGTCGGGGACACGGCTAAGTACTTACATTTTACTCTCTCGAGAGGTGGTGCACTTCCGCACAAGACTCGACATGCATTGAGACAAGATCTTTCAGAAGCCTTCCCTTAGACCAAATGGACGCGTTCCAAACCTATCACCCCCTACCACCTTCTGTCCATCTGGCTAAGTTATTGCAACCTATATGATCCAGGCAGAGCCATATTGCCATGTGGCTGCACTAGAAGCTTCTTAACATTTGGCATCTCAAATCTCTTTGTTCCTGGATGGCATTCCACAAGTGACATACACAGGGTAGGACATGAAAATGGGGCCCTGGTAACCTCTCAACAAAAATCCATCCAAGCAATTACCATTCCACCCAGGTGTTTCATTCACTTAGTTGTTTTATTAAGCAAAAACACAAGTCAAAGACTTAGTAAAATTTCCATAGCATGTGTATATAAACCACCCTTGTTTGCTACTAGCTAGGCTAAGCATGATATCAACAAGTATCTTAACTTAGAGTATAATTCTACCAAGGCTACATCTACTAGGATTTCCCATAGCATGGCATATAGATACTTAGTAAAAATTTCATGCAAGCCCTATGCAAAATATCACTAGTGCATAGTCAAAATAATGGGACAAATACATGAAGCACCACTTGCCTTGGTATTTGGGGGAGTAGCAACAATCCTCACAATCACAATCACCACTAGCACCAAAATGTACACATAAAATGATAGCACCAAATTTACATTCCAAATAATCAAGCAAAAATATATGAATGCATGCAAGTGCCATGTGATGATTTTTTTTCTAAACTAAACAAGACAAGTAAACAGTAATGAACACTAAACTAAACATTTATAGACTAAATAAACTTAATTTGGCTTTATAAACATTTTCTAAATAATTTATATACTCAAAATAAGCCTACAAATGTCTATGCACAAAATTCATTTTTACAGAAGCAAAGCACAAAAATAAGCCCATAGATTTTTAGGATTTATTTTTGTGAATCCATTGATATATTATTTGCATTTTTTGGATAAACAGAACAAAAGTTATGAATTTTTCAAGTTTAATCATCTAATAGATTCAAATCTAAATTTTAAAATAGAAATCCTGACACGCGGCGCCATCTGATTGGCCCGTACCGCTTCGTGCGGATCACACTCACGAGCCGCTGGATCTAAGTGAGATCATGCGGTCCAGATCTGACCATACCCCTTCACGCTAACTTCTAATCCTAACCTCTAGATCTAGATCTAACGGTCCACGAGGCTCTGACCAACGAGTGGCGGCGCAAATGGCCAGAGCGGCGGCGACACGTCTAGCGACTGCGCTCCGGCGAGGCCAGAGGGAAAGGGAGGGGTCTTAGGGGCTTACTGAGGTTGCAAAGATGAGTTGAAGCTCGACATGGTCGTTGACGAGGCTGGGGCGCACAAACACGGACGGAATCACTCGCCGGAGTGAAGCTTGGCGTCGGGTGCTCACGGTCGTCAACGGAGGCGACGCTCTGGTGCGAAATAAAACAAACGGCGAGTGTTAGGAGAAGCGCAAGGCAATGGCGAGCAAATTTGCATGAGCCAGAGAGCAAGGCGCGCACGATGCTTACCGCAATCGGTCGCCGGAGCTTGTCGGGATAGCGGCGGTGCGAGGAGAAAAGCGAGAAGCCTGGTGGCACACAGATGTGATTGAGTGGGGGAAAATGGAGAGGAGGCTGTGGGGTTTAAGTAGCAAGCTCGGGTATGAGAATTACACCCGTAGTTACTCGGAATTAAATCGCGAAATCAAAGGGGAAACGGTGGTGGCGGAGCTGGTCACCGCGCGTTGATTGAGGACGAAGGGCTGAGGTGGTAGTGGGGTCTGGTTGTCAGCGGGGTGGGGGTTTGTTTGCACGTGAGAAAGAGTGGAGAGGGGGAATGGCCCGGGTGGGCTTGCTCGGCCGAGAGTGGGATTGGGCTAGATAGGTGGCGCGCGTTTTTTTTTCTTTCTGCCTTTTCTTTTTCTGTTTGAATTTTCAGGAATCATTTTCAACCCAAATTGAAATGAGTTTGATTTCAAATTTTCTCTGGATTTTTGAAAAGTGTGAACAATGCACATAATTGTGTATAAAACACTACTGTTTATTCATACACACTTGATACTTTGCAAATAAAAATAAAACCTTGCCTTATTTATATAAATAATAGGCATAGAATTGGTTTTATTTTGAATTTTGATTTGAAGATTTTTGTGCAAGCCAAAAATGCTATGGATGCATGAATAAAATGCAAGTTTTTGTAATTCATAAATTTTGGGATGTTACAAAAGGGCCGACGCTACCCTTTCGGCCCAACACCAGAAGCAGTGCATGAACCCACCCGGCCGCTTCCCCCTTTCCCCCTCTCTCTCACCCGCACTCATTGTACCCCTCTTGCTGATAGACGTGGCCCACTGCCACCTCAGCTCGTCTTTCCCAAATCACGCCGGCAGACCACGTCGCCGCTGCCGTTGCTCCGTTGATGGCACGGCTTAAATGCCCTTGATTCTGTGAGCATTTCTCGCCGAGCCTCTGCCTACTTAAAACCCTACGCCCTGCGACCATTTCCCCCAACACAGTAACCCTCTCCGCCACCGGGCTGCCAGAATTTCGCCTTGCAACGTCCCTGCCCGACCCGCTCCGGTGATCTATTCCGGCTAACTCAGGTCGCCCCTTGCCCTCTGTTGCCTACTGTCGTTCTTCCCTTGCTCGTGCACTTCAGCTCATATGCTTGGTTTGTCTGCTCGTGACCTAGGTAGTCGGATTCGTCCACCACCGCAAGCACCCGATGCCACGCTCGTTTCCAGCGAGGAATTCTGGTAATGTGTGACCACCCCCAACCTATAGATCAAACGACGATGACCTCCTTGTCCTCGTGCACACACTGATGTGTTTTATTTGTCCTAGGGAGGCCCGGAGCGTCGCCGTCGTCTCTGTCAAGCCGTGCCCGACGCTTGCAAGCTTTCAGACGAGCTCCTCCGGCCCCCGCAACACGCCCCCATCCACACCAGTGAGACTTTGAGCATCAGCGTGACCTCGTGAGTCTGGTAAGCACCTCCGCAACTCACATCCCCCTCTGCATTTGCTGCAGCGTCACCGCCACGCCACCGTCGCCAGCGCCGCCAGGCTATGGTCGTTTGAGCTAGCACCATTAGATCTAAATCATAGGGCTGAGATTAGGTCCAGCGCGAAACGGTATCCTCAGATCTCGGACACTATCTGACTTAGATCCAATGCTCCATGTTGGCCGATCCGCGTGAAGCGGTACAGACCAATCAGAAGAGTCCACGTGTCTGAGAATTATATTTAAAATCTGTTTTTGAATCTATAAGAGGTTCAAACTTGTAAAATTCATAACTTTTGTTCTATTTATCCAAAAAATGCAACTAATATATCAATCAATTCAAAAAAATAAATCCTACACTACTGTGGGCTTAGTTATGTATTTTGTTTCTGTAAAAATTGGTTTTTATGCAGAGACAATTATAGGCTTATTTTGGCCATATAAATTATTTGGAAAATGATTTTTAAACAAACTCAAGTTTATTTAGATTATATTTAGATGGCTTGGTGATCAGTATTGTTTGGTTGAATGGTTTAGTGTAGAAAATCCATTTCATTGCATTTGCATGCATTCATATATTTTGCTTGATTATTTTGAATGTAGATTTGGTGCTATCATTTTATGTGTAGATTTTGGTGCTAGTGGTGATTGTGATTGTGAAGATTTTTGCTAATCCCCCAACTACAAAGGCAAGTGGTGCTTCATGTATTTGTCCCATTATTTTGACTATGCACTAGTGATATTTTGTATAGGGCTTGCATGAAACTTCTGTTAAGTATCTGTATGCTATGCTATAGGAAATCCTAGTAGTTTTAGTCTTGGTAGAATTATTCTCTAAGTTAAGATACTTGTTGATATCATTCTTAGCCTAGCTAGTAGTAAAAAATGGTGGAATATATACACATTCTATGGAAATTTTACTAAGTCTTTTGACTTATGTTTTTACTTAATAAAACAACTAAGTGAATGAATCACCTGGGTGGAATGGTGAGAATGGGTTATGTTGAGTGGTTACACAAGGCCAGTCAACTGGTGAACCTTCTGTATCACACTTGTGGAAAGCCACCAGGAACAATGGGATTTGAGATACTTAGTGTTTAGAAGCTTCTAGTGCAGCCACATGGCATATGGGCTCTGCCTTGATCATATAGGTTGCAATAACTTAGTCAAATGGATAGATGGTGGTAGGGTGATAGGATGGAACGCGTCCATTTGGTCTAAGGGAAGGCTTCTGAAATATCTCGTCTCGATGCATGTGGAGTCTTGTGGGGAAAGTGCACCACCTCTCGAGAAGGAAAAATCTAAGTACTTAGCCGTGTCCCCGGCAACGGACAATTTGAGAATCAAGACATTGAACCTATCAAGGATCTCCTCATCCCAATTTCTAAGTTAAAAAATTGTGGTTGAACAAGGGTAAAGGTTCACCAATGTTTATTGGTGGTACCTTGGGAGTTTTTGTCAAACATAAACTTAGTGTTTTTCAACTGATAGGAAAAACCTATTTTGAGCAAAGCAAGCCTAAGCTACACTTAGCAAAAATTCATATAGATGTTAGAAACTACTATTCTACTATGGTATCACTTGCCAATACAATTCCAAATGTATTGACCCACTGTGGCTATAACTTATGATGTTGCAGGTTACTCTGATGAGGATTAGGGTTATGAGTCTACACTCAACATGCTTGCCTATGGCACATGAAGATGAAGACTTTACTTTATTTTACTTATGTTATGAACTCTTGTACTAGCCTTTGGCTATGGAGTTGGAAAAGACTATGTTTATCTCTGGAATGACGATGTAATAAAGAAATTTGTATCTGTGTACTTCATCTTAAACTGTGGATGCTAGCATTTGATCCAGGGACTAGCATTGCAATCACAGAGACCTTTACCTTATAAAGGTGGAGTCAACGAAGCCGTTAAGAAGGGACCACCATCGTAAACCTTTTCTAATCTTATTTCTCATCTCTATTTGTAGATGGACGCCATCAACGAAGCCATCAAGAAGGGACCACTCATGAACATGAGTTTAGAATGTGAGACGGAGTTTCCCAAAGCACTCAAAACCTTATGGTTATCTTGGGAATACATGGTGAGGCCGTATACAAAGGATTTCCAGTTATGGATGAAGGAGAATAATATTGGTGGGTGCAACTTCACTTGTATAAAAACAAGGGAGACAACCACAAAGAATCAGGATTCTACATGGGCACCAACTCAGAAATGTATACAACATTCTTTGACTCTGCAAGAAATGCATCTTGGAATGCTATCAAGGAGCTTGGTGAAAGACTCAAGTGTAGAATGATCAACACTAAAAATGATCTTGAAGAGGATAAGAAGTATATCCAAGACTTAGAGACCACCATAAAACGTCTAAGGGAGGATATCATAGACTTAGCATATGAGTGAGAATTGTAACATACTTTGTTAGTTGGACCACCACACTTGTCGTATTTTCACAAAAAATTGTCTAAGTTATGTTGAACCTTAGTGTTGTGATAGACTTTGTATGCCATGACTTGTATGTTTTATGGATGATGTATGCTTTTGCTTTCATTATACTGTCTTGTTTCTTCTACTTGTGTTGTTCTAATATTTTTCTATCTTACCTTAGATGCCTAGCTTTGTGATCAGCACTGCCGAGGAGTTCAATGGAACTCGATTTGGTTCACGCATCGTGCAGTTTACTAGTGTGCTCAATCTCTCACTTCCTAGTATCAAGGCACTCCAACTCACCAAGTTCGAGAGGAAGGACCTTTGGGACTTTAGAGTATCACAGCCGGGACGCCGGGTGGAGCCACTCACGAAGGATATTTCCTTCAAGCTTATGCATGATGATAAGGAGAAGGGTCTAG
Organism: Avena insularis; assembly: GCA_023614405.1. Classification (NCBI taxonomy): domain Eukaryota; kingdom Viridiplantae; phylum Streptophyta; class Magnoliopsida; order Poales; family Poaceae; genus Avena; species Avena insularis. Next base: position 48,892,206 of record CM042687.1, on the reverse strand, counting down.
ATGTAGTCATGCAGGAGCTACTCGGACGCCTCTGCGGATGCCACTCCACCGAGCTTAGAGGCCTCTACTTCCACCCGTTCGGGAGACGTGACGAGGAGGGAGAGGCATTAGTGTATGAGGGCGCTGCTAGAGAGACGATTAAGCCGGTTCGTCTGTACCTCCAGGACCTAGAGGGCCTTATTAGACACCTCGACACAAATAGGACCAACGTCATGCTTAGTAATGAAGAGCTCCAGGTTCAGTTGAGGGAGAAGGATAAGATCTTCACGAAGCAAGACGAGATCGTCATGGAGAGGGAGGCCGGATTCGAGAGCCAGGACAAGAAGTTCAAGAATCAGGAGAAGAGAGTCCAAGATAGAAACAAGAATATCAAGGACATGAAGGCCGAGATAGAGGCCAAGTACTTCGATATCGAGACGCAGCAGGGAGTGATTGATAGGCTCACAGAAGAGATCTCTCCGTGCAAAGGTCGAGGCCTTGACCACTAGTGTCGAGGAGTACAAGACAACCATGGAGACAGTCGGTCTCACAATTGTTGACGTGGAGGTTGACATCGAGGAGTAGTGTAGACTACTCCACTATCTTTATTTATCCTACCTTGATTATTGAGTCGCAATGATCATCCAACATGTGGATGGCTTGATATGGTGTGTTTACTATTCCAAAAACTTGTTGCTTACTTTTTTCAAACTCTATGTTACTTTGAGCTTGGTTTTATGATTGTTGTTATGTGATGTATTGTGCATGTTAAGCATCTATGGGTATCTCATTTCTTATCCTTATTGAAACGACAGATGCCTCCCCGTCGTGCCAACCCCAACCCAAACAACAACAATAACGTCACCCTCGAGATGCAGCAGTTGATGACAACTCAAACTCAACTGATGTAGATGATGACTCAGTTCATCCAGAATCATAACAACAACAACAACAATCAGAACAATCCTCCAGCATTTCACATGCTCACCAGGTTTCTGAGACTGAGGCCTGCAAAGTTCTCGGGAACCACTGACCCAATGGTGGCCAATGACTGGTTAGGTTCAGTGAACAACGACTTAGTCACTATTGGCTGCACCGATGAGGAAAAAGTCAGGTTTGCAGCACATCTGCTTGAAGTACTAGTAGCAACATGGTGGGACAACTTTCAGATCACCACTCCCCTTGAGGATGTGACTTGGGCTATTTTTGAGGATGGTTTCCGTACAGCTCACATCTCATCCGGAGTGATGAACTTGAAAAGGAAAGAGTTCCACAATATGAAGCAGAGTCACCATAGTGTGACTGAGTACATTCAGGAGTTCAACAATCTGACGTGCTATGCACCGGATGAGGTTGATACAGATGCCAAAAGGAAGGAGAAGTTCCTTGAGGTACTTAATGATGAGTTGAACCTGCAGCTATCTGTTGCCTATGTCCCAACATATCAATCACTTTGTGACAAGGCCAGCATCTTGGAAAACAAGATGAAACAGGTTGAGGGCAGGAAGAGGAAGCATAAATTTGATAAGCACAGCTCGGGTTCGTCTCACAAGCCTTCCCATAATAATGATAGTGGAAGTTCTGGATTCCACAAGCATGGAAAATACAAAATCCACCACAACCACAACCGTCACCATGGCAACAAGCATCATCGCAGTCATGATATTAACAAGTACAAGAACCACAAGAGTGGACACAAGATCCACCACAGTGGAAGTGGTAATGGGAGTCAGCCTGTAAAGAAAGATCTCAGTCACGTTGAGTGTTTCAAGTGTAAGAAGATGGCGCACTATGCAAATGAGTGCCCAGAAAAGAAAGTTGAAGGAGCCAACAAGCCCAACCCTTTCCAGAAGGGACAAGTGAACCACATCAATGTGGAAGAAATATATGAAGAGTCTGATGCTGTGGCTGGTAAGTTCAAGCTCAATATATTTCCAGCACTTGTTCTTTTGATACTGGCGCATCGCATTCATTCATATAAAGAGCATTTGTTGATAAAAATGGACTTCCAACTGAAACTATTGGGTGTCCTATAAAAGTAAGCTCTCCTTGTGGAGAGATGATAGTGAACTTTGGATGTCATGATCTAGTGATAGAAATTGGGAAGTATAAGTTTCCAGTTAGTTTGACAATCTTAGATTCCGAAGGATTGGATGTTATTCTGGGCATGGATTGGATGACTAAGTATGAAGGATTACTACATTGTGCCAATCATACTATCACACTCAATACCCCGGATAAGAAACGAATTAGGTTCAAGTCTAATTTTAAATCTAAAGGGGGTAAGTTAAATTCTCTTAAGGGGGTTAGCATAGACAATGTGCTAATTGTGAGGGAGTATCCGGATGTGTTTCCGGAGGAATTGCCTGGAATGCCACCAGATAGAGATGTAGAGTTTCTCATTGACTTTTTGCCAGGGTCTGGACCAATAGCAAAGAGAGCCTACATGATGTCAGTTGATGAGTTGAAAGAACTCAACAAACAACTTGGAGAACGGTTGCAGAAAGGATTTATTCAACCAAGTTCTTCGTCTTGGGGTGCACCAGTTCTTTTTGTTGAAAAGAAGGATAGAAGTCAAAGGTTGTGCATAGATTACCGTTCACTCAATGAGGTGACTATCAAGAACAAATATCCTTTGCCTAGAATCAACGATCTATTTGATCAGCTAGAAGGAGCCCGAGTGTCAAAGATTGATCTCCGATCAGGCTATTTTCAGCTAAAGATTAGAGAGCAAGACATACCTAAGACTGCTTTCACCACTAGGTATGGTTTGTATGAGTACACCGTGATGCCATTTGGTTTGAGAAATGCACTAGCCTATTTCATGAATATAATGAACAAAGTGTTCATGGAGTTTCTTGACAAGTTTGTTGTCGTATTCATCAACAAAATTTTGATCTACTCCAAGAGCAAAGAAGAGCAAGAAGAGCATTTACGTTTGATACTTGAGAATCTCAGGGAGCACAAGTTGTATGACAAGTTCAGTAAGTGTGAATTCTGGCTGAATGAGGTTGGATTTCTTGGACATATTGTGTCAGGAGATGGTATAGATGTCGATCCCGCAAAGGTTTCAGCTGTAACTGAGTGGGAATCTCCTAAGTCAGTGAAAGAAGTTCGTAGTTTCCTCGGCTTGGCAGGATACTATAGAAGATTCATTGATAATTTCTCAAAGGTAGCTAAGCCGATGACGGAGTTACCCAAGAAGGAAAAGAAGTTTGATTGGACTGAAGGATGTGAACTCAGTTTCCAAGAACTGAAGAAGAGACTAGTGTCAGCACCGGTCTTATGTCTGCCAGATCTGGAGAAGGATTTCCAAGTCTATTGTGATGCATATCACCAAGGACTAGGTGAAGTATTGATGCAAGAAGGGAAAGTTGTGGCTTATGCCTCTAGACAACTCAAAACTCATGAAGTGAATTATCCTACTCATGAATTAGAGTTAGCCTCTATTTTCCATACACTCAAAATATCGAGACATTATCTTTTGGGAAAACGATGTGAAGTGTTCACAGATCACAAAAGTTTGAAGTATATTTTCACTCAGAAAGAAATCAATATGAGACAAATAAGATGGCTTGAGATCATCAAGGACTATGACTTGAGTTTGCAATACCATCCCGGTAAAGCAAATGTTGTTGCAGATGCTTTAAGCCGTAAGGTTTATGTGAATGGCCTTAATAAGGGAGAATTGCCAGATGATCTATGTGCCCAATTCAAAGATCTCAGATTGGAGATAGTGCTAGAAGGACATCTCATGTCATTGGATGTTCAACCCACATTGTTGGATAGGATCAAGGAATCCCAAAAGATGGACAAGGAAATTGATGAGATCAAAGGAATAATGAAAAAGGGGAAAGCTAAAGGTTTCCATGAAGACGAACACGGTAATTTATGGTATGGAAAACGTATCTGTATTCCGCAAGATTCGAAACTTGGAAACTGATTCTGCAAGAAGCACAAAACTCACCATATTCCATTCATCCGGTAACACCAAAATGTACATGGACGTGAAGGAAAGATTCTGGTGGAATAATCTCAAGAGGGACATCGCATAACATATTGAATTGTGTGATGTGTGTAGTTGAGTGAAAGCGGAACATCAGAAACCGGTAGGATTACTGCAACCACTACCTATTCCTGATTGGAAGTGGGACAGGATTGGAATGGATTTCATCACCGGACTGCCAAGGACTAGATCAGGATATGATTCTATCTGGGTTGTTGTAGATCGCCTAACTAAGGTGGCTCATTTCATACCCATAAAGACCACTTATACAAGTGCTAAGTTAGCCAAAATCTATATGAACAGGATTATATGTCTGCATGGAGTAACCAAGAGTATTGTGTCTGATAGAGGAACTCAATTCACTTCGCATTTTTTGCGACAATTGCATGAGTCATTGGGAAGGAGATTGGACTTCAGCACAGCTTTTCACCCCAAACCGATGGACAGACAGAAAGAATCAATCAGAATCTGGAGGATATGTTGAGGGCATGTGCCCTAGACTATGGTGCTAGTTGGGATGAAAGTCTGCCTTACGCAGAATTCTCTTACAATAACAGCTATCAAGCCAGCATTGAGATGGCGCCATATGAATTTCTCTATGGAAGGAAGTGTACTACGCCATTGCTATGGAGTGGTGTAGGAGAAAGAAATTTATTCGGACCAGAACTGATTAAGGAAACTGAAGAGAAATTCAGATTAGTAAGGGATAGATTGAAGATAGCACAGTCCCGACAGAAAAGCTACACGGATTCAACGTGTAGAGAGGTCACCTATGAGGTGGGTGATAGAGCCTATCTTAGAGTCTCACCACTACGTGGTGTGAAGAGATTTGGAAAGAAAGGAAAGTTGGCTCCAAGATATATCGGACCATTTTCAAAATCTTAAGTCGCAAAGGAGAAGTGGCTTATGACATTGAGTTACCTAAATCACTGTCTGCATTTCACAATGTGTTTCACGTAAGTCAGTTGAAGAAATAGCATCCGGAGATGGAAGAAACTTCTTTGAAGGATACTATACCTTTGGAAGAGGTTCAGTTGGAGAGTGATGTCACCTATGAGGAGAAACCCATCAAGATTCTTGAGACTGCAAAAAGAGTTACTCGAACCAAGACTATCAAATTCTGCAAAGTTCAGTGGAACCATCATTCTGAAGAGGAAGCAACTTGGTAAAGAGAAGATGACCTTCAGAAAGATCACCCTCACCTATTTGCTAGCCAAGATGAATCTCGAGGGCGAGATTCATATTAAAGGGGGTTAGATTTGTAACATCCCAAAAATCATGATTTGTAAAAGTTTGCATTTCATTCGTACATTCATAGCATCCTTGACTTGCACAAAATTTTCAAAACAAAATTCAAAATAAAACCATTTATATGCCTATTATATATATATCAATAAGGCAAGGTTCTATTTTATTTTCAAAGTATCAAAGTGCATTTTACTAATTAGTAGTGTTTTGTACACAAACAAGTACAAGGTTTATACTAAAAAAATCCAGAGGATACTTGAATTTAAACCCATTTGAATTTGGTTTGAATTTGATCCCTGAAAATCAAAATAGAAAAAGAAAAAGAGTAAGGAAAAAGAAAAGGGTCGGCGCTACCCTTTCGGCCCAACACTAGAAGCAGCTCATGAACCCACCTGGCCGCTTCCCCCTTTCCCCTCTCTCTCACCCGCACTCGCTGTACCCCTCTCGTTGACAGACATGGCCCACTGCCACCTCAGCTCGTCTTCCCCAAATCACGGCCGCAGACCACGTCGCCGCTGCCGTTGCTCCTTTGATGGCGTGGCGTAAATGCCCTTGATTCTGCGAGCGTTTCTCGCCGAGCCTCTGCCTACTTAAACCCCTACGCCCCGCGACCATTTCCCCCAACACAGCAACCCCTCTCCGCCACCGGGCTGCTAGAATTTCTCCTTGCAATGTCGCTGCCTGACCCGCTCCGTTGAGCTATTCCGGCTAACTCTGGACGCCCCTTGACCTTTGTTGCCTACTGTCGTTCTTACCTTGCTCGTGCGCTTCAGCTCATACGCTTGGTCTATCTGCTCGTGACCTAGGTCGTCGGATTCGTCCACCACCACAAGCACCCGACGCCACGCTCGTCTCTGGCAAGGAATTCTGGTAAGGTGTGACCACCCCCAACCACTAGATCAAATGACGATGACCGCCTTGTCCTCACGCACACACTGATGCGGTTTATTTGTCCTAAGGAGGCCCAGAGCGTCGTTGTCGTCTCTGTCAAGCCGTGCCTGACGCCTGCAAGCTTTCCGACGAGCTCCTCCGGCCACTACAGCACGCCCCCATCCACACCAGCGAGACGTTGAGCATCAGCGTGACCTCGCGAGTCTGGTAAGCACCTCCGAAACCCCCAGCCCCCTCTACATTCGCTGCAGCATCGCTGCCAGAGCGTCGCCGCCAAGCCGCCTTTGCCAGCGTAGCCAGGCTATGGTCGTTTGAGCTAGCACCGTTAGATCTAAATCGTAGGGCTAAGATTAGATCCAGCGCAAAACAGTATCCTTAGATCTGGGACACTGGATCTGACTTAGATCCGACGCTCCACGTTGGCCGATCTGCGCGAAGCGGTATGGACCAATCAGAAGCGTCCACGTGTCTGAGAATTAGATTTAAAATATTTCTTTGAATCAATTAGAGATTCAAACTTGTAAAATTCATAACTTTTGTTCTGTTTATCCAAAAAATGCAAATAATATATCAATGGATTCACAAAAATAAATACTACACTACTGTGGGCTTAGTTTTGTATTTTGTTTCTGTAAAAATGGGTTTTTATGCAGAGACAATTATAGGCTTATTTTGGCCATATAAATTATTTGGAAAATGATTTTTAAACAAATTCAAGTTTATTTAACTATATTTAGATGGCTTGGTGATAAGTACTGTTTGGTTGAATGGTTTAGTGTAGAAAATCCATTTCATTGCATTTGCATGCATTCATATATTTTGCTTGATTATTTTGAATGTTAATTTGCTGCTATCATTTTATGTCTAGATTTTGGTGCTAGTGGTGATTGTGATTGTGAAGATTGTTGCTACTCCCCCAACTACCAAGGAAAGTGGTGATTCATGTATTTTTACCATTATTTTGACTATGCACTAGTGATATTTTGTATAGGGCTTGCATGAAATTTTTGCTAAGTATTTGTATGCTATGCTATGGGAAATCCTAGTAGTTGTAGTCTTGGTAGAATTATTCTCTAAGTTAATATACTTGTTGATATCATGCTTAGCCTAGCCAGTAGTAAACAATGGTGTAATATATACACATGCTATGGAAATTTTACTAAGTCTTTTGACTTATGTTTTTACTTAATAAAACAACTATGTGAATGAATCACCTGGGTGTAATGGTGAGAATGGGTTATGTTGAGTGGTTACACAAGGCCAGTGAACTGGTGAACCTTGTGTATAACACTTTTGGAAAGCCACCTAGGAACAAAGGGATTTGAGATACTTAGTGTTTAGAAGTTTCTAGTGCAGCCACATGACATATGGGCTCTGTCTTGATCATATAGGTTGCAATAACTTAGTCAAATGGACAGATGGTGGTAGGGTGATAGGATGGAACGCGTCCATTTAGTCTAAGGGAAGGCTTCTGAAAGATCTCATCTCGATGCATGTCGAGTCTTGTGGGGAAAGTGCACCACCTCTCGAGAAGGAAAAATCATACTTAGTCGTGTCCCCGACAACGGACAATTTGAGCATCAAGACATTGAAGCTATCAAGGATCTCCTCATCCCAATTTCTAAGTTAAAAACTTGTGGTTGAACAAGGGTAAAGGTTCAGCAATGTTTATTGGTGGTTCCTTGGGAGTTTTTGTCAGACAAAAACTTAGTGTTTTTCAACTGATAGGAAAAACCTATTTTGAGCAAAGCAAGCCTAAGCTACACTTAGCCAAAATTCATATAGATGTTAGAAACTACTATTCTACTATGGTATCACTTGCCAATACAATTCCAAATGTATTGACCCACTTTGGATGTAACTTATGATGTTGCAGGTTACTCTGATGAGTATTAGGGTTATGAGTCTACACTCAACATGCTTGCCTGTGGCACATGAAGATGAAGAATTTACTTTAGTTTACTTATGTTATGAACTCTTGTACTAGCCTTTGGCTATGGACTTGGAAAATACTATGTTTATCTCTGGAATGATGATGTAATAAAGACCTTTGTATCTATGTACTTCATCTTAAACTATGGATGCTAGCATTTGATCCAGGGACTAGCACTGCAATCACAGAGACCTTTACCTTATAAAGGTGGGTTATTACACCTTTATTGGTCATTTTTTGGATCTTTTTTGTAAGAGTGTTTCTTGGTATGTGTTTCCTCATATTTGCATCACTATATCCTTATGGAGACCATTAGCTTCAAGTTACTCTAATCACTAGTGATTGTGTGACTATTGGAAGCTACCAAGAATCTCTTTCAGAGCATCAAGATTAATTCTTATACTATGTTATATGCTTCTTTGTGTGAACATGATATTGGATATTCGTGTGAACTACCTCGGGAAGATTATTCCCAATACTTCTTGTCCTTGGATAATTAGTACTAGATTTATGGTAGAATTTATTGATTATATTCACTTTGGCTTTGCTTAATTTTGTACTATCTCTTGCCAAGAAAATGTTTCGTGTTGTCTCCCAAAGCTTTCCTTTCCTCTTGTGGATCTTCTTATTTTATTGGTAGCCTCTTGTGTTTTATTTAATGTAGGTACTAGTGAAGATCCCATTTGTGTGCACATTGCATTCAAAAGAAAAATCCTAGATAATGCACTATTCATGGGGGAGCTCTCCTATATTGTTTAGAACACTCATATTTATTCTTCTTGTTTTGTTCCATATCATGTTTTATGTGCTTGGAAGTTTTATCTTTTTTTTTGGTATTTTGTGCCATCATGAAAAGTGTGGAGAGTTTGGTTTATTTGTGGGAACCTTGCTCTTATTGGGAGTTGGTTTTGTCTCGTTTCTTGTTTCGTGTGTTGACCTTTTAGAATGAGATAAACCCTTGAGAATTTGTGTTTGTGTCTATGTTTTGCTCTTTGGATTTTGTCTAGTTCATTTTTTGAACTTGTGATATTTCATGTGTTGAGTTGGTTATTTGATACAATTTGGACCCCTTTAAGTGTGTCATCTCGGTTTACTTGGTGTTTTTGTTCAAATTGTATCTCCTTTTGGTTCTTGAAAGTCTTGTGCATGCATATTTACTACATGTTTATATTATGGCATGCTTGGTTTATTTGATCCAATATATCGAGGAAACTCCACCGAATCCCATCGGCTAACTTGTGCATGAAATTCAATTTCATATCGATATGCACATATGTGGAGTCTCTCCTATATATTGTAGTTGTATAACTACTTTGGACACAATAAGTTTTGGGACCATATTATACTTGAATTTTGTTTTAGGTACATTTGAGATGCATTGTATGATTGTCTCTTTCATAAGTAATAAGTTTTGACTCAATGAAAATTAGAGACAAGCTAGGATGATCGACGAGGTCCTACCTACTTCATCACACCAATGATATCTCGATAACAAGTATCTCTCACTCATGCATACATATCGTCTTCCAAACTATGGTAGGTTGCATCTTGGCATGAATTTTATGTATTTGAAATTGTTGTGGTTCTTTATTTGGCCTTAAAGAAAACTCTCTATTGCATATGTGAGTAAGTTGAGATGAGTGCACATAATTGGATCTATACAAAATCATGATCATTATTCGCCAATCCAAAATATGTCAGTCTAGCAATTATATTGCCTATCATTTCCTCACAGTACTCTCATGTGCAATATTGATCATTTGTAAAGTTGATTCTTTCTTTGTGATACTTGTTTCCTTTCACAATACATTCCAACTATCTCTTATTCCCTTAGTGATGTATTTGATATGTTGGTGGTTAAAGTTCATCAACATACAATAAGATAAAATTGAGCCTTTTGGCCATTCTATCAAGCAAAGATATTAGTGGTGTATTGTCATGACTTCATTTTGGATATCTTGCTCTATTTATTTCAGTATCTATTTTGTATGTACATGTTTCTTGGTGGATCAATATCTTTGTGATATTGTCAACTTAGAAACTTATACACATGAGAGATGTTACTTCTCTATTTTGTATATCTTCTTTGTTTCTTCTATCTTGTATGGTCATACAAACAATATCATTCATTGAAGACTATGTTGATACTCAATGATAATTCTTGTACTAGTCTTATAATATGCTTTGTCATGCCTCTCACACATCCTTATGGTTGAGCCTGTGATACGTCATAAACGTATCTATAATTTTGATGTCCCATCCTTGTTTAGTATCCACTTTGCTTTGCTTTATCTACACTTTGAGGTATTTTTATATGTTTTTTGGGACTAACCTATTAACACGATGCCACAGTGCCAGTTGCCTATTTTCTGTTGTTATTGGTTCCAAAAAAGGCAGAAAATAAATATTCTCGGAATTGGATGGGACAAAAGCCAAAGTCAATATTTCACCGAGGAGAACACGGAACCATAAGACGAGACGGAGGAGAGCCTCGAGGGGGCCACACCCCCTAGCCGCGCAGCCAGGACTGGCCCGCGCCGGGGGGTGCAGCCGCCTCGGGCACCCCCTCGGCCTCCCTATTTTCCTATAAGAAGCCCCTGATACCTAAACCCTAAGGACCCGATCAATATTCCACGAAACAGTCCGTAGCCTCCGCCACCATCGTTCCTAGATCGGGGGATCTGAAGCTCTTCCCGGCACCCTACCGGAGGGGAGAGATCATCCCGGAGGCCTTCTTCATCACCATGATAGCCTCCGGTATGATGCGTGAGTAGTTCCACCTTAGACTATGGGTCCATACAGTAGCTAGATGGTTGTTTCTCCTCCTTTGTGCTACCATGTTTAGATCTTGTGAGCTCCGTTCATGATCAAGATCATCTATTTGTAATCATGCATGTTGTGTTTGCGGGGATCCGATGGATATTTAGATTACTATGTCAGATTGATTAATGATTCTATCTTATTGATTATATCATGTCTGTGTTGTTTAAGATCTTGATGCTCTCTATTTCTAGTAGCTATCTTGGCCAAGTAGATGCTAGTGACTCCAAGAGGGAGTATTTATGCTCGATAGTGGGTTCATGCCTCTATTGAATCTAGGGAAGTGACAAAAATCTGTAAGGTTGTATATGTGATGTTGCTACTAGGGAGAAAACAACAATCTCTTGTTCATGGAACAATTGTATTGTTTACTTTACACACCTTTCTTAAAGCAGTTATCCATTTCTTGCAACTTAATACTAGAGGGGGTTCGAATGATAACCTGAAGGTGGATTACTAGTCATAGATTCAGTTGGATGACGGTCTATGTATATTGTTGTAATTCCCAATCAAATCTCATAGGATCATGAATGTCTAGTATTGCATTGTTATGCCTTGCTCTGTCCTGTCAATTGCCCCACTGTAATTTGTTTACCCACCATGTTATGTTGTTTATCTTAAGGAGAACACCTCTAGTGAACTGTGGACCCCAGTCCAATCTTTACCATTGATACATCTTCCACTGTTACTGTTTAGTTTCTGCAACCTACCATTACCTTCCACACCATATGTTTAATCCTTTGTTTTCAGCAAACCGGTGAGATTGACAACCTCACTGTTCGTTGGGGCAAAGTCTTGAGTTTGTGTTGTGCAGGTTTTCAAGTTGCTAGCAACACCTTTGAGTCGTTTCCTTCCTCCTACTGGTTCGATAACCTTGGTTTCATTCTGAGGGAAGACATGCTGCTATGTTCATCATACCTTCCTCTTGGGGTTTCCCAATGAAGCTCTACAGTGATCTGTGCCGCCATCAACGAGTTTTCTGGCGCTGTTGCCGGGGAGGCTAAGGACGGCTTCACAAGGGGAGTCTTTCACAGCCTTCCTCTTTACTTTGTTTTTGTGTTGCTTAGTTTCTTTTTCCTTGTTTTGCTTGCTTCTTTTTAACAAAAACTACAAAAAATTAGTTTTGTTTGGTTTCTTTTCTTATCAAAAACACAAAAAAATAGTTCTTCCTCTAGTTGTCACCTTGCTCTAGCCCACCATATTGATCCCTAAGTTCACTCTGAAAGACCTTTCAGTAGTTAGTGGCTCTATAATTGGGAAATAAAATATTGAAGAATTCTTTAATCATATTAGCAAACATGAGGATACTGAGGATAGATCCTTAGCAGAACTTGCTCCTAATTATGAAATTATTGCAGCTTCTTTAGTTCACATGTTGGAGGATATGTTTGTTAACCTTAACCCCATGATGCAAATAATGTTTCTTAAACTAAAAGAAGTAGAGGATGCTAAAAAGAGAGATTTTATACTAGAAACTTTACTAAAAGAGTTCAATGATGTTGCTAAGGAAGCCAAAAAGGTCTTTGATTGTTTTAATATGCTAGTATCATGTGTAGATGTTATGGGTACATTAGAAAATTTGAATAAAACCAAACCCAATGGAGAGGAAATTAAAATACCCATACCTTTTAAACATGTAGGAATGCATGAAGCCCTAGAAAAGAATTTTGATTAGATTGTTCCTGAAAACCCATTTGATGAAAGTACTGAACCCAATAGAGGTGAGAAAGGATCCTCTAAAACTCATTTGGATGATATACCTTTCCTAGTTGAAGAGATCTCGAGTATTGATCTTAATGCTTCTTCATTTGAAAATACTTGATTCTTGCTTTTTGTGCCTAACTTAAAGGCGTTAAAGAAAAGTACTTCTTGGGAGATAACACAATATTTTTCTTGAGTCTTGGAAGTTATTACTTATGTAATAACCTCTCCTTATCTTTTTTGTTTGATTTTTGTGCTAAGAATAACCTCTAATAAGTGGGAAGAAGATTTGGGGAGTTGTTGTCCCAAAACAGATTTTTGTGCTCCACTGTAAAAATTCGTGTAAAATCTATGTAAGTCAGATTGAGCTGTAATGTTCTGAATAAATCCCTCAGGTTGTTAGCTAACTTTCGTTAGTTCAAAACTTTTTTATTTGAGCAACATAAGGTCTTCGAAAAAATCGGTTTTTACCCGCTGGTCTATTTTGACAGATTTGTGCCATTATTTGCATTTGCTTCTTATTGATTCCTTTTTGGGTTCTGTTTGGGAAATTGAGATTTTTGAGGGAATTGCTACAGTAGCTGTGTCTTTAGTGAAAGTTTTGTTGTTTTGAAACTAAACCCCAAAGGTCTATTATCTTTTGAATGCACTAATGTTGCTAATGAAGATTGTGTGAAGTTTTGTATGAAGGAAAATTTTCAGGTGTAAGGGAAGACTGATGTAATGAGATGAATAATGGACAAAAGCACATGCTTGGGGATGCCACCCCATGTCACGACAATAAATATTCAATAGGTACAAGCGTCAAAGCTTGGGGATGCCCAAGGCATCCCCTTCTTCATCAATAAAAATCTCAGGTCTTTCTAGACACTTCATTTTTATTGTTTCATGCACTATTGTGTTGTTATTGGAGCGTCTTAGTTTTCGTTTTTGGTTTGATTAGTTTGCTTGAATAAAGTAGATGTACCCCCGTTTACGTTGTGTTGTTTCAAATAAGTTGATTGGTGTAGGAAAGGAGTAGGAAGTTCTTGCTTGAGTAGTACAAGAGGAGATTGCTTTGACTGTGACTTAGACTTTATCATGTCATGCTAGATGTTCTTTTGACCTTATGATAAGTGATTATTGTTGTATCATGACTTGTTCCATACAATTAGGATTGCTTAATGTGCCTTGAAAGAATCATGCGTTGTTTTAGCATACAAAAGCATAGTATTGTGGTATTCTCCTTTGATGCTTTGTTTGGGTTGACTTGGCACCTGTTCACACCATGTTATGACTATGAACCAGTCACCTTAGCCTCTATGATCATTTAGTTTTTGACTTGTGATACCACTTTATGCTTTGATTAGTAATGTTTTGTCGCTCTACATGATTATGGCCATTATTGCTCTCTTAGTTGGTCACTCCTAGTATTTTGCTAGCCTCCACTTGTATGAGTAAGCTCTACTCATGCATCCAACTCCCAAGAAACCAAGTTATTCAAAAGTGTCCACTATAAATTACTATGCATGGTTTGTTACACCATTCCAAGTATATTCTTGTTTTATCTATCTTCCAAATTAAACTTGTTATGTGAAAGTTAGTGATTAAATCTCTCACAAACTTGATGGCACACTTTATTTTTCTTTCCCCTAATAAACTTGAACCATTGTGTCATCTATGTTGTATATGCTTGCACTTATACGTTGGGATTAGCAGAACCATGGTGTCATAGGGAACGCTTTCAACATTGCACTTGTACATTGTACCTAGTTGATATTATGATCTTTTGTTTGTGGATGTCGTCGGTGTGAAATAAAAGGGGAGCTTGTAAGTCCATGGAGTTATGTATGTGTGTTAGAGAAACGCCTGGGCTGCTAGCCTAAGCCATGCTTAATCACGGTGGAAACTTACAGCATCACCATAGTGAGAAATCTATGAAGCATTCTTCTTATAAAAAAGAGATTGAGAAAAAGAAAAAAATGAGAAAAGAGGAAAGAGAGAAAAAAACACCATTTTCCCATGGGAAATAAGAAGACTGCTGAGATACTCCTTGTCTGCTTGCCTTGTCATTTTGATATGGGATAGCTCCTATATCATGTGCAAGGGGTACCCCATTGACGGTTCTCTATGATACACATGTACTTACTATGACAAGAACTTACTGGTGACTAAAGTTGAGTAGCATGAGGAGAGGCCCTCGTACTCAAGGGACATGAGATTGCCAACTTATACTTTGTCAAGCATATACTCCATAGATTGTTCACTTTAATCTTAATCACTTCAAGATGCTTATGATAGGGGCAATGAGAGCTAAAAGCTAACAAGTACCATAATTTTTGGAAGCTTTTTATGAAACTTGAAATCCCTTATTCCCTCCTATGAAGGGCCTTTCTTCCACTATTATATTGAGTCTCCACCTTCTATCCTTAGGCACCAACTAAGCGAGCATAGTGTCATTCTTAGTTATATGTGCATTGTCCCAAAACTTATTGATTGATTCATATTGTTGATATTGATTGCTCATGAACTATTTGTATCTAGTCACCCTTATGAACTTTGAAGGTGTCCTATGCATTTATTGCTACTCCATGAGGGACAAGATGAATGCCACTATGCTATGTTTTTTGTATGTGAAACAAACAAACGTCTTTCAATGCTTTGTTATTCATGAATCTTTGTTTGTATCCTTTTATGTTGCATGCATAGTTACTTTGTATTATTGCTAGAACTTCATCTTTCATGCTCGTGTTTTGGAGTACTTTGATCCCAGTTTTCAATGCTTGTAAATGGCTTGATCTTGATGGTGCATGCCACCACAAAAATTATTCCTTTTTATCACTTACCTACTCGAGGACGAGCGGGAGTTAAGCTTGGGGATGCTTGATACGTCGTAAATGTATCTATAATTTTTATGTTCCATGCTTGTTTAGTATCCACTTTACTTTGCTTTGTCTACACTTTAAGGTATTTTTATATGTTTTCTGGGACTAACCTATTAACAAGATGCCACAGTGCCAGTTGCCTATTTTCTGTTGTTTTTGGTTCTGGAAAAGTCAGAAAATGAATATTCTCGGAATTGGACGGGACAAAAGCCGAAGTCAATATTTCACCGAGGAGAACATGTTGCCAGAAAACGAGACGAAGGAGGGCCTCAAGGGGGCCACACCCCCTGGCCGTGCGGCCAGGCCTGGTCAGCGCCTGGGGGGTGCATCCGCCTCGGGCAGCACCTCGGCCTCCCTCTTTGCCTATAAGAATCCCCCGATACCTAAACCCTAAGGACCCGATCAATCTTCCACGAAAAAGTCCATAGCCGCCGCCACCATCGTCCCTAGATTGGGGGGATCTGAAGCTCTTCCCGACACCCTACCGGAGGGGAGAGATCATCCTGGAGGCCTTCTTCATCACCATGCTAGCCTCCGATATGATATGTGAGTAGTTCCACCTTGTACTATGGGTCCATATAGTAGCTAGATGGTTGTTTCTCCTCCTTTGTGCTACCATGTTTAGATATTGTGATCTTCGTTCATGATCAAGATCATCTATTTGTAATCATGCATGTTGTGTTTGCGGAGATCCGATGGATATTGAGATTACTATGTCAGATTGATTAATGATTCTATCTTATTGATTCTATCATGTCTGTGTTGTTTGAGATCTTGCATGCTCTCCGTTTCTAGTAGCTATCTTGGCCAAGTAGATGCTAGTGACTCCAAGAGGGAGTATTTATGCTTGATAGTGGGTTCATGCCTCTATTGAATCTGGGGAAGTGACAGAAATCTCTAAGGTTATAGATGTGCTATTGTTACTAGGGAGAAAACAACAATCTCTTGTTCATGGAACAATTGTATTGTTTACTTTACACACCTTGCTTAAAGCAGTTATCCGTTTCTTGCAACTTAATACTAGAGGGGGTTCGAATGATAACCTGAAGGTGGATTACTAATCATAGATGCAGTTGGATGGAGGTCTATGTATATTGTTGTAATGCCCAATCAAATCTCATAGGATCATGAATGTATAGTATTGCATTGTTATGCCTTGCTCTGTCCTGTCAATTGCCCTGCTGTAATTTGTTTACCCAACATGTTATGTTGTTTATCTTAAGGAGAACACCTCTAGTGAACTGTGGACCCCAGTCCAATCTTTACCATTGATACATCTTCCATTGTTACTGTTTACTTTCTGCAAGCTACCATTACCTTCCTCACCATATGTTTAATCCTTTGTTTTCAGCAAACCGGTGAGATTGACAACCTCACTATTTGTTCGGGCAAAGTCTTGATTTTGTGTTGTGCAGGTTTCCAAGTTGCTAGCACCACCTTTGAGTCATTTCCTTCCTCCTACTGGTTCGATAACCTAGGTTTCTTTCCGATGGAAGAGTTGCTGCTGTGCTCACCATACCTTCCTCTTAGGGTTTCCCAATGAAGCTCTACAGTGATCTGAGCCGCCATCAGCCTGCTATTTTGTTGTCTCTTACTTGTTGCTCAACCAGTTATTTCTTGCAAATTTTATGCCTTGGTATATGTTTGTTTGAACATAGTTGTGTTGTAAGTAAAATAGAGAAAGTGAGGATTCCATGTTGTGCACATTGTATTCACATACAAAAACCTAATGTGTGCACATACCGTGGGGAGCTTCCTAATTTTATTTATAGTACCACTTTGTGCTTATCATATTTGTTCTCTCATGACTTGTATTTTTAAATGAATTTGGATGAGTGAGGATTCTATGATTATGCACTTTGTTTCCAAATACAATTATCATAATTGGTGCATTATCTTTGGGGATCTCCTCTTATTCATTTAATAATGCCCATTTGCCTTCTTTCTCATTTGTTGTGTCTTTAATGATTATGGGGGAGTGAGGATTCCATATTTGTGAATATTGTATTCAAATGTGACTATTCTTATGTGTGCACAAATCTTGGGGAGCTTATCTATTTCAATTTAAAACACTCTTTTTCTCGTATCACAATATCTTGTTGTTTCCATTTGGTATCATTTGTTGTTTTCAATTGGTTTGTCGGATCTTGTGATTGCTTACATCATTTGTTGATGCTTCTTTCATTTTATTTCTTTGGCAATCTTCGGGTCCTCCATATAGTTCTACTTCCTCCCAAATATTCATCATTGTATATGTGTGAATGCACACCTTTGGAGGAATTATCACTATATTGGCCTTCTAGAACTTGTCGCCCATTTCGGCAATCGATGCCAATGGGGGAGAAGCTTTCGAGGGTTTAAGGGAAGTCGGTTTATGCTTTGAGTTTGTTATTAAGCATTTGCCTTTCATTCTCTTGCATCTTTGTTGTTGCTTAGCATGTGGTATATATATATAGGAAACTCCACCAATGATAATGATTGGCAATATATGCAATGAAATTCAAGTTCATCACACATGCATAGGTTGTGGGGGAGTTTGCTCTATATATTGCGGGAGTACCAATATCACATACTTGTATAGTATTTCATATTGGTGCTACCATTTTATTCGTTAAATTCCTTATATAAACCCTCTGAAAGGGATTGTCATCAATTGCCAAAATGGGGGAGATTGAAAGAGCATGTGGGCCCCCATGTGTGGTATTGGTAATTAATGACAATCTCTATGGAATAATGCTTGTATCAAGTTGCACTTGTAGTAACTGTCCATTGGCAATGCTTGAACCATGTGCTGGTGTGATGACCCACAAGTATAGGGGATCGCAACAGTCTTCGAGGGTAGTATTACCCAATTTATTGATTCGACACAAGGGGAGCCAAAGAATACTTGCAAGCCTTAACAACTGAGTTGTCAATTCAGATGCACCTGGAAATAGTTCTTGCTCACAGAAGTTTATCAGTATCAATAGTTTGATAGTGAAACATGAGCAATAGTAACACTAGTAGCAAATAGTAGGATATGAGCGCGGTAGGCATAGTGATGGAAGTACGGGCATTGCATGGACAAGTCTAAACATGTAACTTCAAGATCTAGGGCAATTGCAGATAAATAAGAATAAGCATCCAAGTACTAAGCAATCATAGGCATGTGCTCCATATATAGTCATGCGTGCTCGCAATGATAACTTGCGTAACATCTTTTGTCCTGCCAGCCCGTGGCAGCGGGGCCTCAAGGGAACTACTGGCAATTAAGGTGCTCCTTTTAATAGAGCACCGGAGCAAAGCATTAACACTCCGTGAACACATGTGATCCTCACATCACAGCCATCACCTCCGGTTGTCCCAATTTCTATCACTTCGAGGCCTTTGGATCCGGACAATGATATGTGTACACAACTCGTAGATAAGATCACAAACAATACTATCATAATGATTCAATAATAAGTTCAGATCTGAGATCATGGCACTCGGGCCCTAGTGACAAGCATTAAGCACAACAAGTTGCAACAAAGTCAAATAGCACTAATAGAGATACTAGGCACCATGCCCTAACAATCTTATTCGATTACATGATAGAACTCATCCCATACCTACCATCCCCGTAGCCTACAGCGGAGGATTACTCACTCATGGATGAGGGAAACATTGATGGTTGATGGAGACGCGCTGGTGATGACGATGGCGATGATCCTCCTCAAATTCCCCGTCCCGGCAGGGTGCCAGAACGGAGTTTCTGGTTCCTAATCACGGTTTCTGGTGGTGGCACCGCAGCAGGACTCTTTCTAGAAAAACATCAAACACCCCTTGAGTTTTTAGGTCAGAAGGCATCTTATAGGCGAAGAGAGAGGCCGAGGGTGCTGGGCAGCCACACCTGCCAGCGCAGGTGGGCCCACCCGTCTTGAGGTGTGGTCCACCCAGGGCTCCCCTCCGTCTCGTATTCTGGCTCCGTGGGTCTTCTGGTGAAATGGGATTTTTGGCATATTTTTCGGTATTTTTTCAGATAGTTGATTTTCTGCACAAAAACTAGAAACCAAGGTAATTCTGCTGAAAACAGCGTCAGTCTGTGTTAGTTGTATCCAAATCACACAAGTTCAGAGGAGAAACAATAGCAAAAGTGTTCGGGAAAGTAGGTAGGTTTTGGACGTGTCATGGTGTCAAGGTTGAAAGAAGAAGAAATGAAGAATATCAAGTGATGACCAAGATGTTCAAGGAGTGATCCAAAGATTGGTCATGGGAGTGTTGAGCCTATGGCAAGTGTGTCTTAAAGAATAATATGGAGTGATATATCTAGTGTACCTTAAAGGCACCAACATAATGAAGAAAATAAGAAATTAAGTGCAAGTTTAAGATGAGACATCTCAAAGAGATCATATACTCGAGGGATTTGAAAGAGGAGATCTAGATCTACAACCCTACCAATCAATCTCTCCTCTAAGTGAGGGGAACATATTGGGATCTAGATCTTGCACTCTTTTGTGGATTTCCTCCATTGTTCTTCCTCTCTTATTTCCCCACAAGATTTTGTAGCTTGGGTGGAATTTGGGAGAGAAGGACTTGAGCACTTCTTCTGTTCTTTCCATTGCATTTGGTGCATCGGTTTGAGTTCTTGGTGAGGATTCGATTGGGTGAAAGTTGAGAAGCTTTTTACTCTTGGGTTCTTCAAACCCTAGACGATTTGGTTGTTTTGTAGGTTTGCGGATTACTTGGGGCCTCCCCGCGGATAGCATAGACTCCTGGGAGGCTTCGTCAGGCACTTCGAGGGTTCATACACCCGCGCCACCACCATCGAGGACCTGGAACGGTGCGTCCAGGGACCCCGTGAGTCGACCCGCAGCTGGGTCCAACGGTGGCAAGATCTGTGGTACAACGCGGTTGGCATCTACCGGACACCGCGATCCACGGCTTTAGGACCTCGTGCCGCTACGAGCCCTGGTCTCCAAGCTCAAACGAGCATACCGCACACTCGACAACATACCGGACCTCCTGGAGATTGCAAAAAGGTACGCAGAAGAGGACCCAAACCAGGAAGCCGACGACGAGTCAGGAGGACATCGCCGCATAAGCGGCCACGACAACGGGAGGCGGCCTGAGCTATGATACAACAGCACTCTCCTCACCGGCAAACACCGCGGTGACGTGCGAGTCGACTTCGTCGCCAACGCTAGGTACGCACAGTGCGAGCCCAAGAGCTTCCGCCGCGATGGAGGACAGCGCCGCGACGGTGGCAACTACAAGGCAAAGCTGAGGTTCGATCCCACAACCCTTCTCAACCAACCCTGTGTGTTTCATAGCAGGGAAGGAAAGTCCGCCACGCACTGGACCACCGAATGCCACTCTCTCAAGGAGATCGAGAAGGAACGACGCGCGCGGGAGGACCCCGACAACAACCCGCCAAATGGCGGAAAGTTCGGCAGCGTCGCCGGCTCGCTCCACACCTTCACCGGCTTCAACACGAAGCGTGAGAAGAAGGTCATCGCCCGTGCCGTCACCGTCAACGCGGTGTCCCAGATAGACATCCCTCAGTTCCTCAACTGGTCCGAGCAACCAATCACTTGGATCCGCGAGGACCACTCGCCGCGGATCGAGTATCCAGGCCGAGTCGCCCTAGTGGTGAAACCAAAGGTGGGGGACTACTGGCTCCCCAAAACGCTGATGGACGGCGGCAGCTCCATCAACATCCTGTACCTGGACACCTTCAGGCGACTGCGGTCCTGCAGTCGATGATCGAGACGACCTACACCACATTCCACGGCATCGTCCCCGGTCGGAAGGCGTACCCGATCGGCAAGGTGATGCTGCCAGTCACCTTCGGCACACCAGCAAACTTCCGCACTGAGCGGATCGTCTTCGAGCTGGTGCCCTTCGACAGCCCCTACCACTACGTCCTGGCGCGCTAGACGTTCGCCAAGTTCATGGCAGCACCCCACTACGCGTACAAAGCGATGAAGCTACCCGGGCCATGCGGCGTCATCACGATCCACGGCGACCCCGACATGGCCGCAGAGTGCAAGGCCAAAGGGGCCGAACTTGCTGACGCCGTCATCGCGGCAGAGGCCAACCACGCTGAGGAGCTGGCCAAGTACGTGAGCGGGGTCAACAACGACTACCCCACCATACTCAAGAAGCCCAACTCGGAGGGTGGCAACTCCACCACCTTTGAGGCAACGACGCATACCCGCACCGTCGAGCTGGTCCCAGGCGACTCCAGCCAGACGGTGACGATCGGGACGGGCATGAGCCCAACATAGGAAGGCGCGCTCATCGAGTTCCTCTGTGAGAACAGGGACATCTTCGCATGGAAGCCATCCGACATGCCTGGCGTCCCGAGGGAACTCGCTGAGCACAAACTCAACGCTGACCCCAAAGTGCGACCTGTTAAGCAGTCGCTGCGGCCCTTCAATGAAGAGCGCCGCCGAGCCATCGCCGAGGAGGTGCAGCGTCTACTCGTAGTAGGCTTCATCCAGCCAATCAAGTACTCCAAGTGGCTGGCAAACCCAGTCCTGGTCGAGAAGAAAAAGGGACTTGGAGGATGTGTATCGATTACACAAACTTAAACAGCGCCTGCCCGAAGGAGCAATTCATCCTCCCGCGGATCGACCAAATCATCGATTCCACCGCGGGCTCGGAGGCGCTATGCTTCCTCGATGCCTACTCTGGGTACAACCAGATCAAAATGGCCGTCGAGGACGAAGAGAACACATCATTCATCACGCCATTCGGAGCCTTCTGCTACACCGCCATGACCTTCGGCCTCAAGAACGCCGGGGCGACCTACCAGCGGTGCATGCAGGAGTGCCTTGCCAGATTGGCCGCAATATCCACGTCTACATCCATGATGTGGTGGTGAAATCCGCTCGCCAGAACGACCTACTCGCTGACCTGGCGGAAACATTCGCCAACCTACGGAAGTACAAGATAAAGCTAAACCCAGGGAAGTGCACCTTCGGAGTGCCAACTGGACAGCTACTGGGATACGTTGTCTCCAAGCGCGAGATCAAAGCGAACCCCGCCAAGATCAATACGATCGCTCGACTCGGCAGACCCGAGTGCCTGCGCAACGTCCAGAAGCTGACCGGGCATGATGCGGCTCTCAGTCGCTTCATCCCCCGGTTGGGCGAAAAGGCGATGCCCCTCTACCGCCTAATGCGCAAGAACCCCACCTTCCAGTGGGACAAGGAGGAAGATGACGCGCTCCATGACCTCAAGGAGGTGCTACTCGCAGCACCACTACTCGCTGCCCCCGTCGACAAGGAACCCATGCTGGTCTATGTCGCGCCTTCCGAACGCGTCGTCAGGGCCGTCATGGTCGTCGAACGGCCAGATGAAGGAAAGGAATGCCCGGTGCAGCGACCAGTTTACTACATCATTGAGGTCCTAACCGAGTCGCCCAGCGCTACCCGCAATAGCAGAAATTGGTATACGCGGTCTTCAGAGCACAGCGGCGACTGCCGCACTACTTCCAGGAGCACCCGATAACGGTCGTCTCCTCAACACCGTTGCAGGACATCATCCGCAACCGTGAGGCGACTGGGCGAGTCGCCAAGTGGGACGTCGAGATCGGCGTCCACAACATCAAGTACGAGCCGTGCAAGGCAATCAAGTCACAGGCTCTCGCAGACTTCATCGCCGACTGGGAGGAGGCCCAGCAGCCAGAGAAGCTGCCATACCTCCATTACTGGAGCTTACACTTCGAAGGCTCCAAGAACGCGAACGGTGCAGTAGCAGGGATCGTGCTAACATCTCCAATGGGCGACAAGCTCCACTACGTCCTCTACCTCGACTTCACCCCCTGCATCAACAACATGGCCGAGTACGAAGCGCTACTCCACGACATGCGAGCTGCCAAAGAGATGAACGTCAATCTCCTGCGCTGCTACGGATATTCCAACCTCGTCGCCGGGAAAGTCGCCGGCACCTGCGACGCTGTCTCCCCCACCATGGCGGCATACCACTACAAGAAATGTGTCAACCTATGACGTTTTGGTAGTGACCGTTGATGAAATCGTCATAGTTTTATGACGATTACACAATAGATGGGCGTAAGTTATTTGAGAGGGCCAAAATCTTATTAAATTATGAAGATTTCGCTCTAAAACGTCGTAATTTCTATGGACGAAATCGTCGTAATCACTACGCAGGTGAAGATATAAGAGAAAGATAGGGTACGCCATTGGATGTGAACAGAATGAACGGATGGGATTGTGATCTATGGAAACTTCTCGTGGATCGATGACCTGGCATAGAACTCATCACGCGCGCACACATGGAATATTTCCACGTCGTGCCGCCCCCACCAAACCGCATAAAACCCTAATCTCTCCACCGCCACCCCACCTCACCCTCGTCAGTCCCGATCGGATCTAGAGAACCATCGCCCATATCCACCACCGCCGCCACCCCACCCCACCGCTGCCACCACCTCCGCCCTCCACCGCTGCCACCACCTAACCCTCAGTACCCCAGCACCACAACCTCTCTCCCTCCGTCGCTCGGCCTCCACTCCTCCCCAACACCAGCCATCGCGGCGTAGCTCGTCTACGCGCCGCTGAAAGGCCTGCAAGGAAGGGGCACACAAATGCGGACGAGTATGAGTCTGCCAGGAGGAAGAGTACTTCGACTACGGTTAAGGGGAAGTCCCCAACAAGATGCTAGTGGTTGACATGGAGGGCGTCGAGGCGTGCTGGCTGCTGCTGCTCGTCTACACTAACGACGGCGGGCCTGAAGAGGGTGGATCCTGTCGTCCTGCGGCCATCTGCCCATCTCCTCCTCGACAGGGCCACAACCAAGGTGACGCGATGGAGTAGTTTGTCGGGTTCACAACATCCATGATGCATGCGCTGACTCTGATTGGTTAGGTATCTTCATGTTCTAGATCTTGTGGATGATGTAGGTTCTTACTTACTGCTCTAGCTATTAGTATATTCCTAGGTTCTTGGTTAGTCCAGTTTTTTTAATTGGTTGCCAAATTCATCATCACAACCGAATTCCATCATGGTTCCTCGTGTGTTTGGACTAGTAGCTACAAGTGATGGCATCTTCAGTTATGTCAAGCCAAGTCTTTAGTGGAATTTTTAGTGTAGACAAAAGAACTTCTTCGTATGACCCTTAATGTTTCACACTTACCGTTGATTGCTCTTAGTGCATGCGCCTTCTTTGAAAAGAAAACATGCTAATGAGAGATCCTGGAGGTTCACATTGCATTTGCTAGCTAGCTCAGTACTAGACATGTCCTACTTGTCAGATTTCTTTTATTTATTTACTAAATAACATGTTATCTTAGCTTTTTCTTGTGCGCTCAATGATTATTACTAACTCATCTTACTACATTTTGAATTGCTCATGCATTTTATAGCTGTTTCTATAACTCAGATGATTTACAATTGATTTGCTGCTCTCCCTATGTAGCTGTTTGAGATGGGGCTGCAGTTCTCCCTCTCTCGGGAGCTCCCTCCCATGGAGTATGGGCTCAACCTCGACCCAATGGCTGCTGCCACCGTCCAGCAGGATGGCCGTACCAATGGTGATGAGCAGGGAGGTCCTGCTCGCAGACACCAAGGTCACCGGACACAAAGGTCGCGCCTGACGACACCAGACCGCAGCCCAGGCGTAGTTCGCCGCCGCACTACCTCTCGCTCGACGACACCAGATCTCAATCTCCATGGTGTAGGCAAGTCCTCAGGTCCTCCCTTTTCTCCTCTATTTGCTATGTAAGACATGACTGTAATGTGTGCCATTGCACCAAATAACTGGTCTGATACCACTAATTTTTTTGGAAGGACATGTTCAGTCAAAATGTAGTGTGTATAAGTGGGCAGTTGTCACCTTGGTATGTAGTGGCAGTGAGCCACCATAGAAAACAATTTGGTTATTTTTTTTTGACTCATGCTACTTTTGTAGAAATGACTTTTCTTAGTACTTCCACACTACATAGCATGAATTTGTGTAACAATATAATATAGATGAATTGTGCCGGCTAGTGTTTGATTGTAAGTACCTGGTCCTGATTTTTAGTAATCTTGCTCGGCTAAAATATTGTGAAATAGCATTTTTTTTTGTTTTGCTCCAAATAATTAGCAGCAAGTAGTGCACATAGCATATATTGTTCGTATTTATCTCAGGTTTACCACGATCTATTGTTCTCTTCTGTTCTGCATTGTAGTTAATTAGTCATGCATGTCTAGTCTGAGTATCTCTTAAGCTTCTGCCTCCAGTTGTGCTCATTTTTTATATTTTATTGATTTTATATGAGATGTCTTGTGGCACGGCGGCGGCATAACTCATTAGAAACAACATGTATGATTATTCTTCCCTTGTGCTGCATAACTGGTGTTCTGCCGTGGTTGCTTGTATAACGACTTTCTTCTTGCTAGACACTTCTTATATTGTGATGTTTTATCTACACAATTTTTTCTACTAGAAAACAACAAGCATTCATTTAGGTGCGTGTTGAGAAAAATAACTCATGTACAATCGTTATCCACTTTGACCCCATCATGGTGAAATCCTAGCTCTGTCCCTGATACTATCTAGTGCAATCTCAGTCTTCTGATAAGCAAAAAGATAGAAATTTACATGGTTCCTAGAGATACTGCCCCCATCATGGTGAAATCCTAGCTTATCTCTTGTTTTTGTTGCCTTGGTTTGCCTGTAACTGCTGCGCATTCGTGGAGGAATAGTATGGTACACATGTTCAGGGGGATTGGGGTTTCATATGTGATGTCGCGAGAGCATGCACTGGTAGATTATAGTTATATGGCAGTTATCTGAATGCTTCTTTTTCAGTCCAGTTTATATACACATAATTCCCTAACATATGCTTACTTGATTGACCAACTTCTGCTGCATGGTATACCCATGTCTTGTTTAGTTGAGTTTTAATTTCTTGTTTATTTCTTACTTTATATGTAGGTGGATTTCCAATTACAGATCAGCTCTTGACAAGACTGCAAGCGAATTTAGATTTCTCTAGTAGGTTTTCCATCATCTTTGCTAGTGTCACGCTGAGTTGATTCTTCTCCATTTATCCTAATACTAGAGTTGATTCCAGGTGGCTAGCATTTGTTACACTGATGCGACACAGGTACTATATAAAGAATGGTGGCTAGTGGATTGCTCCCAAGATAAGTATGCCTAGTTTCCTGCCTATAGAAATATATATCCCTTTTGCTTTAGTCCGCTGTCTTTGCCTCGATCTGCCTAATCATTGACAGTAGTGTCCTAATATATCTTTGTATTTTTCTAGCTATGGCAAGTGACAACCTTCCATTGGTCAACACATCGACTAGTTTACACTCTTTCTCCATGTCAATTTATTTGATATGATGAAATGTCTTGTATGATTGCCACCATCATAGTTGCACACCTGATTTACTATCTTGATAATGTAATTCGATAGTTGAGCTAGCAGTTCTCTAGATTCCAACAGTATAAAAACTAGCTGATATTTGCTTTGCTTTTTTATCATCATCTCATTCACGATAGCTTTATTATCACTTTCTATAGTCGCATGATTAGTTCCAACAGTATATTTTTCATACCTTGGAATTCTGGATTGTTGTGAGGTAGTACATGCCATCTTAATCAGTTTGTTGCTAAAGCAGTTTTGGTTCTGAATATACTAGCACCTTTACCATGAATTATTTTCTGATGATTCTCTATAGATTGATCTTGTGCTGAAACGTGCCTTATTGTGCTACTGCAGTCTTGGTTCTTAACTGTCGCTCATTAATTTTGCAAATTTGGCTTGGAAGATGGGAAGGATCGGAGTACTCTGCACATTATACGTCTGTGACTGGTCTTGCTGCGGCCATCTCTGGTGAAGCTACAGGTACTTCCCGACACCGACGACCACCTCAGGTAAAGGCCTCGTTTTCTTTCCCTATTCTTCTTGAGCAAGAGGGCACCTATGTGCGGTGCTGAAAATTATAGTGGACTCTTTTTGGTAGGATGCATGAGCTACAGGTGCATGCGTGATGCCTACATATGCTTTAGTTAGCAAATCTGGTGTAGTTGTCTTTGAATTGTTTTCAGGGAGGTGCTAATTCTATAAAACGGAAGCAATAAGTTGTGGCCTGGTTATGTTTTGTTTGTCAAAATTTAGTATGTTGCTTCTGAGATTTATCTTGTCAAAATTTTAAAAAACCAAAAGCAGTAATTGAAATTCAGTCTGTTGGTTCTGTTCTGTTTGTAATACTGTAAAGCTATGTAATCTCTTGTCAATTTTTTGTGTAATTTTAGACAACATAAGTCATTTTGAATGACAACACCATGGCTGACTTCCTTCCATCGAACATTGGTAACTTATAGCTAGACATGCATGAATATGGAATGATAGCAGCATCTACATATATATTTATTCTTTTGCAGTATATTTTCTGAAAGTATTGGAAGTTTAAAACATAATTATTTATCTATTTATTGCCAATGGCGTGATCTGTCCTGAACGTAAATTGAAGTTAATTTTTTCCAAATGTTTTCTTACTCCTTTTTTATAATGATTTAATAGGTTGATGATAGCAGGTCTTCATTGAGTCGTCGAACACAAGATACAAATTATGTCATCGAAGCTTGGATGGAACATAAATGGCCTGGATGGATAGGAGGATGATTTAATAGGCTGTGTACTCTGTTCCTTGTGCATAATTGTATTTTGATGTGATGTAATTAGTTGAGTTAATTCTATATTGTATTCTGAATTCTAGTTCATAAATGCTGTGATAAAAATATGTGTACGAATGGCCTGGATCAAATAAGATCGGGAAAATAGAAATAGAAGAATAAAAAACGGTAATTTTTTGTTGGAGCGGAATTAAAGAGATAGATAAAAAGGCCAAGGCCTATATTTGAAACAGACTGTAAAAATGCCAAGACCCAAAATGAATTTGGATTGACCGTAACAAGGTGAATGCACAAAATGAAATACCCTATAAATTTTCTTGACTCAGAAAAGAAAAAGGCCAGAATTTTTGGGCTCATCCCACTTAGACCACTAAAATGGACTGGGCTAAATTCACACTACGACGATTTCATTTCGTCAGAATTTTGCCACATAGGATTAGCCACGTAGGATCTGACCTAGCCATGCCAGTTTGCCCATGATGATATTGGACCGTCATAACGTTTATGACGATCCAATATCGTCATAGACGGTTATGACGATTTTACCAAAAACGTCGTTATAGTTCATTTCCGACGTCCAGCTTTCGACGATCTCAAAATCGTCATAGAATCGTCATAAACAGACTACTATGACGATTCTGTGATGAAAATGGAGGGTCATATATAGCCAGATTCCTTGTAGTGTACCGCCAAGCAGTGGACCGGCTGGGTGGACACTTCGCAGGCTACTCTGTCGAGTGGATTGACAGGCGGAAGAACGAGGAGGCCGACGCACTCTCTCGCATCGGCTCAGCTCGACTCGCACCACCCGCCGGTGTCTTCCTCGACACCATCGCCAAGCCTTCCGTCTCTCCCCTAAGGGAGATCGACATCGGAATCCCGCTGCAACCAGAGGCAGCCCTGGTCGCACTAATCGCCGAGCCAAACGACTGGACCGCGCCATACGTCGCCTACTTGGAGGGGGGCACCCTGCCCGTGGATGAAACGGACGCCCAAATGATAGCACGCCGCTGCAAATCCTTCGTCATCATCAACGGCGAGCTCCACAAGCGCAGCATGACCGGCGTGTTCCAACGCTATGTTCAACCCGCTGAAGGACACAAAATCCTCCAAGACATTCACTTCAGCGACTGCGGCCACCACGCCGGCGCCCGCTCTCTGGTCGCAAAGGCTATGCGACACGGCTCTACTGGCTCACCGCACATGCAGACGCTGTCGACATCGTCCAGCGGTGCATCGGGTGCCAGAAATACGCCAACCAGACCCACGTTCCGAGCTCGGCGCTAAAGACAATCCCCATCACCTGGCCGTTCGCCGTATGGGGCATGGACATGGTAGTCCCATTCAAAAAGGCCCCCTCAGGCTTCACCCACCTCCTAGTCGCAGTCGACAAATTCACAAAATGGGTGGAGGCCAAGCCTGTCCGCAAATGTGACGGGAAGACCGCCACCAAGTTCCTACGCGAGCTCATCTATCGCTACGGGTTCCCAAACAGCATCATCACGGACAACGGCACCAACTTCGCCAAAGGAGCCATGGCCGAGTTCTGCGAGGAACACCACATTTGACTCGACCTCGCCTCAGTCGCCCACTCGGAGTCCAACGGCTAGGTGGAACACGCCAATCAGAGCATCCTCCATGGCCTAAAGCCACGGCTCCAAGTTCCACTCGAGCGCACCACCGGGTGCTGGGTCGAGGAGCTACCCTCCGTTGTCTGGGGCATCCACACCTCCGTCAACAGGTCGACAGGATTCACCCCCTTCTTAATGGTGTACGGCACCGAGGTAGTCATGCCCACCGACCTCGAGCTCGATTCACCAAGGGTGGTCAACTATACGGAGGCCACAAACGAACTCGCACGACAAGACGGAGTCGACCAGCTCGACGAGGCACACGATCTAGCTCGCTCCCGCACCGCCATCTACCAGCAAGGGCTCCGCCGCTACCATAGCCGGCGAGTAAGGACTCGCACTTTCCAGGAAGGCGACCTGGTACTGCGCCTAATCCAGGACAAGAAGGGCATGCACAAGCTCTTCCCCCTTGGGAGGGACCATTCGCCATCAGGCGAGTCCTAGGCAACGACGCCTACTACCTCACCGATGTCCGAGGAGACGGAAACTCGACGTCAAGCGGCCATGGAATGTAAACCTCCTATGGAAGTTCTACTCCTAGAACTCCATACATGTACTCTCCACCTGCTATGAAATAAAACAGATCGGTTACCGAAAATTTCGTCTACTCTCCATGTCTTGTGCCACTCGCACTCGTAATAATAGCATTATGCTATTCGTAGAAGTCAACCTCTGGTAAAGCGACCGGCACAGCCAAGTAGTGCGTCACGAGGGCACTGGAAAACTCCAGGCCTCGTAACATCCACGAAAAACGCCAACACGGAGCCCCATTGGAGTCGCCTAGCCCGACTGGCTCACCGAGCTAAGACAACTGCATTCGCTCCTCACAGCGACCAAGTCCTCCGCATCCTTGGCACAGCGACCAAGTCCTCCGCATCCTTGGCACAGCGACTCGAACGGCCAAGTACCACGCTCGGGGGCCGACGCCCAGCCAAATACGAGCGACTAGGGGAAAACACCAAGTATGAGAGCGCGCTCAGGACTCGCCACGCGACTGATTCTCCGGATCAGGCAGGAGAGACGCGCTTACAACTACGTGCTTAGTCCTCACCTACCTTGGAGCTGCGACTAGAAGCACCAAGTACCACGCCCGGGGACTCGGCAACCCGACCTCGTTTGCGCCCAGGAAAACGGTCAAGTAAAGAGCACCCCTAGGAGTCTCCTTGCGACTGGCTTTCTGAGCAATGGCAAGTCGACCTCAACTCATTAAAAGTTAACAAACATATAACAACGAGGTAAACCCCATAAAAAGGGTGGACGCGCTCGGGGACTCGTTCAATCAAAACCCAAAATCGCAAAGCGAATAACAAAATAACACGAGTTTCCTTTATAGCAGCACAAAGTTGTTCCAAAATACAAGGAAAGTTCAATAGTTATCTTGCACTAACGCCCAAGGGTAAAACATTTCCACTCAGCAGGTTCTGACGCAGGAGCGCCACCTTTCCTGTGACTATGAATAAAGGGCACGTACGGGTTCGCCGGGTACGTCGTCAGCTCGCCCGCCATTGCCGCACGGAACGGCTGCTCGACCTTGAAGTCCTGATGCTTCGGTTCGGGATCGTTGGGGGCGACAATCGTCTCCTGATAGGGGAGGATGTCGCCCATCGCCCAAACGCGATCAGAATACACCGCGGCCCGGTCCGTCAGCTTCAGCACCTCGGCAATCTCCACAGAGCCCGTTGACGAGGGGTAACCGCTCGTAACATCATCGAGGTCGAAGTCCTCCGGGAAATGGGCAAGCCCAAGGCTGACCGCCGTCGCCGCCCCACGCCGGAAGGCCGACCGCGTCATGAACTCGACGACTGACGGAGCCTTCTCCAAGTAGCGCCATACCTCGACGAGGTCGCTGGGGATTACCTCCGTGGGCGATATCTCCTGAAGATACGCTCGAAGGCAAGTCGCGGACAACGCGGCCGAGTCGACCAGGGTGGTCACACATTGCCGCGCATCGTATGACTGTGCCTCCTCCGCGCTATCAGTAATCCGACCTGTGGAACAGAAGCGGGCAGTGAGCACATCAACGACTTCACAATGCAGTTGTTGCAGGCAGAGGGAAGAGGAAGGAAGGTTTACCAATTAGCGGACGGCAGAGGCCCGTGATGAAGCTTTGAAGAGAAGAGAAGTCGTTCTGCAGCCCAGCAACGAGCGCGTCAGACACTTTCTGCTCTTCAGCGGCAGATGTAATAGCAGCTTTCGCTCGCCCTTCCGCCGAGCTCACTTCCGCCTTCGCCTCCTTGAGCTCACGCTCCAGGTCAGCGATTCGCTGTTCGGCCGTGCTCAAAGCAGACTGAGCCACCGTCAGGTCACCCACCGGGACAAGACCTCGGCGGACATCCTTCGCCTCGGCCGCAACTGCTTGAAGCCCCTTGTTCATCTCCTGGACGGTAACGAGCTCCTTCTCCAAGCGACACTTCGTAGCAAGCCATTCGGCCGACTCGCGTTGCAGGCCCTGCGCACACACTGCAACGACAACAACAATGAACTTCCTAAGTGCCCACCCACTGAAATTCAGCGACTAGGCACTCGGGGACTGGACAATGAAATTCCTAAGTGCCCACCCGCTGAAATTCAGCGACTAGGCACTCGGGGAGTGGACAATGAAATTCCTAAGTGCCCACCTGCTGAAATTCAGCGACTAGGCACTCGGGGACTGGACAATGAAATTCCTAAGTGCCCACCCGCTGAAATTCAGCGACTAGGCACTCGGGGACTGGATAATGAAATTCCTAAGTGCCCACCCGCTAAAATTCAGCGACTAGACACTCGGGGACTGGATGACATAAAAGCATTAAGAATCCGACCACTGAAATTCAGTGGCCCGATCCTCGGGGACTGGACATATCTGGATGGAAGCGCCTAGCATGCCGTGAAGCTCCAGCGCATCCACAGATGCAAGCACGACCAGAGTATGACTGCGACGCTGCTCAACCTCCACCTCGGTGACCCTAGGCATCCGGCTCGTCGGCGCCGAGCCACTCGCTGCGACCGCCTTCGCCGTGAAGCGAGGGAAGGTCGCTGCAGATGCCGCTGCGCCACTCGGAGCCGGATCGGCCACATCGGGTGAGTCAACACCATCCTTGGTCTTCGAGGCCACTTCCGCTGTAGTCGGAGGATCGCTCGGAGCAACCGCCAGGTCATCAGAGACCGTGACGACATCGTCGCCTTTCGTCCTCTTGACGCCTTCGGCGGGAGCGACTTCGTCGGCTTTCCTCTTCCGCGAGGAGTCCGCCTCGGTGGCGACTGGCGGAACCTTGGCCATAGAAGGATGGTCGATCTTTTTAACACCAGTCATGCGAAACAGTGTTATGAATAAGATTGTCCGACTACAATGAAAAACAAGCAGATTAACAGCACTTACTTGGCGACTGGTATGAACCGCAGACCGGTGCGGATGCTAGCCGGCTTTTCCAGCTCGGGCCCCAACTTCCGAGTGAGGCCCGTCTCGAACACATCGTGTGCCCAAGACACTGACGGCTTCTTCGAAGATGAAGCCGCGGAAGGAGCCTCCGTGATAATTGCTGCGGGAGCCTCCCTTGGAGGCGAGGCCCCTGCGGCTGGAGCAGCCCCCAAACCAACGATCGGGGCGAATGGAGGTGGTAACGACGCCAGCGACGCCTCGTCCCCGGGGGCGGCAACGTCTGGTGCCACGGTCGCGTGAGCCGCTGCGTCCCTAGCCGATCTAGTGGCATCGGAGCTGCTCGCAGATCGGGGCGGAGATATCTGCCTCGCTGGCTTCGCCTTCTTCTTCGGCGGAGCTTTCTTCTTCTTCGACGGCGTGGCCTCGCGATGTGAGGTGTGCTGGGGAAGCTCGTCGTCGTCTTCATTGTGGGGCTCGAGGCTCTTTCTCTCCTCGAGCTCGCGCTAGTGTTGACCGCGGGTCTTGCGAACCATGGGGGCAGCAACGTCGACGGGCTCGTCTTCTCCGTTGTCGGCGTCGTCGCCTCCTTCGCTGTCGGCGTCATCTTTGGTGGGAGATGACTCGCTTCCGTCCTGGAAGGACGAGCTCGAGTTCTCATCATCCGCGGGTGGAAGCCACCCTTCCACCACTTGGAACAACTGCGACAAGAACAAACAAACTTAGCACGACCGCGAGCGCACAAGCTGCGACTGCGAGTGTTAACAGGATAACAACGTACCATTGGAGCTGGGCGCCTTGGAGTATAAGGGGCTACCCCGGCCTTCGCATCAAGGTACATCGCCTGAGTGATCTTCTTCATGGCCAGGGTGTAGTCGTTGAGTCTCCACTCAACAAGGCAGGACTTCGTCGGGTCGTTCTTACTTCTATACTCGTACATATAGTGCTCACGGCTGGCCAAGGGCACGAGCCGCCGCCCGAGCCAGCAGTTGTAGAGGTTGATGGTCTGGAGGCCCTTCTTCTTCAGGCCGCGGATGGTTTGCAACATTTTGTCGACAACCATCCGGTGGTCCAGCGGGAGCTTGGCTACCTGGAGCCGACGTGGCTCGGGCCGGTCGGCGGAGTATCTTGGAAGCGCCACTTCATCGCCTGGAGTTGACTCGGTGACGTAGAACCAGAACTTTTTCCACTCGTTCGCCGCCTTGGCGGGCAGCATCAGATCGAAGAATGACGCCTTCGCCTTCAGCTGGATTATCAGGCCGCCCGCGGCTAGCATCGGGCCGCCTGTCTCTTCGCGGCTGATTCTCCCGTGGAACAAGTCTTGCCACAGGGAAAATAGGGCCTGCAGCTCAGATAACACTCACAGAACGCCACGAAGATGGCGAGCTGCTTCATACTATGCGGACCCAGATCCGATGGCTGGATTCCGTAGTAGGCGTAGAAACGCCAGAAGAAGAGGGAAGTTGGGAAGCCCAGCCCCCACTCTAGGTGGCTGGTGAAGCAGATGAACTCTCCCTCACGTGGATCCGGAGTCACTTCTCCAGCCGCGGGGATGCGCCATCTGCCGGCGCGGAGGATCCCGGCCTCCTCGAAGGATGCTAGAAGCGCTTTAGTGCACTTGGATCTGCCCCACGGCTCGGTGGAGGGGGCCATCGGTTGGAAATTTGTGGAGGTCGGGGATCTCTGGATCTCTGGATCGCTCTGATCGCTGCGCGGAATGGGGAAACGGAGATGGGCGGAATCGGAGGAAGAAAGAAGAAGCGTTTCCCCGTTCGCCTTTCATTCCCCTTATACAGCGGTTGCTACCCGCCAGTTTCGGGGGCCGTTACTACGCGTTAATTACGCCGAAGTTACCGTTGGAATATCCAACGGCTAGTTTGACCCCAGTTGACGGGCCAACTTCAATTATTCGACTCGTCACTCCCAGCAACTCGCCAACTCGCCGACCCAATCACTATAACAGTGACCAAGTATTTGCCGACCCGATCACCGAGCTGCGGTACGATTGGTTGCCGCTATTGTGACTAAATGACTAGTTCTTTCCTTTGTTCAGGAGTCCGCCGTCGATTCGACTAGGCGTCCGCATTGGACCCGCATACTCTGACTGCCAGCAAACACCTGTGACAAATCAACGATGGCCTCGGGGACTACTGATGGGGATATGCCTACCAGGGTATACCCAGCAGGAAGTTTCCTACTGGCCCAAGCGTCATCGAGTGGGCCTGCAGGACGGCGACTGGATCAAGACTTGGCGTGGACTCAAGCGGCTGGAAGCTGAAGGCCCAGAAGCGTAGTTAGGCCCAGTCGGACTAGGTCATAGAATCTCTGAATCATTAACTAATTCGGTTGTGATCTGTAAACCCTATGGAGGTGAGTCTATATAAACCTCCATAGGGTACGCATAGAGGGGACGTTCCATCATACACCCAAGTGACTCACCGCCTAGCCGTGGAGCTCTCCCAATTGTACTCTCACCATAATACAATCTAGCAGGAGTAGGTCTTTACCCTCCGTGGGGCCGAACCTGGGTAAACCCTTGTGTCTTAGCCCTCATCTCGCACCGCAGATGGCTGGTCGCCCTTGCCCCATGTTCTACTACTCGCTGCCGATTGCAGCATCAGCCATGGTCATTCCCACGACACTAGTTGTTCTAGGTTTTGTGCTTGACAAAGTAAATGCTAGTTTAATTCCGCCTTTGTTGAGACACTATTGGAAAAGTTTTAAACCACCTATTCACCCCCCTCTAGGCGGCATATGTATACTTTCAATGATGATGTTGCTCATTGCTTCCATGTCCGAGTAGTTCACTTTGTTCTTGGGGAGATGGAGAAACCCTAGCATTATTATGAAATGAAATAAAGATGATCTATTACTTGTGTCCATGATCTATTGATTTATAATATTGTATTTGATCTCTCTCTTTAGATGGTATGTGTAGTCGGCCACATATCATTTTCCTTCGGGACTAAAGATAGGGTGAAATCCTTAGGACGTGTATGAGAGTATGTCCGGTGTTACTTTCGTGACTAAAAGCATTGGCTTATAACCTGCACGGTCAAAGGAGGAATAAAGAGAGATTCACTAAGCTAATTACGATATCCATAGGGAAACCCTTAATTGTGGTGGTTTGTATGAGTTACTGCTCTGAGGCATCACAGTGGTTATTTAGAGATGACATCATTACCTGGCTCAAGAAAGCGACTGCCCACGAGCCTTGTAGTGAACATCTTATTATGGAACTCTCTCCATATATGTCATGACACAAGAAATAGGTTATCCTAATTATGATTAATTACACCATGCTACTGGTGTATCCTATATCACCGAGAATGCTTTAGCCTTATTGAGTTCAAACACCATTTCCAGCGCTTTCGTTACATACTTTATTTTAATTGTTTTAATTACTTTTGTGCATTCATTCAAAAACCTTTCAAACACCCATTACCTGAAATCAAATTTAGGCAGCTTACAAGTATCCTTTGGTAGACAGTGATGAGGGGCATAAAGACATTAACCAAATAACTCTCTATGGGTTAGATACTCTTATTGCAAAACTATCTACAATCAATTTGTGCACTTGCAATCATCAAGCTACTTTATGGTGCCATTGCCGACGAGATAAGCGCTTTTGGTCTTTGTTCTTAGTTGCTCATTCTACTAATTTTTTTACTAAAGTTGTTTACTAGTTTTAGGTAAACACCATGACTGCACTCAGACTGATGAATCATCTCGATGCAACTAAATACCTTAGGAAGTTCAATAGAGGACTTGTTAAGGAATTCCCGAGTGGGAGAAAACTAGAATACGAGGTTAACCCTCACTTTATCACTATTATTAAATAAAAATTTGCAGGAGATGATCCAGATGAGTATCCTTACACTCATTTAATGCATTTTACCGAGTTATGTTGGACGCTTAAATTGAGAGGCTATTTTGATGATGAATTGACACTTAAACCGTTTAGCCAATATCTAACCAACACTGTTTTAGCTTGGTATAGAATATTCCCTCCAGAGAAAATTGATACTTGGGAAAAACTCAAAGGAGAATTTGTATTTTGATTATTTCCCAAAGTAAAGACTACTCAAGTAAGAAGGGCAATCATGAACTTCAAAAACTGCCTAGGTGAAGGTTTTATAAGGTCCTTCAAAAGGTATAAATCCATCCTTAATAAAAGTACCCATCATGATTTACCTGAATGGTATGTTTTAAACATTTTCTATGGAGGACTTAATCATGAAATTAAACATGAGCTAGATACTAATTCTGGAGGTTCATTTATGGACTTAACTATAACTAAAGCTTTGGAACTTTTTGAACGAATTCGTCGCAATAGAGAAACTTGGGGATTTGATTTACGCGGCAAAGGAGGGATGAAAAATAAATATGATTGTCTCAATGCTTATAAAGAATCCGACAAGGTAAAGGAAACTGCTAATGAACTTCAACTTAATGATGATATTATTTTGCAAATCCTTTAGTCCTTCATAGAACATATTGAAGCTCCCAAGAAAGATTGGCTTCAATACACTCTATCGTCTTTGGCGGAAGTACCGCTGCTGCACCGGAAGTACCGCTCGGGCATAATTGCCATCGGTACTACCAGGTGAAATTATGGTTCTGCGGTGACCCAACATACCATCGCATGATGCAGTACACTATAGTCGTTGACATAACACCAATGAAACACCGTTCACTAGTATTACATCCCTTAGAGTGGTACAATGGAAACACAGCAGGTCCAAGACATGACTATAGGTTACAACTCAACTCTTTACACAAGATCCAGAGAACACTCTAGGTTAAAGAGAGAGAAAGAAACTTCTTACAAAGAAGAATCATAAATAAGCAACTCAAAAACTATCATACTATTAAGACTAGTATTTAAACTAATGGTCTGGCATTGCTACTATTGCAATACACTAAAGAAATAGGTTTTATGACTAGAGATTATATTCCTATCTAATCAATAACTTTGTCTTCACTTGAGTTGATGTATTGTTGACTTCCTTGACTTCATTGGAGAGCTCGAGCTTTTTATGATGATTACTGGAGCAAAACTTGATGTAGACATTGTCTGTACTGGCTTTAGAACCTAGAAAGGGTTAAGAAGATACTTTGAGTACGAGCGTACTTAGCAAGTTCACTAGAAAAGGAGTGTTTGATGCACTATATCTACAGCCAAAAACCGTAGGTCGTAGGCAATGCAAGTTTTTGTAAACATTTCTTCAAAGGTTGCTTTTATTCTGAAAAGCTATGTCCGTCAGCCTTCACGGGTTTACCAGAACTTTCATGGAGTTCCTTTCCCGCCGCGTTCGCATCTCCTTCCTAGAACAGGGAGTAACAAGTTACAGTTCTTACACTCTGCAGAGGTGCGTTACTTTACCCATGAGAGATATTAGCTTTGTTGCACATCCTGGCCACGAACCCTTTCACACTTCCTTGGTGTGAGGCCCAGACTAAGACCCAAGCCAATGACTGCCTTCTCCGTGACCCCGCATGTCTCCTTGGTGTACGCCAGCCCACCTATTGAATAACGGCAATTGGCATTACAGACCGTTCAGATGCCGGAACTATGATGGGACGTTGAGGGCTCCCACCCATATGTTGCATATCCTCTACAAATTACCATTTAATATGCACGCTACGAGTGATAACAGCCACGAACCGCACATCCGGCTCCATGCGAGAGGGAAAAGATACAGCTGACTTCTTCGTCCCATTCCAAATCTCATGGTCAACGCGTAATATACGGCGCAAGAATCACTGGCGACATTGGTTGTTAAGTCCTAGATAATATGTTCCTTTACCACCGGAACTCTTATAGTAGGTTATTACCTCATGGTAAATAACCTATAATCATATTATTATGAAACTAGTGTTTTCTGACCTTTTCAAATGCAGGTGATGACAACACTAGATTTGTAAAGTACTTTACAGAAAATAATCAAAGGACATGAGCAAGTGTGAACTTGCCTTTTGTGATTGCAAGATTATGCACTCACGGTCTTCGAGACAAACAATATAAAAGATCCAATATCTGAAATTAGCATTATTGGTCCGGTAAGGACTAATTTTTAAAGAAGCAAGATTCTTTTATGCATAAGTAATGTAATGCACTTTATAAACGTGAATCCCGGGGATAGCGTTGATCTAGGGTTTGGAAACTGGAAATGATTCCTTTAGAATGTGTTGTCCTTTTAGATAAGTTTCATACTTGTGCTTCTTATTAAGGCTTGTGAGTGTGTGTGAAACAACATGTAATTATAATAAAGCACACACAATAATTGAACACTCAAGTGGGAAATGTATCTGAAGACTATGTATATAAGGTTCGTTGATCATTTAGAGCTTTCATAAAAATGCTTATGTTTTGTTTTATAATGTATCTTAATAGAATAACTTTTGAAGAAAATCTTACTTAGCTAAGTGAAAATTTTTAAACTTTAAGTTAAACTTATTAGGTGTTCTTTCTAGTTATAGTCCATAAGTAAGAAATAATTACTCCATTTGAATAATGATATTAGTAGTATTTGAGACTTATCTATCTTGGTTTTTAACTTGGTTAGTTTGGTATTGAGATGATTTAGGTCTTTTAAAATAGATCAAATTTAACTATAAAACACATAATAAAGTCTTTAGCATTATATTTAAGTCTTGTGGACTAAAGTTAACTCTAAATCTAGAGATAGACTTATGGTGTATTACTTATGATACTTGTATCTTGTTCTCTTTATATTGTTTCCTTAAAGTTACTTAAGAATGGCATTACTTCTATTTGAGTAGTGATTTCTTAATTGTATAATGGAATAGAATCATTTATCTTTTTATAAAGGTGTGGTTATGATTTGTAATCAAGGAAATAATATCACTTCAACTACTAATGGATTCACTATAGTGCTTTGGTATGTTTGTAAACTTGTGTTTGAGTAATGAGAAAGATTTGATTTAGTCACAATTATTCTTTGAGGATTTTATAATGTATAAGAATCCTTTTTAGAAAATAATCTACACTTATGGTTGAAGGATAATTCAATAAAATTGTATTTAAATTGTGTTAAACCAT
The DNA here is from genome assembly GCA_023614405.1 of Avena insularis. NCBI lineage: Eukaryota > Viridiplantae > Streptophyta > Magnoliopsida > Poales > Poaceae > Avena > Avena insularis. Next base: position 48,852,094 of record CM042687.1, on the reverse strand, counting down.
TTTGACTTCATAATATAAGCATTCAAGACTAATACTATTTATTATACTCAATTGACTAATTTTAAAAATATTAGCAAATTTTATTTACCCTTATATGAATTATTAATTAAGGAAATAGGTTTAAATTCAAGTTATTAAAGTATTTAATTTTTTATTTAACTCAAAAGTGGAATATTATATTTTTAACATGTAGGTATTATTTTTGTGATTATTTTGGTATATTATATTTATTTTTGTGATTTATAAATAATAAGTTATGATTTTTATAAGATTTATTACTTTATAAATACCTAATAACTAACAAATTTTAATTAAGTGAAATAATAATGCATGATTATAGTTTTAAATTATAGTTCTTATTTTTCTAAGATTTTTGGTATTTTATTTATATTTTTATCACATCCCAAAATTTTCGAAATTTTGAAATGTGAAAAATAAATAAACAAAATAAATAATTGTTGAAATTTAGGGTGAAAAGAAACTTTTTGTTTCTAAATGCAAACACCAAAACCATCTTGAACAAACTCTGAATAAAATGGAATCCAACAAATATCAATCAAGTGAAATGCATTCATCAATGAATGTATCTTGAAATTCAAACTTGGGAAATAAACCAAAACCAAAAACCCTAATGGAAGAAAATCATTTCCAAGATCTCCCAAAGACTATGGATTTGATCCATATAAAAATCTATCAACAAACATTTATAAATGATCAAGAATGATAAACAAAAATATTATAAAACCATAGAAACTCATTTCATTCAATTTAGAACCATAGATAAAATCTTATGAAGCTATTAAGATAAAAGGAATTTATTTTCAAAGCTAATAAAGATCCTATCTAAAATCCATACCAAATTGTGAGAAATTAATCCTAAAGAGATATAAAAGGATAAACAAATATTAAATAAGATTTTACAAATTGGAATCACCAAATTTGGATCTTTAAATAAAAGGATATGGATTTTATAAGATAAAGAAAGAAATAATAAAAAAGGAGTATTTATAAGCCAAATTAAATCTTGGCCAAACAAATGAAATGAAAGATTATGGAATAATAAAAGGAATAAAAGATTATTTAAATAAAATCATAAGGATTGAACAATATCCAATTTTATTTAAATAAGGATAATATGCCTAAACCAAATAATAAATTCTAAGGAATTATTTGGAAGACAATTTAAATCTTGAATTAAATCCATAAGCAAATGAAATAAATATAATTCAAATAAAATAAAGGGATATAGATTATTCCAATAAAATTATGTGGCATTAAACCATATTCTAATTATATTTGAATAAAGATAAAATCCCTAATGAAAATGATTAATTAAATCATGAGAAAATAATAAATGGGAAATTACCAAAGTGGATTGTGAAGTTATCTAATTAACTTAAAAGAATAAAATGAATAAAATTTAAATGGATTTAAAACCATATTGGATTTTATTTGAATGAAGACAAATGCTTAATTGAAATGATTAATAAATTATATTAAAAATATTTCAAATAATTCAAAGTGAATTATTTAACACCCTATTAAATGAATAAAGCCTACTGAAAGGTTTGATGAAAATTTGAATTCAAATAAGAGTTGAAATTATATTTAAAATTTTATTTGAATAAAGGCAAGTGCCTATTTGAAATAAAATATAAACCATAAAAGAATAAAAGAATTATTCCTAAAATGGTATTTAAAATACATGTTTAAACAGCATTAAAACTTACTGAAAGTTTGGTAAAGATTTGAATTCAAATGGTGTTTGAATTATTTGAACAAAAATCAAAACACAAAAATAGAAAAGGAAAAAGAAAAGGATTTAGAATAAAAAAAGGGAAAAGAAACAAACCAACCATCAGGCCCAGTCCAGCCCATTTCCCAGCCCACCTTCCTCCCCGCACGAAGCGTTTTTCTACTCTAACTTAAACCCGCGCAGATGCTGACGCATAGACCCCACCGTCTCCCTCTCTCACTCACTGACGACACTACCCCACAGCCTAGTCATCATTGTCTTCACCCCCCCCCCCGCGCTGACCTCGCCTCCCCGGCCGTTTCTGCCGCTGAACTTCCGCGTAAATTCACGAGTAATGGCTGATTGATTCCTCCCAGTAATGACGCTCCCTTAAACGCCCACACCCTCTCTACCTTTCCCTAGACACCATTTCCTCTCTGCCCCCAGGCCGCCTCGAATTCGCCTTGAAACCTCTCTGTCTCCGGCGAACTTTTCTTACGATTCCGGCCAGACAGCGTTGCCCCTCGCTCCCTGACCCCCACTAGCCTACTCCCCACCTCCCTACGCACCTCCCAGCACTAACCACTCGCCCGCGCGTGCCCCCTATTGTCGACAACGTCAACGCCAGAACGCCACCGCCTCCTGCTCCAACTCCGGCGAGCTACTGACGCCTACTCCGTGCGCCCCGCGTGTTCTGGTGAGTACCCCTACAACCCTCGATACCTTGCGCATCCTCCTGACGTTTTCCCTCTCTCGATTGCATCTTAGGCGCTCATCTTCAACCACGGCAGTGTGTGCCCGACGCAGACACGAACTCCGGCGAGAAATTCTATCGTCCTCGTGCGCCCCTGTCCAGGAAAAGACCACCTCGAGCATCCCCACGCCACGGAGAACTCGGTGAGCATCCTCCCTTGCTCTCTCGCTTCCTGTATCTCCGGTGATGCCACTGACAGAGCGCATCCGTTGCTCGCCGCCGCGCCAGCGCCGCCAGTTCTTGGCAGGATACTGTGAGCCATTCGATCTGGATCCAAGCGCTGTGATAGATTCATTTAACGAAACGGTATGGAAGCATCTGCACCGTGCGATCTAAATGAGATCATGTGTTTTGTGTTAATCGATCCAGCCGAATTGGTATCGTCCAATAGGATTGCTCCACGTGGCCCAGTCTATGTTATAAAAACCAGAAACATTTCTATTAGTTGTTTGAATTTGTAAATTGCATAACTTTTGATCCACACGTCCAAATTTTGCAAACTTTATATCAATGGAATCAGCAAAAAGATTTCTATCCAACCATGTACTTTTTTTTAGTAATTTTCATCTTTAAACTTAGTTGTTTTTGCAGAAACATGTGTAGGCATATTTTGAATATAAAATTCATTCTAAAATTATTTTTGTCATAAAATCTTCTGTAGATGGATTGTTTTGAACCTACTGACAATAGAAACGAACTTGTAGATTTAAAAGTGTATTTTGAGAAGCTAAAGAATAAATCTTTGTTTAAAGGCATTTCTAGCTAAATAAAATTGTTGAATATGTTTTAAAAATACTTTTTGAGTAAAACCTTTGGAAAATGATTTGATTTAAACTCTCTGACCCTAAACACCAAGTTTTTGGATTTAAAAATATATTTGGTGAACCCTAGAAAATTATTACTTTGTTTAAAGGCATTTCTAATGAAATAAAATGTTTAAAAATGGTTTATAGGTAAAACCTTTTGCAAATGGTTTTAATATTAAACACTTGACCTTAAAACACTAACATTTGTGTTTAAAAATATATTTTTCAAACACTAGAAAATATTACTTTGATTTAAATCATTTCTAACAAAACAAGAATGATTTAAATGGCCATTTTCACTAACTTGATATCAACTGGTTTTTCCACTTTTATAAATGACCAATAGATGTTTTAGAATGTCTATAACCTATTAGAAACCACTTTTCCAAATAAAAAAATCGTTGGCATGCTTGCATGCATTTCTTTGTTTTTATTATTCTATGTGATGAATTGCTTGAATGGTAGATTAAATTTTGTTCCCTGATTGAATTGTAGTGGAATTTGAAGAGTGTGACTATTGCAAGATCAAGGAGTGAACCTATATTCTCTACCAATAAGGCAAGTGGTGCTTCATACATTTGTCCTATTACTTTCACTATGCATTAGTGATATTTCTAAGTAGGACTTGCATAGAATTTTTCCTAGGTATAAACTATGCCAAGGGAAATCCTAGTAGATGAAACCTTAGTAGAATTTTTCCTAAGTTAAGATTCCTACTTGTATCATGCTTAGATTAGCTAGTATAAAACAATGGTGGATTATATTCATGCTATGGAATATTTCTAAGTCAAGGACTTGTGTTTTGTTTAATAAAACAACTATGTGAATGAATCACCTGGGTGGAATGTTATTGCTTGGATGGAATTTTGTTGAGTGGTTACACAAGGCCAGGGGACTGGTGAACCTTGTGTATCTCACTTGTGGAATGCCACCCAAGAACAAAGAGATTTGAGATGTCAAATGTTGAGAAGCTTCAAGTGCAGCCACTTGGCATTATGGGCTCTGCCTGGATCATATAGGTTGCAATAACTTAGCCATTTGGACAGTTGGTGGTAGTGGATGATAGGTTTGGAACACGTCCATTTGGTCTAAGGGAAGGCATCTGAAAGGTCCTGTCTTGGTGAAAATCAAGTCTTGTGGGAAAAGTGCACCACCTCTGCAGAAGGAAGAAACTAAGTACTTAGCCGTGTCCCCGAAAATGGACAATTTGAGAATCAAGACATGGAAGCTATCAAGAATCTCCTCATCCCAATTTCTAAGTTAAAAACTTATGGATGAACAAGGGTTAAAGGATCTTCAATCAAAGATTGGTAGATGCCTTGGGTGATTTTGACAAACAAAAAAACTTAGTGTTTTTAAATGATAAGGAAAATCTATTTTGAGCAAAGCAAGCCTAAGCTCCACTTAGCCAAATGCATATAGATGATAGATACCACTATTCTACCATAGTATCACTTGCCAATACAATTCAAATTTATTGACCCTTGTGGCTGTAACTTATTATGTTGTAGGTTTGTTTGATGTTAGTGAAGTGTGTTGATTAGGATTACAAGTATACAACCAACATCATTGCCTGTGGAACTTTGAAGATGAAGGACTCCATGCTATAGAGTTATTTCTTCTGCATTGTAATGTGATAGCCAAATGAGCTATGTAAGATGTAATGAAATATTTTTTCCCTGGTTATAAAGTTATAATATGATCTTTGTTTCTTGATATTACATCTTAGCTGTGGATGCTAGCTATTGATCCAGGGATTAGCATTGCAATCACAGGTACCTTTACCTTTATAAAGGTGGGGTCTTACAATTTTTAACATTTACCATTATTAAATATGAATTATCAAAGTTTATTACTTATAAATTCTTTATTAAATAATAATTATTTAAATTATTAACATAAGAATGTTTGATAATAGTTTTAAGTTGTAGATTTTATTTTTCTAAACATTTTCATATATTACACATATTTTTCTGAATTATAAAACAAATGTTATTAATTAAACAAGATTTAATTATTTTATTACATTTCAGGAAATATTTATATTTGATATTATAATGTTTTATCTCATTCATAAACAGAAAAGATGTTTTGTACCTAAGCTAAACCTACCCAAGGTTACTGACCAGTGGGCCAGTGACCACGTCATCTGCCACGCGTGCAAGACTAGGTCAAACCAACTGACTGGGCTGGGCTGACGAGAGCATGACGTCATGCTTACGTCAACAATGGGGATTCTACAGGCGGTACTCGAATCCGGTGATAGGACGCACGCGCGATTGCGGTGTTAGGAGATTCGGACGCTGGAGATCAAGGCGAGTCGATTGGTGGTCGCGCCGCCCGTATTTGGTCATCGAAGCTGTAACTACCTCGGTGAATTACGCTCTTAGTTACAAGCCTGGATGAGCGGAAATGGTTAAAATAGTACGGTGGGGCCAAATGCCACTCACAGGTAGACCTTTCGGCCGTCCTAACCATTTCCAAAACATCAGGACAAGAACGAGCGGCGTAATTGGCAGGCGAAGGGATCAACTACATACACAAATGAGTATGTATGCAAGCCACCATACAACAGTCCTCAGAGCCATTCCATCTAAAGAGAAATAGAAATATTGCAACGCCATACGGCAAGATCCAAATTTCCTAGATAGATATAATAGTTTAGGATATCTCCTCATACATCAAACATCAGAGTATCAGGCGGAAGCGGAAAACAAGATCCGAGTACGGATAAGAAGCAAATCGGCATAAGATGCCCCATAAATAAACACATCCCGCCCACAGATCGCACGGATCCCCGTTCCCGGAATCTCTACACCGAGTGATCGTTGCCCACATCGTTCGTCTCCTCCGCCCAGTATCCATCTTGTGAGTGTACCTGTTCATCTGAATCAAACAATTTATCGTGTGAGACCCTAGGGGTACTCAGCAAGACTTTATGCCTCTAAAGGGGACACAACCTGGGGTGACGCAATTGCAGCAAAAGATAATACCTAACAATTCTAGGGATACTCGCTAACCATCCGCCTAACCAAAGATAGACGGATGTCCGTGAATTAATACAACAGTTATAACAGTAATATTAACAGATCCATCCTCCTCCTTGCTTACCAACGAGGAAGCGGACGAACAACCCCCCCCCCCCCAACCGTTGGCAATTTTATTATCCATTCCGTGAGTGTTGCACTATTTACTAATCAGGTACTTAGTCAAATTAAAAGCGGTACTTTAGTTATACTTGTCTATGATTGATAAACTGTGCTCCAAGTCGTCCATAACCGCGGACACGGCTTTCAGAAAGATTTACCCTGCAGGGGTGCACAAATAGCAACACACACTCGATCAACCTCGGGAAAACCAAATCAAAACCCAACGAGGCCTTCACGACAAAGCGATCACAGGATTCAGAAATATTTCAGGGGGCCACCCCATTAGGCTACCCGCAACGAAGTTGGCCGGCTCCGAGACGGACCCAAGGTTTGCGTCATGGCTGTAAACGACTGGGAACCCGAAAGTGTGACTGGGCTTGTCGATACCGCGAAAACACTCCGCATCCAAAACAGTACAGGTGCTCCTCGCACAATCTTAAATAAAGCAGTAAAGCATGGCATAAGTACAGGATAGTAATAAAGCCCCAAACTACTTGTGGCCCCAAGAAATAAGAATGAATCAAGCTCTGGCTCAGGGGGGTTCATAAGCCTCCCGGATGTGGATAGCGCGAATATTCAAGGAACAGGAATCAAGTACTCGGGGTCCTACGGGACACAAGTGAGCATGAAAAACCAAATAGCAGATATTGCTCACCGGTGCCGCTTTCATTAGTTATCCCATTACTACTCAGGTTAAGTTGTTTAGGTACCTCGTTATCCATCAGACACTCACATACCCTACACATGCTGTTCTACGACCCGCATAGCTCAAGCAACTCCTGTAGTAATGGCTCATGGGATGGAGGAACAAGCTTCGGTGGGGTTTAAAAGTAAAGGCTATGCAGTACTTGGGATTCAGTTTAATGCAAACGCGACTCAATGATGCAAGAATAAGATAGAGGCAATAGGTACTATATGTATGCAAGCATGTGGTAGTGCTTGCCTGGCAGCTCAGTTGAAGCGAGGGACGGATCTGGGTAGTGCTCCTGGGTTTCCTGATATATTCCCCCAGGCCTATTCAAGAAGAACCAAACAAACAAGGGCCAACATAAATAAAGTGCACAAGCATATGAATAAAATGCGACAAGCAAACAATCATGCCATGATGAATGATGCACAATTTGCATGGCAATAAGGTAGCATGGCATGGGTGAGGTGTGGAATGCAAGAATAAAGCATTTTATGGCGTTTTAGTCACCTTTTATCCTCAAATAAGTTGCTGTAAACTTTATATTTATAAGATGCATGCTGCAATTCAGAACATAGAATGCATAAACAGAAGGGTCTCGTCGCGCTGATCAATTTAGACATATCATTTGTCAAATTTGGAGTTATAAAACAAAAGTTATTAATTAATTAAGGCAAGGGGCATTTTATTGTAATTTTGAGCAACTCGAAATTTAAAGTGCTCAAATAAGATTTTGAATAGCATATTTGAATTCCTCACATTTTTCTGATTCCAAAACATATATTATTTGTATTATTTGGATTTATATTTTAAAAGTTATTTGAAAACAGATTTGAATTTGAATTTAAAACAAATTTGAAAAGTTTAAATTAAAACAGAAAAACAGAAAACCTTTTGTCACTCAGCCCAGACCTAGCCATAGACACAGACAAGTGGGCCAACTGCTGTTGGCGACAGCGTCGAACAGGTTTTTTCTCACATGGTGTCCTAGACCAAGAGGCTGACACGTGGGGCAGGCAGCCTCGCGGGTCCATGGCGCGCGCAGCCAGCCGGTAGGCGACACGTGGTGGATCCGGGGGAGTGCGGGTTGAGGTTCTGGACTTAGGGGTACCTTTTTGCAAAAAGGCTGGGAGGCTGACATGTGGGACTGGCTGGACCGCGGGTTTAGCCGAAATAAAACGAGGGGGTTAAGCGCAAAAAGGGACCACGCCACTGTGGATCTTCTCTACAAACACGCGGACAGGTCGGTGCGCGACCGACGCAGGGCGCGGCGCGTGGGGTTCGAACTCGCGTCGCGGGCGCGTGCGCTGCGGGTGGTAACCAGCGCGGTAGACTAACGGATGGTGACAGAGGGGCGGCGGGCGGCTGGATAAGGTTCTACGCGACGCGGGAGCGAGCCAACGCAGTGGCCGACGGCGCGCGCAGAGCGTTCGACGAAACAAACGGCGGAGCTAGAGCGGTACGGCGAGGTGGAGCGTGTCAGGGAGAAGGAGGTGCTCACCGCGGGCTCGGCGGTGGTGTTGGATCGGGCCGGGACGTGGCGGATCGTCGACGACGCAGACGCTCCGGCGGGCTAGGGTTTTCGGCGCGGCCCCGGCGAGCCTGGTGCTTCTCCTCCTGGGCGGTATGGGCAGAGGGTTGTCCTCGATCTCCAGGTCGCTTCCACGACAGCTGGGCCGAACGATAAGGGTGACGAGGTCTTTGGGCGGCGTGGCCGGCTGGTGGGCGTCGTCTGAAGAAGGAGGAGGGCGGTGGCGGATCTGGGAGAGGCAGAGGAGCCGTGTGGAAGGAGGAAAAAGGAGGGAGGAAGGAGGAGCAGCCGTGGCAGGGGTAGTTGAGGTGGCCTCGGTGCCACCTTTTTCCTCCTCACGTGCTGGCTCGGGCTGGGGTAGCTAGGGCATGGAGAGGGGCTGCAGGTGGCCCAGGTAGGGACGGAGAGATGCTCGGGCTGGAGGGTCCCTCATGGCAGGGAGAGAGAAGAGAGGGAGAGAGAGAGAGCTAGGGTAGGAGGGAGTAGGCTCGGGTTAGGGTTAGATGGTGGCCTCGGGTTAGGCTAGATGGGTTAGAGAGAGGGGTGGCTGGGGTGTGGGCCAGGGAGAGAGGACACCTCGACATGGTGAGAGGAGAGGGTGAGGTGAGAGGGGGAGATGGGTGTAACTAGTGTTAGATTAGAGAGGAAACTAGGGTTAGGGTTAGATGAGGTGTTAGGTTTTTGGAGAGAGGATAGGGAGAGAGGGTGATGGCCTAGGGTTTTAAACATGAACCAAACAAGATCAAGCATGAAGGGGGTAGAGAGAGAGATGGTGGTGGGGGATGGAGATGACCCCAAGAAGAGAAAACCCATTTAAAACAAGAGAGAAACAATTGGCTAAAGGTGGTGGTACTCTTGCATGGCCCATGCAAAAATAATAAATGCCTTGATTAAATTCTTGTGAAAACAAAATAATAGCATGGAATTAGTCTTATGCATTCCCAAGAAGTGGAATAAGGGCCAAGCAAAAGAATTTATAGATTTAGATCCACCCCACCCACATGAGCTAGAATAAACTCAAAAGAAAAAGAGAAACAAGCTCATGGATAATGGGATGGTGGAATTATAAGGTGGTGACAAAGAGAGGTGGTGGAATTGGAATAAAAGATATGCCCCCAACTCAACTTGGGCATTTAAACAATATATCAATAACCAAATACAATATCAAGAGGCAAATACAATTTACAATGCATATGAGAGAAGAACCAAAACAAAAAGGGTTTTAAAAGATGCTCAAATGCAAGGTGGCATGATGACATGAGCATGATAATTATGATGCAACAATTATATATAGGAAGTAGCCATTATCTTACTAGACCAAGTAGCATTACAATGGTTAGACAATTGGGATGCTACAGAAGCACTAGCTCCGACGAGCATCTCCGGCGGCGCACAGAGGTGCACGATGCAGACACGATGGAGGAAGAGAGGAAGGCAACGGAGGGGTGACAGAGCACCGCGAGCTCACCAGCATGTCGTTGATGGGCTTTAGAAGACTTGGGGTAGCCGGAATCAAGGTGGACGACGGCGGCGGACTTCTCGAAGACGAGGTCGCTGCATCGACTCGAGGCGTCCCACTTCAATTCCTTCGGAAAGGAGGCTTAGGGGAGTACGGCGAAGACGTGTGATCAACGGAGCACGGCGGAGCTTAGAATGGTGGCAACTCGAAGCTAGGGTTTCGACCCCAAGAGAAGACAGAGAGGAAGAGAGGGGTGAGTGGGGAGAGGATGAGGACGAGACTGAGCATTGCGGTGGCGTTCTTATCTTCCAGGGTGACGTCGACGACTGCACGAATCGCGGATCAACGGCGGCGTACGGCGGATGTCAACACCCGGATTTTTAATCACAGATGCATGTTATGCCATACATCACAATCCCAGGATTACCATTTTTGCGAGACATAACAGATTTGGATACCACAATACATCATCCCTTACAAACCATACATAAGGTCTTACACAAATAAGGATCTCATGATCCAGTTCTTAATACAACTCAAGCAGCGGAATAACGTAATAATAAAGGTAGCGTAGGCGAAGCTCCACCTTCGGGGTCACAGGCAATGCTGGCGATGGGAGATGATCATAGTTGTTGTAACCTTCCTGGGGTCCTTCCTCCTGATACTCCTCTTCATAGTCTGGCCACGGGAATAGCCAGGGACAAAGCAATGAGTACTCTTTAAGTACTCGCAAACTAATACTAACAAGTGAAGGGGTTTTTTGTAATACGACACTAAGCTCTATGGTTGTTTTGCAAAAACCCAGATTTACCTCTACTAAGTTTTGAAGCAAGAAAAGCTAGTTGAAATTTTATAACACCTAAATGGGAACTTGTATTTCATATCACAACTCTGTTGTGGTCAAGTCAAATTCTCAATCCATTTCACAAGTCATTTTGAAAACATCTGACGGGGGAACAGTATGGCCACAATTTGTCCATAATCATGACGCGGCTATTCGAATAGTTTGACACTCTACAGAGATTGTACACTTTCACCACAACATTCGATACATCCGTCAGGAAAAAATCCTGAATTCACCATACTTAGTATGCGGATAATTAATCCTAACCTTTCAATTACACGCCCTAGTATAAGCACCTCTCCTATGAGTTTGGCCTCCCAACCAAGACCAACTGTCATCTTGGGTACTGCACAGGTGGACAATCTTCACAAGGTAGCCTCAGCTCAAACCTTGGCCATGAGGGAACCAATACTAAGGTATATAAGTTTCCAGTCAAGCCCTACCCAATCTTCGGGTATTGTGGTTGTACGATAAAATTGGAATGGTATCGCATCCAGACAACCATCAGTTTTATAAAGGGCTAAGGCTCATGCCTTAACATTTTCATCATCAAAATCATCTGGTGTTCGGAAACACATGTCAAAACATCTCAATAGAATGATCCATCATTCCAAGGTTTTCATAACCATTTTCCACCAAGTATTCCCATCTAAAGTTGATCAAGTTTTATGCTTAGCACTAGCATCTACAAGTGGGGGTAAGTACTAATGAGGGGTGGTAAACTAGTGGAGTTTAACTAAGTTCAGTCTCATGCCTTAGGATTACATCAAGATTATCTAGCTTAGGCCAAATTTAATGCTCTTTATGCAACCTTCAACTATCAACAATTTAATTAAGTAAACTCTAAGAGAAAGATTTGATAAAGAAATAAAGTAGAAAGATTGCAAGTAAAACTAGGATTGGGTTATCAAGTGAGTATGATCACATATGCTTAAGGCATAGGGTTGGCATGGTAACAAGCAACTATTTGCTTGCATCAGTATCAGTATAAGCTTGCTAAATGAATAGCTTGCAAGTATAATTGGCTTGCAAAGGTCAACTTGATTAGTAAGGCTTGCTAAAGTAGAGTATCTTTCAAGTGTTAGCTTGCCTTGTGCAGAGTAGTGGTTGAAGTTCTCCTCGGCTTATTCTTCGTAGTATCCTCCTTCCTCCTCATATCCTTGGTTGGTACTAGCGTCTATAAATAAATACGAGGTACACAATCACCAAACAATACTTAACTACTTTCAATCATCACACACAAGGGTTCTATAGATGATCTAGCATCATCACTAATATTACAAGATTAAAGCACTTGCATTATTTATTTATTTTTAGAAAAGTAATTTCTACTCATTGAAAAACTATTTAAGATTTAATATTCTCCAAACCAAACATGGGATCATGTTGACACATGTAATCACCACATATCTCAGTACATGGGAATGTGATTTAAAGTGGTGTCACAATTTAATAAGATTTAACCTTTTATTTCACTTAAATAAAGTGACTAGAAATGTCTATGTGGCATTCTTTTATTACTTGGACATTATTTCTGTAAGTAAACCCATATGTTTTTATATATTCTTGAAGGTATGATCAAATATGATTTTTGAGAGTTGGAATCAACTCAAAAGCTATTATGGTTTAAATTTGAAAAATGTTTGAATGCAGAAAAGCTTCTGCCTTGTTATTTTTACCAAGGTTGATCTACAGATCCAAATGATTTGAATCCAACGGGCTTGGATTAAGCATTTCAATATCTTTCTAACAAAATTTGTTTTATTCAATTTGGTTCAATGAATCAAGCTGGGTTGATTTTTGAAACTAGGTACAGAACTGAGTTTGAATATAAATAGAAAAAGCTAAATTCAAACGAGTGGGCTACGCGGGAAAGGTTAACGGGCCGGCCCAGTGTCACTCCAGTGGCTGGGCGAATCGACAGCGGGTCTACTGGTCAGCGACTCTTAACACGCGAAGCAGTACGGGGCGATGTGGTGCATTGGATTAGAATGAAGATCGACGGCTGAGGGTCGTCGTCGACGATGAACTAGTCACCGGCGAGCTCGAACCCTAGAGGCTCAGTGGGGGTCGTGGGAGGCTCACCGGGGCTCAGGCGAAGGTTGGCGATGCAGGCGAATGACGAAGTCGACGACGGCGAAGTCAGGGGTGGTCGCGGAAGCTCCTGGGGTGGATGAAATCGACGGCTTCCTTCTCCTCCAGCAGCGGCGTACTCGGGTGAAATTCTGGTGATGCACTGCTCGCCTTTCTCCGGGAATGAGGTGGGACGATCAGTGAGGTGAGGGGAGTGAGGTGGTGTGAATAATTCGAGTGGGGGAGGCCTCTATTTATAGTGGTGAGAGGGGACCGACGGGCGCAAGCTGAGCTCGTCGTGGTCAACGGCACAGAAGGATATTCGTGTGGGCGACGGTAGGGGGCGGTGCTGTGCTCCCTGGCAAAGCTCAATGACGTGGTGGCGAGGCGTGGGGCGGTGCTGATCGGTCGAAACGTTGCGGTGCTCTGCGCGTGCCCGACGGGAGTTTTAATGGCGCACAGCGCGCGTGGTCCGCGCGGCGGCGAACGCGTGCATGCTGCGAGGGCGGCGTGTGGTCTCTGGGTGCTTGTCGAGCGTGGCGCACGGGGCGCGCTCTCGGCATGCTTGCAGAGCGGCTTGGCATGGCTCGGGCATGTGGTCCAGGGGCTGGCATCGCTCGCGGCTGGGATAGGGAGTGGCGGTGGGGTGCTAGCTTGCTCCCAGACAAGGTTGGCGAGGCTAGTGCTCCTCGTAGATTGCTATCGACCATGGGGTGGCATTGGTGCACTCGGCCTGCTCACCATTGATGACAATGGCCAGCTTATAGTCGTGCTAGTGATTAGTTAAGGTTGTTAGATGATCTACTAAGGCTAGTGGTGTCCAGAGAGGGAACAAGTTAGGCCCAAAACACTGCTCAACATAGTGTTTTGATTTTGTTTGATTTGTATCTACAAGCTGTTTGATGAAATGGCCGCATGAACTCAAGTTTTGAATTTTGAAATTATTTTTGGTGGGTGTGCTAGGCATGTGTTGGTGATTCTGTGGATGCTTGGGTTTTGCAATTTGAGCTTGTTTGAGTGGTTTTTGAAAAAGTGGGATCTTCCCATATGAAATAGATTCAATTTTAAACTGTCATTTAAACTATGCATTTGAATGTGTCTGGATGATCACAAAGTGGGCCTTGGTACTTTGTTATTAGTACTATCAAGGGGTGCAAAGATCTATACATGTTTCTGTTAAGTTCTAAAAGTTAGAGATAGCCAAAGTAGGCATGGGAGTTAAATTGGCAAAAGTGACCATTCACTTAACTTGATGGTTTTGATTTGTTTGTCTTTGGGAAAAGTTTGGGGATTGTTTAGATGATGTTTATTTCACCTAAGAATCATTTTACAAGCAAAGAAACACATAATCATGGCAATTCAAAAGAATTCACATTTTAATGCACACTCATATGAATGCTTTCATATTTTTATTGGAAAAGTTTTTGTTAACCCTAAATTTGGTGATTAGAGTTTGATGATTCTAGTTTAATATTTTTGGGATGTTACAAACCTTCCCCCTTAAACCAAATCTCGTCCCGAGATTTGAAAAAGGACGAAAAGATTACCTAGGATTTGAAGAGATCGGGAAACTCCGTCCTAATGTGATCTTCGCGCTCCCAGGTATCTTCCTTTTCTGTGTGGTTGCTCCACTGAATCTTGAGAAACTTGATGCTTCAGGTTCTGGTAGTTCTGAAAGCTTCTTCCAAAATATGGATGGGTACTTTGGGATAGGTCAGGTCATCGTTGATTTCTATGGTCCGGTGATCAATATTCTTGAACACTTCAGTCTTCTCCGGGACTTCGAGACACTTGCGAAGTAATGAGATATGGAACACATTGTGCACAGCTGACATCTCTTCGGGTAGTTCCAATTGATACGACACTTCTCCTCGACGGTTCAGAATCTTGAAGGGTCCGATATATCTGGGGGCTAACTTTCCTTTCAGCTGGAAACGTTGCATTCCATTCAATGGCGACACTTTCAGATACACAAAATCTCCTATGTTGAAGGCGAGGTCTCTACGTCTCTTGTCGGCGTAACTCTTCGGTCTGGACTGGGCTATCTTGAGGTGCTCATGAATCTTTTGAACCTTCTCTTCTTCTTCTCGTAGGATATCGGATCCAAAAATTTGACTCTCTCCTACTTCCGACCAGTTTAAAGGGGTGCGACACTTTCTTCCATACATGAATTCAAATGGGGCCATTTGCAAACTAGCTTGATAACTATTGTTGTATGAAAATTCTGCGAACGGCAGACAGTCTTCCCACTTAGATCCATACTCTAACACACATGCTCTCAGCATATCTTCGAGTATTTGATTTACTCGCTCTGTTTGTCCATCGGTCTGAGGGTGATAAGCTGTGCTGAAGTCTAATCGGGTTCCTAAACCTTCTTGGACTTTCTTCCAGAATCTCGAGGTAAACTAAGTTCCTCGATCCGAAACGATGTTCTTGGGGACTCCATGCAAACTGACGATTCTAGCGATGTATAACTCTACTAGCTTCGAACTCTGATATGTGGTCTTGACAGGTAAGAAATGGGCGTCTTTGGACAATCGGTCTACTATGACCCAGATAGAGTCATTTCCTCTACTAGAAGTAGGTAATCCGGTGATAAAGTCCATTCCAACGGAATCCCATTTCCATTTCGGAATCTGCAATGGTTGCAACAATCCAGCGGGTCTTTGATGTCCTGCCTTGACTCGCTGACATATATCACACTTGGCGATATAGCTTCCGATTTCTCTCTTCAACTTATGCCACCAAAATTTCTCTTTCAAATCTTGATACATCTTCGTTCCTCTGGGGTGGATAGAATAAAGAGTATCATGAGCTTCCTTGAGAATAACTTCTTTCAATTCCGAATCTGCTGGTACACAAAGGCGTCCTTTGTACCATAGAACTTCTTTGTCTTCGGTGAATCCGGGTACTTTGCATGTACCGATACGACGCTTGATTCCGTCGATACTAGCATTTCCTTTCTGCGCCTCTTTGATCTGGCTGATCAAAATGGGTTGAATTTCTATGCTAGACAAAAATCCTTCACTTACTAATTCCATTCGAAAATCTTCCATCTCTTTGTGCAAGCTTGGTTGCTCCTTCAAAATCATGGAGTTCAAGCAGCACAGCAATCTGCTAAGGGCATCGGCTACCACGTTGGCTTTACCGGGGTGATAGTAAATGTCTAGATCGTAATCCTTGATTAGCTCAATTCATATTCTCTATCTCATATTCAGCTCCTTCTGAGTGAATATATACTTCAGGATCTTGTGATCCGAATAGATATCACAACGGTTTCCCATCAGGTAATGCCTCCATATCTTCAGGGCTAGAACTACGGCTGCGAGTTCGAGGTCATGGGTTGGGTAATTTTGTTCATGTTGTTTCAGTTGTCGAGATAGATAGGATATAACTTTGCCTTCTTGAATTAGCACACATCCGATACCGATCTTGGACGCGTCACAATACACATCGAAGGGCTTCGTGATATCCGGCATGATTAAGATTGGGGCTGAAAACAATCTCCTCTTGAGTTCTTGAAAACTCGCTTCACATTTGTCGGTCCATTCAAACTTCTTGTCCTTCTTCAGCAATTGGGTCATGGGTCTAGCGATACTCGAGAATCCTTCTACGAACTTGCGGTAATATCCCGCCAATCCGAGAAATGCACGAACTTGGGTTTGAGTGGTTGGGGCTTGCCAATCTTCGACATCTTTCACCTTTGCAGGGTCAACGGCAATTCCTCCGGCTGATACAATGTGGTCGAGGAATCCTACCTCATGTAACCAGAATTCACATTTGCTAAACTTGGCATACAACTGATGCTCTCGGAGGGTTCCAAGAATGGTCCTAAGGTGTAGCTCATGTTCTTCTTCCGATTTGGAATAAATCAGTATGTCATCAATGAAAACAACGACAAACTTATCCAGGAAGTCCATAAAAATCTTATTCATGAGATTCATGAAATAAGCGGGGGCATTGGTTAATCCAAAAGACATGACAATATACTCGTATAATCCATATCTGGTGGTAAAGGCAGTCTTTGGAATATCCTCTGCGCGAATCTTGAGTTGATGATAGCCAGTCCTAAGATCAATCTTAGAAAACACTTTGGCACCGGTCAACTAATCAAACAAATCTTCTATCTTGGGCAACGGGTACTTGTTCTTGATAGTGACATCATTCAACTTCCGATAATCCGTACACAAACGGTTACCTCCATCCTTCTTGTCCACAAATAAGATAGGTGATCTCCATGGTGACGCACTTGGTTGAATCAATCCAATTTCCAACATGGCATCTAGTTGCTTCTTCGCTCTTAGTTCGACGGGTTCATACTATATGGTCTACGGGCTATGGGTCCGTTCCGGGATTAGTTCAATGATAAACTCGATATCCCGATCCGGGGCATACCGGCAAAACATCTGGAAATACATCGGGTATTCACGACTATCCGGACTTGGTCAATGGTAGGTTGGGCTATACTCTTGTTGCACTTGAATTGACGAGGTAAGGTTTAGATATATGCTCGATCGATATTCCTACCTTTGGTCATGGTTATGGCTTTCTTGGCACAGTCAATTAATCCTTTATGTTTGGACATCCAATCCATTCCTAGTACTATTTCCAAACCTTTAGTTCCGAGTACTATCAGATTAGCATAAAAATCTATGCCATGGATTCGGATAGGGACGGCTTTGCAAATTTGCCTAGCTTTGGTGGTCGAACCGGGGATTTGAACAATCATAACATGCTTCAGTTTGGTTGGTTGAATCTTACTAGTGCATGCAAATTCTTCGGTGACAAATGAATCCGATGCACCCGAATCAAACAATACTCGAGCAAGTACTGAATTTCAGAAAACATACCCAGCACGACGTCTAGCGCTTCCTGAGCTTCTTCAGCATGCATGAGAAAAAGACGGCCGTTGCGGTTGAGTGAATTCCCTGGGGCAAATCTTCTTGCTGGTTGAACACGACGCTGTTGCTGAGCTGGGGCATTTGCATTGGGGGATGCGGCATTCTTCTTGTTGGGGCACTCGTTGGAGTAGTGACCCTTATTTCCACAGTCATAACAAGTCATTTGCGATTTGTCCTTTGCTACAACAGCCACAGCATTGCTTCCAGTCCTCAGGGCAGTGTTGGTGTTGGCGGTAGCATTGTTGTTGTTGAACTTGGGTGGGGCACGGTTGAAATTGTTAGGGTTGCCGGGGTTGTTGTGATTTCCTCCGGGCCTCGGGTTTCCACGGTTGGGATAGGTCGAACGGTTCATCGGGGGTCTGTTGGTTCTCGGGGCAAATCCTGGAGATGGGTTAGGGCGATACTTTGGGGTCTGATGGGTTCCTGGTTGATGCATCATGCGACTTTTGCGGTTCTCATTGGCTTGGTTGATCTTTCCTTCCATCTGGATGGCAGACTCGACAAGGGCTTCAATATCAGCAAAAGGGATATTGACTAACACAGTCTGCATCTCATCGTGCAGACCATTCAAGAATCTTTCCTTCTTCTTGGCTTCGGTGTCAATCTCATCCGGGGCATACCTAGCTAATGACAAGAATTTGTCACGGTATTCCACTACGGTCATCCGTCCTTGCATCAGTTCTCTGAACTCGTCTCTCATTCTCTTGATCAAACCTGGTGGCACATGGGTTCTGCTGAACTTGACCTTAAATTCCTCCTAGGTCATCATCTGTCCTCCGGTCATTGCACGAACACTGTTCCACCATGCTCTTGCATCTCCGGCTAGATAGTGGGTGGTGAACAGAAATTTCTCGTTAGCTTCCACTCCGGCGACTTCTAGGTTATTTTCCATGGTTTGCATCCAATCATCGGCATCTAGGGGCTCTTCTGACTTAGTGAAAACAGGTGGGTTGGTGTTCTGGAAATTCTTGAGCTTAGATCCATGGTTGTCCTAGTTTCCATGGCCTTGATTGTTGTGGGCTAGCTGGGCTATCTGCTGAAGGGTGGCTAGGTTGGCTTGACGTTCGGCTCTTTCAGCTTCGCGGTCAGAAACCAACATTTGCAGGATCTGCAACATCGGGTCCGGGGATGAACCACTTCCTCCGCGTGGCATCTGAAGATTGAGATAGATCATGAGAAAAGAGGGAAATTTCTAAGGTTTCGGGGCTTTGAAAAGTTTTTAACGTTTGACTCAGATTTTCTAGCAACTTGCTTTTCATTCATTCATTCATAGCACACGATACAAACACACACCACAACAAAGGTAAACAGATGGTTTTAAGAACCATTCTGGAAACTACGATACAGTGGGACCGAATACAACTCACTACGCTAGTGCTCAAGTGCTACTACTCCTCGGAGTCGGTGTAGTCGTCATCCTCATCATCATCGTCGTCATTGATGAAGGTGGACTTGTGGGTGGAGTAGTCACGACAATTGTCCAATTCCTGTTGACGATCGTACATCATGAAGCTAAGGTAGTCCAACTGAGTCTTCAGCTCGTGGTGATATGGGGTTTCCAGTGACTGTCCATTAGCATCACGCCTTGGACAAAACGCAAAGCGGGTACCCTTGATCTGGTTGATACTCTGCCCACACAGACGGGCAAGAGCTTCCTGCATGGCCCAGGCAAGTCCATCGAGCCAGTTGTTCTCTCGCAAGGTGAACTGAATTCCCTCGGCAGTGGGAGGTTCAATCTTTACTCAGAGACTTGCAACAATTAGCCACTGCAGATCTTCTCCTCCTTGACCATTGAGCTGAGCTCCGAAGAACTCGAGGTGCGGACGCTCCAGAAGTTCCGAAAGCTGGTCCAAATCCCGCTCAAAGATAAGGTCTCCTCCATTCCCCAACTAATAAAACTTGTTGTACTTCACGTCCATCTAAAAGAATATAGGATGAGTAAGTTAGTAGAGTGATCAAGTGTGTCAAATTTTATGTATTTTGCAAGAGTTTTTGAGGAACATGAATTTTTATGAAAGAAACAAAGGGATAAGAATGGGAATAAGTTTTTTGTAAATATTTGCTTCCTTTGGTTTTGAAACTAAGTTTTTGGTTCAAACGTCCAGTCTAACTAGGGTCTCCTATGGTCAGGATGGCTCTGATACCAACTTGTCAACACCCGGGTTTTTAATCCCAGATGCCTATTATGCCATACATCGCAATCCCAGGATTCCCATTTTTGCGAGACATAACAGATTTGGATACCACAGTACATCATCCATTACAAACCATACATAAGGTCTTACACAAATAAGGATCTCATGATCCAGTTCTTAATACAACTCAAGCAGCAGAATAACGTAATAATAAAGGTAGCATAGGCGAAGCTCCATCTTCGGGGTCACAGGCAATGCTGACGATGGGAGATGATCCTAGTTGTCGTAACCTTCCTGGGGTCCTTCCTCCTGATACTCCTCTTCATAGTCTGGCCACGGGAATAGCCAGGGACAAAGCCATGAGTACTCTTTAAGTACTCGCAAACTAATACTAACAAGTGAAGGGGGGGTTTTTGTAATAGGACACTAAGCTCTATGGTTGTTTTGCAAAAAGCCAGATTTACCTCTACTAAGTTTTGAAGCAAGAAAAGCTAGTTGAAATTTTATAACACCTAAATGGGAACTTGTATTTCATATCACAACTCTGTTGTGGTCAAGTCAAATTCTCAATCCATTGCACAAGTAATTTTGAAAACATCTGACGGGGGAACAATATGGCCACTCCAACTGTCCATAACCGCGGACACGGCTATTCGAATAGTTTGACACTCTGCAGAGATTGTACACTTTCACCACAACATTCGATACATCCGTCAGGAACAAATCCTGAATTCACCATGCTCAGTATGCGGATAATCAATCCTAACCTTTCAATTACACGCCCTAGTATAAGCACCTCTCCTGTGAGTTTGGCCTCCCAACCATGACCAACTGTCATCTTGGGTACTGCACAGGTGGACAATCTTCACAAGGTAGCCTCAGCTCAAACCTTGGCCGTGAGGGAACCAATACTAAGGTATATAAGTTTCCAGTCAAGCCCTACCCAATCTTCGGGTATTTTGGTTGTACGATAAAATTGGAATGGTATGGCATCCAGACAACCATCAGTTTTATAAAGGGCTAAGGCTCATGCCTTAACATTTTCATCATCAAAATCATCTGGTGTTCGGAAACACATGTCAAAACATCTCAATAGAATGATCCATCTTTCCAAGGTTTTCATAACCATTTTCCACCAAGTATTCCCATCTAAAGTTGATCAAGTTTTATGCTTAGCACTAGCATCTACAAGTGGGGGTAAGTACTAATGAGGGGTGGTAAACTAGTGGAGTTTAACTAAGTTCAATCTCATGCCTTAGGATTACATCAAGATTATCTAGCTTAGGCCAAATTTAATGCTCTTTATGCAACCTTCAACTATCTACAATTTACTTAAGTAAACTCTAAGAGAAAGCTTTGATAAAGAAATAAAGTAGAAAGCTTGCAACTAAAACTAGGATTGGGTTATCAAGTGAGTATGATCACATATGCTTAAGGCATAGGGTTGGCATGGTAACAAGCAAGTATTTGCTTGCATCAGTAACAGTATAAGCTTGATAATTGAATAGCTTGCAAGTATTGGCTTGCAAAGGTCAAATTGATTAGTAAGGCTTGCTAAAGTAGAGTATCTTGCAAGTGTTAGCTTGCCTTGTGCAGAGCAGTGGTTGAAGTCCTCCTCGGCTTCTTCTTCGTAGTATCCTCCTTCCTCCTCGTATCCTTGGTCGGTACTAGCTTCTATGAATAAATACGAGGTACACAATCACCAAACAATACTTAACTACTTTCAATCATCACACACAAGGGTTCTACAGATGATCTAGCATCATCACTAATATTACAAGATTAAAGCACTTGCATTATTTATTTATTTTTAGAAAAGTAATTTCTACTCATTGAAAAACTACTTAAGGTTTAATATTCTCCAAACCAAACATGGGATCATGTTGACACATGTCATCACCACATATTTCAGTACACGGGAATGTGATTTAAAGTGGTGTCACAATTTAATAAGATTTAACCTTTTATTTCACTTAAATAAAGTGACTAGAAATGTCTATGTGGCATTCTTTTATTACTTGGACATTATTTCTGTAAGTAAACCCATATGTTTTTATATATTCTGAAAGGTATGATCAAATGTGATTTTTGAGAGTTGAAATCAACTCAAAAGCTATTATGGTTTACATTTGAAAAATGTTAGAATGCAGAAAAGCTTCTGCCTTGTTATTTTTACCAAGGTTGATCTACAGATCCATATGATTTGAATCCAACGGTCTTGGATTAAGCATTTCAATATCTTTCTAACAAAATTGGTTTTATTCAATTTGGTTCACTGAATCGAGCTGGGTTGATTTGTGAAACTAGGTACAGAACTGAGTTTGAATATAAATAGAAAAAGCTAAATTCAAACGAGTGGGCTGTGCGGGAAAGTTTAACGGGCCGGCCCAGTGTCACTCCGCGGCGCAGGGCGCAACTGACAGGGCGGGTCTACTAGTCAGCGACTCTTAACACGCGAAGCGGTACGGGGTGATGTGGTGCGTTGGATTAGAATTAAGATCGACGGCTGAGGGTCTTCGTCGACAATGAACTAGTCACCGGCGAGCTCGAACCCTAGCGGCTCAGTGGGGGTCGTGGGAGGCTCACCGGGGCTCAGGCGAAGGTCGGTGATGCAGGCCAATGACGAAGTCGACGATGGCGAACTCAGGGGTGGTCGCGGCAGCTCCTGGGGACAAAATCGGCGGCTTCCTTCTCCTCCAGCAGCAGCAGACTCCGGTGAAATTCCGGCGATGCGCTGCTCGCCTTGCTCCGGGAATGAGGTGGGACGATCAGTGAGGTTAGGGGAGTGAGGTGGTGTGAAGAATTCGAGCGGGGGAGGCCTCTATTTATAGTGGCGAGAGGGGACCGACGGGCGCAAGCTGAGCTCGTCGTGGTCGACGGTACAAAGGGCTATCGGCGTGGGCTACGGTAGGAGGCAGTGATGTGCTCCCTGGCGAAGCTCAACGACGTGGTGGCGAGGCGTGGGGCGGTGCTAATCGGTCGGAACGCTGCGGTGCACTGTGCGTGCCCGACGGGAGTTTTAATGGCGCACAGCACGCGTGGTCCGCGCGGCGGCGAACGGGCGTGTCTGCAGGGTTGCTGGGACGGTGGTGATCATGCGTGCACGCGGCGAGGCGGCGCGCGGTCTGTGGGTGCTGGTCGAGCGTGGCGCACGGGGCGCGCTCTCGGCATGCTTGCAGAGCGGCTTGGCATGGCTCGGGCGTGTGGTCCAGGGGCTGGCATCTCTCGCGGCTGGGACAGGGAGTGGCGGTGGGGTGCTAGCTTGCTCCCATACAAGGTTGGCGAGGCTAGTGCTGCTCATAGCTTGCTGTTGACCATGGGGAGGCAATGGTGCACTCAGCCTGCTCACCATTGATGACAATGGCCAGCTTACAGTAGTGCTAGTGATTAGTTAAGGTTGTTAGATGATCTACTAAGGCTAGTGGTGTCCAGAGAGGGAACAAGTTAGTCCCAAAACACTGCTCAACATAGTGTTTTCATTTTGTTTGATTTGTATCTGCAAGGTATTTGACGAAATGGCTGCATGAACTCAAGTTTTGAATTTTAAAATTATTTTTGGTGGGTGTTCTAGGCATGTGCTGGTGATTCTGTGGATGCTTGGGTTTTGCAAATTGAGCTTGTTTGAGTGGTTTTTGAAAAAGTGGGATCTTCCCATATGAAATAGATTCAATTTTAAACTGTCATTTAAACTATGCATTTGAATGTTTCTGGATGATCACAAAGTGGGCCTTGGTACTTTGTTATGAGTACTATCAAGGGGTGCAAAGATCGATATATGTTTCTGTTAAGTTCTGAAAGTTAGAGATAGCCAAAGTAGGCATGGGAGTTAAATTGGCAAAAGTGACCATTCACTTAACTTGATGGTTTTGATTTGTTTGTCTTTGGGAAAAGTTTGAGGATTGTTTATATGATGTTTATTTCACCTAAGAATCATTTTACAAGCAAAGAAACACATAATCATGGAAATTCAAAAGAATCCACATTTTAATGCACACTCATATGAATGCTTTCATATTTTTATTGGAAAAGTTTTTGTTAACCCTAAATTTGGTGATTAGAGTTTGATGATTCTAGTTTAATATTTTTGGGATGTTACAGCGGATCACTCGCCAGCGAGCTGCTTCCAGTCAACGAGGAAGACGACGAAGGCATTTCGCGGAAAACCCCCTAGCATTCTTTTGATTCGCTCCGCAGTCCCTCCACGGCCCCACTAGTCAGCCAGAGAGAAATACAGGTCGGGACGGTTGTTGGGATGCTACTGGCTTAGGTTGGGGTGTTGTGGTTGCTCGTGGGCGATGGATAAGTGAGAGAGGTAATGGGCCATGGGCCAGATCTGATTCCTCTACTATTTTTTTCTTTCTGTTTGTTTTTCTTTTTCCATTTCTATTATCTGTTTTCTTTTCTAATCCTTTTATTTAAGCAATAATTTTGACTTATCTTTATGGAATTCCTTTTCTAATACTTGTAGCAATGATGAATGGTATTTAAAATCATTTTGTGAGTTTTTATCATATAGTGCTATAGTTACTTTATTTTCTTTATAAATATACTTTTCCTATTATTATTTGTAAGGTCTTTTGATATGCATTTAATTGAGCTAATATCCATAAACTTATTATAGAATGCATTACTATTAACTCATGAGATTTGATTCTCATTAACTCATAATATTAAGGAAATTTTTATATGGTGATCCTTTATTATTATTTGATGTATAATATCCTAAGGATTTAACATGGTTAATATTACTCCCATGAATCTAGGGAATAACAAGGTATATATATTATTATAACTAACAAAAGAGTTAGGGTTTGAATTGTGAATGCTTACCCTAGGGTTTAGGGTTCTTAGTTTACTTATATTCTTTTGTTGATGTGAATAAAGATGAATGGCTAAACTATTGTCTTTATGTTTGTGGTCATTATGGATATCACGTTTTTAAAATAATAAGGTTATTTTCCAGAATGACTTATGAGGAAGAATTAACTAAGATAGTTCCTAAGAACATGTGATCATGATAGTTGAAAATGACAAAGATGTGCTTAAGTGATTTTCTATAGGAAAATATTCCTATAAAGTATTGGGGAAATAAGATGATAGATCAATTATATGAAATAGATATTATGTTTGGTTAAAGATTTAGGGTTTAGGTTTTATCTAGCATTTCTATCTTTCATACTTCAATAATTCTATACTTCTAATTAAGGAATTCCTTTCCTAGATGTACTACTTCTCTTTATCCATCATCATGTATTAACATGATGAGATTTACTTCACAAGGATATTCTTATCCACCTATTATTCTTCTAAATCCATTTATAAATCCAATGAGCTTGACACTAAAGCTTTTCATAATCTTCACCTATCCAGACTTGGTTATATCAACTACTCTACTGCCGATAACCTCCAACCTACCAAATGTGTACAGTTACTTCCATCCATGCTCTTCCCTTATCATCCATCACTAATATCACTTCAATAGATGTATACATCAAACTACTTCACCTTAAGTGCTTACTATTCTTTAAGAGGAATATTATTACTTCAATAACTTCATGCTACTCTAACTTCATCTTAGTCATATTATCTTATATCTACTTAATTCCAATATCTTAGATTCAAACTTCACATCATATAATGGTGACTTAGGATAACATATCTATACTAGGTTTCAATCATGTTTTATCCACCAATGTCACTTATACATGATATAAGCATTCAATCCTGGTGAGTAAGGCATGATCATTATAATCCTTTGATCCTTTATGGTTTAGGTTTCCAGTAGGCTAATCAAGGCTTCCATCCATACATTATAGTTGTATTATAATTATCTTCTGTTTAGCTCTATTGGATTAAGAGATATAATTCATTGACTATACCTACTTGATCCAATAGGACTACTCCTGGTAGCTATCTTCAGGGTTCATCCTTGTAATCTTCTCTATCACCATATACTTATATATTCCATATAACTCTTCTTTCATTTTAGGAGTGAGTTTAACTCCATCAATTATCATATTGATTTCATTCTCTTCCAACACTCCCATCATATATATGATATTTAAAACTAACATTACCACATATCTCTTCTTACTTCTTTCTCTAAAGGATTTGAGTGATTGCTATGATGAGAACAAGAGTTGATAGATCAGGAATTAATAGGTTTAATAATTGGTGAATCAATAGTTGATTACTCAACATTGATGAACAACAGATATTAGAATATGATTCAATATAAATGGTAAAGATTGATATGGAAAGAAAGATATATGGTGATTGATCTTGACTTGGTTTCTTTCCTAATCAATCTTACTAAAGAGTTAAGGTTAGGTATTACCATGATACTCATGGTATAAATAAATGAGATTAAGATAGATCAAGATTTAGTTGTTACATTCCTATTACTTAAGTTATGTTTATAACTTGGTATTCATGAGTTGTGTAATGAATACTAGGATATGATTACTTAAGGATCAAATATTAACTATTAAATAATGTATTAGGGTTTAACCTTCATTACATTTGATCTTCCCTTAGATCAAATCTCCCTTACCCAAAATAAGGTTTTAGCAAAGGTCATATTAAAACTTATCGTAGTCAACTTGATGATCTACTTCAATTCCATCAAGTTGAGAGAAGCTTCAATCACTTTGGCAAGTTTTTTATTTAAAATCATGAAAATTATTTGGATTTTCTATGCATGAATTCAACACACACGTCTGTGTTCAGTGTATTTCTGAGCTCTAATGATGGGATGTTACAGGTTCTCTTTCTGCTCATCATGTGCCTGTAGGGTTTGCAACATAGAAAACAAAAAATTTCCTACGGTGGGAACAACTATGTACCAAGATCTATCTACTAGATACAAGCAACGGGCAGATATACATCCGTAGAGAACATACCGTTGAAGACCGACAAAGCTTAACAAGGTTGAACTCGTGGTTGATGTAGACGAACTCTTGCTGATCTCAAGATCGAGAGGAAGTCCTAGCGCCGCAAATCAGCGGCGCATCCGTGCTCGCACACATGTCCGAGGCACCGAGCAACCTCCACCTCCTCTCTCCAGCGATGCAGCGGAAGCACAACTCTTTCTTGCCGAAAATCCACTGGGACATGTATCTCGCTAGTCCGAGACCATGGGGGATAAACTATAGGGGGAGAGAGATCCTTCACGAGGAGGTGTGAGTGAGAGAGAGGGATGGGGCTCCTTTTATAGGAGGAGGGGGTGCACCCCAATGGGGTGGCCGCCAGCCATGGGGGCTGCCTCCACCCCTTCCTCCATTATGTGGGTGGAAGCTCCACTCACAAAAATGGCTCTTCATTTCTCCACTCAAAATTCCCATTAAATTTCCACCAAATTTAATGCAAACTCTCTTTAAATAAAACTCCATTTATTTATTTAGAATTTTGGCAATAACCTTAATGACAAACATTCACATATAACCCCTAGCTAGTATTTCATTTCACATGCAGAGACACTTTCTGCAATTTCACCCGAAAATAGTTTCAGTGTCTAGTGAAATAAATTCCTGCGCTTTGTTATTCTTTTCAGCATGAAACTATTTGCTCCAAATGGTGTCAGTGTCTCTTAAGTGTGTCACCCTATGGTTCGCGAATAATGCGGACATGATCGAGACCCCTCTTGGATCAATAATCAGAAGCGGGACATGGAGATCCATACTGACTCCCACACATTCAATGATGACTTTCTTGTGATCGTGAGAACCTTTTACGCTAGTAACTTAATCCCTTTGTCTTGTGATATATTACATGTCCGAGATTCGATCATCGGTATCTCCATACCTAGTTTGATCTCATTACTGACATGTACTATTTTCTTGTTCCCGTGATATAACATTCTAGTGATCAAATCACTTGCTTGCAAGCTAATCAATGTGATATCATGAGAGGGCCTAGAGTATATCTATCCGTCATCGGGATGAACAAATTCCACTCTCGATCCATGGGCCTCAACATAACACTTTAGTAGTACTGAACCCATCTTTATAATCACCATGTTACGGTGTGACGTTTGATGTAATCAAGATACTCTTCCAGTGTTAGTGATTGACATGATCTCATGGTCTAAGGATTAGTATTACTTTGTATGATGTTATAGCAATATAAACTCAATGACTTTGATCGTAATGCTATACTTCGGATGAATGTTCATCACACCATTCCAATAATGTTGTGACCTTGTTATTAACAACATCCAATGTCCATGATCAGGAAACCTTGATCGTCTTGTTAATCAATGAGCTAGTTTATAAGAGATGCATAACTAGGAACTTTCTGTTTGTTTATTAAACACGCATGTATTAACGTTTCCGTATTAGTACAATTATAGCATGCAAAATAAACATCTATCATATACTTGGAATATACATAATAACCACTTTATTATTGCCTCTCATGGCATATTCCCTTCAGTATCCCACTTGCACTAGAGACAATAATCTAGTTACATACTGATAAATCTAACACTGATGGAGTTCTGGTGTTGATCATGTTTTGCTCTAGGGAGAGTTTTAGTCAATGGATCTGCTACATTGAGATCCGTGTGTACTTTACAAATCTTTATATCTCCATCCTTGAGATGCTCGTGGATGGAGTAAAACTGGCTCTTAATATGCTTGGAATTCTTGCGAGACCTTGGTTCTTTGGCATTGGCTATGGCACCATTGTTGTCACAATAGATCACCATTGGGTCCAACGCGCTTGCAACCACACCTAGTTCGGTTATGAACTCCTTCATCCAAACTGCTTCCTGAGCCGCTTCCGAAGCAGCAACATATTCGGCCTCCATTGTTGATCCCGCCACCACGGGTTATTTGGAACTACTCCAACTAACCGCTCCACCATTCATGAGAAATACATATCCGGATTGGGACTTCGAGTCATCCAGATTGGTGTCAAAGCTAGTGTCGACATAAAATTTAGCGATGAGCTCTTCTTCACCTCCATATACGAGAAACATATCCTTAGTTCTTCGCAAGTACTTAAGGATATTCTTGACTGCTATCCAGTGTTCCGATCCTGGATCAGATTGGTATCTACTAGTTAAACTAATAGCATGTGCCACATCCGGTCTTGTACATAGCATGGCTTACATTATAGAGCCTATGGCTGAAGCATAGGGGACTTTGTCCATTATCTCTCTTTCTTCCGCCGTAGCCGTACTTTGAGTCCTACTCAATGTCTTTCCTTGCAACATAGGTAAGAACCCCTTCTTACTTCCGTCCATTTTAAATTTCTTTAAAATCTTATCAAGGTATGTACTTTGTGATAGCCCTATTAGGCGCCTATATCTATCCCTATAGATCTTTATGCCTAATATGTAAGATGCTTCACCTAGGTCCTTCATTGAAAATTTGCTGTTTAGATAACTTTTAACACTGTTTAAAAGATCTATATCATTTTTGATCAATAATATGTCATCCACATATAATATCAGAAATGCCACGTCACTCCCACTCACTTTCTTGTAAATACAAGCCTCTCCATAAGTTTGAATAAATCGAAACTCTTTGATCACCTCATCAAAGCAGAGATTCCAACTCCGGGATGCTTGTTTCAGTCCATAGATGGATCGCTGAAGCTTGTATACCTTGTCAGCATCCTTAGGATCGACAAAACCCTTTGGTTGTACCATATACAACTCTTCTTCAATGTTGCCATTGAGGAACACAGTTTTGACATCCATTTGCCATATCTCATAGTTGAAATATTCAGCAATTGCTAACATAATCCTAACTGACTTTAGCACCCCTACGGGAGAGAATGTCTCATCATAGTCAACTCCTTGAATTTGTCGAAACCCCTTTGCGACAAGTCGAGCTTTATAGACGGTTACATTACAATCAGAATTAGTTTTTCTTTTGAAAATTCATTTATTCTCCACAGCCTTTCGGTCATGAGGTAAGTCCACCAAGGTCCAAACTTGGTTTTCGTACATGGATTCCATCTCGGATTTCATGGCTTCTTGCCATTTATTGGAATTCAGGCTCATCATCGCTTCTTCATATGTCACAGGGTCATCAATTTCATCGACCATGAAATTCATAACAGGATTTCCGTACAGCTCGGGAGCTGCACGTGTCCTACTAGACCTGCGAGGTTTGGTAGTATTATCTTTCGGAGCTTCATGATTGTTATCATTAGTTCCCTCTTCATTTGGTGAAGTCAACTTCGGAACGGCTTCCGGTGCTGTGCTACTCTCCATACTATGAAGAGAAGGTTCTACAACCTCTTCGAGTTCTACCTTTCGACTACACACACCTTTCGGGAGAAACTCTTTCTCTAGAAAGGATCCATTCTTGGCAACGAAAACCTTGCCCTCGGATCTATGATAGAAGGAATACCCAATAGTTTCCTTAGGGTATCCTATGAAGACGCATTTTTCTGCTTTGGGTTCGAGTTTATCCGGTTGAAGTTTCTTCACATAAACATCGCATCCCCAAACTTAAGAAATGACAGCTTAGGTTTGTTTCCAAACCACAATTCATACGGTGTCTTTTCAACGGATTTAGATGGTGCCTGATTTAAAGTGAATGCGGCAGTTTCTAGTGCATAACCCCAAAATGACAGTGGCAAGTCCATCAGAGACATCATAGATCGAACCATATCTAGTAAAGTACGATTACGACGTTCCGACACACCATTTCGCTGTGGTGTTTCAGCAGGTGTGTGTTGTGAAACTATTCCACACTCTTTGATATGTGTGCTAAACTCGTAACTTAGATACTCACCTCCACGGTTGGACCGTAGAAATTTGATCTTTCTATTACGATGATTTTCCACTTCACTCAGAAATTCCTTAAATTTCTCAAAGGTTTCAGACTTGTGTTTCATCAAGTAGATATAACTGTATCTACTCAAATCATCCGTGAAAGTAACAAAATAACGATATCCACCTCGCGCTGACACACTCATTGGACCACACACGTCAGAGTGTATGATTTCCAATAAATCTATCGTCCGTTCAATTGAACCGGAAAACGTCGTTCTAGTCATCTTGCCCATAAGGCATGGCTCACATGTATCAAATGATTCGAAATCAAGTTATTCCAAAAGTCCATCCGAGTGGAGCTTGTTCATGCGTTTAACGCCAATATGACCTAGACGGCAGTGCCACATATATGCAGATATATCATCATTAAGTTTAATCCTTTTAGCATCAACATTATGAATATGTGTAACACTATTATCGAGATCCAACAGAAATAAACCATTCATTATCGGTGCATGACCATAAAATATATCATTCATATAAATCGGACAACCATTGTTTTAAGATTTAAATGAATAACCACTCCGCATCAAACATGATCCGGATACAATGTTCATGCTCAGTGCTGGCACCAGATAACAATTATTCAAGTTTATAACTAATATTGATTGTAAGTGGAGAGGTAGCGTTCCGATGGCGATCACATCAACGCTTGATCCATTGCCGACACGCATCTTGACCTCACCCCTTGCTAGTGGTCGCTTGTTCTGTAGCCCCTGATTCGAGTTACAAATATTAGCAATTGAACCGGTATCAAATACCCAAGTGCTACTGCGAGTACTAGTCAAGTACACATCAATAACATGTATATCGAATATACCTTTGTTTGCCTTGCCAGCCTTCTTGTCTGCCAAATACTTGGGGCAGTTCCGCTTCCAGTGGCCAGTCCCCTTGCAATAATAGCACTCGTTATCAGACTTAGGGCCAACTCGGGATTTCTTTTCAGGTATGGCAACCGGCTTGCCGCCCTTCTTTCCCTTCTGTTTACCCTCCTGTCTTTCTTGAAACCGGTGGTCTTATTGATCATCAACACTTGATGTTCCTTCCTGATCTCCACTTTTGCAGTTTTAAGCATTGACAGAAGCTCGAGGAGAGACTTCTTCATGCCTTGCATGTTATAGTTCATCACAAAGCTCTTAAAGCTAGGTGGCAGAGATTTGAGAACACGATGGATGCCTAAGTCAATGGGAAATTGTTATTCCCAAGGACACAAGCTTATCGGTGTAACCTGACATCTTGAGTACATGCTCACTAACGGAGCTGTTCTCTTCCATCATGCAGCTAAAGAACTTTTCTAAAGCATTATAACTCTCTGCAGCAGGATGGGTGTTGAAAATAGTTTTCCACTCACCCATTGTATCAAAGGCGTTGCCGTTTTCGTAACACTTTCGAAGTTCTGGCTCTAGCCCATACAATATGCCGCAATGAACTAAGTTGTGGTCCTCCTAATGAGTCAGATAGACGTTCTTTTCCTCGTCAGGGGCATCATAAAGTGGTGGGGGGCCTAGCGGTACTTCTAGCACATATTGTTTTTATGGAGCAGAGAGGATAATCCTCAAATTCATGGCCCAGTCGGTAAAGTTGCTACCGTTCATTGCAAGTTTCTCTTTCGCCATGAACACATTGAAATTAAAAGCAGGTGGTGCCATCTATAACAGAATTTGTAAAGTTTAGACTAAGTTTATGATAGATTGAGTTCAACTAATCCAAAATTAAGAATGAACTCCCACTCAAAAATGACATCCCTCATGCCTTTTTGGTGATTACATGAACCAAATCCACTACACCAAGTCCGATCATCACGTGAGTCGGTGTAGATTCAAAGGCGAGCATCAAATGGGAATCATATCTTTCATATGACTCATTCTTAACCTTTGGGTCCATGTTACGAGGCTATGTATTCACATGCTAGGCTCGCCAAGTAAGAAGCTTAGTATTCGCGTGTGTAAACTGTCTTACACCCGAAATATGATCGTGGATCCAAGAACACCCGATCATCACGTGATGTCTTGAAGCGGTGAAACATAATCGGTGCATACTTAAGGGAGAACACATTTTTATCTTGATATCTAAATGAGGGATTATCTTATTATGCTAGTAAAATGCCAAACAAGCAATATAATATGCAACAAACATCTCATGTGAAAAGTGAAATGATATGGTTCTTGCACTTGATCTCCATCATGTGCATCATGGTATGATCGTCATCATTCCTCTATGTGTAAGGCCAAGGTCTATGGAACTTACACGTTATGTGTGTTGTAAGAGTATAGACTCATACTTTTACTTACAACATCACCATATCATGACACTAGCCCAGCAACAATCTAAACTAGACGCTTCTAATTTATACATTACAAGTTTTCCGTGGCTTAGGACTTTCGAAGATAGAACCATTCTTACCTACGAACATGAACCACGAGGATAACCAAATTGTTGAAAACTCATTGCAAATTAGATATTGACTATAGTAGGAGAGACAAACACCCCTAGCCACTTATGCAAAACTAGTTGCATGTCAAGCGTGGAACAGGTCTCATGTGTGAGGACATGTAAAGTTTGTCCGGGCCGCTTCATTCCACTATGCTACCAATATCCAAAGTACAACTAAGAAGCAAGAACATGATCATCATCGCCCACATATACATATGTGTACTACCCGTGCAAAGCATCTACGCATAGATCCAGCTCTGATACCACTGTAGGGTTTGCAACATAGAAAACAAAAAATTTCCTTACATCTATCTACTCGATACAAGAAACGGGAGGATATACATCCGTAGAAAACATATCCTTGAAGACCGACAAAGCTTAACGAGTTTGAACTCGTGGTTGATGTAGATGAACTCTTGCCGATCTCAAGATCGAGAGGAAGTCCTAGTGCCACAAATCAGCGGCACATCCGTGCTCGCACACACGTCCGAGGCACCGAGCAACCTCCTCATCCTCGCTCCAGCGATGAAGCGGAAGCAAAACTCTTTCTTGCCAAAAAGCCACCAGGAACATGTATCTCGCTAGTCCGAGACCATGGAGGATAAACTAGAGGGGGAGAGAGAGATCCTTCACGAGGAGGTGTGAGTGAGAGAGAGAGGGAGGGCGCTCCTTTTATAGCAGGAGGGGGGCATCCCAAGGGGGTGGCTGCCGGCCATGGGGGATGCCCCCACCCCTTCCTCCATTATGTGGGTGGAAGCTCCACTCACAAAAATGGCTCTTCATTTCTCCACTCAAAATCCCACAAAATTTTTGGCAATAACCTTAATGACAAACATTCACATATAACCCCTAGCTAGTATTTCATTTCACATGCAGAGACACTTTCTGCAATTTCACCCGAAAACAGTTTCGGTGTCTAGTGAAATAAATTTCTGCGCTTTCTTATTCTTTTCAGCATAAAACTATTTGCTCCAAATGGTGTCAGTGTCTCTTAAGTGTGTCACCCTATGGTTCACGAATAATACGGATATGATCGAGACCCCTCTTCAATCAATAATCAGAAGCGGGACATGGAGATCCATACTGACTCCCACACATTCAACGATGACTTTCTTGTGATCGTGAGAACCTTTTATGGTAGTAACTTACACTACTAGGAAAACGGATATAGGTAATCAGCACATCTGTGGCTCACATGTTTGAAGTGACCCACGGCTAAAACAGGTGTGGCTCACCTATGGGCAGTGCCCTACTAGTAACTAGAACAACCGTGGTGCACATGGTCACAGTGCGCCACAGATATGTGTGGGCCAGGGCCCTGCTGGCCGCATGCCACATACCCGTAGCGCGCATGGGGGAGGTGCGCTACGGTTGTTAGGGATAGCCGTAGCGCACATGTGGCAAGTTTTTTACGCCTATGTGAAGCCCCCTATGCTCCTTAAATGGGCAAAAACATCCTTGGCGCACTCTGGCATGTGCGCCACGGATGTGATTTTTCCCTATGGCGCACTAGCGCCATGTGTGCCACGGATGTGTCGACCATTCATGTGCACATGTGATCATGGGATCATCCCACCACCCCACACTTCACTTTCCCCTTCTTCTTCCTCCTTAGATCTAGTCGGGATCCTTCTCCTTCCCACCTCAATTTCTCCACTCATTCACCATTTTTAGCATGTGGAACTTGCCTTGGATGTTACATACGTAATAGTGGAAGCTCTTCGCTCTCTCATCTCCTTCTCTGGTATCGATCGCGCGCACCTCTCCTTTCCATCTTCTCGCGATCTCGGTCTCTCATCTCGGTAAGTTGTCGATGTAAGGATGTGTTCATGTGTATATGGATGATATGCTCATATGTATGTAGATGATTGATGCTCATGATGTGTGTATGTAGAGTATCGATGGTCATGTGTGTGTATATATATGGAGAGTATCGATGCTCATATGCATGCATGTGTGCATGGAGAGGATAATGATGTGTTCATGTGTGTATGGATCGGTCTCTCTCTCTCGTGTTTGTGTGTGAACAAGTTGCCATTTGTTTTGCCAAAATGTTGATTCATTTCCATTTTGGCAAGACTTTGGCATTTCGCAAAGGTCCTAATTTTAGGATAGGTCATGCCGAAATTTTCTATCGACCATTGCATGCATGCATTGATTATGTGGTTCTAATAGACTTCTAATTGTACCGTGTACACCGTGCAGGAAAAAATGGTGCTCATAATGAGCGAAGGCATTGTGGCTAGATTTTTGAAACGTGCGATGGCCGACATGATACGAAATAACAAGATGGAGATAAGATGTCTGTGCAGAAGATGCAAACTCAACTGGGTGATCGACCCAGATTCCGGGAATCTGCAGGCACACTTGCTCCGCCATGGTTTCATGGATGGATACACTCGTTGGATAAGCGATGACGAAGACGATGGAGACAGTGAAGGTGGGCAACATGACGATGATCATCATGGCGAGAACGGGCGAGATGATGAAGAGTCTCCTGGAGATGGTGAAGGTGCGGAAGCAGACCGGGATGATGGTGATGTAGATGCCGGAGGAGCAGACGATGATGAAACAACGTCAGGCTGGGTGAGGGACCCTTATGTGCAAGAGCTGCTTCTCAAGCAGACGAGTAACGCCAGGGCTGCGGCTAGAGAGAAAGCCAAGCTTGCGCAACTTGAGAAAGACGCGGTTACTCCATTGTATGAAGGATGCAGGCCCGATGATACCCGGTTGAATGTAACGCTCAAGGCTATGGAGATGAAGGCAAAACACAAATTAAGCGACGCAAGCTTCGACAATATGATGGCATTCTGGCACGATCGTCTCCCGGAGGGGAACACGTGTCCAACTAGTATCGAGGACGCCAAGAAAATCATTTGTCCTCTCGATCTACCGCATGTTAGATATCACGTATGCATCAACGATTGCATCATTTATCGGGGCGAGGACGCGGAGAAAACCACATGTCCGGTGTGCGGCGTGAGTCGATACAAGAAAGGGAAGAAAGCACCTCGAAAAGTGGTATGGTACTTTCCTATCACTCCTCGTCTGCAGCGTTATTTTGTGGACCCTAAGGAAGCGAAACTCATGCGATGGCATGTGGAAAGGAAGAAGCCAGGAGATGACGATGACCGCGAAAAGGATGATCTGCTAACGCACCCTTCAAATGCTAGCCAGTGGAAAGCATTGGACCTCGAATTCCCAGAATTTGGTGGAGATTCGAGGAACATCAGGTTTGGTGAAAGCACCGATGGACTCAATCCGTTCAGTAGCCAGAGCAGCACGCATAGCACTTGGCCCGTGTTTGTATGGATGTACAACCTCCCTCCATGGTTGTGCATGAAGAAGAAGTACATACAAATGAGTATGCTAATTCAAGGGCCGAAACAACCTGGTACCGACATCAATCTGTATCTCGGGCTGTTGAAAGAGGAGATAGCCACATTATGGGAATCTGGAGCCAATACTTACGACGCCGTCGCACAAGATTATTTCACTATGAGAGCCGCGTTGGTCACTAAGGTGCAAGACTATCCAGGTTGCGGGTATATCTCGGGGCAGGTTATCCAAGGATTCTGCGCATGCCTAAGGTGCATGGATAACACAAGCTATCTCCAACTAGAGAAAGATCCAGGGTCTTCGAAAACCGTGTTCATGGCGCACCGGAGGTGGCTCGGCAAGAATGATCCATGGGGAAAATATGGAGACCTGTTCGATGGTAAATCCGAGACCCGAGGAATCCCAGAGCGTAGGAGCAGCGAAGAAGTGGAAGAGTTGCTGAAAAACTGGAAAGATTGTCCTAAGCCTGGAAAGAAGCGAAAGAGGCAGCAAGACAAGCCACTGATGAAGGTATGGAAAACAAGGTCTGTTTTCTGGGAGTTGCCATACTGGAAGTTTCTCCGCACGCCTCATAGCCTCGACATCATGCATATCACGAAAAACGTGTGCGAGAGTCTGGTCGCCACCATAATCAACATGCCAGATAGGACGAAAGATGGTCTGAAATCAAGGCACGACCTGATATTCATGGGTATCCGGAAGGAGCTTCACGGAGGGCACACTACTCCTGATGATCAGGAAGATGACGATGATCATGAGTCGGAGACAACACAAGGTCGTCAGAAGGGTAAAAAGTTCAAGAAGAACGAATATTACTACCCTCCTTCTTGCTTCACTCTAAGCCAGGATGATATCAAACAGTTTTTCAAGTGCCTTCTAGGAGTCAAATTTCCTTACGGCTACACGGGCAAGAGAAGCAGATACCTAGACGAGGCGAAGCAGAGGTTTAGTGGCATGAAGTCTCACGACTGTGCCGTGCTAATGAAGCAGGTACTTCCAGTTGCACTAAGAGGGATAATGGACGAGCACGTCCGTGAAACGTTATCTGGCCTCTACAAGTTTTTCGACGTCATCTCTAGGAAGTCGATTGGAGTGAATCAGCTCGGGAGGCTACAGGAGGAGATCGTGGTGATACTATGCGAGCTTGAGGTCTACTTCCCGCCCGCATTCTTTGATGTTATGGTGCATTTGCTGGTCCATGTCGTGGAGGACATCATCCAACTCGGGCCGATGTTCCTCCGCAGCATGATGGTGTTCGAAAGGATGAACGGAGACATCAAGGGATACGTTCGCAACAGGTCCCGTCCAGATAGAAGCATAGCCAAGGGCTTTCTGGCCGAAGAGTGCATCTCTTTCTGCACGAATTATCTAGACATCGAGAACCCTGTCGGTCTTCCCGTCAACAGGCACCTTGGCAAGCTCGACGGATCTGGTCACCGAGAGGGTCGACGCATACTGCATGCAGACTTCGATTTTCGATGCGCAGACTTTGATCGATAAAACTCTTCGCTCTACAGCATTTAGAACTGGTCGATCCTTGGGTACAAAAGCACAAAAGGTTAATCGAGAAGAAGTACAGTGACCGGGACATACAGAGGACGCAGGGAGAAATAATCCAAGAGCATAACTCAGATTTCACGCGTTGGTTTAGGCAGACGCTCCTTGATAATCCCCCGCGATCGCATTCTTCTGACACGGAAAAGATCATATTCACCTTGTCGCAGGGACCGATGCAAAACCTGGTGAACTATCAGGCGTATGATATCAACGGCTACACATTCTACACGGAGGAAAAGGACAACAATTGTGATTATCAGAACTCAGACGTAACGTCGGAATTCTACACCGATGACAACATGAAGGAAAGATTCTACGGAAGAAACGAGGAGATCTGGGAGCTCGACTAATGTGGATAAAAGGTGCCAATGTTCCGTGTTAGATGGGCAAAGACCGTCGAAAGAGAAGACCGGTATTTCACAACCATGGTTCTACCAGAAGCATCCAAATCCAAGGCCGCCGGTGCGAACGTGGCCGCAAAAAATGAACCGTGGGTACTGGCTACCAAAGTGGACCAATGTTTTTCATTACCAGCCCGACAAATCCTAGTCGTGTTGTCGTGAGGCGAGGAAAAAGAAACATCATCGGAATGGATGGAGTCGCCAACGAGCAAGACTTCGACCAGTACGGCGATCCAAAGATTGAAGATGACGACGACTACGACGCAGCAACATACATCACAAGAAGAAAAAGGACAACCCTACCCAAAAAAGGTAGCCCGTTCAAAAGAAGAAACATTAAAGTGCCGGGGCTAAATTATTCAACCGCGACAAAGAAGGGAAAAAAGATTGTAAAACGCTAGCTCGAAAAATATTTTAAACACGTGGTCAAAAAAGATTGTAATATTCATGGACAAATTATTATGAAATTTAGTTATACTTTGAATCATATTTGTACCACTTTTATGACATATATTATCACTTTTGGGCATTTTTGGAATATTTAAAAGTATTTTAAAAACAAAACAAAACTTCTATGGCATATATCACCACTTTTGGGCATTTTTTGGAACATTTAAAAGTATTTTTGAAATAAAATTAAAAAAGGTGGGCACCAGGATTCGAACCTAGGTGCTCATATATTGAGAATAGAGCTAAGGGCGGAACTAGTGGGATAGGCTAGTGTAGTTGTTAGACAGTGGAGTTACAGCCATCTTATACAGTCGATAAAAGCCGATAGGCATAGCGCACTATGCCCAAGTGCGCTACAGATATCCGTAGCGCACTATGCCCAAGTGCGCTACGCCTATCTGGGCACGGCTGGTCAACCGCACCACACATCCGCCTCTCATGCCATCTCAGACACCATCTCAATCAAGCCTGAGCCCGAGCCCTGTGCCTTCGCGCCTCTCGATCCGCTGCCTCGCCAGCCGCCGCCGCTCGAGGAGGAGGCCGTGGAGCAAGAGGAGGCCTGCGCTGCTTAGCTCGATCCGAGGAGGAGGAGGCCCGTGTGCATCCGAGGAGGAGGAGTCCATGGAGGAGCCCTCATCCGCCCGCCAGCCATCGTCGTCCGCCCACCCGCCATCATCATCCGCCTGCCATCGTCATCCTCATCTCAGAGGTGAGTGTCGCCCCTCCCCTCTCTCCCTCTATCCCCTCTCTCTGTAGGCCTTGGTTAGGGTTCAGATTAGAGGTTAGGGTTCAGATTAGGGTTGGGTAGTGAGAATGGGTTCAGATTAGGGTTGGGCAGTGAGGTTAGGGTTCAGATTAGCATTTGCTCTTGTTGAATGGGTTCTAGCACCCTAAACATCCTTGCTAAGTACTTCTATGTACTGTATGTTGCTACTGTTGAATGCTGGGTTCTAAAACCCTAAGTACTAGTGATGGTGATGCATGGAATTTGGGTATATGAATATATGTGTGTTCTGTTGAAATGGATCAGTGGATGGATGTCACATTTCTATGCCTCTTCTTGCTATTTTCTGGTGTCACTTGTTCATTTGAGTTGATGATGATCATCCCACCAATATATAGATGCTAGTTAGTAGAAATTGCTGCTTCCTGATGGAAACATGGCTTCTGTTGGAATAGATAGCTTCCAGATTTTTATGTGCCTCTGATTACTATTTGCTGGTGCCACTTTGTTTGTTTCACTTGATGATCATCATCCCAGAAATCTCATGAGAAGTTCCTCCTGCCAGATATGCAGGGATATGGGTTTTACAATTCTTTGTCAATGTTTGTATTATGTTCTGTGAGCTTGGTTCTTGTCTTGGTCTTTTATGTTTTGATTTCGGCTGAGTTGCTCAGGGAAGAAGCATTGGTTCTTGACGTAGAACCGCTGCCCAGAGTGCCTTCAGGGTCCTGATGTTTAGTCAGGTTACTTCCCTGGACATCCTCTTGGTTGGATCTAGCCAGCCGGGGGTGTTCTGTTTGTACCTGTAACTTTGTATCTCAGTTCTCTAAGAGGCATACGCCGATCATGTAATGTGCATGATCAGCCATTGTCACATACTACTAATATGTGATCACAGTCACACCTGATATGGCCAGCACTAGCTCAATGCTGCATGTTGAGTGACATTTCTGTCACACGGACACTCCATATGCAGGGAGTAATAAAAACAGTACTTACAGAGTGGTTTTGGTGATAAATCTACATGCAAATGATGAAGTGATGTCATCATTTGCATGTTGTCATTTGATATCATCAAGCATTAGTTAGGTTCTGAGATAGTTGTTTGGAAGCTAGCACTTGGTTATGATCAGAAGCACTTGGTTCTGGTGTATTCTCATTTTTGTTATTGTTGTAGCACTTGAAATTGTGCTTGTTCTTGTACGAAGCACTTTATTATGTCGTGTATGCAGGTTCTTGTATGAAATGAGTCCCGATTTTTGCCGGAATGTTGATTAACTTCCATTTCGGCAGAAATCAGGCACTCCTAGTTTAAGAAAATTAGCAAAGGTCATGCCGGATTTTTCCGTGCATTTAACCAATTATTTGTTTTTTATTAGTGCAAAGATGTCTGACAACGACGAGGCTGGATGTTCTAAGTGCATCAGCGCTGAAGGAGAACTCAGACCTCTGAATAAACAATTGACATTCGAGGAGGCCCAATGCTAGAAGACGATGAAGAATACCATCCTTCGGAGAGCGAGGATGATGAGATGGAAGACACGGAGGAAGAAGCCAAAGGAACGGCGGGTGATGAAACCACTAATGGCGGCGAGGGCACAGGGAGTGGTAGCAATCCTCCTAAGAAGAAGAAGAAGAAGAAGAAGAAGAAGAAGAAGAAGAAGTCGAAGGAACGGCACCCGAACACGGTCGGAACCGTTAGGGAGGAAATTACCGAAGTGAGCCCAACAGGGGTTCCTTTGGAGCCCGACATGGTCGTTAGAGGGTACGGTGGGCAAGTGGCGGCGATCACCTGGACAACCATCTCGATCAACACCGAGAATCTCCGGCATGAAGATAATGGCCACTTGCGCACACTCCTCTTCGAGAAGCTGCACGCAAGATACAAGTTCCCCGCTGAGTATCAGAACACAAATTATCATGGGAACAAAGTAAACAAATCCGCCCTCACAAAGATGAGCACCGATACAGCCAGCTGGAGAACCGGATAAAGAAGAAGATCTATAAAGAAGGCAAAAGTCTCGAGGAGATCCGGAAGATTAACCCAGATCACGAAGATCAGTTCCGGGAGTTCAA
This sequence comes from Avena insularis, assembly GCA_023614405.1. Taxonomy (NCBI): domain Eukaryota; kingdom Viridiplantae; phylum Streptophyta; class Magnoliopsida; order Poales; family Poaceae; genus Avena; species Avena insularis. The sequence continues at coordinate 48,810,247 of CM042687.1, read as the reverse complement.
GGAGAGGTGTGAATCGAAGAGCCCCGCCAATAGTAATCGGGGAAAGGTGCTGCAGGCGATGAATATAGGTCATCACCATCTCGGATCTAGTGGATACAGAACTGCGGAGGCCAAATGGAATAAGGAGGACGAAGAGTATAGATCTAAGGGGATAGAAAACCCCTTTGCGAAATTCGAACCCGGGCAGGTTCGAAACTTCATCAGGGCCCGTTACCATGTGGACCCAAAAACCAAACAACTCACCACAGATCCTGCGGTGAAGGAATTCGAGGAAATTGTGGTAAGTAATCTAATTACCACGGATCAACTCGATTGCATTCTAATCGATGAAGTCTAGTTTCTAAACGATTCACTGTTACTTCTTCTGCAGGAGGAGGAAATTGTTGCTGGTCATGGATCCCAGGGTTCCTCATCCCAGGGGTCGATAGCGGCCACCCGGTGGGATAACCCTTTTAACAGGGCGATGAATCGGGCCAAGAAAATAGAGCCAGTTACGAAGAAGCCTCGTCGGCTGGCCGTCTAGACGGCCTCGGGGGTAAGAATTGGGTGGACCATTTTGGTCCACCGCCGAGGACGCGTGTGGCGTCGTCGGGAAGGAGCGAGTAGGAAAACCGCGAGGTTCAAGAACTTAAGGAAAAAGTGGCGCGGATCCCGTAGATCGTCCAAGACAACCTGGCAATCACCCTCACGTCCATCCTGCCTACCTTGGTGGAGTCAATAGCGAACTGGAGTGCGGGTGGTCGAGTAGGGCCATGCCCGATTCCAAGCATGGTCAGCAGCCACTCGAACAACACGGCGCCGACGAATCAGGCGAACTATGTGTTCGTGACTCCGCCCGCTAGCACCGCGGCGGCGCAAATGTTGGTGACTCCCCCTGCCATCACCGTGGCGCCGGACATGTTGGTGGCCCCCCTGCCATCGTCGCGGTGGCACCGGAGCTCCAAGTACCCGGTAGGGAGAATACACCGGCGGCCAGCACCGCGCCATCAAGCAGCCCCTCCGTCTCTTGCACGCCCGTCACCGTATGCGGTGCCTCAACATTAGCCGATCTCGACGCCATCACGGTAAACAAATTGCTTTACCGCCTTTCATGCCATCTATTACTCTTATGGCATCTCTGACAACGCCGTACATGTTTTCCGCAGACGGATGTTCCTTGCACTCTCTTATGCTACGTGAAAAACGAGCTGAGGGATGTTGCCAAGGGTACCATCGTTCAACCCTTGCAGCGCACGTTCCACTCAAGGCCGATGCTAGATAGCGTGCACAGGGTTAAAATTAGTTGGGTGCTAAGGGGCTGCGACGACCTGGAACCTCTCATTCAACCCCCAGGAGCGGATGAAGAAGAGCCGGCTGTCCTCAGAAGTTGCTTCGACTTATTCTTGCAATGGCCAAAGAGCATGATCTGTTTGGGGACGGCGGGGGCCATCACGCCACAGACAACAGCACCGCCTGTCCTGACAGGGACGAGCGGTGGCAAGGCCCCTTACCACCCTCGCCGTCACCTCCACGCGGTGGGTCAGATGATCATGTTCATGATATGCACATGGCGCAGGATCCGGCCGAGGATGATGAAGACTGGAATGATCACTTCTTCAACACTCAGTTTAGCAACAAAGACCTAGCTGGTGGCCCTAGAGAGAAACCCACTATCACCAAGCGTATGTTTGGTTCTCAGGAGACGCCTCCATCTTGCGCCTTTATAGAGCCAGTTGATACAACCAATTGGCCCTTTATTCTAAGCCCTGACACACTACATAGGGCTGCCGGTGCTCAGATTGCGGTGCATGCCCGCTCTCCAAAAGGAAAAAGGGCAGGAAAAGAAAATCTAGCAGCTCGAGCCAGCCGGTGGCGTCAACTGCGAACCCGATCAGGTTTCGGGACGGGCCACCAAGAGCCGAGGGTATTATATGGAGGATTCATGTGGCGAGTGAGCCCATGCTACCTAAGAATTTGTGGAGGCTCGCCAGTTCGGAACTGCAGAGTGTGTATGACGGTGTGCTGATGATAGAGAGACGCTTTCTGGCGGAGAAAGATCCCTCGCACCCGGTATTCGTGGTTAAGGTGCCACCAGGCTTGGGCTTCGTCGACAATGCCCCTGCGGATCTGTTCTTCCTGCGGTTCGACAACATCTTCAATATGTTCCACCTATACCCGCTGCACTATACCATGGTCCGCCTGTTTTCTCTCAGTCTGGCCATGCAGATCATTAGAGAGAACACACCGGGCATCGCTATAGTGGACCCCTACTACATGCGTGATGGCTGCTTGGGTTCCTCCGCTGAACGACGTATCATGACCTCGTACCTAAAAAGAATCTTCGTGGCAAACAAGACAAAGGAATACATTCCCGTGCCTTACTTTCCCGAGTAATTTGTTATTCACTCACCACCGTCAATTGGCTTTATTAGATTATCATCATTCTTTTTCCAACACATTCCATTTGAATTTTTTGCGCAGAGATGAACATTGCACGCTCATCTCCTTATCGCCGAAGCATTTCCACGCCACGTATTTCGACTCGGGGAGTCTAGAAAAGAAGAAAAACTACGACAAGATCAAGGAAGTTCTGGATGATGCTCTCACTGGCTATGCCTCGACAGAAGGCACCACCTTCATGCGTACGAAGGTCAAGTTTGGTAGGCACGTCTTCAACCACGTAACTGAGTTCCCCTGCGTGAAGCAGCCGGAAAGAAGTAAGAAGGAAGCCTACTACGCACTCCATCACATGAGGGCGTTCCTACTAGACCAGCAGAATTCTATGCTGCTAGATCATCTCAAACAGTGGGCCGAAGCAAAGGCCAAGATCACTAATTCAGATATTAGACAAGAGATGTATCGCATCCAGCAGCAGTTTGTGGCAATCATCTTTCGTGATGTCATGACTTAGGGGGGGATCTTCTACAGAGGAAATATCCCGAATAACCGTGACAAAGAAGATCGCCTAGAGATGCAGGGTGACTATAGGAAGTTCATGACGAGACAAGGCATCCTCCCGTTCCCTAAGCCGAGCCAGAAGGCTTGATGTTGGCCTAGTTGTAGTTCCAAACTATAGATGACCTTTGTGTGTGTGTGTGGACAAGTGTACATGCTACTACTTATCTTATTAGGTTTATGAATCATCGCTTACTTCTTTTTTCCTTACTTTATTAGTCTTTTTTCAAGAATAATGTCGATGATTGAAATGTCGTGGCACACTATATATGTGAATGTGCTACGACGGGATTGTGAGCCTTGTGATATGCACAAGTCTAGGTCTTGTGCATCCTACTTGACTCACTGTTCCGTCGTAGCATATTCCTGTGTCCAATGACCTATGTATATATATGAGGCATTCTTTTTTATTTACTTTGGTCTTTTTTGAGAATAATGCCAATGATTGAAATGTCGTGGAACAATATATATGTGAATGTGCTACGACGGGATTGTGAGCCTTGTGATATGCACAAGTCCATGTCTTGTGCATCCTACTTGGCTCACAGTTCCATCGTAGCATATTCCTGTGTCCAACGACCTATGTATATATATATGAGGCATTATTTTTGAGTTACTTTGGTCTTTTTCAATAATAATGCCGATGATTGAAATGTCGTGGCACAGTATATATGTGAATGTGCTACGACGGGATAGTTAGCCTTGTGATATGCACAAGTCCAGGTGTTGTGCATCCTACTTGGCTAACTGTTCCGTCGTAGCATATTCCTGTGTCCAACGACCTAGTTATATATGAGGCATGAGTTTTGAGTTACTTTGGTCTTTTTTGAGAATGCCGATGATTGAAATGTCATGGCACACTATATATGTGAATGTGCTGCGATGGGATTGTACGCCTTGTGCTATGCACAAGTTCAGATGTTGTGCATCCTACTTGGCGTACAGTTCCATCGTAGCATATTCCTGTGTCCAACAACCTAGTTATATATGAGGCATGATTTTTGAGTTACTTTGGTCTTTTTCTAGAATGTCGATAATTGAAATGTCGTGGCACACTATATATGTGAATGTGCTGCGATGGGATTGTCCGCCTTGTGCTATGCACAGGTCCAGGTGTTGTGCATCCTACTTGGCAGACGGTTCCATCGTAGCATATTCCTGTGTCGAACAACCTAGTTATATATGAGGCATGCTTTTTGATTTTGGTCTTTTCGATTTAGGAGTACTTTCTATAAGTGTATCTTCATATGCGACTTTAATTATACATGTTTTTTTCAATCACCGGTTAATTATTATTGTCAACTTGTAGATGACGTGGTACGTCATGTACAAGGGACGGGTTCCCAGAGTCTACGATGATTGGGAAGACTGCCGGAGACAGGTGCGCCGTTTCAGCGGAAATAGCTACAAAGGGTACAACACTATGGCGGAGGCGGAAGCTAGATACACGCGCTATCTAGCGGGAGTTAGGACGAGGAACCAGATGAAGACCTACACCTTCGTCGCGGTGATCATGCTTATCATCTTTGGTTGTTTATCCCGCGTTTGTGTCTAGCTAGTTTAGATGTCTAGGCGATCTTCTGAGCTCTAACTTGTTCGAGACACATGTATTCGCATGTCACTAACTACTTTGTAACTTGATCGAAACAATGTATAACTTATGTATTCATGTATGGGACTTATCTATATGTATTTGTTTCAATCTTGTTTTGTGAATTGTGTATTTATATATATAACTGTATATCTTATATCTGTGTGTATATCTAACTGTAATATTGTATATAATCTGTATTGTATATCATCTGGCTCTGAAATTAAAAAAAACACCCATGGCGCATATGGCACAGCTTCTGTGGCGCACGGTGTCTAAAGCGCACCTGCGTAGGCTAGTGGCGCACTGCCACATGCGCCACAGAAGATAAGTTTCGTAGCGCACCTGGACAACTATCTGTGGCGCACTGGCATGTGCGCCACGCCTATCTCAACACAACCGTGGCGCACCAGACAGTGCGCCACGGCTAGGAGATAGCCGCAGCGCAAGCCTAGTGGTGCACGGCTAGTGCGCCACAGATGGCTTTTCCGCGTGCGCCTTTTCCTAGTAGTGTTAATCCTTTGTCTCGCAATATATTACATGTCCGAGATTCGATCATCGGTATCTCCATACCTAGTTTGATCTCGTTACTGACATATACTCTTTTCTCATTCCCGTGATATAACATTCCAGTGATCAAATCACTTGCTTGCAAGCTAATCAATGTGAAATCACCGAGAGTGCCAGAGTATATCTATCCGTCATCGGGATAAACAAATTCCACTCTCGATCCATGGGCCTCAACATAACACTTTAGTAGTACTGAACCCATCTTTATAATCACCTTGTTATGGTGTGACGTTTGATGTTATCAAGATACTCTTCTAGTGTTAGTGATTGACATGATCTCATGGTCTAAGGATTAGAATTACTTTGTATGATGTTATGGCAATATAAACTCAATGACTTTGATCGTAATGCTATACTTTGGATGAATGTTCATCAAACCAGTGGCGGACGCAGGAAAAAATTGGTGGGTGGGTACACTTAATTTTTTTCATGCTATCCTTTATGCAGTATACTTCCAAATGAATAATATATAGGGTCTGATCCAGTACAATCCCCTTCCTCTTCCTAAACTCCTACAAACTTGTATAGTGTCAAACAGAAAGAAGGCTTAGATCGATCAATATCCATCGTAATTAGTACATATACGTACATGTAACCCTATACAAAATCTATATAACTCAATCAAATAATACGTTTTCTAGTCGTATTAGTACGAGCTCTATGCTAATAAAAAAAGGATGATTGACACACTGTAACATCCTCAAAATCATGTTTCAAACTTATGCATATCATCCATGCATCCATGAGCATATGATTTTTCATTTCAAACAAATCAATTCAAAACAGAAGCATTTGTGCTTATTATTTTATGTAAGCTTGTTCTAAGCCTTAGTGCTATCTTCCAATGAGAAGAAATACTTGTTTTGATTCAGTAAAGTTTGTTTATTCAAACTTAGGAACCACCAAAAGTTTGAACAAATTTCAAAACAAAAATGAATAATAAAACCAATATTATGCCTATTGAATATATATCATAAAGGCATGGTTTTATTTTATTTTCAAAAGACCTAAGTGTGTTTGAGTGAACAGATGTGTTTGACACTTATTTGAATACAGGATTTATTTTATTTTCAAAAGACCCAAGTGTGTTTGAGTGAACTTTTGGAATCAAACAGATTTGAATTGAAGTTTGAAAACCATTTCAGAAAAACAAACAGAAAAAGAAAAAAAAGCTTAAAGAGAGAAAAAAATATCACTCAGCCGAATCTGGCCCAACTGGCCCAGCTAAGCCCAGCACCCCCACCCCGCGAACCGTTTTTCTTCACTAACCCCCACACCCACTAGCTCGCTGGCAGGCAGGACCCACTCCCTCTCCTTTCCTCTCGCTGACAGCCGTGGCCCACACAACGTCGTCGTCTCCACGCCGCAAACAGCTCAATCCCCAAAATCACGCCGGCCGTTCCCTGTATTGATTCGCGGCATCAATTCACGTTGAATGCCGGAGTAAATCTCGCTCGCGACCACGCTACTTAAACCCCCTCTGCCCCCTCTCCATTTTCCCCCAAACTCCGAGCACAAAGCGCCCCCAGGCTGCCCACAATCGCCCCTGCACCGCCGCAGACAGAGCTCACTCCGGCGACCAATCCCGGTGAGCCCTGTGCGCCCCTCTCCCTCTAGTTCTTGCAGACAGCCTCGCCACTTTCTTGCGCATCTACTGACACCGCTGGTGCCTTCTTTACTGCCCCAGGTCGTTGGTTCCGTTCAACACCGCAAGCTCCCGACGACAACCTCGACTCCGGCGACCAAATTCCGTAAGCCCTTTGCGCCCCTTCACCTCTGACTCACACGAAGTTGTTCGCCACTGTCTTGTGCATCATCTGGTGCCGCTTGTTTGTGCTAGGGAGACCAGGAGCGTCGCCAATGTCGCCGTCCACTCGAACCCGACGCTGCCCGCAACTTCGACGAGCTCCAGCAGCCCACTTCGTGCGCCCCTTGCCAAGCTGCCGCCAGGTTGAGCATCAACGCGTCGCCACGGTTATGGTAAGCCCCTCCGACGACCCTAGGACCACCTGTAGCGCCGCGCCACCGTAGGCAGAGCTCGCCGCCGCCAGTAGCCGCCGCTAGCGCCGCCCGTCTGTGGTCAGTTAGATTAGGGCCGTAGGATTTAGATCTAACGTGTGAGATTAGATCTGTGACGAAGAGGTAAGTTTAGATCTGAGCCGTGCGTGTTTAGTTAGATCCAACGATAGCCGAGCGTGATCCGGTCTTGACGGTACCGTCAATCAGAACTGTCGCGTGGCTGGAGTTTAGATTTAAAACAGGATTTGAATCTGATTGATGTTCAAATTTGTTTTGGCTATAACTTTTGATCCCCACGTTAGAATTTGACAAATTTTATATCGTTGGAATCAGAAAAGCAAGCTCTTTCTAAATATGCAATGTGTTTAATGTTTTGTTTCGGTTAAAAAGGTTTTATTTGCAGAAACTTGTGTAGGGCTAATTTGAGCATATGAAATGTTTAGGAAATAATTTAGGGTTTAAATATTTGTTGTTTGGCAAGTTTTTGACTTGTTTATGAATCAGTACTGTTTACTTGCTTTGTTGAGTTTTAAAAATCATCACATATCATTTTGCATGCATGCATATATTTTTGATTGTATATGTTTTGTATGTGATTGTGGCTATGATTCTTTGTGTAGATTTTGGTGCTAGTGATTGTGATTGTGAGGAGTGTATCTACTCTCCAAACTACCAAAGCAAGTGGTACTTCATGAATATTATCATTCCTATGTTTTCTACTAAGCATTAAAAATATTTTGTTAGACTTGCATGCTATATTTTTTGCTTATATGCCATGTTGGGAAATCCTAGTAGTTGTAGAATGGCTAGGGAATTTCTAAGTTAAAGTTACTATCTATGCCATGCTTAGCCTAGCTAGTAGCAAACAAGGGTTGGTGAAATATACATGCTATGATGAAAATATTTCTAAGTCTTTGGACTTGTGTTTTGCCTAATAAAACAACTAAGTTAATGAAACACCTGGGTGGAATGGAAGGATTGGTTTATGTTGAGTGGTTACACAAGGCCCATTTCTCTGGTTTACCTTGTGTACCTCACTTGTGGTAAGCCACCCAGGAACAAAGAGATTTTAGAGGCCAAGTGTTAAGAAGCTTCTAGTGCAGCCACTTGGCAATATGGGCTCACGGATCACATAGGTTGCTAGAACTTAGCCATTTGGACAGTTGGTGGTAGTGGGATGATAGGTTGGAACGCGTCCATTTGGTCTAAGGGAAGGCTTCTGAAAGGTCCTGTCTTGGTGAAACCAAGTCTGGTGGGGAAAGTGCACAACCTCTACAGATGGAAAATCTAAGTACTTAGCCATGTCCCTGGAAAAGGACAACTTGAGCATCAAGACATGGAAGCTATCAAGAATCTCCTCATCCCAATTTCTAAGTAAAAATTTGTGGGTGAACAAGGGTGAAGGACCTCAATGTCTATTGGTGGTTCCTTGGGAAAGTTTTGACAAAGAAAAACTTAGTGATTTCAACTAATAGGCAAAATCTATTTTGAGCAAAGCAAGCCAAGCTACACTTAGCCAAATTGCATATAGTATCTATTCCACCTAAAATTATACTAAGGAATCACTTGCCAATACTATTCCAATGTATTGACCCACTATGGCTGTAACTTGTGATGTTGCAGGTTACTCTGATGAGGATTAGGTGTCATGAGTCTACACTCAACATGTTTGCCTGTGGCACATGAAGATGAAGACTTTTATTTATTTACTTATTCAAACTCTTGTACTAGGCCTATGGCCTTGGAGTTGTAAAGACTATGTTTATCTCTGGAATGGCTGTAATAAAGACCTTTGTATCTGTGTACTTCATCTTAAACTGTGGATGCTAGCATTGATCCAGGGACTAGCATTGCAATCACAGGGATCCTTTTCCTTTATAAAGGAGGGATCTTACAGCTGGTATCAGAGCACTGTGTTTCCTGTAGGATTATGACCCTAGGATTGGAAACCACTAAGGAAAAAATTTCAGCAACTTCTACACTTGTCTATTCTTCTCGTAGACTTTTCTAATCTTCTTCCTCATCTCTATTTGTAGATGAACTCCATCAACAAAGCCGTAAGGAAAGGACCACTCATGACAATGACTTTGGAGTGTGAGACAGAATTCCCCAAGGCTCTCAAGGACCTCATGGTTGCATTAGAGATACAAGGTGCAGCTGTGTACAAAGGTTTTCCTGTGATGGATGAAGGAGAGGAATACTGGTGGGTGCAACTTCACTTCTATAAAAACAAGGAAGACAACCACCAGGAAAAAGGATTCTGCATGTTCACCAATTCAGTGGTGCACACTACATTCTTTGAATCAGCAAGGGATGCAGCTTGGAAGACCATCAAAGAACTTGGTGATAGAGTCAAGTGCAGAATGCTCAACCTCCAAAATGATCTAAAGGAAGAGAAGAAACATACCCAAGAGTTGGAAGCTACCAATCAAACCTTAAGAGGAGACATTATAGACTTAGTGATGGAGTCATGTGAGCAAGATAGGCTGATTGCTTCTAGAAACATTGTGTTAGCCAACAGATCCAGTGAGATAGGATTGTAAAAGTACTTCGTTAGTTGGACCACCACTTATCACCTTATTTTCCAAATGTTGCTTTAAAATAAGTTGAACCTTGATTGTTGTAATGGATCCATGTGTGCCATGACTTGTGTGTTTTGAATTCCAAGGATTTATATGTGATGTTACCTTGTATTTTATCTTGAATTGTGTAGTTCTAACTTTTTCTATCTTATAAATAGATGCCTACTATTACCTTCAGCACTGTTGAGGAGTTTCAGGGAACTCGCTTTGGACCTCGTATTGTTGAGCTTACTACCTTGCTCAATCTCCCTCTTCCTACCATCATGGTGCTTCCCCTCACCAAGTTTGAGAGGAAAGACCTTTGGGGCTTCAAGGTCAACCAGCCCGGACGCCAGACAGAGCCTATCACGGAGGCCATCGTCTTCAAGCTCATGCATGATGACAAGGAGAGAGGCCTTGAGGTAGTTATGCAGGATCTGATAGGACGTCTGCTAGGGAGACACTCCCGACAGGTTAGAGGTACTCACTTCCACGTCTTCGGTAGACGTGATGAGGATGGAGAGTCCATCGACTTCGAGGACGATTCAAGGGACACAGCAGAGCCGATTCGTCTATACCTCCAGGACTTAGAGTCTCTCATTAGGCACGTGGACACTGATAGGACCAACGTCGTGCTCAACAATGACGAACTCCAGGTGCAGCTTCGCGAGAAGGACAAGCTCTTCGCGGAGCAAGATGAGATAGTCAAGGAGATGGAGGCAAAGTTCGAGAGCCAGGACAGGAAGTTCAAGAGTCAGGAGAAGCGAGTCCAGGATAGGAACAAGAAGATCCGGGACATGACTGAAGAACTGCAGGCCAAGGACTTCGAGCTCGAGCATCAGCAGACGGTGATTGAGAGGCTTCGTTCCCAGAAGAGGGCTCTCAAGGCCAAGATAGAGACCTTGACCACCAATGTCGAGGAATACAAGACCGTGATGGAGAATGCAGGCCTTACCTTTGTCGAGGAGGAGGTTGATGCCGAGGAGTAGATTTGACTACTCATTTATCATATATTATCGTACTTGTTGATTGAGAACTTGTTATTTGACCATCCGACATGTGGATGGCTTGTTATTTGTGTGTGTTTTACTTTGCGAACTTGTTATCTTGTTGTTGAACCTTTATCCTTTTTTGTTGCATGCTTTGTGTTGGTTATGTGATGTATTGTGCATGATAGCATCTATGGGTATCTCATTCTTATCTCTACTGAACAAACCACAGATGCCTCCCCGTCGTGCAAACCCCAACCCCAACAACAACAACATCACTCCAAAAATGCAGCAAATGATGACCGCTCAAACTCAGCTGATGCAGATGATGACGACGTTCATCCAGAACCAAAACAACAACAATAACAACAATAAAAACAACAACAATAACAACAACAACAACAACCCACCGGGTTTTGACATGCTTACCAGGTTCATGAGATTGAGGCCAGCAAAGTTCTCAGGAACAACTGATCCTATGGTGGCCAATGATTGGCTACGCTCCGTGAACATGGACTTGGTAACTGTGGACTGTACTGATGCTGAAAAAGTCAGATTTGCAGCACATTTGCTGGAGGGACCAGCCGCTACTTGGTGGGATAACTTCCAGATCACCACTCCCATAGAAGATGTGACATAGGCTATCTTTGAGGATGGCTTTCGTACTGCTCATATCTCATCTGGAGTGATGAGTCTGAAAAAGAAAGAGTTTCATAACCTGAAGCAGCGCCACCACAGGGTGGCTGAATATATTGAAGAGTTCAACAATCTGGCGTGATATGCACCAGATGAAGTTGACACTGATGCTAAGAGGAAAGAAAAGTTCCTCGAAGGGTTGAATGATGAGTTGAATCTGCAGTTGGCTGTGGCCTATGTTCCCACTTATCAGTCTCTCTGTGACAAGGCTGCTATTTTGGAGAACAAAATAAAGCAAGTTGAAAGCAGGAAGAGGAAGCACTCTGACAAGCACAGCTCGGGATCATCACACAAACGATTCCATTATGATGACAGTGGAAGCTCAGGATCCCACAAGCATGGGAAATTCAACAAGAACCACAACCACAACCGTCATGACAACAAGCATCACCGTAGTCATGACAATGACAAGTACAAGAACCACAAGGGTGGATACAAGAGTCACCACAGTGGTAATGGAAGTGGAAGTGGAAGTCAGCCTGTCAAGAAGGACATTAGTCAGGTTGAATGCTTCAAGTGCAAGAAGATGGGGCATTATGCTAATGAATGCCCAGAAAAGAAAGTTGAAGGACCCAACAAGCCCAACCCTTTTCAGAAGGGACAGGTGAACCACGTCAATGTGGAGGAAATTTATGAGGAACCTGATGATGTTGCTGGTAAGTTCAAACTCAATTCTGTTCCAGCATTTGTTCTCTTTGATACTGGTGCATCTCATTCATTCATATCAAGAGCATTTGTTGAAAGAAATGAACTGCCGGTAGAAACTATTGGGTGCCCTATAAAATTAAGTTCTCCTGGTGGAGAAATGATAGTGAATTCAGGATGTCATGATCTCGTCATAGAGTTTGGGAAGTATAAGTTTCCTGTTAACTTAATAATCCTAAACTCTCAAGGATTGGATGTCATTTTGGGAATGGACTGGATGACTAAGCACAAGGGAGTGATAGATTGTGCCAACCATACTGTCTCACTCACAACTCCAGAAAATAAAAGGATCAGATTCAAGACCAATTTTGAAGCAAGAAGGAGTATGCTAAATTCTCTTAAGGGGGTTAGCATAGACAGTGTGCCAATTGTGAGTGAGTATCCAGATGTGTTTCCGGAAGAATTTCCGGGAATGCCACCAGATAGAGATGTGGAGTTTCTTATAGATTTACTACCAGGGTCTGGACCAATAGCAAAGAGACCATATAAGATGTCAGTTGATGAACTGAAAGAACTCAAGAAACAACTTGGAGAACAGCTACAGAAAGGATTTATTCAACCAAGTTCTTCATCTTGGGGAGCCCTAGTTTTGTTCGTGGAGAAGAAAGATAGAAGTCAAAGGTTATGCATAGATTATCGTTCACTCAACGAGGTAACTATCAAGAACAAATACCCTTTGCCTAGAATCAATGACTTGTTTGACCAGCTAGAAGGAGCTTGTGTGTTCTCAAAGATTGATCTCCGGTCAGGCTATTTTCAACTCAAGATAAGCGAACAAGACATACCTAAGACAGCTTTCACCACAAGGTATGGATTATATGAGTATACCGTGATGCCATTTGGGTTGACCAATGCTCCAGCATACTTCATGAATATGATGAACAAGGTGTTCATGGAATTCCTTGACAAGTTTGTTGTTGTTTTCATCGATGACATTTCAGTCTACTCCAAGAGCAAAGAGGAGCATGAAGGACATTTGCGTTTGATACTTGACAAGTTAAGAGAGCATAAACTTTATGCCAAATTCAGCAAGTGTGAATTCTGGTTGAATGAAGTTGGATTTCTTGGACATGTTATGACAAATGATGGTTTAGCATTTGATCCTGCTAAAGTTTCAGCTGTAACGGAATGGGAATCTCCCAAGTCAGTAAAAGAAGTTCGCAGTTTCCTTGGCTTAGCAGGTTACTACAGAAGGTTCATTGAAAATTTCTCCAAGGTAGCTAAGCCCATGACGGAATTGCTAAAGAAAGACAAGAAGTTTGCTTGGTCTGAAGGTTGTGAACTCAGCTTTCAAGAATTGAAGAAGAGACTTGTGACAGCACCAGTCTTGTGCTTGCCAGACTTGGAAAAAGATTTTCGGGTGTATTGTGATGCATCTCATCATGGTTTGGGTGTAGTACTTATGCAAGAAGGAAAAGTTGTGGCGTATGCCTCGAGACAACTCAAAACTCATGAAGTGAACTATCCTACTCATGATTTAGAGTTAGCCTCTGTTGTCCATGCACTCAAAACATGGAGGCACTATCTTTTGGGAAAACGTTGTGAAGTGTTCACAGATCACAAGAGTTTGAAGTATATCTTCACCCAGAAGGAAATTAATATGAGACAAAGAAGATGGCTAGAACTCATCAAGGATTATGACTTAAGTTTGCAATACCATCCCGGTAAAGCAAATGTTGTAGCAGATGCTCTAAGTCGTAAGGTTTTTGTGAATGGCCTTACTAAAGGAGAATTGCTAGATGATTTGTGTGCCCAATTTAGAGATCTCAGATTGGAGATTGTGCCTGAAGGACATCTCATGTCTTTGGATGTTCAACCCACTTTGTTGGACAAGATCAAAGAAGCCCAGAAGATTGATAAGGAAATTGAAGAGATTAAAGAAAAGATTGGCAAGGGAAAAGACAAAGGGTTCCGTGAAGACGAACAGGGTACTTTATGGCATGGGAAACGTATCTGTGTTCCACAAGATCCGGAGCTTCGGAAACTGATTTTGCAAGAAGAACACAACTCTCCGTATTCCATTCATCCAGGTAACACCAAAATGTACATGGACATGAAGGAAAGATTTTGGTGGAATAATCTCAAGAAGGACATCGCCGAACATATTGCTTTGTGTGATGTGTGTAGTAGAGTGAAAGCGGAACATCGGAAACCAGCAGGTTTGCTTCAACCACTACCTATTCCTGATTGGAAGTGGGACAAGATTGGTATGGATTTCATTACCGGATTACCAAGGCCCCGGTCAGGATACGATTCCATTTGGGTAGTGGTGGATCGCCTAACTAAAGTGGCTCATTTCATACCCGTGAAGACAACCTATACAAGTGCTAAGTTGGCCAAAATCTACATGAGTAGAATTGTATGTCTACATGGAGTGCCCAAGAGTATTGTGTCTGATAGGGGAACTCAATTCACTTCCCATTTTTGGAGACAATTACATGAGTCATTGGGAACGAGGTTGGAATTCAGTACTGCTTTTCATCCTCAAACCGATGGACAAACTGAACGGACTAATCAGATTCTTGAAGACATGTTGAGGGCATGTGCCCTAGACTATGGAGCCAGTTGGGATGAAAGTCTGCCTTATGCAGAATTTTCTTATAACAACAGCTATCAAGCCAGCATTGAGATGGCACCATTTGAGTTTCTCTATGGAAAAAAGTGTACCACCCCATTGTTATGGAATGGTGTGGGAGAAAGAAGTTTGTTCGGACCAGAACTTATCAAAGAAGCCGAAGAGAAGGTCAGGTTGGTTAAGGACAGATTGAAGATAGCACAGTCCCGAAAAAAAAGCTATGCAGATCCTAAGCGTAGAGAAGTCACCTACGAAGTCGGTGATAGAGCTTATCTTAGAGTGTCACCACTTCGTGGAGTGAAGAGGTTCGGAGTCAAAGGAAAATTGGCACCAAGATATGTTGGACCATTCAAGATTCTGAGTCGTTAAGGAAAGTTGCCTATGAAATTGAACTGTCAGAATCTCTATCAGCTGTCCATAATGTGTTTCATGTGAGTCAACTTAAGAAATGTCATCCAGAAATGGAAGAAACTTCTTTGAAGGATACTATACCTTTGGAGGAGGTTCAGCTGGAGAGTGATCTCACCTATGAAGAGAAGCCTATCAAGATTCTTGAGACTGCAGAAAGAGTCACACGGACCAAGACTATCAAGTTTTGCAAAGTCCAGTGGAACCATCATTCCGAAGAACAAGCAACATGGGAAAGAGAAGATGATCTTCGGAAAGACCACCCTCACCTATTTGCTAGCCAATCTGAATCTCGAGGGCGAGATTCACCTTAAGGGGGTTAGATTTGTAACATCCTCAAAATCATGTTTCAAACTTATGCATATCATCCATGCATCCATGAGCATATGATTTTTCATTTCAAACAAATCAATTCAAAACAGAAGCATTTGTGCTTATTATTTTATGTAAGCTTGTTCTAAGCCTTAGTGCTATCTTCCAATGAGAAGAAATACTTGTTTTGATTCAGTAAAGTTTGTTTATTCAAACTTAGGGACCACCAAAAGTTTGAACAAATTTCAGAAGAAAAATGAATAATAAAACCAATATTATGCCTATTGAATATATATCATAATGGCATGGTTTTATTTTATTTTCAAAAGACCCAAGTGTGTTTGAGTGAACAGATGTGTTTGACACTTATTTGAGTACAAGATTTATTGTACAAAAATCCTGAAAAGTTTTGGAATCAAACAGATTTGAATTGAAGTTTGAAAACCATTTCAGAAAAACAAACAGAAAAAGAAAAAAAATCTTAAAGAGAGAAAAAATATCACTCAGCCGAATCTAGCCCAACTGGCCCAGCTAAGCCCAGCACCCCCACCCCGCGAACCGTTTTTCTTCACTAACACCCGCACCCACTAGCTTGCTGACAGGCAGGACCCACTCCCTCTCCTTTCCTCTCGCTGACAGCCGCGGCCCACACAACGTCGTCGTCTCCACCCCGCAAACAGCTCAATCCCCAAAATCACTCCGGCCGTTCCCTGTATTGATTCGCAGCGTCAATTCACGTTGAATGCCGGAGTAAATCTTGCTCGCGACCATGCTACTTAAACCCCCTCTGCCCCCTCTCCATTTTCCCCCAAACTCCAAGCACAAAAGCCCACAATCGCCTGCACCCTTGCAGACAGAGCTCACTCCGGCGACCAATCCCGGTGAGCCCTGTGCGCCCCTCTCCCTCTGGTTCTTGCAGACAGCCTCGCCACTTTCTTGCGCATCTACTGACACCGCTGGTGCCTTCTTTACTGCCCCAGGTCGTTGGTTCCGTTCAACACCGCAAGCTCCCGGCGACAACCTCGACTCCGGCGACCAAATTCCGTAAGCCCTTTGCGCCCCTTCACCTCTGACTCACACGAAGTTGTTCGCCACTTTCTTGTGCATCATATGGTGCCGCTTGTTTGTGCTAGGGAGACCAGGAGCGTCGCGAACGTCGCTGTCCACTCGAACCCGGTGCTGCCCGCAACTTCGACGAGCTCCAGCAGCCCACTCCGTGCGCCCCTTGCCAAGCCGCCGCCAGGTTGAGCATCAGCGTGTCGCCACGGTTCTGGTAAGCCCCTCCGACGACCCTAGGACCACCTGTAGCGCTGCGCCACTGTAGGCAGAGCTCGCCGCCACCAGTAGCCGCCGCTAGCGCCACCCGTCTGTGGTCAGTTAGATTAGGGCGTAGGATTTAGATCTAACGTGTGAGATTAGATCTGTGACGAAGAGGTAAGTTTAGATCTGAGCCGGCTGCTTAGTTAGATCAACGGTAGCGCGTGATCCGGTGACGGTACCGTCAATCGAGACTGCGGCGTGGGCTGGAGTTTAAATTTAAAACAGGATTTGAATCTGATTGATGTTCAAATTTGTTTTGGCTATAACTTTTGATCCCCACATTAGAATTTGACAAATTTTATATCGTTGGAATCAAGAAAGAAAGCTCTTTCTAAATATGCAATGTGTTTAATGTTTTTCTTCTGATAAAAAGGTTTTATTTGCAGAAACTTGTGTAGGGCTAATTTGAGCATATGAAATGTTTAGGAAATAATTTAGGGTTTAAATATTTGTTGTTTGGCAAGTTTTTGACTTGTTTATGAATCAGTACTGTTTACTTGCTTTGTTGAGTTTTAAATATCATCACATATCATTTTGCATGCATGCATATATTTTTGATTGTATATGTTTTGTATGTGATTGTGGCTATGATTCTTTGTGTAGATTTTGGTGCTAGTGATTGTGATTGTGAGGAGTGTAGCTACTCTCCAAACTACCAAGGAAAGTGGTACTTCATGAATATTATCATTCCTATGTTTTCTACTAAGCATTAGAAATATTTTGTTAGACTTGCATGCTATATTTTTTGCTTATATGCCATGTTGGGAAATCCTAGTAGTTGTAGAATGGCTAGGGAATTTCTAAGTTAAAGTTACTATCTATGCCATGCTTAGCCTAGCTAGTAGCAAACAAGGGTTGGTGAAATATACATGCTATGATGAAAATATTTCTAAGTCTTTGGACTTGTGTTTTGCCTAATAAAACAACTAAGTTAATGAAACACCTGGGTGGAATGGAAGGATTGGTTTATGTTGAGTGGTTACACAAGGCCCATTTCTATGGTTTACCTTATGTATCTCACTTGTGGTAAGCCACCCAGGAACAAAGAGATTTTAGAGGCCAAGTGTTAAGAAGCTTCTAGTGCAGCCACTTGGCAATATGGGCTCTGCCTGGATCACATAGGTTGCTAGAACTTAGCCATTTGGACAGTTGGTGGTAGTGGGATGATAGGTTGGAACGCGTCCATTTGGTCTAAGGGAAGGCTTCTGAAAGGTCCTGTCTTGGTGAAACCAAGTCTGGTGGGGAAAGTGCACAACCTCTGCAGATGGAAAATCTAAGTACTTAGCCATGTCCCTGGAAAAGGACAACTTGAGCATCAAGACATGGAAGCTATCAAGAATCTCCTCATCCCAATTTCTAAATAAAAATTTGTGGGTGAACAAGGGTGAAGGACCTCAATGTCTATTGGTGGTTCCTTGGGAAAGTTTTGACAAAGAAAAACTTAGTGATTTCAACTAATAGGCAAAATCTATTTTGAGCAAAGCAAGCCAAGCTACACTTAGCCAAATTGCATATAGTATCTAGTCCACCTAAATACTAAGGAATCACTTGCCAATACTATTCCAATGTATTGACCCACTGTGGCTGTAACTTGTGATGTTGCAGGTTACTCTGATGAGGATTAGGTGTCATGAGTCTACACTCAACATGTTTGCCTGTGGCACATGAAGATGAAGACTTTTATTTATTTACTTATTCAAACTCTTGTACTAGGCATGTGGCCTTGGAGTTGTAAAGACTATGTTTATCTCTGGAATGACTATAATAAAGACCTTTGTATCTGTGTACTTCATCTTAAACTGTGGATGCTAGCATTAATCCAGGGACTAGCATTGCAATCACAGGGATCCTTTTCCTTTATAAAGGAGGGATCTTACACACACACGGTGGTAGTGTTGGTTGTTGGATCCGACGAGCTGGAGACTCGGCCTGGCCGGCATATGCCTTGGCTTGGCCTTGTAGTTGTGTGTCAGCAGGGCTGGTGCGACAACAGCAACAACACGAGAGAGCTTGGCGGCGGCGGACAGACTGTCCGATGGTGCCGGTGGTTGCGATGATGGTCGGTGGTGAGGGCGGTCGGTGTTAGGTGGTGGTGGACAGGCCGGATCGTGTGCGTGCGGGAATGCCATATATCTACAAGTCCCCGTATATCTGTATGCGGTAATATTCGGTTTAAATACAGGTTTGGATCAATATGTGGATGTATTTGTACGACTTTGGACCACATAATATAGTTAGCCAATTGGTTTGCACCATCTTTGCCAGAAAAGAGCCGCAATGTGGCTATTCCCTGTGTTATCCCCATGTCACTTCATAATTAATTCTAGAATTACATACACCAGACTCAGTACTATCGATTCAATAATCAATACCAATAACATTTTGAAATTAACACTGATAATGGGTCAATCGCTAGAGGCTAGAGGGCACAAATAGCATACAATTTCAGGTTTCAGCTCATGCTGAATTGTTGCTGCCATCTGCTCCTCAGCGGCTCAACCCAGTGATGCTAGCGTGTTGGCCAACAAAGTAGCAGATGTTTGGAGGCGCAAATCAGGAGGGTGGGCCGCTGGGGCCTGGGAGCACCGCGGGGAGGGGGCGATTCGGCGAGGTGATCTAGGCGGTTGGGGGTGAAGACCAGAGGGGGCAGCCTCTGAGGAGTCTTCTCCCTTTCCCCAATTCGTTCTCTAGGGAATGTAGAACGAACGAGGAAGGAACGCTCGTTCATATCTCTCATCGATAGAAACATGGGCCACAAATATTAGAGGTATATGATTTTTTTCCAGAACTCTGGGTGGGCCACGTCCCCCCGGGCTAGGGGCCCCTGCATACGCCCATGCATCACATCATTCCAATAATGTTGTGACCTCGTTATTAACAACATCCAATGTCCATGATCAGGAAACCTTGATCATCTTGTTAATCAACGAGCTAGTTTGTAAGAGAGGCATAACTAGAAACTTTTTGTTTGTTTATTAAACACACATGTATTAACGTTTTCATATTAATAAAATTATAGCATGCAAAATAAACATCTATCATATACTTGGAATATACATAATAACCACTTTATTATTGCCTCTCAGGGCATATTTCCTCCAGTGCCCCCTTCTATGACCCTTCTATTTGGACGCATTTATTTCTCAGTTCTTGGGCCGGTAGTAGACCTATAGTACCGGCCCGGGTTGGGCGGAAATTCCGGCCTATACAACCAGGTCATTTCGACTTCTTTAGAGCCGCTAGCGCCAGGGTTGACTAGAACTTCTGGCGGCTCACGTGTAGTACCGGCCAGGTGCTTTTTGGCCCAAACAATCAGACCTGGGAGTCCTTTAAAAAGGGCTCCTCTTCCCCTTCGTGGGGACTAGATCTTTTGTTGGTTCTTGGCTTTCTCTCATCCATTGTTGACCTTGAAGATTTTGTCATCTCCCCTTTACCCTCCTATGATTCTTGCATATTTTTGAGATATTTGTGGGAGGAGATCAATATCTACATCCCCACCAAACCAAATCCCTTCTTTGTGAAGGAATCCTTGGGATCTAGATCTCGGAGAGTTTTGTGTTATCCTCTTGTGTTGTTCCTCCCTTATTCCCCGAATAGCTTTTGTAGCTTTATTGGAATTTGCAAGTGAAGGACTTGCCCTTGCTTTGTTGCATATGTTTGAGTTCTCCTCGAACATTCAGCAAGTACAAGCTTGTGGGCTTATTACTCTTGGGTTCTTGGAACCCTAAACGGTTGTGTGGTTGGTTTGTTGACTTCTTGCGGCCTCCAATTGAGTTGTGGAGAATCCTCAAGCTTGTAGCCTTTTGTGTCTTTGTTGTTGGGAGTCTCCAATTAAGTTGTGGAGATTTCCCCAACCTTGTACGGGTTCGGTGACCGCCCTAAAGTGTCCCATAGTGGATCATGAGTAGACCTTTGTGGTGAGCTCACGGGAGAATAGAGTGAGCCTGTTATGGTGTCGGTGAGTTGCGTGCCTTCGCATCTTGGGGTGAGGACTTGTGTGGCATTGGGTGAGCATCGAGCCACCACACCTCAACTTGAGCCACTTTTGGCGTTCAGAGAGCATTGCACCATCGCACCTCTCCAATGGATACGTAGCTTATTTGGAAGTACACTTCAGTATAAAAATCATCGTCTCTGAGTCCATCAGTCAACCGAGCCCTTTTCTTATGCAATTTTTATTGTGATAGCCATCGTGCTTGAAAATTTACATCTTGCAATCACCTTGTTGCTTTTCTTGCTTAGTGTCGGTTGTTGGTGCACTTAGTTGAACCTTATGGTTACGTTTTGTGCTCTATAAATTAAATGTTAGTTTTATTTCACATTTATTAAAGCCTAAAATGTAATATTTTTAAAAGCCTATTCAACCCCTCTAGGTAGTGTATGTTGCACTTTCACATGCTTTACTGCTTATTTAGTATTGTTGCTCGATGAGCGGTTTACTATTGTACTGTTTAGGAATACAGAATGTTTACGCGGTACCGAAAAGCCCAGCCACACTTTCGTGTTCTCAGTCGCTTACAGCCATTGTCGCGAACCCTGGGTCCGTCTCGGAGCCGGTCGACTTTGTTGCGGGTAGCTTAGTGGGGTGGCCCCTCGAAATAATTTTTGAATCATATGAATGCTTTGTCGTGAGGCCTTGTTGCTTTTCATTTGGTTTTTCCCGAGGTTGATCGTGCGTGTGTTGCTATTTGTGCACCCCTGCAGGGTAAATATTTTCTAAAAGTTGTGTTCGCGGTTATGGACTACTTAGAGCATAGTGTCTCGACCATAGACAACTCAAATTAAAGTAGTGCTATAAATTTGACTTGGCATGACTAGTAATCATCTCCACTATAACGGAATGGATAATTAAAAGTGCCAACAACTGATGGAATTGGGATATATGATGCTATTTATATCTGACTAGTAATTATGGCAACTAGAATGGAATGGTTAATAAAACTGCCAACTATGTGAGTTCCTCAAAATGACTTCCTCGTTTGGTCTTGAGGCGGAAACTCTAGGATGATTTATGTTGGTGTTAGTATCAGGTTGGTTCCGAATAGGTCTCTCTTATCCCTCTCTGATAGCCGACAGTTGTATCGAGTCTCTATGGGATGTTTAGTGCATGCTTTGCTTCCGCTAAGCCCATCATACCTATGTAGGTGAGAGCCGCCGAATTCTAAGACTCGCCATGTACTGGCCTCGGTACTGACCGCTCCCTTTTTCCTTTGCCCTTTGTCGGCACCCCTTTTCTTTTGAACGGTATAAGTTTGACGATGTTAGCAAGGTTACCTTCCATCTTGGCCTGGGCAGGGTTATGATCGCCATTGGTTATTCTTTATGACTCTTACTCGAATTTGCATATTATCCATACTCGGATGTGTATTGTTTTCAATGTGTTTTGGATCTTTGCAATGTATATTTGTATTCTTCACTTGCTGAGTCATTGTTGTATATATGTGTTCTTGTGGGTTCCATCGTGGACTATTGTGTATTGGTATTACTTTGTTTTCCACCCGCACGCAAGTGCTTGGTGGGCATCATTGAATCGTTTCTATACGGGTTTGGTAGGAATCGCTAAAATCCGCACATGGACGATTTGAGGGTGTTACAAGCTTCCACCTCCTACACTCAAAGCCCTTCCTAAAGAACTAAAATATATGTTTCTTGATGGCACTAATAAATATCCTGTTATTATAAGCTCTAATCTTGCAGAAAAGAAGAGGAGAATTTAATGATAGTCTTAAGAATGCACCGAAAGGCTCTCGGTTATTCAATGGATGACTTAAAAGGGATTAGTCCCTCTATAGCCACTCACAGTATATTTATTAGAGAAGGATCTCAGCCGGTTGTAGACTTTCAAAGACGACTCAAACCTCACTTGAAAGAGGAGGTGAGAAAGAGGGCAATCCGCCTACTAGATGCAGGTATAATCTTCCATGTGGAGGAAAGTGACTGGGTAAGTCTTGTTTATTGTGTTCCAAAGAAATGTGGGTTCACCGTTGTTCCAAATGAACATAATGAGATGGTCCTGACTCGAACTGTCATTGGTCATAGATGTGCATTGATTATAGGAAACTTAACAAGGGAACTCGAAAGGATCATTACCCTTTACCATTTATAGATCAAACCTTAGAGAGACTTGTTATGCACTCTCATTTTTGTTACAGATGGTTATTCTGTTTTTTCTCAAATAACTGTCCATCCAGATGACCAATTAAATACAACATTCACATGTACTTTTGGTTTATATGCTTATCGTCGCATGCCTTTTGGCCTTTGTAATGCTCCTACCACCTTCCAAAGGTGTGTGACTGTTATATTTGCTTATTATGTTGAAAATATTATGGAAGAATTCACGTAAGATTTCCCAGTCTATGGAACTTCATTTAACCATTGTCTCCATAATATCCATAAAGTTTTGCAGAGATACGAAGATACTAACCTGGTTTTAAATTGGGAGAAGTGTCACTTAATTGTTCAATAAGGTATAGTACATGGTCATAATATTTCATGAAAAGACATAGAAGTCGATAAAGCAAAGATAGAAGCAATAGAAAGGCTTCCCCCTCCTCACAATGTAAAAGGTATAAGAAGTTTCTTAGGTCATGCAAGATTTTATAGAAGGTTTATTAAGAACTTCTCAAAAGTTGCAAGACCGCTAACTAACCTTTTAAAAAAGGGCGCCGCTTTTGATTTTGATGAAAATTGTCTTACTTGTGACACCCCCGGGATCAGGGCTAAACAAATCCCAGACCTCCGTCTGACATAAGCTTAACCTTGAGCTCGAGGATATCCAGTGAAGAATCGATAACACAACAGTGACCCTTCGACACAAAATTATTACAGCAACCTCATATTTGAGAAGAGAACCAAATTATTACAAGCATAGGTCACTAACCACAAACATCAAAAAACGGAAGGCAAATTATGCTATTAAGTATAGCAAACTTAACAAATGACCTAAGAGGCCTGAAGCATAACGATAATGTCCCAGCCCATAGATTCCAGTCTGCCGGCCGGGAACCCAAGCTACTCGTCCGTGTCGATATAGTACCAAAATGATCTTCAGGGAACACTTACTCTGCCAAAAGTATCAATAAAGCAAGGGTGAGTACAGGGTGTACTCCGCAAGACTTATAGCTGGTGGAGTTGTTTTGCATAAAGCCATATTTATTTATAAAACAAGAGAGAGAAGAAGCTCATCTAATCAGAATATTTTAAACGGGGATAAGAGAGTGACGTCTCCGAAATATTGATCATCATCTTTTGATATCCACCAAGTCATCATCATCTACCAACTAGGATCACCCCTCGTACCCATGAGGAAGCATCCTTAAGCACACGTTGATCTGCCAAGTTTTACCATTAGGTTATAATTCTCTATGATATTAGAATCTGGTCACCAAGCATTCATAATCGTGAACACGGCTTCTCGAAAAGATTTAACCCTACAGGGGTGTACAACTTTACCCACACGTACCAACCGACTCTTAATGCCAGTACATTAGCCCTCTTCCTTGGAAGGCTGGCAGAGGGTGGTTGGCCCCGACCTTTACCTTGCTTTCGCCGAGACCATGAGTCACGCAATAAGTATGGTTCCGTCATAACGGGTTAAATCCCGAAGCCGGTACTTAAAGATGTGAGGAGAGGTTGCTTCACCAGGGGCTCCATCGACCCCAAGCAACCCGGTCCACGCTTCCCTATCTATTATGAATGCACCTCCTTCACCTACTTCTTTCAAAAATGTTTTCAATGCGTATGTCAAATGGAACGCCCGAACTATGTGACTCATGGAATCTACTAGACAAGTTAATCAGGCGAGGGGTTCCCAAGCCCCGTGTGGCTGTACGCTCATCTCGGTTCCAAAGGCAAGAACTGTAGGGTTTCGTAGCATGGAAAACAAAAAATTTCTACCGCATACAAACAAACAAGCCAAGATCTATCCACTAGATTGTAGCAACGAGTCGATGGAATAACTCACCCTCGAAGATTCCAAAGTGTTTAACGAGAGTGGATTCTCGTGGGTGATGTAGTCGTACTCTTCCTGATCTCAAGATCGCGTAGACGATCCTTCCGACGCTGCGTTCCAGCAGTGCTCCCGTAGTCGGTCACACGTTCGGTACTCGACGAAGACCTTCCTCTCCCTTGTTCCAGCAGGCAGCGGAGGTTGTAGCACTCTCCTCGCGATTCCGGCAGCACAATGGCGTGGTACCGGAAGTAGAGGGGAGATCTCGCAGGGCTTCGCCTTAAGCCGGAGCGAGTATGGTGGATTATGAGAGAGCTCCTCGGCGATCTAGGTTTTAGACACACCAAGGAGGAGGTGCTAGAGCCGGTGGCTAGGGCTTGGGGCAGCCCAAGTCGACGGCTAGGGCAACCCTAGGAGGCGGCGGCAGCTGCAGGAGGTGGTGGCGCCAAGCTAGGGTTTGGGGCAGGGAACTTGTGTCTCTAGGAGGGAGCCCTGCCCCTCCTTATATAGGTGAGGGGCCGGCCGCGCCAAGGGGAGGGAGAGGAGTCCCTCCCCAACTCGGCTTGGAGGTGGGCCGCCGGTTGGAGGAGGGAACTCCTCCCCAACTCGGTTTCCCCCTTCCTCCTCTTTTCCTCTTTCCAAATTTAGCCGTTTGACTTTTCAATTTAGCTATTTGACTTTTCAAACTAGGATTTGAATTAATCCTTTATTTGGAATAGAGATGACACTTAGTACATGATGCAATCATACCAACTTGATACAACACATTCATCTACTCTTCCCCTCCGGAGTGCCGGACATTCCGGAACATTCTAGAACATTCCCGATGAAAACACCGGAACCATTCCCCAACTCCGAAACGGGACTTTCCTTATATGAATCTTATTCTCCGGACCATTCCGGATCTCCTCGTGATATCCCGGATCCCATCCGGGACTCCGAACAACATTCGGTATCTTTCTCATCATTCCATAACTACTCAAAACAACGTCGAATCCTTAAGTGTGTCTCCCTACGGTTCGTGAATTATGCGGACATGATCGAGACACTTCTCCGAACAATAACCAATAGAGGAATCTGGAAATTCATATGGCTCCCACATATTTCTACGATTACTTTGCGATCGAATGAACCACTTACATACGATATCAATTTCCCTTTGTCTCACGATAGTTTACTTATCCGAGGTTATGATCGTCGGTATCTCTACATACCTAGTTCAACCTCGTTACCGATAAGTACTCTTTTCTCGTTCCCGTGATATGTGATCCCTTGTGAGCCAGTCACATGCTTGCAAGCTAATTGGATGACATTCACCGAGAGGGCCCAGAGTATATCTATCCGTCATATGGATGGACAAATCCCACTCTTGATCCATGTGTTTCAACCAATACTTTCCGAACACTCAATGCCACCTTTATAGCCACCCAGTTACGGTGTGGTGTTTGATGTCATCAAAGCATCCATCCGGTAAAGGTGATATGCATGATCTCATGGTCGAAGGAATCAGATTACTATGTATCAGAAAGCATATAGCAATTGAACTATTAAAATGACTTGATCTTTATGCTACGCTTATCTATAGGAGTATGTCCATCATATCATTCTCCTAACGATATGATCTTGTTGTTAATAACATCTTAATGTTCATGATAGGGAAACCACAATCATCTATTAACCAACAAGCTAGTATTATATAGAGGCTTTACTAGGGACTTCAAACTAAGTTTACAAATCACACAAGTATTAATGTTTCTTATTAATACTATTATAGCATGAATGTAAACATTTATCATAAACACAAAGATATAATAATAACTACATTTATTATTGACTCTAGGGCATATCTCCAATAGTCTCCCACTTGCACTATAGTCAACTAATCTAGATTACATGGTAATATACCGAACACCCATGGCAGTTTGGTGTTGGTCATGTTTTGCCCTCGAGAGAGGTTTAGTCAACGGATCCGCCACATTCAGATCTGTGTGTACTTTGCAAATATTTATGTCACCATCTTGGACATGTTCTCGAATAGCGTGAAAACGTAGCTTGATGTTCTTCAGCTTCTTGTGTGACCTTGGTTCTTGCGCATTGGCTATGGCGCCCATGTTATCACAGTAGATAGACATTGGGTCCAGCGCACTTGGAACCACACCGAGCTCTGTAATGAACTCCTTCATCCATATCGCTTCTTGTGAAGCCTCCGAAGTAGCTATGTATTCCGATTCAGTTGAAGATCTCGCCACAACGCTTTGCTTTGCACTCCTCCAGCTAACTGCTGCACCATTCAAAATAAATACGTATCCAGATTGTGATTTAGAATCATCCGGATCGGTGTTCCAACTAGCATCGGTGTAACCATTAACAACGAGCTGTTCATCACCTCCATAAGAAAGAACCATATCCTTAGTTCTTCTCAAGTACTTAAGGATGTTTTTGATCATTGTCCAATGATCCACTCACGGATCACTTTGATATCTGCTAGTTAAACTAACAAAGATATGCAATGTCGGGTCTAGTACATAGCATGGCATACATTAGAGATCCTATGGCTGAGGCATAGGAGTCTTACTCATCCTTTCTCTATCTTACGCGATGTCGGACTTTGAGTTTTACTCAAGGTCGATTAGCAACATGGGCAAGAACCCTTTCTTGCTATCTTCCATTCCAAACCTCTTTAGAACTTTGTCCAAATATGTACTTGTGACAATGATATTTGGCGTTCGATCTATCTCTATAAATCTTTATGCCTAATATGTAAGCTGCTTGCCAAGATCCTTCATTGAAAACTATTATTCAAATATTCCTTGACACTATTAAGAAGGTCTACATCATTCCCAATCAATAATATGTCATCCACATATAGTATTAAGAATGCTCTGAGCTCCCACTCACTTTCTTGTAAATACAAGCTTCTCCATAAGTTTGTATAAAACCAAAACTTTGATCACCTTATCAAAGCGTTGATTCTAACCGGATGCTTGCTTCAATCCATAGATGGACCGTTGAAGTTTGCATACCTTGTTAGCATCTTTAGGATCGACAAAACCTTTGGGTTGCATCATATACAACTCTTCATCAATGTCTCCATTGAGGAATGCTGTTTTGACATCCATCTGCCATATCTCATAATCGTAATATGCAGCGATTGCTAACATAATCCTCACAGACTTTAGCTTCGCTACTGGTGAGAAAGTATCATCGTAGTCAACTCCTTGAATTTGTCGAAACCCTTTTGCGACAAGTCGAGCTTTATAGATAACATTACCATCGACATCATTTTCTTCTTGAAGATCCATTTGTTCTCGATGACCTTCCTACCATCCAGAAGTCCACCAAAGTCCATACTTGGTTTTCGTACATGGATCCAATCTCGGATTTCATGGCTTCTTGCCATTTATTGGAATCTGGGCTCATCATTGCTTCCTCATATGTCTCAGGGTCATCGGTGTTGTCCACCAACATGACACTCATAACGGGATCATACCAATCTGGAGTGGTATGAGTTCTCATTGACCTGCGAGGCTCTGTAGCAACTTCAACCGAAGTTTCATGATCATCATCATTAGCTTCCTCTCTTATTGGTGCAGGCACCACAGGAACTTCTTCCGGTGCTGCGCTACTCGCAATTTCGAGAGAAGGTTCGACAACCTCGTCGAGTTCTACTTTCCTTCCAGTCACTTCTTTCGAGAGAAATTCCTTCTCTAGAAAGGACCCATTCTTGGCAACGAAGATTTTGCCTTTGGATCTATGATAGAAGGTATACCCAATAGTTTCCTTCGGGTATCCTATGAAGACGCATTTTTCCGCTTTGGGTTCAAGCTTGTCCGGCTGTAACTTCTTTACATAGGCTTCGCACCCCCAAACTTTAAGAAACGACAATCTAGGTTTCTTCCCAAACCATAATTCATACGGTGTCGTTTCAACGGATTTAGATGGTGCCCTATTTAAAGTGAATGCGGTTGTTTCTAATGCATAACCCCAAAATGATAGCGGTAAATCTGTAAGTGACATCATAGAACGAACCATATCTAAGAAAGTTCGATTACGACGTTCGGACACACCATTACGCTATGGTGTTCCCGGTGTCAATCTGAAAGTATTCCGCATTTCTTCAAATGCTCGCCAAACTCGTAACTTAGATATTCACCTCCACGATCAGAACGTAGAAATTTAATCTTCTTGTTACGTTGATTCTCTATCTCACTTTGAAATTCCTTAAACTTCTCGAAAGTTTCGGACTTATGTTTCATGAAATAGATATACCCATATCTACTCAAGTCATCCGTGAAGGTAAGAACATAACGATAACCACCGCGCGATGCTACACTCATTGGACCACACACATCGGTATGTATGATTTCCAACAAGTCCGTAGCTCGCTCCATCATACCAGAAAATGGAGTCTTAGTCATTTTACCCATCAGACATGCTTCGCATCTTTCAAGTGATTCGAAATCAAGTGATTCAAGAAGTCCATCAGAATGGAGTTTCTTCATACGCTTCATTCCAATGTGACCAAGGCAGCGATTGCCACATATAGGTCGAGTTATCGCTCGATTTCAAACGTTTAGCCTCAATGTTATTAATATGTGTATTTCCACTATCGAGATTCAATAAGAATAGACCATCTATCAAAGGTGCATGTGCATAAAACATATTACTCATATAAATCGAACAACCATTATTCTCGGACTTAAACAAGTAACCGTCTCGCAATAAACAAGATCCCGATATAATGTTCATGCTTAACGCGGGCACCAAATAACAATTATTTAAGTATAAAACTAATCCCGATGGTAGATGAAGGGGTAGCGTGCCGACCGCGATCACATCAACCTTTGATCCGTTTCCAACGCGCATCGTCACCTCGTTCTTCGCTAGCTTCCGTTTATTCTGCAGCACCTGTTTCGAGTTACAAATATGAGCAACCGAACCAGTATCAAGTACCCACGCACTACTACGAGTACTAGTGAGATACACATCAATAACATGTATATCAGATATACCTTTCTTCTTGATGTTGTCGTTCTTCAAATCCGCCAAGTACTTTGCGCAATTCCGCTTCCAGTGACCTTCTCCCTTGCAGTAAAAACACTCAGTATCAGGCTTAGGTCCAGCCTTGGTCTTCTTCGTCGGCGTGGTAACTTTCTTACCACCCTTCTTGAAGTGTCCCTTCTGCTTAGACTTGCCTTTCTTGAATTTGGTGGTCTTATTGACCAACAACACTTGGTGCTCTTTCTTGATCTCCACTTCTGCAGACTTCAACATGGCAAAGAGTTTTGACAACGTCTTGTTCATGTTTTGCATGTTGTAGTTCATCACAAAGTTCTTGTAACTTGGTGGTAGTGATTGGAGGACACGGTAAATCCCCAAAGTATTGGGAATCACAATACCCAAGATTTGAAGTTTGTTTGCGTGCCCAGACATCTTAAGCACATGCTCACGACGGCTGCCCTCTTCCATCTTGCGTTAAAGAACTTTTCGGAAGCCTCATAGCTTTCAATTGCCGCATGAGTCTCAAAGATCAATTTGAGATCCTCGACAATATCATATGGGTCTGAATTCTCAAACCTTTTTGAAGCTCGATTCTAAACCATACAAGATAGCACACTGAATCTGGAGTCTTGAGTCTTCCGAGTGAGGTAAACATTCTTTACTTCATCGGATCAAGCTTCAGTGGGTCACCCAATGTGCATCCAGCACATAGGTCAAATTACCACCTGTGAGGACAATCCTCAAATTGCGGAACCAATCCATGAGTTGCTTCCATTGTTTTTCAACTTTTCTTTCTCTAGGAACGCATTAAAATTGATGGTAGGGGCTGCCATTGATCTACAACATATTTGCAATAGTTTAGACTAAGTTTATGACAAATTGAGTTCAAATTAATATTAGAATTAATCTAGGTGAACTCCCACTCAAAACAATATCCCTCACATTGTTTAGTGATCACACGAACCAAATCCACCACATCAACACCGATCATCACGAGAGTTGATATAGTTTCAATGGCGAACAATCAACATGTTCATCATATCTACTATATGATTCATGCTTTACCTTTTGGTGATCCGTGTTCCAAGACCATGTCTGTACATGCTAGGCTCGTCAAGATCAAACCTTAGTTTCCGCATGAGCAAATCTGGCTTGCTCACGTTGTATACACTTGTGGAATCTAACACACCCGATCATCACGTGGTGCTTCGAAACAACAAGCTTTAGCAACGGTGCTAACTAAGGGTGAACACTTTATGACTTGAAATTCATGTGCATGAGGGATCATCTTATAATGCTACCGTCGTCTACTAAGCAATACAAGATGCATAAAGGATTAACATCACATGCAATTCATAATATGTGATATGATATGGCCTTTCTTCTTTATGCTTCCGATCTCCATCTTCTAGCACGAACATGATCTCCATCATCACCGGCATTGCATCAAGGTCAATGACGCTTCTCCATGGTTGTCGTCCACTGGCTTCAACTATTACAACTACTTTGAATAGACACGCGGGTCTTAACATAAATTAAAGACAACCATATGGCTCCTGCCGGTTGCCAATTTACAATAAGGAACATTGCATACATCAAATATAATCACAATCATGGCCATATCACATCACAGCACACCCCTGCAAAACAAAGTTAGACGCCTCTACTTTCTTTGCATGTTTTACGTGGTTTGGGGCTTTCAATAAGTGTCGTTCTAACTTACGAACAAGAACCACAACATTGATACCAGTATTGTTAATCACCCGTTGTAAATTGGATCTTAACTATGCTAGGAGAAACAGGCACCCGCAAAGCCACTTATGCAATACAAGTTGCATGTAAAGCGTGGAGCAAGTCTCACGAACGATGTCATGTAAGGTTAGCCCGGGCCGCTTCATCCCAACATCCCGCAAGATGCAAAGTACACAAGAAGAAATCGACAATAAAAGCATCAACGCCCACAATGACCATTGTGTTCTACTCTGCAACAGATCTACATATAGACACGGCTCGATACCCTTTGTAGGGTTTCGTAGCATGGAAAACAAAAAAATTCTACCGCATACAAACAAACAAGCCAAGATCTATCTACTAGATTGTAGCAAAGAGTCGATGGAATAACTCACCCTCGAAGATTCCAAAGTGTTTAACGAGAGTGGATTCTCATGGGTGATGTAGTCGTACTCTTCCCGATCTCAAGATCGCGTGAAGCGATCCTTCCCATGCGTTAAGCAGCGCTCCAATCGGTCACACGTTCGATACTCGACGAAGACCTTCCTCTCCCTTGTTCCAGCAGGCAGCGGAGGTTGTAGCACTCTCCTCGCGATTCCGGCAGCACAACGGCGTGGTACCGGAAGTAGAGGGGAGATCTCATGAGGCTTCGCTTAAGCCGAGAGTATGGTGGATTATGAGAGAGTTCCTCGATCTAGGTTTTAGACACACCAAGGAGGAGGTGCTAGGGAGGCTAGGGCTTGGGGCAGCCCAAGTCGGCTAGGGCAACCCTAGGAGGCGGCTGCAGGAGGTGGTGGCGCCAAGCTAGGGTTTGGGGCAGGGAACTTGTGTCTCTAGGAGGGAGCCCTGCCCCTCCTTATATAGGTGGAGGGGCCGGCCGGCCAAGGGGAGGGAGAGGAGTCCCTCCCCAACTCGGCTTGGAGGTGGGCCGCCGGTTGGAGGAGGGAACTCCTCCCCAACTCGGTTTCCCCCTTCCTCCTCTTTTCCTCTTTCCAAATTTAGCCGTTTGACTTTTCAATTTAGCTATTTGACTTTTCAAACTAGGATTTGAATTAATCCTTTATTTGGAACAGCGATGACACTTAGTACATGATGCAATCATACCAACTTGATACAACACATTCATGTACCCTTCCCCTCCGGAGTGCCGGACATTCCGGAACATTCTAGAACATTCCCGATGAAAACACCGGAACCATTCCCCAACTCCGTAACTGGACTTTCCTTATATGAATCTTATTCTCGGACCATTCCGGATCTCCTCGTGATATCCCGGATCCCATCCGGACTCAACAACATTCGGTCTCTTTCTCATCATTCCATAACTACTCAAAACAACGTCGAATCCTTAAGTGTGTCTCCCTACGGTTCGTGAATTATGCGGACATGATCGAGACACTTCTCCGAACAAAAACCAATAGAGGAATCTGGAAATTCATATGGCTCCCACATATTTCTACGATTACTTTGCGATCGAATGAACCACTTACATACGATATCAATTTCCCTTTGTCTCACGATAGTTTACTTATCCGAGGTTATGATCGTCGGTATCTCTGCATACCTAGTTCAACCTCGTTACTGATAAGTACTCTTTTCTCGTTCCCGTGATATGTGATCCCTTGTGAGCCAGTCACATGCTTGCAAGCTAATTGGATGACATTTCACCGAGAGGGCCCAAAGTATATCTATCTGTCATATGGATGGACAAATCCCACTCTTGATCCATGTGTTTCAACCAATACTTTCCGAACACTCAATGCCACCTTTATAGCCACCCAGTTACAGTGTGGTGTTTGATGTCATCAAAGCATCCATCCGGTAAAGGTGATATGCATGATCTCATGGTCGAAGGAATCAGATTACTATGTATCAGAAAGCATATAGCAATTGAACTATTAAAATGACTTGATCTTTATGCTACGCTTATCTATAGGAGTATGTCCATCATATCATTCTCCTAACGATATGATCTTGTTGTTAATAACATCTCAATGTTCATGATAGGGAAACCACAATCATCTATTAACCAACAAGCTAGTATTATATAGAGGCTTTACTAGGGACTTCAAACTAAGTTTACAAATCACACAAGTATTAATGTTTCCTTGTTAATACTATTATAGCATGAATGTAAACATTTAACATAAACACAAAGATATAATACTAACTACATTTATTATTGCCTCTAGGGCATATCTCCAACAAGAACTCAGGTCCTAGTGGTGGCGAGCATGGGACTAGAAAAACCACATCCCACTGTGGCCTCCCATACAAGCTTTAGCATGTTTAATCTCATATCACCTTAGATATCATCTCATCACGTTCTCCTGTCATACTAGATTCTCTACATCTGATACATCATCTAGATGGACCAGACTCAACAGCTATGCATGGCTAAGCAGGACACAGATATAAGCTCTAGCAGTGCACACAAGCCAAACCTAGTTATGCTAGGAGCAGTGGATCAGGTAATATAAGCTTAAAGGGAGTAATGCAATAGATAGGATACTCTATTTATCGATAAAAGACCACAGTAGAATCGAATGCAACATGGCAGGAATAGAAATGCTTTCGAAATCATTGGATTATATCATGGTGGGGCTATGCTTGCCTTTGCCAGTTGATAACAGATAAGCAGATCTTAGGAAGCCTTGTACTTGACTTGATTACAGTTGGTCAAGTATTGTTCGTCGATCTTCAATGGTCTTGATCTTGGTCTTCGATCTCGATCTCGATATCGTATTCTACCAGAAAGAAAGGGAAACAATCAACACATGGCATCGATGCAATGCTCAAGCAAGTATGATGATATGACAAGTTGAATTGTATTGAAATATAACCCTAAGACATGCTTGACAATTTAATCGGGGTTTCAAGGGGCGCAAACCCTAACTCGGGGAAACTCCGGAAACACATAAGAGGGGTTGATTCTGTTCTCTAATTAAACGTGTAATTTTAGTTGTTGATCAATGCATGATGATAGCTTAAATAGATAGTTCTCATTTTTCTGAACATTTTGTTATATTATTTGTATTTTTCTGACTTATAAATCATTAGATATTGAATTTATAAGTTTATATCATTTTCTGAAAATATTAAACCAATTTAAATGAATTATTGCGCAAGGATGACATCAGCACATGCAACAAATATGTTTTACACCGTTGCAGAACCTAGCCATAGTGGCTGACGTGTGGGACCAAAGCCACACACGCGGAGTGGGTTCAGGGGCATTTTTCACTAGGCTAAAGCCTAGGGGTGAGGCGGTCGGTCCACGCTAGGTCACGTTGGCAAGCCATGCAGGCGCCACGCGGGCCTCATCGGAGAACAGCCAGACGGTAGCGGCACACGGTGCTAGGGGGCGATGTGGGAAGCGCGGTTGGACGGGTTCGAATCAGTGCATCATGCTGAGCCAGACCAGGCGGCCGCCACTGGGATGGTCACGGAAGCTACGATACGCGCAGCAGAGCTCACTGGTCGACGGCGAACGACGGATATAGCGTGAGAGGGAGAGAGCGGAGGGGTCCAGAAGGACCATAGGCTCACCGCGATGCCGATGGGGTTGTCGAGGAGGCACGGGGAGGTGTTGAATGGCGTCAATGGCGACGACGAGCGGCGTCGGGCTCGGAGAAGACGCGCCGATTTGGGCAGCTCTCAAGCTTCCCAGCTTGCGTACTTCCACAGGAAGAACGAGGAAGGCAAGGCGAAGCTCGTGGCGTGCTTGGCTGGCCTCGGGGCAGTGTAGAACGACGGCGAGCCGGAGCTAGGGTTTCAGGCTCTCGCGCGGGAAGGAAGAGAGAGGTCGTTGGAGAGAGGGAAAGTGGATGAGGGCGACGGGGACATGGCCACATCGTTCTTATCCATGCTCGGGGCTTGACGGACGGCCGGGAGGAGGCGGCGGGGATCGACGGCGATGCCGGTAACACCGAGCTGTCTGTCTTCGAGAATCTGACGACCGACGGGCACTGGGCCTGGGTCACAATGGGCTGGCTGCAGTTCTTGTGAGGCGATAGGAGAGAAGGGGAGAGGCACAGGCGGACTGGGCTGGGCCTGGCTGAGCGGTCTGGAGGCTTTGGCTCTATTTTTTTAGCAAAAGCTTTTCTTTATCTGTTTTGATTTTCTGTTTTGTATTTTCAATTTGAAATCTGTTTTGAATAATTCAAAAATACCAGGGACTTCTATAAAATGTATAAAATACTGCAGGGAGCCCTTTAGTCAATTTGGGCTCTATTACTTTTGTAGTTTTCAAAATATTCAAAACCCTTTTGAATGGATTTTAAAAAGAGGGGGAAAGGATTAGGGTTTAAGGTTTTGCCTTATTTCCTTTTGCATGCACTTTTAAAATATTATGCTTATGATGCACAAACAAACCCTAATTTAAGTTTAACTAAAACTAGGGTGTTACAGCTCTATCCCCCTTACGAGAATCTCGACCCGAGATTCCAAAGGTAGGAAGAGAGACAAAGAGAGAAAGAGACAAGGCCACTCTAAAGATAAGAGGGAAACACACTAAACCACACAGAGTATCTCATGGTCAACTCGTGGATGGAGTGTTCAGAAACAACTCTGAGATGACAAACATGAAACACATCAAGGTAACAGAGGAAACAAGAGGAGATGGTTTCAAGTTGTTAGACAACTGGTCTTCATAAAGATTGAGACCATGGAACTTATGGGAGGTTTTAAAACTTCTAAAGAATAAAGCTTCCAACAGAAAGAACATGACCATAGACATCCGAGAGGGAACCTCTACTAAACAACTTAGGTAGAGATTTCAGGTTGCAGAGATATGGATCAACAAAACCACGTTGTTGAACTACTTTTGAAACAGAAGGGTCACTCTTTCATCCAACAGAAGTCTTAAGACAGAAAGGTGTTTTGGTGGAGAGGACTCATAAGAGTCACAAGTAACATGTAGCAAGAGGTACTACAAATTACCAAAATCATAGCCATTCTTATAACATGGTTGATAAGAGGAAGGAAACTCTTTATTCATCCAGGTTTATCAAAATCTTTGCCAAAGATAATGATATCACTTTACACCACTAGATGAATAGGTAAGAAGATTCCTGATGACACGAGAAAAAGAAACTTCATTCTCAGACTTCAATTACTTGGCACAACAAAATGATTGCCAACATAAAAGGGTCTGGAGGATCGACCGAGAGACACTTAGCAACACTACTTTAAATTTTCTCCTTGATGTTCGATAAATCAAACATCAAGTAAAGGTCGTACTTCATAGACAAAGGAAACTATGAGCACAGCTTCTATAATCAAATTATAGAGTAAGCCTCATGAAGAGTGGTTGTCATTGCTGAATCAAGAGAATATGATAATAGGTCTTTCCAGCTAAGTGTGTCCACCATTACATCAATCTTACGAGATTTTCAAAGAGACCTATATCAAAACCTTGAGGAACACCAACCATCGTTGCTGCTTGAGATTCAGCTTTGGTTAGGCGGTATGATATTTCAGACTCAGCATGTCCGAATAGAAAAATTTCAACATTTACCACAAAGGTAAAGTCACTAGATTCTCAAGGTAGGGACTACAGTGTCAAGCTCCAAAAGATGAGTTAGATTGCTGGACCTATGTATTAGCAACTTGTCGAAACACAACTGCACACACATAAGGTACTAACAATAAAATACACATGTATCCTTAAGGAACGGAGATAACTCTACTCAAATCCATGGCGACATCTTTCAACAAATGCACATGAACCAGAGAAGGTTGCTTCTAACATCCAGAAAACATACTTCGAGATGGCACCGATGGTTCTTGAATTTTTTTCCAACATTAATGCCAAATGTTCCATATGAATCAAATCTATTATGGAGAAGATGAGGATGTCATCGATGGGCTCAACAACAAACTTATCAAGACACTCCAAGAAGATGGACTCGTATGTCGTATGAACAAGGCAGTAGTATTGGTCAGACCAAAGGACATGAAAATGTACTCAAGTGAAACATCACATGAAGAAACATCATCAAGATAATCCTTGGAACTGAGTTTGATTTGACGATAACCCAAATCAAATCAAAGGTGGGGAAGATAACATATCCATTAAGGAGATACTATCTTTCTTCCACACAAACAAAACTAGACATCCCTTAAAGAAGGAACAAAGTTGACTAGAACTTTTGTCTTACAACTCTCCAAGTTGTTGTTTAAGCTCAACCAACTAGTTCAGGGGTATCCAATACAGATCCTTGGAGAAAAGAGCAGTTCAGAGAACTTGCTTGCTCAAGAACTTGACAACACGGTCATGTGGCAACAAGGCGATACTTCTAGAAATACATCTAGAATATCATGAACCACCGATATGTCACTTAGTTCGAGAGGGAACTTGCTTGGTAAGGCAATAATACATAGGCTCGGAGCTTCGGCACAAGCCTAACTCTTTGACCGAAGAGAGTGTACCAGAATAGCGGACTTGGTAGCACAATCATCTGTTGCTCAGTGATAAGGTTAACCAATCACGCTAAGAATGACTCAAATGTCCTTAGAGTTCAAAACAATAATAACTGCTAGAATCTCAGATGGCCACATTATTACGCACACGCATCATTCACAAGCGCGAAAGCTCGAGTAAGGGTGGGTAATTATGTGTAAGAGCATCACTTCATTAAGGGTCATGGAACTCAGCACGACCTCTTAGTATAAAAGAGTGTGACACTTTAAGATAGAACAGATAGAAGCTAATCAATGCCTCTTGATCTACGAATTACAACACTTTGACCTGGTCCTAAAAATGACGAGGTACTGGAGTTTGTTTCTCCTGACATCCCGAAATGGTTTGTCATGATAGACCACAAGAGTATCTTGCATTGGAAGACACCAATGCACATTTACTACTTGGCTACCAAATGATAGACAATGGTTAGAAAGCAACAAAGGGAAAAAGAACATGCTCAGGATGGAATCCCAAGATGTTAGTGCATAGATTAACATTCTTCTGAAAACCAATACATAGAAGAGATAAGGTGTGGCAGAGTCATAGACATAGATGGAAGACTCTCGAGGAGTACTCTTGTCGTGATCTATTTGGTTCCATTAAAGAACATCTGCCATAACATGTGGTAGGGGAAGTCCTTTAGTTGTCACAGTTCAATCGCGACAAAGACCACAAGCTTGAAGGCTGGAATTGTAGTACCAGTCATCCTGAGGTAATGTGTGAACATTAACAACAGGGATCAAAGGAAGGATCTTGGGTTAAAGGTCAGCTTCATGTACAAGATTCACAACAATAGAATCCAGCACAATCCGGGATCTTCGGTTCAAGTCCAAGGGTTAAAACCCGAGAAAGGAATAATTACTACTTGAGTGACATGGCGTACACTACAAGGTAGTAATCACGAGGTAACTTCCAAAAGAAGGAATACCTTCTGAAGTACCCAAACAAACAAAAAGGAGGCACTCGAGGCGAAAGGAAACCTCGAAGCCTGGAACAGAACACTGTAGATCCAACAATATAATATTGTGGGTCCAAAAGATAGAGAGATCATGATGGAAAAGAATCTCTCAGATGAACAAGAGCAAAGGGAACAAGGAGTTCACAGCACATACAACTCTAGAGAACTTAACACTAGGTCAATTGGCTTAGAAACGACATGCCCAAAAGGCACCCTAGCTTTGAAAGACTAGAAGAGATATCAAATTTTTTCCAAAATCAACACCAGATAAGATGAACCCAGCGTTAGAGCGAAACTGGATAAGGAGAAAAAGAAGCATACTAGAGTTTTCGCAAATACTTTTCAGCTTTAAAATAGTTTTCACTAACACTAGACTCAACATCGACCAATAGCAAGGTTTTCCTACGGTCGGTACTGCTCTCATACCAAGACCTGTGACACCCCCGGGATCAGGGCTAAACAAATCCCAGACCTCCGTCTGACATAATCTTAACCTTGAGCTCGAGGATATCTAGTGAAGGATCGATAACACAGCAGTGACCCTACGACACAAAATTATTACAGCAACCTCATATCTGAGCAGAGAACCAAATTATTACAAGCAGAGGTCACTGACCACAAACATCAAATAACAGAAGGAAAATTATGCTATTAAGTATAGCAAACTTAACAAATGGCCTAAGAAGCCTGAAGCATAACGATGACGTCCCAGCCCATAGATTCCAAGCTGCCGTAGAACCCCAAGCTACTAAATGGTGTCGATGTAGTACCAAACTGATCTTCAGGGAACACTTACTCTGCCAAAAGTATCAACAAAGCAAGGGTGAGTACAGGGTGTACTCCGCAAGACTTATGGCTGGTGGAGTTGTTTTTCATAAAGCCATCTTTGTTTATAAAACAAGAGAGAGAAGAAGATCGTCTAATCAGAATATTTTAAAAGGGGATAAGAGAGCGACGTCTCCGAAATATTGATCATCATCTTTTGATATCCACCAAGTCATCATCATCTACCAACTAGGATCACCCCCTCGTACCCATGAGGAAGCATCCTTAAGCACACGTTGATCTGCCAAGTTTTACCATTAGGTTATAGTTCTCTATGATCTTAGAATCTGGTCATCAAGCGTTCATAACCGTGAACACGGCTTCTCGAAAAGATTTAACTCTGTAGGGGTGTACAACTTTACACAAACGTACCAAATGAATCTTAATGCCGGTACATTAGCCCTCTTCCTTGGAAGGCTGGCAGAGGGTGGTTGGCCACGACCTTTACCTTGCTTTCGCCGAGACCATGAATCACGCAATAAGTATGGTTCCGCCATAACGGGTCAAATCCCCAAGCCGGTACTTAAAGATGTGAGGCGAGGTTGGTTCACCAAGGGCTCCATCGACCCCAAGCAACCCGGTCCACGCTTCCCTACCTGTTATGAATGCACCTCCTTCTTTCGAAAACGTTTTCAATGTGTATGTCGAATGGAATGCCTGAACTATGTGACTCATGGAATCTACTAGGCAAGTTAATCAGGCGAGAGGTTCCCAAGCCCCGTGTGGCTGTACGCTCATCTCGGTTCCAAAGGCAAGAACTCAGGTCCTAGTGGTGGCGAGCATGGGACTAGAAAAACCGCATCCCACCATTGCCTCCCATACAAGCCTTAGCATGTTTAGGGTGTGTTTGGTTGAGCTGTAGATTCTTGAAAATCAGCTGCGCAGAATATGCTGTGAAAAATCTGCTGTGAGCTAACAACTGCAGGGAAGCTGGAAGTTGTTTGGTTGGAACAACTGTGAACTGCAGATTCGATAAGAAATATCTGTATTGCCACCAAGGCGTCCATACATCATTTATATGCTAATTGACCGTAAAACAACAATTTCTAGATTAATAGACACAAAAATGACTATTTTGGAAAGGATTTTTCATTTCTTGTGGAAAGTGATGTCATAAGATTACCAAAGACACACACACACATATATATATATATTATTACATACATGGTTCATAACATTTTGTTCACCATCGACAACTATCCTTGATTGCTCACTAAACAAAAAATTAAGATAATACTATGATGAATAGTATTCATGGGTGTGTTGCCGCTTGTGCCACCTCCTACATATGGTCCTAATTTTCATCGCTCATGGAATAATATGTTCCAAAATATAACACCAGATTACATATAGCAATCAGTTTTCTTCCTATAAGAATTTTCACAAACAGATTGCACGCAAACTCCAAACGATGTTATATACGGACCATTTCACAGACAAATTACACAAAAATCATTGCTTTATTGTATAGGTCAATTTCACGGAAAATTTGCACAGACCAATTGAAGGAATCAATGATAGAAAAATCAGAAAAAGAAGAGAAGGCCATACATAGTACATGGCACCTGAGGGAGGAGGGGAAGGAAGGAGAGGAGGAGAGAATGATAATTAACGGAGGCGGAGTCGATCCGTTGCTGGCCGGTGTTGGGAGTCAGTTCTTGGAGGAGACGGCGTGATGGACTGGGCAATGGAGGTGATGGCGGGCCGGGAGCCGGCGCTTGTCGTTTGGTCGACCGTCGGGCAATTCAATCAGAGGATGTAGGGGACGGATCGGTGGGGATGGAATACCGGGCGGCGCTCCGTCTGTGGCTGCCGGAATATGCCAGCGAGGGGGACCCTACCATGGACTCTTCCCTTCCTGGTGCCGGTCAGGGAAAAATGAGATGTACGGGGGGAGAGAGAGAAGGGTTGGAGAAGAACGTAAGGAAACTAAGCCGGTCAGTTTCATTTAGGAGTGGCATAGCAGGTAATTTCCTCCTTTTTTCTCAATGCGATGCAGTGGAATCCGGGGTTGGACTAGCTTTCGTTTTGCACTACGAGAATCTGCTGCGTTGCGAGAATTTGCGTTAGGCTGGTATGTGTTCGGTTTGGATTTCAGCTTCCATGCAGCGAATCTGGTGTTAGAATAACAACCAAACACACCCTTAATCTCATATCACCTCATATATCATCTCATCACGTTCTCCTGTCATACTAGATTCTCTGCATCTGATACATCATCTGGATGGATCAGACTCAACAGCTATGCATGGCTAAGTAGGACACAGATATAAGCTCTAGCAGTGCACACAAGCCAAACCTAGTTATGCTAGGAGCAGTGGATCGGGTAATATAAGCTCAAAGGGAGTAATGCAATAGATAGGATACTCTATTTATCGATAAAAGACCATAGTAGAATCGAATGCAACATGGCAAGAATAGAAATGCTTTCGAAATCATAGGATTATATCATGGTCGGGCTATGCTTGCCTTTGCCAGTTGATAACAGATAAGCAGATCTTCGGAAGCCTTGTACTTGACTTGATTACAGTTGGTCAAGTATTGTTCGTCGATCTTCAATGGTCTTGATCTTGGTCTTCGATCTCGATCTCGATATCGTATTCTATCGGAAAGAACCAAACACCGGAAAGAGAAGGAACCAGTCAACACATGGCATCGATGCAATGCTCAAGCAAGTATGATGATATGACAAGTTGAATTGCATTGAATCGGAAATATAACCTTAAGACATGCTCGACAATTTAATCGGGGTTCCGAGGGGCGCAAACCCTAACTCGGGGAAACTCCGGAAACATATGAGAGGGGTTGATTCTGTTCTCTAATTAACCTTGTCATTTTAGTTGTTGATCAATGCATGATGATAGCTTAAATAGATAGT
This sequence comes from Avena insularis, assembly GCA_023614405.1. Taxonomy (NCBI): domain Eukaryota; kingdom Viridiplantae; phylum Streptophyta; class Magnoliopsida; order Poales; family Poaceae; genus Avena; species Avena insularis. The sequence continues at coordinate 48,767,757 of CM042687.1, read as the reverse complement.
TCTCATTTTTGTGAACATTTTGATATATTATTTGTATTTTTCTAACTTATAAATCATTAGTTATTGAATTTATAAGTTTATATCATTTTCTGAAAATATTAAACCAATTTAAATGAATTATTGCGTAAGGATGACATCAGCACATGCAAAAAATACTTTTTACACTGTTGCAGAACCTAGCCACAGTGGCTGACATGTGGGACCAAAGCCACATCAGCAGCCACACACGCGGAGTGGGTTTAGGGGCATTTTTCACTGGGCTGGCTCTAGCCAGAGAGGCTGACGGGTGGGGCATGGTCCATGTTGGCAAGCCACGCAGACGCCACGCGGGCCTCGCCAGAGAACGGCTAGACGGCAGCGGCAGACGGTGCTAGGGCGATCTGGGAAGCGCGGTTGGGCGGGTTCGAATTAGTGCATCACGCTGAGCCAGAATCGGGCGGCGCCGCTATGGGATGGTCACCGGAGCGAGCTACACGGCGGCAGAGCTCACTGGTCGACGGCGAACGACGGATACAACGTGAGAGGGAGAGAGCGTAGGGGTCCAGAAGGACCATAGGCTCACCGCGATGCCGATGGGGTGGTCGAGGAGGCACGGGGAGGTGTTGAACGACGTCAATGGCGACGGCGAGCGGCGTCAGGATCGGAGAAGACGCGCCGATTCGGGCACCTCTCGAGCTTCCCAGCTTGCATGGTTCAACAGGAAGAACGAGGAAGGCAAGGCGAAGCTCGTGGCATGCTCGGCTGGCCTCGGGGCGGTGCAGAACGACGGCGAGCCTGAGCTAGGGTTTCAGGCTCTCGCGCGGGAAGGAAGAGAGAGGTCGCTGGAAAGGTGGAAAGTGGATGAGGGCGACGGGGACGTGGCCGCGTCGTTCTTATCCACGCTCGGGGCTCGATGGACGGCTGGGAGGAGGCGGCGGGGATCGACGGCGACGCTGGTGACACCGAGCTGTTTGTCTGCTCGAGGAAGACGACGACCGAAGGGGTACTGGGCCTGGGCTGCGGGTGGGCTGGTTGCGGGCTGCAGTTTGCTGCGCAGGGCAATAGGGAGAGAAGGGGAGAGGCAGAGGCAGACTGGGCTGGGCCTGGCTAAGCGGCCTAGAGGCTCTAGCTCTATTTTTTTAGCAAAAGCTTTTCTTTATCTATTTTGATTTTCTGTTTTGTATTTTCAATTTGAAATCTGTTTTGAATAATTCAAAAATACCAGGGACTTTTATAAAATGTATAAATACTACAGGGAGACCTTTAGTCAATTTGGACTCTATTATTTTTGTAGTTTTCAAAATATTCAAAACCCTTTTGAATGGATTTCAGAAAGAGGGGGAAAGGATTAGGGTTTAAGGTTTTGCCTTATTTCCTTTTGCATGCACTTTTAAAATATGATGCTTATGATGCACAAACAAACCCTAATTTAAGTTTAACTAAAACTGGGGTGTTACATTACTGCTTTCACCTTATTAAAACAAACCCTTCTCAATCCCCCTATGATTAAACCACCTAATTGGAAAAAGTCTTTTGACTTGTTTTGTGAAGCCTACCATGAAGCAGTGGGAGATTGTCTTTGCCAGCATGATGGTGATGAACTCAATATCACGCTAGTCGCACCTTGAATGGTGCTGAAAAGAATTATCCTATGGTAGAAAAAGAACTTTTCGTTGTTGTTTTCTCATGTGATAAGTTTAAGTCTTATATAATTGATTCAAAAGTAAGATTGCATAATGATCGTAATGACTTGAAATAAATCCTTGAAATAACTAATGTTAAGCCAAAAATAATTTGTTGGACTTTACTTCTGCAAGAGTTTGACTTGCATATCGTGCAAAGAAGAGAATAACACGTTGACACACTAATGGATATTGAAGAGACAAGATGACAAGAAAGGGTGTCATCAATTTGCATACCACTAGGGACTACCCGTCCTGAAAGAAAATTTCTTGTTTCTCTCTGCAATGGTTTTAGCATTTTCTTGCGACCAACCATATTCAAAAGAAAGAAGAAGATAATCCAAAAGCTAAACGGAGGAAAAGCATCAAAGAAAATTTCATTATTACTAGATAAGTAAGGTAACCCCGACCTTGTTTTTCTGTGTTCTAATAGTTGTTTTGTTGTTTCCATTTGTGTTTTTTATTTCCTTGCATTTTTTGAGTTCACTGCGAGTTTTTTGAACCTATTACGGGCGGACGGTATGGCCGCATCCGTCCGTACCAGTGGTCGTTAAGTTAGCAGTACCCTTCTCTCATTTTGACGTTTTTATCTATAGAGTGGTACGACCGGGTCATACGGTCAACTCCCATTCTACGGTAGATCGTTAAAGCCTCTATAACTTTCGTTTGGTTTTCGTTTATTTGTTATAAAAAAACTTTTACCGACATAAGAAGGGTCTGTAACTGCCAGTATGAGGAGACCATGCGGTTCGGTCCCGTCTGTACTGATTACTTGGAAATGTTTGTAACGACTTCGGTTGATGAATTTTGGAAGTATATCGGGTACGGGCATGTCATACATGCGTCGCTCGTACTATTGATCGTTACCGTCTCAATTTCTTCCTTTTTATCTCGATTATTTTATAATTTATTTAGATTCTTTTGTTGGCCGCCTATTTTTATTTTATTATGAGTTTTACACACTTTCTAACCCTTCGTAAGCCTTCTAGAAGGTTTCTCTTCCTCTCTTGTCAAACAGATCTTCCCTGCGTCACTCCTATCTCCTAGGAAATTTACAGTTATGTCTTGCCCATGAAACATTATTCAAGCCAAAGTGGACTACCAAGGATATTATTCAAAAGTCTCGGAAGATGACAAGGAGGTAGCCACCAAGGAAAAGAAAGAATAGGAAGCCTGGTACAATTATCTCGGAGCCGAAGACGGATTCAAGTTGATGGAGATGGTCAAGGATGAGCGTAAAGTGTTCAGCCTTATGGTAGATCAAGAAGGCAATTTTGAAGAAGTTCAACTCAATCCCAATGAAGAAGGAGAGTCTTTCTTGGAGAACCTAAAGAAGCAAGGAGAGGAGATTCAAACCTCCCTAGACAAACTTTATCACCGTATAAAGAAAATCGAGGAAACGTCTCTGTGATCTTGTAAGCATATTGAACCGTTGCATCGTTATCTGATCAGATGGACCTGAAGATAATGAAAGGATTGAAAGTCAACCTAGACATCAGCCTCCGATCCATCAAAATACAGAAGCAAACAATTGAGATGTATTAGGAACTTGTGGCTTAGCTAGAAATAATTAGCGAATAACGTAGAATTTGCATCATGATCCTCTAATTAACAAACAAGACACTACGTGCAAGCTTTCATAGCTCTAGGGATTCTTATCCAAATTAAATGAACACCACAGTATCGAATAATCACGAGGGATTATTTGATCTCACCGTCTTGATTCCTAGCTTGTGGAGATCTATAACACCTTATAATCTATCTTTCAGTTTTAGCATGTTTATTTTCCTGCATGCATGGTAGGCTCTTAATTCCATAATTTGCATTAGTTGCATCATCAATTTCCTTTGGTCCAAGGAAATATTTATATCCGATGAGTTTTGAGACTTTATGATATTTGAAGTGAATTTTGATGTATGATTATTGTATTATATGTATGAATTAGGATGAGTGCTATGATACTTGTACCACTGTTATGATTTTAGGATCTTCCACACCAACAAAGTATTGATAAGTTATGTGAAGAAAATTTTAATAACATGTTATATCATTCGTTTGAACCAACAAGAGCCATGAAGAGTATTAACATGATCTAATGCTATTGTTGAGAAAAAATAAAAAAAAGGCTTTGCTATCAAAGAATTACAATAAAAGAAAAGTGCAAATTGAAAACAGGTACTTAAGCAATGATCAGGAATTATTCATTACTCAATCAAGTGATCATCTAATTAAACTTGATGATTTTATAATATGCATAATCTTCAAACTTCTTATAAACTGTTGATACAAAAGGTGTGAAAGCCTCTAAGTCATGCGATGTGTGAGAGTCTGACATAACTCATGATGTAACTCTATATCTGATATTGTAATTATGCTTCAAATTGCCTTATTTATTGTAACGACCCGTTCCTCATAAACATGATGATCTTGTCCATAAGCCACCATCTTGCTCGGGGACAAGCAAGAGTATAGCTTGGGGAAGTTGATGAGTCATATTTTGAAGCATATTTACCTTATGTTTTTGCACAAGTAGAGTAGGATTTTTGGTATTTTACCGTGCTGGCGTGTAACTTTTGTCCTTATTTCAATAGGATCCCGAATTATTAAGTCTTTTGTGAATATATCAGTTGGGACTGTCATGTTATGCAGTAATATAATATTTCTAAGCGATAAATATCATTTAAATGAATTTCCATGCACCTAGGAGAAGAGAGAATGCAAAGAAAGGCTACAGAGGGTTTAACGACCTGTGGTACGAGCTGAGCTTGCCCGTACCATCCTCTCGTACCACCTGTCAGTGTGTCCGTCTTGTCAAATATTCTTACTATGCGAAGACGGATCTGAGGTCCGCCATTCACAAAAACTTCCATCCCCAAAACACCACACCAGAGAGGGTTCTCGAGGAGGAACTAGGAGAAGGGAAAATCCTTGCTGATTTATGGATCATTAGAGGATATCACATCATCCCCTTCATCATCATCCGCTGCATCTCCATCACCATTATCATTCCCCTCTTTCATACATTAGATCTTGTTGTAATTCCAAATATAATTGTGATTTGCACTAGATTTATCTTTACACTTTCATTCATCCATATGAATATGATGATGTTGTTGATTGCTTCCATGTGAGTAATTTTCTTTGTTCTTGGAGAGATGAAGAAACTCTAGCATTATTATGAAATAAAATAAAGATGATCTATTACTTTGGTTCATGATCCATTGATCTATGATATTGTATTAGATCTCTCTCTCTCTTTAGATGGTATGTGAAGTCGACCACATAGCATTTGCCTTCGGGACTAAAGAGCGGGAGATACTTTTCGGACGTGTATGGGAGTATGTCCAGTGCTATTTTATGACTATAAGCATTGGATTATAACCTACATGGTCCAAGGGGAATTAAGAGAGATTCACTAAGCTTATTACGATATTCATGGAGAAACTCTTAATTGTGGTGGTCTGCAGGAGTGATTGCTCACATGTATCGAAGTGGTCATTTAGAGATGACCTCAATACCTGATTCAAGAAGCGACTGCTCACGAGTCTTATAGTGAACATCTTATTATGGAGTTCACTCCACATATATCATGATAAAAGAAATAGATTACCCTAATTATGAATAATTGTCATATGCTAGTGGAGTATCCTACGTCCCAAGAATATTTTAGCCTTATTGAGTTCCAACACCGTTTTCCAACGCTTTCATTTCTTGTTTACTTTACTTGCTTTTATTATTTCTTGCACACAAACACAAAATCTTTCAAACACCCTTTACTTAAAATCAAAAGCAGCTTACAAGTATCCTTTGATAGATAGTGATGAGGGGCATAAAGACATTAACCAAATAGCTTTATGTGTGTTCGATACTCTTATTCAAAACTAGCTACAATTAATCTGTGCTCTTGCATTCATCAATGATTTTCTGGTACTGTCTCAGTGGTGTTTGGTCCGCTACCGTAAGATATAGATCGTTGTAGCGGGACTTTTTTGTAATTCTTCTTTCTTTTTTGGCTATGTGCATCCGTAATGCCAATAGGGTAATGAGTTGTTGCAGAGGTTGGGTGTAATTGTATCTCGCGATATCACTATGTGTTTCTTTCAAAAAAAATCATCTCCTATTACCTTCCTAACTTAGGTAAAAGTAAATGATTCATACCTAGATTGATTTTTTTCTAGCAATTATTATAACACACCACAACAAGTAGTTTTAGGAAGGGTAACATTTTATATAGATGCCCGCCACCACTAAATTAGATGCTACTAAGAAATGATCATTAGGAAATAATATTTTTGTAATGTGGAAATAAATTTTACAACACAGCATCTGTCATGAAGTGAAACTTTTGCCAAATTTTGCCACATTTTGGGGTCTCAATTTTTCAACCACACTTTTATGGTTGCCACACTTGCTGAACTTAGGTTTGGTAAAGTATAGCCCAAGTGCAAACGCGTCAATGAGATATGGGGCCTAGGTGGTTTGAAGGAGAAGATTAGTGCGCTGGAGGTGATTGAAGCGATGATGGATTTCAATGAGGAGAAGAAAGCTCTGACGGCAACCTGCTCTAGAAATCGTAACCTGTTCTTGTGACTGACGGACTAGTTCCGTGTGCATCAGGTCTAGTGGCGAGCGATTTTGCTTCGCACACTGTTTAATGCAGTGAATTGAGTTTCACACACACAAAAAAGCAGCAAACGGCAACACCGAAGCAAATCTCACTAGTTCTTGCCAGTAGCCAAGCCAAGTAGAGAAATGGCCCATGTACTGCATCATGTACCACAACCCAGCATAAACGTAGTACAAACGCACAAAGGGAGCAACATGCGATGCAATGCAAATGCATATCAAATCTGGTAATAAACCGGTAGTACTAGTAGATTTTTTGCGATAAAGCGGTAGTAGTAGATGCAAGGCTCAGGGGGTGAATGATGGCTGGATCCTGAACGCGTCAGTCACAGCTCGATGGGGTCAGAGGCCACGGACCCTTTCCCACCTCGGTGCCTGAACCTCTTGGCCTGCACGCAGCGCCGGTTGCTCCTTCGGAGCCCGCCGCTGGCGTACCGTCGCCATCGCTTTCGCCCCTCATGGCCTCTCTCGTACTCATCCTCCTCGCTGTTCTTGCTCTCGCTCCGTTCCAGTGCCTCCTCTTCCCTAGGCGTTCCAGAAGCGCCCCCAACCTCCTCTTCCCTTGGTGTGTCACAGCATTCCGGCGCAGGTTGATCGCTGCTGTTCTGCATCCCTTCAACAGGCACAGGCTCCAGAGCATGGACCGTCGCTGGGCCATTTGTTGTGCCGGTGGCCGCTTGTTCGCACACTGGTATGGCAGGAGGGTGTGGTGCAGTCAATTCAGGTTGTACCGTCCCCCCACCTTGAGCATCGACGGCCACATTGCCTTCCTTCATGTGAGAAGCCTTGAGTAGCTCATGGATCTGATCATCGCCCTCCTCTTCGCTGCTCTCGATCAAAAACGTCCTTTCGAGTGCCTCCTCTTCCCCAGGAGTACCAGACACATCCCCCACTTCCTGCTCCCTCGGTGTGTCACAGCATTCAAGCGCAGGTTGATCGCTGCCGTTCTGCATAGCTTCATCCGGCACATGCTCAGGAGCTTGGGCTGTCGCTGGGCCATCTGTTGTGCCAGTGGCTGCTAGTTCGCGCGCTGGTACAACAGGAGGGTGTATTGCAGTCAACTCAGGTTCCGAGGTCCCACCACCTCGAGCATCAACACCGACATTGCCTTCCTTCAAGTGAGAAGACTTGAGTAGTTCACTAATCCGAGCAAACGACATGGCTACCTCGCTGTGGAATGACTGTGGCTCCAGAAATCGTGTTATGGTTCGGAACTCCTCCTTGATGTTCTCCACCTACAGTTACATGGGAAACGGCAAGGTCACTTAGGTTGTGGACAAAAAGTTTGCCCTCATATGCATTACCTTTATGAACTAGAGTTTACCACTGCTTGCAGATTGAGATCATGAAATTCCCGTGCCGTGTTCGCTTCGGTGAAAACACCTTCGGTAGTATTACAAGTGACAGGAACTGTTGTATGATCATGAAGAGTAGCATTGATCAATTGCTCGAAATGTTTGATCTCTGACGCATATTCGAGGCTCCAATCCACAGATGCATTCCACTGATGTCGTTGGAGAACATGAACATCATTGAGCTGATGCTGTTCTTGACCAAACTGACGAGCAAACCGATCAGGGGCATATACTTCCCTGAAGTTAAAGCTGATTAGCCATGTTCTGGAAGAGCAGACGTTATCAGTTGCCACACAGATGTTGGGAACGGATGCAGGATCCATGTCCTTGTAAGGCTCCCAGTTGACCTATTAGATCACAGGCTTTGCATGGTCAAATTCAAATGGCAAGTGAGAAAGGGTAAAGTATATGGTATTAATAACCAAAACTTAAGACTCACATCTGAAACTCGAAGCTGACTGAAAGCTTTTCTGACATCTGAAACTTTATTTTCTGGTTGGGAGATTGTGCGCCTCGTCCACCTGCACACTCGTGGGAAGACGTGTGCTGGAACATCATCCTTAGCTGGGCGAATTGCTGGAATATATTCGTATATCCACCACTTGCAGAGAAACCCAGAAGCACATTAGAGCACTTCCATGCTGGAATAGTGTGTCACACTGTCACAACTCAGAACATTTTGATTTTCAAAAGGAATTCTCGAAAACAGGGAAAGTAGTTAATTCTGTACTATCAATTATCATTCTCCTGCTGCAATTCTTTCCATTTTGAAGAAGTTTCAGCTGTGAGCAACTTTGTAAATTCTTGAACAATATCCAACAGCAAAAACTTTAAAGATGCCATGTTCGAGGCTTGGCATCCACAGGGCATGCTCATGGCTGTCTTATTAACTAAAATACCATCTGGTGCTAGTGCCTGTTATTTTTTTCTACAGTAACATTATCACTGTTTCTCACAAAACCAAACACTAACAATTTTATTAAATCCGGTAAGAAAAATCATTTTTATCCAACTAAGAAGGTTTCAGAAAGTTCCATAGAATTGGAAAAGCATTTGCTCTTCTAAACTGAAGTAAGATTTATCCCTGATTAATGAGTGTTCACATACCATGAGCAGAGCCGCGCTGCCAAATAGTCTTTTTTTGGTGGTAGACATCACTGTAGAGAGAGCCCTATAAAGATGAGCAAGAGCAGCAGCGCCCCAAGCATACTCTCGTACCTTCTCAAAGTCCGACAAGAGCGGTAAGTATTTTGGAGAGACATAGCCCCTTTCTTTCTCCGAAAACAGAGTTGCTCCAATCAAGTACAATAGATATGCTCTTGTGCTGTACACAATTTCTTCAGCAGTGGGATGCTCCGAGAGCTGGCCAAACTTGGAAGGTAACCAGGAGAGCTTCACACGACTACCCCTGCAGTAGCCGCGGCCAGGAACTTGACCCAAGTATTGGAAGAAAAGCTGTTCTGAAGACATGTTGAGCACAGCCCCGGTGGTCACTGCACGGCCTATCACTGGAATCCCCAGTATGTGGGCAGTGTCCCTGAGTGACGGCGCCATTTCAAAGTCATGGAACCTTGCTGTGTTAGTTTCTTTGCTCCACAGCTCACAGAATGCTCTGAGCACAGTTCGGTCGACGACCAGATCTGCTGTGTGTATCAGATTGCCGAGCCCACTTGCATCAACTAATTGTTGCTGCCGTTCATTCAGCTTCCATGTATTGAGCTCCTCCGTCATCTGGCACACTGTTACTTCACAACTATCCTGCATGATTGAGCATCTCATATTAGGCTTTGAGCATGAATTATATATGCGAGCACCAATGGAACGATTGGGAAATTGGTGTCACTTGGTTTATGAATATGACTAACCTGATTGCAACTTTTGCCTGCTAGTACTGCCTCTGAGGATTCCATTTAGTTCTGCATAGAGATAATCACCATAGTTGTTTAAAATTAATAAAATGAAGTAGAGATGTTCAGAAAAGGGGTCACAATGAAAAACTATGTGATAAGTACATGCAAAATAAGAATCACACGCAGGATATGTTGTTAGAATAAAGTACATTGTGAACTTAATGGAAGATCTAATCAGAACATACAGTGTCTACTGTTTTATTCGATTTACTTATCATTTTTGTCAAGACTTTGCTCCCCTCCATTAGACGAAAACATTAACCAACAGAGAATCAGAAGTTCTAATTTTGGTAACACACCAATTTGTATTTTTAAGGGCTTTTTGTTTCTCTAAAATTCTGAGGTTTTACAGCAGATGGTAACAAGAAGTTGGTAAGAATGTAGATCCAAGATTTAAAATAGGTTGTCTTTGAGATTGAATAAAACCATGAAATCCAATTTCGGAAGTTGGAGTGGCAAGGGGCAAACACAGATCCTACTCAACAACGATATGAGATCGGTCGACAATACAATGGCTTGAAACCGATCCAACCCCCTGTTGCCCCTTGCCAATGTGCAGCTTCAGGGGGGAAAGGTTGGGAAAAGATCGAAAACCCCAAAAACCCTAATGTCACGAGGGAAATCTGAATGGAAGCTGGCGATCATGCGTGGAGAAGGAAAGATCTACAAGGAGAAGGAACTCGAATCGACATAGTCACGAGGGGAAGATGATATCACAGGCGAACGGAGAAATTGAACCGAACTGCTCAGAAAACTGGGAAAGGGAATGGCTGCGTAAAGACGCCACAAACACATAAATGTTCCGCCAAATCGCCATGAGAGAGAGAGAGAGATCAAACCACGGTGAATCGCAGGAAGACGAAGGGGGCGTAGTGGCCAAGAACAGAGCAGCGGGCTCTGGGCGGACGGACGCTGCTCTCTCTCTCTCTCTCTCTCTCTCTCTCTCTCTCTCTCTCTCTCTCTCGTCCGAGTTCACCGTCACTGACCACCCTGACTTCTTTGGGAAAGGCTGAGCAATGAAGAATACCCAGTCTGCTCGCGCTGACATGTGGGGGACAGTGGACGCCTTGTGAAGCCGAAACGTGCCACCGATGACGACATGCAACACAATAAAAAAAATGGTAGAGGAACCCATGCGGAATGGAGATTTTTTTAATCAGGAAAATTATATTTACAAGTTCCAGAAAATCGTGAAACAAAATCTTAAAATAGCTGATGATGTATCCCATAATCGTGCAAAATCTTAATTCGAAATGTTTGCATTTTGAGCAACACAAAAAGATAAAAGTGAAGATCTAAGTATAGTGATTTCAAATTAAAAAAAAAATAGACTTCGTTATTTTGCGTAGCTCAGAATATAAATATCTCAAATTAAGATTTTACATGTTTGTAGAATACATCATTAGCTACTTTAGGATTTTGTTTTATATTTTTTGAAACTTATAAATATAAATTTTTAATCTTTTTAATATGCAGGAGCAATGGAGTTGGGAGAAAAAAACTTCCGACTTCCTGTTTTCCTGAATGGTGCTAGTAGTACTACTTCAGACGCCGTATCACCGGTGTCTCATCGAATTGTTGTAGCGGTCATGACCATCTTTACTCGCCAAGATTGTTGTTGAACGATTCGTGATGGTCCATCTATCTAGGAGTCCTCTTAGGATCATAATGGAAGTATTTAAGGATGTGTTTGGTGGGGGAATGAAGTGGAATGTAATGGTTTCATTTTATAGGAATAGGTTGGTTTAGTTCCTATGTTTGGTTGAAACCAAAGGGTGAAATAGAATGTTTCTGTTTCTATGTTTGGTTTGAGAGATGGAATTGCACATATTTTTTTTAGCTCGTGTCTAGAATAATAATTAGCCCCTAATAAAAAGTTCACACAACATCGTTTTAGCCATCTATACAAAATTTTAGTTTGCTGCCGCCGCTCCTCTATACTCCCCTGTCGCTGGCTTCTAGTTCCTTCCCATCGCCGCCTACAGGTTGTTGGAATTTATATAAGTGGCTTTTTAGACCATTAATTATTTTATAGTCCAATAAATTTTTGAAAATTCCAAAGACCCATTTGGTTCATTCATGCATGGCAAGAGGTGGGACAAATTTTTAGTCCCACATTGCTAGTTGAAAAGAGGTTGCACCACCTTATAAGGGGGGCTCTTCCACATATTGTATGAGCATGAGAAGAAGAGAGCTTCCTATGCGCTCCTCCTCCTTGGTCGCCCGTCTCGCCAGATTCACCTCATGCCTCCTTGTTTCATCTCCCTTCATTGCATATCCGCCTCACCGCTATGCCTATATAAGAGAGAGGTCGCTCCTCTCCAGATACACCGCAACAACACTTCTACCTTCTCTCGTTCCATAGCATTGCACTATCGTTCTGTTCTTCTCAATCCCGTCTCGCGGCGTGCACCGCTAGTCGGGACTATAGGCCTCCAAAACCCCGTCTCTTTGAGTCCTATACGGAAGAAGGGCGATAAGGTTTTTTGAGAGCGCTACCACGTGACTACTGACTTCTTCCTCTTCACCACGGATGTTCTGGACACCGACAACATCTTTCCCGATGACTACTTCTTCCCGGAGGTCAACGACATCCTCGGTAACATGAGTGATAATGGCAACAACACGATTGGTCCCTCCTCTGCACCGTATGTGTCTCTCTTCCTTCTGTTCGAGATCCTCTTGCAGTTTGTACTTCTAGTCTTTGGCCTAGATATGTGCTATTGTTTATGTCTACTATATTACTTTACTAGTTTGCTTGGTATAGTCTTGTTTTACCCTTTGTTTGTTTGTATAATTTCTTTTATAAAATTATCCATGGCTACAATATTCCACATGTTTTATCTACTATTTTTATCTATTAAATCTTGTGATAAATTGCTCACTTTTCCAACAATCCAAAAACCTTATTATAGGCAATTTACCCCAACTAGCTTTGCTGTATCCATGAAGCCACCTGTGTTTGAAGGTGTCAATTACAAGAGATAGCATGCGAGGGCTGTGCTCTGGTTTCAGACCATGAGCCATTATAACGTCATCTATGGCGCACCTGAGGGAGTCTTAATCCTGCTCAGGAAGAGGCCTTTCAAAAACTTGGTACCACTTTCAAGGATGCCTTGAGCAGTATTCTTGGCGACAATATTGTTGATTTATACCCACCATTTAGCAATGGTAAGGACATGTGTGATGCGCTCGAGAGAAAATTTAGAGTCTTCGATACTGGTAGTGAACTGTATATCATGGAACAATTCTATGACTATAAGATGGTTAATGACCGCTCCATTGTGGAGTAGGCTCATGAAATACAATCACTTGTCAGGGAGATCGAGCACTTCACTTGTGTGTTACCGGACAAGTTTGTTGTGGAGGCACTATTGCCAAGCTTCCTCCATCATGGAGGAATTTTTCTAGTTCTCTGAAGCACAAGAGACAAGAGTTTTTCATGAAAGATCTCATTAGGACTCTTGATGTGGAAGATAAGGCGAGAGCAAAAGACACACGTGCTCAAGGTACCGAGGGAGGTTCTAGTGCCAATATTGTACAGAAGAATAACTCCCAATCTCACAAGTTTAAGAACAAGAACAAGTTTGATGGAAAACCAAAATTTTATGGGAAGAACAAGCCCTCGGAGTCTACCAACTTTAAGAGGAAGACTAATAAGAAGAAAGGAGTCTGCCATGTTTGTGGAAATCCTGAACATTGGGCCCCAAGTTGCCCAAAGCGCTTCGACAAATGTAAACATGGGAAGGGCTATAAGACTGCTAATGTTGTCATTGGTGATACTAAGATTAAGGATGATGGGTACGGTATATTTCATACTATCCTTTCAGTATGTCATTCTCCTAAGTGGTGGATTGACACAGGTGCCAACGTGCATGTATGTGTTGATATTTCCATGTTTTCTTCATATCAGGTCGCATGTACATCCTCCGTGCTAATGGGGAACGCCTCGCATGCTTCCATTCATGGTGTTGGTGACATGGATATGCCCTACGGGTACCCGATGTTAGCATACCTGGTCCATCCTGACGGAAGGCCCACTCGACGACCCGACAGGGTCCATGACGCCTATGATGTTTCGGCTGCTATGAAGCCCATATGGACACGGACTCCCAAGCGCACTGAAAGGATCGTATGGGCACCTAGAGGGGGTGAATAGGTGCTACTTCAAATTTTCTTCTTTTTCAGTTTAGGGTTTGACAAGAAAGGTAAATTCTCTAGATTATGCAACTAAGGTGAATTTACCTATATGTCAACCAAGCAACAACTATCACAACACTAAGCAAGAACAAGTAAGTAAAGTGCGGTAAAGGATAGAAGTAACCAAAGTGGTGGACACGGAGACACAAGGATTTGTTTCCCGTAGTTCCTTCCTTTTGAGGGGAAGTACGTCTACGTTTGGAGAGGGGGTGGTTTCAAACCACCAATGCCACGAGAGGCCTCCCTTGTTCTCCGATGAACCTCACCCCAAGGGGATCGATTCACCTTCCACTATATTGGCAACCTTGAGGTGGAAGCCGACACCTTTACAACAAGTTCGGGGCGCACATCCACAACTTAATTGGAGGCTCCCAAATACAAGCAAGCTGTCAAAACAATCAAAGACAAGCTTGTAAGAACCAAATAAAAGTTAGGGTTTCCAAAGAAACACTAGAGCTTGGCGGCCCTCAAGTGAATGAGGGGGAAACGAAGATCTCTCTTGGTGAAGCTGTAGATCAAGGCCTCCTCCTTCGATTCTCCAAAGATCAATGACTTTGGATGGTTGGATGGAGAGATCTTGTAGATTTGGTGGCTCTAATGGAGTTTGTGTTCTTGAGCAGCTCGAGCAACTAGAGGAACGGGATAAGGGTCCCTATTTATAGGCAGCCCCCTCCACTAATCGTTTTCGGACCGTTGGAGAAGAACTAGACCGGAGACTCCGGTCTACACTAGAGATTCCGGCCTATCTCCGGACTAGCCTCTGGACTGCCCATTTGAATGACCCGGGCCAGGCACGACCCAACTTGGATGGAGACTCCGGTCCTCCAGCACCGGAGACTCCGGTCTGAGCCAAGACCGGAGATTCCGGGGAAGGCTCCGGACCTTGCTCCGCACCCCTATACAGAATGTCCTAGCTATGATTCTGAAGCCTCCACCGGGGACACATCCAGAAACTCCGGACCACACCGGAGACTCCGGTCTAGTGTGACACAGTTCTGGAAATTCCACACCGGAGACTCCGGTCTAGGCAGACTGGAGACTCCGGTCTGGAATTTCCAGAACTGTGTCACACTTAGCAGGAATCTTTCCAAAGTGTGAGGGTACTTTTCACTTATCATAATACCAACCTGTGGATAGTGACAAACTGTAAAATGATCTACTTGTTGTTAACGAACACCAAAAGTGATTATGACAATAAATTTCCTTTCAATCTCCCCCTTTTTGGTGTTCGATGACAACAAGTGATTTTGCATGGAATAAATTATATGGGGCTCCCGCTGACTGTGTGCAATAAGGTAAATAAGTAAATCATGCAAGGTAGATAGTATCAATGATAGCACACATAGATCTCACATGAGTTACAATAGATAGTGCACAAGCACATAGTCACACACATAAAACGACAAATAACACACATGAAGTTCAAAGTTCGAACATGTCAAATGAAAGCAGATAATAGCAAATCCAAAGCCCAAAGCCCAAAGCCCAAACCCATGCAAATCAATGTCTGTCTTCTCCCTCTTTGGCATCAAAACGCCGAAAAAGGGAAAAGACCTAAGTTAGCGCCCCAACAACTCAGTAGTCATCGTCATCCTCGTCATCATCGGTATCCTCATCCTCAACAAAGTCATCATCATCATTAGGGACTACAGGCCCTTTGCCGTGAGGGCGATAATAGGAGGTACCCTGGTACCCGTATCTAGAGGTGATACCGGAGAATGTCTTCCAGTCAACAAGGCTGTCCTACTGGGCATTCCATGCCCCAAAGGAGAGAGTGTGATCTGACTCCATAGACTCCTGAGAACCATGCTCATCATTGTACTCGCCCTCTCCTTCCTCATCATCCGCTTTGCCCTGTGCCTTGATTTCCTTCAGGGGCTTCTAAATACGCGGTTGCTTTGGTAGGAGACATGCTGCTGCTTGTGGATGTCAACATTCATGCAACACAGAGTCCTTTCCCAGAAAGTGGCCTTCTTGACCCTCTCATGAACATAGTCCCTGGTCATGGAAGGCATAGGTGCATTGGAGGCATTCTTCCTCCAAACTCTAGGTGGAGAGGGTGCCCTCTCAGTCTCAATCTCCTCATCATCATCGCCATAGCGACGCCTAGGAGCAGGCCCCATACGCCCCTTCTGCTGCAGTGAGACCAAAGTGTGCTTAGTGAGATGTGGTGCTATGCCAAGTGGAGAATTATGCTCCTTGGAGTTGATGAGCCTCATAACCAAAGGTGCATATGGAGGAGACTTCTTGTAAAGAATAGCATGGAACATCTCCTCAAAAATAAAATCCATCACATTAATAGGTTCAGCATCCGCCTCTGGGCCAGCATTGTAGGTCCGGTGAGTGTGGTAAAGAAGGTTGACTAGCCCACCCCTAATAGCATCGTCATTCATAGCACTTGGTGCGATGGTATGACGGAATATCCTCAACATTAGGATGTAGAGAGTCTTGAGTCCCTTGGACCCCCCTACAACACCCTCGCTGCCATACAGAGGTGCAAGCTTCATCTTGTTCTCACCCAGAGCCACAGAGTGCATATGCAGCCCAACGGGAGTGGATATGCCATGAAAGGTCTCAAAGATGACGTTGGCAAAGTCATGGAATGTAGCTATGCAGCGAGTGGTGCCAGACATCCAAGTCATGGTCCTGTCTTGATCAGACCCAAACACAACGGTGGCGTAGAACTGCTGTACTAGGTAGACATTGTAGTCTTCATGAAGATCCATCAATTTAAACAGTCTTAGCTTCTCACAGATCCACAAAGCATCATTGAAGTAGGGGCTGAGGCGCATCTGCTCAACACTCATGAACTTCTGAGGCCATACAGGTGATTTGGTGAGCACACCATACACATCCTTCATGAACACAGCATGTTCCTTCCTCCGGAAACGAGGGTCATTGCTGGTACGAGGTAGCCCATAAAAATCAGTCTTTCTCAGTTCACGGTACTCCTCTTTTGACATTTTGGCCAAGGACTGAAGGTTGTCATATTTGGCCTTATTGGCACGGTCCTCTCATTCAGTCCTTTCCTGCTCCCTCCTCAAATAGGTTGCGTCACGTGCTTGCTGTCTTCGGTTGGAAGGAGGCACGATAAACAGACCCTGAGCTTCATCATAGCGAGGAGTGCCTCTTTGTGACTTGGCCTTGGTACGACGAGGATGGCTAGAACCATCACCTGTGAACAGTAGTGAGGGAGATAGCATGGAGATGAGTATATATGTCCCAACAATGCAGTACAAGATCTTTGATGCACTTATGGTCTGTTTTGATTCACCCAACATTGGAGTCTCCGCACCTCATACCGGAGTCTCCGGTCCTGGTGACTGGAGTCTCTGGGCTAGACCGGAGTCTCCGGACCTAAGTCCGGAATCTCCGGCCAGGAGGCTCAGGCATGAGATGGGGAGATGCTGGTGGGGGTGAATCTAGTAGATCGGGCAATGCAACAAGGCTAAAGTACTAGAGTGCACACGAACAAGTGATTCCAATGGACAAATCAACACCAATCCTCAAAAACACATCTAGAGATGAACCCTAGGAGAAAAAGAAGAGGATAGGTACCAGATCTGTCCATGGGATCAATTCCTCCGGTGGGAATGACCCAATGGAGGAGAGGAGAAGGTTGGCCGGCGACAGGGAGGATCCCGCGGGCTTCTTGACCTCCGGGGAGGATTTTTGGAAGGGGAGGCGACGGGTTAGGAGGAGGGGGCGGGGTTGAGAATGAGGAACTGCTGTATCAGTTCACCCCGTCCCCTTACTATAAGTGGCAGAAACCATCGGGACCGAAGACTCCGGTCTACACCGGAGACTTCGGTCCTCCTCGACCAAAAACTTCAGGATAGGTGTTTAGGGACATATATGAGAGATAGACAAGTTAAGATAGGGAAAGGCTTGGGTTGAGGCATCAAACTGTGAAGAACCAATAAGAGCCATAGGAATTCAAAAAAACATTCAGGAAAGCTCCAAGAGACTAAAATCAAGCAAATGACAAACACGAGTAAGCGCCAACCTCTCTAGTCTGACAGGGCGGTGGCCTAGGCCACCATATTTGAGTATACTCGGCTTGGCACCACAAAGATATATCTTGGGTCCATTACCGAAACTCATCATTTAAGCTCACATATCACAAAATGATATTAAGAGGAATGATTTTGATTGCTTTGGGCATAATGGGGGGAGGGATAGTCCAATCAATTAGGACCGCACTCCCCCTATATCCATGCCTACACCTAAACCAAATAAGGGTCAAGTCATAGGTGAGAATGTAGGATAGTCAAGTCAAACTCCTTGAATCAATGATATTTAGTTCATTCCTCAAATAGCAAAACCTTGCTTCATCAAGTGGCTTCGTGAAGATGTCGGCAAGTTGGTCTTTGGTTGACACATATGATAGATCAATATCACCTCTAGCAACATGATCTCTAATGAAGTGATGGAGAATCTCAATATGCTTTGTCCTTGTGTGATCCACCGGGTTGTAGGCAATCTTGATAGCACTTTCATTGTCACATAGAAGAGGCACTTTGTCACAATGGACACCGTATTCCTTTAAATTTTGCCTCATCCATAGAAATTGGGTGCAAGCACTAGAAGCTGCCACATACTCGGCTTCGGCGGTGGAGAGAGATATGCAATTTTTCTTCTTAGACGACCAACATACCAAGGACCTACCAAGGAATTGGCAAGCTCCGGATGTTGATTTTATATCATCCTCATCACCATCCCAATCCGAGTCCGTGTATCCACTCAGAGAAAATGTTGACCCTCGAGGATACCAAAGACCATAAAATGGGGTATGAACTAAATATCAAAAGATTCTCTTGACCGCCATTAAATGGCTTTCTTTAGGAGCTGTTTGATATCTTGCACACACACCTACACTCAACACAATATCAGGTCTAGATGCACAAAGGTAAAGCAAAGAACCAATCATTGACCGGTATACCTTTTGATCCACATCTTTACCATTTGGATTTTGTTATAGATGAGTCTTTGTAGCCATGGGAGTAGGAGCTCCATTTAGATCTTGCATATTGAATCTCTTGAGCATATCTTGAGTATACTTGGCTTGGTTGAAGAATGTCCCTCCTCTAACTTGCTTGATCTCAAAACCAAGAAATACTCTCAACTCCCCCATCATAGACATCCAGAACCTACTAGTCATAAGCTTTGAGAATTTATCATTAAAAGCTTTGTTAGATGAGCCAAAGACAATATCATCAACATATATTTGGCATACAAAAAGCTCCACATTGACCTTCTTAGTAAAAAGAGTGGGATCGATTTTCCCAACCTCAAATCCACGGTCAAACAACAACTCTCTAAGGTGCTCATACCACGTGCGTGGGGCTTGCTTGAGCCCATAGAGCGCCTTATCAAGTTTGTAGACATGGTTTGGGAAGTTGGGATCCTCAAATCCTGGGGGTTGCTTTATATATACCAACTCATTTAATGGACCATTACGAAATGCACTTTCTACATCCATTTGTTGCAATTTAAAGTTGTGATGTGCCGCATAAGCAAGAAGGATATGGATGGACTCAAGGTGAGCCACTGGTGCATATGTCTCTCCATAATCAATGCCTTCAATTTTAGAGAACCCTTATGCAACTAATCTTGCCTTGTTCCTTACTATAATTCCATGCTCATCTTGCTTGTTCTTGAATATCCACTTCGTGCCAATAACATTGCGGCAATCCTTCGGCTTCTCAACTAACTTCCATACTTTGTTTCTCTCAAAGTTGTTGAGCTCTTTGTGCATAGCTTCCAACCAATTCGAATCTTCAAGAGCTTCCCACACTTTCTTTGGTTCAATCATGGAGATGTGTGCTTGGTGTTTACTGAACCTCTTCAATTGTGCTCTTGTGGAAATGTCTTTCCTTAGGTCACCAACCACATTTTCTACAGAGTGGTCTCTAAATTCCAACATTCTCTCCTTTCTAGCTTCACGACGAGCGTGGATCTCCAAGTTGTTTCTTGGGGGACCCTCTTCATCATTTTGGTCCTCGTCTTGACCATCGACTTGACCTTGATCATCACCGGTATCATTCTCTTCATTAAGAGGCAAAGATTGACCTTGGTCTTGATCAAGCGCTCTTCTAGCATCGATTTGAGCTTGTCTCAAGGCAGTTTGTACGGATCTTCCTTGAACAATTGACTTGGCACCACTTGACATCTTGGAGAATGAATCAAGCTCCTCTTGACTAGAGTCGTCACTATGATCAACATGTTGAGGGTCCACATCTTGTCTTTGGATTGAGTCATTTCCCTCCTCTGTGGATGGATCATGTTGAGGTTGTGAAGATGAGGGCTCCACTTGAGTGGAGCATAGTTCTTCTCGATCCGCCATAAGGGGTTCCTCAACAGGGCGGATATATCCCACACCCATTCTTCCTATGGCATCCTGAGGCATTTCATCATCTGCATCACAAGCATCAACACGCCCCCCTTGGGGACCATCATATTCTTCGAAGGTCACACTACAAGATTCTATGACGGCTCCGGAGAGCTTATCATAGATTCTATAAGTGTGAGATTCGAGACCATAGCCATAAAAAATACCCTCTAATGCTTTAGACTCGAATTTGGACAAACGAACACCTTTTATGAGATAGAAACACTTACAACTGAACACCCGAAAGTAGGATATGTTGGGCTTGTTACCGGTAAGTATCTCATATGGAGTCTTGTTGATTTCTTTGCGGAGGTAGAGCCGGTTTGATGCATGGCAAGCAGTGGAGATGGCTTTAGCCCAAAAGTTGTATGGATATTTAAACTCCGCCAACATGGTCCTAGCCATCTCAATAAGAGTCCGGTTTTTCCTCTTGGCCACACCATTTTGTTGAGGGGTGTATGCAGCGGAATAGTGATGTTTTATCCCCTCATCACTAAGGAAATCATTCAAGGTGTAGTTCTTGAACTTGGTTCCGTTGTCACTTCTTATAATCAACACGAGAAGATTGTATTGACGTTGAACTATGTTGATGAAGTCGATGAAGGTATTTTGGGTCTCACTCTTCAACTTGAAGAAATATACCTAAGAGTATCTTGAAAAGTCATCAACAATCACCAAACAATATTTCTTCCCACCAAGACTTGCATGAGATGGAAGGACCAAAGATATCCACATGAAGGAGCTCCAAGGTCTTGGTAGACTTGATGCGGTTCTTTGGCTTGTGGGGAGCATGATGCATTTTTCCTAGAACACACGCCCTGCAAACACGATCTTTGGCAAAGGAAACATTTTCTTTTAGTCCAACAATATGGCCCTCCTTATGGAGACTTTGCAAAGTTCTCATATTGACATGGGCTAGTTGGCGATGCCATAACCAACCCACATCGGCCTTTTCGAATAAGCACATCGCACTTGTAGTGGTTTGCCCTGAAAAGTCCACCACATACAAGTCGTGTTCGACATACCCAACGAAAGCGACCTTGAGAGACTTGCTCCACATGAGGACCGCAATATCATTATCAATAAAGACAGTACATGTCTTCATGATTTTCAACTTCCATCATGTAGAAGCCTTCGGCTTCATTTCTTAGTGCATGATACTGGTTCCTCCTCATGCTCTCATTCCCAACAAACAACACCGTGAGTGCATCCCAAGCTTCCTTGGTAATGTTGAGGTGCTCAATGTGTGGGTAATCCTTTGTACACAATCCTTGTTGAATCATGTGCAAGGCAGTGGCATTGAGTTGACTATTGACAACTTCTCTTCTTGTCAAGTTCTTTGGATCCCCAATAAAGAGTCCATGTTCGATGATGTTCCATAGTTCAATGCAAGAGCTGCGCACATGAGTTTTCATTAGAGATTGCCATTGAGCAAAAGTAGTAGATGCTTCAAGCTTAGGTGGGTCACCTCTATTGTATACATGAGGGTGAGGGATTGGAGGGTCGGGAGAGTACCATGAATCACCGTGCTCACCCTTCCCACCATCATTTTGTGTGGAGGAATTAGTGTTATCTTGTTTGCCCGCCACCATCATACCCTCAGGGGATACCGGAGCATTCCCTTTAGGTAAAACGGATGGAGGCTCCTCTTGGGAAGAGGGGGATGATGAGCCATCTTTGTCTTTATGAAGTTGCTCAAGCATTTTCTTGACTTTGTTGACCAAGGAAGAGCTCAACCTTGTTTCCAAGTTTTTGAGATCTTCCATGGTCACCATGGTGTGCTCACCACCACCTTCCTCATCGTGGCTACCCATATTCTCTTAGGCGTTAAAGCCCGAATAAAGAGGCGAGGCTCTGATACCAATTGAAAGGATCGTATGGGCACCTGGAGGGGGGGGTGAATAGGTGCTACTTTAAATTTTCTTATTTTTTAGTTTAGGGTTTGACAAGAAAGGTAAATTCTCTAGATTATGCAACTAAGGTGAATTTACCTATATGTCAACCAAGCAACAACTATCACAACACTAAGCAAGAACAAGTAAGTAAAGTGCGGTAAAGGATAGAAGTGACCCAGGTGGTGGACGCGGAGACACAAAGATTTGTTTCCCATAGTTCCTTCCTTTTGAGGGGAAGTACGTCTACGTTTGGAGAGGGGGTAGTTTCAAACCACCAACGCCACGAGAGGCCTCCCTTGTTCTTCGATGAACCTCACCCCAAGGGGATCGATTCACCTTCCACTATATCGGCAACCTTTGAAGTGGAAGCCGACACCTTTACAACAAGTTCGGGGAACACATCCACAACTTAATTGGAGGCTCCCAAATACAAGCAAGATGTCAAAACAATCAAAGACAAGCTTGTAAGAACCAAATCAAAGTTAGGGTTTCCAAAGAAACACTAGAGCTTGGGGGCCCTCAAGTGAATGAGGGGGAAATGAAGATCTCTCTTGGTGAAGCTGTAGATCAAGGCCTCCTCCTTCGATTCTCCAAAGATCAATGACTTTGGATGGTTGGATGGAGAGATCTTGTAGATTTGGTGGCTCTAATGGAGTTTGTGTGCTTGAGCAGCTCGAGCAACTAGAGGAAGGGGATAAGGGTCCCTATTTATAGGCAGCCCCCTCCACGAACCATTTTTTGACCGTTGGAGAAGAACCAGACCGGAGACTCCGGTCTATACATCGGAGATTGCGGCCTATCTCCGGACTAGCCTCCAGACTGCCCATCTGAATGACCCGGGCTAGGCACGACCCAACTTGGCTGGAGACTCCGGTCCTCCACCACCAGAGACTCCGGTCTGAGCCAAGACCGGAGATTCTGGAGAAGCCTCCGGACCTTACTCCGCACCCCTATACAGAATGTCCCAGCTATGATTCTGAAGCCTCCACCAGGGACACATTCGGAAACTCCGGACCACACCGGAGACAGGCAGACCAGAGACTCCGGTCTGAAATTTCCAGAACTGTGTCACACTTAGCAGGAATCTTTCCAAAGTGTGAGGGTACTTTTCACTTATCATAATACCAACCTGTGGGCAGTGACAAACTGTAAAATGATCTACTTGTTAATGAACACCAAAAGTGATTATGACAATAAATGTCCTTTCACGCACAAGACAAGGAAACCTCAATGCTAGAGTTTGAATACAACTTGTAACCAAATCGTATTGGTACTCGAGACCTAGCCTTTTCATATATAAAGGCTAGGAGGGTCCAACGAGGTGGATAGATTACGATACAATAGACCCCCACAATAGATCTATGGATCTAGATACCTTCCACCATCGCATACACACCTCACGCCAGATTGCATCTGCACACCCTTGTAACTTTCGGTTTTGCCATAATCAAGAGCAGACAAGAAGGAGTAGGGTTTTCCCTCCGGGGGCCTGAACCTGGGTAAATCTCGTGTCCCGCATTGCTTGTTTATTAACCGTTCCGCGATCTTCAGCATCCCCATCTTCTCCAAAACCCAAGTCCATAACAATAGGCATTGACGAGATCGAACCTCATCAATTGGGGCCGACCGTGGAGATCGGGGATGCTGATCGTGCGGTCGTGACGGTCCCATCAACCTCGGCAATATACGATTTGCCTACTTCTGGAGAGAGAAGCTGCTTTCTCTTCCTCAAGTTCATCCCGCAACATCTTCATCGGCGACCTTGAGAACACCCGGACATACAAGTTTGGATCAGATCTGATAGTCCGTACAGTTCACACGGCAGCAGATCGATGCGGATGGATCGGAAGCCTCACGTGTGTCGTCGACGTAGCGTTTGGTTTCCCACGCATACACGACCACGGTCCTACCGGACACAATAGCTTCCATTTAGCTTCAACAAGGTTGAAAAGATCAAATTAAAAGGATCCTTGGCAGCAGCCAACGTGACTTTGTCCACCACAGCAAAGAGCGCTATCAGCCAATGGCGCACGACTGAAACGCATGCGACCATGTCCTATGATGATAGGTTTTTGTTTTCTATTCAATCTTTTCTTTCTCTCACATATTGATTAGTATGATAAATCAATTATTTTACTTAATCTAATCTACCTGATCTAATCTCTTGCATGTTCTTTTTAAATACATGCGTCACCCGTACGTGGATGGTCATGGAGACACGATCCAGTCTATGTCAACGCCGTTTTTTGATCATGGTCTCAAGGATCCGCGAGTTTGCGTCTTCATCGGCTGTCCATGGCTACGCGATCCCATTGCTGTCATGTCCACACTCGGCGGCTGCGCTGACTCCATCGCGCAACCCGCTGCGATCTTCGGCTCCGGCGACCCGTCGTGGTCTTTGGATGCAACGACCCGATGTGATCTTTGATTGCGGAAACTGGCCGCATCGGCTTCAGCGACCACGACTCGGGGGCTCCCTCCGCTTTGGCCACCCGCCATGGTATTCCACTCCAGCGACCCGCATGACCCTCCGTAGTCTTCGGCTACCGCGTCCTGCTACGGTCTTCGAGTCTGGCGACCCGGGATACGTTCGGCTCTGGCGACCCACTGCGGTCTTCGTCCTCAGCAACTCAAGGGATCCCTCGGCTCCGGCGACCCGATGCGGATTTCGGCTGTGGTGACCCGGTACATCCTTCAGATGTGACGACTCGGTGTGGTCTTCGATTGCGACAATCTTTGGATGCAGAACTCGTCGCTGCCATCGATCCCAGGAACCCATCACTGCTATGACTGCTGACATAGTTATACCCTGCGGGTACACGATCTTAGCATACCTAGTCCATCCCAAGGAAGGCCCACCAGAACATGCGCCAGCCCATGAAGATTTTCAGGTGGCCAGGGCCCATGACGCCTTCAGATCCTTGGAGAACAAGACTAGAGTAGATAGAATATTCAAAGGGGCAAACCCTAAAAACCTGTAACCGACTCGATCTGTGCCTGGGACCTGCCTATCTCTATATAAAGGCTAGGAGGGCACGACGAGGAGGGCACTTCGCATACCACCGCATACACACCTCCACGCCAGATTGCATCTGCACACCCCTGTACTTATGGTTCCGCCGTAATCAAGAGCAGACAAGCAGGAGTAGGGTTTTTTCCTCCGAGGGCCTGAACCTGGGTAAACCTCGTGTCCCCGTGTTGCTTATTTGCTAACCGTTCCGCGATCTCCAACATCCCATCTTCTCTAAAACCCAAGCTCATAACAATGGGCATTGACGAGATTAAATCTCGTCAACTGGCGCCGTCTGTGGGAACTGGGGGCGCTGATTGTGCGATCGTGACGGTCCCAACCAAAGCGATCTACAACTTCGCGATGACGGAAAATCATCTCCTCTTCGGCGCCTTCGACTTCACCGCCCACTCGCCAGCCACCCTGAAGGACTTCGAGCCCGTTGGCGACGGACTCGAGATCCTGTTCGGAAGCTTCTGCTTCCAGGTAGGGCAAACCGGCACTCTCCGTCTCCCAGAGCGGGTGCCCCTGCCATCGACCAGGCCCGCTTCATGGGCTCCGCACCCCGTGCTACGCACATTGCCATTGACAGATGAGTCCTATGACAGCAGCAGCTACAACTCAGATCTGTGCGATCCACCATTGGAGGAAGGGACCTACGGTTCCAGATCCGAAAGCTGTGGCAGCAGTGATCCAATCTACAAGAACTACCAATGCGCCGCATTCATCCAGAGTGACGTGGATCAGGAGCTCAACCTGCCACCCAACCCACAGGGTAGAAACGACGAGAACAGGAGAAACCAGTCCTCCCGCCCAATGAAGAGGACACGGATCCCAACCGGATCATCCACCTCAGCAAGGAAGGATGGGCTCAAGCACGTGAAGCCGTTGCAGGCAACCAGATCCTGCCCGTGGGTGCCTCACGGGACCTACTGATGGCGTACCACATGCTCTTAATCGAAGAGCACAAGAAGCAGGTGAAGATGCAAGAGGTGCTTGACAAACGCAAGCAAGCAGCCTCAGAGTCCAGTGCACGACGAGCTGCACTCTCCACCATGGGTGGCTCCAGCTCGCACGACAACCATGGCAACAAGCACCCTTCTCGCACAGAGAACATGGATCCCAAGGCACGTCGTGAGGTGACTTGGGCCCTCAACACGTCCTTCATGGAGATGGACGCCGACGGCAACGTCATCCCGAAGACACCGCAAGCTGCGATCATGGCAGCCACCACATACCTCGCGTCCCATGCACAAGTCCGCGCTTACCAGACTCGGACTCATTGGAGCTGCGCTCCACGGAGAAGCTCCTGTGGAGCCAAAGAAGAAGGCTGCAGTCAGATTCAACCGTAGCCCCACGCCTTCATCCGAGGATGAAGAGCACGACCTACCTCGAAGGCACAAGATCTCGCGTCATTGCAGCCGCGATTACGACGCTTGAAGCGAGCTCACCTAGCGCAAGATCGACAAAGCGCGCGCCAAGCGTGTATGCTCGTCCGAATCCTAAGAGGACGACGACGAAGGAGAACTCTGCGGAGCCCGATGCTTCAGCAGATCCGTTCGACGGACACGGATGCCGTGGAACTTCAAGCTTCCTTCGGACACTCCGAAGTTCGACGGCACACATGACCCCAAGGCGTGGCTCAGTGACCACCTGTCGTCCGTCAAGCTACATTGAGGAAACAAGGACACCGCCCTGCAATGCCTTCAGCTGCAGCTGACAGGCGTAGCCCGGATCTGGCTCAGCAGCCTATCCTCGGGATCCATCCAAAGCTGGGAGGAACTGGCATACAGTTTCATCTGAAACTTCAAAGGCACCAGCAAAAGGCCAGCATCGATCGAGGAGCTGCGGGCCTACACCCAACGAACGGGTGAATCCATTCGCTCGTACATATTACGTTGGTCCAACACCAAGAACTCCACGTCGCACATCTCTGAGGAGAGAGCAATCGACGTCTTCAAGGATGGCGTCAAGCGCTAGGACTTCAAGGAAGAACTTGGGCGCGTCAAGCCCAAGACACTCGACCACCTCATGGACATCGCCAATAGGTGGGCAGATGGCGAGGACTCCGTCCACCGAGCGCACTTGGAGGAGGAAGATGACTACGTCCGGCGACGTGAATGCCGTAGCAAGAGAAGGTCGCACATCTACGACGATCGTGATGGACCCGACATGGTTGCGGCTGGCTACGCCGACCGCCACAGCGACGGCAACCGCAGCAGCGGATACCGTGGAAGCAACTTCCGCGATGGAGGACGCCCAACACAGTCATGGCAACGTCGCGGCCGTGACGACGGACCCTCAGCATACGCCAAACTGTCGGGTCCATGCACCATCCACTTCTACATCAACAAGTAGTATGGTAAAAAGAAGGCAAGCCACATGCTCAAGGACTACCGCGAGTTCCAGAAACTCAGCGAGAGCATGTCTCAGATGAGGCAACAAGCCCCGAACCCTGGGTATGGGAACGCACCCGCACCAGGTGAGATAGCACACGGAGCTCCTCCACCACCACCTACAGGACCTTCAAACCACCCAATCGCACCCGCGCAGAATAACGGTGGGCACGGGTACCCCGCGCCGAAAGGATCACTGATGATCCAAAAAGGGCGCCCAACAAACAAGGTGCAAAAGAAAATCACCCTTCAGATCAATCTGGCTGTGACCGCTCCACCCTCCATCCCTGAGTACCTCAGCGGATCAGAGTCCTGCATCACGTTCAGCCGCTCGGATCACCCTTGCTAGGTCCCTCGCCCAGGTCATGCTACCCTGGTGCTCGAGGCGCAGATCGGAGGGTTTGACATGAGCCGCGTCTTCATGGACGGTGGCAGCAGCATCAATCTGATGTTCGCCAGTACCTTAGCAGCAATGCGGATCCCGCTGTGCAACCTGGAACAATCCGATACAATGTTCCACGGCATCGTCCCAGGGAAGGGCGTATTCCCCCTGGGAAAGATATGGCTCGACGTCATCTTTGGCAAGCCGGATAACTTCCGGTGCGAGTGACTCGAGTTCGAGGTGGTGGACTGGCCATCACAATACCATGCCATCCTCGGGCGTGTGGCATTCGCACGATTCCTGGCAGTACCGCACTACGCGTACCTGCTACTCAAGATGCCAGGACCTAAGGGCGTCATCACGGTCCACGGGAGCTTCACCCGATCGGACCACTATGACAGCGACTTCAACAGAATCTCCCAGTCATTCGGCATGCAGGAGGAGCTCATAAAGCTCCGAGAGGTGACAAACAACGGGGCACCCCCAGTCGCAAGACAAAACGCACCAGACATGTCCTTCGACTCCACTGTAAACACAAAGAAGGTGCAGGTCCACCAGACGGACACCTCCAAGACGGCGCTGATCGCCAACGACCTCAACAACGCATATGAAAGCGCGCTCGTCGAATTCCTCCGTGAGCGCTGGGAAATCTTCGCCTGGTGTCCTGCGGACATGCCAGGAGTTCCCAGGGAATTCGCCGAGCACGCACTCAACATCTTTCCAGACACCAAGCCCGTCAAACAGTACATCCGACGACTGTCCGAACCATGGACCGAAGCAATCGGAGTCGAAGTCAACAGACTACTCGACGCAAACTTCATCATGGAGATCAAGGAGAGCGAGTGGCTCGCCAACACCGTGATGGTCCCCCAAAAGGACACGGACTTCACATCGCTGAACAAGCACTGCCCGAAGGATCACTTTCCTCTCCCTCGGATCGATCAGATCATCGATTCGACTGCAGGATGCGAGAAGCTCTCCTTCCTCGATGCCTACTCAGGCTACAACCAGATTCGACTAAAGGTCGAAGATCAAGAGAAAACGGCGTTCATCACGCCGTTCGAAGTGTTCTGCTACAACACAATGCCCTTCGGGCTGAAGAACGCAGACGCCACGTACCAGCGGTGTATGCAGGCGTGCCTGAAGGACCAGATCGGCCGCAACATCCAAGTCTATGTCGACGACATAGTAATCAAAACAAGGGAGGCCAAGACACTCATCGACGATCTCCGCAAGACGTTCGACAACCTTGATCGATACAAGATCAAGCTAAACCCAGAAAAGTGCGCCTTCGGCGTCCCATCTGGTCAGCTGCTAGGCTACTTCATCTCCCAGCGAGGAATTGAAGCTAACCCGAAGAAAATCCGGGCCATAATGACCATGGAGAAGCCGAAGAACCTCAAGGGGGTCTAGCAGCTTGCTGGGCGAATTGCGGCGTTGAGCAGATTCATCAGCCACATGGGCGAAAAAGCCCTGCCTTTCTATCAGCTGCTACGCAAGGCAGACAAATTCTAGTGGACGCCAGAAGCGGACGACGCATTCGAAGATCTAAAGCGGATGCTCTCTACCTCGCCCGTCCTGGTCATGCAAAAGGAATGCGAGCCTTTACTGCTATACATAGCAGCCACACACCAGGTGGTAAGCACCGTATTGGTGGTCGAGCGACCTGAAGAAGGCAAGACCCACGGGGTCCAACGCCCAATCTACTACCACAGCGAGGTATTGACGCCGACAAAGCAGAGGTACCCTCACTACCAGAATCTCGCCTATGGCGTGTTCATGACGGCTCGTCGGCTGAGCCACTACTTCCAGGAACATCAGGTGATGGTCGTCAACGAAGCACCCCTGAACAGCATCCTGAAAAACCCGGAGGCCACAGGACATGTGGCCCTGTGGGGTATCGAGCTGTCACCTCTAGACATCGTCTATGAGAAATGCCACGCGATCAAGTCTCAGGTCCTTCCGGACTTCCTCGTCCACTGGATGGAACTGTAGCTGACAGACACACCGGACATGACACAATCATGGACGATGCACTTCGACGGCTCCAAGCGCGAGGCCGGAGAAGGAGACGGGGTCATACTGACCTCCCCGCAGGGCGACAAGATGAAGTACGTCCTCCGGATGAAATTTCGAGCTTCCAACAATGAGGCCGAGTACGAGGCCCTCATCCATGGCATGAGGATGGAAAAGATCTGCGGAGCGACGCGCCTGGTCATCTATGGAGACTCGAACCTCGTCGTCCAGCAGACAATAAACGAGTGCGACGCACACGCCGCCAACATGGTTGCGTACCGCGCACTCTACAACACACTCGAAGGAGACTTTGACGGCTGCGAGCTTCAGCACGTTGGGAGAGAAAGCAACGAAGAAGCCGATAGACTCGCCAGCATCGGCTCCACCTGCGCACGGGGTGCCACCAGGTGTGTTCCTCAAACAGATCCGCGTGCCATCCATCAAAAGGAAATTCCCAAAGGGATCACCCGAAGAAGCAGAACACTCGGGGGCTGCGCTACCCGAAGGACAGGAAGGACCAGAAAAACTCGACACAGAGGTCGCAGCGGTCAACCTGATGCAGGTCATGGCAGTGGAAGAAACATGGACATAGCCATACCTTCGATATCTGATAGACGGGGAGCTGCCTGACAGCCCGACAGATGCCCGATGCATATCTCGCCGGTCCAAGGCCTTCACTATCATCAATGGCGAGCTGTACAAGCGCAGCATTTTGGGTGTACTCCAAAGGTGCGTCACCATCGGTGATGGCAAAACCATCCTCCAAGACATCCACGAGGGCATCTGCGGCCATCACGCGGGCAGCCGCGCCCTAGTCGCGAAAGCTCTACGAGCTGGGTTCTACTGGCCAACGGCCATGAACGATGCCAAGGACATCGTCCGAAGGTGCAACGGGTGCCAGAGGTTCGCAGATAAACCACACGCTCCAGGATCGGAGCTCAGGCCCATACCCCTGGCCTAGCCCTTCGCCCAATGGGGCCTTGACATGATCGGCAAACTGCCCAAGTCCTCACAAGGAGGCCGCGTCTACCTCCTGGTCGCAGTCCACAAATTCACCAAGTGGATTGAGGCTATGCCCGTTACTAACCAAAAGGGCAAAACAGCCGTAAAGTTCTTCGAATTCATTGTTTATAGGTTCGGCGTGCCGCACAACATCATCACCGACAATGGGTCGAACTTCATCTCCAAGGAATTCCAGGATTTCTGTGAAGACCTCGGAATCAACATTACATACGCCTCCGTGGCGCACCCGCAAACAAATGGGCAGGTCGAAAAGGCCAATGGCCTCGTCGGTGGCGGCATCAAGAAGCGCCTAATGAGCCCACTCCAGCGACTCGCAGGAGCCTGGACACAAGAGCTACCCTTCGTCCTCTGGAGTTTACGCACAACGCCAAACAGCTCAACTGGCTACACGCCCTTCTTCATGGTGCACAGAGCCGAAGCCGTGCTGCCTGCAGAGGTACGCCACAAGGCCCCACAGGTCGTCGCCTACAACGAAGCCGAATCGACGTCCGCACTCGAAGACGCCATCGACACACTCGACGAGGCACGCGACATAGCCGCAGCCTGATCAACGGTCTATCAACAGAGCCTCCGCAACTACGACAGCCGTCGGCTGGGCCCAAGGTCCTTCGTCGAAGGATACCTAGTCTTGCGACTCAAGCAAGAGCGACCGAAGAAGCTCGAGTCGCCCTGGGAAGGACCCTACATCATCACTGAAGTCATCCCAGGTGGCGCCTATCGCCTCAAACACGTGGAGTCTGGAGTCGCATACTCCAACCCATGGAACGTCGCACAATTGCGACGCTTCTACCCCTAGCTACTCCCCCTCTTTTACTTGTAATAAGGCTATTCAGCCAAGGCTACTCAGCCGAACAATGTACCTCCTCCTTACGATATGAATAAAGCTAAGTGTCTCGCCCCAAATTTTTGGTCTATTACTCGCATTTTCTTCACGTTACAACACACTCGGGGGCTCCCGTCACCTCACGACTTCGTTGACTGAAGATAACGTGTGTACACCTGAGTAGCTGACCACGTCAGGCTAACAAAAAGGGCACGCATACAAACAAAGCACCACGTGCTAAACAACAATTAACCTTTACAACAAAGGGCATAACACGCCTAGTCGAACACATACAAATTTGACATCTATCTTTTTACAGGTCCTACCTATTCTGAAGAATCACCTACGCACGCTGCTCAAAGAGATCTACAATTTGTTTGGCATACTGCCTTACAACCGCACAATGTGGACGCATATCCCACACACCACCATCCGGCCAAAGAGGCGGCCCAGCTGCCACAGCAGCACGATCCACATCAGGATGATGTAGCCGCACAAGGGAAAGCGCAGCCTTCACCCCCGCAACCAGCTGATGCCGCACCAGCTCCCTAACATGATGCACATCTTGAAACTTTGCCAGCAGGCCCCAGAGAGTCGATAGCGCCTCATCCAAGGGAAACATCACGTGCAGAACGGACGCCAACGAAGTCTTCACTTGACGCAGCACCCGCGACACCTGGTGAACACGATCCTACACAGTCGCAAGGACCATGGCACGATCATGGTCCATCCAAAAAAAATGCCGGCCTCCATGTCCTGCTGGGTCAGGCAGTTGATCCGAACAACAACGCGCTCCTTTTCCTCCTTAGGAACAAGGTTAGCACCTGCAACACATGCAAAGTAAGATGACAGGCCAGCAGGCGCATCCGAAAAAATGAGCAGCAGCTCGAAAAACTCACATTGGAGCTGTTCGGCCAGACGACGCAACTCCCCCATCAAATACTCCTCTCTAGAAGCGTCTCGCTCTGTCTTCCATTTCCAAACATCGGCGTGGCCACGCACTCCAAGTAGTTCTTTCTCAAGACTACGGATGCGGTCATAAAGAAACACAAGCTGCGACGCATCATCCAAGGATGGCCGCAGCTGCGGCGCAGAAGAAGTATCAACGTGATCATCACCCGAAGGCCCCTAGAGGAAAAGAAAAGCAGGAATATAAACAAACACATGAATGAACAAAGAGCTCAGAGATTCATTATATGCAGCAAAAAGCCACTGCGTGGCACAAGGAGTGTTCATAGATATATTACACCAAAATAAACAAAAGCTACCCTACAACTACAAGGCCTAAGAAGCTGCATCCTGAGTAGCCTCGGAGCTGGACTGCCTACTCTTGGCCTCCCCCTGCTGCCTCGTCGCGTACTCCGCCAGCAAGTCAATCAGCTTCGGCCCATAACGTTTACAATGGGCAGCGTAGAGGGCAAAAGCTACCTCGGATCCATCGGCAGCCGTCGGCATCTAGGAGGTGACCTGATGAAGATCCAACTCCGCTCCAGACGCCAGGGCCATCGCCATCCCTACGGATGCATCGATGCCTTTCTGCTTGCGCTTGTACGCCGCAGGCGCATCGACTGACAACGCATCCGCCAAAGAGTCGACATCCTCGAGGGCGACGCCCTTGGGGACGAGCTCCTTGTAGAAGCGCCCGAGAACCTCCTTGGCCTTGGCAAGTGAGCTGACCACGGTACTGCAGCGGTCTTCGACCGCCGCAGTGGCATCATCCAGAGCACTTCCGTGCTCCAGGGCACCGCGGTCAAACTCGATGCCTGCGACATCTAAACAAATGAAAGAAGCAGCATGAGAACCAAGCAAACCAAGAAAGACAAGGAAGCCAAAAAGGAACAGACGAAACCACTCACCCAAAATAGCCTTGGCAACTTCCATCAGCTTGCCGGCTACCTCCTTCTCGCGCGAGGCCGCAACAGTGGCAAGTTGCTCCTCGTGATGCACCAACCTCCTTCTCGAGGCGCTCCTTCGCACCAACGGTGTCCTCGGATTTCTTCTCCGCTCGCCCAAGGCTCTTTTTGAGAGCATCAAGCTCGTGGAGGGTGGTATTGTTTTCCTCTGCAAACAACAGAACACTAATCAGATCAAAGGAAAGAGAAGCAGTGGAAGACGGAAAAGACCAATTCATGAATGTACCCTGAAGCTGCTTGAAGTTGGCCTCCAACACCAGGTGCTGCTGCACCATCTGGTTGGCGCCTTGCACAAAAGGCTGCAACAAGACACAACTTGTCAAAAGAAAGGCTCGGGGGCTGCGCCCAAGGAACGATCAAGGAAAATTACACATACAAAAAACGCTCGGGGGCTCCCCAGAGGCACGTACAAAAAAGAAAGGCATGATCAGCAGATCATCCGACAGATGCTCGGGGGCTCTGACCAAGACACAAAATAAAAACAATCAGCAGACCATCCGAAAATGCTCGGGGGCTTCCCCCGCGGAAAGAACGAAAACACTTACGTGGTTAGACGGCGACTCCGAAGGTTCGCCTGTAGTCTTCTGGGGGACAACCACCCGAGCCTCCTGCGGAGAAGGGTATGGAGCAGCGCCCTCAGAGGAGGCCACCGTCTGAGGAGGAGGAGGAGCAACCTTCGACTCCCCCACCATCTCCCGAGCGCCATCGCTGAAGGAGCCATCGGATGAGTGGCTACAAAAGAACAGAAATCAGACAAGTACAAGCAAGAAGACGAGAGAGAGCAAAAGCAATGGCAGATACTTACAAGTCGAAACCTCTCAAGTCGAAGATAGGAGGGGCCCTCCTGCCTTTCTTCTCTTCCTTCTTCCGCTTCGCCGGTGGCTGCGGCGCCACAGCCCGCACGGGCACGGCTGAAATTGGAGAGGAAGAGCCACCATGACCCCCACCGTGACGCTCAAGGCATGACGGGTTCCTAGGGTTCGGCGGAGTCAAAGCATCCGACGTTTCGCTCGAGCTCCGCATCCACTTTCGAGTCTGCTCCTCGCTAGACTCAAGAGTTTCTTCTGCTGGCAATCGCGCCGAGGGAAGCTCGGACATGGAATCCACCACCTCATTGTACGGGGCATCCGGAAACAGTTGGGGTAGTGGAGGCGACATGCCCGGTACATTGAATTCCTGCGCAAAAGAAACAAACTTTCAGAACACAAGCAAGTGCAAGAAAAACGCAGTCGAAACAAAAAGCGCTACGCACACGCCCCAGATCTACACCTATGGAACCGGACGAGAGGCGGTGAACGGAGGAGTCAGCGACTTCCCGGGAGATCCTCTCCAGCCTTGAACTTCAGCAGCGGCCGAAGAATCCTGTCGAGATCCCCCTGGAGAACTCCTCAGCCGAAACCCTAGTAGGATCATGGCGACCAGAATAAAGGAACATCGGGTGCGCCCTAGCCTGGAGCGGCTGCACCCGACATTTTAGGAAGGTGCGGATGATATCCACACTCTTCACCTCTTTATCCGGAATCAATTGAAGATCCTCCACCCGACGATAGAGTCCCTCTATCTTTGCCACCTCACCATCCAAGATGTGGTTCTTCTAGGACCTCTTCGGCTGGATTTTCTGGGAGGGGTCGAAAGGAGCAAGACCAAAGTCCTGCCCAGCCACTATGGAGTCGCGGATGTAAAAACATTGCCACCGCTAGTACTGGACAGATTTAGACATATAAAAAGAAAAGAAGAGAAAGTTGTATTTAAGGGAAATGATACAGCCACTGATGGGGTAAACGCCATCGGAGCCGGATTGCCTCTTCACGGAATAGAGCTTCCGGAAGAGGCCAAAGTGCGGCTCGATGCCGAGCCAACACTCGCAGAATGTGATGAAGCAGGCGATATGAAGAAGAGAGTTTGGTGAAAGATGCTGATGCTGGATGCCATAAAGGAAAAGCAATCCACGGAGAAAATCGTGGATTGGGAAAGAAAGACCCCGAAGGACAAAAGCAAGGAACATGACCCGAAACCCAGCGGGAGGACGGGGAATTACGTCGTCGCCGGGAACTCTGACGGCCTCCCTATCCTGCGGGATCAGACCCCGCTCATGGAGCTTGCGGAGATCGCCCTCGCGCGTCTCCGATCGCCGTCAGCCACCATCGGTGACGCGAGTGGCGGTGGAACCCTTCTTGCCGCCGGTGGCAGCACTAGTACCAACTGCGGTGG
Organism: Avena insularis; assembly: GCA_023614405.1. Classification (NCBI taxonomy): domain Eukaryota; kingdom Viridiplantae; phylum Streptophyta; class Magnoliopsida; order Poales; family Poaceae; genus Avena; species Avena insularis. Next base: position 48,731,945 of record CM042687.1, on the reverse strand, counting down.
AGGCCTTCTTAGACTTCCCCATCGCATTGCGGCGACGACGACGAGCACGCAGAAACAGAGAAGGAAAGGTTCGAAGAAATTCTAGCGCGCAGCAAGGAAAACTCAAGAAGGTGGAAGCAGTGAAACAAGAATGCCTGCGGTGAAAGCAAACTAACTTTTCCCCAATGATTATAAGGACGAGGACGATGCACGACGACCGTTCATCGGGAAGACCTAGAGCCAACATCAAGATCTGACCGTCCACGTGTCAGCACAACAACAAACCATCGCTCACATGCCGTCCACTACGCACGGAAATCGAGGCGACACCGTAATTATCTCCACGCCGCGCGTGACTAGTCAACTCAAAGTCAGAAGGTGGGACCCATGTTCATCCAGTCACGTCATCTCTGGTGCCGCAGACGCTTGAGGTCGTCGATCGTCAGCACTAACATCATCAAAAGCTATACTAGCAACGGTTACAATTCTTCGGGTACACAGCTAAGAGTACTCACTCGAATCTATGATTCGACTAACTACTCGGGGGCTAATCCTATAAGGAGCGCTGGCCGCGCACCCGAAAAACGATCAACATACTACACCATTGAACTATTCTTCGAGTTCTACGTCGAGTCTACGACTCCACTACGGACTCGGGGGCTACTCCCATAGGGAGGATGGATTCAAGCATCCGAAAAATTTGTGTCCTACGGACCTAAAAGTCAACAAAGACTGAATTAAAGTCTCTGCTCGAGTCTACGACTCGAACAGACACTCGGGGGCTACTCCCATAGGGAGCGCTGGTCGCGCACCCTATGAATTCTTCGACTGCGATCCTTCGGATCAGCATGCAAAAACTTTTCGGCAACTCTGCCCCAATTAACGCTAAGTGAGTAGCATCCTCCTTGGCCACCCGAAACACCTCCGCGGTGATAAACATTCGGATGCTGTGTCTGTGACACAAAGATAAGACCTACAGATATCATCTGATGGCTTGGCAACGCACACGGCTGCGCTCTACTAGTGAAAATCCGTGCCAGCAGGCACAAAGAAAAATCCTGACGGACGCATTGTGTACATCATTTAAAATCCACTAGAATTCCACTCCTGTAAGTCCTCTGCGGCCTGAGTCGAATTACGCCAGCATATGTTCCGGGTTCAAGTCGAGGGACTCGAATCTGAAGATCGTGTTGTTCTGTCCTAAGACAGTTAACTGACCCTGATCTGTCGGGAGAGTCAAGCACACGCATCAACAATCCCTACACGTTTAAATCATTCTCTAGACAAACAGAGATAGCTGCACCCGAAGGATTTAAGAGTCCTCAGCCGAATCTACGATTCGACTGAACACTCGGGGGCTACTAACATGGTTATACCCTGCGGGTACACGATCTTAGCATACCTAGTCCAACCCAAGGAAGGCCCACGAGAACATGCGCCAGCCCATGAAGATTTTCGGGTGGCCAGGGCCCATGACGCCTTCGGATCCTTGGAGAACAAGACTAGAGTAGATAGAATATTCAAAGGGGCAAACCCTAAAAACCTATAACTGACTCGATCTGTGCCTGGGACTTGCCTATCTCTATATAAAGGCTAGGAGGGAACGACGAGGAGGGCACTTCGCATACCACCGCATACACACCTCCACGCCAGATTGCATCTGTGTACTCCTGTACTTTTGGTTCCGTCGTAATCAAGAGCAGACAAGCAGGAGTTGGATTTTCCCTCCGGGGGCCTGAACCGGGGTAAACCTCGTGTCCCCGTGTTGCTTGTTTGCTAACCGTTCCACGATCTCCAGCATCCCCATCTTCTCTAAAACCCAAGCTCATAACAACGGGCATTGACGAGATTAAACCTCGTTAACTGCGGTCCGCCGTGTCGACTACGTCCGCCGCGTGACCCGCTACCGCATCAACTTGGCCACGACAACCAAAAAATCTAAGTTTCCCTCTACTTAGAGCTGATTTTAATTTTTAACTCGCACTCGAAACACTCGGGGGTTGCACCCTCTTAGAGTAACCTAATGTGCCATCGGCTCCACGCACTCGAGCACCTCATACGTGACAGCCCGAGTAGCTGATTCTTCCTGATCGTCGAATCCTTGAACTCCGAGTACCTAGGCAAGGTACTGAGACTAAGGGTAATCAGACTAACGGAAAGGCCCAGAAAACAGTGCAAAGTGTCGACTCGATTGGCACCAGAATTTTACTTACTAGCCGGCAGGCAAATATTCTTTACAAGATACAAGTACTTCACAATTCTTTATGTTTTCTGCAGCCTACAAGGACGCCGGACTACATCACACTGTTGTATCGGGTCCTCCAATGGAGTCGACTAATGCTAAGAACTGAGTCGACGCATTCCTCGGATGACCACATCAATCATCGACAAAAGCGGCGCTGGGCGCGCACCCGACAGGAGCAACAGCGTTGACTTCATCTGAAATGTCGAGTCCTTCCGGCTAAACGTCGCACGACTCCGCTACGTCGAATCCTGGCTCCTTATGCGTGAGATGTTGACTCGATGCACTTCCGGGTCAGTGGTTTCTCCTCGCATGAGTCTCCACTCGAGTCTGCGACTCGAATAGACACTCGGGGGCTACTCCTATCAGGAGCGCTGGTCACGCACCCGATGTACTTCCGGGTCAGTGGTACGCCCACAAGATTGTCGACTACAACTGCACAATACAAGACTCGAGTCTCTGACCGAGTCTACGACTCCACCAGACACTCGGGGGCTACTCCAAACTAGAGCGCTGGTCGCGCACACAGAAGATCTTCGAGTGGCACGCTTCGATTTCTCACTGGAATCAACGATTTGACTGAGGATTCGGGGGCTGCTCCCATAGGGAGCGCTGGTCGCGCATTTGAAAAATGAAGGCATCCAGGACATCTGCAAGGTCATCCGAAGAACATCCGGATCACTATATTGCGCAACCGACGACTATAAGTTTCTGCTCGAGTCTACGACTCGAACATACACTCGGGGGCTACTCCCATAGGGAGCGCTGGTCGCGCACCCTATAGTCCATTGTGTTGACTACGTCCATAATGCTGACTCCTTTATAACCGCCGAACAAATTCAGCTGACCCAACGAACTTTTGGGTGAAGTGCTTCGCACTCGACACAACTTTTGACTTCGACATCCAAATGCAAGGTTCAAGACAACTAAGTCTCCACCCAAATCTACGTTTCGGGTGGACACTCGGGGGCTACTGATATGGATATGCCCTACGGGTACCCGATGTTAGCATACCTGGTCCAGCCCGACGGAAGGCCCACTCGACGACCCGCCAGGGTCCATGACGCCTATGACGTTTCAGCTGCTATGAAGCCCATATGGACACGTACTCCCAAGCGCACAAGACAAGGAAACCTCAAGACTAGAGTTTGAATACAACTTGTAACCAAATCGTATTGGCACCCGAGACTAGCTTCCCCATATATAAAGGCTAGGAGGGTCCAACGAGGAGGACAAATTACGATACAATAGACCCCCACAATAGATCTACAGATCTAGATACCTTCCACCATCGCATACACACCTCACGCCAGATTGCATCTATGCATCCTTATAACTTTTGGTTTCGCCGTAATCAAGAGCAGACAAGCAGGAGTAGGGTTTTCCTTCCGGGGGCCTGAACCTGGGTAAATCTTGTGTCCCGCATTGCTTGTCTGTTAATCGTTCCGCGATCTCCAGCATCCCCATCTTCTCCAAAACCCAAGTCCATAACACTGGGCATTGACGAGATCGAACCTCGTCAGTTGGTATGGTCGATCTGAAGTTCACTTCAGAAAAGACCGTGCGCTTTAATAACGTGCATCATGTTCTCTCAATAAATAAAAATCTTGTTAGCGGATATCTTCTGTGTCGATACAGCTACGAGATTGTATTTGAGTCTAATAATTTGTAATTTATAAGTATGAAACCTTTGCTGGTAAAGGTTATGAGTGCGGAGGCTTGTTCCGCTTATCTCTGTCAGATGTTTGTAATAAAGTCGTTAATCATATTTACACGAATTTTGAATCTAATATCTGGCATTCTCGTCTTTGTCATATTAATTTTGGTTGTACGACGCGGCTAGCCAAAATGAATTTAATCCCTGATTTCACTACTATTAAGGGATCTAAGTGCCAATTTTGTGTGCAAGCAAAGCAACCTCGCAAGTCATATACGACCGTGTAGATGAGAAATTTGGCACCACTAGAACTCATACATTCAGATCTTTGTGAGATGAATGGTTTGTTGACAAAAGGTGGAAAGAAATATTTTATGACTTTGATCAATGTCTCCACTAGACATTGTTATTTGTATCTTCTGAAAATAAAAGATGAGGCTTTGTTTTTCTTTAAAATTTATAAAGCCAAAGCAGAAAATCAACTTGATCGAAAGATCAAGAGACTTAGATCCAATCGTGGTGGAGAGCATTTTTCCGACGAGTTTGATTATTTTTGTGCGGAACATGGTATAATACATGAGAGGAAACCTCCCTACTTACCTCAGTCAAATGGGGTGGCCGAAAGAAAGAATCGTACTCTAACATATTTGGTTAACGCCATATTAGATACATCATGTGTCTCTAAGGAATGGTGGGGGAGGCACCATTGACTGAGTGTCATGTCCTAAACCGAGTTCCCACAAAGAACAAATAGATTACTCCATTCGAAGAATGGGAGAAGAAAATGTTAAAACTCTTTTACTTACGGACTTGGGGTTGTTTGGCAAAGGTTAATGTGCCAATTCTCAAGAAACGCAAGCTTGGACCAAAAACTCGTTGATTGTGTTCTTCTTGACTATGCTTTCCATAGCATTGGTCATAGATTCTTGATAGTAAAATCTGAAGTAACTGAAGGAGATATGCCCTAGAGGCAAATAATAAAGTGTGTTTATTACCATATCTCATTAATTAGTTCATAATAGTTTTGTATCATGCTATAACTATATCAATCGGAAACATTGATACATGTGTGATATAAAATAATCAGAGTCCCTAGTAGCCTCTAGTTATACTAGTCCATTGGGAAGCTGATGATCAAGGTTTCTTGATCATGGTGCATTTATGCCGACTAACAGTGGACGCACATCGTGGAAATTACCCTAAATATATGTATTGCAGCATAATCAAGTCACATGTTAATCGTTGCAATATTAGAAGCATAGTATCCTTCTCCTTAAACCGTGAGAGAATATTAATCACTATCTCCCGAGGCTGATTTGACTGCATAAAACGTCATGTCCATAACTAGGTGACCATAAAGTTGTATGTTAAGTATTCTAGAGGAATAGTTGAGGCTTTGATGTCTACGCACTTCTATTCTTGTAGACAGTTGTTGGGCCTCCAAGTGCAGAGGTTTGTAGAACAGCAACAAGTTTCCCTTAAGTGGATCACCCAAGGTTTATCGAACTCAGGGAGGAAGTGGTCAAAGGAATTCCCTCTCAAGCAACCCTGCAATCAAGATACAAGAAGTCTCTTGTGTCCCCAACAAACCTAATACACTTGTCAGGTGTATAGGTGCACTAATTTGGCAAAGATATAGTGAAATACAAGTGGTAACGGTGCCAGAAAATAGCTTCTGACTTGTTGTTGACGTGGGGTAACGGTGCCAAAAAAGAGCTGATGGTGTGGAGGACAGGTAAAGCCCCAAACCTCCCCGGCAAACGGAACAAAGATGGAAGCAAGCAAACATGCAACAGATCTAGATGTAAATGGTGTTTCAATGTTTAGAAACAAGGCCTAGGGATCATACTTTCACTAGTGAACACTCTCTCATATAAATATATTCTCTTCATGATACTACTCTTACCTACTCTCCGGTTGGACAATCTAATCATCGATAGGGCTATAACAGAACTCCTCAAAGTCCGCCTTCCCCAATCTAGATAACCCCACACTGTCACCTTGAGCGCTAGATGGTTCCAACAAACACCACAATTTCATAGAGACACCCAACTCCAAATATAACTCATAACAAATATTCAATCTAGCCAAAGTGCCACACACGGTATGCACGCTGTCACTTTCACACACGTGGGGAAAAGCATAGATCTATTAAAGCACAAAGAGTATTTATGTAGACTCAAGCCTAAGTGCCACCATGGCATGCATGCTGTCACTTTCACACACATGGGGAGAGCAGAGATCTAATGAAGCACTTGAGTAGCAAGGTAGATCTACTTGATCACAAAGCTCATGACCAAAGATCATGCATAGAGAGAGAAATGCACACATAGCTACCAGTAGAGCCCTTAGCCCTGAGGAAGAACTACTCCCTCCTCATCATGGGAATCACCAACAGTGATGAAGATCGATGGAGATGGCTCCGGGGGCACTTCCCCGTCCCGGAAGGGTGCCGGAACAGAGACTTTCTGTCCCCCGAATCTCCCTTTTGGTGGCGGCGACGCTATAGAGGTTTTCATGGATTTCTTCTGCATGCCCTAGGGTTTCTCATAGGGGGGCTCTTATAGGCGCAGGAATCAAGGTCGGTGGGGGTCCAGGGGGCCGACACCCCCTGTGGGCGCCCCTAGGGCTTGCCCGCGCCTGGGGGGGGGGGTGCAGCCACCCTGTGGCCCCCCTCCGGCTCTGCTTCGTGGTGCCGTGTTGCTCCGGGAAAAATAATGACTTTGGCTTTTGTCCCATCCAATTCCGAGAATATTGATTTTTTGCCTTTCTAGAACCAAAAACAGAAGAAAACATGCAACTAGCACTATGGCAACTTGTTAATAGGTTAGTTCCAGAAAAGATATAAAAACACCTCAAAGAAAGACAAAGCAAAGCATAGTAGATACTAAAAAAGCATGGAACATCAAAAATTATAGATACAGTTTCCGACGTATCAAGCATCCCCAAGCTTAACTCCTGCTCGTCCTCGAGTAGGTAAGTGATAAAAATAATAATTTTTGAGGTGACATGCACCATCAAAACCAAGATCAAACCATTTTCATGCATTGAAAGCTGGGATCAAAGAACTCTAAACATGTGCATGAAAGATGGAGTTCTAACAATATGACATAGTAACTATGCATGCAACATGAAAGGATACAAACAAAGATCATGAATAACATGCATTGAAAAACGTTTGTTTGTTTCACATATAAAAAACATGGCATAGTGGCATTCAGCTTGTCCCTCATGGAGTAGCAAATAGATGCATAGAACACCTTCAAAGTTCACAAGGGTGACTAGAAACAAATAGCACAAGAACAAGTAATATCAACAATATGCATCAATCAATAAGTTTTGGGACACTACACACAGAATTACAACTATGCTCTCTTAATGGTGCCTAAAGGTAGAAGGTGGAGACTCAAATAATGGTGGAAGAAAGGCCTTTTATAAAGGAAGCAAGGATTTCAAGTTTCAAAAAGAGCTTCCAAAAATTATGGTACTTGTTAGCTTTCAGCCCTCATTGCCCCTATCATAAGCATCTTGAAGTGGTTAAGGTTAAAGTGGCAAAGATGGAGTATATGTGAAGTATAAGTTGGCAATCTCAAGTCCCTTGAATACGAGGGCCACACCTCATGCATACTCAACTTTGGGTCCAGGTAAGTTCTTGTCACTATAAGTATTTGCATATCATTGAGAACCGCCAACGGGGTACCCCTTGCACATGGTATAGGAGCTTTCCCATAACCAAAATGATAGGCAAGCAGACAATGAGCAGCTCAGCAATCTTTTTATTTACCATATGCATAGCTTTTTATTGAGGATTCTTCATAGATAGCTCATTATGGTGATGCTGCAAGTTTCCACCATGATTAGGCATGGCTTAGGCTAGCGGCCCAAGCATTTCTCTAACACAGGATACAAACTCCATGGACTTACAAGTTCCCTCTTTATTTCACACCGGTGACTTCCATAGACAAAACAACATGATATCAACCGAGTACATCAAGGTATAAGTGCTATGTTGAAAACGTTCCCCGTGACAACACGGTTCTACTAATTCCAACTTATAAGTGCAAGCATATACAACACAGTTGTCACAATGGTTCAAGTTTATTAGGGGCAAAGAATAAAGTGTGCCATCAAGTTTGTGAGGGCTTTAATCACTAAGTTTTCACATAACAAAATAGTTTTTAATTGGAAGATAGCTGAAAACAAGAATATACTTGGAATGGTGAACCCACCATGCATAGGAGTTTATAGTGGACACTTTGGAATAACTTGGTTTCTTGGGAGTTGGAAGCATGAGTAGAGCTTACTCATACAAGTGGAGGCTAGCAAAAGACTGGGAGCAACCAACTAAGAGATCAATAATGGCCATAATCATGAAGAGCAACAAAACATTACTAATCAAAGCATTGAGTGGTACTACAAGTCAAGGACTAGATGATCATAGAGGCTAATGGTGACTTGTCATAGTCTTAACATGGTGTGATCATGTGCCAAGTCAACCCAAGCAAAACAACAAAGGAGAATACCACAATACTATGCTTTTGCATGCTAAAACAACGCATAATTTCTTCAAGGTACACTAAGCAATCCCAATTGTTTGGAACAAGACATGCTACATCAATAATAACTAAGCATAAGGTCAAAACAACACCTAGCATGTCATGCTAAAGTCTAAGTCACAGTCAGTGCAAGCTCCTCTTGCACTTCAAGCAAGAACTTACTACTCCTTTCCAACACCAAACAACTTGAAACAACTCACAAAGATAATAATCAACAAATATCAGTGAGCTTGTCTCACAAATCCACAAAGAAGAACTAAAAAGTTCTAAGCTGAAAGCACAAGAAAACTAAGGCTAAACACAGTGCTAGCAAAAGTGAACACTCACAAAACAATAAGAGTGAAAACTAGAGTGTTCTAGGAAATGGAAACAGAGTGTGTCTCTCTCTAAAAGAAGTGTGGTGTAAGAAAACTAAGCAAACAAAAACAAAGACGCTCCAAGAACAACACAACAATGCATGAAACAATAAAAATGAAGTGTCTAGAAAGACCTAAGATTTTTATTGCTGAAGAAGGGGATGCCTTGGGCATCCCCAAGCTTTGACGCTTGTACCTCTTGAATATTACTTGGGGTGACACGGGGTGGCATCCCCAAGCTTGAGCTTTTGTCCATTGTTCATCTCATTACATCATTCTTTCCCTACACCTGAAAATTTTCCTTCATACAAAACTTCACACAATCTTCATTAGCAACATTAGTGTATTCAAAAGATAATAGACCTTTGGGTTTAGCTCTGTAACAGCAAAACTTTTCAATAAAAACATATGCTACTGTAGAAACTCCTTCAAAAAACTCAATTCACCTAAAGAGAACTCAAAAAGAAATCAATAAGAAGCAAATGCAAATAATGGCAGAAATCTGTCAAAACATACCAGAAGGTAGAAACCGATTTTTTCGAAGACCTTCTGTTGCTCAAATCAAAAAGTGTTGAACTAAAGAAAGTTAGCTAACATACTGGGGGATTTATTCGTAAATGTTCAGCTCAATACGAGTTACAGAGACTCCTCACGAATTTTTATGGTGGAGGATAGAAATCTGTTTCAGGACAGCAACTCACCTAATCTTACTTCCCTCTCGTTAGAGGTCATTCTTGGCACAAAAATCAAATAAAAAGGATAAGGAGAGGTCATTACTTAAGTAATAACTTCCAAGACTCAAGAAAACTCTTGGGTTATCTCCCAACAAGTACTTTTCTTTAATGCCTTTAAGTTAGGGTTGATAGCTTGAGAAGATGCTCTCATAAGAAATATGAATTGATTTAAAAGAGAGCATCAAGAAGCAAATTCAAAACACATTTAAGTATAACCCACTTCCTATGCATAGGAATCTTGTAAAGAAACAAGTCATGAAAGCACAAAGCAACAAGCATAGGAAAGCAAAACAAGTGCAACTTCAAGACTTTCAACAGAAAGAGAGGAAACTTAATATTATTGAGATGCATAAAATCATGTTTCCCTCTCTCATAATAACTTTCAGTAGCATCATGAATGAAATTAACAATATAACTATCACATAAAACATTCTTATCATGAGCCACATGCATAAAATGATTATTACTCTCCACATAAGCAAAGTCATTCTTATTAATTGTAGTGGGAGCAAATTCAACAAAATAGCTATCATTATTATTCTCATCACCATAATCATCAAATATAGGAGGCATATTGTAATCACAATTACTTTTCTCCTCAATAGTAGGTGGACTGAAAATATCATATTCATCATTGTAATCATCATATATTGGAGGTTTGGTATCATCATAAGCAATAGAATAGCCATCTTCCAAAGCTGGGGAACTAAAAAGATCATTTTCATAAAACCTAGCTTCCCCAAGCTTAGACGTTTCCATAGCATTAGCAATAATGGTGTCCAAATGATTCATACTAATAACATTGCTATTATCATGCAAATAAAGCTCCATAGGTTTTTTAATTTTCTCTTCAAACACTTCATGTCCTAACTCAAGATAGATACTATAAAGCTCTCTATTTTTTTTGTTTTTTTCCATTAAGCCTAACTAGTGAAAATAAGAAACAAAAAAACAAAACTGCAGAATCTAAAGGAAATAACTTCGAGCAATAACACACCAAGAGTATGTGAGTACCTTTTACCTTACCTCCCCGGCAACGGCGCCGGAAAAGAGCTTGATGTCTACGCACTTCTATTCTTGTAGACAGTTGTTGGGACTCCAAGTGCAGAGGTTTGTACAACAACATCAAGTTTCCCTTAAGTGGATCACCCAAGTTTTATCGAACTCAGGGAGGAAGTGGTCAAAGGTATTCCCTCTCAAGCAACCCTGCAATCAAGATACAAGAAGTCTCTTGTGGCCCCAACACACCTAATACACTTGTCAGGTTTATAGGTGCACTAGTTCGGCGAAGAGATAGTGAAATACAAGTGGTAACGGTGGTAGAAAATAGCTTCTGACTTGTTGTTGACGTGGGTTAACAATGCCAGAAAAGAGCTGATGGTGTGGAGGAAAGGTAAAAGCCCAAAACCTCCCCGGCAAACGGAACAAAGATGGAAGCAAGCAAACATGCAACATATCTAGAATCAAATGGTGTTTCAATGTTTAGAAACAAGGCCTAGGGATCATACTTTCACCAGTGAACACTCTCTCATATAAATATATTCTCTTCATGATAATACTCTTAACTACTCTCCGGTTGGACAATCTAATCATCGGTAGGGCTATAATAGCACTCCTCAAAGTCCGCCTTCCCCAATCTAGATAACCCCACACTGTCACCTTGAGCGCTAGATGGTTCCAACAAACATCACAATTTCATAGAGACATCCAACTCCAAATATAACTCATAACAAATATTCAATCTAGCCAAAGTGCCACACACGGTATGCACGGTGTCACTTTGACACATGTGGGGAAAAGCATAGATCTATTAAAGCACAAAGAGTATTTATGTAGATTCAAGCCTAAGTGCCACCATGGCATGCATGCTGTCACTTTCACACACATGGGGAGAGCAGAGATCTAATGAAGCACTTGAGTAGCAAGGTAGATCTACTTGATTACAAAGCTCATGACCACAAGATCATGCATAGAGAGAGATGAACACATAGCTACCGGTAGAGCCCTTAGCCCTAAGGAAGAAGTACTCCCTGCTCATCATGGGAATCAGCAACGGTGATGAAGATGGCGATAGAGATCGATGGAGATGGCTCTCGGGGCACTTCCTCGTACCGGCAGGGTGTCGGAATAGAGACTTTCTGTCCCTCGAATCTCCCTTTCTGTGGCGGCGACGCTACAGAGGTTTTCGTGGATTTCACGTGGATGCCCTAGGGTTTTCTCATCGGGGGGCTCTTATAGGTGTAGGAATCAAGGTTGGTGGGGGTCTAGGGGGCCCACACCCCCTATGGACGCCCCTAGGGCTTGCAGCGCCAGGAGGTGCGGCCACCTGTGCCCCCCCTCGGCTGCCCGTGGTTCCGTGTTGCTCCGGGAAAAATAATGACTTTGGCTTTTGTCCCGTCCAATTCCGAGAATATTGATTTTCTGCCTTTATGGAACCAAAAACAGAAGAAAACAGGCAACTGTCACTATGACAACTTGTTAATAGGTTAGTTCCAGAAAAGATATAAAACACCTCAAAGAAAGACAAAGCAAAGCAAAGTAGATACTAAACAAGCATGGAACATAAAAAATTATAGATATGTTTCCGACGTATCAGGCCTATGCATCGAGATCGGAATTTGTTCGCATGCGTGACATGAAGATACACCGGGCCCACTCAGTGAGATTGCATCCATAAATGTTGCGCATCATGTGACTAGGTCACGGGATGGAATATCACGGAATGAGTAAATCAACATTTGTCGGGAACAAGATTGAACGAGGTATCGGATGCCGATGATAAAGTCTCGGATAAATCATGTATAAAAGAAACAAAGGTAATTGGACTCAACATTCAGGTTCAAATGACAACAGTCTCGTGGAATGCATAGGGGTCATTATGGGCATCTCGGTCCCGATAATGATCATTGATTCGAGAGAGGTCTTAATCATGTGTGTGATGTTCCCAAACCGTAGGGGTAACACACTTAAGGTACGATGATATTTGGAGATCCTTCGGTGGACTGGAATCAACGAAGTATGAAAGAGAGAACTTCAGAATTGTTCTGAAAAGAGAATGCTAGAAAATTTCCGAAGATGATCCAAAATGGTTCAGAAGAAAGGAAAAGTCAAGAAGGTATTTTTGGATTAATAAGGATTTATAATATGCATTTATATATTAATATGAATTAATAGTAAATAAATATTTTAATATAGGGTCGAATCCCTGGAGGGAGATAGCTTAGAAGGGAAGCCACCATGGAGAAGTAGGACGCAACCACTAGTGGGCCCCGGCTGGCCCACGCAGTAGGCAGGGAGCAGCTGGAGCCACGCGGGCGGGCGGCAACTGGTCGCCGCCTAGCGGGCCGTAGTAGCCAGCCCACCCGAGAAGGTGAGCAAGCGCGGAAGCCAAGCGGGACGGCCTAGCTAGGTAGGTGCACGCCAGCGAGCGCGCGTGAGCGGCTTGCAATGGCGGCGTGGCTTGTTAGGACGCGGAGCATGGCCCACCTGGCCTGGCCGCAGCAGCCTCACATGTTCCAGGCCACGGGCGCTAGGACGACTCAGGTGGCCCACCAGGCCACTACATAGGTCCCATTCCTCTGTGCCTCCTCTCCTCTTCTTTCCTTTGCCTTTTAGTCCCACATGGGAAATCCTATGGGAAGGGTACACCTCCCTTCGCCTATATAAAATGGTGCCCATGGGTGAGAAGAAACACAACAATAAATCAGGATTTTCTCCAATGCATTTTCCTTGGGGAATTTCTCTCTCTTTCTCTCTTGCAACTACGACCCCAAAGTAAGGGTTGTGCGTGCAAGGGAGACTTTGCTGCAGCACGGTGAGATGTTGTGAGGATTACAAGCCAGAGATCTATTTCCGCACTCCCGGCAAGGATCAGGGAACCGAAAGTCGTCATCGTACACCGCATGTGTGCAAAACCTCGGAGGGGCTACCATTACTGGCACCGGGGTTGTCATGCAAGGACCTGGGGTGACTTGTGAGGAGCATCACGACCTTGAGGTCATCTATGGTTGTCTACTTCAACTACGTTGCTTGCGGTAGGTTAACCACATTACTATCTACAAGGGTATGTAATTGTGAACCCCTCTGTTAGAGCTTTACTCCTAGATAGATCTTGAGCTTTCTAGGTGCTCCATCGTCAGAAAATTCGTTTTTTCTGTCACAGAAACCCTTCAGCGGTATCAGAGCCGATCTATGCAATGAGTGTTGTACGACCAATATACACGTGGATTGTGTTAGCATTGATCCTAAAGTTGTTAGCATCTCACGTGTTTTTGTTTATATCGCGGTATTGATTGATGAAGTGGCCCGGACTGTCCTTACGCGTAATATTGTGCGAGACTGGTTCCATGCTCAACATATGGCTTGTACCATATAAGTGGCTAGAGGTTGTCTGTCTCTCATTCAATAGTTGATATAGCATTTGCAACAGAGGGCCCCTGAAAGGAAATTTATTGTCTTAATAAGTTTTGGTGTTTGTTAACAACTTGAGGATTTTTTTATCGTGTGCTGATGTTTGCAGGTTGCTATACCAAAAATAGAAAAGACCATAGCACTGAGGAAAAGTTCTTGGAAGAAACAACTTTTTTTGGGGAAGCGGGTCAGACCGGAGTCTTCGGTGTGAATCGGAGTTTTCCCCCAAGTCTCTAATGGAACTTCCAGAAGGGTGCCTGGGACAGTATGTATGGGGGTCCAGAGATGGGATAGAAACGGACCGGATTCTCCGATGCACTCAGTCAGGCCGGAGTCTCTAGTGTGAAAACACCATGAGTCTCCGGTGAACCACAAGCCCGAAACTTCTGAAGAGTCCCCGAAGGGAGCATCTACACCAAGGCTAGGTGTAGCATCCCAATTGTCAAACAATTGCAATGCTACTAGCCTAGTCTAGATATATGCTAATTCCTACTTATAATTGTTGCATCATAATTATATCATGCTCATGTCATCATGCCACCTTGCATTTGAGCATCATATAAAACCCTTTTCCATTTGGTTCTTATCTCATATGCATTATTAATTGTATTTGCCTCTTGATATTGTATTTGGTTGTTGATATATTGTTTAATGCCCAAGTTGAGTTGGGGGCATATCTTTTATTAACTCCACCACCTTTTATTGCACCACCTTATAATTCCACCATCCAACTAAATATGAGCTTGGCACTTATTGGTTTTACCTCTAGCTCATGTGGGTTGGGATGGATCCAATTCTTTCTCCACATGCTCTCATCTTAGCATCATGTTGTTTTCACATCATTGATATATGAGAGCCACATGGCCATCTTTGCATGCCTTGTGAGTGGAACCCTTTTGCTAGCTTCCATATGTGTTGTGTTGGGGTTATTTTCATATTTGGATATTTTTGGGCTTATTAAATGCCTAGTGGCACATACACACTAGCAAGTCCCAATTTCACTCAAACATGATCATCTCCATCTATACCACTTGGAGCTTTCTCTTAAATTCTTCTTGCTTGGCTTTTATTACAATTTTGGAATGAATAATAATAATGCCATGTTAATAATCTTGTTTTCACAACAATAAGCATGGTATTAATTATTTATGCATGGCCCCTGCAAGTGCCACCTTTTCTAGTATTTGGTTTTTTTTTGAATCTTGAGAGGATCATCTCTATCTCTATCCCTTCTTTTGGGCTTGATCTATTTTGATCTTGCTTAAACCTCATCATCATCTCCATCCACCCATCACCACCTTCCTTTTCTTCTCTCTTTTGGCCATTTCTTGCTTGAGCTTGTTTTGGTCTTGCTTGATCTTGTCAAAGAGAACCACACACATCTCTCTCTCTCTCTAAAACCCTAATCTACCATACCCCATCCAACACCATACCTAATTCAAACCAAACCCTAAGTACCCTCCCTCATATCTCCTCTCTCTCTAGCCGAGCCACCCCACCATGACCTACCCTAGCTTGGCCCCACTTGGCCACCCTGCCCACCTAGATACCCCCTCCACCACACAAACCCTACCCGAGCCATACTCCCATCTACCCTACCCTAGCTCCTAACCCGAGCCTCTCCCTCCTCTCTCTCTCCCCCCACCAGCCCGAGCCTGCCCTCCTACCCACGGGCTCCCCTCCTTGGTCCCTCTGCCCTCTCTAAGCTACAGGACAAGAAGGAGGCAAGAGAGAAAGACCTAGCCCGAGCTACCCCTCCTCACCTTTTTGCAAAGCAACCACCACCCATGTGCCCCTCCCCTCTCTCCCTTATCACCTCAACCACCCCGGGAAAACCTCAGATCAAGATCTGGACGCCAGGCACCACCCTTCCTTCCTCCCTTCCCCAAGAAGCCATGGCCACGCCATGAGCTCCACTAACCCTAGCCCCGGCCATCACAAGAGGAGGCGTTTGGGTCAGAAAGGGAGGGAGTCTTGGGGTCGGGGAAGCTTGATCGCCGGCCTCTGCTTCCTCCCAGTAGCCACAGGACGGCCGTGCCTCGCCGGAGCAGCCTAGCACCGCTGTAGACGCCTCGGACCCGAGGCTCTGGCCAGCAAGCCCCGCGCCAGATCGCGACCACCCCGAGCTCCTTCGCCCCCACCGACGAGTCCCTGGTGAGCACCTCGACCCCCTAGACACCTCCCTTTCCCTTCTAGCTCGCCGTAGCGCCGCCGCCTTCCGTCGAGCGCTCTGCTTGGCCTTGTGTCAGGCTCTGGCAGCAATGCAGCCGTTTTCCGCCCTGTTCTCCGCGTGCCCAGCCTTGGCCACCCCCGTAGTCGCTCTCTGAACGAAACTTGTAGCCCTATGTCCCCTCGTCATTTTTCGTTTTTGTGGCTCGGAGAGATACGCCGTCGTTTAGTCGCCACCATCGTCGAAACTCCGGCCGTTCTCCGGTACTCTGCAGACGGCGCGCAGCAGCAGACCGGCGACGTCGTCGTCTTTGCAAGAAACCCCCCTGCCTTTTTCCCGCCTAAACCCGCGGACCCCGCAGCCCACCTGTCAGCCGCGTGTTCTTTTTGCAAATAAAACCTCGGAAGATCCACACCATCACGGACAGACCCTCCTAGCGGATACCGATCGCCCACGTGTCGGCACCGCTGGCGCGCTGTAGCGTCGCCTACGACCTACAGCCCTTTGTCACCACCTAGGCTAGATTAGCTCGCGGTGTTAAAAGCTTTTGCGCGCATCCTGTCCCAGTCAGCAGCTGGACCCACTGGACAGTGTCTGCGGCTAGCTTCACTGGAGTATAAAAAGTATTTTCTGAATCTGTTTTAATTCAAATCTTTTCCAAATTAATTTAAATTCAAAATTCAATTCTGTTTTTAAATATCTTTTAAAATACAAATCCAAATAATGCAAATAATATATGTTTTCAAATCAGAAAAATGTGAGGAGTTCAAATATGGCCTCCAAAATATATTTTGAACACTTTAAAATTCCAAGTTGGTTTAATTACAATAAAATGCCCTTTTGACTTAATAAATTAATAACTTTTGTTTTATAACTCCAAATTTAACAAATAATATGTCTAAAATGATTAGCTCGACGAGACCTTTCTGTTTATGCAATCCTTTGTCTGTTTTGCAGCATGCATCATATAAATATATTGTGGACAGCAACTTAATTGTGAATAAAATGGGGCCAAAACTAAATAAAATGGTTTATTCTTGTGTTCCACACCTCACCCTGGCCATGCTACTTTAATGCCATGCAAATTGTGCATCATTCATCATGGCATGATTGTTTGCTTGATGCATCTATTCATATGCTTGTGCACTTTATTTATGTTGGCCCTTGTTTGTTTGGTTCTTCTTCGAATAGACGCTGAGCAGGGGATATATCAAGAGAACCAGGAGCACTACCCAGATCCTTCTCTCGCTTCAACTGAGCTACCAGGCAAGCACTACCACATGCTTGCATACATATAGTACCTATTGCCTCTATCTTATTCCTGCATCATTGAGTCGCGATTGCATTAAATTGAATCCCAAGTATTGCATAGCCTTTACTTTTAAACCCCACCGAAGCTTGTTCCTCCATCCCATGAGCCATTACTACATGAGTTGTTTGAGCCATGCGAGTCGTAGAACAGCATGTGTAGGGTATGTGAGTGTCTGATGGATAACGAGGTACCTATACAACTTAATCTGAGTAGTAATGGGATAATTAATGAAAGTGGCATCGGTGAGCCATATTTGCTATTTGGTTTTCAGGCTCACTTGTGTCCCGTAGGACCCCGAGTACTTGATTCCTGTTCCTTGAATATTCGCGCTATCCACATCCGGGAGGCTTATGAACCCCCGAGCAGAGCTTGATTCATTCTTATTTCTTGGGGCCACAAACTAGTTTGAGGTTTTATTTACTATCATGTACTTATGCCATGCTTTCTCGCTTTATTTTAATTGTGCAGTCTTTGTCTTTATTTAGGAAAGCGGAGTGTTTTCGCGGTGTCAACAAGCCCAGTCACATTTTCGGGTTCCCAGTCGTTCACAGCCATTGGCGCAAACCTTGAGGCCGTCTCGGAGTCAGCTAACTTCGTTGCGGGTAGCTCAATGGGGTGGCCCCCTGAAATATTTCTGAATCCTGTAATTGCTTTGTCGTGA
The DNA here is from genome assembly GCA_023614405.1 of Avena insularis. Lineage (NCBI taxonomy): Eukaryota > Viridiplantae > Streptophyta > Magnoliopsida > Poales > Poaceae > Avena > Avena insularis. Next base: position 48,713,868 of record CM042687.1, on the reverse strand, counting down.
CTGCCTCGTTGGTTTTGATTTGGTTTTTCCGAGGCATATCGAGTGTGTGTTGCTATTTGTGCACCTAGGGTAAAACTTTCTGAAAGCCGTGTCCGCGGTTATGGACGACTTGGAGCACAGTTTCTCGATCATAGACAAGCATAACTAAAGTACCGCTTTTAATTTGACTAGACTAGGTACCTGACTAGTAAATAGTACAACACTCATGGAATGTTAATAAAACTGCCAACGGATGGGGGGTTGTTCGTCCGCTTCCTCGTCGGTAAGCGAGGAGGAGGATGGATCTGTTAAGATTACCGTTATAACTGTTGTTATTAATTCCCGGACATCCGTCTATCTCTGGTTAGGCGGATGGTTAGCGAGCATCTGTAGAATTGCTAGGGTTTATCTTTGCTGCAGTTGCGTCACCCCAGGTTTGTGTCCCCTTTAGAGGCATAAAGACTTGCTGAGTACCCCTAGGGTCTCACACGATAAATTATTGGTTCAGATGAACAGGTACACTCGCAGGATGGATACTGGGTGGAAGAGACGGACGATGTGGGCAACGATCATTCGGTGTAGAGATTCCGGGAACGGGGATCCGCGAGATCTGTGGGCGGGATGTGCTTATTTATGGGGCATCTTATGCCGATTTGCTTCTTATCCGTACTCGGATTTTGTCTTCCGCTTCCGCTTGATACTCTGTTGATTGATGTATGAGGAGATATCCTAAACTATTATATCTATCTAGGATATTTGGATCTTCTTGGTATGGGCGTTATATTTCCTTTCTTTTAGATGGAATGGCTCTGATGTACTATTGTATGGTGGCTTGCATACATACTCATTTGTGTATGTAGTTGATCCCTTCGCCTGCAGATTACGCCGCCCGTTCTTGTCCCGATGTTTGGAAATGGTTGGGACGGCCGAAAGGTCTACCTGTGAGTGGCATTTGGGCCCCACCGTACTATTTCAACCATTTCTGCTCATCCAGGCTTGTAACTAGGAGCGTAATTCACCGAGGTAGTTACAATTGGTATCAGAGCCATCCCACCCTTCAGGGTCTCAGCCAAATGGTCGTTGTCTGTCTAGCAAATATTTTTGGTAGCTATGTATACTAGGTAAAAACAAAACGTGAGAGTAGGACTGCTTCCATTTTTCTTCTTACCCACCCACCATCCTTTTCTGGTAAGGAAGTGTAACGTTTTTAATCCTCTTCTTAAAAATTCAAACTAGGATTCATGTGTTCTGGGTTTCCGTAGTACCATAGAAAGTGTGTGTGTAATTCCTTGTCTATCTGTTGCATCCAGTTGTTATCTTTATCTGCCTTTGGTTGTCAACTGTTGGTACATTCCATACCGACAGGCTTTTGAAACTGGCGCGATCTATCTGACTCCTTGCTAACCGGTGCCATCTTCTTAAGGGTGTCCTTCCTTCTAGCAGCTTCACATTCTATGAAAGCATCTATTGCTAATCTCTATCTGATAAGTGATTTTGCGCATCTATTGGTATTTTAATGCCGAAAAATGCGGAAATTTTTTCTTTGATCCATCTGTGTTTCCACACTCCTTTTCAGTCGTGTGTGAAACATTATCTATCTCCCTTTTATCAGCAGGTCCATGCTAACTCATTCTTTTGTCACCGGCGCTTAATCCGGAGTTTCCCAAATCACTACGGTGGTCTATCATCTGGTATCATGCTGCACATCTTTTTCAACCCCATATCTGCAATATTCTCTGTGATACGAGGGAATTGCATCTTTTCGTCTCTGATAGCTTTGCTTAAGGTATGATCTATCATCGTTTCTTATCCTAGATCTCTTTATCTTTGTAACCGGTGATCCGATCGGCAATGTGAACCAGGTGATATCTCTTTCTCTTCCGAAGGATCAGATAATCTATTCGTCCAGTGCATCTTCTTCAACACGAACCCGTGCTCTTAATATTGATCTTTCTAAGGGCGTTGAGCTCAGAAAGTGTTTCGAGCATTTGTTCGTTTCCCTCGTCTTTTGAACTTGATATTCTGGGAATATCTTGTTAATCCATGGTGGTATATGTTGATAATATGCTTGCCTATTCCATATCAATGGAAGAACATGGAAGATCATCTATGTCTCTTTCTCTCAAGCTTCGAGAACCCTGCCTGTGTGCAAGTTCCCAAAGTGAGAATTCTGGCTTCTTGAAGTCACCTATCTCGACCACGTCCTTCTGCTAAATACATTGCTTCAATTCTGGAATTGGCAAGTCCATTGTTACTTCCATCTTCCATCTTCAACCAATCCGGAGTTGTTCCTTCATGGCAACTTATCATCGTCGTTCCGCCGAAGTTTTCATCAAGACTGCTAAATCTCTCTCAATCATTCAAGGAGAACATGGAGTTCTTTCACCTCTATCTCGTTAAGTAATCTCTTGAAACCCTCTCTCTCTATCGTCTATGCTCAATCCACCGGAGGCCATGAAGACCTTCCAGATCTTGTTTTCCTTCTGTTCAAGTTGGTGCTATCTTTTCTATAGCTGTTGAATCTTGCAGTTGTTCTCCGTAACCTTCCTTCATATCTTTCCGGTGGCTGGTTACTTACGACATGATCTATGAATCCGGCAAATCGTTTGCATCTATCCTTGTTTGCTAACGGAGTTCCATGAGCTCTCCTTATCAATACCTTCAGTCTCTTTCGGTAGTTGGGTTGCATGGTTTTCTTATTCATGTGCGGAGTAATGCTTTGAGTGCGGGATGGAGTAGCTACCATACCACTACTCTTATCATTCGCTCTCGTACATTGAATTGGTGAATTAATGTGATTTCACTCATTCCACGGAAGTTAGAAGTGGCCTTTATCCCTTGATACTTTTACTTCCGTCCTTGTTTTTCCGGAGTGCTCTCTCGAAGAAAGTAATCAATAATATCTTGTTGGTGATCTCGTCTTATCCTACCCGGAGCAAATCTTCAATTATCTGGTGGAAACAAACGCAAACTCCTTTCGGTCCTCGTCTTTCTACCGATGCTCTACATCCTCAAACAAGATGAAGGAAAGCTATCTCTCTTTGTTTCATCAATTCTTTTCTCTGTGGCAAAGCCAATTATGGTTGATGCCATCAGCCGCAAATCTATTGCGTTAGCCTCAAGGCTAAAGAAAGCAATAAGTATCTATACAATAAACTCCAGATCTTCCATATTCTTTGCTTCTCGGGATTCCACCATAATCTAGTTTCACATCCGTCTCTGGAAGTTATATCCGCGCACCTCAATTGCGTGATCCTTCGGTTCTTACCGGCGCAACAAGAATCTAATCCGGCGATGTCTAGCTAAATCTTTCTGTTGATATCAAGGGACTCTATTATTTGAAGGCAATATTGTTTCCGTACTTCCTTTCCCAAATCCGAGAGGATACGATGCTATTGTCATAGTGATTCAAGCCTCTCCAATCTAGCTCTTTTCTTTCGGCGCGACAAAGATCAATCCTCTCTAGTATCAGTAAATCTTCAATCTTAACGGTGTGTCTTTTCTTTATCCATGATACATCATCTTGTCCTTTCTTCTCGAGTGGATCTTCTCTTTTATCATGTTTCTTGAGAAAACCGGAGCTTTGTCCATCCTATCCTTCTTGTCTCACGACAATCCTTCAATCCTTCTAACCCGTTGTTTCTCAAGCAAAACGCAAGACTCGCAACAAGTATAGCAAGTTTTGCAAGGTGTAGTGGTCGCACCATTCCGTTCTTCATCATCTTGGGAACGTGAGGGTCACCTTCGTTCGAACACCTGCCTCTCCTTGTGTTGTTTTCTTTTTCCTAGGAATCTCGGGGCGAGATTCTTGTTTAGTGGGGGAGAGTTGTAGCATCCCAATTGTCTAACAATTGCAATGCTACTAGCCTAGTCTAGATATATGCTAATTCCTACTTATAATTGTTGCATCATAATTATATCATGCTCATGTCATCATGCCACCTTGCATTTGAGCATCATATAAAACCCTTTTCCATTTGGTTCTTATCTCATATGCATTATTAATTGTATTTGCCTCTTGATATTGTATTTGGTTGTTGATATATTGTTTAATGCCCAAGTTGAGTTGGGGGCATATCTTTTATTAACTCCACCACCTTTTCTTGCACCACCTTATAATTCCACCATCCAACTAAATATGAGCTTGGCACTTATTGGTTTTACCTCTAGCTCATGTGGGTTGGGATGGATCCAATTCTTTCTCCACATGCTCTCATCTTAGCATCATGTTGTTTTCACATCATTGATATATGAGAGCCACATGGCCATCTTTGCATGCCTTGTGAGTGGAACCCTTTTGCTAGCTTCCATATGTGTCGTGTTGGGGTTATTTTCATATTTGGATATTTTTGGGCTTATTAAATGCCTAGTGGCACATACACACTAGCAAGTCCCAATTTCACTCAAACATGATCATCTCCATCTATCCCACTTGGAGCTTTCTCTTAAATTCTTCTTGCTTGGCTTTTATTACAATTTTGGAATGCATAATAATAATGCCATGTTAATAATCTTGTTTTCACAACAATAAGCATGGTATTAATTATTTATGCATGGCCCATGCAAGTGCCACCTTTTCTAGTATTTGGTTTTTTTTTGAATCTTGAGAGGATCATCTCTATCTCTATCCCTTCTTTTGGGCTTGATCTAATTTGATCTTGCTTAAACCTCATCATCATCTCCATCCACCCATCACCACCTTCCTTTTCTTCTCTCTTTTGGCCATTTCTTGCTTGAGCTTGTTTTGGTCTTGCTTGATCTTGTCAAAGAGAACCACACACATCTCTCTCTCTAAAACCCTAATCTACCATACCCCCATCCAACACCATACCTAATTCAAACCAAACCCTAAGTACCCTCCCTCATCTCTCCTCTCTCTCTAGCCGAGCCACCCCACCATGACCTACCCTAGCTTGGCCCCACTTGGCCACCCTGCCCACCTAGCTACCCCCCTCCTCCACACAAACCCTACCCGAGCCATACTCCCATCTACCCGACCCTAGCTCCTAACCCGAGCCTCTCCCTCCTCTCTCTCCCCCACCAGCCCGAGCCTGCCCTCCTACCCACGGGCTCCCCTCCTCCCTTGGTCCCTCTCTGCCCTCTCTAAGCTACAGGACAAGAAGGAGGCAAGAGAGAAAGACCTAGCCCGAGCTACCCCTCCTCACCTTTTTGCAAAGCAACCACCACCCATGTGCCCCTCCCCTCTCTCCCTTATCACCTCAACCACCCCGGGAAAACCTGTAACACCCTCAGAATCGGCCCTATGCAAGTCTTAGCGATTCTCGCCAAACCCGCATAGAAACGATTCAAAGGTGCCCACCAGGCACTTTCGTGCGGGTGGAAAACGAAGTAATAACATTACACAACAGTCCTCGATGGGACCCACAGAACATATATATATACAACACGACTCCATGAGTCCAGAATACAGATATACAAGACAAAGATCCAAATCACCTTGAAATAATAGAGCGTCCGAGTACGGACAAGATGCAAATTGAGCTAAGAGCCCTGAAGAATAGCCAATGGCGTCCATAACCCTGCCCAGGCCAAGCTGGAAGGGTAACCCTGCTAACGGCGTCGATCTCAAAGCCTGCTTAAACAAAAGGGGTGCCGACAAAGGGCAAAGGAAAAAGAGAGAGCGGTCAGTACTGAGGCCAGTACACGGCGAGGCTAGAATTCGGCGGTCCTCGCCTACATAGGTATGGTGGACTGCAGCGGCAGCGCGACATGCACTAAACAACCTATAGAGACTCGATATAACTGTCGGCTATCAGAGAGGGATAAGAAAGACCTATTCGGAACCATCCTGATACTACCACCAAACATACCCATCCTGGTATTTTCCCCTCGAGACCAAACGAGGAAGTCAACCGAGGAACTCACACAGTTAGCAGTTTTATTCATTCCGTTATCGTTGCAGCAATTACTAGTCATGTATAGATAGTCATCCTGATAAAATAAGCAGTGGGCAGTTTTATTTAACCATTCCGTTGTAGTTGCAACACTTACTAGTCAAATACAATTAGCATGAGATATCCCAAAACCCAGCAGTTGTTGGTACTTTTATTTAGCCGTTCCGTTGCAGTGAAGCTGATTACTAGTCATATCGGAAACAAGTCAAATTATAACAGTAAACTTTAGTTATAGTTGTCTATGATCGAGAACTGTGCTCCAAGTCGTCCATAACCGCGGACACGGCTTTTCGAAAAGATTTAACCCTGCAGGGGTGCACCAAAGTATCCACACGCAATTAGCATGAGATATCCACACGCGCTTGACCCTTTTTGCGGATCAATTAACATACACCCATCGGTATGTCGGCGGGCCTAAGTCATGGCGTTTCCGGACCCAAAGCAAGTACATGGGGCCACCCGCTAAGTCTACCATAACAAAGTCGGCCGGCTCCGACGGACTCGGGGTTTGTGTCGTCAGAAACGATCGGGAACCCGAAAAGATGACTGGGCTTGTCGATACCGCGAAAACACTCCGCTTTCCTAAACAGTACACGTGCAGTACATCGCATAATTTAAATTAAGCAGTAAAGCATGGCATAAGTACGGGATAGTAAATAAAACCTCAAACTAGTTGTGGCCCCCAGTACAATACTTGAAATCAGGTACTAAATCGATGGGGTGCCCACACATCCCACATGTGGTTAGCGCGCTCGATCTTGGAACAGGTGTCAAGAACTCGGGGTCCTACGGGACACCAGTGAGCGGTCGGAAACCAAATATTGTCTATCACCCACCGATGCCTCTGCGTTTACCTACTTCAATTTTAGTTATTAAACAGTAATTAAAGTCTTGATCATCTCCAACTTTAAACACACGGCAATACTCCAACAACTGTGGTACTTGACGACACGCAACAGCACTTGAGCAAGCGACTACGACACGCAAGTCCAACTATCTACCAAACAACAGGTAATAGGATGTGTCCAAGGCAATATAAGGCTGCAAGGGATATCACGGGTACGAAAACTAGAGCATCGCAACACAGATAGCAATAGATCAACAGGAGGGAATAAATACTATAAAAGTAAGATAGGTAGAAAGGGGGAGGTGCTCGCCTGAAAACATTGCCGAAGGTTCATCCGAAGGTCGGGGCGAAGCTCACATCAACTCAACGGCCTTATTCGCGAAGAAGCAAAACACTAGAATAAACACCGGATGCACTATTTAATACTACGGCAAAAGATCGAGCATGATGCATGTATGATGTATGACATGGCAAGGATGCGATGCAATTAGGCAATATTAAGTGGAACCGAAGTCCCGACAATTAATTAGATGGTTCAAGTTATTTAGACACCCCACAAATTAAATGTTGCATTAACATGGCAAAAGGTAGCACCGGTTCGCTACACAAATTTAAATGGAACCAATATGAGACTAGAAATGTCCGCATATGGATCCCATATTTAATTATGAGGTTAATCGGCATAATGCCCCCAAACCACAGACAAATATGCATGCGAGATGGATGATTTAATGCAACAAGTTTATATTTCATTTTATAAAATAGGGCTCGGGAAGGGAATCACACATCGGGGTTCGGAAGATCTTGGTTCTGGGGGTCCGGATCTGGGGTTCGGTCTCGGCGGGCTCGTTCTCGGATAACAGAGGCAGATCTTGTCACATCCGAAAAGAAGGACTTGGTTGGCGTCGGGGGCATCGGATTCATCCTGGTCGGTGTCGATCTTGTCGTTGCGAAGATCTTGTCGGGTTCGCGCCATCAAGTCGGTATTGGCATTCGGGGCGAAGAACTTGGCATCCTCGAGGAAGTACTTGTCGTATCCGAAAAGAAGATCTTGTCGGTCCACGGGGTTCGGTCTTCGGGGTTCGACGGGTGTCTTGGCGTGCCATGAAGGCATCCTCGGTGCTCCGTGTCGAAGGCATCGGGGTCTCCGGGTAGGAGAACATGGAGTTCCGAGGGGTTCGGTCCTGGCGGTGTCTATCTTCGGGGTTTCGTGAGGGAGGCCTTGTAGATGGGTCTTGCCCGAAGAGCTTGGCGGTGGTCGCTGTACAACTGGTAGTAATTGTCCCTTGGAAGGACTCGATCAACCAAAGCAGCATCCATCGGGTAGACGTTGCAGAGCCCACTCACACCACAGATAACTCAAAGCACCATCTTCATGTATCTACACAGTTGATGCTGACTATTGAAGCCTTCCTGGACGCATGGCCCTGTGCTCGACGCAGAAGTCCGGGTCGGGGATGGTGGTTGCGGGCGGGCGATGAGAGCGCGACCTTGGCGGCCAACGAGGAGCTCACGGGGTGGCGGTGTACAGGGAGACGACGGTGGCGCGGCTCCCGTCGACGAAGGCTCGCAGAGGCAGAGGCGGAGGAGGGGCGACCTCGGGGCGACGACAGAGGAGGTTCACAGCGAGGCCGGGCCGGAGGACGACGATGAGGGAGGGCCGCCAGGCAGGCGAGGCAGACGGTGGAGGGGGCTTTGCGGCGGTCGAGCACCCGACGGGGAGGTCGGCGCAGGGGCAGAGCCTCGCGGGGCCAGGCGGCTCTGCTCGACGGGGGCGACGCGGCGGTTGAGGGAGGTGGGGCTCGCGGTGGGGCAGAGAGGAGGCGGGCGAGGTGCAGGACGACGGGGTCCCGCGACGGCGGGCGCGCATGGTGGAGGAACGAGGGCGCCGGGTGGCGCTAGGCCGCAGGGGCGAGCGCGGCTACGGCCGGAGGTCGGCGGCCGCGGGGACGAGGTCCAGCGAGGAGGCAGCAGTGACGACAGCAGGAAGGGGCGATGTCGGGAAGCGGGCCACCAGCGAGAGGAGGTCCAGGGCGACGCCGTGTCTTGGTGAAGCGTCTGGCGAGGCGAGAGGCCAGGGAGGAGGAGGAGGGGAGACGAGGTGGGGATCGACGCGGGGCGGGGCAGGTGGGGTGCGGGATTGGAGCGTGGCGACGGGGTGGTGGTGGGGCTGGTGGGTTGTCGGTGTGGGGCCCGCACGGGAGTGCGTGCAGGTGGGCGGGGTGGGGAGCTGCATGCGGCTGGCTGGGCTGGAACGTGCATGCGTGTGTGTTGCTGGGGCCAGGGAGGGAGTGGGGCCCAGGGGGGAGGGAGCGTGCGTGCGTTGTGTGCTGCTGTGTGGTGTGCGGGTGTGTAGTGTGTGTTGCTGCAGGGGTGGGGCCGGCTGAGGTGGGAGGTGGTGGCTGGGATTGGTGAGGTGGCTGGGTCGGGTGATGAGGTGGAGGGAACGGTGAGGTGGCAAGCTCTGGTTGGTCGGGGTGAGGTGGAGGGGGCTGGGTAGGATTAGGTGTAGGTAGGAAAAGGGTTTAGGACTAGATATTTGGTTCGGGTTTTCTTTACACATTTATTTTAAAGAACTTTTGTAAATCATTTAGTCAAAACAAAATATCTGGACAACCGAAGTTTGATTTGAATTAAGACGGGGTGTTTGCAAAAACAAAAATAGAACTTTGTAAAATAGTTTTTATCAAACAGATGCATGATGATGTCATGATGATGCACAACACAAAATACCAAGCGATTTTCTAGTAGTGGTTTTGCGGGATGCCACAATTCGACACCACTAACAATGGATCTCGCCCTCGAGATTCGCCTCATGGTACCGGAAGGAAGGTCGGCGATCTGCGTCTTCTCGCTTCATGTAGATTCTTGCGACACCACTAACAAGAGGTCGTTGTCCGTGATCGTCGAGGGAACACTCTGGAAACAAAAGGTCGAAGGTAGAGGTATCCACAAATAAAGCCACCTCTCACTTCGATAGAAAGAGAGAACCGATGCATTCTCACCCACTTCAATGTACACAAGCGAATAGAATGAGTAGTCGGCATGGGGGCCAATCCATCACGCACCCAAACTATTACTCTGTACAATCAGTGGAAAAGCGTGCAACCATTCTCGGAATCAGACTGAAGATCTCGACAATCGAGGTTCAGAAACAAAGGAGTGATGTAGACTCTGCATCGGATCTAGCATAGATGATGTCGTCGCGTCGGAAAACACCGGGAGGCACGAGAAGGAACAAAGAGAAGTCCACCAGATGAAGGATTCCTCGGATAGCATGAAGACCAGATGTAGCAACACCGTTACCAAAGGAGGAAGCGAAACCCTGAAGGTACGATGGAACCTAACCACGAGAAATCCTGGACTCGAAGAGAGAGAAGAGAGCGGATTCAAAACACGCAGAGGTGAGAGGAGAGCAGCAGAGGGGTAAGGAGTAAAATCAGACCTAATCAGAACTATCCAATCGATTTTGCAAAATAGTTTTGACACTCTACTTCGGCAGTTAGCTAGGTTATCCTACAGGCTGGACTTGTGGGGTATCGCAACTGCTGTGCTCTGATACCACTCTGTAACACCCTCAGAATCGGCCCTATGCAAGTCTTAGCGATTCTCGCCAAACCCGCATAGAAACGATTCAAAGGTGCCCACCAGGCACTTTCGTGCGGGTGGAAAACGAAGTAATAACATTACACAACAGTCCTCGATGGGACCCACAGAACAGATATATATACAACACGACTCCATGAGTCAAGAATACAGATATACAAGACAAAGATCCAAATCACCTTGAAATAATAGAGCGTCCGAGTACGGACAAGATGCAAATTGAGCTAAGAGCCCTGAAGAATAGCCAATGGCGTCCATAACCCTGCCCAGGCCAAGCCGGAAGGGTAACCCTGCTAACGGCGTCGATCTCAAAGCCTGCTTAAACAAAAGGGGTGCCGACAAAGGGCAAAGGAAAAAGAGAGCGGTCGATCGAGGCCAATGCAGCGAGGCTAGAATTCGGCGGTCCTCGCCTACATAGGTATGGTGGACTGCAGCGGCAGCGCGGCATGCACTAAACAACCTATAGAGACTCGATATAACTGTCGGCTATCAGAGAGGGATAAGAAAGACCTATTCGGAACCATCCTGATACTACCACCAAACATACCCATCCTGGTATTTTCCCCTCGAGACCAAACGAGGAAGTCAACCGAGGAACTCACACAGTTAGCAGTTTTATTCATTCCGTTATCGTTGCAGCAATTACTAGTCATGTATAGATAGTCATCCTGATAAAATAAGCAGTGGGCAGTTTTATTTAACCATTCCGTTGTAGTTGCGACACTTACTAGTCAAATACAATTAGCATGAGATATCCCAAAACCCAGCAGTTGTTGGTACTTTTATTTAGCCGTTCCGTTGCAGTGAAGCTGATTACTAGTCATATCGGAAACAAGTCAAATTATAACAGTAAACTTTAGTTATAGTTGTATATGATCGAGAACTGTGCTCCAAGTCGTCCATAACCGCGGACACGGCTTTTCGAAAAGATTTAACCCTGCAGGGGTGCACCAAAGTATCCACACGCAATTAGCATGAGATATCCACACGCACTTCGACCCTTTTTGCCAGATCAATTAACATACACCCATCGGTATGTCGGCGGGGCCTAAGTCATGACGTTTCCCAGACCCAAAGCAAGTACATGGGGGCCACCCCACTAAGTCTACCCGCAACGAAGTCGGCCGGGCTCCGAGACGGACTCAGGGTTTGCGTCAGTGGCTGTAAACGACTGGGAACCCGAAAAGATGACTGGGCTTGTCGATACCGCGAAAACACTCCGCTTTCCTAAACAGTACACGTGCAGTACATCGCACAATTTAAATTAAGCAGTAAAGCATGGCATAAGTACAGGATAGTAAATAAAACCTCAAACTAGTTGTGGCCCCCAGTACAATACTTGGAATCAGGTACTAAATCGATGGGGTGCCCACACATCCCACATGTGGTTAGCGCGCTCGATCTCGGAACAGGTGTCAAGAACTCGGGGTCCTACGGGACACCAGTGAGCGGTCGGAAACCAAATATTGTCTATCACCCACCGATGCCTCTGTTTTTACCTACTTCAATTTTAGTTATTAAACAGTAATTAAAGTCTTGATCATCTCCAACTTTAAACACACGGCAATACTCCAACAACTGTGGTACTGGATGACACGCAACAGCACTTGAGCAAGCGACTACGACACGCAAGTCCAACTATCTACCAAACAACAGGTAATAGGATGTGTCCAAGGCAATATAAGGCTGCAAGGGATATCACGGGTACGAAAACTAGAGCATCGCAACACAGATAGCAATAGATCAACAGGAGGGAATAAATACTATAAAAGTAAGATAGGTAGAAAGGGGGAGGTGCTCGCCTGAAAACATTGTCGAAGGTTCATCCGAAGGTCGGGGCGAAGCTCACATCAACTCAACGGCCTTATCCGCGAAGAAGCAAAACACTAGAATAAACACCGGATGCACTATTTAATACTGCGGCAAAAGATCGAGCATGATGCATGTATGATATATGACATGGCAAGGATGCGATGCAATTAGGCAATATTAAGTGGAACCGAAGTCCCGACAATTAATTAGATGGTTCAAGTTATTTAGACACCCCGCAAATTAAATGTTGCATTAACATGGCAAAAGGTAGCACCGGTTTGCTACACAAATTTAAATGGAACCAATATGAGACTAGAAATGTCCGCATATGGATCCCATATTTAATTATGAGGTTAATCGGCATAATGCCCCCAAACCACAGACAAATATGCATGCGAGATGGATGATTTAATGCAACAAGTTTATATTTCATTTTATAAAATAGGGCTCGGGAAGGGAATCACACATCGGGGTTCGGAAGATCTTGGTTCCGGGGGTTCGGGGTTCGGTCTCAGGGTCCGAATCTGGGGTTCGGTCTCGGCGGGCTCGTTCTCGGATAATAGAGGCAGATCTTGTCGCATCCGAAAAGAAGGACTTGGTTGGCGTCGGGGGCATCGGATTCGTCCTGGTCGGTGTCGATCTTGTCGTTGCGAAGATCTTGTCGGGTTCGCGCCATCAAGTCGGTATTGGCATTCGGGGCGAAGAACTTGGCATCCTCGAGGAAGTACTTGTCGTATCCGAGAAGAAGATCTTGTCGGTCCACGGGGTTCGGTCTTCGGGGTTCGACGAGTGTCTTGGCGTGCCATGAAGGCATCCTCGGTGCTCCGTGTCGAAGGCATCGGGGTCTCCGGGTAGGAGAACATGGAGTTCCGAGGGGTTCTGTCCTGGCGGTGTCTATCTTCGGGGTTTCGTGAGGGAGGCCTTGTAGATGGGTCTTGCCCGAAGAGCTTGGCGGTGGTCGCTGTACAACTGGTAGTAATTGTCCCTTGGAAGGACTCGATCAACCAAAGCAGCATCCATCGGGTAGACGTTGCAGAGCCCACTCACACCACAGATAACTCAAAGCACCATCTTCATGTATCTACACAGTTGATGCTGACTATTGAAGCCTTCCTGGACGCATGGCCCTGTGCTCGACGCAGAAGTCCGGGTCGGGGATGGTGCGGCTGACGATGGTTGCGGGCGAGGACGACCTTGGCGGCCAACGAGGAGCTCACGGGGTGGCGGTGTACAGGGAGACGACGGTGGCGCGGCTCCCGTCGATGAAGGCTCGCAGAGGCAGAGGCGGAGGAGGGGCGACCTCGGGGCGACGACAGAGGAGGTTCACCGCGAGGCCGGGCCGGAGGACGACGATGAGGGAGGGCCGCCAGGCAGGCGAGGCAGACGGTGGAGGGGGCTTTGCGGCGGTCGAGCACCCGACGGGGAGGTGTGAGGCGAGCCTCGGGGCAGCGGCTCTGCTTTCGGCAAGCGGCAGCGATTGAGGAGGTGGGAGCTCACGGGGCAGAGGAGGCGGGCGAGGCGGCGACGGGGTCGCTGACAGGGCGCGCATGGTGGAGGAACGAGGGCGCCGGGTGGCGCTAGGCCGCAGGGGCGAGCGCGGCTACGGCCGGAGGTCGGCGCGGGACGAGTCAGAGCGAGGCGTGACGGTGATGATGACGGGAGGCGCCGCGTCGAAGCGGGCGGCCACGGCAGGCGAGGAGGTCCAGGGCGACGCCGCGTCTTGGTGGGGGGCGATGCGGCGAGGCGAGAGGCCAGGGGAGGGAGGAGTCAGGGAGACGAGAGGTGGGGATCGACGCGGGGCGGGGCAGGTGGGGTGCGGGATTGGAGCGTGGCGACGGGGTGGTGGGGCCGGGTGGCGTGCGTTGTCGGTGTGGGGCCCGCACGGGAGTGCGTGCAGGTGGGCGGGGTGGGGAGCTGCATGCGGCTGGCTGGGCTGGAACGTGCATGGGTGTGTGTTCTTTGGGGCCGGGGAGGGAGTGGGGCCAGGGGGAGGGCGTCGTCGTTGTGTGTTGCTATGTGGTGTGCGGGTGTGTAGTGTGTTGCTGCAGGGGTGGGGCCGGCTGAGGTGGGGGGTGGTGGCTGGGATTGGTGAGGTGGCTGGGTCGGGTGATGAGGTGGAGGGAACGGTGAGGTGGCAAGCTCTGGTTGGTCGGGGTGAGGTGGAGGGGGCTGGGTAGGATTAGGTGTAGGTAGGAAAAGGGTTTAGGAATAGATATTTGGTTCGGGTTTTCTTTACACATTTATTTTAAAGAACTTTTGTAAATCATTTAGTCAAAACAAAATATCTGGACAACCGAAGTTTGATTTGAATTAAGACGGGGTGTTTGCAAAATCAAAAATAGACCTTTGTAAAATAGTTTTTATCAAACAGATGCATGATGATGTCATGATGATGCACAACACAAAATACCAAGCGATTTTCTAGTAGTGGTTTTGCGGGATGCCACAAAACCTCAGATCAAGATCTGGACGCCAGGCACCACCCTTCCTTCCTCCCTTCCCCAAGAAGCCATGGCCACGCCATGAGCTCCACTAACCCTAGCCCTAGCCATCACAAGAGGAGGCGTTTGGAGTCGAGCAGGAGGGAGTCTTGGGGTCGGGGAAGCTTGATCGCCGGCCTCTGCTTCCTCCCAGTAGCCACAGGACGGCCGTGCCTCGCCGGAGCAGCCTAGCGCCGCCGTAGACGCCTCGGACCCGAGGCTCCGGCCAGCAAGCCCCGCGCCAGATCGCGACCACCCCGAGCTCCTTCGCCCCCACCGACGAGTCCCTGGTGAGCACCTCGACCCCCTAGACACCTCCCTTTCCCTTCTAGCTCGCTGTAGCGCCGTCGCCTTGTGTCTGCGCTCAGGAGGCAGCAGCCGTTTTCCCCGCCCCTGTTCTCCGCCGTGCCCCGCGCGCTACAGCCCACCCCCGTAGTCGCTCTCTGAACGAAACTTGTAGCCCTATGTCCCCTCGTCGTTTTTCGTTTTTGCGGCTCGGAGAGATACGCCGTCGTTTAGTCGCCACCGTCGTCGAAACTCCGGCCGTTCTCCCAGATTGCAGACGCGCGGCAAGAACCGGCGACGTCGTCGTCTTTGCAAGAAACCCCCCTGCCTTTTTCCCGCCTAAACCCGCGGACCCCGCAGCCCACCTGTCAGCCTCGTGTTCTTTTTGCAAATAAAACCTCGGAAGATCCACACCGTCACGGACAGACCCCTCCCAGCGCGCCTGGATCGCCCACGTGTCCGGCACACGTTGGCCGCGCCCGCGTGTGGCCCTGCGATCGCCCTGGCCCCGCCTGTCAGTCACAACGGCTAGATTAGCTCGCGGTGTTAAAAGCTTTTGCGCGCACCCTGTCCCAGTCAGCAGCTGGACCCACTGGACAGTGTCTGCGGCTAGCTTCACTGGAGTATAAAAAGTATTTTCTGAATCTGTTTTAATTCAAATCTTTTCCAAATTAATTTAAATTCAAAATTCAATTCTGATTTTAAATATCTTTTAAAATACAAATCCAAATAATGCAAATAATATATGTTTTCAAATCAGAAAAATGTGAGGAGTTCAAATATGGCCTCCAAAATATATTTTGAACACTTTAAAATTCCAAGTTGGTTTAATTACAATAAAATGCCCTTTTTACTTAATAAATTAATAACTTTTGTTTTATAACTCCAAATTTAACAAATAATATGTCTAAAATGATTAGCTCGATGAGACCTTTCTGTTTATGCAATACTTTGTCTGTTTTGCAGCATGCATCATATAAATATATTGTGGACAGCAACTTAATTGTGAATAAAATGGGGCCAAAACTAAATAAAATGGTTTATTCTTGTGTTCCACACCTCACCCTGGCCATGCTACTTTAATGCCATGCAAATTGTGCATCATTCATCATGGCATGATTGTTTGCTTGATGCATCTATTCATATGCTTGTGCACTTTATTTATGTTGGCCCTTGTTTGTTTGGTTCTTCTTCGAATAGACGAAAGGTGGATATATCAAGAGAACCAGTGAGCACTACCAGATCCTTCTCTCGCTTCAATCGAGCTGCTGTGCAAGCACTACCACATGCTTGCATACATATAGTACCTATTGCCTCTATCTTATTCCTGCATCATTGAGTCGCGATTGCATTAAATTGAATCCCAAGTATTGCATAGCCTTTACTTTTAAACCCCACCGAAGCTTGTTCCTCCATCCCATGAGCCATTACTACAGGAGTTGTTTGAGCCATGCGAGTCGTAGAACAGCATGTGTAGGGTATGTGAGTGTCTGATGGATAACGAGGTACCTATACAACTTAATCTGAGTAGTAATGGGATAATTAATGAAAGTGGCATCGGTGAGCCATATTTGCTATTTGGTTTTCAGGCTCACTTGTGTCCCGTAGGACCCCGAGTACTTGATTCCTGTTCCTTGAATATTCGCGCTATCCACATCCGGGAGGCTTATGAACCCCCCGAGCGAGCTTGATTCATTCTTATTTCTTGGGGCCACAAACTAGTTTGAGGTTTTATTTACTATCCTGTACTTATGCCATGCTTTCTCGCTTTATTTTAATTGTGCGAAGTAACGCACCTTTGTCTTGTTAGGAAAGTGGAGTGTTTTCGCGGTGTCGACAAGCCCAGTCACATTTTCGGGTTCCCAGTCGTTCACAGCCACTAGCGCAAACCTTGAGGCCGTCTCGGAGTCAGCTAACTTCGTTGCGGGTAGCTCAATGGGGTGGCCCCCTGAAATATTTCTGAATCCTGTAATTGCTTTGTCGTGACTGCCTTGTTGGTTTTGATTTGGTTTTTCCGAGGCATATCGAGTGTGTGTTGCTATTTGTGCACCCCTGCAGGGTAAAACTTTCTGAAAGCCGTGTCCGCGGTTATGGACGACTTGGAGCACAGTTTCTCGATCATAGACAAGCATAACTAAAGTACCGCTTTTAATTTGACTAGACTAGGTACCTGACTAGTAAATAGTACAACACTCATGGAATGTTAATAAAACTGCCAACGGATGGGGGGTTGTTCGTCCGCTTCCTCGTCGGTAAGCGAGGAGGAGGATGGATCTGTTAAGATTACCGTTATAACTGTTGTTATTAATTCCCGGACATCCGTCTATCTCTGGTTAGGCGGATGGTTAGCGAGCATCTGTAGAATTGCTAGGGTTTATCTTTGCCGTGATTCGTCACCCAGGTTTGTGTCCCCTTTAGAGGCATAAAGACTTGCTGAGTACCCCTAGGGTCTCACACGATAAATTATTGGTTCAGATGAACAGGTACACTCGCAAGATGGATACTGGGTGGAAGAGACGGACGATGTGGGCAACGATCATTCGGTGTAGAGATTCCGGGAACGGGGATCCGCGAGATCTGTGGGCGGGATGTGCTTATTTATGGGGCATCTTATGCTGATTTGCTTCTTATCCGTACTCGGATTTTGTCTTCCGCTTCCGCTTGATACTCTGTTGATTGATGTATGAGGAGATATCCTAAACTATTATATCTATCTAGGATATTTGGATCTTGTCGTATGGCGTTGCTATATTTCCTTTCTTTTAGATGGAATGGCTCTGATGTACTATTGTATGGTGGCTTCCATACATACTCATTTGTGTATGTAGTTGATCCCTTCGCCTGCCGATTACGCCGCCCGTTCTTGTCCCGATGTTTGGAAATGGTTGGGACGGACGAAAGGTCTACCTGTGAGTGGCATTTGGGCCCCACCGTACTATTTCAACCATTTCTGCTCATCCAGGCTTGTAACTAGGAGCGTAATTCACCGAGGTAGTTACACTAGGACAATCTATATGGTGGTCCGAAGATTGGCTGGTGACTGGATGAGACAAAGTCAGACCAGAGTCTCCGGTCTCCGAACTAGAATCTCCGATTTGGAAGTTCCTCCAACGGTCAGAAAATGGTTGATGAGCAGCAGACCTATAAATAGGGGACCTCGTCCCCTTCCTCCAGCTGCTTGTTTCAGAAAAGAAGAACCCTAACCCTAGAGCCACCAAATCAACAAGATCTCCCCATCCAACCATCCAAAGGCCTTGATCTTTGGAGAATCGAAGGAGGAGGCCTTGATCTAAAGCTTCACCAAGAGAGATCTTCATTTCCCCCTCATTCACTTGAGGGCCCCTTTCTCTAGTGTTTCATTGGAAAACCTAGTTCTTGTTTTGGTTCTTAAAAGCTTATCTTTGATTATGTGACAACTTGCTTGCATTCGGGAGCCTCCAATTCAGTTGTGTATGTGTTCCTTGAACTTGTTGTAAAGGTGCCTGCTTCCACCTCAAAGGTTGCCGATAGAGTGTAAGAAGTGAATAAAACCCTTTGGGGTGAGGTTCCCGAAGAACAAGGGAGGCCTCTCATGGCGTTGGTGGTTTGAAACCACCCCCTCTCCAAACGCTGACATACTTCCCCACAAAAGGAAGGAACTACGGGAAATAATCCTTGTGTCTCCGTGTGCTCCACTTTGGTTACTTCTATCCTTTACCGCAGCTTACTTATCTCATTCTTGCTTAGTTATTTGTAGTTGTGTGGCATATAGGTATATTCACCTTAGTTGCATAATCTAGAGAATTTACCTTTTGTGTCAAACCCTAAATTGAAAAGGAGTAAAATTGAAGTAGCACCTATTGACATGGTTATACCCAACGAACTTTGGTATACCTGGTCCAGCCCAAGGAAGTCCCACGTCAAGACAACATGGCCCATGAAGATTTTGGGTGGCCCAAGCCCATGACTCCTTCGGATCCTCGGAAGACAAGTTTAGAGTAGATAGAATTTTGAAGGGTACCAACCCTAATTTCTAACCGCCACAACCTAGGCTCGGGACCTGCCTATCTATATAAAGGCCAGGAGGGCACAACGAGGAGGATCGACCACCATCGCATACACACCTCACGCCAGATTGCATCTGCACACCCTTGTAACCTTCAGTTTCGCCATAATCAAGAGCAGACAAGCAGGAGTAGGGTTTTCCCTTCGGGGGCCTGAACCTGGGTAAATCTCGTGTCCCGCATTGCTTGTCTGTTAACCGTTCCGCGATCTCCAGCATCCCCATCTTCTCCAAAACCCAAGTCCATAACAATGGGCATTGACGAGATCGAACCTCGTGAATTGGCGCCGTCTGTGGGAACTGGGGATGCTGATTGTGCGATCATGACGGTCCTATCCGGAGCGATCTACAACTCATCGGCGACGAAGAGTCACCTCCTCTTTGGCACCTTCGACTTCACCGCCCACTCGCCGGCCACCATGAGGGATTTTGAGTCCGTCGGCGACGGGCTCGAGATGCTGTTCGGGAGTTTCTACTTCCAGGTGGGGCAAACCGGCACCCTCTGCCTACCAGAGCGGGTGCCTCCACCATCATCAGGCCCGCTTCATGGGTCCCGCCTATCGGCGTGTTACGCGTGTCGACGCTGACAAACGAGTCAGATGACAACAACAACTGCATCTCAGATCTGTGCGGCCCTCCCTCAGATGAAGGAACCTATGGTTCCAGATCCGAAAGCTGAGGCAGCAGCGATCCAGTACGTGAGCGTTACCTGTGCGCCATGGTCATCCAGAACGAATCGGAACTGCCACTAGGTTTGAGTGCACCCAACCCACCTCCCAACCCACAAGCTGGGAACGGAGGAAACAGGAGAGACCCGCTGCTCAGGCCCAACGAAGGCAACGCTAACGCCTACCAGAAGATCCACCTCGAAGAGGAAGGATGGCGCCAAGCACGTGAAGCCGTGGCGGGCAACATCATCCTACCTGTGAATGCTTCATGGGATCTGCTGATGGCATATCACCTCCTCCTCATCAACAAGCATAACCGGGAGGTAAAGCTGATGGAGGAACACAACAAGCGTAAGCAGGCGGCTTCAGAGTCTAGCACGTGGCGAGCTGCGTTCTCCGCAGCCGGTGGCTCCATCTTGCACGAAACCAACGCCAACAAGCATCGCTCCCGCACGGAGCACATGGATCCCGCCGCACACCGCGAAGTCACCAGGGCCCTCAAACGTCCTTCATGACGATGGACGTGAACGGCAACGTCATGCCAAAGACACCACAAGCTGCGATCATGGCGGCCACTACATATCTCGCGTCCCACCCACCTCCGGTGGGCGACCCAAAGGGCTCCATGCACAAGTCTACGCTAGCCGGTCTCTAACTCGTCGGAACTGTGCTCCACGACGAGGCTCTTGCGGAGCCAAAGAAAAAAGCTGCGGTCAAGTTCACCCGCAGCCCTATGCCCTCATCCGACGAGGACGAGCACGATCTGCCTCGACGTCGCAAGAGCCCACGGCGTCGCAGCAGCGACTACGACGCTCGAAACGATCTCACCCAGTGCAAGATCGACATGGCACGCGCTAAACACGCGTGTTCAACTAAATCCGACGATGGAGAGCTATGCGGAGCCAGATGCTTCAAAAGATCCGTTCGACGAACAAGGATGCCAAAAAATTCAAGCTCCCTTCGGACACTCCAAATTTCAGTGGCACGCAAGACCCGAAGGCCTGGCTCAACAACCACCTCTCATCCGTCAAGCTACACGGCGGCAACAGGAACACCGCCCTACAATGCCTTTAGCTACAGCTGACAGGCGCAACTAGGATCTGGCTCAGCAGCCTATCCTTCGGCTCCATCCGAAGCTGGGTGGAGCTGGCATACAACTTCATCCTAAACTTAAAGGGCACCAGCAAGAGGCCAGCCTCGATCGAGGAATTGCGAGCCTGCACTCAATGTACTGGCGAGTCCATCCGCTCGTACATACTTCGCTAGTCCAATATCAAAAAATCTACCGCACATATCTTCGAAGAGAGGGCAATTGACGCCTTCAAGGATGGTGTCAAGCGCCCGGACTTTAAGGAAGAACTTGCGCGCGTGAAGACCAAGATGCTCGACCACCTGATGGACATCTCCAACCGATGGGCAGATGGTGAGGATTCCGTCCATCGAATGCATTCGGATGATGAGGACGACTACGGCCGTAGGCGAGAGCGCCGCAACAAACAAAGATCACGCTTCTATGACGATCGCGACTGAGTCGACATGGTCGCGGCTGGATACGCCGACCGACGCATTGATGGCAACCGCAGCAGCGGATACCGCGAAGGCAACTACCGTGACGGAGGGCGACCCATGCAGGCAACGCGCGTCGCGCGCGAGAGCTGCCCCACTCTGACACGGCAAGTTGTATGGTCCGTGCACCATCCACTTATACATCGACAAACATGATGGCAAGAAGAAGGCGAGCCATATGCTCAAGGATTGCCGCGAATTCCAGAAGCTTAGCGAGAGTCTAACCCAAATACGGCGCCAGATCGTGAACCCTGGATTTGGGCCCGCACCTGTACCAGGTGACATCGCCCACGGAGCTCCTCCACCACTTGCTGGACCGTCAAATCCAGCGATCACACCAGCGCCAAATAACGAGTACCCGCCACCAAAAGGGGCCTGATGATCCAGAAGGGGCGCCCAACCAATAGGGTGCAGAACAAGATCACCTGCCAAGTCAGCCTGACGGTGACCTCCCCACCAGCCATCCCTGAGTATCTCAGTGGATCAGAATCCTGCATCACGTTCGACCATTCGGATCACCCACGCCAGATCCCTCGCCCATGTCATGCTGCCCTGGTGCTCAAGGCGCAGATCGGGGATTCGAGATGAGTCGCGTCTTTATGGACGGCGGCAGTGGCATCAATCTAATGTTTGCCAGCACACTCGCAGTGATGTAGATCCCACTGTGCAGCCTAGAGCAATCAGACACGACGTTCCACGACATAGTCCCAGGGAAGGGCATATATCCCCTAGGGAAGATATGGCTCGACGTCATCTTCGGCCAACCCGAAAACTTCAGATGCGAGCGACTGGAGTTCGAAGTGGTGGACTGGCCATCATAGTACCACGCCATCTCGGGCGCATGGCATTCGCAAGATTCTTGGCAGTACCACACTATGCGTACCTGCTACTAAAGATGCCAGGACCTAGGGGCGTCATCACCATCCAGGGAAGCTTCACCCGATCCGACCACTGCGACAGAGACTTCAACAGAATATCCCAGTCGTTCGGCATGCAGGAGAATGAGGCTCAGAGAAGTGACAGACAATGGGGCACCCCCAGTCGCCAGAGAAAACACACCTGGCATGTCATTCAACTCCATGGTGAACACGAAGAAGGTGCAGGTCCACCCGAAGGACGCCTCCAAGACAGCGCTGATCGCTAAAGACCTCAGCCCCACATAGGAAAGCGTGCTCGTTGAATTCCTCCGTGAGCGCTGGGAAATCTTCGCCTGGTGTCATGCGGACATGCCAGGAGTTCCCAGGGAATTCACCGAGCACGCACTCAATGTGTTTCCGGATGCAAAGCCCGCCAAACAGTCGATCCGACGACTGTCAAAGCCAAGAGCCAAAGCCGTTGGAGTCGAAATCAATAGACTACTCGACACCAACTTTATCAGAGAAATCAAGGAAAGAGAGTGGCTGGCCAACACCCTGCTGGTCCCCAAAAAGGACACGGACATCTTGTGGATGTGCGTGGACTTTACATCACATAACAAGTACTTTCTCAAGGACCACTTCCCTCTATCGCGGATCGATCAGATCATCGATTCGACTGCAGGATGCGAGAAACTCTCCTTCCTCGACGCCTACTCAGGCTACAACCAGATTCGGCTGAAGGTCGAAGACCAGGAGAAAACTACGTTCATCACGCTGTTCGTAGTGTTCTACTACAACACTATGCCCTTCGGGCTAAAGAACGCAGGTGCCACGTACCATAGGTGCATGCAGGCATGCCTGAAAAACTAGATCGGTCGCAACATTCAAGTCTATGTCGACGACATAGTAATCAAGACCAGGGAGGCCAAGACACTGATCGACAATCTCCACGAGACGTTTGATAAACTTGATCACTACAATATCAAGCTGAACCCAGAAAAGTGCGCCTTCAGCATCCCATCTGGCCAACTACTCGGCTACTTCATCTCTCAACGAGGGATCGAGGCGAATCCAAAGAAAATCAGGGCCATACTAGCCATGGAGAAGCCGAAGAACCTAAAAGGTGTCCAGCAGCTAGCCGGAAGGATCACAACGCTGAGCAGATTCATCAGCCGCATGGGCGAGAAGGCCCTACCTTTTTACCAGCTGCTGCGCAAGGCAGACAAGTTCGAGTGGACACCCAAAACAGACGACGCATTCGAGGACCTCAAGCGGCTACTCTCCACCTCACCTGTCCTGGTCACGCCAAAGGAATGTGAACCTTTGCTGCTATACATCGCAGCTACGCACCAGGTGGTAAGCACCGTATTCGTGGTCGAACGACCTGAAGATGGCAAGACCCATGGGGTTCAATGCCCAATTTACTACCTCATCGAGGTACTGAGTCCAACAAAGCAGAGGTACCCTCACTACCAGAAGCTTGCCTACGACGTATACATGACGGCTCGTCGGCTGAGCCACTACTTTCAGGAGCATCAGATCATGGTCGTCAACGACGCCCCACTGTCCAACATCCTGAACAACCCCAAAGCGATGGGACGTGTAGCCCTGTGGGGTATCGAGCTGTCTCCTCTAGACATAGTCTACGAGATGCGCAAGGCCATCAAATCTCAGGTCCTCCCTGACTTCCTCGTCCACTGGTGTCACATCCCAAAATTTTCCAAATTTTGAAATGTGAAAAATAAATAAACAAAATAAATAATTGTTGAAATTTAGGGTGAAAAGAAACTTTTGTTTCTAAATGGAAACTTAAAAACCCATCTTGAACAAACTTTGAATGAAGGTGAATCCAACTAAATTCAAATCAAGAATGACAAATAGAAATATTATAAAACCATAGAAATTGGTTTTACTTAATTTGGAGCCATAGATAAAAATCTTATGAAATTAATAAGATAAGGAAATTGAATTTCCAAAGCCAATAAAGCTCCTATCAAAAATCCAAACCAAATTGTGAGCAAGTAATCCTAAAAGGATTTAAAAGGATAAGCAAATATTAAATAAGATTTTACAAATTGGAACACCAAGTTTGGATCTATAAATAAAAAGATATGGATTTCATAAGATAAAGAAAGAAATAATAATTAAGGAGTATTTAAAGCCAAATTAAATCTTGGACAAATCCATAAACAAATGGAATAAAGATAATCCAAATATAATAAATGGATAAAGGACATTCAAATAAAATTATATGGCATTAACCAAAATTCTATTCCATTTGATTAAAGACAAATCCCTAATGAGAATGATTAATTAAATCATGGGAAATAATAATTGAAATTGCCAAGTGAAACAAAAGTTATTTAATTAGCTTAAATGAAATAAAACAAGCATTTAAATAAAATTAATATGGTTTTAAAACTATATTGAGTAGTATTTGAATTAAGGGAAATACCCAATTTAATTGATTAATAAAACATATTAAAATGATTTGAAAAGAATTATTTTTAACACCCTTTTAAATTAATAAAACCTACTGAAAAGGTTTGGTGAAATTTTGATTTCAAATAAGGGTTTGAAAAATTAATTAAATATTATGCAATAAAGGTAAGTGCCCTTTTCAAATAAAACATAAACCATAAATAAATAAAGGAATTATTCCTAAAAAGGACTTTAAATAGATGTTTAAAACATATTAAAAACTTAGTGAAAAGTTTGGAAGGTTTTGAATTCAAATGGTTGTTTGAAATTTGTAAACAAAATCAAAACAGGAAAAGGAAATAGGAAAAAGAAAAATGAATCAGATAAAAAAATAGAAAGGACCCAGCCCAGCTAACCTAGCCCAGTCCAGGCCCAACTAGCCCACTCTCCCTCTCTCTAACGCGAAGCGTTTTTCACCACAGAACCTACCCGCCCCCTCACTGACTGCTGGCCCCTACCTTTCTTTTCCCTCTCTTGCTGACTAGCCAGCCCCACCTCCCAGTCATCTTCCTCACCCGCGCGCTAACCTCGCCGGCTGTTTCCTGCCGTTGATACCGACGATAAATTCGCTTAAATGCCATACTAAAACCTCGCCACGACCACGCTCGATTAAACGCCTGCTCCCCCTCTCCATTTCCCCCAGAAGCCACCCACCCTCTGCCATCAGGACGTTCAGATTTTGCTCGAGAATGCCCACTGCTCCGGCGAGCATTTCCTTCGATTCCGGCCAGCCACCGTCGTGCCTTGCCCCCTCGACCACGTGATCCTGTTCCCCATCGACCTCTGCACCTGCCAGCACCCTCAGATCACTCGCACGCGCCCCAGAACCTCGGCAACAACAATAGCCGAGCGTCGCCATTCACTGCCTCGACTCCGACAAGCTTCCCTGGTAAGCACAGACCCCCCTTGCCCTCCTTTTGATGCTCACTTGTTTGCCACTCGCATACGAAGCTAACGGTACCCTCCATTTACTTTTTCGAGCCCTGTAGCCTCGCCTTCAACGTCGTCTGAGCGCACCCGACGCTGCGGCAAACTCCGACGAGCAATCCCTCTAGAACCCGAGCGCCCCTCGACAACAGAGACCACATCGAGCTTCTCTGCACCCCTGCGAACCCTGTGAGCATCCTCTCTCTCTCTCCCACGCGTCCTAATTCATCGAAAACCTCACCCTCTGAGTGCTCCGCCGCTCGCCGCCATGCCAGCGCCGTCCATCTGTGGTCGAGCTGCTATGAGCCACTGGATCCAGATCCAAGCGTCACGATAGAATCTTAATCGAAGAGGTATAGATAGATCTGTGCCGTGCGATGTTAAGTAGATCCTGCGGTCCCTGTTGCCAATGAAAACACACCACGTGGCCACCCTTTTAAATTGAAAACAGAAACTTGTCTATTTAGTGCTTGATTTTGTAAATTGCATAACTTTAAATATACACGTCCAAATTTTATAAATTTTATATCAATGGAATCAGCAAAACAAGTACTTTCCAACGATGTACTTTCTTTAGTAATTTTCTTCTGTTAAATTGGTTGTTTTTGCAGAAACTTGTGTAGGCATATTTTGAACATAAAATTTATTCTTGAAATGTTTTAGGATAAAATCTTTGGCAAATGGTTTGTTTTGAACCTAGTGACCATATAAACCAACTTGTGGATTTAAAAGTGTATTTTGTGAAGTTAAAGAATAAATCTTTGAATTAGAGCATTTCTAGTCAAATAAAAATATTGTTTATGTGTTAAAAATGCTTTTTGAGTAAAACCTTTGGAAAATGATTAGATTTAAACTTTATGTCCCTAAACACCAAGTTTTGAGATTTAAAAATATATATTTGATGAACCCTATAAATTATTACTTTGCTAAAAAGCATTTTCAACAACATAAAATAGTACTTTGGTATAAAAGTGGTTTATAGGTAAAACCTTTTGCAAATGGTTTCAATATTAAACACTTGACCTCAAAACACTAACATTTGTGTTTAAAAAATATATTTACCCTAACACTAGAAAATATTACTTTGATTTAAATAATTTCTAACAAAACAAAATGATTTAAAGTGTCCATTTTTCACTAACTTAATACCAAATGGTTTTACCACTTTTATAAATGAGCAATATGTGTTTTAAAATGTTTATGACCTAATAGAAACAACTTTTCCAAATAAAACAATCTTTGACATGGTTGCATGCATATCTTTGTTTTTATTATACTATGTGATGAATTGCTTGAATGGTAGATTGAATTTGTGCCTTGATTGAATTGTAGTGAATTTTGAAGAGTGTGACTTTTGCAAGATCAAGGAGTGAACTTATATTATCTACCAAAAAGGCAAGTGGTGCTTCATACTTTTGTCCTATTATTTTCACTATGCATTAGTGATATTTCTAAGTAGGACTTGCATGGAATTTTTGCTAAGTATAAACTATGCCATGTGAAATCCTAGTAGATGAAACCTTAGTAGAATTTTCCTAAGTCAAGATTCCTACTACTATCATGCTTAGCCTAGCTAGTAGAAAACAAGGGTGGATTATATTCATGCTATGGAATATTTCTAATTCAAGGACTTGTGTTTTGTTTAATAAAACAACTAAGTGAATGAATCACCTGGGTGGAATGGAAAGAAAGGTTTGTGTTGAGTGGTTACATAAGTCCAGTATACTGGGGAAAACTTGGGCATCACCAAGTCCAGTATACAGGGGAAAACTTGGTATCTCACTTGTGGAAAGCCACCCAGGAACAAAGAGATTTGAGATGTCAAATGTTGAGAAGCTTCAAGTGCAGTCACTTGGCATTATGGGCTCTGCCTGGATCATATAGGTTGCAATAACTTAGCCAAATGGACAGTTGGTGGTAGGGGATGATAGGTTGGAACGTGTCCATTCTGGTCTAAGGGAAGGCTTCTGAAAGATCTTGTCTTGGTGAAAATCAAGTCTTGTGGGGAAAGTGCACCACCTCTGCAGAGTGTAAAATCTAAGTACTTAGCCATGTCCCTGGCAAAGGACAATTTGAGCATCAATACATGGAAGCTATCAAGAATCTCCTCATCCCAATTTTCTATGTTAAAACTTGGGGTTGAACAAGGGTGAAGGTTCACGAATTTCTATTGGTGGTTCCTTGGGTGTTTTTGACAAACAAAAACTTAGTGTTTTCAAATGATAAGGAAAAATCTATTTTGAGCAAGCGAGCCTAAGATCCACCTAGCCAAAAGCATATAGATGATAGACTCCACTATACTACCATAGTAACACTTGCCAATACAATTCAAATGTATTGACCCTTGTGGCTGTAACTTATTATGTTGCAGGTTTGTTTGATGTTAGTGAAGTGTGTTGATTAGGATTACAAGACTACAACCAACATGATTGCCTGTGACACTTTGAAGATGAAGGACGCCATGATATAGTTATTTCTGCTCATTGTATTGTGATAGCCAAATGAGCTATGTAAGATGTAATGAATTATTTTATTCCTGGTTATAAAGTTGTAATTATGACCTTTGTTTCTTGATATTACATCTTAACTGTGGATGCTAGCTATTGATCCAGGGACTAGCATTGTAAACACAGGGATCTCTACCTTATTAAAGGTTGGGACCGCTACAGATGGTATCAGAGCACTGTGTTGCCTGTAGGATTTGTAACCCTAGGATTGGACAAAACCCCTTAGAAAAATAGGAGTTGTATTTGTTCCAAAACTTATTTACAAACAATCTTGTAAACTCTTTCCTCAACCCTTTTGGTTTTGATTCTACATCTCGTCCTTTTCAAACTCGATGGACAAAGCCTCAACATGAGCAAAGGACTTCACCAACTCAATGACTTCAACTTCAACATCACCAATGACTTCAACATTAGTTTCATCAAGGACTTCAACTTGGAAATCGCAAAGGACTACAAGTGAGCCAAGAAATATTACTCAAGACTTGAAGACTAAGGAAGTACAACTTAGAAGAAACCATCATTACCTTTGAAGTCTAGTGACCAAGACACAAGAATTTTCCCAAGGAAACCATGATCTCATTCAAGAAGAATCAACTAAGAAGGATGGAAAGATCTCAAGTGAACCATATAGTTGGACCACCATATTTAGTTTAGATCAAACCCACCAACTTATGTGGTGTAGCAAAAATATTTTGTTGCCCGAAAATGTGCTTGAAACTTGTTGTTTGAGTGGAATGTTTGTTTGTGATTGCTTGCACATTGCTTGTGTGATTTGTGATGTGTGTGATTTGAATTATTTCCTTAGAAATCTTTTGCCTATTCTAATCCCAATCTAACCCAAACAGATGACTACTCCAAGAAACTCCAACATCAAGAATGGTGACAACAACAACCAAGAGATGCACATGAGAGAACTCATAGTAACCCAAACCCAGTTGAACCAAGTGATAACTCAGTTTTTAGCCAACAATAATGAGTTAGACCCAACCATGCAAAGGTTTTTGGAAACCCAAACCCAATTGATGCAAAAGGTGACAAATAAATGATCTACATGGGATACAACCCTTCCCAAGGAGTTTTTGACAACCATGATGTCAAGGATGATATTATAGAAGGAAATCAATCTTGCAATATTTGTGGAGACATGGATCACACTTCCAAAGATCATGAAGATCAATGCCCTAATTGTGAAGAGAAACATCCAACTAATCAATGCCCCACATCTCAAGCTACATGTTTCCTATGTGAAGGAAATAATCATGTCCCTATCCAATGCCCCATATATTCCATAGTTCAACAAAGGAAACAAGGTGGAGTGCATCAAGAGTTTGTAAACCCCCATGAGGAAACAACTTCTACCAAGAAGGATGAAGACAAAGGCAAATCTCAGCTTGCACCTCCATACCCTATGACTCACATTGATGGACAGAAGAATAAACATATGTATTATCCAAGGAAACGATTAAGGAGACAAGAAGACTTTCCCACCTTTGAGGTGAGATATGAAGAGCATGAACTAGAAGAACTCCTAGCTTTGGAGAAACCCAAGAAGAAGAGGGACAAAAGCCAAGTGCAATGTTGCCATTGCAAAGAGATGGGACACTATGCCAATGAATGTCCAGAGAAGAAGAAGAAGTATAAGGAAATTAGCCAAGTGTGGTGCAACAACTGCAAAGAGCTAGGCCATTATGTATCAACTTGTCCACAGAAGATACGTGAAGAACTCAACCTTGTCACATGTTAAAATTGTGGTAACCAAGGACATTATGCAAGCAATTGTCTAGAAAAGATGAAGTACAAGACAAACAAGCCTATGAAGGATCTCATCCTTGTCACATGTTTCAAGTGTGGAAACAAAGGACACTATGTAGATGTCTGCCCAGAGAAGTTTCATCAAGATCCCAAGCAAGCCAAGATGTAATCTAGTTGGAAATTTTTAAGGGTGGTAGTACCCTAGTTGCTTTGAGCCAACTTGTAACCTCTAGCCTCCCCAAATCTCGGGACGAGATTTCTTTTAAGGGTGGTAGCCTGTCACATCCCAAAATTTTCCAAATTTTGAAATGTGAAAAATAAATAAACAAAATAAATAATTGTTGAAATTTAGGGTGAAAAGAAACTTTTGTTTCTAAATGAAAACAAGGGTGGATTATATTCATGCTATGGAATATTTCTAATTCATGGACTTGTGTTTTGTTTAATAAAACAACTAAGTGAATGAATCACCTGGGTGGAATGGAAAGAAAGGTTTGTGTTGAGTGGTTACATAAGTCCAGTATACTGGGGAAAACTTGGGCATCACCAAGTCCAGTATACTGGGGAAAACTTGGTATCTCACTTGTGGAAAGCCACCTAGGAACAAAGAGATTTGAGATGTCAAATGTTGAGAAGCTTCAAGTGTAGCCATTTGGCATTATGGGCTCTGCCTGGATCATATAGGTTGCAATAACTTAGCCAAATGGACAGTTGGTGGTAGGGGATGATAGGTTGGAACGCGTCCATTCTGGTCTAAGGGAAGGCTTCTGAAAGATCTTTTCTTGGTGAAAATCAAGTCTTGTGGGGAAAGTGCACCACCTCTGCAGAGTGTAAAATCTAAGTACTTAGCCATGTCCTTGGCAAAGGATAATTGGAGCATCAAGACATGGAAGCTATCAAGAATCTCCTCATCCCAATTTTCTAAGTTAAAACTTGGGGCTGAACAAGGGTGAAGGTTCACCAATTTCTATTGGTGGTTCCTTGGGTGTTTTTGACAAACAAAAACTTAGTGTTTTCAAATGATAAGGAAAATCTGTTTTGAGCAAGCAAGCCTAAGCTCCACCTAGCCAAAAGCATATAGATGATAGACTCCACTCTACTACCATAGTAACACTTGCCAATACAATTCAAATGTATTGACCCTTGTGGCTGTAACTTATTATGTTGCAGGTTTTTTTGATGTTAGTGAAGTGTGTTGATTAGGATAACAAGACTACAACCAACATGATTGCCTATGGCACTTTGAAGATGAAGGAATCCATGCTATAGTTATTTCTTCTGCATTGTATTGTGATAGCCAAATGAGCTATGTAAGATGTAATGAATTATTTTATTCCTGGTTATAAAGTTGTAATTATGACCTTTGTTTCTTGATATTACATCTTAAATGTGGATGCTAGCTATTGATCCAGGGACTAGCATTGTAAACACAAGGATCTCTGCCTTATTAAAGGTTGGGACCGCTACAACTGGATGGAACTCCAGCAGCCGGACACTCCAGACATGTCGCAATCATGGACGATGCACTTCGACGGCTCCAAGCGTGAGGCTGGAGCAGGGGCTGGCGTCATACTAACGTCCCCTCAGGGCGACAAGATGAAATACGTCATTCGGATGAAATTTCGAGCCTCCAACAACGAGGCCGAATATGAGGCCCTCATCCACGGCATGAGGATGGCCAAAATCCGCGGCGCAACGCGCCTCGTCACTTATGGTGAATCGAACCTTGTCGTCTAACAGACGATGAATGAATGTGACGCTCACAGCGCCAACATGATCGCGTACTGCGTGCTCTACAACTCACTCAAAGGGGACTTCGACAACTGCGAGCTTCGACATGTCGGAAGGGAAAACAATGAAGAAGCTGACAGGCTCACCAACATCGGCTCGACCTGCGCGTGGGTACCGCCAGGTTTGTTCGTCGAGCAAATCAGTACCCTCTATCAAGAGGAAATTCCCAAAAGGCTCAGCCGAAGAAGCAGAGCACTCGGAGGCTGCGCTACCCGAAGGACAGGAAGGACCCTAAAAACTCGACACAGAAGTCGAGGTGGTCAACCTGATGCAGGTCATGGCAATCGAAGAAACATGGACACAGCCGTACCTTCGGTACCTGATAAACAATGAACTGCCCGATGATCCAACAGATGCCTGGCGCATATCTCGCCGGTCTAAAGCCTTCACCCCAGCAACCAGCTGAGGCTGCACCAACTCTTTGACGTGGCCCACGTTCCGAAATTTCGCAAGAAGGCCCCAAAGGGTGGAAGGTGCCTCATCCAAGGGGAACATGACGACCCAAATGGACGGCAGAGAAGTCCTCGCCTGCTTCAGCACCCGAGAAACCTGGTACACGCGATCTTGCATCGTCGCAAGGACGATGGCCCGATTGCGGTCCATCGAGAATAAGACA
The DNA here is from genome assembly GCA_023614405.1 of Avena insularis. NCBI lineage: Eukaryota > Viridiplantae > Streptophyta > Magnoliopsida > Poales > Poaceae > Avena > Avena insularis. Next base: position 48,681,737 of record CM042687.1, on the reverse strand, counting down.
CCAATCTCCAGGTCCTATTGCGTCAGGAAATTCATCCGAATCGCGATGCGCTCTTTCTCTTCCTTCGGAATGAGATTAACACCTGCAGAACACATGCAATGAGCAAAGATATAGAATTACACCCGAAGGAATAGTAGTTTGCGGAGACTCACATTGTAGTTGCTCGTTCATCTGCCGCAACTCCCCCATCAAGAACTCCTCCCTGGCAGTGGCTCGCTCCGCCTTCGACTTCCACACATCTGCATGGCCTCGAATGCCAAGGACGTCCTTTTCCAAGCTACGGACACGATCACGCAGAAAAATCAACTGCGACGCATCATCCAAGGATGGTCGCGACTCAGGAGCATTCGGAGGGACAACAATAACCTCACCCGAAGGACCCTAAAGGCAAATAAATCAAGTGTGAACATCACAAGAATTTCCGGCAGCAGCTCGAAAGACAAACTTATATACATAAATAAGGCCACCTCATGGCAATGTTGGACTTGTTCATAAACATGATGTTATAAAAGGAAGAAAAAGAGTAAACTACTCTAGCTACAACATAGAGGGCCTAAACACCTACATCCGGAGCAGCCTCGGAGCCCGACTGCCTACTCTTGGCCTCGTGCTGCTGCTTCGCCACATACTCAGCCAGGAGATCAATGAGCTTAGGCCCATAGTGCTTACAACGAGAGGCAAAGAGGGCGAAAGCTACCTCCAAGCCATCTACAGCCGTCGGCATCTGGGAGGTGATGTGCGGTAGGTCCAGCTCAGCTCCATACGCCATGGCCATCGCCAGCCCCTTGGAGGCGCTGATGCCCTTCTGCTTGCGCTTATACGCCATCGGGGCTTCCTCCGACAGAGCATCCGCAAGGGCGTCAACATCCTCAAGGGACATGCCCTAGGGACGACCTCCTTGTAGAAGCGCGTGAGCACTTCTTTGGCCTTCGCCAAGGAACTAGCGGCAGCGGGGCAGCGATCTTCGACCCCTGTGGTGGCATCAGCCAGCGCATCTCCCACTGCATCTCCATGCTCCAACGCACCACGATCAAACGTGATGCCTGAAGCATCTAAAACAAGGAAGATAAGCACTTAGTGAGAAAAGACAAGACGCAGTCGAAAAAATGCAAGACCCAAACAAGTCAAGGAAAGCTCGCCAGAAAATGCTTTGGCTGCAACCATAAGCTTCTCCGCCATCTCCTTCTCCCGGGCAGCGGCAGCAGCCGCAAGCTTCTCCTCACGATCAGTGGTCTCTTTCTGCAAGCGCTCCCTGGCCTCCATAGCATCAGCAGCCTCCTTCTGAAGGCGCTCCCTGGCCTACGCAGCATCAGCGGCCTTCTTCTCCGCACGACCAAGGATCTTCTCGAGAGCATCTAGTCTTTGTTGAGACGCATTGTTTTCATCTGCAACATGAAGAACCACCTGATCAATACAAGCAAAATCCTTGGGGCAGATGAACTATAATAGGGTGAACAAATTATGTACCTTGAAGCTGCTGCGTGCTAGCCTCCAGCACCAGGTGCTGCTAGATAAGGAGGTTGGCGTTGCGCACAAAGGGCTGCAAAAGAAACAGAAAAAAAGAAACCATCATAAAGGGCTCTGGGGCTCCGCCCCAAAAGGGCAAAACAACCAACAGGTCACCCAAAAGGGCTCAGGGGATCCGCCCCGCAAGAGCAAAACGACCAATAGGTCACCCAAAAGGGCTCGGGGGCTCTGCCCCGCAAGAGCAAAACAACCAATAGATCACCTAAAATGGCTCGGGGTCTCCCCCAAGGGATAAAGTAGAAAATACTTACGTGTTCAGGCAGGGACTCCGAAGCTCCGGGTGCGGTCTTCTGAGCTACGACCATTCGAGATTCTCGCCTGGAAGAGTTCGAGTCGTAGTCCTCAGGGTCTGCCACCACCTAGGGGACATCAGCCGTTAGCTTTGACTCCCCTACAGCCTCCTGGGTGTCCTCGTTAAGGGGCTCCTCCGAAGAATGGTTGCAAGTAAAAGTTTGATCAGAAAACAACCTGCGTTACCCAGACAGATGACAGAAAATGATTCAGCTGAAGTCAATTATGACTCGATGTCCAATAAGTTGAAGACGAGAGCCGCCTTCTGCTTCTTCTTCTTGGCCGGTGACTCCGGAGCCACTACCCGAATGGGCACAGAAGGAATAGGTGCAGATGACGCAACATCATCCTCGCGATGCTGCTCGAGGAAGGACGGACCCCTTGGAGTTTACGGGGTAGACGCATCCGAAGACTCGCTCCAGGAGCGCTTTCAGGTCCGCCTTTCGCTTGGCTCGGGGGCTTGCAAGGTCGGAGATTGCGCTGGAGGAAGTTCGGACTTGGAGTCCACCTCCTCATTGTCCGGCGCCTCGGTATACTTCTCAGGCAGAGGAGGCATAGACCCCATTACCTTGAGGTCCTGCAAGAGAAAGAGAAACAAGATAAATAATAGCAGCAAACGGCAAACACTTGGAAAAAGCGCTATGTGCACGAACAAGTATCACCTGGGAAACTACTTTCTTGGCTCTAAAAGGGGCGGTCAACAACTTCCCGGGAGGTCCTCGTCAGCCTTGGCCTTCAGCAGGGGCCGTAGAGCCCTATCCAGATCACCCAAAGAGAATTCTTCGGATGAGATCCTCATCGGATCCCTGGAGCCGGGATAGAGGAACATCGGATGCACCCTCGCTTGGAGTGGTTGCACCCGGTGCTTGAGGAAGGTGCGGATGATGTCGACACCATTGACCTCTTTGCCTGGAACCAGCTGAAGAGCCTCCACTCGCTGGTAGAGCCTCTCCACCTCATTGGATTCAGCTTCCAGGATGTGGTTCTTCCACAATCTCTTTCGGATGATCTGCTGGGAGGAATCGAAGGGGGCAAGCCCATATTGCTGACCGTCCAGCTTAGCATCGTGGATGTAGAACCACTTCTGGTGCCATTGCTGGACGGACTCGCAGATAGAAAAGTAGAAAAATTGGACGGAAGAGCGGATGGAAATGATGCACCCGCCAAGCGGATAGACTCCGCCGGCGCCGGACTGCCTCTTCACGGAATATAGCTTCTAGAAGAGGCCAAAGTGCGGCTCGATATCGAGCCAACACTCGCAAAGAGTGATAAAACAAGCAATGTGGAGAAGAGAATTGGGAGACATGTGATGGAACCGAATCCCATAAAAGAAGAGGAGTCCATGAAGGAAATCATGGACAGGAAGAGAGAGACCACAGATGACAAACGCAAAAAACATCACCCGAAACCCTTCGGGTGGGCGGGGTATTACCTCATCACCAGGGAGACGGGCGTCCTCCTTGTTCTGGGGGATCAGCCCAGAATTGCGCAGCTTGCGCAGAACCCCGTCGCGCATCTCTGTGCGCCTCCACCCGCCGTCCGTGATACAGGTGGTCGCGGCGGTCTTCTTTCCGCCGGTGGCGACGCTCGAGACAACTACGACGGTGGTATTCTTCGGCTTGCCCATCATGCGGCGTCGAGTAAGGCGGTGCGCACATAGAAAAGAAGAGGGAAAAGAACAAAGAAATTCCAGTGCGCGGTGGAGAGAAGCAGTGCTCATGAAAATGGAGGCAATGGCGATGAGAAAATGGCAAAGGGTAAAATAAAATCACTGTTTACCCACGGTATTAAACGAGGAAGATGAAGCACATGAGCCGTTGATCCAGAAGCCCTAGGGCGCACCCCAGATCCAACCCTACACGTGTCAGCACAACAACGAACCGTCGCCAGCACGCCGTCCACTATGCACAGAAACCGAGGAGACACCGTAATTTTCGCCATGTTTGCTTGTGACTAGTCAACTCCAAGTCAGGCGGTGGGACCCATGGTCCTCCCGTCGCATCATCTCTATCGCCGCAGACAGTTGAGATCATCAATCGTCAGCACTGACGTCATCAAAACCAAGCCAGCAACGGCTGGAAGTTTTCGACTGATCAATCAAGTACTTACTCGAATCTACGATTCGAACAACTACTCAGGGGCTACTCCTATCAGGAGAGCTGGCCGCGCACCTAAGAAATGACTAAGGTACTACACCTCGCAAACTATCTTCGAGTCCTACGTTGATTCTACGACTCCACTATGGACTTGGGGGCTACTCCCATATGGAGGATTGGTCAAGCATCTAAAAAAATTGTGTCCTTTGGACCTAAACTAAAAACAACCGAACTAAAGTCTCTGCTTGAGTCTACGACTCGAACAGACACTCGGGGGATACTCCCTTAGGGAGCGCTGGTCGCGCACCCTATGAACTCTTCCACCACGATCCTTCAAATCAAATACGACAAAATCTTTTTGGCAACTTTGCCCAAACCAATGCTAAGTGAGAAACAATCTCCTTTGCCACCCGAAACACCTCAGTGGTGATAATAGTTCGGATGTTGTGTCTATGAAGCAAAGATAAGCCCTACAAATATCATTTGATGGCCTGGTAATGCACCTGACTGCGCTCTGCCAGTAAACTTTCATGTCAACAGGCACGATGAAAATCCTGACGGACGCATTGGGTACATCACTTGAAAAATACTAGGATTCGACTCCTGTAAGTCTGCAACGGCCTGATTCGAATCACGCCAGCAATCGTTCTGAATTCGAGTCCGGGGACTCGGGTTTGATGAAGATCGTGTTGTTTTGTCCTATGACAGTTAACTAGCCCTGATCCATCGGGAGAGTCAGGCACACACATCAACAATCCCTATGAACTAATGATCTCTCCTTATTAAGCATGTTCGACTACATAGAACCTGAAAGACTGAAGAGTCTCCAGCCGAATCTACGATTCGACTGAACACTCAGGGGCTACTAACATGGTTATACCCCATGGGTGCACAACTTTGGTATACCTGGTCCAGCCCAAGGAAGGCCCACGTCAAGACAACACGAACCATGAAGATTTCGGGTAGCCCAAGCCCATGACGCCTTCGGATGCTTGGAGGACAAGTTTAGAGTAGATAGAATTTTGAAGGGTACCAACCATAATTTGTAACTAACTCGACCTAGGCCCGGGACCTGCCTATCTATATAAAGGCCAGGAGGGCACGACGAGGAGGATCGACCACCATCGCATACACACCTCATGCCAGATGCATCTGCGCACCCCTGTAACCTTCGGTTTCGCCGTAATCAAGAGTAGACAAGCAGGAGTAGGGTTTTCCCTCTGAGGGCCTGAACCTGGGTAAATCTTGTGTCCCGTATTGCTTGTCTGTTAACCGTTCCACGATCTCTAGCATACCCATCTTATCCAAAACCCAAGTCCATAACAATGGGCATTGACGAGATCGAACCTCGTCACCTATTCACCCTCCTCTAGGTGCCCATACGATCCTTTTAATTGGTATCATAGCCTCGACTCTTTATTGGGGCATTACCGCCTAAGAGTATCTGGGTAGCCAAGATGGTTAAGGAGGGAGTGAAGCAAGTAACACGGTGTCGATGGAGGATCTCAAGAAATTGGAATAAAGCTTGAGATCCTCCCTAGGCAACAAAATCAAACAGTTGTGCGACTTAGTTGTGCAACTTGTTAATGAGAAAACTGCCTCACCTCCTCCTCCTCTAGAGGAACCTTCCACACTTCCAAAGGTGAATGCTTCGGCATTATCCATGGTTGTTGTGGTGGGGGGTGATCATGATAACACTAATCCCTCCACCAAAAAGGGCGGTGGGAAGGAAGAGAACCACACGTTACCTGGATTGTACTCTCCCGACCCCACGATCCCTCACCCACACATAAATAATAGAGGTGACCCACCTAAGCTAGGTGCACATACCTTTGCTCAATGGAAATAATTAATGAAATCTCATGTGCGCAACTCTTGCATTGAATTGTGGAATATTATTGAAGAAGGACTCGGAATTGTGGATCCAACCAACTTGACAAGAAGAGAAGTTGTCAATAGTCAACTCACTACAACCATGTTGCTCATGATTCAACAAGGGTTGGGGACAAAATATTTCCCTCGCACTAAACACCTCAACGCCTCCAAGGAAGCTTGGGATGCTCTCACCGAGTTATTTGTTGGAAATGAGAGCATGGGAAGAAACCATTATGATGCATTGAGCAATGAAGCTGAAGGATTCTATATGAAGTATGGTGAGGATCATGAAGACATGTATCGAAGGCTCAAATCCACTACCACCGCCTTTAGAAATATTGGTGCCTCACATGTGGATGATACTTAGATAAAAAGAAAGTATGTGAGTGCGCTCATGCCCTTCGAGCTCACCGACTCGAAGAGCCTCCAAGGAAGACACAACTACCATCTCATGAGATCCAATGAAGTTATGTAAGAGATAGCTGCTTTCAAGGTTGCTTCCAAGAATGCCAAAGATGCCCGTGCTCGAGCCCTCAGAATGAGCAGTGGTGGCAACCTTGCCTTGAAGGCTAGAGTGGTGGAGTATGAGGAAGAAGAAGGAAGTGATGAATCTCCTACCATGGGCGACCTCGAAGATGTCAAGGTTGCTCATGGTGAATACATGGCCTTTATGCCACGAACTTTTGGAAAGATCCCGCCAAGTCCAAGATGGAGATGCAACGAAGAAGCAACCCAAGTGGTAGAAAAGAAAATAGTTCAAAACTAAGAACTTGCTTTAATAGTGATGACCGCTACCATTTTGTTGTTGGATGTCCCTATGATAAGAGAGAAGATAATGGTGGTCAACTTGTTTTGAATAAAAAGTCAAAAGACCCCTTTAAGAAGCTCTTCATCAAGAAGTATGCCAACAATAATAAGTCGGGTGATATTGTCTTGATGGAACATGGAGAATTCTCCTCCGATGATGAAGATGATGAAGAAGAAGAAACTTAAAATGGTGTGGCAGCAATCGCCACCACCTCCACAGCCACACCCTCACTCTTCGACTCTCCAAATGAGAATATATCCAACAAGAACGTCACTTGTCTTATGGCAAGAGGATCGAAGGTATCATCTTCTTCTCTCCCCACATCATTGATTGATGATGAACTCGATGATGATATGACTCTTGAGGTAAACGAGGAGTTAGTTGCTTTTGATGTATTGGTGACTAACTTTCAAGGGGAGAACAAGAAGCATTTTGTGAATCTCTTGAATCAACTACCACACACACAAGAGCTTCTTGATGAGAGATGCAAACTAGGGAGAGAGCATCTTCTTGAGATGGATGTTCTAAATAATGCTCTAGAAGAAGAGCAAGAGACTAGGATGTATCTTGAAGAAAATATTGAAGGCCTCTATGAGGCAAATGATCAAGTTATGAATAAACTCATTAAGGAACGTGATCATGCCATGGCTAAGTATAAAAAGGCTAAAAAGGATAAGATTGAGTTTGGTGTTGTTCATAACAAACTTGTCGAGGACTTTAGGAAGCTTGACGAGGCTCACAAGGCCTTGGAAACTGAACTCTTGTCTCTCCCAGAGTCTTGTGAAAACTTCAAACTCAATTGAATAATATTGTTTCATCTAGTATTTTCATTCCCTCTAGTAGTAGAAACACCATTGAAGAAAATGCTAGATTGAAGGGGGAGCTTGCAAAGGCAACCTTCCCAGACGGGAACAAGTCCATTGATAACCTTTTGAGCAAGCAAAGTTCAAATATTGAGAAAGTAGGAATTGGCTTTTTGTCCAAGGCCAAGAAGAATAAGAACAAGACAAATAAGGCCAAGCCCCCACAAGAAAAAGACAAGGTCACTATGGGTAGTAAGACCACAAGTGGCGAAACTATGTCACAAGATGACTTTGCGGGATTGCTAACCCTCACTATGTTTTAATGCGTGATTATTATGGTGATTTTTATGCACAATATGTTGGCCCATTTGATGGTTATATTGCTTGGAATATTTGGGTTCCCAAGACCCTTGTCACTAACAAAAGAGGACCCATTGGAAAATGGGTACCTAAAAACTAGTTTGATCTCTTGTAGAACTATGCTTCCGGTGGGTCAAAGTGGGTGCTTGATAGTGGATGCACAAGTCATATGACCGGAATCAAGGTGATAATGTTAGAGATAAGACCAAATCGTGATCAAATAACCGTCACATATGCCGATAAGTCAAGGTCTAAGGTAATGGGTCTTGGCAAGGTTGTGGTTGCACACAATACTACTCTCGTGGACATCATGCTTGTTGAGACCCTTGGATATAATTTACTTTTAGTTCATGATCTTGGAAAGATGGGATTTATCGTCTTTATTGATAATGATATTGTGGTCCTCTTGTGGAGCAAAAATCTAAAGGTCACTTTCGTTGGGTACGTCAAAGAAGACTTGTATGTGGTGGACTTTTCGGGGAAAACCTCTACAAGTGAGATGTTCCTATTAGGAAAGGCAAATGTGGGCTGGCTATGGCATCTCCGTCTAGCCCATGTCAACATGAGAACTTTTCAAAGCCTTCACAAGGGTGATAATATTGTTGGACTAAAAGTGTAACATCCCTAAAATCATGTTTTCAAAGTTTGCATATCATCCATGCATTCATAATCATTTTAGGATCATTTTCAAAGTCATTACAAAACAGGAGAATTTTGAATGCCTATGATTTTATTTAAGCAAGGCATTGATCCAATGCTACTCTCTAATGAGAGATTATGTTTTGAACCAAAGATGTTTTGCTCCTGGGTTTGTTTGATAAATTCCAAGATTGGACAAAGATTTCAAAACAAAGAAACAAACTTAAACCATTTCTTTGTCTTTATTAAGCAATGGGTAAAACATTGGTTATTTTAAAAATTCTAAAGTGCCAAATTATTTTAAAGAGTACAACATTGTTCTGCAACCAAATGTGTACAATTTTCACTCTACAAAAATTCAGAATAAATTTGAATTCAACTTGGTTTAAAACTCATTTGAATTTGATTCCTGGAAATTCAAACAGAAAAAGAAAAGAGATAAAGAATATAAAAAGGGCCGGCGCGACTCTTTCAGCCCAACATCAGTTGCAGCCCGCGAAGCCCACCCGGGCCATTTCCCTTCCCTCTCTTTCTCACCTGCATACACACCCCCTCCCTCGCTGTCAAGTGGACCCAGCGCCAGGTCAGCTCGTCGTCCCCAAACCCCGCCCACGACCAGGTCTTCGCCGTTTCTTCCTCCCTTCACTGTCGCGATTTAAATTTGAGTAAATGGCGATGAATGCGTGCGTAATATACACCCCTGATCTGGCTACTTAATCCCCTCACGATCATTTCCCCTCACACAGCAAGCACAGAGCGCCGCCAGGCTCCCCAAATTTTCCCTCGCACCGCCGCGGTACCGAAGAACTCCGGCGAGATATTCTGGTAAGCCTCGTGCGCCCCTCTGCCCGTCGTTCACGCGAGCGTGTTCCCCTTGACCTTGCGCATCTGCTAATGCCCGTGGCTTGTCCATTGGTTCCCCAGGTCGTCGCTCCCGTCATCGTTTGCAAACACCCGAGACGCAACTCAACTCCGGCGAGTTAATCTGGTTAGTTCTGAGCGCGCCTTGCCCTCTCTTTGATACTCACATGACCAGCGTCGTTCCCCGCATATAACGTGCCGCTTGTTTCTCTCTGGCATGATCTACAACATCGACAACATCGACGAACAGCCGTGCCCGACGACAGGCTTCACTCCGACGACCAATAGCGGCCGAGTCTATGCGCCCCTGTATCTCCCTCAACCACCTCGAGCACCGCAACGACCTCACGAGCTCGGTAAGCCCCTCTTCTGACCCTAGCCCCCTCCGTAGCCGCCGGAACATCACTGGCAGAGCCGCGCCGCCGCGCCGCCGTTGCTAGCGCCGCCCATCCGTGGTCGCTTGATCGATAGCCGTCGGATCTAGATCCAGCGCATAGGAATAGATCACTTATCGAAGGGGTACGTTTTAGATCTGGCCGTGCGTTTTCACTTAGATCGGGAGGCCCACGATGATCGATCCGGCCGAACCGGTACGAGCCAATCAAAACACGCCGCGTGGCCTGAGTTTAATTTTAAAAACAGAAATTAGATCTATTAGTGATTCAAACTTGCAAAATTCATAACTTTTGATCCACACGTTCAAATTTTACAAATTTTATATCATTGGAATAAGGAGAAAGAATGCTATCTATTTTATGCAATGTGTTTAATGTTTTGCTTCTGTAAAATTGGTTATTTTTGCAGAGACATTTATATGCTTATTTTGAGTATAGAAATGATTTGAAAAATGATTTAAAGATCAAATAAAGTTTATATAGTGTGTCTTGGTCTTGTTTATGATTCAGTACTGTATACTTGTCTTGTTTGGTGTAGAAAATCATCACATGGCATTTGCATGCATTCATATATTTTTGCTTGTATATTTTTGATATGTGAATTTGGTGCCATTATTTTATGTGTAGATTTTGGTGCTAATAGTGATTGTGGTTGTGAAGATTGTTGCTACTCCCCAAACTACCAAGGCAAGTGGTGCTTCATGTTTTCATCCCTATATTTTTACCTATGCATTAGAAAATATTTTGTATAGGACTTGCATGATTATTTTGCTAAGTATCTATATGCTATGCTTGGGAAATCCTAGTAGTTGTAGCAATGTTAGAATTTCCTCTAAGTTAAGATACTTGCTATTGCCATGCTTAGCCTAGTTAGTAGCAACCAAGGGTGGATTATATAATCATGCCATGAGAAATATTCTAAGTCTTTGACTTATGTTTTTGCTTAATAAAAACATCTAAGTGAATGAAACACCTTGGTGGAATGGAAAGATTGGTTTGTGTTGAGTGGTTACACAAGGCCCATTCTATGGTTTACCTTGTGTATCTCACTTGTGGAAAGCCACCCAGGAACAAAGGGATTTGAGATGCCAAATGTTAAGAAGCTTTTAGTGCAGCCACTTGGCATTATGGGATCTGCCTGGATCATATAGGTTGCAATAACTTGGCCAAATGGACAGTTGGTGGTAGGGGAATGATAGGTTTGGAGCGCGTCCATTTTGGTCTAAGGGAAGGCTTCTGAAAGGTCCTGTGTTGGTGAAAATCAAGTCTTGTGGGGAAAGTGCACAACCTCTACAGATGGAAGAATCTAAGTACTTAGCCATGTCCCTGGTATTGGACAACTTGAGCATCAATACATGGAAGCTATCGAGAATCTCCTCATCCCAATTTTCTAAGTTAAAACTTGTGGTTGAACAAGGGTGAAGGTTCACCAATTTCTATTGGTGGTTCCTTGGGAAAGTTTTTGTCAAAGAAAAACTTAGTGTCTTCAACTAATAGGTAAAACCTATTTTGAGCAAAGCAAGCCTAAGCTACACTTAGGCAAATTCATGTAGTGGCTAGATGTTAATATTCTACTAAGGTATCACTTGCCAATACTATTCCAATGTACTGACCCACTGTGGCTATAACTTGTGATGTTGCAGGTTATTCTGATGATGATTAGGGGTTATGAGTGTACACTCAACATGCTTGCCTGTGGCACATGAAGATGAAGACTTTATTTTTATTGTTATGAATTAACTCTTGTATTAGGCCTATGGCCATGGAGTTGTAAAAGACTATGTTATCTCTGGAATGATGAAGTAATAATGACCTTTGTTTCTGTGTACTTCATCTTAAACTGTGGATGCTAGCAATTGATCCAGGGACTAGCATTGCAATCACAGGGATCCTTACCTTTATAAGGGACGGATCTTACAAAAAGAAAATGTTTGTTTTGCCAAAGATCGTGTGTGCAGGGAATGTGTTGAAGGAAAGATACATGACTCTCCCCACAAGCCAAAGAACATCAAGTCCAAGAGGATCTTGGAGCTCCTTCACGTGGATCTCTTTGGCCCCCCCATATGATGCTAGTCTTGGTGGGAAGAAATATTGTTTGGTGTTTGTTGATGACTACTCAAGATATACATGGGTGTACTTCTTCAAGTTAAAAAGTGAGACCCAAGAAAATTTCATCGACTTCACCAACATGGTTCAACGTCAATACAATGTCCTCATGTTGGTGATAAGGAGTGACAATAACACCAAGTTGAAGAACTACACCTTGAATGGATTTCTTAGTGATGAGGGGATAAAACACCAATATTCCGATGCATATGTGATGACTGCAAGTGCACAGATCGTTTGTAGCTAGTTTCGAAGTTCAGATATTGATCCCACTTGGAGCCCAAAGGTAAGTGTTTATTGGTGAAGTCTCGGTCGCACCCGAAGTTGTCATAGTTCTTCGAGTGAATTGACTGCAAGTGTTGAAATAAGAATAGATTTTGGATTAAACGAAAGTACTTAAATAAAACTAAAATGTAAAAAGCATAAAAAGTAAAGAACGATTTGTTTGTTGTTTTCTACAGATGACGAAGTAGGTGCGGGGAGTTTCAGTTCATGGTGATAGTGAATGTGCCAAGTGGATGAGTGATAAGTGTAACAATTATAATCTTATAAGTATGTGTGTAGGCGAGCAACCCATAATTAGCCGGAACTCCTCTTGGTAGATTTCATCCCAACTTCAATAATCCTACTAGCCTGTTTATCACAACCATGGTCAGTCACTAGACGATTAAGATCCTTCAGGTTGCTTAGCAATTAATCTCCTTGGATCGCACTAATGCAATAAGATCGGTGGTTCCTCGTTATCCTCAAGTCAAACTAGTTTCCCATTGATATCCCCGTGTCACTCGGGGGTCGCCGGTCTGCTAGAAAACAAGATTCTATCTATGTAGAACAAAGCATCATGTTGTTTGGGCCCTTAATTGGATAACGGGCATTAAGCATCCCACAGATAGTCAAGCACACATAATATAGTAATTAGAATTAACCACAAACTTGATGGAAAATATATAGGCACATCACATCTCACCAATCCCCTACATCTCCCACGCCCAAGGGAACTTACTCACACATGAGAGAAGAAAGCATCATTGATATAATTAAATAAAGGGAGTTCTTCTTGATATTACCGTGGATATCCACAATAATAAATAGAAATAAATCCAACACAATTCAAGATGGTAAGAACAATCTCAAACCCTAATCTTGCAAGGTGGAGATCTCTCTCTCTCAAGTACAAGTGGTGGCTATGGAGGTGCGGTGGCTAGGAGATCGAAGATCGTGGAGCGAGATGAAGAACATCTTCCCCTTCTTCTCCGAATCCCTTCTTTCTCCCTTCTGAATGGTATGGCGGCTCGTGTGTTCTATTTTCGACCTCGGCCTCTTCATGAAAGTTGTCCCTTTTAATAAGACGAAGGAGATGGCAACTATATGGCGGCTACCCGTATAGTTGGTCGTTAAGCTTGTAGTATATTCCCCTCGATTGCTTCCAAAAAGGGACTTGCTTGTTTTCGCCTAAATATTATGTTTTTGTTGTTAAATCCCTCTAGTTATGTTCAGAACTTGAAACACACATTAAAAACCAAGTTTTCTTCGCTATCGAAGTATTAGCGTTAGGTAAAGCTAGGAAACCATCAAATCCAAACGAAAACCATTGATAGAAACCATCAAAAATGTGTAGAATCTCACAACTATCAACTCCCCGAAGCTTAGATCTTGCTCGTCCTCGAGTGACAAGTAAATAAGAAAGAATAGAGGAGATTTGAAACTAAAATAAAAGAACTTACAAGCTTGAATTGGTATCAAATTCTTTTCTTCACATTTCCTGCAATCTTAAACATGATCATACAAATATTCACAAGATTGCACTGAGTTCACTTCTTAACCACACATACCTTGCTAGCAAATAAATCATATGAATGATTGAGTGTCGAAAGTTTTAGCTAGGAAAGTGAAACAAATATTTTTGGCTTCTCTCTTGTTGAGAGATGAATTTTTTTGCTCTTGTTACTTTATTTAATTAAGAGTACTCAAGTTTGCACCAAGAACATTTAATTTAATAACAACTCATCTATCCCCACTTCAAAATTTCAAGACTCTCAAAGCACCTTTTTTCCTTTCCTTGTTTTTCAAAAACTTCAACTCTTTCATAGAGAAATCATGCCACTATTTTTAACATGTTAATTGGGGCTGTGTTGCGCACTCGTGACCATGCCAATAGATAGATGTTGAGCAATAGTGGGTCAGAGGAGTACTACAACTTCACTTGGAATGTGAAACCGTGAGGAGACTAAATTTTTTACACGTCATAGCATTGCAGCTACAGACGTTTACATAACTCAATAGCCAAAATCAAGTGGGTTCCCACATTTAGATCGTTCTTTGGCCAGCGGAGTTAATAGTTCCCCATGGAGTACGACAGTGTTTGTAGTGACACGCGTAAAGCAATATCCTACTGTAATTATCATAAAAAGCAATATCCTACTGTTTGCGCATGAATGGATGATTTGAGCAAGTCCACGCCGCAGGACTTGAGGGTCTGGACGCGCTCCCACAGTGCTTCGAGATGCTCATCGTTGGTCACCTCGCCATCAGCTGGAGCACCAGACTCGGCTCTCACCTTCTTCATGGCCCGAATAGCGAACAAATTCGCTTCAGGACAATTCTTTGCAAGCAAAAGAGAATCTTAGCAAAGTAACAAACAAAGATGACAAAGTCAAGAATAAGAAAGCACAGTGCGAAAAAGAGTAAGAACTAACTACCGAGAAACGAGTTGATGGTGCCGAGTATGGTTTGCCAAGCCTTGGCCTTGGCTTGGGGTGCGTCTAGATCTAGGTGTGTCGACTCAACCACGGACTCGGCCTCCTTGAGCAGCTCCCTGGTTTTCTCGGTGCTGGCGGCGTGCTAGTCATCTTTCTCGGCAAGCTCTTCCTTCAGCCCCTTCACCTCGGCCAAGTGTTTCTGCTCCATGTCGGCCATCAGCTTCTTCAGCCGAGTCACCTCGTATCGCTCCTTCTGGAGTTCGGCTTGGTGCTTCTCTGCTTATTCGGAACAAACTACTCATCAGCAGCAACATAAATATCTTGACCTACCAAGATAATAAGGCAAGAAAATGGCATGGACACAAAACAACACGAGGAAGGCAAAAAACTTACTCTCCGTCTCGCTGATCTGCGAGTGGAGCGCCTCGATGGTGGACTAGGCAGAAGCTGTGGTAAAAGAGCGAGAAAATACTAAGAAAATGAAGCAAAGAAAGGTACACCGAATAAAGATAGGGCGAGTAAGAAAGTTACCTTGGCCTTGGGTGTCAATTTGCAGCCTTTCATAAGCAAGTTCGAGCTTGCGATGCTCCAGGAGGAGATCTTGATGCACCTTGGTGCGCTCATTATGCGTGAGCTGCAAAGGGAAAAAGACCGTGAATAAATGAAAAAATCAAGCTCCCAGACAGATAAAGAATGACTCCTATCTAAGAGCTTACAGCCAAATAAGTTTCTCATTCGTCAGTAACCTCGGGGACTAGTGATCGAAAGTCTAACATGTGATCTTGGCATAAGGAAATAAAAGGCTAAGTTATTGCTTAGAGCTTACAGCCGAATAAGTTTCTCATTCGGCAGTAACCTCAGGGACTAGGGATCGAAAGTATAACATGTGAGCTTGGCTAAGGAAATGAAAGGCTAAGTTATTGCTTGGAGCTTATAGCCGAGTAAGTTCCTCACTCAGCAGTAACCTCGAGGACTGGGTGATATGTATAACGAAAATACTCATTAACAGAAAAGATTAGAAGAATCATTTACCTCATTCACTTCATCTGCGTGAGCCATTAAGGCGATGGCTTGCTGGGTCATATCAGAGACAGCCTTGGGGCCCAACTTCAATTTTTTGCCAGCGCGGGTGCTGACCTCCTGCTCGCCCGCTGCATTCCACGCCAAAGCATAAGGCTCAACCAAACCAAGGCCATTCCCGCTGAGCGCCCGAGTAAGAACTTGACCCATTTTCAGGGTAGTTCCTACATTGGCGCGGGTGGCAGCGATGCTAGTATGAAGGGCAACAGCTTTAGAGCCATCACCTGACCCGGCAGCCGCAGACCCGCTCGGTTAATCCATTGACACAAACATTGTTGCTAATGTCGAGGGCCGGATCTGAGGAGCTGTACCCGGAGCACAAACCAAGGTTGTTTGTTTGGTGGAGGTGGTCTTGCCGGATGAAGAGCGAGCCGGACCAAGAGCCATAGGCCGGGTATGGTTCTTTGACAGAAGAGGAGAGTGAGAAGGATTGTTCGGAGAAGAAAGTGGAGCCGACTGACTGGGCTCAGCAGTTTTGCTGGCACCAAGATCAGGAAGTTGTTCATTTGCACCAGCTTGAGGGCTGATGCTAGAGGAACTGGTGGTGGAGGTCTTCTCGACGCCAGCATCGATGGCACCAAGATCAGGAAGCTGTTCCTGGCCAACACCAGGGCTGCTGGGCCGAGTCTCCTTCGCCGGGGGCGCCACCGGGTCTGACTGACACTGAGAAACATTAGCCTCAACAGTGGGAGCCTCGACTCGAATGGGGTTTTGCATCGCAGGATCAGTCGGAGCAGGAGCAGGCCATAGCGGCGAGGCGATGCTAGGAGCAGCCTGGTTAGCCGACAGAGGCACAATGCTGAAAACAACAGGGCACACATAAGAAAACAGTAGCAACATATAAGAAGGAAAAACATAAAGTAAGCAGAACACGAAAGCTTACCCGGTGACAACCGGATCACGCGGTGGGCGAGGCGTGACTCGGCGCCCAGTAGCTTTCCGAGTCTCGGCCAGCGTAGCAGCAACAGGAGCAGCGGGAGTGGCCTTGCTCTTCGTGCTGGAGGAGGCCCCGCGTCGCTTATTCGGCTTAGAGACGGGGATCTTGCCGACACCGCTGAAAGGATCGTATGGGCACCTAGAGGGGGGGGTGAATAGGTGCTACTTCAAATTTTCTTCTTTTTCAAATTAGGGTTTGACAATAAGGTAAATTCTCTAGATAATGAAATAAGGTGAATTTACCTATATGATAAACAAGCACTAGTTAACACAATGCTAAGAAAGAACAAGTAAGTTAAGCGCGGTAAAGGATAGAAGTAACCAAAGGAGTGGACGCGGAGACACAAGGATTTGTTTCCCGTAGTTCCTTCCTTTTGAGGGGAAGTACGTCTACGTTTGGAGAAGGGGTGGTTTCAAACCACCAACGCCACAAGAGGCCTCCCTTGTTCTCCGATGAATCTCACCCCAACGGGATCAATCCACCTTCCACTATATCAGTGACCTTCAAGGTGGAAGCCGACACCTTTACAAGTTTGGGGCACACATCCACAACTTAAATGGAGGCTCCCAAATACAAGCAAGCTATCAAGACAATCAAAGACAAGCTTGTAAGAACCAAATCTAGAAATAGGGTTTCCAAGAAAACACTAGAGCAAGGGGCCCTCAAGTGAATGAGGGGGAAATGAAGATCTCTTTTGGTGAAGTAGTAGATCAAGGCCTCCTCCTTCGATTCCCCAAATATCAAGGACTTTGGGTGGTGGATTGAAGAGATCTTAGCGATTTGGTGGCTCTAATGGAGGTAGTAGTCTTCAATGTAAATGAGCAACTTGTCCCAAGGTAGGTGGAGGGGTATATATAGCTCCAGATCCAATCTGACCGTTGGAGCATTTAATGCAGCGGTAGTACCGGAAGTTCAAGCTGTACTACCGGACCTGGTACCGGAAGAACAAACTTCAAATCACATACGCCCCAGCCATAGCGGTATCAATTTGTGGTGCTACCGCAAAGCGGTAGTACCACCCCTAAGATACGGTACTACCGGATGCATGCGGTAGTGCCGCATTTTGATACTGCAAAGGGCAGTGGCATTTGCAACATTGCCAAAAACTCTCTGCCGCGCTAGGTACTAAAATGCGATACTACCGCATTTTGGTACCTAGGCAGGCAGTAGCTTTTGACAACTTGTAAAAAGCTTCTGCCACACTAGGTACTAAAATGCGGTACTACCGCATTTTAGTACCAGGTCGGGCAGTAGCTTTTTACAAGTTGTTAAAAAGCTTCTGTCACGCTAGGTACTAAAATACGGTACTACCGCTGTTTAGTACCTAGCCTGGCAGAGGCTTTCTGACAACTAGCCAAAACCTACTGCCGCGTCTGATAGCAAAAAGCGGTCTACCACTTTTTGGTACCGCGCCAGGCAGAAAGTTTTGGACAGTTTGTCCAACCATGCTGCCACACTCAGTAGCAACTGCTAGTACATCCGATACACTGCAAACCCCTTTTTAATACAACCTGTGGTACACGTGGCAAATAATTAGTCCGATATGTGTGTTGTTATAAAACACCAAAATCACTAGGGATAGGAAATGCTCTTTCAATCTCCCCATTTTTGGTGTTTGATGACAACACACATTTGCAAGATATTATTATGATGACAAAGAAGGTTTTGATAAATAGATATGGGGCTCCCCTAGATATGTAGAATCAAGCCCCCTTCTATTTAACAAGCTACCTGGGAGTGTGAAGTCCCACTTAGAGCACATACCTTTGATTAGTAACGTGTGATGAGAAATATTGATAATGAATAGATAATGTCATCACACACACCACATAAGATGGATCCATATAAGAATACTCATACCGCACAAATGATGGATCCATAAGATAACCACATAGTCTCAACATACATAGCACAAATAGTTAGTTTCACAAGATTCACACATAATAAGAGGCAAGCAAATAAATTTCACAAGCGAATAAAAATCAATGGCAAGAACGAGCTTGTGACTTTTCCCATGCAAATCCCGCATGCCTAATGTGCAACTTCTCCCTCTTTGGCATCAAGACGCCAAAAGGTACAAGAGCAACACTAACGTCCCGGAGATCACTCGTCATCTTCATCCCAGGCATCCCAGGCATCATCATGATTCGGCGGGGCACGGAAGGAAGAGGTGGCATCATCATCCCAGTGGCTGTGCTTGGCATCATCATCCCAGTCATACCTTGAGCCTCCATCATTTCCTTATGACGAGCACAAGATTTCTTGGCATAGAAATGAGCCTCATACATGCGTTTCTGATTGTCAAATTGGAAGCAGAATACTTTCTTGAGCTTGGCCTCAATCCTCTTGGCCCAAGATGGTTGAGCAGGCTTGCGGCATAAGACCACAAAGTCAGCATCCTGCTGGGCATCATCGTCATCACCGGATCCCTCCTCAATAGGGTTCCCATCCTCATCAACAATTTGACCATCCGCATTGCGAGATTTGAGATGGGTCTTGATCAACAAATTCTTGTGCCGGTGAGTGACAAGGCGATGAGAAGGCATGTCACGGGCAATCGATGGGCACTTGCTAAGAATGAGAGCCATGATATACGGAGCAAAAGGAGGCACCCTCCTTTGGTAGGTGGCACAGACCATCTCATTCCAAATAACATCCATCATCCATTGGTTGGACGGAGTCACGATGGTGAAAGGTGGTGATCATGATATCCACCATGAAGGCATGCATCTCATCAACATTCCCAACTCGAGGGGAAACAGTCTCATGGAATATATGGTGCATGATGTCATATGTAGGGATAATCCCTTTGATCTTTCTAGGAATACCGCGCCCCCAGATGTACAGTGGTGCAAGAACATCCTTCTTCATGGGGCGATCATTGTTGTTACACCGAAAGCCAACAGGAGTGTCCTTGCCACGATCCTCGTACCCAAGAATAGCCGCAAACTCAGCCAAGGTTGCTTGCTTGACAACACCCTCGGTCATCTAGGTGAGAGTCCGAGCCTGGTTCTTGGCAAAGTGAACGGTTGCATAAAACTGAGTAATGAGCATTGGGTCATAGTTGCACAGGAACTGCATAATGGGAAGCAAGCCAATATTTGTGCAAATCTCAAGGGCTTCACCGAAATACTGCGGGTTCTTCTTCACATGATTCATCTCGATCCACTTTTGAGGGACCACAAGCTTATCATCCTTCATGAGTACCTATGAAACACACGCTCCTGGAAATCTGTATAGAAGAGGCTATCTTTCCGAGCATGAGAGCAAGAAGCAACATATGGATTGACAGTCCTTAGTTCATGAAAGTCAACCTCAAACAAATCAGATAGTAGCTTTGGCCCAGATGGCCCTAAACTTTGGCTCTTGCCAGAACCTGAGGGAGGAGGAGGTGGAGGAGCCTTACCACAGCCAGCACTTTGCTTAACTCCCCCACCACGTCGACCACGAGTGGTTTTCAGCTTCAGACGGGTGCTAGGTTGACGCATGATCTCTTCTTCTGACTCAGTCTCAGCCGCGGAATCTGACTCTGACTCATAGTCCTCAATCTCATGATGAGCCTTGGAGCGTTTGTGTGAACCCCGGGAACCCGCTGCACCTGTGAAAGAACGAGGGAGATAGCATAGGGGTAAGGGAACAAGAACCCGAGACAAACAGATGACAGGACTCAAGGTTTTATAGAAAATTTTGCTGTTAGTACTGGGCGGTAGTACCGGATCTTCATAGGCGGTAGTGCCGCACAACGGTAGTACCGGAAAAAGATTTCCGGTACTACCGGTCAAGCGACCACAATGCAGATCTGGGATTATCGATCCATGTACGGGCAGTAAAATTGACATAAAACAAGAATCCCATCGGTCTAAGAGTAATATCTGGTAGCAAGCACATGGTACAACCTCAAGAACACTTGTTTTGGCCAAGAATCAAAGTTACCCTAGATTCAATGGAGAAAACATGTGAGAAGAAGAGGAGGGTGGTAGTACTGGTGTCCATGGCGGTGGAGAATGAGGAGGAGCCCACGAGGAGGTCGGGTCCGGTGTGGATCCAGGAAAAGGATAAGGGGGCGAGGCTCCGGCGGTGTTCTCCTGCTCCGGCGGCGACGGTGGTGAGGAGTGGAGCCGGGGGAATAATGAGGCACTGAGAGGTGCCCCTCCCTGCATCGCCAATCTTAATCGATAGGCAGAGCGGTAGTACTGGAGGAACTAGCGGTAGTACCACTAGGCGGTAGTACCGTAGAAAACTACCGGTAGTACCGCACCTCTGAAGTTTCCAGACAAGGTCCTGGAAACTGACCCCGAAGTGGTAGTACCGCTAGCTTTTTACGGTAGTACCGTTTGGCGGTAGTACCGCTGGTTAGCATCGGTAGTACCGTAACCACCAGAATAGAGAGCTAGGATATATAAAGTGGAAGGTTCTTGTGTAGAGTAGATGAGTTTTGCCGAGGGATAAGAAAGGCTTGGGTTAAGAGAGTCACACTGATATGGGCCAATGCACTCTAAAAATAATAAAAACATATGAAGAGCCAAATAAGAGTGCATGACCATAAGAACAAACCCAACTAGAGGATGACAAAAACGAGTAAGCACCAACCTCTCAAATGAGAGAGGGAGGTGGCCTAGGCCACCATATTTGAGTATACTCGGCTTGGCACCACGAAGATATATCTTGGGTCCATTACCGAAACTCATCATTAAGCTCACATATCAAAAAATGATATAAAGAGGAATGATTTTGATTGCTTTGGGCATAATGGGGGTAGGGTGTAAGGTTCCCAACCTTTAATAAGGTAGAGATCCCTGTGTTTACAATGCTAGTCCCTGGATCAATAGCTAGCATCCACAGTTAAGATGTAATATCAAGAAACAAAGGTCATAATACAACTTTATAACCAGGAATAAAATAATTTATTACATCTTACATAGCTCATTTGGCTATCTCATTACAATGCAGCAGAATATAACATTAGCATGGGGTCCTTCATCTTCAAAGTGCCACAGGCAAACATGTTGGTTGTAGACTTTGTAATCCTAATCATCACACTTCACTAAAATCAAACAAACCTGCAACATACCAAGTTACAGCCACAAGGGTCAATACATTTGAATTGTATTGGCAAGTGATACTATGGTAGTATAGTGGAGTCTATCATCTATATGCATTTGGCTAAGTGGAGCTTAGGCTTGCTTTTCTCAAAATAGATTTCCTTATCATTTGAAAACACTAAGTTTTTGCTTGACAAAATCTTTCCCAAGGCATCTCCCAATAGAAATTGGTGATCCTTCAACCCTTGTTCAACCAAAAGTTTTTAACTTAGAAATTGGGATGAGGAGATTCTTGATAGCTTCCATGTCTTGATGCTCAAATTGTCCTTTGCCAGGGACATGGCTAAGTACTTAGATTTTACACTCTGCAGAGGTGGTGCACTTTCCCCACAAGACTTGGTTTCCCAAGACAAGATCTTTCAGAAGCCTTCCCTTAGACCAGAATGGACGCGCTCCAACCTATCATTCCCCTACCACCAACTGTCCATTTGGCTAAGTTATTGCAACCTATATGATCCAGGCAGAGCCCATAATGCCAAGTGGCTGCACTTGAAGCTTCTCAACATTTGACATCTCAAATCTCTTTGTTCCTGGGTGGCCATCCACAAGTGAGATACACAAGGTAAACCATAGAAATGGGCCTTGTGAACCACTCAACACAAACCATTCCTTCCATTCCACCCAGGTGATTCATTCACTTAGTTGTTTTATTAAACAAAACACAAGTCCTCAGACTTAGAAATTTTCCATAGCATGAATATATATTCCACCCTTGTTTTCTACTAGCTAAGCTAAGCATGATAGTAGTAGGAATCTTAACTTAGGAAAATTCTACTAAGGTTTCATCTACTAGGATTTCCCATGGCATACTTTATACTTAGCAAAATTCCATGCAAGTCCTACTTAGAAATATCACTAATGCATAGTGAAAATAATGGGACAAAAGTATGAAGCATCACTTGCCTTTTTGGTAGAGAGTATAGGTTCACTCCTTGATCTTTGCAATGTTCACACACTTCAAATCACTACAATTCAATCAAGCAAACAATATTTCAATCTAGCATTCAAGCAATTCATCACATAAAATGATAGAAACAAAACAATGCATGCAAGCATGCTAAAGATTGTTTTATTTGGAGAAGTGTTTTCTAATAGGTTATAAACATTTGAAAACACCTAATGATCATTTTATAAAATGGCAAAATCATTTGCAAAAGATTTTACTTCATAAACCATTTTTAAACCAAATCATTATTTTATGTGGTTGAAAATGGCTTTATCAAAGTAGCAATCTTTATAGGGTTTACCAAATACATTTTTAAGTCATAAAACTTGGTGTTTAGGGTCAGAGAGTTTAAATCAAAACATTTCCCAAAGGTTTTCCTCAAAAATCATTTTTAACAATTAAACCATATTTTTATTTGACTAGAAATGTTTTAATTCAAAGTTTTATTAGTTTGCTTCACCAAATATGTTTTTGAAACCCCAAATTGATTTCTATGGTCAGTAGGTTCAAAACAAACCATTTGCCAAAGATTTTATCTCAAAAATCATTTTAGAACAATTTTTATATACTAAACATGCATACACACTCTTCTGTAAAAACAATCAATTTAACAGAAGCATTTTACTAAACAAAGTGCATGGTTAGAAAGTAATTGTCTTTCTGATTCCAATGATATAAAATTTGCAAAATTCGGACGTGTGGTTTGAAAGTTATGAATTTTTCAAATTGGAACATCTAATAGACACAATTTCTGTTTTAAATCATCTCTGGGACACGCGACGCTTTCTTATTGGTGCGTACCATTTCGCGCGGATCGGTCGCTGTGAGGCGTTAGATCTAAGTTGGATC
This sequence comes from Avena insularis, assembly GCA_023614405.1. Lineage (NCBI taxonomy): Eukaryota > Viridiplantae > Streptophyta > Magnoliopsida > Poales > Poaceae > Avena > Avena insularis. Next base: position 48,658,363 of record CM042687.1, on the reverse strand, counting down.
GAGCGGCGTAGATCGATCAAAAACGGTTCGTTAAGTTAATCTAATCACAACCACAGGATTAGCATCTAACGGCTCTCAATGCTCTGACCATATACTAGCGGTGCTGGCGGCGGCGACTGGCGGCGGAGCGACCTGGTGGTGGCGTCGCTGGTGATGCAGGAAGCGAGAGAGGGTGGGGAGAATCTCACCAGGTTCGCAGAGTCGCGGTGATGCTCAAGGTGCTCGCGAGAGTGCAAGGGGCGCACGGGGTCACTAGCGATTCCTCGTCGGAGTTCTCTCTGGCGACGGTTGCCCTCGGTTGAAGACGAAGGTGACGCTATGGTGCATGCCAGAGCAAGTAAAGGATGCAGTCAGATGCGCAAGATCGCGTTGAGCATGCGTGTGTAAAATAGAAGGAGAGGCGCGGTCGGATTTTACCTCGAATGCTCATCGGAGATATGGCAGACCACGGCGGCGCTCAGACGTGGACGAAGTCGAAGTTCTAGGGCACGCGCGGTCAGACGGGCGATACTGGGAGATGAAGTGAACAATGGGGAGCACGATCGTGTGCGCCAAGGAGAAAGGGGGGGGGGGTGGGCTGACCGGAATCGCCACGGATGTTCGCCGGAGACCGTGGCGGTGTAAGAGGAAATGGGGACGGCATGGGGGCGCTCTTGCAGTGATTTCTGAGGGGAAACAGAGAGGAGGCAAGGGTGTCTAAGATAGCATGGTCGAGGGGGAGGATTGATTGCGCATTCTAACGAATTTACGCCCCAAATCACTCAGCAGTAAACGGCCAGGGCGTGGTCTTCGCGGGTGGAAACGATGAATAGTTCTGTGGGCACTACTAGGAAAACGGCTATAGGTAATCCACACTTCTGTGGCGCACTTGCTAGTGGTGCGCCACGGGTAAAATAGGCGTGGCGCACTAGGTCAAGGTGCCCTACGGCTAACTATCATAAGCGTGGCGCACATGGGGGTGGTGCGCCACGGCTATGTGTGGGCCAGGGTGCATGTGGCCACATCACACATACCCGTAGCGCACTAGGTCAAGGTGCGCTACGGATGTTTCACTTATCCGTAGGGCACCTTGACCTAGTGCGCTACGGGCATGTTTGCTGCTGCAGCTGGGTCAACTTAGCCGTAGGGCACTCTGCCCTAGTGCCATACGGCTAAGTGGCCACCAACTCCACACCCCCCCTCCCCGTGGATCGCCTTTTTAGGCTTTGCAAAAAATAAAAGAAAATGATAAACACTTCAAAAAATTAAATCCTTTCATATTTAGGTAGGTAATGTGGTATAGCTTCTAGTAAAATTAACAAACATGAGTTTCGACTTTATTTGCAAAAAAAGTCATGCCACGGTAAAAAAGCCGTAACTTTTGCATACGATATCGAAAAAAATCGTATAATATACCAAAATGACGAGAACGAGATTTCGCATCCGCTCGCAACCACCTACGGTCGTTTAGAGATTTTTTAGATTTACTTAATTTGAAAAGAGTAAAAAGTTACGGTCAAAAGACCGTTTTTTCTTGCAGAAAAAAAAATAGAGGGGACTTACCCGTAGCGCACCACCACCTAGTGCGCCACGGATAAGCTTGGGCGGGATTCAAATTTGAATCACCACCCCGCCCACCTACCCCTATTCCCTCCCTCTTCTCTTTTTCATTCTCCTCCCTCCTCCTTTTCCTTCTCTCTTCTCCTCCTCTTCTCCTCCTCCTTTTCCTTCTCTCTTCTCCTCCTCCTCCTCCTCCTTTCCTTCTCCTCCTTCCCTTGCCGTGGCAGTGACGATGGCGATGGCGGCGGTGACCTTCTCCTACTCCTTGCAGTCATGACGGCGACGACCTCCTTCCTTGCGGCCTCCTCCTCGCCTCCTCCTCCTCCTTGCAGTCAAAAAGAGCGACGACGAGCTCCGACGACCGCCGACGACCTCCTTCTCCTTGCGGCAACCTCCTCCCTTCTCCTGCCGACGACCGCCGACGACCAGCCACACCTCACTGCCTCTGTTCCTCGATGCCGGCAAGGAGTAGCACGGCCACGGCCTCCTGCACCTCCCTGCGGTGGTAGGTCGTGGCCACGGCCACCTCCCTGCCGGCGAGGCGACAGGATGGCGGCGATGCGGACCCGATTGCTTTTGCAATTCAAAACGAGGGTGTTTTTTGCATTTTTTTTGATTTTTGAAAAAAACATTCGTGGCGCACCTGTACCCCTACCCGTGGCGCACCTGGTAGTGCGCCACGCCTATCTCGATATAACCGTGGCGCACCATGCAGTGCGCCACGGCTACGAGATAGCCGTAGCGCGAGGCCCATGGCACAGTGCTAGTGCGCCACAGAAGGCCTTTTCAGGTGCGCCACGAATAGGCGTTTTTCTAGTAGTGGGGGTCGGACGGTCAATGAGAGTGAGAAGAAGGAGGTGGGGTCCAACTGTCATCGACTCAGCGGGTTCATTCGCGAGTGAAAACGGTTCGCTGCGGGTGGGGTGGGGAGATGGGCTTGCTGGGCCAGGTGGGCTAGCTGGGCTGGGCTGCACCTATTCATTTGTTTTGATCTGATTGTTTTTCTTTTTCTCAGTTGATTTTTCTGTTTTGATTTTGTTTAAACAATTTAAACATTCATTTGAATTCAAACCTTTGCCAAAATTTGTGTAGGTTTAAATACTGATTAGTAATATAATCTGAAGTCAATTTTGGAATAAAATTTTATTATTTTTGAGGTCTTTTTAATTATTCAAAAAGGCCCTTGTTTTAAATCAAATAAGATTTAATACTATTTTCAAACACCATTCAAATTCTTTAAACCTTCCAAATCTTTTCAGTAGGTTTTTATTTGTTTAATAGGGTGTCAAATAATTCATATTGAATTATTTGGAAAGTATTTAATATGATTCATAAATCATTTGAATTGGGTATTTGTTTTATTTCCAATGAAATTAAGTATAGATTTAATTCCCTAAATTTTATTTGGAAGATTTCTTTAATTTTATTTAAGTTAATTAAACAACTTTTATTCCACTTGGGTAAATTCCAAAATACCATTTTTCTCATGAATTATATAATTATTCTTACTAGAGATTTGTCTTTATTAAAATAGGGATAGAATGGTTAATGCCATTTTATTTTATTTGGAAATTCTTCATCCTTTTATTTAATTTGGATTTGGATTATATTCATTCCATTTGCTTATGGTCTTGGCCAAGATTTAATTTGGTCTTTAAATATTCCTTATTTAATATTTCTTTCTTCATCTTATAAAAATCCATATCTTTTTATTTATAGATCCAAACTTTGTGATTCCAATTTGTAAAATCTTATTTGATATTTGTTTATCCTTTTAAATCCCTTTAGGATTATTTGCTCACCATTTGGTATGGGTTTTAGACAAGTGCTTTATTAGCTTTGGAAAATACTTTTCCTTATCTTATTAAATTCATAAGATTTTATCCATGGCTCCAAATTAAGTGAAACCAATTTACATGGTCTTATAATATTTATATTTGTCTTTCTTGATCATTTGTGAATGTTTGTTGACAAACTTTTATATGGATCAAATACATAGGCTTGGGGACAATTTGGAAATGATTTGTATTCCATTAGGGTTTAGGGTTTGGATTTATTTTCCAAGTGTTTAAATTTCCAGATGCATTTTTAAGAGGAATGCATTTCTCTTGATTTGGATTTTGTTGTATTCAAACTTTAATTAAAGTTTGTTCAAGATGGGATTTTAAGTTTCCATTTAGAAACAAAAGTTTCTTTTTACCCTAAAATTCAACAATAATTTATTTTGTTTATTTATTTTTCACATTACAAGATTTGGAAAATCTTGGGATGTGACATAGGGATAGTCCAATCAATTAGGGCTGCACTACCCCTATATCCATGCCTACACCTAAACCAAATATGGGTCAAGTCATAGGTGAGAGTGCAAGATAATCAAGTCAAGCTCCTTGAATCTATGATATTTATCTCATTCCTCAAGTAGCAAAACCTTTCTTCATCAAGTGGCTTCGTGAAGATGTCAGCAAGTTGGTCTTTGGTTGACACATATGATAGATCAATATCACCTCGAGCAACATGATCTCTAATGAAGTGATGTCGAATCTCAATATGCTTTGTTCTTGTGTGATCCACCGGGTTGTAGGCAATCTTGATAGATTGTCACATAGAAGAGGCACTTTGTCACAATGGACACCGTATTACTTTAAAGTTTGCCTCATCCATAGCAATTGGGTGCAAGCACTAGCAGCCATACTAAACCGGCGGTGGGGAGAGATATACAATTTTGCTTCTTAGAAGACCAACATACCAAGGACCTACCAAGGAATTGGCAAGCCCCGGATGTTGATTTTCTATCATCCTTATCACCAGCCCAATCCGAATCCGTGTATCCACAAAGAGCAAATGTTGAGCCTCGAGGATACCAAAGACCATAAAATGGGGTACGAACTAAATATCGAAAGATTCTCTTGACCGCCATTAAATGGCTTTCTTTAGGAGCCGCTTGATATCTTGCACACACACCTACACTCAACACAATATCGGGTCTAGATGAATAAAGGTAAAGCAAAGAACCAATCATAGACCGGTATACCTTTTGATCCACATCTTTACCATTTGGATTTTGTTCTAGATGAGTCTTTGTAGCCATGGGAGTAGGAGCTCCATTTAAATCTTGCATTTTGAATCTCTTGAGCATATCTTGAGTATACTTGGCTTGATTGAAGAATGTCCTCCTCTAACTTGCTTGATCTCAAAACCAAGAAATACTCTCAACTCCCCCATCAAAGACATCCGGAACCTACTAGTCATAAGCTTTGAGAATTCATCATTAAAAGCTTTGTTAGATGAGCCAAAGATAATATCATCAACATATATTTGGCATAAAAAAACTCCCCATTGACTTTCTTAGTAAAAAGAGTGGGATCGATTTTCCCAACCTCAAATCCATGGTCGAACAATAACTCTCTAAGGTGCTCAAACCACGTGCGTGGGGCTTGCTTGAGCCCATAGAGCGCCTTATCAAGTTTGTAGACATGGTTTGGGAAGTTGGGGTCCTCAAATCCCGGGGGTTGCTTAACATATACCAACCCATTTAATGGACCATAAATAAATGCACTTTCTACATCCATTTGTTGCAACTTGAAGTTATGATGTGCCTCATAAGCAAGAAGGATACAGATGGACTCAAGGCGAGCCACGAGTGCATAAGTCTCTTCATAGTCAATGACTTCAATTTGAGAGAACCCTTGTGCAACCAATCTAGCCTTGTTCCTTACTATAATTCCATGCTCATCTTGTTTGTTCTTGAATATCCACTTCGTTCCAATAACATTGCGGCAATCCTTTGGCTTCTCAACCAACTTCCATACTTTGTTTCTCTCAAAGTTGTTGAGATATTTGTGCATAGCTTCCAACCAATCCGAATCTTAAAGAGCTTCCCACACTTTCTTTGGTTCAATCATGGAGACGTGTGCTTGGTGTTCACTAAACCTCTTCAACTATGCTCTTGTGGAAACGCCTTTCCTTAGGTCACCAACCACATTTTGTAGAGAGTGGTCTCTCAATTCCAACATTCTCTCCTTTCTAGATTCGCGAAGAGAATGGATCTCCGTGTTGTTTCTTGGGGGACCCTCTTCATCATTTTGGTCCTCTTATTGACCATCAACTTGACCTTGATCATCACCGGAATCATTCTCTTCATTGAGAGGCAAAGATTGACCTTGGTCTTGATCAAGCGCTCTTCTAGCATCAATTTGAGCTTGTCTCAAGGCAGTTTGTACGGATCTTCCTTGAACAATTGACTTGGCAACACTTGACATCCTGGAGAATGAATCAAGCTCCTCTTGACTAGAGTCATCACTATGATCAATATGTTGAGGGTCCACATCTTGTCTTTGGCTTGAGTCATTTCCCTCCTCGGTGGATGGAGCATGTTGAGGTTGTGAAGATGAGGGCTCCACTTGAGTGGAGCATATTTCTTCTCGATCCTCCATAAGGGGTTCCTCAACGGGGCGGATATATCCCATACCCATTCTTCCTATGGCATCCTGAGGCATTTCATCATCTACATCACAAGCATCAACACACCCCCTTGGGGACCATCATATTATTCGAAGGTCACACTACAAGATTCTATGATGGCTCCGAAGAGCTTATCATAGATTCTATAAGTGTGAGATTCGAGACCATAGCCAACAAAAATACCCTCTAATGCTTTAGACTCGAATTTGGACAAACGAACACCTTTTATGAGATAGAAACACTTACAACCGAACACCTGGAAGTAAGATATCTTGGGCTTGTTACCGGTAAGTAGTTCATATGGAGTCTTGTTGATTTCTTTGTGGAGGTAGAGCCGGTTTGAAGAATGGAAAGCGGTGGAGATGGCTTCGGCCCAAAAGTTGTATGGAGATTTAAACTCCGCCAACATGGTCCTAGCCATCTCAATAAGAGTCCGGTTCTTTCTTTTGGCCACACCATTTTGTTGAGGGGTGTATGCAGCGGAATATTGATGTTTTATCCCCTCATCACTAAGGAAATCATTCAAGATGTAGTTCTTGAACTCTATGCCGTTGTCACTTCTTATAATCAACACGGGAAGATTGTATTAAAGTTGAACCATGTTGATGAAGTCGATGAAGGTCTTTTAGTGGAAAGCTCATCTAAAATTGATTGACATTTTTAAAGGACTTGCAAAGTGCTTGGTTGGAAATGGGAAATCCACACTACTCTGGTCTGATATGTGGAATGATAGTTGCCTTCAACATAAGCTTCCTCATCTCCTCTCCTATGCAAAAAACCCTCACATCTCTGTCAGTGAGTTCCTGCATACTGAAAATACTCAGGACCTTTTTTACCTTCCTCTGTCCCAACAAGCTTACCAGGAATATCAAAGTCTTGAGCAAATTCTCAATACTGGCAGGCAGGGGGAGACTGATAATTGGTCTTACATTTGGGGCAGTAATTTTTCGGTCAAAAAGGCTTATTGCTCCTTAGCTGGTTGCCAACCGGTTCAGCCACATTTCTCTTGGTTGTGGAAATCTTCTTGTCAGCAAAAGCACAAATTCTTCTTCTGGCTCTTACTGCTTGATAGACTCAACACAAGAAACCTTCTGAAAAGGAAATGTTTTTCTCTGGCATCTTATGAATGTGTTTTCCATGGTTGCAACAGTGAAGAAACCATCATACATTTGTTTTGGGAATGCCCTTTTGCAAGAGCTTGCTGGGATGAAATTTCACAGGTCAATGTGGCTGATCAAAATATCTTTGAAACTTTAGCCAGTATTAAACAAGATCTTAATGTCCCTTTTGCAATGGAAATTCTTATACTTGGAACTTGGGGAATTTGGATTTGCAGAAATAATGAAATCTTCAATAATCAGCATGCCTCGCTTGAGAACTGGAAGGCTATTGTAGCCCAGGAATTAAGATGGGTCCTTTATATAATTAAGAAGAAGTACCATCAGGGCCTTAAAGATTGGATTGAAATAAATTTAGACAGGAGATAGCTGCTTAGAATGTTATCCCTCTTCTTTGAGGTGGATTGAGATTGTAAATATTCTTTTGTAACTCTCTATAATATATAAAAATTGCAGTGGGGTTTTTTGCCCTACTGTTTTACCCTCAAAAAAGGTCTTTTAGGTCTCACTCTTTAACTTGAATAAATATACCCACGGGTATCTTGAAAAGTCATCAACAATCACCAAACAATATTTCTTCCCACCAAGACTTGCATGAGATGGAGGACCAAAGAGGTCCACATGGAGGAGCTCCAAAATCTTGGTTGACTTTATGCGGTTCTTAGGCTTGTGAGGATCATCATGCATCTTCCCTAGAACACATGCCCTGCAAACACGATCTTTGGCAAAGGAAACATTTTCTTTTAGTCCAACAATATGGCCCTCCTTATGGAGACTTTGCAAAGTTCTCATATTGACATGGGCTAGTCGGCGATGCCATAACCAACCCACATCGGCCTTTCCGAATAAGCACATCGCAATTGTAGTGGCTTTCCCCGAAAAGTCCACCACGTACAGGTCATGCTCGACGTACCCAACGAAAGCGACCTTGAGAGACTTGCTCCACAAGAGTACCACAATATAAACATCAATAAATACCGCAAAGCCCATCTTTCCAATAGCACAGTTTGAAAGTAAATTGTATCCAAGGGTATCAACAAGAATGACGTTCACGAGTGTAATGTCGTGAGCAACCACTACCTTGCCGAAACCCATTACCTTAGACTTTGACTTGTCAGCATATGTCACGGTGATTTGATCATCATTTGGCTTTAAGTCCTTGACAATAGACGAGCTTCCGTTCATATGACTCGTGCAACCACTATCAAGCACCCACTTTGACCCTCCGGAAGCATATGTCTACAAAAGATCAAGCTAATTTTTAGGTACCCATTTTTCAATGGGTCCTCTTTTTTTAGAAACAAGGGTCTTGGAAACCCAAATTGACCAAGCAATATAACCATCATATGGGCCAACATATTGTGCATACACATCACCTTAATAATCACGCATTAGAACATAGTGAGGGTTAGCACTTTACTCAAAGTCATCATGAGACATAGTTTTACCACTTGTGGTCTTACTATCCACAATGGCCTTGTTGGTCTCTTGTGCGGGCTTGGCCTTCTTCTTCTTGTTGTTGTTCTTCTTCTTAGTTTTGGAGACAAAACCAATGCCCCCTTTTTCACCAATAGGCCTTTGCTTACTCAAAAGATCATCAATGGAATTATTGCCTTGTGGAAATGTGGCCTTGGATAGCTCCCCCTTCAACCTAGCATTTTCTTCAAGAATAGTTGTACTACTAGATGGAATGAAGTTACTAGGTGAAGGAATATTGGCCAATTGAGTTTGAAGCATTTCATGGGACTTTGTGAGTGACAAGAATTCACTTTCCAAAGCCTTGTGAGCCTTGTCAAGCAAACTAAAGTCCTCGGCAAGTTTTTCATGAACCACACCAAACTCAATCTTGTCCTTTTACCCCTTTTGCATTTAGCAATAACATGATCATGTTCTTTGATGAGTTTATTAACAATAATGTCATTGGCCTCATCAAGCCCTTCAAGTTTTAATTCAAGTGAGATCCTAGTCTCTTGTTCTTCTTCTAGAGCATTGTTTAAAGCCTCTAGCTCAACCATGTGTTCATGCCCAAGTTTACATCTTACATCTAAGAGCTCTTGTGTGTGGGAAAGTTGATCTAAGATGTTTCCAAAATGTATCTTAGCATCCCCTTGTAGGTTATTCATAAACTCATCGAAAGCAATTAATTCCCTTTTAACATCAAGAGACATCTCATCATCAATTTCATCATTAGATAAGGGAGTGGAGTGAGATGATGAGGATACCTCCGTTCCTCCTGCCATAAGGCAAGTGACGTTCTTGATGGGGGAATTCTCATTTGGAGAATCGAAGAGTGAGAATGTCGGAGTAGAAGTAGTGGCTAGAGCCGCCACACCATTAGAGGGTTCCTCTTCCTCATCTTCATCATCTTCATTGTCGGAGGAGTATTCTTCATGAGTGATCAAGACAATTTCTCCCGACTTCTTGTTGATGGGATTCTTCTTGATGAAGGGTTTCTTGTAAGGTGCTTTGAGAGTATTCTTCAACACAAGCTTACCCCCATGATCTTCTCTCTTCTCATAGGGGCAACTCGCCACAAAGTGATAGCGGTCACCACAATTGAAGCAAGTTCTCAATCTAGTGGTATTTTCTCTTTTCCCATTTGGGTTGCTTCTTCGTTGCATTTCCATCTTGGCCTTGGCGAGGTTCTTCCAAAAGTTCTTTGCATAGAAGGCCATAAATTGACTATGAGCAATCTTGACTTCATCGGGGTGGTCCATGGAGAGGCCTTCATCACTATTATCTTCATTCCCATGGTCCACAACTTTGGCCTTCAAAGCAACATTCACAACATTACTCATACCAAGGGCACGAGCACGGGCATCTTTGGCATTCTTGGCGGCAACTTTCAACAAGAGGCCATCTCTTGCATAACTTCATTGGAGGTCATGAGATAGTAGTTGTGTCTTACTTGTAGGCTCTTCAAGTCGGTGGGCTCAAAGGGCATGAGTGCACTCATATATTTCCTTTTTATCCATGTATCATCCACATGTGAGGCACCCGCATTTCTAAAAGCGGTGGCAGTGGTCTTGAGCCTACGGTACATGTCTTCATGATTTTCACCTTCCATCATGTAGAAGCCTTCGACTTCATTGCTTAGTGCATCATACCGGTTCCTCCTCATGCTCTCATTTCCAACAAACAATACCGTGAGAGCATCCCAAGCTTCCTTGGCAATGCTAAAGTGCTCAATGTGTGGGTAATCCTTTGTACCCAATCCTTGTTGAATCATGTGCAAGGCAGTGGCATTGAGTTGACTATTGACAACTTCTCTTCTTTTCAAGTTGTTTGGATCCCCAATAAAGAGTCCATGCTCGATGATGTTCCATAGTTCAATGCAAGAGCTGCGCACATGAGTTTTCATTAGAGATTGCCATTTAGCAAAAGTAGCAGATTCTTCAAGCTTAGGTGGGTCACCTCTATTGTATACATGAGGGTGAGGGATTGGAGGGTCGGGAGAGTACCATGAATCACAGTGCTCACCCTTTCCACCATCATTTTGTGTGGAGGAATTAGGGTTGTCTTGTTTACACCCCACCATCATACCCTCGGGGATACCGGAGCATTCCCTTTAGGTAAAACGAACGGAGAATCCTCTTGAGGAGAGGGGGATGATGAGCCACCTTTGTCTTTAAGAAGTTGCTCAAGCATCTTCTTGACTTTGTTGACCAAGGAAGATCTCAATATTGTTTCCAAGTTTTTGAGATCTTCCATGGTCACCGTGGTGTGCTCACCATCACCATCCCGTTCGCGGCTACCCATATTCTATTAGGCGGTAAAGCCCAAATAAAGAGCCAAGGCTTTGATACCAATTGAATGATCGTATGGGCACCTAGAGGGGGGGGGTTGAATAGGTGCTACTTCAAATTTTCTTCTTTTTCAAATTAGGGTTTGACAATAAAGTAAATTCTCTAGATAATGCAACTAAGGTGAATTTACCTATATGACAAACAAGCACTAGTTAACACAATGCTAAGCAAGAACAAGTAAGTTAAGTGCGGTAAAGGATAGAAGTAACCAAAGGAGTGGACGCGGAGACACAAGGATTTGTTTCCGGTAGTTCCTTCATTTTGAGGGGAAGTACGTCTACGTTTGGAGAGGGGGTGGTTTCAAACCACCAATGCCACGAGAGGCCTCCCTTGTTCTCCGATGAATCTCACCCCAACGGGATCGATCCACCTTCCACTATATAGGTGACCTTCAAGGTGGAAGCCGGCACCTTTACAAGTTTGGGGCACACATCCACAACTTAATTGGAGGCTCCCAAATACAAGCAAGTTGTCAAGACAATCAAAGACAAGCTTGTAAGAACCAAATCTAGAACTAGGGTTTCCAAGAAAACACTAGAGCAAGGGGCCCTCAAGTGAATGAGGGGGAAATGAAGATCTCTTTTGGTGAAGTAGTAGATCAAGGCCTCCTCTTTCGATTCCCCAAAGATCAAGGACTTTGGGTGGTAGATTGAAGAGATCTTTGCGATTTGGTGGCTCTAATGGAGGTAGTAGTCTTCAATGCAAATGAGCAACTTGTCCCAAGGTAGGTGGAGGGGTATATATAGCTCCATATCCAATCTGACCGTTGGAGAATTTAATGTAGTACCGAAAGTTCAAGCGGTACTACCGAAAAACTCCGGTACTATCGGACCTGGTACCGGAAGAACAAACTTCAAATCAAATATGCCCCAGCCATAGAAGTATCAATTTGTGGTGCTACCGCAAAGCGGTAGTACCGCCCCTGAGATACGGTACTACCGGATGCATGCGGTAGTGCCACATTTTGATACCGCAAAGGGCAGTGGCATTTGCAACATTGCCAAAAACTCTTTGTCGCGCTAGGTACTAAAATGTCGTACTACCGCATTTTGGTACCTAGGCAAGTAGTAGCTTTTGACAACTTGTAAAAGCTCACACGCTTAGGTACTAAAATGCGATGCCGCATTTTAGTCGAAGGCGATAACTTTGACAAGTTGTCAACTTTCTGTCATGCTAGGTACTAAAATGCGGTACTACCGCTTTTTAGTACCTAGCCTAGTAGATGCTTTTTGAAAACTAGCCAAAACCTGTTGCCGCGTCTGGTAGCAAAAAGTGGTACTACCGCTTTTTGGTACCGCGCCAGGCAGAAAGTTTTGGACAGTTTGTCCAACCACGCTGCCACACTCAGTAGCAACTGCCAGTACACCCGATACACTGCAAACCCCTTTTTAATACAACCTGTGGTACACTTGGCAAATAATTAGTCCGATATGTATGTTTTTATAAAACACCAAAATCACTAGGGATAGGAAATGCTCTTTCAACTGCCCACGGCGAGAGGAGTGTCATGTACCTGGCAAACTACATAAGTAAATGACAGGTCTACTCGAATAAGTTATTAGGCTAAGGTCACAAGGCATGTACCTCCAAAATCGTACAATCATCATCAGACCAATCTTGTAAGGGGTTACGATATTGACTCTTACCCGAAGCTAAAGCAGCAGCTGCATGCGGGATGGGCATGAAGCACTCCAGGTCAAACTCGACTTCGTCGGAGTCGGAGTGGTCCTTGTTATAACCGCAAGGAGGGATAGTACTATCATCAACCTGGTGAACGAGGTTGTGCGAGAGACAAACAACATAATAAATATCGGAGACAAAACTGAGAGTGGCAAACAAGCTAAAGCTGACTCGGCAATGAAAACGACTCGGAAACTTACCCAGGGGACAGGCCTAACCCGGCTAAATGGAGGGCAGCTCCAAGCCCAATCATCCTCCAAGTTCAGTTTGAAGATCGAGCTTACTCGGCGAGCCACGGAATTGTGGGTCAGCTCCTTTGTGGAGTGCCGAGTGGGGTCATGGGAGCCACTCATGAAGCACATCTTGTGGCTCCTGGCTTGGATAGGGCTTACCCGGCGAGAGATGAAGGTGCACATGAGGTCCATGTCGGCGAGATGAAAGTTCTCATTCAGCGACAACAACCTTTCCAGGATCACATTAGCCTCATTCACCATAGCATCTTGGTCGCGCAGGTCAAGCTTCCAGAGCTTCTTGCTGGGGACCTCGCCCGAGAAAGGGGGAGTCAGATGTTATCGGTGGACCCGCTATTTTTGACATAGAAGAAAGTCCTATGCCATTTCTTGCAAGAGTCAAGGCCAGTAACCCGAGGAAAGATGGAGTCTCTCCTGGGTGTGATGCTAGCGGCTCCGCACCGAGTCGGCCTCTTCTCGGCTCGAGGAGCACCAGGCTGGGGAACGACTTGGACCCTAAAACTAAAGTATTTGGACCACAGAAGAACTGTAGGCCAAATCCCGAGGTAGTCCTCGCAAGCGGAAATAAAGCAAGATAGGGAGCCAGTCCCGTTGGCAGGAAGATGATGGGTCTGGAGATGGAAAGTGGAAAGAAACAAAGAAAATAAGCTGCTCACTGGAAGAGCGAAACCTCGCTTAAAGTGAGAAAGGAAAACCACCCGCTCATTGGCATCGGGTTTGTGAGAGATCTCACCGGCGGGAAGATGACAATCGACCTAGAGTGGGATGCGCCTGGTGGAGCGGAGCCATTCGACCTCCTCGACGGAGACCTCCGAACCCTCCCAGCCATCGCGCTCGCCTGTGGGAACCTCCTGCTCCTCGGCTCTTCAGCGTTGTCCCATGCGTCCATGATCCTCCTGGATTCCGTCTCCTCCGCCGTGGGAAGAGGTTTGGAAGAACAAGGACCCGTAGTGGAATGAGAAGAGGAAAGGGGCAATCACAAGGCAAGAGCAGAAGGCAAGAAGAACCGCAGAGGGGGAGGTTTGATTTTGCAGGAACAAGGAAGAAGAAGAGGCAGGGGGATACTGAGCGTGCGAGGGAAGTTGTAACCCCCACACCCCTACTTAAGGGCAGTAAAAACCCCAATCATGGGATCGCCCTGCGCCGTGCGGCCAGCGTGTGGCCGTGTACCCGGCCGAGTAAGCCAATTAGCGGGGGCCACGTGGCAAAAATACACAGAATATCCCCTGCCACGTCATGAAAGGAAGGACAGGGGCGCAGATCGATGGGACTGCCACAGTGTCGGGGAATAACTGCGCAGCCATCACTGTGCCGCCAGAGCTTGGAACAAAATTTGTAGCAAGTTAGCATGATTACCAGCTGTCACTGACTAACGCGCGCTAAAAATGACTCGGAATTGGCCAAAGTGACTCGACACAAGGCAAAAATGAGCCAAGAAGTCAAAGAGTGGATCCGAAAACTGTCAGACAGACTCGGCAAAGCGCAAGGTTGCGCCAAACAGTGCGGCCTAGGCGACAAATAACGACAAAAATTAAGTTCCAATCACATTAAAGGAACCTAGAGACGCCTAACAGCTTAAACTGCTAGACCTCACCATCTTCGGGGACTAATGTCGGGGGCATAATCCCTGGTAGGGTCACAAGGGGTGAAGCACAGCCCATCTTGGCATGCTCCGAGTAAAGAAAGAACTATGCCGAGTAAGTACTGCCGGGTGAGAGAATCGTATGCGGCCGACATAGAAACTATGTCGGCCCGTATAAGACAAAATTGTTAATCTTGCAGGAACCAACTAGATGAGTCTCTCGAGGAAGGGCCGAGTTAGATAGGACACGAGGCACCTTTCCGAGTGAGGGTTCAGCAGGGACCATGGTAAAGCATGGTCAAAAGAGAAGGGCGATGCCGGGTGACACAAAAGGAGTCGGGTGACGCCTAAAGCAAGGGCTGACATACAAAGTTATTGCGTGACGCCAAAAGGAACAGGAGGTGACCTGCCAAAATACCGTTAGCTGTCTAGCTTTGTGGACCGGGCCATTGGGCCTAGGGCAAGCCCATGACCCGGCCGACACAGTAGGGACCAAGGTCCAAACAGTAACCCTAGAACCCAAAGGGGTGTAACCTAGCTAGCACCGCCTATATAAGGAGGGGCATAGCAGTAGTAGAAGGAGGTTGGACCAAGTAGGGAGCGAGTGCCTTGTACACTAGTTCATACAGCTCAAGGAGCACTTGTAAACAAGGAGCATCAATAAAATTCCTAAGTCTGGAGAGTTCATCTTGTTCTTGGTGCATGGCAAGACCGTGCACTCCCTCCCAGTGACCACGAGCACCCATTCGGCCCCCAACTTAAGCCTACACATGGCATCTGCCGTGACACCACCACGACAATTTTATCAGAGAATTTCATTCAAGGGTGTTATCGAGTCTATTTACATTAAGCTCAATAGGGGTTGAGGAGTTTCTAAAATCCAATATTTTGGGCTAAACATGGACTCAAGCCATCTCTTGGATGCTTTTTATTGTTGTAAAAATGTCGGAAGTATTTTAACCAAGTTCATTGCTCAATGTTTCAAAGCTAAAAGTGTACACTAGCAAGGGAATATAATTTATAGGATAAAAATCTAGGTGGAGAGTGACTCAAGTGCAAGCGAGTAAATAATTATAGGATCAATTTAAAATTGCAAGAGAGGTGATGAAAGGAATGTGATACCTCCTCTTGCTTGCGTCGTTCTCGTACTTGAGTCGAATACTCTCTATATTTCCATATTTCCAATTCACATGAAATTGAGCAATTTCCAAGAAAAAACAAAGAAAACAAATTGCAATTGAAAGTTACACTAATTTTTTTGTGTTTTAGGTTTTTAATAATGCAAACTGAAAGTAGCACTCACATCATCACTAACTCCATGAAGAGTTGTAACATCCCTAAAATCATGTTTCAAAGCTTTGCATATCATCCATACATGCATATCATTTAGGGATCATTTTCCAACTCATTTCAAGAAAACAGAAGCACTTAGTGCTATTATTTTATGTGAGCAAACACTAATCTAATGTCACTCTCAATTGAGAGTATAAATGTTTTAGACCAAGCTTTGTTTGTTCCTTGTTGTTTTAGTTGAATGCTAGAGTTTGGACAAAAATTTCCAAACTAATATGGTTTTAAAACCATTTTCAAATCTATATCAAACCATGTGCTAAGGCACTGTTATTTTAAAAATCTTCAAGGACCATGCTAGTCCAACAAGACAATATGATTCTATACTCAAAATTATACAAGTTTCACTTTACAAAAAAATCTAGAAAAGATTTGAATTCAATTGCTTTTGAATTTGATTGAAATTGATTCCTGAAATTCATTATAGAAAAAGGAAAAGAGATAAGAATTAGAAAAAGGTCAGCGCCAGACTTTTAGCCCATCAGCAAACGCAGCCCAGCAAGCCCACCCGGGGTTTTTCCCTCTCTCTCTCACGTGACGCAGACTTACCCCTCGCTCGCTGACTAGTGGACCCAAGTGCCACGCAAGCATCGTCCCCAGCCACGCGCCCCCACGACCCCGTCGACGCCGCCGTTACCTCATCACTCCCGTGATTGATGCGGGCTTGATTGCCGGCATTACCTCGCGAGATTCTCTCCCCCGCTCCGGCTATAAGATCCCCTACCCTCTCCGCTCATTTCCCCTCACTCAGCACAGACACCACGCCACCAGGCTGCCCATAATCTTGCCCACACCGCCGTGGTACCGACGACCTCCGGTGACCAATTCCGGTGAGCATCGTCCACCCCCTGTCTCTGCTTCATGCGAGCATGTTCTACATGTTCTTGCGCATCTTCTCATGCCTTCCTTTTCCTTTGTATCATCCTAGAACGTCGTCACCGTCCACCACTAGAAGCAACCGAAGCTCGGCGCAACTCCGGCGACTCCTCCTAGTAGTTCCCGACCACCCCTTCCTCCCTTTTCGATACTCACTTGTTCGCCAGGCTTGTGCGCATCTAACAGCATCTCTGGTTTGTCTTGGCGCGCACCAGAACCTCGCCCCCGATGACGCCAAAGCTTGCCCGACGTCTGCCTCTACTCCGACGAGGAATCCTCACTGTGTCCGCGTCCCCCTTGACAAGCCACTGCCACGTTGAGCTCCAGCACACCTCCGCGAGTCTGGTAAGCCTCTCCGACGACCCCAACCCCCTCTGTAGCCACCGCGCCACCATAGACAGATAGCGCCACCGCTCACCGTCGCCGCACGCCGCTAGACTTTGGTAGTTTGATCGGCCACCGTTGGATCTAGATCTAACGTGTAGGATAGATCACTTAACGAAGGGGTATGGATCAGATCTGGCCGTGCGTTTTAGTTAGATCTCGCGGTCCATGTTAGCCGATCTGTGCGAATCGGTATCGACCAATCAGAGCACGCTGCGTGTCTGTGAGTTAGATTTAAAATCAGAATTTAGATCTATTAGATGTTTAAACTTGAATAATTCATAACTTTTGATCCCCACGTCCAAATTTGACAAATTTTATATCATTGGAATCAGGAGAGAAAATCCTTTCCATTTATGAAATGTGTTTAATTTTTTGCCTCTAATAAAATGATTGTTTTTATAGAAACATTTGTAGGCATATTTTGTGTATAGTAATTATTTGAAAAATGCTTTGTTGTTCAAATAAAGTTTATTTGGAAGCTTTGAACTTGTTTAAGATTCATTACTGTGCACTTGTCTTGTTTGGTGTAAAAAATCACCACATGGCATTTTTCATGCATTCATATATTTTTGCTTGTTTATATTTTGTATGTGATTTGGTGCCATTATTTTATGTGTAGATTTTGGTGCAAATAGTGATTGTGATTGTGAAGATTGTTGCTACTCCCCAAACTACCAAGGCAAGTGGTGCTTCATGATTTTATTCCTATGTTTTTCATCTATGCACTAGAAATATTTTGCTAGACTTGCATGAATATTTTTGATATATATGCTATACTTGGGTAATCCTAGTAGTTGTAGAATTGCTAGAAATTTCTAAGTTAAGATGCTTATCAATGCCATGCTTAGCCTAGCTAGTGGCAACCAAGGGTGGTTATATATACATGCTATGATAAAATATTTCTAAGTCTTTGGACTTGTGTTTTTGCTTAATAAAACAACTAAGTGAATGAATCACCTAGGTGGAATGGAAAGAATGGTTTGTGTTGAGTGGTTACACAAGGCCCATTTCTATGGTTACCTTGTGTATCTCACTTGTGGAAAGCCACCCAGGAACAAAGGGATTTGAGAGGCCAAATGTTAAGAAGCTTCTAGTGCAGCCACATGGCATTATGGGCTCTGCCTGGATCATATAGGTTGCAATAACTTGGCCATTTGGACAGTTGGTGGTAGTGGGATGATAGGTTGGAGCGCGTCCATTTGGTCTAAGGGAAGGCTTCTGAAAGGTCCTGTCTTGGTGAAAATCAAGTCTTGTGGGGAAAGTGCACAACCTCTGCAGATGGAAGAATCTATGTACTTAGCCATGTCCCTGGTATTGGATAACTTGAGCATCAAGACATGGAAGCTATCAAGAATCTCCTCATCCCAATTTCTAAGTTAAAACTTGTGGTTGAACAAGGGTGAAGGTTCACCAATTTCTATTGGTGGTTCCTTGGGAAAGTTTTGTCAAAGAAAAACTTAGTGTTTTCAACTGATAGGTAAAACCTATTTTGAGCAAAGCAAGCCTAAGCTACACTTAGCCAAAATGCATATAGTATCTAGACTACTAAAATTCTACTAAGGTATCACTTGCCAATACTATTCCAATGTATTGACCCACTGTGGCTGTAACTTGTGATGTTGCAGGTTATTCTGATGATGATTAGGGGTTATGAGTCTACACTCAACATGCTTGCCTGTGGCATATGAAGATGAAGACTTATCTATCTTATTATATATTTGAACTCTTGTATTAGGCCTGTGGCCATGGAGTTTGTAGAAGACTATGTTTGTCTCTGGAATGATATGTAATAATGACCTTTGTTTCTGTGTACTTCATCTTAAACTGTGGATGCTAGCATTGATCCAGGGACTAGCATTGCAATCACAGGGATCCTTACCTTTATAAAGGGCGGGATCTTATAGATGGTATCAGAGCACTATGTTGCCTGTAGGATTATGACCCTAGGATTGGAAACCACTAAGGAAAATTTTCAACAACTTCCACTCTTGTCTTTTTCTTCTCGTAAACTTTTCTAATCTTATTTCTCATCTCTATTTGTAGATGAACTCCATCAACGAAGCCGTGAGGAAGGGACCACTCATGACTATGACTTTGGAATGTGAGACAAAATTCCCCAAGGCTCTCAAGGACCTCATGGTTGCCATGGGAATACATGGTGCAGCTGTGTACAAAGGTTTTCCTGTGATGGATGAAGGAGTTGAATACTGGTGGGTGCAACTTCACTTGTATAAAAACAAGGAAGACAACCACAAGGAATCAGGATTTTGCATGGTCACCAACTCAGTGATGCACACCACATTCTTTGATTCAGCAAGGGATGCAGCTTGGAAGGCCATCAAAGAGCTTGGTGATAGAATCAAGTGCAGAATGCTCAACACCCAGAATGACCATAGGGAAGAAAAGAAGCATACCCAAGAGTTAGAGGCTACCAACCAATGTTTAAGAGAGGACATCATAGACTTAGCCATTGAGTCATGTGATCAGGATCGACAGATTGCCTCTAGGGATGCCCTGTTAGCCAACTTGGCAAGTGGGATGGGATTGTAACGTACTTCGTTAGTTGGACCACCACACTTATCATTTTATTTCCCAAATGTTGTTTAAAATAAGTTGAACCTTGGATGCTTGTAATGGTTTTATGTATGCCATGACTTGTGTTTTAATTTTCAAAGATATGCATGTGATGCCTTGTCTTGTGATTTGTCTTTAATTGTGTTGATTCTAACTTTTTCTATCTTATAAAATAGATGCCTAACGTTACTATCAGCACGGCTGAAGAGTTCAAGGGAACTCGTTTTGGCACTCGACTTATTGAGCTCACTAGTCTGCTCAATCTTCCGCTTCCTAGCATCATGGTGCTTCCCCTCACCAAGTTTGAGAGGAAAGACCTTTAGGGCTTCAAGGTTAATCAGCCAGGACACCAGACTGAGCCTACCATGGAGGCAATCATATTCAAGTTCATGCATGATGACAGTGAGAGAGGCCTAGAGGTAGTCATGCATGATTTACTTGCGCGTCTGTTAGGGAGACACTCTCGGGAGGTTAGAGGTACTCACTTCCATGCCTTCGGTAGACGTGATGAGGATGGTGAGGCCATTGACTTCGAGGACACTGCTAGAGAGACGGCAGAGCCAATTCGTCTATACCTCCAGGACTTAGAGGTTCTTCTTAGGAACCTAGATACTGATAGGACCAACGTCATGCTTACCAATGACAAGATCCAGGTGCAGCTTCGTGAGAAGGACAAGCTCTTCGCGGAGCAAGATGAGATAGTCAAGGAAATGGAGGCCAAGTTTGAGAGTCAATATAGAAAGTTCAAGAGTCAAGAGAAAAGAGTCCAAGATAGGAACAAGAGGATTCGAGAGATGACTGCAGAACTAGAGACCAAGGACTTCAAGCTCGAGCATCCGCAGACTGTGATTGAGAGACTTCGTTCACAGAAGAGGGCTCTCAAGTACAAGATAGGGGCCTTGACTACCAATGTCGAGGAATACAAGACCGCTATGGAGAATGCAGGTCTTACACTTGTTGATGAGGAGGTTGATGCATAGGAGTAGTGATGACTACTCATTTACCTTTTATTCTACCATGTTTTGATTATTGCGTCGCAATGACCATCCAACCTGTGGATGGCTTGCTATTGGTGTGTTTTCTTTTCAAACTTGTTGTCTTTGTTGTTGAACTTCTACTACTATGATGCATGTTTGGTGATTGTTTATGTGATGTATTGTGCATAATAGCATCTATGGGTATCTCATTCTTATCTCTATTGAAAACCACAGATGCCTCCCCGACGTGCCAATCCCAACCCTAACAACAACAATATCACCCCCGAGATGCAGCAGATGATGACAGCTCAGACACAGCTGATGCAAATGATGACCATGTTCATACAGAATTAGAACAACAACAACAATAATAATAATAATAATAATAACAATAATCAGAACAACCCACCAGGTTTTGACATGCTTACCAGATTCTTAAGGATGAGGCCAGCAAAGTTCTCAGGGACTACTGATCCTATGGTGGCCAATGATTGGCTACGCTCTGTGAACAAGGACTTGGTAACTGTTGGCTGTACTGATGAAGAGAAGGTCAGATTTGCAGCACATTTGTTGGAAGGACCAGCAGCCACTTGGTGGGATAACTTCCAGATCACCACTCCCATTGCGGATGTGACATGGGCTATCTTTGAAGATGGTTTCCGCACTGCTCACATCTCATCCAGAGTGATGAGTTTGAAGAAGAAAGAATTTCATAACTTGAAGCAGCGCACATGATGGCAGAGTATATTGAGGAGTTCAACAATCTGGCGCGTTATGCACCGGATGAGGTTGACACTGATGATAAGAGGAAGGAGAAGTTCCTCGAAGGATTAAATGATGAACTGAACCTGCAGCTATCTGTGGCTTATGTCCCCACTTATCAGTCTCTTTGTGACAAGGCTGCTATTTAGGAGAGCAAAATAAAACAGGTCGAAAGCAGGAAGAGGAAGCACTCGGACAAGCACAGCTCGGGATCGTCTCACAAGCGTTCCCATTATGATGACAGTGGGAATTCTGGATCCCACAAGCATGGAAAGTACAACAAACACCACAACCACAACCGTCATCATGACAACAAGCACCACCATAGTCATGACAATGACAAGTACAAGAATCACAAGAGTGGATATAAGAGCCACCACAATGGAAGTGGAAGTGGTAGTGGTAGTGGAAGCCAGCCTGTCAAGAAGGATCTTTGTCAGGTTGAATGTTTCAAGTGCAAGAAGATGGGGCATTATGCAAATGAATGCCTAGAAAAGAAAGTTGAAGGACCCAACAAGCCCAACCCTTTCCAGAAGGGGCAAGTGAACCACATCAATGTGGAGGAAATGTATGAAGAGTCAGATGCTATGGCTGGTAAGTTCAAACTCAATTCTATTCCAGCACTTGTTCTTTTTGATACTGGTGCATCACATTCATTCATATCAAAAGCATTTTTTGATAGAAATGGGTTTTCAACTGAAAACATTGGGTGTCCAATAAAAGTAAGTTCTCCAGGTGGAGATATGATAGTGAGTCTTGGATGCCGGGATTTAGTAATAGAGTTTGGAAAGCATAAGTTTCCAGTGAGTCTGATAATCCTAGATTCCCAAGGACTGGATGTAATTTTGGGAATGGATTGGATGACCAAGTATGAAGGAGTATTAGATTGTGCCAATCGAACTGTTGCACTCAAAACCCCAGAAAAGAAACGGATAAGATTCAAGTCTAACTTTCAATCGAAAGGGAGTAAGTTAAATTCTCTTAAGGGGGTTAGCATAGACAGTTTGCCAATTATGAGTGAATATCCGGATGCGTTTCCGAAAGAATTACCAGGAATGCCACCAGATAGAGATGTGGAGTTTCTTATTGACTTGCTACCAGGATCTGGACCAATAGCAAAGAGACCATACAAAATGTCAGTTGATGAGTTGAAATAACTCAAGAAACAACTTGGAGAACAGTTGTAGAAAGGATTTATTCAACCAAGTTCTTCATCTTGGGGAGCACCAGTTTTGTTTGTAGAAAAGAAAGATAGAAGTAAAAGGTTATGCATATATTACCGTTCACTCAATGAAGTGACTATCAAAAACAAATACCCTTTCCTAGAATCAATGACTTGTTTGATCAGTTAGAAGGAGCTTGTGTGTTCTCAAAGATTGATCTCCGATCAGGTTACTTTCAGCTCAAGATAATAGAACGAGACATACCTAAGACAACTTTCACCACTAGGTATGGATTCTATGAGTATACCGTGATGCCTTTCGGTTTGACCAATGCACCAGCATACTTTATGAATATGATGAACAAGGTGTTCATGGAATTCCTTGATAAGTTTGTTGTCGTTTTCATCGATGACATTTTGATCTACTCCAAGAGCAAAGAAGAGCATGAAGGACATTTACGTTTGATACTTGAGAAGCTTAGAGATCATAAGTTGTATGCCAAATTCAGCAAGTGTGAGTTTTGGTTGAATGAAGTTGGATTTCTTGGACACGTTGTGTCAGGAGATGGTGTAGCAGTTGATCCTGCTAAAGTTTCAGCCGTAACTAAATGGGAATCTCCTAAGTCAGTGAAAGAGGTTCGTAGTTTGCTTGGCTTGGCAGGATACTACAGAAGGTTCATTGAGAATTTCTCCAAGATAGCTAAGCCAATGACAGAATTGTTAAAGAAAGACAAGATTTGCCTGGTCTGAAGGATGTGAACTCAGTTTCCAAGAATTGAAGAAGAGACTAGTGACAGCACCAGTCTTATGTCTGCCAGATTTGGAGAAGGATTTCCAAGTGTATTGTGATGCATCTCATCATGGATTAGGTGCAGTACTTATGCAAGAATGGAAAGTTGTGGCTTACGCCACGAGACAACTCAAAACTCATGGGGTAAATTACCCTACTCATGATTTAGAGTTAGCCTCTGTTGTCCATGCACTTAAAACATGGAGACACTATCTTTTGGGAAAGCGATGTGAAGTGTTCACAGATCACAAAAGTTTGAAGTATATTTTCACCCAGAAAGAAATTAACATGAGACAAAGAAGATGGCTAGAACTCATCAAGGACTATGACTTGAGTTTGCAATACCACCCTATTGCAAACTCATCAAGGATTGTTACAACCACTACCTATTCCTGATTGGAAGTGGGACAAGACTGGCATGGATTTTATTACCGGATTACCAAGGACCCGGTCAGGATATGATTCTATTTGGGTTGTAGTGGATCGCTTAACTAAAGTGGCTCATTTTATACCCGTGAAGACAACCTACACAAGTGCTAAGTTAGCCAAGATCTATATGAGTAGAATTGTATGTCTACATGGAGTACCCAAGAGTATTGTGTCTGATAGGGGAACTCAATTCACTTCCCATTTTTGGAGGCAACTACATGAGTCATTGGGAACGAGGTTGGAATTCAGCACTGCTTTTCATCCTCAGACTGATGGACAAACAGAAAGGACCAATCAGATTCTTGAAGATATGTTGAGGGCATGTGCCCTAGACTATGGAGCCAGTTGGGATGAAAGTCTGCCTTACGCAGAATTCTCTTACAATAACAGCTATCAAGCCAGTATTGAGATGGCACCATTTGAGTTTCTCTATGGGAGAAAGTGTACCACCCCATTGCTATGGAATGGTGTGGGAGAAAGAAGTTTGTTCGGACCAGAACTAATCAAAGAGGCTGAAGAGAAAGTCAAGATAGTTAAGGACAAATTGAAGATAGCACAGTCCCGACAAAAGAGCTACGCATATCCTAAGCGTAGAGAAGTCACCTATGAAGTGGGTGATAGAGCTTATCTTAGAGTGTCACCACTTCGTGGAGTGAAGAGATTTGGTGTCAAAGGTAAATTGGCCCCAAGATATGTTGGACCATTCAAGATTCTGAGTCGTGAAGGAGAAGTAGCTTATGAGATTGAATTGCCAGAATCATTGTCTGCCATTCACAATGTGTTTCATGTGAGTCAGCTTAAGAAATGTCATCCGGAAATGGAAAAGACTTCTCTGAAGGATACTATACCATTGGAGGAAGTCCAATTGGAAAGTGATCTCACTTATGAGGAAAAACCTATCAAGATTCTAGAGACTGCAGAAAGAGTTACTCGGACTAATACTATCAAATTCTGCAAAGTTCAATGGAACCATCATTCCGAAGAAGAAGCAACATGGGAAAGAGAAGATGATCTTCGGAAAGACCACCCTCACCTATTTTCTAGCCAATCCGAATCTCGAGGGCGAGATTCACCTTAAGGGGGTTAGATTTGTAACATCCCTAAAATCATATTTCAAAGCTTTGCATATCATCCATACATGCATATCATTTAGGGATCATTTTCCAACTCATTTCAAGAAAACAGAAGCACTTAGTGCTATTATTTTATGTGAGAAAACACTAATCTAATGTCACTCTCAATTGAGAGTATAAATGTTTTAGACCAAGTTGTTTTAGTTGAATGCTAGAGTTTGGACAAAAATTTCCAAACAAATATGGTTTTAAAAGCATTTTCAAATCTATATCAACCCATGTGCTAAGGCGCTGTTATTTTAAAAATCTTCAAGGACCATGCTAGTCCAACAAGACAGTATGATTCTATACTCAAAATTATACAAGTTTCACTTTACAAAAAAATCCAGAAAAGATTCGAATTCAATTGCTTTTGAATTTGATTGAAATTGATTCCTGAAATTCATTATAGAAAAAGGAAAAGAGATAATAATTAGAAAAGGGCCGGCGCCAGAATTTTAGCCCATCAGCAAACGCAGCCCAGCAAGCCCACCAAGGGTTTTTCCCTCTCTCTCTCACGCGACGCAGATTTACCCTGCGCTCACTGACTAGTGGACCCAAGTGCCACGCAAGCATCGTCCCCAGCCACGCGCCCCCACGACCCCGTTGACCCCGCCGTTACCTCATCACTGGCGCGATTGATGCGGGCTTGATTGCCGGCGTTACCTCGCGAGATTCTCGCCCCTGCTCCGGCTATAAGATCCCCTCCCCTCTCCGCTCATTTCCCCTCACTCAGCACAGACACCACGCCACTAGGCTGCCCATAATCTTGCCCACACCGTCGCGGTACCAACGACCTCCGGCGACCAATTCCGGTGAGCATCGTCTACCCCCTGTCTCTGCTTCATGCGAGCGTGTTCTACATGTTCTTGCGCATCTTCTCATGCCTTCCTTTTCCTCTGTATCATCCTAGAACATCGTCACCGTCCACCACTAGAAGCAACCGAAGCTCGGCGCAACTCCGGCGACTCCTCCTAGTAGTTCCCGACCACCCCTTCCTCCCTTTTCGATACTCACTTGTTCGCCAGGCTTGTGCGCATCTAACAGCATCTCTGGTTTGTCTTGGCGCGCACCAGAACCTCGCCCCCGATGACGCCAAAGCTTGCCCGACGTCTGCCTCTACTCCGACGAGGAATCCTCACTGTGTCCGCGTCCCCCTTGACAAGCCACTGCCACGTTGAGCTCCAGCACACCTCCGCGAGTCTGGTAAGCCTCTTCGACGACCCCAACCCCCTCTGTAGCCACCGCGCCGCCGTAGACAGAGCGCACCGCCGCTCACCGTCGCCGCGGGCCGCCAAACTTTGGTAGTTTGATCGGCCACCGTTGGATCTAGATCTAACGTGTAGGATAGATCACTTAACGAAGGGGTATGGATCAGATCTAGCCGTGCGTTTTAGTTAGATCTGGCGGTCCATGTTAGCCGATCCGTGCGAATCATTATCGACCAATCAGAGCACGCCGCGTGTCTGTGAGTTAGATTTAAAATCAGAATTTAGATCTATTAGATGTTTAAACTTGAACAATTCATAACTTTTGATCCCCACTTCCAAATTTGACAAATTTTATATCATTAGAACCAGGAGAGAAAATCCTTTCCATTTATGCAATGTGTTTAATGTTTTGCCTCTGATAAAATGATTGTTTTTACAGAAACATTTGTAGGCATATTTTGTGTATAGTAATTATTTGAAAAATGCTTTGTTGTTCAAATAAAGTTTATTTGGAAAGCTTTGAACTTGTTTAAGATTCAGTACTGTGCACTTGTCTTGTTTGGTGTAGAAAATCATCACATGGCATTTTGCATGCATTCATATATTTTTGCTTGTTTATATTTTGTATGTGATTTGGTGCCCTTATTTTATGTGTAGATTTTGGTGCAAATAGTGATTGTGATTGTGAAGATTGTTGCTACTCCCCAAACTACCAAAGCAAGTGGTGCTTCATGATTTTATTCCTATGTTTTTCAACTATGCACTAGAAATATTTTGCTAGACTTGCATGAATATTTTTGATATATATGCTATACTTGGGAAATCCTAGTAGTTGTAGAATTGCTAGAAATTTCTAAGTTAAGATGCTTATCAATGCCATGCTTAGCCTAGCTAGTAGCAACCAAGGGTGGTTATATATACATGCTATGATAAAATATTTCTAAGTCTTTGGACTTGTGTTTTTGCTTAATAAATCAACTAAGTGAATGAATCACCTGGTGGAATGGAAAGAATGGTTTGTGTTGAGTGGTTACACAAGGCCTATTTCTATGGTTACCTTGTGTATCTCACTTGTGGAAAGCCACCCAGGAACAAAGGGATTTGAGAGGCCAAATGTTAAGAAGCTTGTAGTGTAGCCACATGGCATTATGGGCTCTGCCTGGATCATATAGGTTGCAATAACTTGGCCATTTGGACAGTTGGTGGTAGTGGGATGATAGGTTGGAGCGCGTCCATTTGGTCTAAGGGAAAGCTTCTGAAAGGTCATGTCTTGGTGAAAATCAAGTCTTGTGGGGAAAGTGCACAACCTCTATAGATGGAAGAATCTAAGTACTTAGCCATGTCCCTAGTATTGGACAACTTGAGCATCAAGACATGGAAGCTATCAAGAATCTCCTCATCCCAATTTCTAAGTTAAAACTTGTGGTTGAACAAGGGTGAAGGTTCACCAATTTCTATTGGTGGTCCCTTGGGAAAGTTTTGTTAAAGAAAAACTTAGTGTTTTCAAATGATAGATAAAACCTATTTTGAGCAAAGCAAGCCTAAGCTACACTTAGCCAAAATGCATATAGTATCTAGACTACTAAAATTCTACTAAGGTATCACTTGCCAATACTATTCCAATGTATTGACCCATTGTGGCTGTAACTTGTGATGTTGCAGGTTATTCTGATGATGATTAGGGGTTATGAGTCTACACTCAACATGCTTGCCTGTGGCACATGAAGATGAAGACTTATCTATCTTATTATATATTTGAACTCTTGTATTAGGCCTGTGGCCATGGATTTTGTAAAAGACTATGTTTGTCTCTGGAATGATATCTAATAATGACCTTTGTTTCTGTGTACTTCATCTTAAACTATGGATGCTAGCATTGATCCAGGGACTAGCATTGCAATCCCAGGGATCCTTACCTTTATAAAGGGAGGGATCTTATAAGAGTCTTGTCGATATCCCTAATGCGCTGGTTGAGCTGCAAAAAATCCTGATAGGGGACATTGTTGAACCCCTGTTGCTATTGTGGCTGATTGGGCCATTGGTCCCAAGGCTGCTCCTCCTCCTCCTGTTGCTGCTGTCCCTCCCAAGCAGGGTTGTACTCCTACTCCTGCTGCTTCTCCTGCTCATCCTGCTGTCCTCCTTCTTCCTCTTCATCGGAGTCAGGATCGATCTCCACCATGATTTCAGCCACTTGATCCTTGGTGAGGATCTAGTTGTCCCTTCCCTAAACCTCGAAGGCTTGTGGGCAAGGTAGTGGCATCTGACCCTCCTGCACATCATTAAGATAACCAAATTTATAGGCTCGGAGCCTCCTGTTAGCTCGGTAAACACCGAGAAAGCCACAAGCAGTTATATATCTGACATCCATAAGTATGGATCCATCAACAAGTTGAGCAATAGGAATTGCAATTTCAAGGGCTTGGATTAGGTGGGTTACCAGTCCATCGATACGAATATCACCTTTCTTTTTGTTGCTCTGGTGGCAGAGGTGCTGGAGAAAGAGAGCTGCAGGAGCGGGACTCTGTTGCGCATTAGGGAAGAGCGCCTTGGTGATCATGGCCATGTCTGCATTGGCCATCGAGCCGGTATCTCCTCTTCCTAACAAGGTGTTAGAAAGAAACATAGCAAAGTAAGAGATGGTTGGGTTCTGAATGGTGGACATCTTCTTCTGGTAGAAGTCCCTACCACCATTAACAGAAACAACCTCCCAAGCATTTGCACTCGGGACACTATACGTGTCTGTAACAGTTGGTTCTCCTTCTTGAGAGAATCCATAAGCATCGCAAAATTGTTGATAGGTAATTTCATATGGTCGTTGGTTAATGGTGAAATTTATCATGCATGCATTACCTTTCTCCTAGTAGTCATCGTAGAAGGTGATACATCGAAAACGTATCTATAATTTTTGATGTTCCATTCTTGTTTAGTATCTACTTTTCTTTGCTTTGTCCACACTTTGAGGTGTTTTTATATGTTTTCTGGTACTAACCTATTAACAAGATGCCGCAGTGCCAGTTGTCTGTTTTCTTCTGTTTTTGGTTCTAGAAAGGCAGAAAAACAATATTCTCGGAATTGGAAGGGACAAAAGCCAAAGTCAATATTTTACCGTGGGGAACACGAAGCCTGAATACGAGATGGAGGAGACCCACCAGGGGGCCACACCCCCGGTCCGCGCGGGTGGGCCCTCCTGCCTTGCCTCTTCGCCTATAAGAAGCCCCAGATGCCTAAACCCTAAGTACCCTATCAATATTCCATGAAACCATTTGTAGCCGCCACCATCTTCCCTAGATCGGGGGGATTTGAAGTTCTTCCCGGCACCCTGCCGAAGGGGAGATCATCCCGGAGGCCTTCTTCTTCATCATGCCAGCCTCCGGTATGAAGCGTGAGTAGTTCCAGCTTGGACTACGGGTACATGTAGTAGCTAGATGGTTGTATCTCCTCCTTTTTGCTTTCATTTTCTAGATCTTGTGAGCCCTGTTCATGATCAAGATCTAATATATTTGTAATCATGCATGTTGTGTTTGTGCGGATCCGATGGATATTGAGATTACTATGTCAGATTGATTAATGGTTTTGTCTATTTGATTCTATCATGTCGGTGTTGTTTGTGATCTTGCATGCTCTCCGTTGTTAGTAGCTATCTTGGCCAAGTAGTTGCTAGTGACTCCAAGAGGGGGTATTTATGCTAGATAGTGGGTTCATGCCTCTATTTAATCTAAGGGAAGTGACAGAAATATCTAAGGTTGTAGATGTGCTGTTCCCACTAGGGAGAAAACAAAGGTCTCTTGTTCATGCAACAAGTGGATTGTTTACCTTACACACTTTTCTTAAAGCATTTGTTTGTTTCTTGCAACTTAATACTGGAGGGGGTTCAGATGATAATCCAAAGGTGGACTTCTAGTCATAGATGCAGTTGGATGGCGGTCTATGTATCTTGTTGTATTGGCCAATCGAATCTCATAGGATCATGATGTCTGGTATTGCATTGTTATGCCTTGCTCAGTCCTGTCAATGGCCCTGCTGTAATTTGTTTACCCAGCATGCCATGTTTGTTTATCTAAGGAGAACACCACTAGTTAACTATGGACCCTGGTCAAATCTTTACCATTGATACATCTTCCATTGTTTACCGTTTACTTGTTGCAAACCACTATTACCTTCCACACCATACAGTTAATCCTTTGTTACAGCAAACCGGTGAGATTGACAACCTCACTGATTCGTTGGGGCAAAGTCTTGAGTTTGTGTTATGCAGGTCTCCAAGTTGCTAGCAACACCTTTGAGTCGTTTCCTTACTCCTACTGGTTCTATAACCTCGGTTTCTAACTGAGGGAAAACTTGCTGCTGTGCTCATCATACCTTCCTATTGGGGTCTCCCAACGAAGTGCTGCTGCACTCATCAAGCCTTTTTCTGGCGCTGTTACCGGGGAGGCTAAGGACGTCTTCACAAGGGGAGTCCTCCTCAAACTTTCTCTTTACTTTGTTTTTGGTTTGCTTAGTTTCTTTTGCTTGGTTTTGTTTGCCTCTTTTTTACCAAAAACTCCAAAAAAATTAGTTTAGTTTGGTTTGCTTTTTCTTATAAAAACACACAAAAATTAGTTCCTGCTCTAGTTGCTGCTGTTTTGGCCTGCTCCACTTTTGCCAAAATGAACTCTGCTGAGAACACCAAGTTGTGTGACTTCACTAGCACAAACAACAATGATTTCCTAAGCACTCCTATTGCTCCACCTGCTCCTGATGCTACCTTTTATGAAATTAAGCCTGCTTTGTTGAATCTTTTGATGAGAGAGCAATTTTCTGGTGCTAGATCTGATGATGTTGCTTCCCATCTCAATAAATTTGTTGAACTTTGTGAGATGCAAAAGTATAAGGATGTATATGGAGATATTATTAAGCTCAAGTTGTTTCCTTTCTCCTTGAGAGGAAAAGCTAAAGAATGGTTGATATCCTTGCCTAGAAATAGTATTGATTCTTGGATTAAGTGCAAAGATGCTTTTATTAGAAAGTACTTCCCTCCTGCTAAGATTATATCTATGAGAAGTGATATTATGAAATTTAAACAACTTGATAATGAACATGTTGCTCAAGCTTGGGAAAGAATGAAGTCTTTGGTTAAGAACTGTCCCACTCATGGACTTACTGCTTGGATGATTATCCAGACTTTTTATGCAGGTTTGAACTTCTCTTCAAGAAACCTATTGGATTCAGATGCTGGAGGTACCTTTATGACCATCACCTTGGGTGCTCCAAAAAAAGTCCTTGATAATATGATGGTTAATTATTCTGAATGGCACACTAAGAGAGCTCCACATGGTAAGAAGGTAAATTATGTTTAAGAAACCTCCTCTTTGAATGATAAGATTGATGTGATTATGGCTATGCTTGTTAATGGGAAAGCTCCTTTAGATCCAAATAATGTTCCCTTAGCCTCTTTGGTTGCTCAAGAAGAGCAAGTTGATGTGAACTTCATTAGAAACAATAATTTCAACAACAATGCCTATAGGAATAATTTTGGTAGTAACAACAATTATATGCCTTATCCTCCTTATAATGGCAATGTAGGAAATATGCCCTAGAGGCAATCATAGAGATGATTATATTTCTTATGTATCCATGAGTTATTGTAATGTTCCTTGAATATCCATATCAGGAAACTTGTATTGATTGGCAATTATGTGAATTGTTTGTGAAACTCTCTACTTGTATGGTTATTTAAGAGTTGTCCCTAGTCGGAGTTCATGTGAGGACACACGTGAATATTAGACTAGCACATTGATTGGTTGATGACTATGTTTCGCAAGTCATAGACATGGAGATGTCAAACCAATGATGTGGGCACATGTTATGAACATGGGGTTGGACTGACCCAACTTGAGACTGGCAATTTGTTGCAGCTCTCTCTCTCTACACATCGTGTACGTTTTGTCCTTAGACCTGAGATTGTCGCATGTACTTGATATGTGGATCGACTTACTTTGGGGCTATCAAACGCTACACCGTAACTGGGTAGTTATAAAGGTAGCTTTCAGGTTTGTCCTGAAGCATGCTGCAAGGCATGGTCAATCAAGATGGGATTTGCCCCTCTCTACTTGAGAAAGATATCTCTGGGCCCCTCGAGTGATCGGATCCAGAAATGCATGGCCATGCTACATAAGGTTAATAGTTAACCTAGTAAAGGGATTCCGAGTTACGGTATCGAGAAAGAGAGGTCATCTTGGATCTAGACCGAATATCGTGAGGCAAAGGGAAAGACATGTACTAAACCTTGTGATGGTTCGTCCGATATGATCTTTGTATGCGTTTAGGAGTTGGCACGTCTTGCTAGAGGCCGCTACCAACTATTGACAGAATAAGTGTATTCGTGTTATGTCTACACGTATATGAACCTATAGGGTCACACACTTAAGGGGCTGGAAGCGTAATGAGGATTGGATCCGAATTAGACCAGGCTTAGGCTACTAATGGGCTGCTAATGTAGAAGCCCACTAGGGACGCCTATATAAGAGGGGGTGGGGCGAGCTGACCAGGGTTAGACCTTAGACCATTCTCCTCAGCCGCCACTCCTCACACCTGTGTTGCACGCGCAGACCGAGCAGTCTGGCGTCTGACGCTTCCACCCTATACGTGTGGATACCTTGGAGGCGCTGCATCTGTGGCGTTTGGACGAGCCGTGCAAGGGGACTTGCTCGTGGGATGAGAACAAGGAGGAGACGTGGAATGTCTGCACTGCCTCGACGCGCTTCATCAATTCCGCAACTGCGCGTCTAGTGGTAATCCCGTGATATATGACAACAGTAATCCTGGTTTACGCGGTAGAATTTTTTTGATTTGCGCTAGTGTAGCCTACCTGTATCGCTTCAATGGTATCAGAGCTGATGCTGTTCAGTTATAGGTTCGGGATGTTTGCATATGGTGATATGCAGATTGATATGAATGATGTGATCATTTATATGGCGGTGGTTCAGGATTGATCTATGATCTTGCTTTCCGTGATCCGGATTCTGAGGTTGTCGAACGACTTACCGCTACCAGTCGGTTTCCGCCATCGGGGTAGACAGTGACACTTAAATCCTGATTGAATCACGCGAAGATCAATATGATTGATCGAATCAGAACCTAGATCTAAAATCGATGTACCGTGATCAAAGGAGTTTGATTGAATCGGGACAGGAGTCGGTTTATGGTAAATTTGATTTGACGATCAAAATCCTTCAAGAAAATTGCGCTGCCCCTTCGAACCCCGCAAGGGGAGACCCCCTAGACCCCCCTTAATCGTAGCCCCTTTTGTATCTCATTAAGGTAACTAGGTGCTGCGATGTCACATGATCCGGTAGAATGCAATTCTATGCACAACTTGTTTTTGCAGGATGTATGTGATCAGTATGGCCCATATATGTATGTGATGCATGTATGAAATTTTGCATGACCTGCGTGTCGTGAGTAGGGCAACACGGCTGGAGCCATATGTGCTGTCATTTATTGTAATGGCCTGCGTGCCAACTTGTGATGATCCTAATACTATGTAATTTTGATTACTAGCTGTCAGGAGTAATAGCTTGTATTAGTTCTTGGAGGACTCATCACTTGGAAGATGGCTCACATGGAACATGAAGATGGAGATCATCATGGTGGACAGGTTCTATGGCAATGGAGATCACCATGAGAAAATGGGTCATACTGTGTCACATCATGTGTGAATGCTATTCTTATGTGTTTTACTCTATGCATGCTTAGATGATAGAAGTAGAATGATCCCTCATAAAGTTTAAGTTAAACCATGCCCTCCCAACCAAACCTTGCACCATCCTATGCCCTGTACAATCGTTGGTGGGCCTATGAAAATAGGGTGCCGCGGTTTTCCATGGCTGGATGGGTTTGTATCGGATACCTACACGCATAAGGGTTGGTGAGCTTGACAAGGTCATCTTAACAGTTAAGGTCCTTGGGGCACAAAGGTTGGGCGCCTAGTTTTTACATAGAGATGTCACCCAACAACAAGAGGCATATGTGATATGATTAGCAAGTGTTGCTTACCGATTTACCTTGTCTTCTAGCAGTGATGCTAAAGCTCACTAGTCGACTTGTTAATTGTGGATCTTGAATCACTTAGTATCAATAGAGGGATATTGATTTAAGTGGGAGTATATGCTATTAAATTGTTGAATATGTTTTACTCTTTCATGGTTACATGGCTTAGTATTTTGCATGTTTTTTGTTGTAGATCAATGGCACCGAACACTACATCACCTTTTTCTTTGCGTTCGATTCTTGACAAAGATAAACTTAATGGAACAAACTATATAGACCGGGTTCGTAACCTGAGAATTGTTCTCAGGTCTGATAAAAAGGAAACGGTTCTGGATACCCCAATCCCCGATGAACCTGCTGATAATGCATCTTCCGCCCTAAAGAATGCCTACAAGAGAGCATGTGATGATTCTCTTGAGGTTAGCTGCCTTATGCTTGCATGCATGGAACCTGAACTCCAAAAGAAGTTTGAGGATCAGGATGCGTACGACATGATCGTTGCGCTTAAGGACATGTTCCAAGATCAGGCAAGGACTGAGAGGTACAATGTTGCCAAGTCCTTTGTCGAATGCAAGCTAGCAGAGGGAGCAGCTGTAGGCCCCCATGTGATCAAAATGGTTGGTTACAGTCAGACTTTGGAAAAGATTGGTTTTCCACTAGGCCAAGAGTTGTCCACTGACTTCATTTTGGAGTCTCTTCCATCCAGCTATTGGCAGTTCATTTCGAACTACCATATGCATGGGGTGGAGAAGGTCCTTAATGAGTTATGCGGGATGCTAAAAACAGCAGAAAGTGACATGAAGAAGTGTGCACGGCATAGCCATGTGATGGCTGTGCAGAACAAGCCTAGCTTCAAGAAAAATGGTACTTCTTGGAAGAAGAAGGGCAAGGCTAAGGATACGATCCCTAAACCTGCACCCAAGCAAAAGGCTGGACCTGTAGAAGACACTGAGTGCTTCTTTTGTCATGAACATGGCCACTGGAAGAGAAACTGCAGCAACTACCAGGCTTCTTTGAAGAAGAGTGGAAGTAAGAGTACTTCCCACTCAGGTACGCTTGTTGTAAATGTTGTGGACATTCTTCTCGCTGATTCCTATGTTAACTCTTGGGTATTTGATACCGGATCGGTAGCTCATATTTGCAATTCGATGCAGGGGATAATAAGGACTAGAGAAGTGCAGAAAGGCGAAGTGGATTTTCGTGTCGGAAATAAAGCAAGGGTTGTTGCATTGTTCGTCGATGTCATGCAATTTCACCTTCTGTCAGGATTTATTATGGAGTTGAATAATTGTTATTACATTCCTAGTATGGGTCGAAACATTTTATCACCTTCATGTTTGATGAGGGATGCTTATTCATTTGCGAGTGCAAACAATGGTTGTGTAATCTCTAAGAATGATATGTTTATGGCTAGTGCTCCCATTGTGAATGGGTTATTTATTTTAAATCTTGATGATGCATCTGTTTAAAATGTTAGTGCTAAAAGGCTTCAGCCTAATGATTTGAGTCCTACCTATTTATGGCATTGTCGTTTGGGGCATATAAGTGAAAAGCGCATGAAGAATCTCCATGGTGATGGTCTTCTAACTTCGTTTGATTTTGAATCATACGAGACATGTCAAGCTTGTTTACATGGAAAGATGACCAAGTCACCTTTTTTCGGGTTTACCCGAGAGAGCGACAGACTTGTTGGAACTCATACATACTGATGTATGTGGACCAATGAGCACGACAGCCAAAGGAGGATATCACTACTTCATTACTTTTACTGATGATTTCAGTAGATATGGTATGTCTACTTGATGAGGCATAAGTATGAAACTTTTGAAAAGTTCAAGGAGTTTTAGAGTGAAGTAGAGAATCAACGTGGCAAGAAAATAAAGGCCTTGCGATCTGATCGTGGAGGTGAATATTTGAGTCACGAGTTTAGCGATCATCTTAAGAGTTGCGGAATTGTTCCACAACTTACGCCGCCCGGAACGCCTCAAAGGAACGGGGTCTTCGAACGGCGTAATCGAACTTTGTTGGACATGGTTCGATCGATGATGAGCCAGTCGGATTTTCCATTGTCATTTTGGGGTTACGCTCTAGAAACGGCAGCTTTAACACTTAATAGGGTACCATCTAAATCCGTAGTTAAGACACCATATGAGATGTGGACTGGAAAGAATCCCAGTTTGTCTTTTCTAAAGATTTGGGGTTGTGATGCATTTGTCAAGCGACTTCAGTCGGACAAGCTAACACCCAAGTCGGATAAGTGCATTTTCGTGGGATATCCGAGGGAAACCTTAGGGTATTACTTCTACAATCGAGAAGAGGGCAAAGTGTTTGTCGCTCATAGCGGTGTTTTCCTAGAAAAAGAGTTTCTCACAAAGGGAACGAGTGGAAGGTTGGTGTGACTTGAAGAAGTTCAAGATGAGCCAGTTGGGGATGCTTCTACAAGTGATGCTATTGTAGCAGAACAAGTTGAGGAACCCGAGGCAACAGAAGCACCATAACCACGAAGGTCGGCTAGGCTCCACGAAGCGCGGGAATTATTATTGTTAGACAATGATGAGCCTGCGACCAATGCAGAAGCAATGGTGGACCCAGACACTGAGAAATGGCTGATCTCCATGAGATCCGAGATAGAGTCCATGGGAGACAATCAAGTTTGGAACTTGGTTGACCTGCCTGATGGTTTTAAAGCCATCGAGTGCAAATGGATCTATAAGAAGAAGTTTATATGGATGGAAATGTTCACATCCATAAAGCTCGACTTGTTGCAAAAGGTTTTCAACAAGTTCAAGGAGTTGACTACGATGAGACTTTATCACCCGTAGCGATGCTTAAATCTATACGGATAATTCTAGCCATTGCTGCACATTTCGACTATGAAATATGGCAGATGGATGTCAAGACGGCTTTCCTAAATGGAATCCTAACTAAGGACGTGTATATGATGCAGCCCGAAGGTTTTGTCGATCCAAACAATGCTGGAAAGGTATGCAAACTTCTAAAGTCCATTTATGGGCTGAAGCAAGCATCTCGGAGTTGGAACATTCGATTTGATGAAGTTGTAAAGGAGTTTGGCTTCATCAAAAACGAACAAGAACCTTGTGTTTACAAGAAGGAAAGTGGGAGAGCACATGTATTTCTAATCTTATATGTAGATGCCATATTGCTGATTGGAAATGACATTCCTATGCTCGAGTCTGTTAAGACCTCATTGAAAAATAGTTTTTCGATGAATGACTTGGGAGAAGCGGCATATATTCTGAGCATCAAGATCTATAGAGATAGATCAAGAAGGATAATTGGATTAAGCCAGAGTACATACATTGACAAAGTGTTGAAATGGTTCAGCATGGAAGAGGCTAAGAAAGGGTTCTTGCCCATGTCTCATGGCATAAAACTTAGCAAGACTCAGTGCCCTTTGACTACTGATGAGCGTGAGCGCATGAGCAGGATTCCATATGCTTCGGCTATTGGATCCATCATGTATGCAATGATATGTACTCGCCCAGATGTTTCCTATGCTCTAAGTGTTACGAGCAGATATCAGGCTGATCCAGGTGAAGGTCACTGGACAACGGTAAAGAACATCCTTAAGTACTTGAGAAGGACTAAGGATGTGTTCCTAGTTTATGGAGGTGAGGATGAACTCAGTGTAAGGGGTTACACAGATGCGAGTTACCTTAACGACTCAAATGATTCCAGATCGCAATCTGGTTATGTGTTTGTCATGAATGGTGGTGCTGTGAGTTGGAAAAGTTCCAAGCAAGGTACGGTGGCCTCCTCTTCAACAAAAGCTGAATATATTGCCGCCTCGGAGGCTGCAAAGGAAGCTATTTGGATTAGGAGTTTGCTAATCGCTCTTGGTGTGGTTCAGGGCGCGTCCAATCCCATGGACGTTTATTGTGACAACAATGGTGCTATTGCACAAGCCAAGGAACCTAGACAGCACCAGAAGAACAAACATATTCGCATGTGTTACCATCCGATTCGAGAGTTCGTTGAGGATGGTAGTGTCATGATATGCAAAATACATACGGACTCAAATGTTGCTGATCCTTTTACAAAGCCATTCCCGCAGCCTGCACATGAGGCGCACGCAAGAGCAATAGGTATTAGATACAATCTAGATTGACTCTAGTGCAAGTGGGAGACTAAAGGAAATATGCCCTAGAGGCAATCATAGAGATGATTATATTTCTTATGTATCCATGATTTATTGTAATGTTCCTTGAATATCCATATCAGGCAACTTGTATTGATTGGCAATTATGTGAATTGTTTGTGAAACTCTTTACTTGTATGGTTATTTAAGAGTTGTCCCTAGTCAGAGTTCATGTGAGGACACACGTGAATATTAGACTAGCACATCGATTGGTTGATGACTATGTTTCGCTAGTCATAGACATGGAGATGTCAAACCAATGATGTGGGCACATGTTATTAACATGGGGTTGGACTGACCCAACTTGAGACTGACAATTTGTTGCATCTCTCTCTCTACACATCGTGTACATTTTGTCCTTAGAACTGAGATTGTCGCATGTACTTGAGATGTGACGACCTACTTTGGGGCTATCAAACGCTGCACCGTAACTGGGTAGTTATAAAGGTAGCTTTCGGGTTTGTCCTGAAGCATGCTGCAAGCCATGGTCAATTAAGATGGGATTTGCCCCTCTCTACTTGAGAGAGATATCTCTGGGCCCCTCGAGTGATCGGATCCAGAAATGCATGGCCATGCTACATAAGGTTAATAGTTAACCTAGTAAATGGATTCCGAGTTACGGTATCGAGAAAGAGAGGTCAGCTTGGAGCTAGACCGAATATCGTGAGGCAAAGGAAAAGACATGTACTAAACCTTGTGATGGTTCGTCCGATATGATCTTTGTATGCGTTTAGGAGTTGGCACGTCTTGCTAGAGGCCGCTACCAACTATTGACAGAATAAGTGTATTCGTGTGTAAGATCCCTCCTTTGTAAAGGAAAGGATCCCTGTGATTGCAATGCTAGTCCCTGGATCAATGCTAGCATCCACAATTTAAGATGAAGTACACAGATACAAAGGTCGTTTATTACATTCATTCCAGAGATAAAACATAGTCTTTTACAACTCAGGGCCAAAGGCCTAATACAAGAGTTTAAGGAATAAGTAAATAAACATAAGTCCTCATCTTCATGTGCCACAGGCAAGCATGTTGAGTGTAGACTCATGACTCCTACTCATCATCGGAGTAACCTGCAACATCACAAGTTACAGCCACAGAGGGTCAATACTTTGGAATAGTATTGGCAAGTGATACCTTAGTAAATTTTAGGTGGACTCTATTACTATATGCATTTTGGCTAAGTGTAGCTTGGCTTGCTTTGCTCAAAAATAGACTTTTCCTATTAGTTGAAATCACTAAGTTTTTCTTTGTCAAAAGCTTCCCAAGAAACCACCAATAGACATTGGGGTCCTTCACCCTTGTTCACCCACAAGTTTTACTTAGAAGTTGGAGTGATGAGATTCTTGTAGCTTCCATGTCTTGATGCTCAAGTTGTCCATTGCCATGGACTTGGCTAAGTACTTAGATTTTCCATCTGCACAGGTTGTGCACTTTCCCCACCAGACTTGGTTTCCCAAGACAGGACCTTTCAGAAGCCTTTCCTTAGTCAAATGGACGCGTTCCAACCTATCATTCCCACTACCACCAACTGTCCAAGTGACTAAGTTCTAGCAACCTATATGATCATGGCAGAGCCCATATTGCCAAGTGGTTGCACTGTAAGCTTTCTCAACACTTGGCCTCCAAATACCTTTGTGCCTGGGTGGCATACCACAAGTGAGATACACAAGCCAAATCCATGGCCTTGTGTAACCACTCAACCAAAAACCACCATTCAAGTCCCATTCCACCCAGGAAGTTCATTGACTTAGTTGTTTTATTAAGAAAAGCATGAGTCCCAAAGGACTTAGAATTATTTCACCATAGCATGTACTTCCTTTGCCAACCCTTGTTTTCTACTAGCTAGGCTAAGCATGACATAGTATCTTAACTTAGGAAAATTCCCTAGCAATTCTACAACTACATAGGATTTTCCAACTTAGCATTTGGCAAAAGTAGCATGCAAGACTTAGCAAAAATAATTCTAATGCTTAACCAAAATAAAGGGTGGAAATATCATGAAGTATCACTTGCCTTGGTAATGGGGAGAGTAGCACTCTTCACAATCACAGTCACTAGCAAATTCTACACAAAAATTTGTAGCATACAATTACACACAATTTATATACAATCAAAAATATGAATGCATGCATGCAAGAAATTACTAAGTGATGATTTTGAAAACTCTACCAAGCAAGTGCATGATACATAAACATAACAAGTCCCTAAATTTGCTAACTAAAATTATTTAGCCCTAAAACAATTTGCTAAACAAAACTATACTCAAAATGGACCTAAACATGTTTCTGCATACAAAATCATTTTAACAGATACTATTTGTTAAACACATTGCAGATTCAGAAAGGCCTTGATTCGCTGATTCCAACGGTATAAATTTTGCAAAATTCTAACGTGGGAAACTCATGTTATAGCCTTTTGAAAATTTGATCTAAATCTGGTTTGAATTTCTGTTTTTGAATCAGCCCTAGCCATGCGTCGCAATATTACTGGCGCGTACCGATTCGCGCGGATCGGCAGACGCAGACCGCAGGATCTAAATAAATCACACGGTCCTGAACGCGTACCTCTTCGCTGTTAAGTGATTCTATCCTGTCGCTTGGATCTAGATCTAACGGTGCTCGAGCACGCGACCATGTCCTGGCGGCGCGCGGCGTCAGCGAGCGGCGGAGCGCTCTGTCTACGGCGGCGCTAGCGTTTCAGGTTGCGTGCGAGAGGGAGAAGGGTCATACCTGAACCGCAGGAGGCTGCTGATGCTCAAGGTAGCGTTGGTTTGCGAAGGGGTGCGCGGAAACGGTCTCTGGAGCTCGTCGGAGTTGCGGGCGGCGTCGGTAGCTTGCAGTCGTGGTCCTTGCCGAGGTTTGGTGTTGCCCTAGCACGAACCAGTGGCATCAGGATTTGCGCAAGACATAGGCGAACAAGCTCGCGTGAAAGAGGGGGAAAGGGGCGCTCGGGTTTTACCTTAATTGGTCGCCGGAGTTTATCGGCGGCGCAGGTGGTTTCGGTCGCGAACGGAGACGACGACCTGGGTCACGAGCAGGCAAAAGGAAGGTATCAGCGTAAGCGCGAGATCATTCCGAACATCCTCGTTTAAACCAGAGAGAGAGGGATGGTCGAGGCGCACCGTAATTGGCCGCCGGAGTTGTCGGTACTGCGGGGTTTCGAGGGCAATTGTGTGCAGCCTGGTGGCGGAGTGAGCGAGGAGAGGGGGGGGAATGCTTGTGGGGCAGAGGGGTTTAAGTAAGCCTAGGGGCGACAGGAAACGCTTGCGGAATAATGGGCAATTATGCCGCGCCATTACCGGCCTTGACAGCAGCAGCGACGTGGTCGCGGGAGTGGTTTGGGGAAGACGAGGGTGACGTGGACGGGGCCCGCTGGTCAAATAAATAAATGTAAGGGTGGGTCCGCGTCGGGCTGAATGGGTGTGCTCGCGCGTGAGGGAGGAAAAGAGATGCCCCGGGTGGGCTTGCTGGGCCTGCTCTATTGCTGGGCTAAAATGGCAGCGCTCGGCCTTTTCTATTTGTTTGCTTCTTTTCTTTTTCTAAAACGATTTTCTGAATTGGTTTTGATATGAATTCAAACTCTTTTTGAATTCAAACTTTTTTTGGGTTTTTGCAGGGTGCAGTAGTCTCCAATTTAGGCACACAAACAGGTGGTTTGCTAAGTAAGGGCTTGGTCAAGCTTGGGGATCAAAATAACAGAGACTAGGCATTTGGTTTGCAAAAATTAAAAAATGGTTTTTGAATCTATTTCAAATTTGAAAACCTTGGTTTAAATTCTACACTCAATCTATCCTCATAGAAGGCAAGCAACCAAGTTTCTAAACTTTCAAATTTTCAAATGATGATGGCCATTTGAATTTAATCTGCTCACATAAAATCATAGCACCATGTGCCTCTGTTTTCTGAAATGAGTTTGAATTTTTACCTCAAATTTATATGCATGCATGAATGATATGCAAACTTTGAAATTATGATTTTAGGGATGTTACAAATCTAACCCCCTTAAGGTGAATCTCGCCCTCGAGATTCGGATTGGCTAGCAAATAGGTGAGGGTGGTCTTTCCGAAGATCATCTTCTCTTTCCCATGTTG
Organism: Avena insularis; assembly: GCA_023614405.1. Classification (NCBI taxonomy): domain Eukaryota; kingdom Viridiplantae; phylum Streptophyta; class Magnoliopsida; order Poales; family Poaceae; genus Avena; species Avena insularis. Next base: position 48,616,019 of record CM042687.1, on the reverse strand, counting down.
CTTCCTCTTCGGTATGATGGTTCCATTGCACTTTTCAAAACTTGATAGTCTTTGTTCTTGTGACTCTTTCTGCCGTCTCAAGAATCTTGATAGGCTTTTCTTCATAAGTGAGATCACTTTCTAGTTGAACTTCTTCCAAAGGTATGGTATCCTTCAAAGAAGATTCTTCCATTTCTGGGTGACATTTCTTAAGCTGACTCACATGAAATACATTATGGACTGCTGATAAAGATGCTGGCAGTTCAATTTCATAAGCCACTTCTCCCTTGCGACTCAGAATCTTGAATGGCCCAACATATCTTGGTGCCAACTTTCCTTTGACTCCGAATCTTTTCACTCCCCGGAGTGGTGATACTCTAAGGTAGGATCTATCACCGACTTCGTAGGTGACCTCTCTACGCTTAGGATCTGCGTAGCTTTTTTGTCGGGACTGTGCTATCTTCAACCTGTCCTTAACCAATTTGACTTTCTCTTCGGCTTCTTTGATAAGATCCGGCCCAAATAAACTCCTTTCACCCACACCATTCCATAATAATGGGGTGGTACACTTTCTTCCATAGAGAAACTCAAACGGTGCCATCTCAATGCTGGCTTGATAGCTGTTGTTATAAGAAAATTCTGCGTAAGGCAGACTTTCATCCCAACTTGCTCCATAATCTAGGGCACATGCCCTCAACATGTCTTCCAGAATTTGATTAGTCCTTTCAGTTTGTCCATCGGTTTGAGGATGAAAAGCATTGAATTCCAACCTCGTTCCCAATGACTCATGTAGCTGTCTCCAAAAATGGGAAGTGAATTGGGTTCCCCTATCGGACACAATACTCTTAGGCACACCGTGAAGGCATACAATTCTACTCATGTAGATTTTGGCTAACTTGGCACTTGTATAAGTTGTCTTCACGGGTATGAAATGGGCCACTTTAGTTAAGCGATCCACTACTACCCATATGGAATCATATCCTGATCTGGTCCTTGGTAATCCGGTAATGAAATCCATACCAATCTTGTCCCATTTCCAATCAGGAATAGGTAGTGGTTGAAGCAGACCTGCGGGTTTCTGATGCTCCGCTTTTACTCTACTACACACATCACACAAAGCAATATGTTCGGCGATGTCTCTCTTGAGATTGTTCCACCAAAATCTTTCTTTCATGTCCATATACATTTTGGTGTTACCCGGATGAATAGAATACGGAGAGTTGTGGGCTTCTTGTAAAATCAGTTTCCGCATTTCCGGATCTTGTGGAACACAAATACGTTTCCCATGCCATAAAGTACCTTGTTCGTCCACATGGAAATTTTTAGCTTTCCCCTGGCTAATATTCACCTTAATCTCTTCAATTTCTTTATCAGTCTTTTGAGCTTCTCGAATCTTGTCCAACAAAGTGGGTTGGACTTCTAAAGACATGAGATGTCCTTCAGGCACAATCTCCAATCTGAGTTCTTTGAATTGCTTACACACATCATCTGGCAATTCTCCTTTGGTAAGGCCATTTACAAATACCTTACGACTTAGAGCATCCGCTACAACGTTTACTTTACCGGGGTGGTATTGCAAACTTAAGTCGTAATCTTTGATAAGCTCTAACCATCTTCTTTGTCTCATATTGATTTCCTTCTGGGTGAAGATATATTTCAAACTCTTGTGATCGGTAAACACTTCACAACGCTTTCCCAAAAGGTAATGTATCCATGTTTTAAGTGCATGGACGACAGAGGCTAACTCCAAATCATGAGTAGGATAGTTTACTTCATGAGTTTTGAGTTGTCTTGAGGCATAGGCCACAACTTTACCGTCTTGCATAAGCACGGCTCCCAAACCTTGATGAGACGCATCACAATATACTTGGAAATCCTTTTCCAAATCTGGCAGACATAGAACCGGTGCTGTCACAAGTCTCTTCTTCAATTCTTGAAAGCTGACCTCACAACCTTCAGACCAAACAAACTTTTTATCTTTCTTTAACAATTCAGTCATGGGCTTAGCAACTTTTGAGAAATTCTCAATGAATCTTCTGTAGTAACCTGCTAAGCCAAGGAAACTGCGAACTTCTTTCACATTTTTGGGAGATTCCCATTCTGTCACAGCTGACACTTTAGCAGGATCAACTGCTACACCATCCTTTGTCATAACATGACCAAGAAAACCAACTTCCTCTAACCAGAACTCACACTTGCTGAATTTGGCATAAAGTTTATGTTCTCTCAACTTCTCAAGTATCAAGCATAAGTGTCCTTCATGTTCTTCTTTGCTCTTAGAGTAAACTAAGATGTCATCGATGAAAACGACAACGAACTTGTCGAGAAATTCCATGAACACCTTGTTCATCATATTCATGAAGTATGCTAGAGCATTGGTTAAGCCGAATGGCATTAAGGTATACTCATATAATCCATACCTTGTGGTAAATGCTGTTTTAGGTATGTCTTGCTCTCTTATCTTGAGTTGAAAATAGCCCGACCGGAGATCAATCTTCGAGAACACACAAGCTCCCTCTAGCTGATCAAACAAGTCATTGATCTTTGGCAAAGGATATTTGTTCTTGATAGTTACCTCGTTGAGTGAACGGTAATCTATGCATAACCTTTGGCTTCTATCTTTCTTCTCCACGAACAATACTGGGGCTCCCCAAGATGAAGAACTTGGTTGGATAAATCCTTTCTGCAACTATTCGCCTAGTTGCTTCTTGAGCTCTTTCAGTTCATCAACTGACATTTTGTATGGTCTTTTTGCTATTGGTCCAGAACCTGGTAACAGATCTATCAGAAATTCCACATCTCTATCTGGTGGCATTCCTGGCAATTCTTCCGGAAATACATCCGGATATTCACATACAATTGGCACACTGTCCAAGCTAATCCCCTTAAGAGAATTTAGCATACTCTTCTTTGCTCCAAAGCTGGTCTTGAATCTGATCCTTTTATTATCCGGAGTTGTGAGTGAGACGGTATGGCTGGCACAATCTATCACTCCTTTGTACTTAGTCATCCAGTCCATTCCCAGAATGACATCCAAACCTTGGGAGTTCAATATTATCAAGTTAACAGGAAACCTATACTTCCCGAATTCTTGACTAGGTCATGGCATCCCGAATTCACTATCATTTCTCCACCAGGAGAACTTACTTTTATAGGACACCCAATAGTTTCTACCGGTAGTTCATTTCTTTCAACAAATGCTCTTGATATGAATGAATGAGATGCACCAGTATCAAAGAGTACAAATGCTGGAATGGAATTGAGTCTGAACTTACCAGCTACAGCATCAGGCTCCTCATAGACCTCCTCCACATTGACGTGGTTAACCTGTCCTTTCTGAAAAGGATTGGGCTTGTTAGGTCCTTCAACTTTCTTCTCAGGGCACTCATTAGCATAATGCCCCAGCTTCTTGCATTTGAAGCACTCAACCTGACTGATGTCTCTTTTGGCAGGCTGACCTCCACTTCCACTACCATTCCCACTGTGGTGGCTCTTGTGTCCACTCTTGTGGTTCTTGTACTTGTCATTGTCATGACTGCGGTGATGCTTGTTGTCATGATGGTTGTGGTCGTGGTGCTTGTTGAATTTCCCATGCTTATGGGATCCCGAGCTTCCACTGTCATCAAAATGAGATCGCTTGTGAGACGATCCCGAGCTGTGCTTGTCGGAGTGTTTCCTCTTCCTACTCTCGACTTGCTTCATTTTATTCTCCAAAATAGCAGCCTTGTCACACAGAGACTGATAAGTTGGAACATATGCCACAGACAACTATAAGTTTAGCTCATCGTTCAAGCCCTCCAGAAACTTTTCCTTTCTTTTCGCATCTGTGTCAACCTCATCCGGTGCATAGCGCGCCAGATTGTTGAACTCTTCAATATATTCAGCCACGCTGCCGTGGCGCTGCTTTAGGTTGTGAAACTCCTTCTTTTTCAGGCTCATCATCCCTGATGAGATATGAGCAGTGCGAAAGCCATCTTCAAAGATAGCCCAAGTCACCTCATCTAAAGGAGTGGTGATTTGGAAGTTGTCCCACCATGTGGCGGCTGGTCCTTCCAAGAGATGCGCTGCGAACCTGACTTTTTCCGCATCCGTGCAGCCCACGGTCACTAAGTCTTTGTTCACAGAACATAGCCAGTCATTGGCCACCATGGGATCAGTCGTCCCTGAAAACTTAGCTGGCCTCAGACGTAGAAATCTGGTGAGCATATCAAAACCCGGAGGGTTGTTGTTGTTATTGTTGTTGTTGTTGTTGGGGTTGTTGTTGTTGTTATTCTGGTTTTGAATGAATGTTGTCATCATTTGCATAAGCTGTGTTTGCGCATTCATCATTTGTTGCATTTCCGGGGTGATGTTGTTGGGGTTGGGGTTTGCGCGACGGGGAGGCATCTGTGGTTTGTTCAAACAGAGATAAGAATGAGATACCCATACATGATTTATGCACATTACATCACATAAGCAAACACATAGCATGCAACACAAGGATAAAAGTTCAACAACCAGATAACAGAGTCTCAAAGTAAAAACACACAAGTGGCAAGCCATCCACATGTCAGATGGTCCAATAATAAGTTCACAAATAACAAGTATGATAATAAAAGATAACCGAGTAGTCAAGTCTACTCATCAGCATCAATCTCCTCCTCAACAAAAGTAAGACCTGCGTTCTCCATCGCGGTCTTGTTGTCCTCAATGGTAGTGGTCAAGGACTCGATCTTGGTCTTGAGAGACCTTTTTTGGGAGCGAAGCCTCTCAATCACCATCTGCTGCTGCTCTAGCTCGAAATCCTTGGACTTCAGTTCCTCGGTCATGTCCCGGATCCTCTTGTTCCTATCCTGGACGCGTTTCTCCTGACTCTTGAACTTGCGGTCCTGGGTCTCGAACTTTGCCTCCATTTCTTTGGCTATCTCGTCCTGCTGTGCGAAAAGCTGGTCCTTCTCGCGAAGCTGCACCTAGAGCTCGTCATTGTTGAGCATGGCGTTGGTCCTGTCCGTGTCCACGTGCCTAATAAGAGACTCTAAGTCCTGGAGATAGAGACGTATCGGCTCTGCTGCGTCCCTCGAGTCGTCCTCAAAGTCGATGGACTCTCCGTCGTCATCACGTCTTCCGAAGACGTGGAAGTGGGTGCCCCTAACCTGTCGGGAGTGACGGCCTAACAGACGTCCTATCAGGTCCTGCATGACGACCTCCATGCCTCTCTCCCGGTCATCGTGCATAAGATTGAAGACGATGGCCTCCGCAGTAGGCTCCGTCTGGCGTCCGGGCTGGTTCACCTTGAAGCCCCAGAGGTCCTTCCTCTCGAACTTGGTGAGTGGGTGCACCATAATGGTGGGAAGAGGGAGATTGAGCAAAGTGGTAAGCTCAATGATACGAGGACCAAATCGGGTACCCTGGAACTCCTCAACAGTGCTGATGGTAATAGGCATCTATTTATAAAATAGAAAAGTTAGGACAACACAATTTAAGATAAACAAACATTTCATACATATCCTTGGAACACAAAATTACACAAGTCATGCATACATAATTTCCATTACATCAATCAAGGTCCAAACTTATTTAAGGTATCATTTTGAAAAATAAGGTGATAGGTGGTGGTCCAACTAACGAAGTGCGTTCACAATCCTATCTCACTGGATCTGGTGGCTAACACAATGTTCCTAGAGGCAATCCACCTATCTTGTTCACATGATTCCATCACTAAGTCTATTATATCACCCCTTAAGTTTTGGTTGGTGGCTTCCAACTCTTGGGTAAGTTCCTTCTCTTTCTCTAAGTCTTTTTGGAGGTTGAGCATTCTGCACTTGACTCTAGCACTAAGTTCTTTGATAGTCCTCCAAGCTGCTTCTCTGGCTGACTCAAAGAATGTGGTGTGCATTACAGTGTTGGTGTACATGCAGAAGCCTCTTTCTTTATGGTTGTCTTCCTTGTTTTTGTACAAGTGAAGTTGCACCCACTAGTACTCCACTCCTTCATCCATCACTGGAAAGCCCTTGTACACAGCTGCACCATGTGCTTCCATTGCCACCATGAGGTCCTTGAGAATTTTGGGAAACTCAGTTTCACACTCCAAGGTCATGGTCATGAGTGGTCCTTTCTTCACGGCTTCGTTGATGGAGTTCATCTACAAATAGAGATGAGAATGAGAAGATTAGAAAAGTTTACGAGAAGAATAGACAAGTGTAGAAGTAGTTAAAAATTTTCCTTAGTGGTTTCCAATCCTAGGGTCATAATCCTACAGGCAACACAGTGCTCTGATACCATCTGTAAGATCCCTCCTTTGTAAAGGAAAGGATCCCTGTGATTGCAATGCTAGTCCCTGGATCAATGCTAGCATCCACAGTTTAAGATGAAGTACACAGATACAAAGGTCGTTTATTACATTCATTCCAGAGATAAAACATAGTCTTTTACAACTCAGGGCCAAAGGCCTAATACAAGAGTTTAAGGAATAAGTAAATAAACATAAGTCCTCATCTTCATGTGCCACAGGCAAGCATGTTGAGTGTAGACTCATGACTCCTACTCATCATCGGAGTAACCTGCAACATCACAAGTTACAGTCACAGAGGGTCAATACTTTGGAATAGTATTGGCAAGTGATACCTTAGTAAATTTTAGGTGGACTCTAATACTATATGCATTTTGGCTAAGTGTAGCTTGGCTTGCTTTGCTCAAAAATAGACTTTTCCTATTAGTTGAAATCACTAAGTTTTTCTTTGTCAAAAGCTTCCCAAGAAACCACCAATAGACATTGGGGTCCTACACCCTTGTTCACCCACAAGTTTTACTTAGAAGTTGGAGTGATGAGATTCTTGTAGCTTCCATGTCTTGATGCTCAAGTTGTCCATTGCCATGGACTTGGCTAAGTACTTAGATTTTCCATCTGCACAGGTTGTGCACTTCCCCACCAGACTTGGTTTCCCAAGACAGGACCTTTCAGAAGCCTTTCCTTAGTCAAATGGACGCGTTCCAACCTATCATTCCCACTACCACCAACTGTCCAAGTGACTAAGTTCTAGCAACCTATATGATCATGGCAGAGCCCATATTGCCAAGTGGTTGCACTGTAAGCTTTCTCAACACTTGGCCTCCAAATCCCTTTGTGCCTGGGTGGCATACCACAAGTGAGATACACAAGCCAAATCCATGGCCTTGTGTAACCACTCAACCAAAAACCACCATTCAAGTCCCATTCCACCCAGGAAGTTCATTGACTTAGTTGTTTTATTAAGAAAAGCATGAGTCCCAAAGGACTTAGAATTATTTCACCATAGCATGTACTTACTTTGCCAACCCTTGTTTTCTACTAGCTAGGCTAAGCATGGCATAGTATCTTAACTTAGGAAAATTCCCTAGCAATTCTACAATTCTACAACTACATAGGATTTCCCAACTTAGCATTTGGCAAAAGTAGCATGCAAGACTTAGCAAAAATAATTCTAATTCTTAACCAAAATAAAGGGTGGAAATATCATGAAGTATCACTTGCCCTGGTAATGGGGAGAGTAGCACTCTTCAAAATCACAGTCACTAGCAAAATCTACACAAAAATTTGTAGCATACAATTACACACAATTTATATACAATCAAAAATATGAATGCATGCATGCAAGAAATTACTAAGTGATGATTTTGAAAACTCTACCAAGCAAGTGCATGATACAGAAACATAACAAGTCCCTAAATTTGCTAACTAAACTTATTTAGCCCTAAAACAATTTGCTAAACAAAACTATACTCAAAATGGACCTAAACATGTTTATGCATACAAAATCATTTTAACAGATACTATTTGTTAAACACATTGCAGATTCAGAAAGGTCTTGATTCACTGATTCCAACGGTATAAAGTTTGCAAAATTCTAACATGGGAAACTCAAGTTATAGCCTTTTGAAAATTTGATCTAAATCTGGTTTGAATTTCTGTTTTTGAATCAGCCCTAGCCACGCGTCGCAATATTACTAGCGCGTACCGATTCACGCGGATCGGTAGACGCAGACCGCAGGATCTAAATAAATCGCACGGTCCTGAACGCGTACCTCTTCGCTGTTAAGTGATTCTATCCTGTCGCTTGGATCTAGATCTAACGGTGCTCGAGCACGCGACCATGTCCTGGCGGCGCGCGGCATCAGCGAGCGGAGGAGCGCTCTGTCTACGGTGGCGCTAGCGTTTCAGGTCGTGTGCGAGAGGGAGAAGGGTCATACCTGAACCGCAGGAGGCTGCTGATGCTCAAGGTAGCGTTGGTTTGCGAAGGGGTGCGCGGAAACGGTCTCTGGAGCTCGTCGGAGTTGCGGGCGGTGTTGGTAGCTTACAGTCGTGGTCCTTGCCGAGGTTTGGCGTCGCCCTAGCACGAACCAGTGGCATCAGGATTTGCGCAAGACATAGGCGAACAAGCTCGCGTGAAAGAGGGGGCAAGGGGCGCTCGGGTTTTACCTTAATTGGTCGCCGGAGTTTATCAGCGGCGCAGGTGGTTTCGGTCGCGAACGGAGACGACGACCTGGGTCACGAGCAGGCAAAAGGAAGGTATCAGCGTAAGCGCGAGATCATTCCGAACATCCTCGTTTGAACCAGAGAGAGAGGGGTGGTCGAGGCTCACCGTAATTGGCCGCCGGAGTTGTCGGTACTGCGGGGTTTCGAGGGCAATTGCGCGCAGCCTGGTGGCGGAGTGAGCGAGGAGAGGGGGGAAATGCTTGCGGGGCAGAGGGGTTTAAGTAAGCCTAGGTGCGACAGGAAACGCTTGCGGAATAATGGGCAATTACACCGTGCCATTACCGGCCTTGACAGCAGCAGCGACGTGGTCGCGGGCGTGGTTTGGGGAAGACGAGGGTGACGTGGACGGGGCCCGCTGGTCAGCGAAATAAACAGAAGGGGCGTGGGGTCTGGCTGTCAGTGGCTGAATGGGTGTGCTCGCGCGTGAGAGAAGAAAAGAGATGCCCCGGGTGGGCTTGCTGGGCCTGCTCCGTTGCTGGGCTAAAATGGCAGCGCTCGGCCTTTTCTATTTGTTTGCTTCTTTTCTTTTTCTGAAACGATTTTCTGAATTGGTTTTGATATGAATTCAAACTCTTTTTGAATTCAAACTTTTTCTGGGTTTTTGCAGGGTGCAGTAGTCTCCAATTTAGGCACACAAACAGGTGGTTTGCTAAGTAAGGGCTTGGTCAAGCTTGGGGATCAAAATAACAGAGACTAGGCATTTGGTTTGCAAAAATTAAAAAATGGTTTTTGAATCTATTTCAAATTTGAAAACCTTGGTTTAAATTCTACACTCAATCTATCCTCATAGAAGGCAAGCAACCAAGTTTCTAAACTTTCAAATTTTCAAATGATGATGGCCATTTGAATTTAATCTGCTCACATAAAATCATAGCACCATGTGCCTCTGTTTTCTGAAATGAGTTTGAATTTTTACCTCAAATTTATATGCATGCATGAATGATATGCAAACTTTGAAATTATGATTTTAGGGATGTTACATCGTGTCATGTCTACACGTATATGAACCTATAGGGTCACACACTTAAGGGGCTGGAAGCCTAATGAGGATTGGATCCGAATTAGACCAGGCTTAGGCTACTAATGGGCTGCTAATGTAGAAGCCCACTAGGGACGCCTATATAAGAGAGGGTGGGGCGAGCTAACCAGGGTTAGACCTTAGACCATTATCCTCAGCCGCCACTCCTCACGCCTGTGTTGCACGCGTGGACCTAGCAGTCCGGCGTCTGACGCTTCCACCCTGTACGTGTGGATACCTTGGAGGCACTGCATCTGTGGCATTTGGACGAGTCGTGCAAGGGGACTTGCTCGTGGGATGAGAACAAGGAGGAGACGTGGAATGTCTGCACTGCCTCGACGTGCTTCATCAATTCCGCAATTGCACGTCTAGTGGTAATCCCGTGATCTATGACAACAGTAATCCTGGTTTATGCGGTAGAATTTTTTTGATTTGCGCTAGTGTAGCCTACTCATATCCCTTCAGGCAATACCTATGGAAACTCCTACAACAATTCTACAAGTGCCCCCTTTGAACTTGAGGTTATGCTCAAAGAATTTATTAGTAAACAAACCACTTTCAACAAGACTGTGGAGGAAAGGCTTTTAAATGTTGAGAAAAATATTTCCTCTTTGTCTGAAGCACAGTCCTCTTTGATTAATAAATGACTGCTAAACCTGAAACCATGGAAAGTGCCTTTGCTGCTACTCATGCCATACAAGTTACTATTGATGAAAATGTTAGATTTTTAGACCAACTTCATGCTAAGTAGGAAAGAGAAGCTGAAATTGCTAGAAAGAATAGTGTGTGTACCATCACCACCACTAATATGGATGCCACTAAACCACAAGAAGTCCCTATTCCTCCTCCTACAATGCCTAAGCCCAATGAGTCTACTACTAGTGATGCTAAGTTTGATTTTGATCTTGATGGTTGCAATATTTCTGAAGTGATTATGTTCCTAAAAAAGCTTGCTAGAAGTCCTGATGCTAGTGATATGCATGTTGCTTTCACCAAACACATTACATATGCTCTTGTTAAAATTAAGGAAGAGAAGTTAAAACACAAAGCTTCTATTCCTAGGAAAGTAGAAGATAGTTGGGAACCCATTATTAATATGCAAGTGAATGACTTTGATCACAAAGCTTCATGTGATCTTGGTTCTAGTGTCTCTATTATGCCTAGGAAGATTTATGAAATGCTTGATTTTCCACCTTTGGAAGATTGTTATTTGGATGTCCCACTTAATGATAATGCTAAGAAGAAACTCATGGGGAGTATTAAGGATGTTCTCATTATGGTTAACAATGCTTATGTCCCTGTTGATTTCTATGTTTTGGATGTTGAATACAATGCTTCCTGTCCTATTACTTTGGGAAGACCTTTTCTTAGAACTATTGGTGCCATCATTGATATGAAAGAAGGCACCATTAAATACCAATTTCCATTCAAGAAAGGTATTGAACACTTCCCTATAAGGATAGAGAAGTTGCTTTTTTCTCCTCCTTTGAAAGCAAGGTTTGATGTTAATGTTTCTTCATTTGAAAATACTTGATTTCTTGCTTCTTGTGCCTAACTTAAAGGCGTTAAAGAAACGTACTTGTTGGGAGATAACCTAAGAGTTTTCTTGAGTCTTAGAAGTTATTACTTCTTTAATAACCTCTCCTTATCCTTTTTGTTTGCTTTTTGTGCCAAGAATAACCTCTAATGACAGGGAAGTAAGATTTGGGGAGTTGCTATCCCGAAATAGATATTTGTGCTCCACCATAAAAATTCCCGAGGAGTCTCTGTAAGTATGATTGAGCTGAAAATTTACTAATAAATCTCCAGTATGTTAGCTAACTTTCATTAGTTCAACAATTTTTTATTTGAGCAACAGAAGGTTTTCGAAAAAAATCGGTTTCTACCTGCTGGTGTGTTTTTGATTTGGGAAATTGAGCTTTTTATCACATCCCAAAATTTTACAAATTTGAATTGTTAAAAATAAACAAACAAAAGAAATAAATGTTGAAATTTAGGGTGAAAAGAATTTTTTTGCTTCTAGATGGAATCATCAAAACCCTACTTGAACAAAATTTGAATGAAAAGGCCACAAACAAATTTTCAAACAAGTCAAATGCATCCTTGCATGGAAAGAATCTTGAATTTAAACACTTGGAAAAGTTAAACCAAAGCCCTAAACCCTAATGAAAGAAATCATTTCCAAGATCACTCCAAGACTATGGCTTTGTTTTATATAAAAATGTATCACAAACATTTCTAAATGATCAAAAATGGTAAACAAATATTACAAAACCATGAAAATTGGTTTCACTCAATTTGGAGCTATGGATAAAAACTTATGATTATATTAAGATAAAAGAAAGTAATTCTCAAGGCTAATAAAGCTCCTAAACAAAAATCAACACGAAATTGTGAGCAAAGTAATTCTAAAAGTATTTAAAGGATAAATAATTATTAAATAAAATTATACAAATTGGAACCACAAATTTTGGAGCTATATATAAAAAGATATGGATTTTATAAGATAAACAAAGAAATAATTAAATAAGAAATTATTGGAAAGACAATTTAAAACTTGGCCAAATCCATACGCAAACGGAATAAAAGTAATTCAAATAAAATAAGAGAATAAAAGATTATTTAAATAAAATTATGTGGATTTGAACCATTTATTTGAATAAAGACAAAATGCCTAATTTAAATAAATATTAAATCATAAGAGAATATTTGAAATATTCTAAAGTAGAGTTTTAAACACACTAAATAAGTGGTTTAAACGTACTAAAAAGATTTAGAAATATTTGAATTCAAATTGATGTTTAAAACAATTGTTTCAAATTAAAACAGAAAATAGAAATGGAAAAAGAATTCAGAAAAAAAAAAGAAACAAACCCTACCCAGCACGCAGCCCAACCTGGCCCAGCTAAAGCCCACCCGGCTCCACCTCTCTCCCCTCTGCCTCCCTTTCTCACCACGCGACACGCCCACCCCCTCGCTAACAAAGCGGCCCCACACCACGTCAACGTCGTCGTCTTCACCCGTGCGCCAGACCCCTTCTCACCCTCTCTACCGTTTCTGGCTCAATTCAAATAGATTATATTTGATTAATTGTTGCAGTGATTCCACCCGGCGACCACGCTCTCTTAAGTGCCTCCCTCTCCTCTCTCTTTCCCCGCACTTCCCTACACCTGAGCCCCTCCAGGCTGCCCTGAATTTCGCTCACATCGCCGCTGTCTCCGTCGCACTCTGATGCCAATTCCGGCGAGCCCAGACACCCCCTTTGCCCCTAGCTCACACTGGCTTGCTCTCCAACGTCGTGTGCATCTGATGCCGTACCCCGTGTGCTCACGTGCGCCGCAGAGGCTCGGATCTGTCCTCGCCTTCACGCCACCGATGACCCTCGCAACTTCGGTGAGCCCTAGCGTCCAAACCTGTGCGCGCCTCGTCCTCTAGCTCATACTATCTTGTTCACCCTGGTCATGTGAATCTCATGATTCTCGCCAACCACTCGCGTGTGACCTGCAGGCTTACCTCCAATGACGACCGTGCATGCCCGACAACGAACCCGACTCCGGCGAGGAATCCACGATGACTTCGTGCGCCCCTGCCCCTCCTACGACCACCTTGAGCACTGCGACAACCTTGTGAACCTGGTGAGCCCCAGTATCCCCTTCCTTGCTTCCTAGTTTCGTTGGACCACTGTAGACAGAGCGTCGCCGCCGCACACTGTCGCCAGCGCCGCCAGTCTTTGGTCAACACGCTCAGGTCCGTTAGATCTAAATCTAATGTCGTAGAATAGATAACTTAACAAAGCAGTATCGTGTGTTCTGATCCGTGCGATGCAACTTAAATCCTAATGTCCGCGTAGCTCGATCCACCTGAAGCGGTATGGGCCAGTTAAAACAAGACACGTGGCTAGTCCTGTCTGTTCAAAATTCCAGAAAATGTTTTTGAATATTTAAATTTGCAAAAATCATAACTTTTGATCTGTTTGTCCAAAAATTACAAATTTTATATCAATAGATTCATAAAAATGAAACCTTTAGAACTATGGTCCTTATTTGGTCATTTTCTTCTGAAAAATTAGGTGTTTTTGCAGAAACATTTGTAGGACTATTTTGGATATAAAAATTGTTCTAAAAATAATTTTTGAGTGAAACCTTTTGCAAATGGTTTGTTTTGAACCCTCTGACCATAAACACTAACATTTGAATTTAAAAATATATTTTGTTAACACTAGGAATTATTACTTTGAATGAAAGAATTTCTAGTAAAACAAAAATGATTTAAAAGGGATTTTTTCACTAACTTGGTTTTAAATGAATTCCCACTTTTATAAAAGACCAGTAGGTGTTTTGAAATGTTTAGAACCTTGTTAGAAACCATTTTTTCAATAAAACAACCTTTTGCGTGCTTGCATGCATTTTTGTTTTTACAGTTTTGTTTGTTATTTGTTTGAGTGATTAGTTTTGAATGTGTGCTTTGCTTGATTGAATTGTAGTGAACTTTGAGGAGTGTGACAATTGCAAGATCAAGGAGAGTACCTAGATTCTCTACTAAAAAGGCAAGTGATACTTTGGTCATCAAAAGTCCTATCTTTTCAATATTGCATTAGTGATATTTTTGTAGTATGCATGATAGGACTATATTTTGTATATTGCTATGCTATAGTAGATCCTATAGAATATATCTTGGTAGGAATCTTCCTAAAATAATAGACAAGTTATGCTAGTAAGCTTAGCGTAGCTATTGGAATTCAAGGGTGGAATATTCATGATATGATATTATTCAAAGTCTATGACTATGTTTTTGATTAATAAAAGAACCAGGTGAATGAATCACCTGGGTGGAATGGTGAGAATGGTTTGTGTTGAGTGGTTACACAAGGCCCATGTCTATGGTTTACCTTGTGTATCACACTTATGGATGTCCACCCAGGAACAAAGAGATTTGAGATTTTTTGTTTTGAGAAGCTTCTAGTGCAGCCACATGGCATATGGGCTCTGCCTTGGCTACATAGGATGAAAGAACTCAGACATGCAGACAGTTGGTGGTAGTGATGATAGGATGGAACGCGTCTGTGCTGATCTGAGAGATTGTTTCCAAAAAGTCTTGTCTCGATGCATGCCGAGTCTTGTGGGAAAAGTGCACCACCTCTCGAGAGGGTAAAACCTAAGTACTTAGCCATGTCCCCGGTAATGGAAATTTTGAGCATCAAAGAGATTGAAATGATCAAGGATCTCCTCGTCCAAATTTCTCTAAGTTAAAGACTTGTTGGGTGAACAAGGGAAGCACCTGGTGTGTAACCAGTGTGCCATTGTGTGATGAAAAGTTTTGAAAAGAGAAAAACTATTTTTTCAAAGGTTAGGAAAAACTTATTTTATGCAAAGGCCAGCCAAAACTCCACTTAGCCACATATTCATGTAGATGATAGATTCTCCATATCAATATGATATCACTTGCCAATACAATTCAAATGTATTGACCCTTGTGGCTATAACTTATTATGTTGCAGGTTTGTTTGATGTTAGTGAATTTTGTTGAGTAAGGATTACAAGTCTATAACCAACATGATTGCTTGTGTCACATGAACATGTCAGGGGGATAACCCCTGGTAGGGTCACGAGAGGTGAAACATAGCGCAGCTTTGCTAGATCCGAGTAAAGAAAGAACCAGGTCGGGTAAGAACGGTCGGGTAAGAGAAGCATGAACGGCCGACATATAAACTATGTCAGCCCGCATAAGACAAAGTTGTAATTCTTGCAGGAACCGACGAGCCGAGTCTACCGACGAAGGGCCAAGTCAAGTAGGACGTGCAGCACCTTTCTGAGTAAGGTTTAGGAGGGACCATGGTAAAGCATGGTCAAAAGAGAAGGGCGACGCCGGGTGACACAAAAGGAGCCTGGTGACGCCCTAAGCATGCGCTGACGTACAGAGTTATAGCGTGACGCCAAAAGGGAACAGGAAGAAGCGTACCAGAAGACCGTTAGCTGTCAAGCTTTGAGAACTGGGCCATTGGGCTTAGGGCAAGCCCATGACCCGGCCCACATTGTAGGGACCAAGATCCAAACAGTAAACCCTAGAACACAAAGGGGTACGAGCTAGCTAGCACTGCCTATATAAGGGAGGGCATAGCTGTAGTAGGAGGAGGTTGGACCAATTAGTGAGCTAGTGCACTGAACCCTAGTTCATACAGCTCGAGGAGCACTTGTAATCTTTGGGTATCAATCAAATTGCTAAGTCTGGAGAGTTCTTCTTGTTCTTCGTGCATGGCTCGACCGTGCACTCCCTTCCCGATGACCACAAGCACCCATTCGGCCCCCAACTTAAGCCTACCCATGGCATCTGCCGTGCCACCACCACGACAGTTGGCGCCCATCGTGGGGCATAAGCAGGTGCTTGATGGAGTCTTCATCCGGATAGGGAACATCATTGCCAAGACCAGAGAGCGCATCTACTCCGGCCTCATCCAGAGGTTTGGAGCGCTCAACTTCGTCAGCGACAATGCGTGCTGCTTTGGGACCCAGCCGTTCCCTAGGGGCGGTCGCTTCATCAAGTTCGGCGAGCACCAGGTCTACGTCGCGGTGCGCGTGGAATGCGCGTATCCCGAGCGTGTCGTCCTGGCGCCGGATCCGCCAGCGATTCCTGTCACTAGGAAGCTTCACCAACTCGTCTCCATGGAGGTAATGATGACAGCCCCAAACCCCGCAGCTCCCCCAATAGTTCCAATAATGAATGAGAACGCAGAGGGAGGAAATCATGAGGAAACGCCAAGGGTTGCAAGGACATCAAAGGCACCACTGGAAAAACCAGAAAACATAGCTAGGAGTAAATGGGCTAAGGAACTGTAGGAAGCGATAGACAAGTTGGCAGAGCCAGTGGCACAGGGAACTGACCCGGCATGTGTGCAAGCCGAGTTGGAGGAAGCCAGGATAAAGGTTTTGGAGAAAGCAAAGGAATTAGCACAGTTACAGCAGGACGTGGATATCACCATCCGAGAGCTTAACTCGGCAAATCGAGTCAAGGGCGCGAAGACCCGGCTTGATGCAATGAGATTGAGAGGAAGGAACCTCAACGAGGAGCTGGCAGATGCGACGTTAAAAATAACGCCAGAGAACAGCAACAAAACAGCCATGCGGCCAACATATAACACATCAGCAGCTAATCTGCGAGCAGCAGAAGCAGCGATGGCAGAATTACCCCATTTGGAGGGAGAAGCAAAGAAAAGGCAACAAGAACGAGTCAATGAACTAGTAAAAGCAGCTAGCATGCTGAATGAGGCGTATTACAGAGCAAATCTGGGTATAGCAGGAAGGTCACAGCTAATTCACTCGGCGACTCCTGTCCCGGGGAGATCGGCTGGGCACACGGCATCCTCACTCGGAGCGGCGCCTAGGCCAAGAAAAGAAAAAAGTGTGGATTCTGGAAGAAATAAGCAGATGGTCGCCTATGATCCAACAGTGGTTCAAGGAAACTCGGCACATGCACAGGGGGCGAGAAGGAATAATGCACAAGGAAATGAAAACCAGGAGAATGCAGGCCGAGAAAGGCAAGCATGGCAAAGAAATGACAACAGATTGCAGAATTTTGCGCCTCAAGCTAGGCGCGGAACTCACTCGGCAGGAGGAGGAAATCCAGCGCCGAATAACGCACCAGCTTAGCCTGAAAGAAGACAGCAAAGAGCGGGAAAGGCAGCTCAATAGCCTGCTGACCCGAACGCAAATAAGTATAATGATGGTTACTCGGCTATGGTGAATGACAGATATGAACTGTCGGATCACGCATATCAAGCAATGGGAGCAAGACTCGGAGGCAGGAACCTTCAGTCGGATGATGCAAGGCTGAAGCTTGAACAAATAAAAATGGCAGAGATAATTGAATCGCAAGGTCCGTAGGGTCCATCGTGCTTTGGCCCAAGGATCATGAAGGAGCCACCGGTGCCAAATTTCCAACTGGCCAGAGGGACAAAAATGTATGATGGAAGCACTAAGCCAGAGGACTGGCTCATAGATTATGGAACTACTGTGAAGATCGCGCAGGGAAATTTGAGATGGGCGGTATGTTATGTACCGCAGATGCTGGAGGGACCAGCTCGGGTATGGTTGAATAATTTGCCACCCGGAAGCATTAACAGCTGGATCGATTTTCATGACGCTTTTGTGAGAAATTTCACGAGCACTTACAAGAGGCCGAATCGCCCATAACAACTGGCGATGTGTAAGCAAAGACCAAATGAAACAGACAGGAAATTCCTCACAAGGTGGTGTACGATGCGTAACTCTTGTGAAGCGGTAATCGAGTCACAAGCAATCGCATGGTTTGCACAGGGATGTAGACATGGAAGTGTGTTGCGGCAAAGGTTACAAAGAGATATGCCAGCAAGACTGGCAGAGACGATAAGAATCGCTGATTCGTATGAGTTAGGAGATCCGACTCAGCCGCTGCTCATGTCGGCAAATGGGATGACTGAGACTCAGATCTATGACGCTGCTGGGTCGCAAATGCGCCAGGAAAGGTCCAAATACAGAAGCAAGAGAAGAGAAGAAAGGCTAGATTACAGGTATGGTTCGACTCAGGTTCTGACCGTGAGTCAGGATCATCCAGATGCTGGAAGCAGTCAGCGTCAAAGGATAAGTGGACAAAAACAATGGGTGCCAAAGAATGACGGCAAAAGGCCATACGATCAGAGGAAGCAATATCAGGACCGGCAGAAATATACCTACGAGATGATGCTGGACCAGCCAGGTAAGTTTCACACGCCTAGTCCGAGTAAACCGGCCAATCACACAACAAGGCAATGCACTTGGTTTCAGAATGGAGATAGAGTGGATTCGTCGAATAAGCAACTTCCACCACCTCCCCCTCCACCACTTACAGGAGGAAATGCTCAGAAAGTGGGAGCAGACAACAGATACGAACACAGACAGCCGAGGTATCAGAATCAAGAAAGAAGAGAAGCTATGCACCAGGTGCATAATCCAAGAGGTGATGACGCTCATGTCGGTCACGGAACTAGAAATGAGTACAGAGAACATCACCAGAGCTATGTTGTCTTTGTCACATAGCCAAATGACAAAAAGAGCCAGCAGCGACGAATGATGGAGGTGAATGCCACGATTCCGGCAATCCCCAAGTACATGCATTGGTCTGAGCAAGAAAAAACTTGGAGTATAAAATATCACCCCAAGATCATGCCAACCCCAGGAGGATATGCTCTAGTTTTGGATCCAACATTCATGGGCCCAGATATCAACGTCAAGTTTTCAAAAGTGATGATTGATGGTGGAAGTAGCATCAACATCATGTACAAGGATACAATGCTCAAGTTAGGCATTACCACGAACATGCTGGAGCCGACTAAGACCACTTTCCACGGTATTGTGCTGGGATTGTCCTGTGAGCCAATTGGCATGATCTGGGTCGATGTCTTATTCGGCAACAAAGAGAACTGTCGCACTGAGGCCGTAGAGTTTGAGGTAGTGGATTTGGTCAGATCATATCACGCCTTACTCGGGAGGCCAGCTATGGCAAGATTCATGGCTACTACCCACATTGCTTACTTAAAGATGAAGCTGCCAGGCCCATGTGGGGTGATTACAGTTGAAGGGGACTACAAAAGATCTATTGCTTGTGCCTTAGCCGGATCTTCACTGGCCGAGTCGCTCGTCATAGCACAAGAAAAAAGTCAAATGTTGGAAGTGGCAGCATTGGCCAAAGCAGCAAAATGTCCATGCCGACGCTCACCAACCCGCATGGCAATGTGTCATTTCAAGCTACCAAAGAAACCAAGATGGTACAGGTAGATGAGACTTTCCCAGAGCGCACAGTGACCATTGGGGCTGGCCTCACAGACAAATAGGAAAGCGAGCTCACCAGCTTCCTCCGTGAGAATCGGGATATCTTTGCATGGTCCACTCAAGATCTGCAAGGAGTTCCGAGGGAGCTGGCTGAGCACTCTCTTCATGTAAGACCAGATGCCAAGCCGGTGAAGCAACCCCTCCGCTTCGCCAAAGATAGGAGGAAAGTGATAGCTGCTGAGATTGCCAGACTTTTAGCTGCTGGATTCATCATGCAAGTACTGCACCCTGATTGGTTGTCAAATCCAGTCTTGGTCGAGAAGAAAAAATATGACCTGAACGTGGCAGGGGTATGGCGCATGTGTATTGATTACACGATCCTCAATAAGGCGTGTCCAAAAGATCCATTTCCCCTACCATGGATCGATCAAGTCATAGATTCTACGGCTGGGTGTGAGTTGTTGTCGTTTTGTGGATGCGTATTCAGGATTCCATCAGATACCACTGAATCCGCATGATCAAATAAAGACATCTTTTATCACCCCGTACAGGGCATATTGCTATCGTACCATGCTATTCGGATTGAGAAATGCAGGCGCAACATATCAAAGATGCATGCAAAAATGCTTGCAAGATCAATTGGACAAAAACGTCCAAGTATACGTCGATGACGTGGTAATAAAAACCAAACAAAGTCATACTCTAATCGAGGACTTGCGTCAAATATTCACAAACTTGAGAAGATTCTGGATGAAGCTTAACCCGGAAAAATGTACATTTGGTGTCCCGGTTGGCAAGTTACTCGGATTCCTTGTATCCAGCCGAGGAATTGAAGCTAACCCGACAAAGATCAGGGCCATCAAAAGAATGGAATTGCCAAAAACACTCAACGATGTCCAGAAGTTTACTGGATGCCTGGACTCGTTGAACAGGTTTGTTAGTCGGCTAGGCTAAAAAGCCCTACCACTATATC
Organism: Avena insularis; assembly: GCA_023614405.1. Classification (NCBI taxonomy): domain Eukaryota; kingdom Viridiplantae; phylum Streptophyta; class Magnoliopsida; order Poales; family Poaceae; genus Avena; species Avena insularis. Next base: position 48,595,779 of record CM042687.1, on the reverse strand, counting down.
AACCGATGAAGAAATCAGACAAATTCACGTGGACACAGCAAGCTGATAGCGCTTTCCATGAATTAAAGAAAACGTTGGCAACAACACCAATATTAGGATCACCACTATCCAAAGAGCCAATGTTGCTCTATGTCGCCGCAACCAACAGAGTTGTAAGTGCAGTAATAGTGGTTGAACATGAAGAAGGGGGCAAATCAGTCCAAAGACCGGTGTATCACTTGAGCGAAGTGATCTCTGTATCGAAACAGAATTACCCGCATTATCAGAATATGACATATGGGGTATATATGGCAGCAAAGAAGCTGAAACATTATTTTCAAGAACACCCAATCCGGTAATATGCAAGGCACCTATCTCGGATATATTAGGAAGCAAAGATGCCAGCGGCCGAGTCGCAAAATGGGCCATAGAACTGGCACCATATACTCCACAATATGATAGGCGATATGCAATAAAGTCTCAGGCTGTTGCAAATTTCTTTGTAGACTAGATGGAAATGAAGTACGAACCACCACTGCCAGATCCGAACTACTGGAAAATGCATTTTGACGGGTCCAAGATGAAAATGGGTCTGGGCGTCGGGATAGTACTCACATCTCCAAAGAGGGATCAACCGAGGTACGTGTTACAGATTCATTTTGCTGCTTCCAACAATGTTGCCGAGTATGAAGCACTTGTCCATGGCATCAATGTAGCCAAGGAAATTGGTATCAAAAGGATCATGTGTTTTGGCGATTCGGATTTGGTGATTCAGCAAGTGTCTGGACATTGGGATGCGCTGGACGCAAACATGGCATTATATCGTTTCCATGTGCAACAAATTTCGGGATATTTCAACGGCTACGAATTCCATCATGTTCCTAGATCAGAAAATGAGGCAACAGATGTACTAACCAAACTAGGATCATCACGGCAAGCAATACCACCAGGGGTAGCGCTGGAGCACCTCAAGAAACCATCGATCAAGCCGTCACCAGAATCCGACTCGATCAGGGTTACCCCGGCGATCCAGGACTCAAACGTGGTACCAATGGATATCGACTCAGGGCTAGGTTCGAGTCACTCGGGGACTGATCCGCTCAATTCAGGGGTCGCCGAATCACACTCGGGGACTCCTCAGGTCATGTTGGCAGAGCATATGTCTGCGGAGCCAATGGACATTGATGTTGAAGCAGACCCAGAACCACTGATACCAACATGGGCACAACCAATATTCAACTACTTAAAAGACGGGACCTTGCTGAGTGATGAAACGTTGGCATGGAAAACAGCACGAAGAGCAAAAGCGTACACCATAATCAACAAGGAACTATACAAACGAAGTGTGACGAGTGTACTGTAGCGTTGTATCATCCCAGAGAAAGGCCAGGAGATCTTATTGGATATTCATCAAGGAGAATGCGGGCACCATGCGTCATCAAGAGCGTTGGTGGCCAAGGCATTCCGACATGGATTCTACTGGCCAAGTGCATTGGCACAGGCGCAAGAGTTAGTCGGAAGATGCAGTGGTTGTCAACACTATGCATACAAGTCACATTTACCAGCGTCTGAGTTAAAGACTATACCAATCACTTGGCCTTTTGCAGTGTGGTGCCTAGATATGGTAGGACCATTCAAACCAGCAAGGGGAGGCATGACTCATATTTTGGTCATGATTGATAAGTTCACCAAGTGGATAGAAGTGAACCAATCAAAAAGTTGGACGGTAAAACAACTGTCACATTCTTAAGGGATATAATTCTCAGATATGGTTACCCACACAGTGTGATCACTGACAATGGCACGAACTTTGCCGAAGGAGATTTTGCTCGCTTCTGTGGGAAACACCGAGTAAGACTCGATGTAGCATCAGTCGCCCATCCAGAATCAAATGGACAAGTTGAACGGGCTAATGGCTTAGTTCTGTCAGGGATAAAACCACTCTTAATGGAACCACTCCAGAGGTCACCTGGTTGTTGGATAGAGGAACTACCCTCAGTGCTATGAGTCTAAGAACAACTCCGAATCGGTCAACTGGTTATACGCCATTTTTTTCTCGTGTATGGGGTAGAAGCAGTTTTGCCTGCCGACATAGAATATGACTCACCAAGGATAAGGCAATACTCGGAAGCCGAGGTAAAAGAGGCTCGAGAAGATGGAGTAGACTTACTCGAAGAAGCAAGGGAACTGGCATTATCAAGATCCTCTATATATCAACAAAATCTCTGACGCTACCATAGCCGGAAAGTGCAACCTCGTGTTTTTCGAGAAGGGGATATGGTGCTAAGGCTGGTGCAGCGCACAGCGGGAATGCATAAATTATCACCCCCATGGGAAGGTCCATTTATTGTAAGCAAAGCATTGCACAATGATTCCTATTATCTCATAGATGCTCGTGAAGCACAAAAGAACAAGGCGGACAGGTCAGGAGATGAGACCAAAAGGCCATGGAATGTGCCACTACTTCGTCCCTTCTATACTTAGGAGAAGCAATGCATGTATCACTCGAACTCTCATATGTCGGACGTGTGTGCCGGCTATGTGCTGATAATAAAATGGTATGATTCGAAGAACTGACTCGAGGACTACCCCTTAAGTTTTCCATCTCAATTATTTTATGTCGGCTGGCATGACACCCGAAATTTATCTCGGAACAAGTAGTGTTTACTCGGAAGAAATCAACTCTTCGACTATGCTGTTGTCCGAAAACACGGCTTCATGGCGAGCAAGAGGAAAGGATGTATGACGGGTAAACACGAACGTCGGATAAGTGCAAAGGAGAAACGCGAGCCGGCTTTAAATTTTTTCCTAACTCTCTGCATGTCACGTTATACTACATGTCGAGTAATCTCGGCCAAGTGATCCAAGTTTCATACACGCTAACTATATCCTTAGTACTTTGAGACCCTAATGTCGAACACCGAAAAAGGTAGACAGGGGCCAAAGTCAAGGAAAGGTGACACGGCAAAATGAAGCTCGGGGACTTGCTCTGGAATGATTCACACTTAGAACATAACGCAAATATATAAAGCCTATCAAAAGGCGCATAATCAAACTTAAAGTGCAATGTATGTTACATCTGTACCTGGCATACCGGTGATTTAATCAAAGTTCGAGTATGTGTTAGCCTAAGAAGCAGAAGGACTCGAAGGAGCACTCTCGGAGCCAGGAGCATTGCTTGGAGCATCGGCCGAGTGAGGGGCATATGTAGCCGGGTCATCCGGACCATCTGACTCGGTTTCTTCGCTGTCGCCGCCCTCTTCATTAGCAACTTCGACGAGTGGATCGCCAAGGTCGAGGAAGCTGGGCCTGTCACACCAAGCATGCACCATGGTATACTCGATCATGGCGTAAGCTCGCTCTTGGCGTTTCTTGATCAGCTCCGGATCATTCAGCCATTTGCCATCTCCCCTTATGCGAGCAAGAACATCAAGGTTGATGTCCTCGTACCATGAAAGCACGAAGGAGAGAGCCTTTTTCGCTGCAGCTCGGCCGTCCGACTCACGCCATTGATCCATCCGGTCTTCAGTAAGGAGCAATCTCTCAGCAATGGGCTCGATGAGAGCAGGTGCGTCTTCATCCGGCCAGAGCATGTGAAACGCATGAATAGCTGACTTGAGCAGATCCACACCGCCAGACTTGAGGGTCCTGACCCATTCTGACACCTCTTCGAGAAGCTCCCCCATGGACACCTCACCGTCGCCAGGAGCACCAGCTTCGGCCCTCATTTTCTTCATGGCTCGGATGGCAAACATATTGGCCTCAGGAAAATTCTCTGCAAGCAAAAGGAGAAATTTAGAAAAATAACAAAAGTAGATGGAAGAAGTCCAGAATGACTTATACAGTGCACAAAGAGTAAGAACTCACTACCGAGAAAGAAGTTGATGGTGGCGAGCTTGCTATGCCAAGTTTTGGCCTTGGCTTGGAGGGCATCAAAGTTCAGATTTGCCGACTCGGCCTCATCGAGCAGCCTCTTGGTCTTCTCGGTGCTGGCAGCCTGTTGCTCATTCTTCTCGGCAAGCTCCTCCCTCAGCCCCTTCACCTCGGCCAAGTGCTTCTGCTCTGTCTCGGCCATCAGCTTCTTCAGCCGAGTCACCTCATCTTGCTCCTTCTGGATTTCAGCTTGGTGCTTCTCTGCTTATTCAGAACAAATTACTTGTTAGCACCAACAGAGACTTTCAGCTATCACATCAATGAGGCAAGAAACTTACTCTCGGCCTCGCTGATCTGCGAGTGAAGAACCTCGATGGTGGACTGAGCGGAGGCTGTGACAAAAGAGCAAGAGAAGATTGAGGAAATGTACCAAAGAAAAATACACCGAATAGGGAAAGAATGACTAAGGTTGGTACCTTGGCCTTGGGTATCAGTCTGCAGCTTTTCATACGCAAGTTCGAGCTTGCGATGCGCCAGAAAGAGAGCTTGGTGCACCTTGGTGCGCTCGTTATGCGTGAGCTGATCAAAGAAGACAAACAGTAAGGAAGGGTCAAGTCAAGCAGCCTGCTGAATCAAAAAGCTTAAGAGCTTACAGCCGAGTAAGTTCCTTACTCGACAGTAACCTCGAGGGCTAGGGATTTAAGCTCTAACATTTGAGTTTAGCATAAGGAAATCAAAAACCTTAAGAGCTTACAGCCGAGTAAGTTCCTTACTCAACAGTAACCTCGAGGGCTAGGGATCGAAGTTCTAACATGCAAGCTTGGGGGTGAAGGATTTGAAGACTAAAGTAATTAGTGAGAGCTTACGGTCGAGTAAGTTCCTTACTCGGTCGTAACCTCGGGGACTAGGTGATATGTATAAAGGAAATACTCAATAATACAAAAGAGTAAGAAGTTACTTTACCTCGTTCACTTTGTCGGCGCGGGCCATCAAAGTAATGACCTGCTGGGTCATGTCAGAGATGGCCTTAGGGCCCAGCTTTAGCTTCTTGCCGGCATGGGTGCTGACCTCCTGCTCGCCAGCTGCATTCCATTCCACAGCATAAGGCTCAGCCGAACCAAGGATCTTGCCACTGAGCGTCCAAGTGAGAACTTGACCCATTTTCAGGGTAGAACCCACATTGGCACGAGTCGCAGCAGCAGAAGTATGGAGGGTAATAGCCTTAGAGCCATCACCTAACCTGGCATCCCCGGATTTGCCCCCCTTACCCTTTGAAGCGACCATTGTTGCCAATGTCCAAGGCCGGATCTGGGGAGCAGAACCGGGAGTGTAGACCAGCGTTGTCTGCTTGGAGGAGGTGGATTTGCTGGGTAAAGGGCGAGTAGAGCCAGAAGCCTTGGGCTGGGGCCGGCTCTTTGACAGAATTGGAGAGCGAGCAGGGGGATTTGGAGAAGAACGTGGAGCCAGCTGACTAGGCTCAGTAGTTTTGCTGGCTCCAAGATCAGGAAGTTGTTCATTCACACCAGCCTGAGGGCCGATGCCAGAGGAACTAGTGGCGGAAGGTTTCTCGGGGCCAGAATCACTGGCACCAAGATCAGAAAATTGTTCCTGTCCAGCACCAGGGGCGCCAGCCGAATGACCCACTAGGTCTGACTGACACTAAGAGGCGTGAGCCTCAACAGTGGGAGCCTCGACTCGGACGGGACTCGGCGCCACCAAGTCAGCTGGAGGAGGCGCATGACTTAGCAGCGAGGAAATGCTAGAAGCAACCTGGTTCGCTGACAAAGGTGCGACACTGAAAACAACGAGACATAAATAAGAGAACATCAGTGACGAAGAAGAAAAGAACGAAGAAAGCAGAGTACAAAAACTTACCCGGTGACAACCGGGTCACGGACGACTCGATGTGTGACTCGGCGTCCAACGGCTTGGCGAGTCTCAGCCAGGCTGGCAGCAGCAGAGGCAGCAGGAGCTGCTGGAGTGGGCTTGCTCTTCTTGGCCGACTGAGTGCTGGAGGAGGCTCCGCGTCGCTTCGGCTTGGTGACGGGGATATTGCTGACTCCTCCCACGGCGAGAGGAGGAGTGTCGTGTACCTGGCTAGCTGCATAAGTAAATAACAGGATTACTCGGATAAGTTGGGAAACTGAGGTCGCAAGGCATGTACCTCCAAAACCGTACAATCATCATCCTCATCATCGTCATACCAATCTTGTAAGGGATTGCGAGATTGACTCTTACCCGAAGCTGAAGCAGCTGCATCGTGCGTGATAGGCATGAAGCACTCCAGGTCATACTCGACTTCATCAGAGTCGGAGCGATCCCTGTTATAACCGCAGGGAGGGACAGTACTGTCATCAACCTGGTGAAGAAGATTCTGCGAAAGGCAAACATAATGAGTAACAAAAAAGAAAAACTAGGCAGGGAGTGGCAAAAAAGGTAAAGCTTACTCGGCAAGAAAAACGACTCGGAAAACTTACCCAGGGGACAGGCCTGACCCGGCTAAACGGAGGGCAACTCCAAGCCTAATCATCCGCCAAGTTCAATTTAAAGATTGAGCTTACTCGGCGGGCAATGGAGACATGGGTGAGCTCCTTAGTGGAGTGCCGAGTGGGATCATGGGATCCACTCATGAAGCACATATTATGGCTCCTCGCTTGGATGGAGCTTACCCGGCGTGAGATGAAGGTGCACATGAGGTCCCTCTCGGCAAGATGAAAATTCTCATCCGGCGACAGCAACCTTTCCAGGATTGCGTTAGCCTCGTTTACCGCAGCGTCTTGGTCACGCGGGTCAAGCTGCCAGAGCTTCTTGTTCAGGACCTCGTCCAAGAAAGGGGGGAGACAGATGTTATCGGTGGACCCGCTGTTTTTGACATAGAAGAAGGTCCTATGCCATTTGTTGCAGGAATCAATACAAGTAACCCGAGGGAAGATGGAATCTCTCCTAGGCGTGATACTAGCAGCACCGCACCGGGTCGGCATCTTCTCGGATCGAGGAGCACCAGGCTGGGGAAAAACTTGAACCTTAAAGCTAAAATATTTGGCCCATCAAGAATCAGAGGCCAAATCCCGAGGTAAGCCTCGCAGGCAGAAATAAAGCAAGAAAGAGAGCCAGTGGCGTTGGCAGGGAGATGATGGGTTTGCAGATGGAAGGTGGAGAGAAACGAGGAAAAGAAGGTGCTCACAGGAAGAGAAAAACCACGCTCAAAGCGAGAAAGGAAAACCACCCGCTCGTTAGCATCGGGCTTAGGAGAGATCTCACCGGTAGGAAGACGGCAATCCACTTGAAGCGGAATGCGCCTGGTGGAGCGGAGCCATTCCAACTCCTCGGTGGAGACCTCCGAGCCTTCCTAGCCACCGCGCTCGCCGGCGGGAACCTCCTGCTCCTCAGCACCATCAGCGCCGTCGCGAGCGTCCATGAGTTTCGCAGATTCAGTCTCCTCCGTAGTTGGAAGAGGTTTGGAACAACACGGACCCGTGGTGGAATGGAAAGAAAAGAGGAGCAATTGCAGGACAAGAACAGGAGGAAAAGGAAAACCGCAAAGGGGGCGATTCGATCTTGTAGGTGCATGGAAGAAAAAGAGGCACGGGAAACTGAACGGGCGTGGGGGAAGTGGAAACCCCCAACCCCTACTTAAGGGCAGTAAAAACCTCGCTCGTGGGATCCATCTGCGCCGTGCGGCCAGCGTGTGGCCGCGTACCAGGCCGAGTAAGCCAATCAGCAGGCGCCACGTACCCAGAGATACACGAAAAATCCCGTGCCACGTCATGACTAGAAGGACAATGGGCGCAGGCCGATGGGACTGCCACAGTGACGGGGAATAATTGCGCAGCCGTCACTGTGCTGCCAGAGCTTGGAACAAAATTTGAGGCAAGTAATCATGATTACCAGCTGTCAGTGAGTGAAGCACGCCAAAAATGACTCGGAATTGGTCAAAGTGACTCGGCTCGAGGCAAAAATGATCCAAGAAGTCAAAGAATGGATTCGAAAACTGTCAGATAGACCCGGCAAGGTGCAAGATGGCGACAGACGAAAACAAAAGCTAAGTTCCAATCACATAAAAGGAACCTGGAGAGGCCTAACAGCTTTAACTGCTAGACCTCACCAGCTTCGGGGACTAATGTCGGGGGGATAACCCCCGGTAGGGTCACGAGAGGTGAAGCATAGCGCAGCTTGGCTAGCTCCGAGTAAAGAAAGAACCAGGCCGGGTAAGAACTGTCGGGTAAGAGAAGAATGAATGGCCGACATATAAACTATGTCGGCCCGCATAAGACAAAGTTGTAATTTTTGCAGGAACCGACGAGCTGAGTCTACCGAGGAAGGGCCGAGTCAAGTAGGACGCGTGGCACCTTTCCGAGTAAGGTTCAGGAGGGACCATGGTAAAGCATGGTCAAAAGAGAAGGGCGACACCGGGTGACACAAAAGGAGCCGGGTGACGCCCAAAGCATGCGCTGACATACAAAGTTATAGCGTGACGCCAAAAGGGAACAGGAAGCAGCGTACCTGAAGACCGTTATATGTCAAGCTTTGAGGACTGGGCCATTGGGCTTAGGGCGAGCCCATGACCCGGCCCACATCGTAGGGACCAAGATACAAACAGTAAACCCTAGAACCCAAAGGGGTACGAGCTAGCTAGCACTGCCTATATAAGGGAGGGCATAGCTGTAGTAGGAGGTTGGACCAAGTAGTGAGCTAGTGCACTGAACCCTAGTTCATACAGCTCGAGGAGCACTTGTAATCTTTGGGTATCAATCAAATTTCTAAGTCTGGAGAGTTCTTCTTGTCCTTCGTGCATGGCTCGACCATGCACTCCCTCCCCGGTGACCACAAGCACCCATTCGGCTCCCAACTTAAGCCTACCCATGGCATCTGCTGTGCGACCACCACGACAGAAGATGAAGGACTCCATGCTATATAGTTATTTCTACTGCTTTGTAATAAGATAGCCATATGAGCTATGTAAGTTGTAATGAAATATTTTATTCTTGGTTATAAGTTGTAATATGACCTTTGTTTCTTGATATTACATCTTAAACTGTGGGTTCTAGCTATTCGATCCAGGGACTAGCACTGTAAACACAGGGATCTCTACCTTATTAGGTTGGGACCTCTACAGATGGTATGAGAGCACTGTGTTGCCTGTAGGATTGTAACCCTAGGATTGGACAAAACCCCTTAGAAAAATAAGAGTTGTATTTGTTCAAACTTATTTCCAAACAATCTTGTAAACTCTTTCCTCAACATTTTGTTTTGATTCTACATCCCTCCCTTTTCAAATTGTTGGACAAAGACCTCAACATGAGCAAGGACTTCACCATAACCAATGACGTCAACTTCAGTTTCACCAAGGATTTCGACTTGGACATCATTAAGGACTTCAAGTGAGATAAGAATAACACTCAAGACTTGGAGACTAAGGAAACAAAACTTAGGAGGAACCATCATCACCTTTAAACTTTGTGACCAAGATGCAAGAATTTCTTCCAAGAATACCATGATCTAGTTCATGATGTAACAACTAAGAAGAATGGAATGATCTCAAGTGAACCCCATGGTTGGACCACCATACTAGTGTTTAGTTTAAATAGATTTATTGATCACACCAACTTATGTGGTGTAGCAAAAATATTTTGTTGCCAAAAATATGCTTGAATCTTTTTGTTTGAGTGGAATGCATGATTGTGATTGCTTGCACCTTTCTTTGTGATTTGTTGTGTGTGAGTAGAATTCTTCCTCTAAAAATCTTTTGCCTAATCTAATCCCAATCCAACCCAACCAGATGACTTCTCGAAGAGACCACAACTCCAACATCAAGGATGGTGACGACAACAACCAAGAAATGCACATGACAGAACAACTACTAGCAAATCAAGCTAAATTGAATCAAGTGACAACCCAGTTATTAGCCAACAACATTGAGTTAGACCTAGTTATGCTAAAGTTCTTGGAATCCCAATCTCAATTGTTGCAAAGGATGACCAATCAGATGATCAACATGAGAAGCAACCAATCCCAAAGAGATTGTGACAACAATGATATCAAGGATGATATTATATAAGGAACTCAAGCCTGCAAAATCTATGGAGACATAGGACACACTTATAAATAGCATATGGACCAATGCCCTAATTGTGAAGATAAACATCCAACTAGACAATGCCCCACATCTCAAGTTTCTTGTTTCATATGTGAAGGAAATGATCATGTCCCTGTTTAATGCCACATCTACCCTATAGTTCAATAGATGAAACAAGATGGAAAACATCAAGTCTTTGGAAACATTCATGAAGGTACAACCTCAACCAAGAAGGATGAAGACAAAGTCAAACCTCAATATGCACCTCCATACATTGTAACCCACTATGGTGGACAAAAGAGGAAACATGGATGTTATCCTAGGAACCGTTCTAAGAACCGAGGAAGTTTTCCCACATTTGTGGTGAAGTATGAAGAACGTGAACTAAGAGCCCTCCTAGCTTTGGAGAGACCCAACAAGAAGAAGGACATTAGAAAACTATAGTGCCACAAATGCAAAGAGCTAGGCCATTATGCATCACATTTCCCAGAAAAGGAGAAGAACAAGAGAAGAAAATTTGGAAAGGACATCAACCTTGTCACATGTTTCAAGTGTGGTAACAAAGGACACTATGCAAACAACTGTCCAGAGAAGTTACATCAAGATACCAAGTAAGCCAAGATGTAATCTAGTTAAAAAACTTTTAAGGGTGGTAGTACCCTAGTTATTTTGAAGCCAACTTGTAACCTCTAGCCTTCTCGAATCTCGAGACGAGATTCCTTTTAAGGGTGGTAGTGTGTCACAAGTCAACTGCATCCTTGCATGGAAAGAATCTTGAATTTAAACACTTCGAAAAGTTAAACCAAAGCCCTAAACCCTAATGAAAGAAATCATTTCCATGATCAGTCCAAGACTATGGCTTTGTTCCATATAAAAATGTAGCACAAACATTTCTAAATGATAAAAAATGGTAAACAAAAATATTACAAAACAATGGAAATTGGTTTCACTCAATTTGGAGCCATGGATAAAAACTAATGATTATATTAAGATAAAAGAAAGTAATTCTCAAGGCTAATAAAGCTCCTAAACAAAAATCAACACTAAATTGTGAGCAAAGTAATTCTAAAAGGATTTAAAAGGATAAATAATTATTAATAAAATTATACAAATTGGAACCACCAATTTTGGAGCTATAAATAAAAAGATACGGACTTTATAAGATAAAGAAAGAAATAATTAAATAAGAAATTATTGCAAAGACAATTTAAATCTTGGCCAAATCCATAAGCAAATGGAATAAAAGTAATTCAAATAAAATAAGAGAATAAAAGATTATTTTAATAAAATTATATGGATTTGAACCATTTATTTGAATAAAGACAAAATGAATAATTTAATAAATATTAAATCATAAGAGAATATTTGAAATATTCTAAAGTAGACTTCTAAACACACTAAATAGGTGGTTTAAACATACTAAAAATATTTAGAAAGATTTGAATTCAAATTATGGTTTAAAACAATTATTTAAAATTAAAACAGAAAATAAAAATGGAAAAAGAAAAAGAATTCATAAGGAAAAAATAAGAAACAAACCCTACCCAGCACCCAGCCCAACCTGGCCTAGCTAAAGCCCACCCGGCTCCACCTCTCTCCCCTCTGCCTCCCTTTCTCAACACGCGACACGCCCACCCCCTCGCTAACAAAGCGGCCCCACGCCACGTCAACATCATCGTCTTCACCAGCGCGCCAGACCCGTTCTCCCCCCTCTCTACCATTTCTGGCTTGATTCAAATCGATTAAATTGGATTAGTTATTGCAGTGATTCTTCCCTGTGACCACACTCTCTTAATCGCCTCCCTCTCCTCTCACTTTCCCCTCACTTTCCCGCACCTGAGCGCCTCCAGGCTGCCCTGAATTTCGCTCACACCGCCGCTGTCTCCGTCACACTCCGGTGCTAATTCCGGCGAGCCCATACACCCCCTTTGCCCCTAGATCACACTGGCTTGCTAGCCAACATCATGTGCACCTGCTGCCATACCCCGTGTGCTCGCGCGCGCCCCAGAGGCTTGGCTTCGTCCTCGCCTGCACGCCACCTATGACCCCCATAACTCCGATGAGCCCTAGCGTCCGAACCCATGCGTGCCTCGTCCTCTGACTCATACTATCTTGTTCGCCCTAGTCTTGTGAATCTCCTGATGCTCGCCAATCACTCGCGCGTGACCTGTAGGCTCACCTCCGACGACGACCGTGCATGCCCGACGACGAACCCGACTCCGACGAGGAATCCGCGACAACTCCGTGCGCCCCTGCCCCACCTACGACCACCTTGAGCACCACGACAACCTTGAGAACCTGGTGAGCCCCAGTATCCCCTTCTTTGCTTCCTAGTTTCGCCGGACCGCCCTAGACAGAGCGCCGCCACTGCGCACCATCGCCAGTCCAGTCTGTGGTCAACACACTCAGGTCCGTTAGATCTAAATCTAACATCGTAGAATAGATGACTTAACAAAGCGTTGTCATGTGTTCTGATCCATGCGATGCAACTTAAATCCTATAGCCCGCGTAGCTCGATCCACCCGAAGCGGTATGGGCCAGCTAAAACAAGACACGTGGCCAGTTCTGTCTGTTCAAAATTCCAGAAAATGTTTTTGAATGTTTAAACTTGAAAAAATCATAATTTTTGATCTGTTTGTATAAAAATTACAAATTTCATATAAATGGATTCAGAAAAATGAAATCTTTGCAACTAGGGCCCTGGTTTGGTCATTTGCTTCTGAAAAATTAGGTATTTTTGCAGAAAAATTTGTAGGACTATTTTGGATATAAAAATTGTTCTAAAAATGATTTTTGAGTGAAACCTTTTGCAAATGGTTTGTTTTGAACCCTCTTACCATAAACAATAACATTTGAATTTAAAAATATATTTTGTTAACACTAGGAATTATTACATTGAATGAAAGCATTTCTAGTAAAACAAAAATGATTTAAAAGGGCTATTTTCACTAACTTGGTTTTAAATGAATTCCCACTTTTATAAAAGACCAGTAGGTGTTTTGAAATGTTTAGAACCTTGTTAGAAACCACTTTTTCAATAAAACAACCTTTTGCATGCTTGCACGCATTTCTTGTTTTTATTGTTTTGTTTGTTATTTGTTTGAGTAATTAGTTTTGAATGTGTGCTTTGCTTGATTGAATTGTAGTGAACTTTGAGGAGTGTGGCAATTTCAAGATCAAGGAGAGTACCTAGATTCTCTACTAAAAAGGGAAGTGATACTTTGGTCATCAAAAGTCTTATCTTTTCAATATTGCATTAGTGATATTTTTGTAGTATGCATGATAGGACTATATTTTGTATATTGCTATGCTATAGTAGATCCTATAGAATATATCTTGGTAGGAATCTTCCTAAAATAACAGACAAGTTATGCTAGTAAGCTTAGCCTAGCTATTGGAATTCAAGTGTGGAATATTCATGATATGATATTATTCAAAGTCTATGACTATGTTTTTTGATTAATAAAACAACCAAGTGAATGAATCACCTGGGTGGAATGGTGAGAATGGTTTGTGTTGAGTGGTTACAGAAGGCCCATGTCTATGGTTTACCTTGTGTATCACACATGTGGATGGCCACCCAGGAACATACAGATTTGAGATGTTTTGTGTTGAGAAGCTTCTAGTGCAACCACATGGCATATGGGATCTGCCTTGACTACATAGGTTGCAAGAACTCAGATAGGCAGACAGTTGGTGGTGGTGATGATAGGATGGAACGCGTTTGTGCTGATCTAAGGGATTGTTTCCGAAAAGTCTCATCTAGATGCATGTTGAGTCTTGTGGGAAAAGTGCACCACCTCTCGAGAGGGTAAAACCTAAGTACTTAGCCGTGTCCTCGGTAATGGACATTTTGAGCATCAAAGACATTGAAATGATCAAGGATCTCCTCATCCCAATTTCTCTAAGTTAAAAACTTGTTCGGTGAACAAGGGAGGCACCTGGTGTGTAACCAGTGTGCAATTGTTTGATTAAAAGTTTCGAAAAGAGAAAAACTATTTTTTCAAAGGTTAGGAAAAACTTATTTTATGCAAAGGCCAGCCAAAACTCCACTTAGCCACATATTTATGTAGATAATAGATTCTCCATATCAATATGATATCACTTGCCAATACAATTCAAATGTATTGACCCTTGTGGCTGTAACTTATTATGTTGCAGGTTTGTTTGATGTTAGTGAAGTTTGTTGAGTAGGGATTACAAGTCTACAACCAACATGATTGCCTATGGCACATGAAGATGAAGGACTCCATGTTATATAGTTATTTCTGCTGCTTTGTAATAAGATATCCCTATGAGCTATGTAAGTTGTAATGAACTATTTTATTCCTGGTTATAAGTTGTAATATGACCTTTGTTTCTTGATATTACATCTTAAACTGTGGGTGATAGCTATTCGATCCAGGGACTAGCACTATAAACACAGGTATCTCTACCTTATCAAGTTGGGATCTCTACACTTTTTGAGGGAATTGCTACAATAGCTTATGTTTTTAGTGAAAGTTTTGTTGTTCAAAACTAAACCCAAGGGTCTATTATCTTTTGAATACACTAATGTTTCTAATGAAGATTGTGTGAAGTTTTGTATGAAGGAAAAATTTCAGGTGTAGAGAGAGAATGATGTAATGAGATGAAGAATGGACAAAAGCTCAAGCTTGGGGATGCCACCCCAAGAAATATCCAACAGTTACAAGCGTCAAAAGCTTGGGGATGCCCAAGGCATCCCTTTCTTCATCAATAAAAAGCTCAGGTCTTTCTAGACACTTCATTTTTATTGTTTCATGCACTATTGTGTTGTTCTTGGAGCGTCTTAGTTTTCGTTTGGTTTGCTTAGTTTGTTTATTTTTCTTGAATAAAGTAGTTTGGACCCCCGTTCTCGCTGTATTGCTTCAAATAAGTTGATTGGTGTTGGAAAGGAGTAGAAAGTTCTTGCTTGAAATAGTGCAAGAGGAGCTTGCTTTGACTGTGACTTAGACTTTAGCATGTCATGCTAGGTGTTATTTTAACCTTATGAGTAATTATTGTTGTAGCATGACTTGTTCCAAACAATTGGGATTGCTTAGTGTTCCTTGAAGGAATCATGCGTTGTTTTAGCCTACAAAAGCATAGTATTGTGGTATTCTCCTTTGATGTTTTGTTTGGGTTGACTTGGCACATGCTCACACCATGTTATGACTATGAACAAGTCACCATAGCCTCTATGATCATTTAGTCCTTGACTTGTAGTACCACTCTATGCTTTGATTAGTAATGTTTTGTCGCTATGCATGATTATGGCCATTATTGCTCTCTTAGTTGGTTGCTCCCAGTCTCTTTCTAGCCTCCACTTGTATGAGTAAGATCTACTCATGCTTCCAACTCCCAAGAAACCAAGTTATTCCAAAGTTTCCACTATAAATTCCTATCCATTCCAAGTATATTCTTGTTTTCATCTATCTTCCAATTAAAAAAGTCTCTTTGTTATGCGAAAACTTAGTGATTAAAGCTCTCCCAAACTTGATGGCACACTTTATTTTTCTTGCCCCTAATAAACTTGAACCATTGTGTCATCTATGTTGTATATGCTTGCACTTATATGTTGGAATTAGCAGAACCATGTTGTCATGGGGAACGTTTTCAACATTGCACTTGTACTTTGTACACATTTGATATCATGCTCTTTTGTCTATGGATGTCATCGGTGTGAAATAAAAAGGGAGCTTGTAAGTCAATGGAGTTATGTATTTTGTGTTAGAGAAACGCCTGGGCCGCTAGCCTAAGCCATGCCTAATCATGGTGGAAACTTGTAGCATCACCATAATGAGCAATCCGTGAAGCATCCTCAATAAAAACCTATGCAAATAGCAAATAAAAAGATCGCTGAGATGCTCATTGTCTGCTTTCCTTGTTATTTTGGTTATGGGATAGCTCCTGTACCATGTGCAAGGGGTACCCCTTTGGCGGTTCTCTATGATACACATGTACTTACTATGACAAGAACTTACAAGTGACTAAAGTTGAGTAGCATGCGGTGCGACCCTCATATTCAAGGGACATGAGATTGCCAACTTATACTTTGTCAAGCATATACTCCATAGTTTGTTCACTTTAACCTTAATCACTTCAAGATTCTTATGATAGGGGCAATGAGAGCTAAAAGCTAATAAGTACCATAATTTTTGGAAGCTCTTTTTGAAACTTGAAATATCTGCTTTCCTGCATGAAGGGCCTTTCTTCCACCATTATATTGAGTCTCCACCTTCTACCTTTAGGCACCAGTTAAGAGATCATAGTTGCCATTCTTAGTTCTATGTGCATTGTCCCAAAACTTATTGATTGATGCATATTGTTGATATTACTTGTTCTTGTGCTATTTGTATCTAGTCACTCTTATGAACTTTGAAGGTGTCCTATGCATCTATTTTCTACTCTATGAGGGACAAGCTGAATGCCACTATGCCATGTTTTCTGTATGTGAAACAAACAAACGTTTTTCAATGCATGTTATTCATGATCTTTGTTTGTAGGCTTTCATGTTGCATGCATAATTACTTTGTCTTACTGTTAGAACTCCATCTTATATGCTCATGTTTAGAGTTCTTTGATCCCAGCTTTTAATGCTTGCAAGTGGTTTGATCTTGATCTTGATGGTGCATGTAACCTCAAAAATTATTCTTTTATCACTTAGCTACTCGAGGACGAGCAGGATTTAAGCTTGGGGATGCTTGATACATCGGAAATGTATCTATAATTTTTGATGTTCCATGCTTGTTTAGTATATACTTTGCTTTGCTTTGTCCACACTTTGAGGTGTTTTTATATGTTTTCTGGTACTAACCTATTAACAAGATGCCATAGTGCTAGTTGCCTGTTTTCTTCTGTTTTTGGTTCCAGAAAGGCAGAAAATCAATATTCTCGGAAATTGACGAGACAAAAGCCAAAGTCAATATTTTACCATGGGGAACACGAAGCCTGAATACGAGACGGAGGAGGCCCACCAGGGGGCCACACCCCCTGGCCACGCGGGTGGGCCCACCCCACACCTTGGAGGGGGGGTGCAGCTGCCCTGATGGCCCTCCTGTCTCGCCTCTTCGCCTATAAGAAGCCCCTGATGCCTAAACCCTAAGTACTCGATCAATATTCCACGAAACCGTCACCATCGTCCCTAGATTAGGGTGGGGGGATCTGAAGCTCTTCCCGGCACCCTGCCGGAGGGGAGATCATCCCGGAGGCCTTCTTCTTCATCATGCCAGCATCCGGTATGAAGAGTGAGTAGTTCCACCTTGGACTATGGGTCCATGTAGTAGCTAGATGGTTGTATCTCCTCCTTTGTGCTTTCATTGTTTAGATCTTGTGAGCCCCGTTCATGATCAAGATCTAATCTATTTGTAATCATGCATGTTGTGTTTGCGGGGATCCGATGGATCTTGCATGCTCTTCGTTGTTAGTAGCTATCTTGGCCAAGTAGTTGCTAGTGACTCCTAGAGGGGGTATTTATGCTAGATAGTGGGTTCATGACTCTATTTAATCTAAGGGAAGTGACAGAAATCTCTAAGGTTGTAGATGTGCTGTTGCCACTAGGGAGAAAACAACGGTATCTTGTTCCTGGAACAAGTGGATTGTTTACCTTACACACTTTGCTTAAAGAAGTTGTCTGTTGCTTACAACTTAATACTAGAGGGGGATCAGATGATAACCTAGACGTGGACTTCTAGTCATAGATGCAGTTGGATGGCGCTCTATGTATCTTGTTGTATTGCCCAATCGAATCTCATAGGATCATGATGTCTGGTATTGCGTTGTTATGCCTTGCTCAGTCCCGTCAATTGCCCTGCTATAATTTGTTTACCCATCATGCCATGTTTGTTTATCTAAGGAGAACACCACTAGTGAACTATGGACCCTGGTCCAATCTTTACCATTGATACATCTTCCACTATTTACCGTTTACTTGTTGCAAACCACTATTACCTTCCACACCATACAGTTAATCCTTTGTTACAGCAAACCGGTGAGATTGATAACCTCACTGATTCGTTGGGGCAAAGTCTTGAGTTTGTGTTGTGAAGGTCTCCAAGTTGCTAGCAACACCTTTGAGTCATTTCCTTCCTCGTACTAGTTCTATAACCTTGGTTTCTAACTAAGGGAAAACTTGCTGCTGTGCTCATCATACCTTCCTCTTGGGGTCTCCCAACAAAGTGCTGCTGCACTCATCTGAAGGAGGCAAGGAACTCATGGGTGAGCCCTTCGTAGGTGTGGTCGTTGTCGTTGGTGAGGCCGGAGAGTCCTGCATTTACCTACAGGTAGTCGATGTCCCCCTTCAACTTTGCTGAGTTGAGGAAGATGTTATCGGCCCATCATGTGGGCAACACCTTCCTTTCCAAAACAATGGCATACTTGTTGTCGAGCTCAGCCTGGAGCCCTGAGCCCTCACCACGTTGGCGCTTGCTCTTGCGAAAAAGGCTACTGATCTTGTTCATCTTGATGCACTGAGAAATTTCAACATAAAACCTTAGGCATTTAGTTTCTACATGATATATGAGTGATTCTACATGGAGGAATTCAATCCCAACATGAGAAATTAAAAGATAAAATCAATCAAGCTTGAGTTCATCCACTAATTCAATGAGAATATTTCAACCATGGAATTTTGAAAATAAAGCATGGATAGGTTGAGAAACATACCGATCTATCGATTCCCCCACTCAAACGAACGAAATCCGCGAAGAATTGAGAGTTCTTGAGAGGTTTTGAGAGTTTTGGAGAGAGAGGTTGAGAGAAATAATGAGGGGAGGAGGAAGCTTGCCCTTCCCCGACCCGTTTAACTGGTCGGGCCAAACTATACGACGGGAACTATACGGTCGGGCCAGGTAGCTCCCACCGTATAGTTGTGGCGGCGGCGAAGGTTAGGGTTTCCCTTCGCCAGATCACAACTATACGGCCGTCAACCTTTCTGTATCCAAACCCCAACTTTTGAGAATTTTGTCGATAACTATACGGCCGCAACTATACTACGGGAATTTTCATTCCAGCCGTATAGATGGTCGTTAGACCTTCTGTAGTATGCTTTTTTGCCCAAATTTTTAGAGATGCATTTTTTTATTTGGACATTAATGTTGAGCTAGTTTCTACAGATAAAACTCAAACTTTGTTTTCTACTCTAAATCTTTGCTTGTTCAGTTGGTATTTGTGCTACTTTTTGACAGCTACATCTTTACGGGCACGCTTCCATAAAAATGTCTGTGAAAAAGTTGTAGGAATGCGATGAATAACTTTATTATCTAATTTTAATTTATTTTATTGATATGATGGGTTGACACCCATTAAGCATTTTACTGAGAATGGTTGAATATTTCAACCCCTTTTCTGTTCTCGAATTCTTACCTTCGGTTGCCCTTTATCAAAGGCACTTACCACATGAACTTGTTTTGCCGATGGAACATACCTTTCTCCTGCTTCTCGTATCTTTGGAAAATACCAGATTATTTCAGCATCATAAACATCGAAGATTATTTTCCCTGCAGCACAATCAACTGATGCTCCTGCAATGCTAAGAAAAGGTCATCCAAGTATTATAGACAATCTTTCATCTTCCGGCATTTCAAGAATAATAAAGTCAGTGGGAATAACATGCTCATCTATTCTAAGTAGAACATCCTCAATCATACCAATAGGTTTTTTAATGGATTTGTCAGCCATCTGTAAAGTGATAGAAGTGGGGGAGTATTCCCCTAATCCTATATTTTATAGAGGGAGTATGGCATTACACTAACTCCTGCACCTAAATCACATAAAGCATTATGAATATCAGTTTTTCCTCTTGAACATGAAATAGTTGGTATACCAGGATCTCCTGACTTAGGCAATAGTCTCCCATTAGTAGGGTAACTAGTCACCATGCCAACAATTTCAGTTATTTCTTTCTTTCTATTAAGAATATCACAAAGAAATTTAGAATAAGAAGGCACTTTTATTGCATCTGCAAATGGAATTTCTAGACGAAGAGCATTAAGTGCCTTTGCGAAAGAATCATAGATTACTGGATCTGGTTCTTTCTTTTTGCAATCTGGGAATGGAAGTTTCTTACCTTTGTCTTTTATCTTTTGTGGAGGATCAGGATCTTTAGTTGCTTTCTTTTGCTGTTGCTTATCATTTTTCTTTCTCTCTATTACAACAACTTCATCTTCTTTGCTTGTGTCTTTTTCTTCTCCTGGATCGACAGTTTGTGCATCAGAATTATAACTGTCATCACGTGCATCGTTCTTCTCCTCCAAAGTTTAATCATGTGTGTCTTGAGCAGTTTCATCTTGAGGATCCACCAATGTATCATCTTCCTGACTTGCTTTAATTAAGGATTTTTTTCGTTTCGGTCTTTCTCAGTTTCATATTCCGGTTGTCCTAATGGTCCTTTAACAACTACACCTCTTATTTTAACAACATTAGTAGAAACATGAATATTTATATCATCACGCAGAAAAATTTGATAACCAGATGCTATATGTTCACATTGGGTTTCAATCATACTAAGGTACTTGTTAAATAATTTTATTTCTTGGCCAATCTCCTCTTAATTTTCTATAAGTTTGGCCAAAATCTTTTCATGTCTTTGAAATTGCTTATGCAAGTTATTATAAGACTTTGTCTGTCGATGTTTTAATTCTTGAAAAACTTTTCTAGTTTCATCCTCTTCAGTTAAAACTTGTAATAAATCTACTTTGTTTTCCTTTATAAGCTCTGCAGGTATACCTTTTTCTTTCATGGCTTTACGCACTTCAGGCATAAGTTCAGGATTTATACATAGTATTCCCTTTTTCGACTTAGTGCCAAAATCATTATATAAAGAATCATTCTTATCCCTAGTAGCCATTAATTCCAAGCATGCTTTAATAGTTAAAGTATTTATCGATCCTCCTGCTGATGAATGTAGCAACTCTCTGCATTGGGTATTAAGACTGTGGCAAAATAAGTGGCAAACAGTTGACTCAGAATAGCCATGATTAGGGATACTATTGATCATTCCAAAAAAAAATCCCGGGCTTGTGGATAGTTTTCTCCCATGTTCTGACTAAAATTTCCTATATTCTTTCGAAGTTCTGTTACCTTTTCAAAATGATTAAACCTGTTTATGAATTTAACAATGCAGTTTTCCCAGCATTTAATATAATGGCGAGGGAGAGAATATAACCAGTTTAGAGCTTTACCTTTGAGTGACCAGCGAAATAATTTCAGACGAGATGTTATCACATCGTCGAACTCTCTAAGATGCCTTCCTGGGTCCTCATCTTCCCTTCCACTGAAATCTTTTTCCTGCAAATTTTTAATAATTTCACCGTCAAATTGATATTCCCTAACTCCAAGATTAGGAAATTATATTGGTTGTTTAAGAAATGCAGAGTTTGGAGCACTATATTCTCTGAGAGTCTTCTCAGGTTTCTTGGGTGTTGTCCTATGAATGGAAATTATTTCCATGAAGTTACTTAGGTTGTCAACTTCAACTTTATTCGATCTCAAAAGTTTTTCAATGATTTCCTCGCACCTCTGAGTAGGCACGTGTTCAAAGTAATCTGGTAGATAAGCCCTACCAGAGCGTGTAGACTATTTGTCTCCTAAGGAGACCATCTTGTAATAGTAACACCTGAAATGTCAAGAGACAAAACACTTAGCGCTTAGCTCCCTTGCAATGGCACCAGAAAATAGTTTGATGACTGCAAGTGCACAGATCGTTTGTAGCTAGTTTTGAAGTTCAGATATCGATCCCACAGGGAGCCGAAAGGTAAGTGTTTATTGGTGAAGTCTCTATCGCACCCAAAGTTGTCACAGTTCTTCGAGTGAATTGAATGCAAGTGTTGAAATAAGAATAGATTTTGGATTAAATGAAATTACTTAAATAAAACTAAAATGTAAACTTCAGAAATAAAAATCATAAAAAGTAAAGAACGATTTGTTTGTTGTTTTTTGCAGATGACGAAGTAGGCGTGGTGAGTTTCAGTTCATGGTGATAGTGAATGTGCCAAGTGGATGAGTGATAAGTGTAACAATTATAATCTTATAAGTATGTGTGTAGGCGAGAAACCCATAATTAGCCGGAACTCCTCTTGGTAGATTTCATCCCAACTTCAATAATCCTACTAGCCTGTTTAACACAACCATGGTCAGTCAATAGACGATTAAGATCATTCAGTGTCATTGTTATGGAAACGGTAGTGCCTGAGAAGGCTAGTTCGTGGTGAGGGAGCGAGTAGGGAAGCGAGCGACGGTAGCCGCATGCGGGATTGGACACAAGCAAGCGTCGGAGACACAAGAAGTACCTAGGTTCGGGGCCCTCGTGGTGAGGTAACACCCCTACTCCTACCGATCTGACTATCTGGATGAACACAATGAACTATAGGGGCTCCTCGAGCTGTATCTGTCCTAGCTAGTAGAGAATGAGAGACCAACCCTTGCAACGTTTCCCCTGCCGCCCCTTATATAGGCCGAGGCGGCATGGGAAACGGCATGGCCGACTGGCGGGTCCCACAGGAGGGCCCCAGCCGGCTAGGTCATCTACAGTGGTCGGCATGGCAGGCGTGTACCGACAGTCAAACCCATCCCGAGCCACGCAGTCTACAGTGGTCGTCGTGCGGGTAGTTATACACAGTACCACCTACTGTCCACTATTACAACCGTCATCGGTAAAGTCGTCGGTATGGGCCGAGTGTCTGAGTCTCCTTTCTGTCTTGTCCATCGTGTTGTGCGTACTGCATACTGTGCTCTGTATCATCTTGTATCTTGTCTGTCTTGAGTGTCTGGGTGGTCGATCCCATCCGGCTAGGCATCTGACCTTGGTCGTATCATCTGGCTGATGGTTCTGCCGGCTCGTTCTTGACTTGTCTCGCTCTATCCGGCTGGCATGATCCAGCCGGCTAGGTGCCTTTGGGAATGTTTTGCCGGTTTGATCTTCGTCTGGCCTTCTTTTTGATCTATCTTTGAGTTTTTACAGCCGGCTGGCAAGTTGTATCGCCCTTGAATCTTGTCTGATTAGCCTACCAGGGGTGATCCCCCTGACACTAGCCCCCGAGCGCGCGTAGATTCTGCCCTTGGGTGAAATGTGCGCGGGCTCCAAAAACTAGTTTGAATTTTCTCCCAGCTGAAATTTGGAGGTTGAGCTGCTCGGCTGTGTAATTATTGACATCAGCCACGACATAATGATGATCGTGGAGGCATGCGTCGAAGGGTCGCATCACACGTCGCCTCAGGAACCGCTGTCAGCGCCTCACCTACCGCGCTCGGGATCCTCTGCACATTGCGTGTCGGCGCAAACGATTCGACCGCGGCTGGGGATGTGAGGGGCTTCCACATGGCGAGCTGATTGTTTTCCTCCCCGGCCCCTTTAAGTAGCGGTCGCGGCGCCCCGTCGACCCCCACGCGCCATTTTCCCTCTTTGCTCGCCATCGATGCCGCGTCTCCTAGCCTCCTGCCGCTGCGCTGCCCTTGTGCCACCGATGAGCTCGCGCCACCTCCGCTTCGCCGGTGCCGCCTGCCTCATTCTTGCCGGAGCTACGGGTCACCGTCACTCTTCCGCTGCTCCCCTTTCACCTTCTCCGCTTCTTTCTTCTTCTTCGCCGCGCTCTGCCACTGTCGGCATGGCTGAAAGTCGCGGCGCCTAGTATGGCTCCTCTGTCACGGAGGCGCAAGTTGAAAAGTACCGGCGGTCGCGCCTCCTACCGACCGCCGGTGAGGTTGGGGTGCGCCTTGCCCTGGCTGGTGAAGTCTCGTCAGCTCCACAAACCGACGAGCGGGTCGTTTTTATCGCGCATCTGGCGCGTGGCCTGGCCTTCCTGGCCAGCGCCTTCCTTCTCTCCTTCCTCGCCCACTTAGATCTCCGCCTCCACCATCTCGGCCCGAATGCAATCAGCATTCTGGCCCACTTTGTAGCGTTCTACGAATGCTACCTCGGGATCCAGCCGGATCTTGGTCTCTTCTGCCAGCTCTTCCTTATCCGGCCGCATGTGCTATACGCCAAGGGGCCACTCGTGCCCTGCGGCGGCGCCTCCATCTACTCGCGCGCCCAAACCGGCTACCCCAAGTTCAAACTGCATAACACAGTCAAACTCTGGTAACATACATACTTTTACGTATGGAACTTGGGGTCCGACGACCACCTCGACCTTCCAGCCTTCCAAGACGTGGCGTCCAGCCGGGCACACTCGGAGGAGAAGATCTTTGGCTCCAAGCCGGAGTCGGATGCATTGCTGCACCGGATGAGGTCACTGGTCACAGTCGGCCTGACTGGCGTCGATGTGACACTTAGCTGGGCCAGTCGACTGATGATGCCCCTCCAGCAGCAACCACACAAGATGTGCTACTACTCCGGGCGCCTCGACCCGACCCAGTTCTCCCGCTGCGATCCCCCTTTGCCAACCTCTACGAATGGGTGTGGATGAGCACCAAGGAGAAGATCAAGGCCGACTAGCACTTTGGTCTGGCTCCTTATACGCGCGAGAACCGTGCCCCCGGGTAAGTGTGACTTGCCCCTTTCTTGCTTTTCTTTCGTTCTTGCCCTGTCCGGCATCGTCACTTGATCTGGCTCTTACTTGTTTCCTCTTTTGCAGACTTTCCCCTGCATCATCCGGGAGGAGGGTGAGGAGCCCCTCCAGGTCTTCACCGCCGACCTGCCCGAGCCGTGGCCGCGCCGGACCAGCAGTGAGGTCTCAGACGGCAAGGAGGGCTTCTTCCCCAGCCGAAACGATAAGGCGGTGGAGGACCCGCATGGCCCCGCCCCAGAGGAGAGTGATGGCACCGCGCTTCCCGAGTGGTCGAGGAAGCGTGCCAGCGAGGGGTCTTCGAGCAACGCTGCCGCCCCCGAAGATCCGGCTGTAAAGCGCAGCCGAGTGGGGGTTCCTCCATGCCTCGGTCGGGCTACAGGTGGCCGGAAGAGAACTGCACCTGTTGTGCAGGGGTAAGTTTTCTTGCACTTGATTTCGTTCTTTCCTTTGTCTTGACCTTGCTCTTCTCTCGTAGGTATCTTCTCTCTTTTGCTGCAAGCCCGGCTTGCAGCGCTCCTTCTGCCTCTCCGCCTCGCGACCGTCCGCCACAGCCGGATGCCCCCTCGACGGTCACTCCGCCTCCCACAACCGATATCATGCCCACGCCAGTGCTGATGGCCATGCCCCAGCCAACTCCCG
The DNA here is from genome assembly GCA_023614405.1 of Avena insularis. Lineage (NCBI taxonomy): Eukaryota > Viridiplantae > Streptophyta > Magnoliopsida > Poales > Poaceae > Avena > Avena insularis. Next base: position 48,570,708 of record CM042687.1, on the reverse strand, counting down.
CCGCGCCGGTGCATGCAGCGAGTCAGCCGGACATGACTTCCAGCCTGGGTGGGGGCTCGTCGGCCGGTGCGGGAGGATCGCGTGCTGGCAAGGAGATGATGGTGGTGGAGGATGTCAACTCCGACGAGGACGCGACGCGCCGTGGCTAGAGGCCGCCCACAATGCCCCTGTTGCCCTAGTCCGGCCCTTGGCGCCGCTTCCCGCGGAGGCGGGGGTCCTCTCTGCAAGCCCTCAAGGTGAACCTCGAGGCCAGGCTCAAGGAGTGCCGGAAGCTGCATGCGACGCTGGCCAGCGCTAATGAGGCCGCCGCGACGCAGCTTTCGTCCGCGCGGAGTAAGTCTCCCATCTTTCCCCTTCTCTCTTTTTTGTGTTCGGCTACATTCTCAATTGCATTTTTCTTCTTTGTCGCAGCCATTCTCGTTTGTGCCCAGCACGAGATTGACCGACTGAAGAGCTCTAACGGGCGCCTCACTGGGACAACTTCGCCCTCCGGCTGCAGAATAAAGAGTGTCACTCCCGGGTGAACCAGCTAGAGGCCACCCTCAAGGAGCGCGACGACACCCTCGCCATCTGGGCCACCTCCTTCAATCTCCTGGATAAGGAGGTCACCCGGCTGAAGGAGCACTCCGAGTTCTTAGACAAGGAGCTGATGAACATCGTCCATGTCGCCAAAGGTAAGTTTGATTGCTTTTTCTATTTGTTCTGCCCGACTGCCTTTTGCCGGGTTGCCTTTTTGAATTGCCCCCTCTGATCCCAAGGCTTCTACCCCCAAGTAGATGCCCTTGCCTACGATCGAGTGTAGCAGGTTGCACCGGGGGAGAAGGCTGCTGTCCGGGATCTGGTGGTGCAGCTCGGAGAGGATGCCGCCAATCTCCGCAAGGCCAGTGCCGCCATCCATGACCTCATCTTCCCCGGGGGGCTTCTGCCAGAAACCATGGGCGCCTTGGCGATCAAGCTGGACGGCACGCCGAACGCCATCGACCGGCTGCGTGACCTCGTGGCTCGCGCCGGCTCCGAGATGGCCCTAGACCTGATGCTTTCCTGGTACAAGGACGCTCGGCTTGACAAGCTGGTGGACGGCTTCCGGGCTGGCGCGGACCTGCCCATCGTGTTCCAGGCTAACCCGGGGCTCCGCTCCGCCGCCATCACCATTGACGGTTATGCTGACATCGAAGAGGTGTTGACGAAGAGCGAGGAGAGCACGGGATCAGAGGGTGGTACAGAGACGTCCTCCCAGCCGGGCGGGACTAGTGCGGCTCCTCCCCATGGCAAGGGCCCGGCTGCCTAAAGAAGAAGACCCCGAGACGCCGGGCGTAATTGTAAATAGTTTTGCTTCTGGTACTTGTGCTTGAGAACTTGGATCTGCGGGGGCTTTGTCCCCCGCCGTTTAATTAACCGTCTGGCCGGGTTTGCCTTCGTGCACCCATTATGTTTGTGCCTTGTCTGACTAATTTATCTGACTGGTCCACTCCAGCTGGCATTAGCTTGCTTTTCGACTTGCGCTTTTCGTGAGCCTTTTCACTTGCGTTCTGCTACTTCTTATGACCTGGCGACGATCTGCCGACTTGTTCTGGCCGGTTGGCACATTTGCTAGCTGGGCACTACATTCTTCCAGTGGGGGTGCGCCAGCGCACCCACTGGGTGTAGCCCCTGAGATTCGGAATAGCTGGAATAACCAGGTGTTTCAAATCCTCAGAAAACTCTTGTCTTTCACCTCGCCCTTCCGAGTTCCACTTGCTTAGCCGGATCGGGGAAACTTCACCGCAGTCCGGCTATACATATCCGGTCGTGCCTTGGGCCTTTTTATTTGTTACTTTCCTTATATTATCTCTTTCATTCTTCTTTCCATCTATCCGTATTTCTCTCTTTCTTTCTTTCCTCTTCCCATCTTTCCAACTTTCTCTTCTTTCCTTGACTGGCTAGATCTACCTGATGTGCCCGACTAGCGGTGTTAGCCGGGCAAGGCAGGCTTGCTTTTATCTAGGTTCGTCTTTCTCGGTTCGGCTGGTGCACCATTCAACCGGGCGCCGCCTGCTTCCAGTGGGGGCGTGCCAGTGCACCCACTAGGTGTAGCCCCCAAGATTCGGAGTGGATACTACAGATAGGTTGTTCGAATCTTCTCTATCTTTGATTTCCGGCTCGGTGTGGTTTGTGCAAAAAGAAACACTCAAAAATGATTTCTTATCAATACATTGTCATGTTATACGTTATTTTGCTATCCGACCAGAATTTCTCTTTTTCGAAAACTAGCTCGTGCTTTTCTGAACACTTAGTCACTTTCTCGTGCGCAATGTTGTTTACGCTGCACCTTGCCGGACAGCCGGTTTGCGGTCTAGAGCCGTAACCGAAGGGAGCTGACAATACATTTCCGCATGGTAGTAGAGGCTTAGTATCCAAAAAATACCAACTAGGCTCATGGCCAGAATGTCCGATCTGTCGCATCTTTCAACGTTTTTCGTGTGGGATGCCCTCGGGCTTTTGCTCTCGCTAGCCGGACAGCTGGGTTGCGGTCTATAGCTAAGATGAAGAGTGGTCCTATGACATCATCACACACTACTCAGTCGGATTACAGAATTGGCAGGGCGGGCAAACCGGCGAGCCCCCACGGTTGGGGGTCGATGGAAGCCGGAAAAACATTGTAGGGTTTAGTCGAAAATGAATAACAACAGAATGTCTGGCAAGGATCCCCCGAGCGTTAGCCGGGGTTCCACATCTTTCATTCATTCAGGGTTCTGGATACATACACTGGTTTTTGCGACTAAGTGTAAAACGGTCAGAGCAGGTCTGCATTCCATGGACGCTCTGTCTCCTCATCCGACTTGTCCATCTTGTTCTTGCACGGCTGCTGTGCATCGATGAGGTAGTTGGAGTTGTTGTGTAGCGCCTTGCTGATGATGAAAGGGCCCTCCCACGGAGGGGACAACTTATGCATGCCCTTCATGTCTTGTATCAGCCGGAGCACCAGGTCGCCTTCCCGGAACATGACAGGCCGGATGCGGTTGGAGTTATACCGGCGCAGCCCTTGATGGTAGATGGATAACCTGGACAGAGCCAGCTCGCGGGCCTCCTCGAGGAGGTCCACGCTATCCTCCATCGCCTCCTGGTTCTCCTTCTCCGTGTAAAGGATCTTGCGGGGTGAGTAGAACTCATTCTCCCTGAGGACCGCTTCCGAGCCGTAGATGAGGAAGAACGGGGTGAAGCAAGTTGATCTGTTCGGAATGGTGCGGAGGCTCCACAGCACAACCGGGAGTTCCTCGATCCATCAGTCGGGCGATTGCTCGAGCGGCTCGATTAACCGGGCTTGATTCCGGCTAGAACCAAGCCATTGGCTCTTTATGCCTGCCCATTGGACTGCGGGTGCGCGACGGATGCGAGGTCTAGTCGGATCCCCTTGTTGTGGAAGAATCGAGCGAAGGCCCCCTTGGCGAAGTTCGTGCCGTTGTCGGTGATGATTCTATGGGGGTACCCGAACCAGATGATGATGTCGCGGAAGAAGGTGACGACTGTGGCACCATCCAGCTTCCGGATGGGCTTCGCCTCGATCCACTTGGTTAACTTGTCCACCGCCACCAGCAGGTGGGTCATGCCAGCTCGGGCTCGATTGAAGGGGCCGACCATGTCCAGCCCCCACTCGGTGAAGGGCCAGGTGATCGGTATGGTCTTGAGCGCTGGGGTCAGCATGTGCCTTAGCCGGCCGAACCGCTAGCATCCGTTTCACACGTGAACTAGCTGGTCCACGTCCTCTAAGGCGATGGGCCAGTAGAATCCATGGAGCAACGATTTTGACACTAGGGAGTGGGATGAGGCGTGGTGACCGCACTCCCCCTGGTGAATTTCGTTCAACAGCCAGTAGTCGGTATCTGCGTCAACGCACCGCTGGAAGACACCTGCGGCGCTGCACTTGTACAGCTCCTTGTTAATGATGGTGTAAGTGTGCGCACGGCGCCGGATCTGCCTTGTCTCCACCTCATCAGCCCGGGGCTCGTCGTTGAGGAGGTATTTCATGAAGGGCTGGGCCTAGGATAGAACTTCCCGGATGGTGAAGACACGAGCCGGCCCGATCTGGAGCTCATCCGGGGTTCCACCGGGTGGGATGCCAGAGTCGGCAGCCCCCGGGCCTTTTGCCTTGCTCGATGATGGCTTGCCTGAGGAGGAGGCAACCCCCGGGTCTTTCGAGCCTGAGGGCACAACAGCGGGGCCCGGCTCTTTCGAGCCGGCAGCCCCCAGGACCGCTACCTAGATGATGGACTCGGATTCCGGAGAAGGGGTGATGCTGCTTGCGAAGGTGCTCCAAGCATACTCCTAGCGGGATGGCCACTCCGGTGGATCCGACTCACGCGAGCGCGTCGTCCGCCTTGTTGTTGCACGGGGGACGTGATGGAATTCGCATCCCTCGAAGCCAACACTGAGCAGCTAGACATGGAACTAGTACATGGCCATGTTGGCGTCCGAGCGTACAACTCGCCGGATACTTGCTGCACCACCAGATCCGAATTGCCAAAGCAAAGGATCCGGTAGATGCCGATGTCTTTCACGAGCCGGAGCCCATGTGCGAGAGCCTCGTACTCGGCGACGTTGTTTGACGCCGTGAAGTGGATCTGCAGCACGTACTCCAGCCGGTCTCCCTTGGGGGAGGTGAGCACAATGCTGGCTCCCAATCCCCCGCGCATCTTCGAGCCGTCGAAGTGTAGCTTCCAGTAGTCGGAGTCAGGAACTGGCGGCAGGTACTGGTTTCCCGCCCAGTCGATGAAGAAGTCTGCCACCGCCTGAGACTTGATGGTCATCCGGGGCTCGTACCGAATGCAGTAGGCGGCCAGCTCGATGGCCCACTTGGCTACCCGGCCTGTGGCATCCTTTTTTCCGAAGATCTCGCTAAACGACATGGTGGACACCACGGTGAGCGGATGCTCCTGAAAGTAGTGCTTGAGCTTCTTGCAAGCCAGGTACATGCCGTAGCACATCTTTTGGTAGTGGGGGTAGTTCTGCTTGGAGAGGGAGAGCACCTCGCTGAGGTAGTAGACGGGTCACTGAATTGGCTGGGCCTTGCTTTCCTCGTGATGCTCCACCGACAGGACGACGCTAACGACCCGGTTGGTGGCGGCTATATAGAGCAGCATCAGCTCCTTCTCAGCCGGTGTGGCGAGAACCATATGCGCCTCCTATAAAATAGGCGAGGCACACTCCTTCTCCATGCGCCTCTAGTATAAAAATAGGCGAGGCGCATATGATAAGAATGCACCTCCTATAATCCCTGTACGGACTGAATCTAGCAGCCCCATATTATGCGAGGCGCATTCCATTCATATGCGCCTCCTATATATTAGATAGGCGAGGCGCATATGGGCAGAATGCGCCTCGCATAATCTGTGTGGGCCCGCGTGTTGGTAGGTGCACGAATATGCGAGGCTCATATGGTTATATGCGCCTCCTATATTTGATAATATGCGAGGCGCATATGGTCATATGTGCCTCAAGTAACTCCTGTGGGTCCGGGCGAAATAGGTGGGCGCATATGCGAGGCGCATATTGCTATATGCGCCTCCTATAGTTTGAATTATAGGAGGCGCATATTGTGCAATATGCGCCTCCTATAACCTGGCACCACTTTTTTCCAGCTTTTTGCACATGGAGCCAACTACCACCCCACTCACTTGTGTCAAGAATCTTCGTGTGTGTGGCCTACTATTATATATCAAAACATTCTTAATTTTCATTATGTGTGTGTTATAATAATATTGCATTGAGAATATTATGTATCGACAAGACACATTCATTGAGAATACTCACTTTTGTTGTTTTAGCAATATTTGAATATTTAAAATATTTGTAGTATATTTTATAGTTCATATTGTGTTTGGACAATGCTTTTACATGAAAAATGGGCCTTTAAAAAAATATCCAAAAAATTGTTAACCTTAGGATTCGAACCTGGTGGCCAGTGAAATAGGACAAGGCATGTTACCACTAGGATGATGTGTGTTTGTTGACAGAAACTTGCGTACTGCTCTATTTGTCTAGGATTGCATATTATACGAGGCGCATTTAGCCCAGATGCGCCTCGCGTAATATTATACGAGGCTTACTTTGCGATATGCGCCTCGCATAATCCGGTATAGATCAAAACACACAGCTAGCCCCCTTCCCCTCGCGCGTTACTCATCTCGCTCACCTCTCCACCCCATTCCCTGCAGGATTCCTCTCCGGAAGCGGCCGCCGCGCCGACCAGTGCCTCCGGCCCGCTCGAGGACTGCCTCCGCCTCCTCCATGGGCGAGCAAGCTGAAGCGGGCCTCCTCATCGCCGCATCAATCCTCTCCGGAAGAAGCCGCCGCCTCCTCGCCGACGCCTCCTCCCCGCCTAGCTCCCACGCCGGCTAGCCTCCATCCGGGGCAGCCATCCCCGCAGAGCTCCAACGCGGCCTTTCCCCGCGGACCTCGGACGCCCCGGCAAGCATCACTGCACACCCACCAGCCACCGCCGCCTTTTCCCCTGCCCTGGACATCAGACGCCGCCCAGCCCGCTTCCACCCCGACCCGACATCGCCGTCCCCGTTGAGCGGGTATGCTCCCATCCTCTCTCTCTTTTTCCTGCTTGCTTCTTCCGCTGCACAAGTGGTGGAATCATTCCATCCCTAGGTTTTGGGTATGGATGGGGACAGTGGAAAAAGATTCATGTGATTTCTTTATTTAAGAAACGATTGTTGTGAACTGTGGTGCTCTTCCTAAGAGATTGTTGAGAATTCCAGTAATATTGAATGTCAGTTTATTTGTAAACAACCCCCTTTTATGTCCATCAGTACTATAGTATATTGAATTTGGTGTCCAAGTTTGAAGTATTTACAGAAGTTGATTGATGGATTTCGTTTAGTCTTGCCTTTCAATAACACATCATAGTTTCGAAAGTTAGGTTGAATTCTTATGCAGTTGCCAATTATTTCATTGTAGGTTCAAGGTGCCTAGAGCTTGCAACTCACCTAATGAAGTTACTTGTTCATAAACTCCGAGCAGATAACATGAGTGTGGAGAATCTGCAAGGGGTGGCGAGCATGGTATGGATGGCATTATGGCACACTGGATTGTGTTACCTTAATTATTATATGCTCTGTATGTCAGCATTGCTAGTTTGATGATTTGGTCTACAATTTCTATGTCCATTCAAGGAGCAAGGCCATGGTGAGAGGAGCCAGTTCAGGAGATTCGGCGGCCCGGCCTCACGAATCGACTCGTGCGAAGCCGGTGGCCGTGCTGGAGGGGGGGTGTCGGCGAAAGAGCATGGCGGCGTGGTCATGCATCCAAAACGCACTACATTGATTATTTTGGGCTGGTGAGTGCTCCAATCTCGCTCTTTTTCCTATCGTTGCTTCGGAGGTTGCAGATTTCCTCACGGTAAATTGATTTTGCCCCCAAATTGTTCCCGGTGGTGCTGGTCTAGCTACTAGTCACCACGGTTCTCGTCAAGTAGTCATGGTCGTGCTGGTCTAGTAGTCACCACGGTGCTGGTCTAGCTAGTAGTCACGACTGTGTTGTGTAGTAGCCACAGTGGTGCTAATGGGGTTCAAACGGTATGTACTAATAGAACAGTCTATGTTTAAAATCTGGGAAAAAACCATGTTTTAAGAATGTTTTCTAATCCTCGGTTCTATGTATTTTTTGCATTCTTACAAATGTGCTATTGATGTATTATTTATTGCTACTCATACGACATATTTTTATGCTCAAAAGTTTGCTTATGCATGTAACAGTCTCATAAAATCTTGAGTATATTTGGAATAAGCTACACACAAAGATATATGTTTTCACACCTAAAGTTTTAGATCATTTTATACTGTGGGGGGTTGCTGTATAATCATATGATGTAAATATTGGACAATAAATACATCCTGTGTTGCTGTATAATCATATGATGTAAATATTGGACAATGACCACAAGGCAAAGGAAATGGTTTCTTTTTGTTCTGTTTCTGACAGAGATGTTCTGGGCTGCCACTGCAGCCAGAATGTCTGACTGTCTCTGTTATTACATTTAAACTAGGTAAGTCGGCGCGGCAACATGCCGCGCCCGTGACGTTGGTTCAGTATTAGTTCAAGAAGTTTTTAAAACATTGGTTCAGTATGTAAATGGGAACTGTCGAGTGAGTTTTTAAATGGTAAGCAACGCGGATGATATAAGGGTAGTAGTTCATGTGCCTGGTGATGCGTAGCAATGCAAATTAACATGTATAAAAATTTGCACAATCTTACCACATTATGCCTTGGATGGTCAAGGTTTCATCTAGGATTGTAGCAGCATGTATAGATATATTAAGCACTGGACATTTGCAATTGTAACACCTTAACTCGTAGCATAGCTGGTATGGTTTCAATACTAACACACTATACAGAACACTTGCAGTTGCTGATATTGCTGCCAAGTTTAGTTATATTGTGATGTGACATGGTTCTATGTGTTCTGACAAAAGTAAATGGAGTAAACATGTTCTCAGTAACCAGCACCGAACTGAGATTGCATGGTAGGCCTGTTATTTTAATGTTAGGAATTTGCGTGCCTACACATCCCAGTGAACCATATTCCTATGTCCATCGTGTTAGTTGCAACTCATTGCTATCAAGCATTCCAGCATCAATACAGATAGCACTGCATGTAGAGACATGAAAGGGTGATCCTCAGAAAAATACGACGAAATGTGTCGTCACTCGACATCTTTACCTGCACTCGGATTTTCACATTTTCTTTGACAAATAAGCTGACATGCTGCATGTTTGCAAAGCAAGAACCAGGCCCTTACAAAACGTCTGCATGACCCATACATCAAATATTCTTGGTGAAATGCAACATTCAGCTGCTGTCACTATGTGGTCGGTAGACGTAGCAGTAGCCCCACTTACATATCTGCATCTTCTAGTTACACCATGGATACTTATTTCAATCAAACAAAGGTCTGGAATAAGACATTTGATTGTTGCATGATGATCTATTCCGTTGGCACCATATATAGTATTTTGCTTCAGATTCTCTATCTTTTGTACTAAGCTCCTCTTTTCTGTTTTGCACAGAGCATCGCCATGGACAACTTCTATGCTGGTGAGGGTACAGACCACAGTGGGGTTCCAACCAAGATGGTCACACTGAACTTCTCCCTGAACCTCATCTAGGTAGAGCTACGTCGTTGGAGTTGTAATGTGATTGTGAACTTGTACTCGAAGATGTAATGTGATTGTGAACTTGTACTCGGAGGTGTGAACTTGTGGCACAAACACTTGATGTATGAACTTGTATGTCATGATTGATGTGTAATGTATTGTATTCATGTTGGTTCTATTATGCTTTGGCAAATTGCAAGTTTCTAAAAAATTCTGTGCTCTTTATACTGTATTCTGGACTATATTGTATATTTGAATATCTGTATATTATTATTTATAGTGGTCTGTAAAACTTGAATTTCGAAAATATTACCGGAGGCGCATATAGGATACTATAGGAGGCGCATATACTATAAATATACGAGGCGCATTGTAAAACATATGCGATATGCGCCTCCTATACTTCACATATGCGAGGCGCATATCGATATGCGCCTCGCATAATAATATGCGAGGCGATATCGATATGCGCGATATATGTGAAGTATAGGAGGCGCATATCATATGCGCCTCGCATAAAAAATACCCGAGGCTTGAAGCTAGAGGCGCATATGATATGCGTCTCGCATAAGCTTTTAGGTGCGCCTCGCATAGGCTTTTCTCTAGTAGTGTTGATTCCGGCTAGAACCAAGCCATTGGCTCTTTATGCCTGCCCATTGGACTGCGGGTGCGCGACAGATGCGAGGTCTAGTCAGATCCCCTTGTTGTGGAAGAATCGAGCGAAGGCCCCCTTGGCGAAGTTCGTGCCGTTGTCGGTGATGATTCTATGGGGGTACCCGAACCAGATGATGATGTCGCGGAAGAAGGTGACGACTGTGGCACCATCCAGCTTCCGGATGGGCTTCGCCTCGATCCACTTGGTTAACTTGTCCACCGCCACCAGCAGGTGGGTCATGCCAGCTCAGGCTCGATTGAAGGGGCCGACCATGTCCAGCCCCCACACGGTGAAGGGCCAGGTGATCGGTATGGTCTTGAGCGCTGGGGTCGGCATGTGCCTTAGCCGGCCGAACCGCTGGCATCCGTTTCACACGTGAACCAGCTGGTCCACGTCCTCCAAGGCGATGGGCCAGTAGAATCCATGGAGCATCGATTTTCACACTAGGGAGTGGGATGAGGTGTGGTGACCGCACTCCCCCTGGTGAATTTCGTTCAACAACCAGTAGCCGGTATCTGCGTCAACGCACCGCTGGAAGACACCTGCGGCGCTGCACTTGTACAACTCCTTGTTAATGATGGTGTACGTGTGCGCGCGGCGCCGGATCTGCCTTGCCTCCACCTCATCACCCGGGGGCTCGTCGTTGAGGAGGTATTTCATGAAGGGCTGGGCCTAGGATAGAACTTCTCGGATGGTGAAGACACTAGCCGGCCCGATCTGGATCTCATCCGGGGGTCCACCGGGTGGGATGCCCGAGTCGGTAGCCCCCGGGCCTTTTGCCTTGCTCGATGACGGCTTGCCTGAGGAGGAGGCAACCCCCGGGTCTTTCGAGCCGGAGAGCACAACAGCGGGGCCCGGCTCTTTCGAGCCGGCAGTCCCCAGGACCGCTACCTAGATGATGGACTCGGATTCCGGAGAAGGGGTGATGCTGCTTGCGAAGGTGCTCCAAGCATACTCCTAGCAGTATGGCCACTCCGGTGGATCCGACTCACGCGAGCGCGTCGGCCGCCTTGTTGTTGCACGGGGGACGTGATGGAATTCGCATCCCTCGAAGCCAACACTGAGCAGCTAGACATGGAACTAGTACATGGCCATGTTGGCGTCCGAGCGTACAACTCGCCGGATACTTGCTGCACCACCAGATCCGAATTGCCAAAGCAAAGGATCTGGCAGATGCCGATGTCTTTCACGAGCCGGAGCCCATGCGCGAGAGCCTCGTACTCGGCGACGTTGTTTGACGCCGTGAAGTGGATCTGCAACACGTACTCCAGCCGGTCTCCCTTGGGGGAGGTGAGCACAATGCTGGCTCCCAATCCCCCGCGCATCTTCGAGCCGTCGAAGTGTAGATTCCAGTAGTCGGAGTCAGGAACTGGCGGCAGGTACTGGTTTCCCGCCCAGTCGATGAAGAAGTCTGCCACCGCCTGAGACTTGATGGTCATCCGGGGCTCGTACCGAATGCAGTAGGCGGCCAGCTCGATGGCCCACTTGGCTACCCGGCCTGTGGCATCCTTTTTTTCGATGATCTCGCTAAATGACACGGTGGACACCACGGTGAGCGGATGCTCCTGGAAGTAGTGCTTGAGCTTCTTGCAAGCCAGGTACATGCCGTAGCACATCTTTTGGTAGTGGGGGTAGTTCTTCTTGGAGAGGGAGAGCACCTCGCTGAGGTAGTAGACGGGTCACTGAACCGGCTGGACTTTGCTTTCCTCGTGATGCTCCACCGACAGGACGACGCTGACGACCCGGTTGGTGGCGACTATATAGAGCAGCATCAGCTCCTTCTCAGCCGGTGTGGCGAGAACCGGCACTGTGGACAGCATGCACTTGAGGTCGTGGAATGAGGCGTCCGCCTGCGCAGTCCACGTGAACTTGTCTATCTTCTTCATCAACTGATATAGTGGCAGGGCCTTCTCTCCAAGCCGTCTAACGAATCGGCTGAGGGAAGCCAAGCAGCCGGTGAACTTCTGGACACCGAGCAAGCTCTTGGGCGGCTGGATCCTCTCGATGGACGCGATCTTCTCCGGATTGGCCTCGATTGCTCGGCTCGACACGAGGAAGCCGAGGAGCTGTCTAGCTGGCACGCCGAACACGACTTCTCCGGGTTCAGCTTCATCTAGTACCGGCAGAGATTCACAAACGTCTCGTCGAGGTCCTCTAGCAGGTTCTGCTTCTCCTTCGTCTTGATGACGACGTCGTCCATGTATGCGTGCACATTCTGGCCGATCTGTGAGTGCAAACATTTCTGCATGCAATGCTGATAGGTAGCACCTGCATTCTTCAGGCCGAATGGCATGGTTACATAGTAGTAAGCCCCGTACGGGGTGATGAACGACATTTTTAATTAATCAGCCGGATTCAGTCGGATCTAATTATAGCCGGAATAACAATCAAGGAAGGAGAGCAGATCGCAGCCGGCCGTAGAGTCAATTACTTGATCAATACGGGGCAGGGCGAAAGGGTCTTTCGGACAGGCCTTGTTTAGGCTCGTGTAATCTATACACATACGCCAAGTCTTGTTCTTCTTCAGCACCAGGACTGGGTTGGCCAGGCAGTCCGGGTGGCACACTTCCATGATGAAGCTGGCGGCAAGTAGCCGGGTGATCTCGTCGCCAATGACCTTCCTCTTGTCCTCCGTGAAGCGACGGAGGGGCTGCTGGACCGGCTTGGCGTCGGTACGCACATGAAGCGAGTGCTCCGCAAACTCCCTCGGCACACCCGACATGTCTTTGGGAGACTATGCAAAGATGTCTCGATTCTCACGGAGGAAGTCGACAAGCGCGCTTTCCTATTTGCTATCCAAGCCGGCACTATCAACACCTGGATTTTTAATTCCAGATGCCATGTATTGCCATACATCGCAATCCCAGGATTACCATTTTTGCAAGACATAACAGATTTGGATACAACAGTACATCATCCATTACAAACCATACATAAGGTCTTACACAAATAAGGATCTCATGATCCAGTTCTTAATACAACTCAAGCAGCGGAATAACGTAAAGATAACGACAGCGTAGGCGAAGCTCCATCTTCGGGGTCACAGGCAATGCTGACAATGGGAGATGATCCTAGTTGTCGTAACCTTCCTGTGGTCCATCATCCTGGTACTCTTCTTCATAGTCTGGCCACGGGAATAGCCACAGACAAAGCCATGAGTACTCTTTAAGTACTCGCAAACTAATACTAACAAGTTAAGGGGGTTTTTGTAGTAGGATACTAGGCTCTAAGGTCATTTTGCAAAAAGCCAGATTTACCTCTACTAAGTTCAGAAGCAAAGAAAACTAGTTGAAAGTTTTATAATCCTAAATGGGAACTTAAATTCATGTCACAACTCTGTTGTGGTCAAGTCAAAGTCATAATTCATTTCACAAGTCATTTTGAAAACATCTGACGGGGGAATAGTATGGCCACTCCAACTGTCCATAACCGCGGACGTGGCTATTCGAATAGTTTGACACTCTGCAGAGATTGTACACTTTCACCACAACATTGATAAATCCGTCAGGAACAATCCTGAATTCACCATACTCAGTATACGGATAATCAATCCTAACCTTTCAATTACACGCCCTAGTATAGGCACCTCTCATGTGAGTTTGGCCTCCCAACCATGACCAACTGTCATCTTGGGTACTACACAGGTGGACAATCTTCACAAGGTAGCCTCAGCTCAGACCTTGGCCGCGAGGGAACCCATACTAAGGTATATAAATTTCCAGTCAAGCCCTACCAAAATTTCGGGTATTGTGGTTATACGGTAAAATTGGAATGGTATCGCATCCAGACAACCATGAATTTTATAAAAGGCTAAGGCTCATGCCTCAACATTTTCATCATCAAATCATCTGGTGTTCGGAAACACATGTCAAAACATTTCAGTAGAATGACTCATCATCTAAGGTTTTCATAACCATTTTCACCAAGTATTCCCATCTAAAGTTGATCAAGTTTTATGCTTAAAACTAGCATCTACACGTGGTGGTAAATACTAATGAGGGGTGGTAAACATGTGAGGATTAACTAAGTTCAATCTCATGCCTTAGGATGACATCAAGATTATCTAACTTAGGCCAAATTTTATGCTCTTTATGCTACCTTTAGTTATCTTTCTAGAATCTACAAGTCACTATTTAAACTCTAAGAGAAAGCTTTGATAAAGAAAATAAAGTATTATGCTTGCAAGTAAAACTAGGATTGGGTTATCAAGTGGGTGTAATCACATATGCTTAAGGCATATAGTTGGCATAGTAACAAGCATGTATTTGCTTGCATAAGTCGCAAGGGTTAGCTTGCCTTGTGCAGAGCAGTGGTTGAAGTTCTCCTCGGCTTCTTCCTCGTAGTATCCTCCTTCCTCCTCGTAGCCTTGGTCGGTACTAGCTTCTATAAATAAATACGAGGTACATAATCACCAAACAATACTTAACTATTTTTAATCATCACACAAAAAGTCACACTAGATGATCTAACATCATCACTATTATCACAAGGATTAAAGCACTTGTCTTATTTATTTTATTTGAGAAAAGTAATTTCTACTCATTGAAAAACTACTTAAGATTTAATATTTTCCAACTCAAACATGGTATCATGTTGACACTTGTCATCACCACATATTTCAGTACATGAGAATGTGATTTAAAGTGGTGTCACAATTTAATAAGGTTTAACCTTTTTATTTTAATTAAATAAAGTGACTAGAAATGCCTATGTGGCATTCTTTTATTACTTGAACATTACTTCTACAAGTAAACCCATATGTTTTTATATATTCTGAAAGGTATGATCAAATGTGATTTTTGAGAGTTGGAATCAATTCAAAAGCTCTTATGGTTGAATTTTGAAAAATGTTTGAATGCAGAAATTCTAATGCCTTGTTATTTTTACCAGGGTTGATATACAAATCCACATGGTTTGAATCCAATGGGCTTGGATTGAGCATTTCAGTACCTTTCTAACAAAGTTGGTTTCATACATTTTGGTTCAGTTAATCGAGCTAGGTTGATTTTTGAATCTAGGTATAGAACTATATTTGAAATTAAATGAATAAAGCTTAATTTGAATTGTTGGGTCGCGCGGGAGGTTTTACTAGGCCGACCCACTACACACAGCGCGTACGCGGGCTGGTTAAGTGGTTGTCCCCACGCGTCAGTGAGACGGGGAGGGGCGAAGCGGTACGGGGCAATGTGGATCGTGGGATCTGGTTCTAATCAGATGGCTCTGGTTCATCGTCCATGTCGGGCAGCGCCGGCGAGACAGAACCCTAACGCGACAGGTGGGGGTCATGGGAGGCTCACCGGGGCTCAGGCAAGGGTCGGCGATGGGGGCGAATGCCGAAGTGGACGATGGCTTTTCTCCTGGTACCGGCAGCTTCTCCTGGGGTGGCTCCAATCGACGGCTCCCTTCTCCTCCAGCAGCGGCGGGCTCCAGCCAAATTCCGGCGATACGCTGCTCGCCTTGCTCCGGGAGTGAGGTGGGGTGGTTTTAAGGTGGAGGGGAGTGAAGTGGTGTGAAGAAAACGAGCGGTGGAGGCCTCTATTTATAGTGGCTGAAGGGGACCGACGGGCGCGGGCTGAGCTCGTCGTGGTCGATGGCACAAAGGGCTACTGGCATGGGCGACGGTAGGGGCGGTGCGGTGCTCCCTGGCGAAGCTCAACGACGCGATGGCGAGGCGTGGGGCGGTGCTGATCGGTCGGAACGTCGCGGTGCTCTGAGCGGGTCCGACGACGATTTTAATGTCGCGCAACGCGCGTGGTCCGTGCGGCGGTAAACGGGCATGTCTGCGGGGTGGGATGGTGGTGATCACGCACGCACGCGGCGAGGGCGGCGCGTGGTCTGTGGGTGTTGGTCAAGGGTGGCGCACTGGCGTGCCCTCGGCTCGCGCGCAGAGAGGTTTAGCATGGGCGTGTCCTGTGGTCCAGGGGCTGGCATTGCTCGGGGCTGGGACAGGGAGTGGCGATGGACGGTGGGGGTGCCTGATAAGCATGCTCGTTAGGCTTAGTGTTGCTCCTAGCTTGCTTTCGTCAATGGGGTGGCAAGGTGAGGCTCCGCCTGCTTGCCATTAATGGCATGGTCCTGCTTACAGTGAGCTACAGGAGTTAAACTAGTTAGATGATCTACTGAGGGTATAGTGTGATCTAGATAGGGAACTCGTTAGGCCAAATTTACTGCACAATATAGTGTTTGAGGTTTGTTTGATTTGTATCTGCAAGGTGTTTGATGAAATGGCCGCAAGAACTTTAAATTTGAATTTTCGATTCAAATTTTGTGGGTTTTCTAGGCACATACTAGGGATGGTCTGGTTAGTTGGATTAGTCAAGGGGCACTATTTTGGTTGAATTTTGAAAATGGGTGATCTTCACATATGATAAAGATTCAATTTTGAATTGTGATTTGAATGAGGTTGCCAAATGTTTCTGCAAGTTTGAAAGGTGGGATTTGATTTACTTTTAATTGTTCTAGCAAGGGGTGAAAAGAGTTGGAAAAGTTTCTTTTTGAAATCTTGAACTAGAAACACTCAAAATGACCTAGTGCGCAAGATTGGCAAAAATGACCATTTGCTTTATTTTTTTTGTTTTTGATTTTGTTTTGTTTTGTTTCTTCATGGAAATGTTATATATGATGTTATTTTCATCTTTAAACCATTTCTTACTATTTAGGTTAATCACACAAGTTCATTCATGCATTTATCAAATCATCTCATTCACACATGCATTCATATGATTTTAAATTAATCAAAGTTTTTGTTAACTCTAATTTTAGTGATTAGAGTTTGATGATCCTTGTATTATATTTTTGGGATGTTACAGGCACCACTGGTGACGCACTTGGAGGGGTCAGCCGGGTCGGGCGGGATCTGCCTGGTGTCTTTTGACGGCTGGAACGCCATGTCCCCATCCAGCTTCAAGCCAGCCGGCACCTCTTGCTGCAATATGGCAACATTGCACATCATCTCGCGCTTATCTTCAGCGATAAGCAGGGCCTCCTCTATCTTCACGCCTTCCTTCGCGCAAGCCATGGACCGCCTATAGTAGCCGGCCATAGTGATCACACCATTTGGCCCCGACAACTTCATCTTGAGGTATGCACAGTGGGGGACCACCATGAACTTTGCGAGGGCAGGACGCCCAAGAAGGACATGGTAGGTGCTGGCAAGGTTGACTACATCGAACCAGATTGGCTCGCGCCGGAAGTTCTCCTCTGAGCCGAATATGACATCCAGCCGGATCTTGCCCAACGGGACACACGGTGGCCCAGGCGCGATGCCGTGGAACACAGTGGTCGATGGCTGCAGGTCGCACTCCCGGATGCCCAGCTTCTCCCACCGTCTACCAGCACGCGCGAGAACTGGCAGGTGCGCACGTCAGAGATGAGAAGAGGGTCTAGCACCATCGCGTAGCCCCCGGGATTCGGGAGCAGATCCGGCTGATCTGCCTGACTCCATGTGATGGGAGTCTCGGACCAGTTGAGGCACAAGGGGACCAGGGGAACGACAGCGTTCACCTCCGTGGTGCGCTGCTTCCGGCAGTGGTTGTCAATCGGCTCGGCCTCGAAGATGTGGTAGTTCTCGTGTTTCTGAGGGTAGGCCCCGTTGCCGTGGTTGTTGCTGGCTACCCTAGTCGGTGGTGGGGGTCCTCCGGGGGGTGGGGGGAGAAGAGGCAAGCCAGCCTGCTCCTTGATCTGCCGGGTCCAGCTGCACTGCCAAGTGGTGTGCGTAGCCGGCTTGAAGGCACCGCTGTGGTACTTGCACGACTCATCGAACATTTGCTCAAAGGTGAAGGCATTCTTCTGCCTCTTGTCGTTTCCAGCCAGTGCGCCTTGCATCGTGTTGACTTGCCTCTGGTGGTAGCGTGGGTTCTGCTGCTCAACCGGACGCTTGCCCTCGGTGATCGTGATGGTGGCGGAGCGGAGTCTGGGGTTGTCCTGGCGCATGATGGGAAGGTCCGCGCCGGCTCGGAAGCAGTCCACCAGCTTGTCGAGCCGGGCGGCCTTGTACCATGAGAGCATCAGGGCTAGGGCCATCTCGGAGCCGGCACGTGCCGCGAGGGCACGGAGCCGGTCGATGGTGCGTGGCGCATCACCCAGCATGAGGACCAGAGCCCCCATGGTCTCCGGAAGGAGCTCTCCTGGGAAGATCACGTCGTGGACTCCGGCCCCAGCCTTGCGCATGTTGGAGGCGTCCTCTCCTAGTTGCGCCACCAAGTCCCGGACGACAGCCTTCTCACTCGGCCCAACCTGTTGCACCCGGTCGTAGGCAAGGGCATCTACTTGGGGGTAGAAGCCTTGTGATCAGAAGGGGCAAATCAAAATAGCAATCCAGCAAAAGGCAGTCAAACGGAATGAAAAGAAAGAAGGCAAAGAACTTACCCTTGGCAACATGGCCGATCTTCATCAGCTCGTCGTCCAGGAACTCGTAGTGCTCCATCGTCCTGTGCGTACTGCATACTATGCTCATCGTCATCTTGTACCTTGTCTGTCTTGAGTGGCCGGGTGGTCGGTCCCATCCGGCTAGGCATCTGACCTTGGTCGTCTAATCCGGCTGATGGTTCTACCGGCTCATTCTTTACTTGTCACGATCTATCCGGCTGGCATGATCCAGCTGGCTAGGTGCCTTTGGGAATGATTTTTATCCGGATGACTGGTTTGCCGGTTTGGTCTTCGTCTGGCCTTCTTTCTGATATATCTTTGAGTTTTTACAGTCGGCTGGCAAGAAGTATCGCCCTTGTATCTTGTCTGGTTAGCCTACCTGAGGGTGATCTCCCCGACATTCATGTTGCTTAGCACTTAAGCTCCTTGGATCAGACTAATGCAATAAGCTCGATGGTTCCTCGTTATCCTCAAGTCAAACTAGTTTCCCATTGATATCCCCGTGTCACTCGGGGGTCGCCGGTCTGCTAGCAAACAAGATTCTATCTATGTAGAACAAAGCATCATGTTGTATGGGCCCTTGATTGGACAATAGGCATTAAGCATCCCACAGATAGTCAAGCACACATAATATAGTAATTAGAATTAACCAAAAACTTGATGGAAAATATATAGGCACATCACATATCACCAATCCCCTACATCTCCCACACCTAAGGGAACTTACTCACACATGATGGAAGAAAGCATCATCGATATAATTAAATAAAGGGAGTTCTTGACATTATCGTGGAGATCAACAATAAGAAATAGAACTAAATCCAACACAATTCGAGATGGGAAGAACAATCTCGAACCCTAATCCTGCAAGGTGAATATCTCTCTCTCTCTCTCTCAACTACAATTGGTGGCTATGGAGGTGTGGTGGCTAGGAGATTGTGGAGGATATGAAGAACATCTTCCCCTTCTTCTCCTAATCTCTTCTTTTTCCCTTCTGGATGGTATGGCGGCTCGTGTGTTCTGTTTTCGACCTTGACCTCTTCATGAAAGTTGTCCCTTTTAATAAGACGAAGGAGATGGCAACTATACAACGACAACTATATGATGGCGTCCCGTATAATTGGTCGTTAAGCATGCAGTAAATTCCCGTCGATTTCTTCCAAAAAGGACTTGCTTGTTTTCGCCTGAATATTGTGTTTTTGCTGCTAAATCCCTCTGGTGATGTTAAGAACCTAAAACACACATTAAAAACCAAGTTTTCTTTGTTACCGATGTATTAGCATTAGGTAAAGCTAGAAAACCATCAAATCCAAACGAAAACCATTGATAGAAACCATAAAAAATGTGTAGAATCTCACAGCTATCAATTTACCCCTCAACAAAATGGTGTAGCTGAAAGGAAGAACCAGACTCTAATGGATATGTCAAGGTCCATGTTAGCGGAGTTTAAGTCTCCATACAACTTTTGGGCTGAAGCAATCTCCACTGCATGTCATGCATCAAATTGGTTCTACCTCAGCAAAGAATTGATCAATACTCCCTATGAAACACTTATCGGTAACAAGCCCAACGTTTCATACTTTCGGGTGTTCGGTTGTAAGTGTTTCTATCGCATAAAAGGTGTTCGTTTGTCCAAATTTGATTCCAAAGCTTTATACGGTATTTTTGTTGGCTATGGTATCGAGTCCCACACTTATAGAATCTATGATAAACTCTCCAGAGTTTTCATAGAATCTTTCAGTGTGGTTTTCAAAGAATATGATGGTCCCCAAGGGGGCGTGTTGATGTTTGTGATGCATATTATGAAATGCCTCAAGATGCCATAAGAATAATGGGCACGGGATTCATCCGCCCTGTTGAGGAATCCCTTGTGGCGGATCGAGCAGAACTATGCTCTACCCAAGTGGAGCCCTCATCTTCACAACATCAACAAGCTCCTATTATTGAGGCAAATGATGACCCAAGCCAAAGACAAGCTGAGAACCCTCAACAAGTTGATCAAACAAAAAGCTCTAGCCAGGATGAACCAGCTTCTCCACTTACCGGATTGTCCAGTGTTGCTCAGTCAATTGCACAAGGCAGATTTATACAATAAGCCACAAGATCATCCCAATGCCTATCTAGGATTTTGCCTGATCAAGACCAAGGTCAATCAATGACTCATGATGATGAGAATCATCCCATTGAAGATCTAGGTCAATATGATGGTCAAGACGAGGACCAAAATGATGAAGAGATTCCCACAAGAAACAACACGGAGATCGAAACTCGTCACAAAGCTAGAGTGGATAGAATGTTGGAAATAAGAGACCACACTCTTGAGAATGTGCTTGGTGATCTAAGGATAGGAATGTCCAGTCAAGCCCAATTGAAGCATTTTGGTGAGCATCAAGCACATATATCCATGGGGGAGCCAAATAAAGTATGGTAAGCTCTTGAAGATTCAGATTGGTTGGAAGCCATGCATAAAGAGCTCAATAACTTTGAGAGAAACAAAGTGTGGAAGTTAGTTGAAAAGCCTAAAGATTGCCACAATGTTATTGGTACTAAGTGGATATTCAATAACAAGCAAGATGAACATGGAATTGTTGTAAGGAACAAGGCAAGATTGGTAGCTCAAGGGTTCTCTCAAATTGAAGGCATTGATTATGGAGAGACATATGCTCCTATGGCTCTCCATGAGTCCATCCGTATCCTTCTTGCTTATGCGGCACATCATAACTTTAAATTGCAACAAATGGATGTAGAAAGTGCATTTCTAAATGGTCCATTGTATGCATTGGTTTATGTAAAGAAACCCACGGGTTTCGAGGATCCCAACTACCCAAACCATGTCTACAAGCTTGATAAGGCACCCTATGGGCTTAAACAAGCTCCACACACATGGTATCAGCACCTTAGAGAGCTGTTGTTAGACCATGGGTTTGAAGTTGGGAAAATTGATCCCACTCTTTTTACTAAGGTCAATGGGGAGCTTTGATTTGCCAAATATATGTTGATGATATTATCTTTGGCTCATCTAACAAGGATTTTAATGATGAATTCTCAAAGCTTATGACTAATAGGTTAAGGATGTCTATGATGAGAGAGTTAAGGGTATTCCTTGGTTTTGAGATCAAGCAAGTAAGAGGAGGAACCTTCTTCAATAAATCCAAGTATACCCAATACATGCTCAAGGTGGTCAACATGAAAGATCTAAATGGAGCTCCTACTCCCATGGCAACCAAGACTCATCTTGAACTAAATCCATATGGTAAAGATGTGGATCAAAAGGTATATCGGTCTATGATTGGTTCTTTGCTTTACCTTTGTGCATCTATACCCGATATTGTGTTAAGTGTAGGAGTGTGTGTAAGATATCAAGTGAATCCTAAAGAAAACCACTAAATTGCGGTAAAGAGAATCTTTCGATATTTGGTTCATACCCCAAACTATGGTATATGGTATCCTAGGGGCTCAACATTCTCTCTTTGTGGGTACACGGATTCGGATTGGGCTGGTGATAAGGATGATATGAAATCAACCTCCGGGGCTTGTCAATTTCTTGGTAGTTCCTTGGTGTGTTGGTCTTCTAAGAAGAAAAATTCTATATATCTCTCCACCACCGAAGCCGAATATGTGGCAGCTTCTAGTGCTTGCACTCAATTGCTATGGATGAGGCAAACTTTAAAGGAATATGGTATCCATTGTGACAAAGTTCCTCTTCTATGTGACAATGAAAGTGCTATCAAGATTGCCTACAACCCTATGGATCATACAAGGATAAAACATATTGAGATCCGTCATCACTTCATTAGATATCATGTTGCTCGAGGAGATATTGAGCGATCCTATGTTTCAACCAAAGACCAGCTTGCTGATATATTCACGAAGCCACTTGATGAAGCAAGGTTCTATTATTTGAGGAATGAACTAAATATCTTAGATTCAAGGAGCTTGACTTGATCACGTTGCATACTCACCTATGTCTTGATCCTTATTTGGTTTAGATGCAGACATGGAGATAGGGGAGTGCGGTCCTAATACATTGGGCTATCCCTCCCCCCATAATGCCGATTTTAAGAAAATCAATCCTCTTAATATCATTTTGTGATATCCAAGCTTCATTGATGAGTAGTGGATATGAACCCAAGGATTTTATTTGTGGTGTCATGCCTCAAACTCTTACATGGTGGCCTCGGCCACCGCCCTCTTCTTTATGAAGAGTTGGTACTTGGTTCGTTTTTATTTGGAGCTTCATTTGACATTTATTTGACTTTTATGGTTTCTTGGTTCTTCACAGTACATCATCTAATCCCAAGCCTTAGTCCTTTCCTCAAACCATGCTCTCCATCATATATGTCTCCACAATATTGAAACTGGCGGTTTTGGTCGAAGAGGGCCGAAGATTCTGGTGTGGCACGCCGGAATCTCCAGTTAGTCCAAAGTTTCCGGTCTAGATGACCAGAGTCTTCGGTCTATGTTGGTTTTGGGCATTCACTTAAGGGAGGCCGGGGTGAAAGAGGCTCAAAACTCTTTCTTCCACCCCCGACCTCCCCACACATACCCGATGCCTCCTCCTCCAAAACCGCCGCCCCGGGGTCGCTTAAGACGCCGGGATCCGCCATGCCACCGGCGAACTCCACCCTCTCCACCCTTGGGCCTTTCCCTACCGATGGAATCACTCCAAAGGACAGATCTGGTACCTCTTATCTCCTCATGAACTTAGGGTTCATACCCTTCATGTATTTTGGAGTTTTGTACTGATCTTGCCCATTGGAAACACTTTTTTGCATGCACATTATCACATTAGTCTTGAATCCTTGCCTGATCTGTTAGATGTGATGCTAGCGAAGCCTCCATGTGCAACCTAAGTCTCCTGATTGGAGATTCTGGTCCTTCAAACTGGAGTTTCAGGTCCATCAGGCCAGAGATTCCAGCTCAGTCCGGAGACTCCAGAGTTGAACACCGGAGAATCCGGTGTAGATCATCTCTAACACATACTGCAAATTTTTTTGAGGGCCTTGTTTTTATCTCTGGGACATATATGCTTACCTCCATGTTATCCCCCTTTATCTATATTCACGGGTGGCTCTAGTTCTCATCGTCCTCCGCACACCAAGGACAAGTCAAGAAGAGCTGAACCATGATTTGATGAGGATGTTGGTCGGTATGTTGTTCCCCCGTATAATCGGAGGCAACATGCCAGAGATGTTGAATATATGCGAAGGGATCATGAGCGCATTGAGGAGGAAAGTCAGGAAAAAAGGGCAAAGTATGACAATCTGCAGTCATTGGCCCATATGTCCAGGAAGGAATACCGAGAGGTGCACAAAATGCAGTTCTATGGCATGCCTAGGACCAGCGAGGATCCATGTTATTGGCGGAAGGAGCAACAAGTATTCATACAAGATATTTACCGCAAGATAAGCAAGTCCCTAGTTTGTCCTCAGAAGTATATGGATCTCGGGTACATGTGTGCCAACTGATACTTTGCTGATGCATTATGGATTATTGAGAATCTTGGATTGGATTGGTGCATGGAGCTCCGTGAGGACTATAGTGTCCCACTTGTGCAACGATTCTATGACACAGTGGTGTTTGTATCTGATCAGGCTAGAACCATGACTTGGATGACAGGCAATTTCCGCTATACTGCAACCTTATTTGATTTTGCCAATGTCATTCAGGAGACCTTCTAGGGAGTTGCTGCTCATATTGGGCACCGTATGCATGAGGCTGCTCTAGGTGAGAACAATAACAAGCTAGCACCACACTAGGGCATCAAGGGGGTCATTGGTGAGTCCAATGGTCTCAAGCCCCTCTACAACCTACTGTTGATGATTTTTTGCTAAACCATTTCCCCCAGTGCTAGGAATGATGATGCCACTAGGTGTGGCTTGGTCAACTTACTTAACCATGCTCACAAGGTATACTGTGTTGGCCCTGATGCTGAAGGATATGGTATAGACATCATGGACTTCATCTTTGAGGAAATGTATCATGCAACTCTCTACAAGAAGTCTCCCCCATATGCACCACTCGTGATGATACTCATCAACACACGCAACCACACGGTTAACCACTTGCCATGCTGATGACCCACAAGTATAGGGGGTGTATCGCATTACTTTCGATAAATAGGAGTGCCAATCCCAACAAGGAGAAGAAGGTGTTGACTAGTGGTATGGAACAGGAAATCTCTGTAAATATTTAGCAAACGGATTTTTAGGGGTTTTCTGATAAAGCAACAAAACAAAGTGCAAGTAATAAAGACAACTAACAATTGCAGCAAGTGGCCCAATCCTTTCTTACCATAGGACAAGACGGTGGAAATACTTCTAAGGACCAAACGTTCTCGAGGACACATGGGAATTTTGTCAAGTGCTTTCTCTTCAAATAGTTGAGTACTCTTATTTGGTGTTATAAGTGTTGTGTGGGTGAACCTGTGCTAATGTACCGACCTTACTTGGACTAATACATACTTGTGATTAAACCCCCTGCAAGCATTCACAACTACAGGAAAGTAATTAAGATATAAACCTAACCATAGCCTTAAACTCTGAGATCCTACGCTCCCTTATGCAATGTTGTCCTAACGGGGGTTCAGGTTTCTGTCACTCCGGCAACCCCGCAATTAGTATCCAAATACACAATGCAATCCCCTAGGCCCATAAATGGTGAAGTATCGTGTAGTCGACGTTCACATGACACCACTAGAAGAATAGCACCACAACTTAAATACTAAACCATTGAATAATAACTCAACACAAATCCACTACTAACAAAATGACTTCTCCCATGTCCTCAAGAACTAGACGAACTACTCACAAGACATCATATGGATCGAGATCAAAGATGATATGGTGATGGATAACAATCTAAACATAAACAATAATCCAATGGTTCCACTCAAAAGCATAAACTACAATAGTAATCAACACCGGGAAAGTTTCCCCTAAGAACTAAAGCAAGATCCAACATGATTGTTACAGCGGGACAGAGTGGTGATGATGGTGCTGGTGGAGATGATGGTGTGGATGATGATGATGATCCCGATGAAGTCTAGCTTGATGACGGTGTTGATGGCGACGATCTCCCCTCTCCGGGAAGGGATTTCCCTGACAGAAATGTATCTGCCAAAGAGCTCTTTCTCTCTTGGTGTTTTCCGCCCTATAGAGGCGGCGGAAATATTTCTGTGGTCGTCCCCCTCGTGTTAGGGTTCCGTGAGGAAGATATAGGCGAGAAGGCGGAGTCGGTATCCCGCCAGGTGGGCCACACCTGCCCTAGGCGCGGGGCAAGGTGGGCCCGCGCCTTGGGGTTGTGGGCCCCCTATGGCTCGGCTACGTCTCCCCTTCTGGCTTCCTCCGTCTTCTGGGAAAATATAATTTTCCAATATTTTTTTGGTATTTTTCTGATCTTCGCGAAATTGCATCAAAACACCTCTTTTTCCATCATAAACCTGTGACACCCCCGGGATCAGGGCTAAACAAATCCCAGACCTCCGTCTGACATAAGATTAACCTTGAGCTCAAGAATATCTAGTGAAGAATCGATAACACAACAGTGACCCTATGACACAAAATTTATTCGAGCAAGCTCATAACTGAGCAGAGAACCAAAATATTACAAGCAGAGGTCACTGACCACAAACATCAAACAATGGAAGGCAAATTATGCTATTAAGTATAACAAACTTAACAAACGTCCTAAGAGGCCTAAAGCATAACGATGACGTCCCAGCCCATAGATTCCAGGATGCCAGCCGGGAACCCCAAGCCACTCGTCGATGTCGATGTAGTACGGAACTCGTATTCAGGTAAACATTTACTCTGCCAAAAGTATCAACAAAGCAAGGGTGAGTACAGGGTGTACTCCGCAAGACTTATGGCTGGTGGAGTTGTTTTGCATAAAGCCACTTTTGTTTATAAAACAAGAGGGAGAAGAAGCTCGTCTAGTCAGAGTATTTTAAAAGGGGATAAGAGAGCGATGTCTCCGAAATATTGATCATCATGTTTTGATATCCACCAAATCACCATCATCTACCAACTAGGATCACCCCCTAGTACCCATGAGGAAGCATCCTTAAGCACACGTTGATCTGCCATGTTTTACGATTAGGTTATAGTTCTCTATGATCTTAGAATCTGGTCACCAAGCGTTCATAACCGTGAACATGGCTTTTCGAAAAGATTATTACCCTGCAGGGGTGTACAACTTTACCCACACGTACTAACCTTCTCTTAATGCCACAATGATTAGCCCTCTTCCTTGGAAGGCCGACAGAGGGTGGTTAGAAACGACCTTTACCTTGCTTTCGCCGAGACCATGAGTCACGCAATAAGTATGGTTATGCCATAACGGGTCAAATACCGAAGCCGGTACTTAAAGATGTGAGGCGAGGTTGGTTTACCAGGGGCTCCATCGACCACAAGCAACCGCGGCCACGCTTACCTACCTGTTATGAATGCACGTTCACCCGGCAAATCTTTCAAACGGTTTTTTATGCATATGTCGAATGGAACGTCCAAACTATGTGACTCATGGAATCTACTAGGCAAGTTAGTTGCTCGTGAGGTTTTCCAGGCCCCGTGTGGTTGTACGCTCATCTCGGTTCCAAAGGCAAGAACTCAGTTCCTAGTGGTGGCGAGCATGGGACTAGAAAAACCACATCCCTCCATGGCCTCCCATACAAGCCTTAGCATGTTTAAATCATATCACCGATCTCATATCATCACATTCTCCTGTCATACTAGATTCTCTGCATATGATACATCATATGGATGGACCAGAACTGACAACTATGCATGGCTAAGCAGACACATATATAAGCTCTAGTAGTGCACACAAGCCAAACCTAGTTATGCTAGGAGCAGTGGATCAGGTAATATAAGTTCAAAGGGAGTATGCAATAGATAGGATACTCTATCTATCGATAAAAGACTATAGTAGAATCGTATGCATCATGGCAGGAATTGAAATGCTTTCGAAAACATAGGATTATATCATGGTGGGGATATACTTGCCTTTGCCTGTTGATAACAGATAAGTAGATCTTCAGAAGCCTTCTACTTGACTTCATTATAGTTGGTCAAGTATTGTTCGTCAATCTTCGATGGTCTTGATCTTGGTCTTCAATCTCGATCTCGATATCGTATTCTACCAAAAAGAAGCAAACACCAGAAAGAGAGGGAAACAATCAACACATGGCATCGATGCAATGCTCAAGCAAGTATGATGATATGACAAGTTAAATTGTATTGAATTGAAACCCTAAAACATGCTTGACCAATTAAACGGGGTTCCGAGGGTTACAAACCCTAACTCGGAGAAACTCCGGAGCATATGAAAGGGGTTAATTTTGTTCTCTAATTAAACTAGTCATTTAAGTTGATTAACAATGCATGATTATATCTTAGATAGATAGATATCATTTTTCTGAACATTTTGATATATTATTTGTATTTTTCTGACTTAAAATGAATTACTTATTTAATTTATAAGACTAAACCAATTTCTGGAATTATTAAAACTATTTAAATTGAGTTATTGCGTCAATATGATGTCAACAGATGTGTTTAAACTTTTTACACCAGGGACTGGGCTAGCCACAGTGACTGACCGGTCAGAGCCACATCGGCCTCCACGTGGATAGGTGGGACCTGAGGGGGTTGGGGTATTTCTCACCGAGGGAGAGGCTAGCCCCAGAGGCTGACAGGTGGGGCATGGGCCACGCAGGAAAGCCACGTGGGACTCGCCGAAGAAAGGCCAGACGGCGGCGCAGAACGATGACAGGGGACGCGTGGGGCTAAGGGACCAAGCCCGTCCGAACCAGGGCATCGGGGCAGACCTAATAGGGGCGGCGCCGCTGTGAAACGGTCGCCGGAACAGAAGCTACACCGGCGACTGGCGGTGGAAGACGGCGGCGACCGATGTCAGGGCAATATAGGAAGCAAACTCAGGAGGGGAGAGTGCTGGCAGGTTCCTAGGCTCACCGTGATGCTCGTGGAGGGCTCGGGGAGATCCGGGAAGGCCGGAATCAGCGGCGGAGGCGTTGGCTGGAGTCGGGGTCGGAGACTTCGATTCTCTTGACTGCGAGCATGTCGGCTCGATTGAAACGACGAGGAGGATCAATGAGGCACGGCGATCACGATAGCAGCCTCAATCGAACGCCGGAGGTCCTCGACGATGGTGGCGAGCGGCACCTGCAGGCTAGGTTTCCAGCCAGGGCAGGGGATTTGGGCAAGAGGGGAAGATAGGGTTCGTCTGTGGCGTCTTGGGATACTTGTAGATGACAGAGGGCGGCGGCGTTCATCCTAGCACTCGGCGACGCGGCGGTGGCATCGGCCGACAGAGCGTAGTCCATCGAGCTGGTTCTCTCGCACTCTCTCTGTCGCGAGGAAGGAGAAAATGGAAAGACGGCAAAGGGGTACGGGCTGGCTGGACCGAGCTGGGCTACGGCTGGGCCAGCTACTAGAGCGTGTGGGCGGCAGGGAGAGGAGAAGGGAGTTGGGACGTCCTGGATTAGCTGCTGCAACCTATTTTTTTCTTCCAGAAACATTTTCTATTTTCTATTTCCAATTTCAGTTTTGTAATTTCAAATTCAAATACTGTTTTGAAGATGTCAAAAATACCAGAGACTTGTAAGAGTGTATAAAATACTTATGAGCCCTTGTATTCAATTTGGGCTCCAACATTTTTGGTAGTTTTGAAAATCAAACCTTTTTGAATGGATTTTCAAATAGAGGGGAGGGGGAGATTAGGGTTTGCATTTCATTTTTCTTTAATGCACCATTTAGAACATGATGCTCATCATGCACAAACAAACCCTAAATAACGTTTATCTAAAACTTGGGTGTTACAAAACCTGACTCCGGTAGTCCATCCTCCAAGAATCATCCAACATGCAAAAACAGAGGAAAAGACATAAGTAATACCTCATAATAATACATATATCAAAGAATAGAGGCTAATTATGATATAGAATGGTGATGCAAATTGGACGTATCAACTCCCCCCAAGCTTAGACCTTCGCTTGTCCCCAAGCGAAAACTGAGCTCAGTAAACATGTCCACAGGTTTATGGAGTGAAGTGTCGATAAAAGAATACGAACAAGAAGCATCACACTTACCATTACACAACTCATAGAAGAAAGCAACTCTCCATTATATAACATAGCTTGCAACCAGTACATGAGTGACAATAGAGATGCATAAAGATAAATCATAATTGGATTTGGCAAACTATGTTCCTTGTCAGAAGCTTTTTGTAGAAGTTTTATAGCAGGAGCATTCTTTGCTCAAAAAGGTTTTTCACAATGAAGGCTTTCAAAGTAATATGCAATAGATAAGAGTCTTGTGCAAACAAGGAATATAAATAACATTATTGAATAAATCACCATATGAATGCTTGAAACACAACAACTCAAATGCTTGCTGGAGACAGAGAGGAAGTAGGTTTACAGACTCAACTCAGAAAATAGGAGAAAGGTCCCTTCATAGAGGGTAGTAGGGATTTCAAGTCATAAAGATCTTCCAAAAGGTTATGGTACTTAATAGCTTTGATCCCTCATTGCCCCTATCATAGGCATCTTGAGATGATTAAGGTTAAAGTGCACAAAGATGGAGTATATGTTTGACGAAATATAAGTTGGCAATCTCATGTCCCTTGAGTACGAGGGTCGCTCCTCATGCTACTCAACTTTAGTTACCGGTAAGTTCTTGTCATTGTAAGTACATGTGTATCATAAAGAACCACCAACGGGGTACCCCTTGCACATGGTACCGGAGCTATCCCATAGCCAAAATGACAAGGCAAGCAGACAATGAGCATCTCAGCGATCTTTTTATTTACTATGTGCATAGCTTTTTATTGAGGATGCTTCATAGAATGCTCACTATAGTGATGATGCAAGTTTCCACCATGATTAGGCATGGCTTAGGCTAGTGGCCCAGGCGTTTCTCTAACACACATACATCACTCCATGGACTTACAAGTTCCCTCTTTATTTCACACCATCGACATCCACAAATAAAAGAGCATGATATCAACCGTGCACAACGTACAAGTGCAATGTTGAAAGCGTTCCCCGTGACCGCATGGTTCTGCTAATTCCAACGTATAGATGCAAGCATATACAACTTCGATGACACAATGGTTCAAGTCTATTAGGGGCAAGAAAATAAGGTGTGCTGTCAAGTTCGTGAGAGCTTTACTAACTAGTTTTCACATAACAAAATAGTTTTTAATTCGAAAGATAGATGAAACTTGAGAATTTTCTTCGACTAGCAAAAGTGCTAATAGGTAGATATGGTGGACACAAATGGCAAAGGTTTGGGTTCAAAGGGATTGGAAACATGAGAAGTATGCCTTCTCAAAATAGGTTTTTGGCTAGCAAGGCTGGGTAGCAAGCAAAAGAGTTGAAAGAAACAAGCAAACATACAAGTGATAAAGCCAAACATGCAATCTTCCTTGAAGACACAAAAAATCTTAAATAAAGAATACTAAGCTTATGAGCCAACAAGAAATAAAATAAATGATACAAAATACATGTAAGCTTTTTCTCTTTTTCTTTCAAACCTCAAAAAGTGTTGCTACTGACCAGAGCTCGGTTTTCCAAAACCAATTAAGATTTACTTAATGCTCCCAAAGTGATGCCAATATTGGTCAACAAGATCCATCATATAATAGAGATTGCAAACTAAAATAAGAAGTGCAAAAAGTAAAAGATGAAACTTCTCATTAATATTCCATAAAGGCACTCACACCAAGGGATACATAGATAATCAACTAAAGGAGAGATACTTCCACATGCAAACCAACCTATAATATAACACCTCTACCAAAGATATGAATCCACTAAAAAGGTAAGATAAAAGATAATGAATGTGATACCGCGACACTCCCCCCAAGCTTGGAACAAGCCAAGGGGATGCCAAACCTGATGACGAATTACTCCTTCGGTGGTGACGGTGTTCTCTTATTTAGGGTAAGGAAACCCTCTAGCATCTCACGAAGCTTGTCATTCTCCTCTTGAAGCATATGCACCTTCATCCTCAAAGCACGGTACTTATCACAAAACTCATCATTGGTTCGAAGAGCTTCCACTGCCTCAGGATAGGATCTGAAGTCTGGAACTGAGGCTATAATCCCCTGCATGTTACGAGAAAAAGCACGTCCAGTGTTAATTTCTCCTACGAAAGTAGGTTTCCTTGCCCTTGATCCTGCGGCGGTTTGTTCCTCCAACTTTACTTCCTCCACGGGCTTCTTGCCTTTGTTGTTGGTGGAGGCCATGGTGCTCTAAACTTGAGATGATTTCCTGACAGAAATAGACCGAAACGAAAACACGATGCACGAACCTCGGGGGATCCAAGGGGTTATATATTACGAAGTTTTAAAGCAGAAGGAAGGTGCTGATACGAAAGAGAGGCGGAGTCGGAGCTCAGGGTGCTCACACCCCCTTCAGGCACGGGGTAGCTGGGGCCCGCGCCTGGGGTGGGTTTGTCCACCCCGGCCTCTGGTTCCTCCTCTGTTCTGTCTCGTAACTTTCCTTATGTAATAAAAACACTGAAAATATAAAAAGATTAGGATTTCGCGAACCTTCTATTTTCACCACTTTTACCTATTCAAAGATGAACTTTGTAGACTCCTTTCCTCCTTCTCCTGGAAATTCCTTTTCTCAGAAGGCCATACACAAACTTCAATGGCAAAATTAGTGTAAGCAAAAACAATAAACCTTTAGGTTCACACTTCAACTGAAATCCATCAAAACAAAGGCTTCTTTAAGAGGAAAATGCAAATGATAACACAAATCTGTCAAAACATACCAGCATGTAAAAATTGATTTTTTCGAAAACCTTCTGTTGCTCAAATCAAAAAGTGCAGAACTAATGAAAGTTGGCTAACAACTTGTAGAACAAGCACAGAAAAATACAGCTCCATCCGACATACTTATCTCTCTCACGAATTTTTACGGTGCAGCACAAAAATCTGTCCAAGGATAGCCACTTTTCACAACTCCTCTACTTCCCAAAAGTAGTTGAACTTGACACAAAAACCAAAACCAAAACAAAAAGGATAAGGAGCGGTTATTACTAAATTAATAACTTCCAAGACTCAACCAAACTCTTGAGTTATCTCCCAACAAGTGCTTTTCTTTAATGCCTTTAAGTTAGGCTTGAAACTTTCAAAGATGCTCACAAAGGAGATATATATCTGGAATGAAAGAGAGCATCAAGAAGAAAATAACCAACACATTTGAGTCTAACCCACTTCCTATGCATGGGGTATCATGTGAAAACAAATCGTTGAAACAAAAAGCCACCAGTATAGGAAGACAAAACAGATGCAACTTCAAAGCTTTCAACATAAAACGGGGAAACTTAACATTATTGAGATGCATAAAACCATGTTTCCCTCTCTCATAGTAACTTTCAGTAGTACCTTCAATAAAGTTGACAATATAACCATCAAAGGAAAAAACTCTATCACAAGAATGAGCATACTTACAATCATCAAAAAGAGGCCCAAGGTCATAAACTGGGTCAATAGAAGCAAGTTGTTCCATCCTGAAATCTTTATTAGGCAAGATATTTTCACAAGGAGCTTTAGAAAATTTGGAAAAGTTAAACTCGTAAGAATATCCATCAAACTTAGTTAAAACTTTCTCCTTATTACAATCTATAATATCTCCACAAGTGTTCAAGAAAGGTCTACCAAAAATGATAGGGCAAGTTTTGCTAGCTTCAGAACCAAGTACTAGAAAATCAGCAGGATATTTAATATTACCACAAAGAACCTCCACATCTATTACAATGCCAATGGGATAGACTTTCGCTCTATTAGCAAGGTGAATAACCACATCAATGTCCTCAAGCTCACAAGGACCAATCTCATGCATAATTTCCCTATAAATCTCATAAGGAATAGCACTAGAACTAGCACCAATATCACATAAACCATAATAGCAATGATCACCAATTTTAACAGAAAGCACATGAACACTAGTTTTTCTAACTTTTATAGGATGAGAGACAATATTAGAAGCATCTTCACAGAGGACAATATGCTCATCCTCTATATTTCTAGTGACAAGGTCTTTCACAATATCTACTACAGGCTCAATACTAATTTGCTCATCGGGTTCCATAGTTTTCTTTACACTTTTGCTAACCACATTAGCTATGATAGAATGCTATGTTAGCTTAGCAGGAAAAGGGATTTTATCAACATAAGGCTCGGGAAAAATAGGATCAACAGTACAAACCTCTACTCTAGCAGGAACATGGGTAACAATATCTTTATAAGGAGCATGGTACTTGTCCCACTCTTTCTTGGGAATTTCAATATAAGAGGAAAAATCCTTAAAACATTTTGCAAGAACTTGAGAATCAAGACCATACTCATTACTAATATCACGAAAGTCATCAGTTCCCATAAAATATTAAATGCATTCATAATCATAGTTTATACCTGACTTTCTTCCTTTGTCATGCTCCAAGCTTCGGTGTTCTCTTGAATATGGTCTAAGAGATCCCATTTAGCTTCTTCCTTCATACGTGTGAATGATCCAGCACAAGAAGCATCTAGTAAATCTTTATCATGAAGAGAAATCCTAGCATAAAAGATATTGATAATGATATTGTTAGGGAGTTCATGAATACGACATTTAAGCATTAGTAACTTCAGTCTCCCCCAAGCTTGAGTTGTACTCTCTCCATCACGAGGCCAAAAGTTATATATCAGATTTCTATCCTTATGAATCTCACTGGGAGGATAGAATTTAGAATAAAAGAGAGATGTCATTTCCTCCCATTCCATGGATTGTCCATTCTTGGGCAGCTTATACCATTCTTCACCTCTCCCTTTCAAGGATATAGAGAGTAACTTCTTATTCACCTGTTCAGTTGTGATACCTGCACACTTAAACAACCCGCATAATTCATGGATAAAAAGCAAATGATCACCAGCATGGACAGTTCCATCCCTAAAATAATAATTATCCATAACACGATCAACAATACTTGTAGGTATCTTAAAAGGATCTATCTCAACAGGTGGTGGTTCATCTACTACCCTAACAGTGGTAGTAGTTTTCCCAAACAGAAAACCAAGTGGGTTATCCATATTGGAAACAAAGTAACAAACAATAACAAAAAGCAATAATCATAGTAGAAGTTTCCTTTACCAGTTCCACTCTTCAATAGCGCTTCACTCCCCGGTAACGACGCCAGAAAATAGTCCTGATGACCCACAAGTATAGGGGGTGTATCGCAGTACTTTTTTGCAACTTGTTGTGATTAATGCTTGTCACTAGGGCCCGAGTGCCATGAGATCTGAACTTATTATTGATTCATGATGATAGTATTGTTTGTGATCTTATCTGCAAGTTGTGTACACATATCATTGTCCGGATCCAAAGGCCCTGAAGTGACAGAAATTGGGACAGCCGGAGGGGATGGCTGTGATGTGAGGATCACGTGTGTTCATGGAGTGTTAATTCTTTTCTCCGGTGCTCTATTAAAAGGAGTATCTTAATTGCCAGTAAATTCCCTTGAGGCCCCGCTGCAATGGGATGGCAGGACAAAACATGTTGTGCAAGTTCTCATTGCGAGCATGTATGACTATATATGGGACGTATGCCTATGATTGTTTAGTACTAGGATGCTTTATCTTATTTATCTGCAATTTCCCTAGATCTTGAAGTTACATGTTTAGACTTGT
This sequence comes from Avena insularis, assembly GCA_023614405.1. NCBI lineage: Eukaryota > Viridiplantae > Streptophyta > Magnoliopsida > Poales > Poaceae > Avena > Avena insularis. Next base: position 48,535,847 of record CM042687.1, on the reverse strand, counting down.
CCATGCAAATCCCGACCATCCATCCCTATGCCTACCGCACTCGTGTCCTACTGTTTTCTACTATTGTTACTATTGCCTTTGTTTTACTACTATTGTTACTTTACTTTTTCTACTACAAAATTGTTGCTACTGATAAACTACTATGAGCAAGACTATTTCCAGGTGCAGCTGAATTGATGACTCGGTTGTTAAGGCTTATAAGTATCTTTGGCTCCCCTTGTGTCGAATCAATAAATTGGGTAATACTACCCTCGAAGACTGCTGCGATCCCCTATACTTGTGGTTCATCATTCACCAAGAGAGATCTTAGTTTCCCCCTCATTCACTTGAGGGCCCCTTGATCTAGTGTTTCATTGGAAACCCTAGTTCTTGATTTGGTTCTTACAAGCTTGTCTTTGATTGTGTGACAGCTTGCTTGCATTCAGGATCCTCCAATTCAATTGTGGATGTGTGCCTCGAACTTGTTGTAAAGTTGTCGGCTTCCACCTTGAAGGTTGCTGATACAGTGGAAGAAGTGAATGCAACCCTTTGTGGTGAGGTTCACCAGAGAACAAGGGAGGCCTCTCGTGGTGTTGGTGGTTTGAAACCACCCCTCTCCAAACGCAGACGTACTTCCCCTCAAAAGGAAGGAACTGCGGGAAATAATCCTTGTGCTCTGTGTACTCCACTTTGGTTACTTATATCTTTTACCACACCTTACTTATCTCGTTCTTTCTTAGTTATTTGTAGTTGTGTGTCATATAGGTATATTCACCTTAGTTGCATAATCTAGAGAATTTACCTTTTGTGTAAAACCCTAAATTGAAAAAGTGTAAAATTGAAGTAGCACCAACTCACCCCCCATCTAGGTGCCCATACGATCCTTTCAGCCCCGAAAGGGGTGTAGTAGAGACAACTGTCTGCTCCATGTTATGATTGTAAGTTCGTAGGTATAAGCGGTTCTGTTACGAAAGCCTAACAGCAACGTAAAACTTTGAAAAGTAAAGGTAGAAGCATCTAACTTTGTTTTGTAGAAGGCATATGATATGATATGGTCTGATTCATAGGAAAAGGTACAATAGTTTACTTTATATTGCTAATTAGTATAGTAATAATCATCATTACAATGAACTATGACTAGTGGTGTCATGGACTTGGTGCAGTACCGGTGGCAACATGGAGATCATGCAAAAGCGCTCGATGGAGATCAAGGCGCAAGAAGAAGACCATGTCATCACTTGATGTTGATAGTTTGTACATCTTGTGTGCTATTATTAGGTAGCCTAAATATTAGCAATAATAAGATGATCCCTATAAATACCAACCATGGTGTTCTCCCATTAGTGTGCACCACCAAGAAAGTTCGCAGTTGAAAGGATCTTATGGGCACCTAGGGGGTGAATAGGTGCTACTTCAAATTTTACTCTTTTTCAAATTAGGTTTTGACACGAAAGGTAAATTCACTAGATTATGCAACTAAGGTGAATCTACCTATATGTCAAACTAGCACATACACTAAGCAAGAACAAGTAAGGTACAGTAAAGGATAGAAGTAACCAAAGTGGAGTGATACGTCGTAAACGTATCTATAATTTTTGATGTTCCATGCTTGTTTAGTATCCACTTTGCTATGCTTTGTCTACACTTTGAGGTATTTTGATACATTTTCTGGGACTAACCTATTAACAAGATGCCTTTCGTGGTATTGCCGATGAGTACGCCATGGAGGGGTCCTCATAGTGCGTGTTTAGAGACGTGGGGGAAGGCGGACGGTTGACGGGTACGAGGTAACACAGCTTACTCAGGTTCAGATCCCACAATGGTGGCGGAATCCTACTCCTGCTATAAATCACTATAAGGGAAATACGCCGAGTTACAGAGATAGGTTCGCTGTGCGAGGTTGTATGAATCGATACTAGGTTGTGCCCTAAAGGCTCCCATAGGCCCGACTTATATAGTCGCCAGATCCTAGGGTTACAGGGAAAAGTCCTAGCCGGACAGGTTACAGAGTCCTACACCATCTATTACTAGTCTTGTGTATCTTGCACTCCAAGGCTCCAGGTACGCTGGTGACTCCACCGTAGCCTTCCTTTATCCGGCATGGGCCTCCCTTCTGGATCCATCTAACTGGGCCGCCTAGCAGGCCATAGGCCATGCTACCAACTATGGGCCACCCGGGTTATCCGGATAAGTGACATGCTATGAGGATACCCATATAGCATATCCCCAACAGTAGCCCCCGGAGAACTCCGAAATATTGCGTCGTCTTGCCTTTTCAGATGAATGCTAAGTCTAGTTGGATGTCGGCAAATCGTCAAGCAATATATTGTAGTCCTCCCAAAGAACCCTGCAAAACTTTCTCCGTCTTCAACTTGTAAGCCGGAGAAATGCTGAATCTTCCATCGTACACTTCCGTAGTCGGATTAGATCCGTCTATGTCGGAATCTTCGATGTGACGGCTCATCTACCCATGTCAGCTAGGACGGCGTAGGCTTAGGTAAGCGACGCCTCATAACTCACACATGTAGAGAACGCAATCATGTCCGATTTTCCCGTGCGAGCGATACGAACCGTTGGCGGCGATGGTTGGAGACGTGGCGAAATTTCCGCGCACGTTTGCGAACATGTCGTCTATCAAGCTGCCGAGGATGATAAATAGTAACCATGGGGAAATTTCCACTTTTTACCTCATTCTCCTCGCATCATCTTCTTCCTCCAGTCACGTGTCTCCTCGAGCTCTCCGCGAGAATTCTCGAAAAAACCCTAGCTCCCATCTGCACCAGTCGCACCCAATATCCTCCATGGCCAGCAGCGGCACTACTCCCTCCATGGCGGCGCCGGGCGAAGCCGCGGCGAAGCCGGCGAGCTCCATCGTCGTGCCTCCAGAGGGCCTAGTCATTCCCGCATCGGCGGTTATCGAGACCACCGGCGGAGACCTTAATCTGGCGGCGCTGGATCCATTGGAGGAGGAACCAGACTCGCACAAGGGCGACTGGCTCGGCTCGGATATCACCGACCGTGACAGCCAAGATATGATCGCCGAGGGCTACCTCCCCGCGACGGAGGGGCTTGCCTGGCGGGCGGCGCCGGCCGGCGAGGTGACTTCTACTCCCCAAGCCGGAGAAAAGGTGTACCTAAAAGCTCAACTGGTACGCAACGTCTCCCTGCCCATCTCCAACTTCTTCCTCTCCGTCTTGAACCATTATAGGGTCCAGCCCCAGAACCTTTCCCCCAATAGTATCTTAGTGCTTAGCAACTATGCGGCACTTTGCGGGGGATATCTAGGGATAAGACCTAGGTTAGACCTTTTTGTGTACTTCTTCACCATCAAACGTGAAGCCGGACATTGCAAGGAAGAGCTTAGGAACTGTGGCACCATAAGCTTCAAGATTCGACCTGGCCGGCGGTTTCCCGACATCGTTGACCACGAGTCCTGCAAGAATTGAGTTACGTACCCGGACTTCGTTGAGGAGCCGCCGCTGAAGCCTCGTCATGGAGATCCCAAGCCTCTCTTCCCTCCGACCTCGACGTTTCTCGGGCCATAAGACTGATCGAGTGGTTCATAGAGACGGGTTTGACCGGCTTGGACCTAGCCATGTGCTGGTTCATCAGGCGAATCCAACATCTGCAGCACCGTGCGAAGCTCACGCACGAGTATACCATCGACATAAGGGATAGTCTCTGCATCTCCATGGACAACTTTTCGAGCGACTCCGTCAAGCTCCACCTTAAGGACATCGGCAAGGTGAAGGATAAGAAGCGTGGCTTGACCATCACCTATGACATGTTCGTAGACGGCAAGTGCCCAAAGGTAGGTATTTATTTTCCGTGTATGACATAGACTCCAGTTCTTCCGTCTTGCAAATATCATCTTATCTAACACGGTAATCTCTCACTTAATATCTTAGCGATCTATAGGAGGGAAACCTGGCTTCCCAAATCTACGATCCAATGATGAAGGAAGTCACGGTCGTGTCCGACCACAAGGATCCGTTGGCGCGAAAGCAGAAGAGCTCCACCTCTGACGCTTCCGACGGAGGCAAGAAGAAGAAGACGGAGGGTGGAGCCTCCAAGAAGACTACCGCCGCCTTGGAGGCGGAAAAGAGAAAAGTTACCGGGATCCCCTTTGCCAAAGCACCCCCACTTGTGTAAGCTTCTCATTCTCCGACATTGTCTATTTATCTGTCTTGCTCCTATACTTATGCATTTCGCACGTTTCAGGAAGAAAGCCACGACCAGCCTCAAGAAGACCTCCAAAACATCGGGGGCTTCTCGAAATATTAAGGATATGCTGCATAGCGACGCCTCCCCCGCCATCGCCCCTGCCACTCCTGCCATCAAGCCTTCTTCTGCCCTGACAAGCTCACAAGCTAAGGAGGCATTAGGCCCTTCCGCCATGGAAGTGGATTCTGGAGCCTCTACCGAGCTTGCTGTTGTCGGCGAGCAGGCAACGCAGGAGAGTACCGCCCAACAAATGGATGAAGCTCCGGCTAAGGATGCCATTGGTGGCGGCAAGGCGGTGGTGGAGGCTGGTACTTCTACCGTTGGCGGCGCCCCCTCACCCAAGAAAACCATAGCCTATCTGAAGATAGTCTATCCGGTACTTACACCGGGTAGCACTGCTTTGGTCCCTGGTGCGGCGCCGACCTCTCCGACGTGCAGTCTAGAGGAGCTCCGCCGGCAAGCAGAAATCTTGCAAGGAAATAGCGAATCCTTTGCCAAGCTGCTAGCCAAGAGTGCTACGAACCTCAAGATCATCGCACTTGTAAGTTTTCTTTGCCTTTTACATTTCATATGAGTATCCCACTGTAGCCCCCGAGGATGTAGACGGAAAAACCATAGGTTTTTGCATCTATATGCTCTAAGAGTGACTAAGTTAGAAAAACTCTCACTGTAGCCCCCAAGCGTTTAGATGGAATGAATTATTCTGACTAGATGCTTTAAGAGTAGCATACGCAGTTTTTATAAATTTCAATACTGTAGCCCCCCAAGCCTCTAGTTGTAACTGAATTAGTTCCGACTAGATGCTTAAAGAAAATCTAAGCAAATATCCGAGTTAAAAACTTTAGCCCCCAAGCTTCTAACCGAGAACTGAATTAGTTCCGACTAGATGCTTAAAGAAAAGATAAGCCTACTGCTAAGTTAGAAACTCCCGCTGTAGCCCCCGAGCGTCTAGGTGGAAAATTTCCGACTAGATGCTCCAAGTAGACTAAACAACGGTTAACTTTGTCCTTTTTTCCATAGAACGAGAATGGTCGGAGGGGCATGGCAAATGACCAGTACCAGAAGATGCACGCTGATCTTGAAGCCGAAAAGGTTAAAACTGCCTTCTAGAAGGAACAGATCACCAAGAGCAAGCGTCTGTTTTCTTCTTTCGCATTCCGACTTGGTATTGTGCCCATATTCTCCGAGTACTTACTGTGTACTTTTCTTTCTCTGACTTGCAGAAACCATCGCCAAGGCCAAGATTATTGTCGAGCAATCCAAGCACATTCAAGAGCTGGATAGCGAGAACAAAATTCTTAAGGAGGAGAGGAAAGACATGCTGAAAATGCATGAGGATTCAATGAAGGCCTTGCAGGACTCCGCCACCAAGGAAATCAACCGCTTGAAGGAGGATATTGCGATCTTAAAAGATCAAAAGCAAGCTGCCGATGAGCAAAATCAACGCCATAGAGAGGCGTATAAGCTCCTCCAACAAGAGAAGGAATCCTTGGCGTACACCCTCTGGCAGGCTAAGGCCTGCATCTTCAGTAAGTTTTCTCTGTCTTTGATTTCTGTAGTCTGGATACTTTGAATTGTTGAACTCATGCGCTCCTTGTCGGAATTTGTAGCTCCTATGGGTTTAACCCGATCTCCTCCTTCAGACAAGGAATGCATGGTTCTTGTCGGCAACTTCATCAACACTGCCATCACGCAAGCCATGGAGATTGCCAATCCCCTTGAGATAAACTTCAAGGCATCGGACTCCGTGGCAAAGTACTCGGAGATTTTGCGCCGAGCCCCTGAGTGTATCACAAGATGGAAAGCTGCATGTGCACGGGCTGGCGCAAGGATGGTGCTATCAATGGTGAAGGCACACTATGAAGATGTTGACATCGACACGGTGAACTCTAGCATTCCCGATGCAGACGACGATGCCAACGAGATTAACCATGAATCCATATTGTCGTCGCTCGCGGGTTATGATACCAGAGTTGCCGACTTGGTCGATATCAACGTCTTCGTGCCTATGAACACCATCGATGGCGGCAACCAAAGCTCCTCCGAGTCTCTTCACACCACCAACTTCGAGGGTGGCTCTCCTGCTGCTGATGATGCTGCTTCTAAGTCTCCTGTGCCAAAGGAATGAAGAACAACTTTGTATTATTTGTTTCACCTTTGGTGTATGTGCGGAAAAAACATATTGATGTAACTTAAGGCGGAAAACAATGGTTGTTATTTCCTGCTACTTAAGAACTAGTTTCCAGCATGTATATATTTTTTAAGCAAGTGCTGGCTTATCCATTACTTTGGTTCTTATGCTTGACTTTTTGTGAGTCGGAAGACTCGTTGTCGGAACCATGCACTCAGGTGATTATGCCCAATGGCACCGTCAAGAACCTGAGCACAAAATCGCCGACAATAAGTGCCAAAAGTCACTACTCCAGAATCCACATAAAAATGACAAAGAACGTGTAGACCAGAAAACTTAAGCTAACGCCCGTAGGCGGAATTTTCACAAGCGCAAACGCAAAGCTTGTGCATAAGGGTTTTACATGATACAAAAATGAACACTAAAGGAGGTAAAATACTCAGAAATATGAGTGAACCAGAGAGATTTATTTCATTTATCATATAAGAGGTAGACAATTAGATAAAAATGCTAAGTGTAAAAAAGACGTAGCTGTGCTATGTTCCATGGCCAATCAAGCTCCGGTTAATCATCATTCGGGTCATGTCGCTTACGCTTATGATCCTCGTTGGGTCTATCCTTCAGTTCACGATTTTCAACAAGGTAGTAAGACCCATTGAGTAGCGCCTTGCTTATGATGAACGGTCCTTCCCATGGCGGGATAATTTCTGTGACTTCTTCTGCTTAAGTTGGAGCACCAAATCCCCCTCTTTAAATGAGCGATGCCGAACGCGGCGACTATGGTAGCTGCGTAGCTTCGGCTGGTAGATGGCGGATATTTGGCATGCCAAAACGCGCTCCTCCTCGAGAAGGTCCACATCTAGGCGTCTGGATTCTTCAGCGTCATCTTCGTCGTAGGCGGCAACTCTTGGTGAATCGTGAAGGATGTCAGAAGGCAGGATGGCTTCTGCTCCATATACCATGAAGTAAGGGGTGTAGCCGGTGGATCTGTTGGGTGTAGTTCGTAAACTCCACAGAACAGATGGCAATTCTTCCGCCCAGGATCCAGCAGCTCTATGTAGCGGTGCCTCAAGACGTGGCTTGATTCCCTGCAGAATTAATCCATTGGCTCGCTCAACCTGACCGTTGGATTGTGGGTGTGCCACAGATACAAGGTCAAGTCGGATGCCTTTCTCCCAACAATAAGCTTCCACTTCTCTGAGTGACAAATTGCTGCCGTTGTCGGTGATAATGCTGTGTGGGAGACCAAATCTCACCACTAGATCTCGGACAAACCTGAGGGCAGTTGCCCCATCAAGCTTTCTAATGGGTTTAGCTTCTATCCATTTAGTGAATTTGTCAACTGCTACAAGTAGATGCGTAAACTCACAAGGTGACGTCTGTAACGGTCCCACCATGTCCAGCCCCCAGACTGCAAACGGCCAAGTTATTGGTATTGTTCGCAGTTCTTCAGCAGGAACATGTGGTTGTCGGGCATAATACTAGCATCCCATGCATGTCTCAACCAGCTTGTCGGTGTCTGCCTTCACAGTCAGCCAGTAAAATCCTTGCCGGAAGGCTTTCGCGACAAACGATCGAGGAGCGGCGTGATGCCCGCAATCTCCGAGATGGATTTCGTGCAGGATTTCCATACCTTCTAGCTGGGAAACACACTTTAGGTATACACCGGTAGTGCTCCTTTTGTAGAGTTTCCCATTGATTATGGTATGGCCCTTTGCTCGTCGTACTATTTGTCGTCTTTTGACTTTGTTGTCGGGCAAAGTTCCGTGTTCGAGATATTCCATGAATGGTTTTGTCCAAGCCGGAGGGACCTTAGTCACCATGTTGACGAAAGATTCATCTCTATCCGGGTTGTCGATGTCGGCTCCCTTCACAGATGATGTGCGTAGATGCTCTAGGAAAACTCCTGGCGGAATTTTCTTTGCCCTGATCCAAGCTTAGACAGTAGATCAGCCGCCTCGTTTTTCTCCCTAGGTACATACTTGACTTCATAGCCCAAGAAGCTCTTGGCTATCTCGTCCACTTCGTCTCGATATGCCGCCATCATAGGGTTCCACGCATTCCAGGTTCCAGCCACCTACTAGGCAACCAAGTCAGAATCTCCATAGCAAACTATGCGCTTGATGCCAATATCCTTGGCTACACGTAGTCCATGAATGAGTGCTTCATACTCCGCCATGTTGTTTGTAGCCTCGAAGTGGATTTGCAGAATGTAGTGTAGCTTGTCTCCTGTTGGTGACTATAGCAATACACCAACCCCGAGCCGTTGAGCAACTTTGATCCGTCAAAGTGCATCACCAAATACTCTGGTTCTGGCAACGGAGTAGCATCTGGCATCTCCGTCCAATCTGCAACAAAATTTGCCAAGTCTTATGACTTAATAGTGTCGCGTCTCTTGTAGGTGATATTGAAGGAAGCAAGCTCAATGCCCCTATTCGCGACCCTTCCTGTAGCGTCGTTGTTATTGATAATGTCGGACATTGGAGTCTTGCTCACCACTGTGATTGGGTGCTCCTGAAAGTAATGCCTCAGCTTCCGAGAAGCAAGGAATACTCCATAAGCTATCTTCTGGTAGTGCGGGTAACGTTGCTTGGACTCCGTCAAGACCTCGCTCACATAGTAAACTGGTCGTTGAACTCCATGCTCATAGCCTGGTTCCTTCCGCTCTACCACGACGACGATGCTGATTACCCGGTTGGTTGCCGCCATGTAGATTAACAGGGGCTCTCCGGGTTCGGGTGCTGCAAGGATGGGTGCTGAGGAAAGAATCTCCTTGAGATGCTTCAATGCTACATCTGCTTCGTCCATCCACGTGAATTTGTCCGCCTCCTTCAGCAACTTGTATAGCGGCAGGGCCTTCTCTTGACGAACCAACTAACTGCTGCAACACAACCTGTTAGTCATTGAATGTCCTTTAGGCATGTCAGACGGTTTATGTTTAAAATGGCCTTTATTTTCTCCGGGTTGACCTCGATTCCGTGTTGGGAAACGATGAAGCCCAACAATTTGCCGGCTGGAACCCCGAAGACACACTTCTTAGGGTTAAGCACCATGTTGTATTTCCGGAGATTATCAAAGGTTTCTTTTAAGTCGGAGATTAAGTCATTTGACTTTTTAGACATCACCGCGATATCGTCCACATAGGCGTGAATGTTCCGACCAATTTGGTCGTGGAGGCAACGTTGCATTGTCCACTGGTACGTGGCACCTGCGTTTTTCAGCCCAAAGGGCATCATGACATAGAAAAACGTGTCGTATGGGGTAGTGAACAAAGTGGCCAATTGGTCCGACTTCCTCATCTTGATCTGGTGGTATCCTGAGTATGCATCAAGAAAACACAAAAGTTCCGAGCCAGATGTCGAGTCAATGACTTGGTCAATGCGACGCAAAGCAAATGGATCTTTGGGACATGCTTTGTTCAAGCCGGTGTAATCAACGCACATTCTTAATTCATTGGTTCCCTTTTTAGGGACAAGTACAGGATTGGCCACCCATCGGGTGTGAAGGACTTCTCGGATAAATCTAGCTTTAAGTAACCTAGCTATCTCTTTGCCAATGGCATGTCTCTTCTCATCTCCAAAGCGTCGTAGAGGTTGTTTCACTGGTTTGCATTTTGGATCAATGTTTAAGATGTGCTCGGCAAGTTCCCTAGGTACACCTTTCATGTCAGCAGGTTGCCAGGAAAGATGTCCCTATTCTCACGGAGGAACTCGACGAGCGCGCTTTCCTATTTGGGATCCAGGTTCGTCCCAATGGCGGTGACCTTGGAGGCATCGCCTACCACAAGTTCCACCGGCTTGGTCTCGATGGCGGCCTTGAACGCAGGAGCGGAGTCGGAGATCTGCTTCTTCGACGCAGGCATCTCTGAGTCATCGACCTTGCTCTGGATCTCTTTGAATTCTTCGCTGTAGAGGACAGCTTCTGCAATGACTGCTTCATTGATCTCGCAGTCCCTTGCCTTGGTAAAGCTTCCGGATACAGTGATGATATCGTTTGGTCCGGGTATCTTGAGTTTGTTGTAGACGAAGTATGGCTTGGCCATGAACGTGTGGAATATGTCGCGGCCGAATATGACGTGGTACACGCTCTTGAAGGGGACGACCTCGAAGGTCATGCGCTCTTGGCGGTAATTATTAACATCGCCAAAGGCAACCTGAAGTGTAATGCACCCAAGGGATCGGGCCTCCCGACCAGGAACTACGCCATGGAAGATGGTGTTGGTCCGCCTTAGGTTTGCCTCTGTCAAGTTCATCTTCTGCAGTGTATCTAGGTACATGATGTTGATGCTGCTTCCACTATCCACCATACACTTGGTGAACTCCACGCCGTCAATCAAGGGGTTGATGACCATGGCGTACTGGTTCTCGGTAGGTATAAGGTCTGGGTGGTCCGTCCTGTCCCAAGTGATGGAACTTCCGACCAGCACAGGTACTGGGGAACTGGGGGGAGAGTAGCCATCAGGATCCTCAGAGAGGTCTTCCGTTGTCGGACGGTGGGGGTGCCAAGGAAAGTGTGGTAGACTAGAGCCTTCTTTGCGAAGGGGTTCTTGCCCTTGTCGTCGCTCTTGGCGGTGTGCTTGGGGTCAATGTCATCGTCCATGTCACTCGAATCCTTGGACTCTTCCTCCTTCTTCTTCCCTTGCCCTTGCCTCGCGGTCTGTTCTTCCGACTTCGCTTGTAGCCGGACTCTGGGTCTTCCTTGAGGTCGTTGATGAACTTGTAGTGTCAATTGGTATGGGTGGCCTTGCCGTTGGCGTCGAGGTGTACGAGGCACGGCATATCGCGGTACTCCTTGTAGGTTTTTGGAACGCGGAGCGGCACCGAGGTTGTTTTGCTGCCTCGTTGCTGCCCACGGCCAGCTCCCCTTCCTCGGCCACGTTGTCCGCCATCACCTCGTCCTGCAAAAGTCATAGCGACCATGTCGGTAGATTGCTTTTCTTCTTGAGTTGGAACGGCTGTTGCCGGCAAGGAGCCGCAAGCATCGTCATCGGCAGCTGCGAACTCACTAGCCAACTGAATCATGTAGTTCAAGTCAAGCTGGTGATTGTCCTGCAAGAGCTTCAGCTTATGTCGGATCAACGTGCCTCTTTCCAACCCGTCGATGAAGGCGGCCATGGCGGTCTAAGTGTGCACTCCTGTGCAGGAATTCTTCATATCCAGCCAGCGGGAGAGGTAGGCACGAGATGTCTCGTCTTTCTCTTGCACGCACCGCTGTAGATCGCCCACAGTGCAGGGACGCTTGTATGTACCCTCAAAGTTCTTGGTGAACGCTTCTTGCATGTCCAGCCAGTTGTACATGGATTTCTCTGGCAAGTCGTCGATCCATTGACGGGCCATGCCCGCCAACATTAATGGGAGGTACTTGACGGCGATGTTGGTTTTGCCTCCGGTAGTCTCTATCGTGTTGTCGTAGTCCTGCAACCATGTGGCTGGCTTGGCGATGCCGTCATAGGGTTTTATGGTCTTGTCAATACGAAAACCTTTGGGGTAAGTTGCGGACCGTATTGCAGGTCCAAAGCAACATGGTACCATGTATGGTCCTTCCCGGGCATCATGGATCTTATCGATCCGCGAACGTGCGTCGTACGGCTCCGGGTTCTTCTTCTTCTTGTCAACAGGGGATGGGCTGCGTGAACAACGCGTGCCTCCTCTGCCATGGTGACTGCTTGGTGGTGACGGCGGCGGAGGTGGCGGTGGGTTAGCCTTCTTGCTGTTACCCTCTTGCGACGCCTCACGCCTGTCACGGTTTCTTGTCGGACGCGGAGGGTCATGGTGTGACCTGCTCCTGTGCCCGTGGTTGCGCTCTCCGTCATGACGGGTCTGCTCCGTGTTGTCACGGATGACGATGCCACACTGCTTTGGTGGGGGCATATCCGTACGATGGTGAGCCAATCTTCACGATGTCGGGGGGATCGGGGTGGTGGCGATGGGCGACGAGGTCGGGCCTTTTCTCCGTGGTAGGAGGATATGGGGATAGCATCCTTCCTGTTGCGTGCATCCCTCCGTCTTCATTCTGATGAATCCGTCTGGGACCCGACATCAAGAGGAGATCTGTCCCTTGGCGGCTTGTACTGGCTAGATTGGTAGAGCACTGGGCCGGAATCAAGCCTCTGAGAGGTGGCCTTTTCCTGCTGCTTCACCGCCTTGGCCAGTAGGTCATAGACCTGTTCCACTGCCTCAAGCGATCTATCCTGCTCCAGAAGGGTCTTGGTGACGGCGAGGTTAAGGAGTGGGGTGGGCATCACCTACTTGCCTTCACTGTCAATGTATGGCTTGGCTTGTGCCGGCTTCGAGGGGGCCCATCCTAGGTTACGCCGCACACCAGGATCATTGATGACGCGAGCTGGAGCTTTCTTAGCCTTCTTCTGCTGCAGTAAAGTCTTGTACTCGGCTTCCATTGCTCTAGCTTTCTCTATAGATTTCTGCGCGTTGACCAGATCTCGATCTAGTTTAGCGCCTTGCTCCGCGATGGCCTGCGCTTCCTCCAGCAGCTGCTGGCGCTTCTCGTCAAGCTGGGTCACGTTCCGGATATGAGCAACGGTCAGTGGCTCGACGAGGATATTGTTGTACATTACTCTATCAGCTGGAGTAACTTGGGCTGCTGCAGACGTGGATGCTGGAGGCGGAAATTTTGCGGTGTTGTTGTTGCTCGGGCCGTTGCCGAGTTCCTGCGGCTGCTGCACTGGGTTAGGCAGAGGAGGCATGAACTTTGCGTGATCATCGTCAGCAGCAATAAGTGGCCCCTTCCCCTTTTCTAGTGCTGTAGGCAGAGCTCGTCTGGGTTGATCTTCATCCATCGCCGTCCCAATGGTGATGAACACCCCTCGGGACGTGGCGGCATTGTTGGCTTGCTCGTCACGCGAGTACTCCTCCTCCATCTCCTGCTTAGCGGCGTCTAGCTCTTCTGGACTGAAGTCTATCTCCTCTGAATCTGCACTGAAATCAGCATAAAGCGCGTCAATGACAGAGTCGGAGGGTGCCCGGATTTCCTCGATGACGGGCGATGGAGGTGCAACGGCCGCGACGATGACTGGAGGTGGTGGTGCTTCTGCGACAATGGCGGCTGGAGGCGGTGGTGGCGGGGGCAGAATCGGAGGTTCTCTGTCGACGAGCGCAAGTGCTTTCTGGGCTTCTGCGTCAGCCTCCGCGTAGTTGTTGACGGTGCTCACCATCTGTTCAAGGGTAAGGCGTCCTGTTGCCTGCTTCCGTCTTAGAGAATGTCGGAGAAGCGTGCCACGGTCCAGTCCTTCCATGAAGTGATACAAAGCATTATCATCGGCTCATATACGGAGGCACCTGGCCATGTAATCGCGGGGGTTTTCGCCTACTCTCTGAATGCAGCGCGCTAGATCGAAGATGGTAACCACGCCGACGAACATGGATCTCTGCTGTCCAGATGCACGGGCGAAGCCGGCGGACTTGCAGTGATCTTCCACCTTTATATCATGCACAGGGGCGGTTTGGGTGGGCCTTGAATTTTTTCTGATATTTGTCGGCAAACTCCAAAGAGAGATTCGACATCGATCCTTCCACGAACATATCCTGCCCATAGGCGGTCCGTGCGGGCCTTCATGCTCCTCCGACTCCCAGGGAGCTAGTGCCCGAGTCGGTTTCGCTAATGAAGAGGTGGTTGTCTTCGATAGGAACGATCGAACACCGCGTAGGGTTCGTCTTTGCCAGGATCCAGAACTCGTCCGGAGGGACGATCGGAACGTTGCCGGAGAAGAGAACACGACCGATGGCCACAGTTTTGCCGATTCCCGCGAAGATTTTGGTCCTCGCCCGCTGAAGAGCCTGAAGAACCTCATGCCCCACGGTGGGCGCCAACTGTCGTGGTATTGCCGACGAGTACGCCATGGAGGGGTCCTCATAGTGCGTGTTTAGAGACGTGGGGGAAGGCGGAAGGTTAACGGGTACGAGGTAACACAGCTTACCCAGGTTCAGATCCGACAACGGTGGCGGAATCCTACTCCTGCTATAAATCACTATAAGGGCAATACGCCGAGTTACAGAGATAGGTTCGCTGTGCGAGGTTGTATGAATAGATACTAGGTTGTGCCCTAAAGGCTCCCATAGGCCCGACTTATATAGTCGCCGGGTCGTAAGGTTATAGGGAAAAGTCCTAGCCAGATAGGTTACAGAATCCTACACCGTCTATTACTAGTCTTGTGTATCTTGCACTCCAAGGCTCCAGGTACGCTGGTGACTCCACCGTAGCCTTCCTTTATCCGGCATGGGCCTCCCTTCTGGATCCATCTAACTGGGCCGCCCAACAGGTCATAGGCAATGCTACCAACTATGGGCCACCCGGGTTATCCAGATAAGTGACATGCTATGAGGATACCCATATAGCATATCCCCAACAATGCCATAGTGCCAGTTGCCTTTTCTGCAGTTTTTGGTTTCAGAAAAGCTAGTAAGGAAATATTCTCGGAATTGGACGGGACAAAAGCCAAAGTCAATATGTAACAACCCAAGTTTGTAATATATGTAATTAGTACTTAAGCATTGCATGCATCTGTTAAACTCAATAAAATGTTTGCATGTGATCAAGTGTGTGAACCAAAACACAAGTACCAAAAACCCTAAAACCCTAAACCCCCTCTCTTTGAAACTACATTCAAATGGTGTTTGAATTTTGAAAACTACAAAATAATGGAGCCAAATGGTTTATAAGGGCCCCTGAATATTTTATAAACTTTACTAAGTCTCTAGTATTTTTGAATTGTGCGAAACATATTTCAAATGAAATTTACAGAAGACAAAACTGAAATCAGAAAAAGAAAAGAGTTTGGAAAAATAAAACAGCAGCAGCCGCAGCTGGGCCGTGGCCCATCTCCCTTCTCTCTCTGCCGCCGCGAGCAGCAGCCAGCAGCCCAGCTTGGCCCACCCGGGGCCCAGGAGCCGGCCCGGTACCGGTTTGTCCATGCTATCGGCGTCGTCAAGCTCGGAAGCTCCTGCGTGTCGCTGCGCCACCGCTCGCCGGTGTCAAGATCCTCGTCGCCGCTCTGGACGAGGATAAGGAGATGCCTCGCATGCCTCTCCCTCCCCAGATCTCATCCTCTCCCCCGCGCGCTCTCTCTCACTCTCTGCATAGTGCCAGCCTGAACCCTGGCCGCCATGGCCGCCGGCTTGCCGCCGTCTCTGACCTCCCCTCGCCCGTCCGACACCACCTCGAGCTCCGCCTCTCTCCACTCCATCTCCCTGTAGAAGGAATCAAAGAGGGGAGCCATGAATCGTCGCCAAGGTCATCTTCTTCCCCGACACTGACGTGCTCTGCCGCTCGCCTCACCGTCGCTCCGGTCACCGCCTCGCCTTGTTGTCACCATCAATCGCACCAGGGTGAGCATACGGTGCTCAAGGCACCCTCCTTTTCCTCTCTAGCGCTCTGTGTCGCGCCCGCGCCATAGATCAGAGAGCACCACCACCATTCGTCGATGTTGACCAAGCCCCGGTGACCAAGAATCGGAGGAGCCGTTGTAGTTAGGTTAGCCTCCATGCGATCTTTCGAACAAGCCGTAGCACGCCTCCTCCCGTGCCATGTAGCGCCTTCTCCCGCCGTTGTCTGCCGCAGATTCCGGCGAGCCTAGGTGGCGCTCGCGTGGCTTGCCGACGTGGCCTGACCCCACCTGTCAGCCTCTAGGGCTAGGTTTTGTCCCAGTGAAAATCAGCCCACCCTAGCGCCGACCCCGCCTAGCCAACATGGATGCTGAGGTGGCCTTGGGCCCCTCTTTCAGTCTCACTGGCTAGGGTCAGCCCGTGTGTAAGAAGTATCTGGCGCCTGTGCTGATGTCAGCCTGATGCAATAATTCAATTTAAATTGTTTTAATAATTTTAGAAAAGGTTTAAATATTGTAAAATTAATAACTAATTATCTATAAGTCAGAAAAATACAAATAATATATCAAAATGTTCAGAAAAATGAGAACTATCTAATTACACTATAATCATGCATTGTTAAGCAAATTACATGATAAGTTCAATTAGAAGAACCAATTGAACCCCATAGGTGATTCCGAGGATCCCCCTGTTCTAGGGTTTGGACCCCTCGGACCCCATTCAAACTTTCAAGCATGCTTTAGGGTTTCATTTCAATGCAATTTAACTTGTCATATCATCATCCTTGTTTGAGCATTGCATCGATGCCATGTCTTGATTGTCGCATTTCTTTCCGGTATTGGTTCTTCGCGATAGGATCCGAGCCTGAGGCTGAAGTCAACGACACCAAAGATCCATACCAGTCTACTGACGGACAAGGCAATCGTAGCCTCTCATTCTGAACCTACTTTTACAAAGTATATTACTTTCTCGCTATGATGCACACAATTCCAATGTGGTCTTTTGTTAGTAGTTAGTGTTACCTATTTGCTGCATAGTTTCCCTCTTGTAGCCTTATACTCCTGATCCACTGCTCCTAGCATACCTAGGTATGGCATTTGAGCGTTGCTAGAGCTTTTGATACCGACATCTTAGCCATGCATAGTAACAACATCTGATCTATCCAAATGATGAATCAGAGGTGCCAAGGAAGGTAGTGAGGTAGGAGATGGTGACATCATCGAAGTAGTTAATTAAATATGCTAAGGTTGTATGGGAGGCCATGTTGGGTGTGGTTTTTGTAGTCCCATGCTCGCCACCACTAGGAACTGAGTTCTTGCCTTTGAAACCGAGATGAGCATGCAACCACACGGGGCTTGGGAACCCCTCGACTGACTAACTTGCCTAGTAGATTCCATGAGTCACATAGTTCGGGCTTTCCATTTGGCATACGCATTGAAAACGTTTTTGAAAGAGGAGGTGATGGAGGTGCATAATAATAGGTAGGGAAGCGTGGACCGGGTTGCTTGGGGTCGATGGAGCCCCTGGTGAACCAACCTCGCCTCACATCTTTAAGTACCGGCTTCAGGATTTGACCCGTTACGGAGGAACCATACTTATTGCGTGACTCATGGTCTCGACGAAAGCAAGGTAAAGGTCGTGGTCAACCACCCTCTACCGGCCTTCCAAGGAAGAGGGCTAATAATATTTGGCATTAAGAGTCGGTTGGTACGTGTGGGTAAAGTTGTACACCCCTGCAGGGTTAAATATTTTTGAAAAGTCGTGTTCACGGTTATGAACACTTGGTGACCAGATTCTAAGATCATAAATAACTTTAACCATTATAAAACTTGTTGATCCACGTGTGCTTAAGGATGCTTCCTCTGGGTCGAGGGGGTGATCCTAGATAGGAGGTTCTGATGAAGCTGGAGATCGTTGAGATATGATAAACAAGATGAAGAAGTCGTTATCTTATCCCTTTTAAAAGATTCTGAGTAGACGAGCCTATTCTCTCTCTTGTTTACAAATAAAGATTTCTTTCCGTAAAAGTAAATCCAGAGAAAGCCTTTCTAGCCAGAGCATGTAGTTACTAGGTTATCTAAGTCTTGCGGAGTACATTCTCGTACTCAGCCTTGTGCCATTGTTGTTTTTCTACAGAGGATCTAGTTGCAACTAAAGGTGGTTTCTACGTTGACATCGACGAGTAGTTGGGGGTCCTAGGTAGCAGCCTGAGGACTATGGGATGGACGTCACTTTTGTTTATGGCCTCTTAGGCCTTTTGCTAAGTTTTTGTGTAGAACAACATATTTGCTTTCGCTGTGTGATGTAATGTTGGGTCTATGACTTCTGATTTGTAATAACTCTAATATCTTACTCTGCTAAGAGTTTAAACTTATGCTATTGAATCCCTATGTTATGTAATGTTACCGAATCATACTGTGATCTCCCATGTTTGGAGTTGAGCTTATCTTAGATGGTGATGTGAGGTTAGTTTAACCCTAATCCCGGGGGGTGCTACATGTTTTGGTATCAAAGCGGGACTGCCTATAGGAAACCCTTTTATTGGTCGATGTTGAGTCTAGAAGTTGACAAAACTATTTGGAAATTAAAAATTACTTGAAGAAACTCTGACTAGGATTATTTTTTTCCTTCTCTGGTGTGTTTCTAATGCTAGAGTTCTTCTTACCCTATTTGGTTTGAAAAGGTTTTCATTCCTTATCTCATAGCTCAAAACTTTTAGGATCATGGTTTTGGGGTTGTTTTTCTAAAGTACTTCGTACTTGGTTGCTATTCTTAGAGTCCCAAGATATCTTAGTTTTGCTTGGTGTGTAAAATCTTATAATTCCATTGTTATGGTTTGTAAGTCAGCTGGTTAGTGTATACATTAGTATGCTTTGATACTACCATGCTTGATAAGATGATACGTTTATATCAAGTACTCTTTGTTCATCTTTCCGTCTTGTTCTTTTGAATCCCCTGTCTAACCCTTTCTCTTTGTTCTTCCAGGATGGGTGACACCTCTCGTGTCCGTACCCGTTCTCATGCACGTGGTGCTGCAAATGAGGGTGAATCTTCCAACCTTCCTCCACCGCCGTCCATGGTTCAACTCATGGCCATGTACGAAACCAACTGTGCTGCCAACATGAGGCTCCTTAAAAGGATTGAGCGCAACACTGCTCAACGCCAGAACGATCAAGTTGGTATCAAGGACTTCACACATCTCACTCCGCCAGTTTTCAGCTATTCCACTGAACCACTTGATGCGGACTACTGGCTTCGCACCATGGAGCGCAAACTTCAGGTTGGTCGTGTTGCTCAAGCTGATTGGGGGACTTTTGCTCCTATCATCTTGAGGGAGCAGCTACCTCCTCGTGGGAAAATTTCTTGGCTATGCAAGAAGCTCAACATGTTTTTACATGTCAAGAGTTCACTAAAGCCTTCCGAGCTTATCATATTGCGGAGGGTCTGATGGATTAGAAGAGAGAGGATTTCCTCAAGCTTAAGCAGGGCACTGGTTCCGTGTGTGATTACCAGCGCAACTTCAATCGTCTTGCCTACTATGCTACTAAAGAGGTTTCCACTGATGCAAATAAGCAAGCTCTATTCCGCAAGGGACTGGATCCTGAGGTTCGCCGTGATATCCACCTCATGTACTTTGGTAACGTCCAAGGTCTTGTTAACAAGGCCATGAAGGCCGAGAGTGGAAAAGTGGAGTATGAAGAAACTCGTAAGCTTCCTCAGGAGGGGTACAACAAGGCTGGTTCTGGTAATAAGAAGTGTCGTGTCTTCGTGCCTTACAGTGTTGTGCCATGTTCTCCTTATACTCCAAGGACTTATGGATATGCTCCTCGTCTAAATGCTACCTCGCTCAAACAATGTTGGTGGATCAAACTACCCTCCTGCTGGCAATGCATCAGGTTTTATATGTTTTAACTGCCTTCAGCCTGGTCATTATGCAAAGGAGTGTCCTCAAAAGAATGCCGCTGAGAAGGCACCACCAGCAAAGAAGAACGATAAGTACCAAGGTGTTGGAAGAGGTCGCCTAAACCATATCTCTGCTGAGGAGGATCAGGAAGATCCAAGCGTCATTATGGGTATGCTTCATATAAATCAAATTCTAGATAAAGTTTTGTTTGATTCTGGAGCCTCGCATTCATTCCTGTCACAAGCTTTTGCTCAAATGCATGGGATAAGTTTTGAGGGGTTGTCTGTTCCTATGCTAGTTCAGTCTCCTGGTTCTACGTGGTGTTCCACCATGGTTAGTCATGGGAATCTAATCGAAGTTGCATTTCAACTTTTCCCCACTTCTTTGATCGCCCTCAAGTCAACTGACATTGACATCATTTTGGGCATGGACTGGTTGACCCGCTATCAAGCTATCCTCGATTGTACAACCAAGTCTGTGACTCTGACTAGTCCTGCTGGCATAATAGTCAAGTATTGGACCATGGGGTCACTATCCCCTTTAGTTGTTTCTATTCCTGAAGAAGAGTTGTATGCTCTTGAAGTTCTACCTCCGTTAGAGATCCAATATGTTTCCGTGGTATGTGAATTCCCTGATGTCTTTCCTGAGGAGTTGCCTGGCATGCCACCTGATCGAAGTGTGGAGTTTGTCATAGAGTTAGTTCCTGGAACTGCTCCTGTTTCTAAAAGACCCTATCGTATGCCTCCTCATGACCTTGTGGAGTTGAAGAAGAAATTAGAGGAGTTAGAAGGAAAAGAATACATTCAGCCCAACAAATCTTCTTGGGGATGTCCTACCATCTTTGTCAAGAAGCGGGATACCAATATACCGCGTCTAGTTGTGGATTATGAAGGAAATATGCCCTAGAGGAAATCATAGAGATGATTATATTCCTTATGTATCCATGAGTTATTGTAATGTTCCTTGAATATCCATATCAGGCAACTTGTATTGAGTGACAATTATGTGAATTGTTT
This sequence comes from Avena insularis, assembly GCA_023614405.1. Lineage (NCBI taxonomy): Eukaryota > Viridiplantae > Streptophyta > Magnoliopsida > Poales > Poaceae > Avena > Avena insularis. Next base: position 48,515,255 of record CM042687.1, on the reverse strand, counting down.
GTGAAACTCTCTACTTGTATGGATATCTAATAGTTGTCCCTAGTCGGAGTTCATGTGAGGACACACATGAATATTAGACTAGCACATCGATTGGTTGATGACTATGTTTCGCAAGTCATATACATGGAGATGTCAAACCAATGATGTGGACACATGTTATGAACATGGGGTTGGACTGACCCAACTTGAGACTGGAAATTAGTTGCAGCTCTCTCTCTTCACATCGTGTACGTTTTGTCCTTAGACATGAGATTGTCGCATGTACTTGAGATGTGGATCGACATACTTTGGGGCTATCAGATGCTACTCCGTAACTGGGTAGTTATAAAGGTAGCTTTCGGGTTTGTCCTGAAGCATGCTGCAAGGCATGGTCAATCAAGATGGGATTTGCCCCTCTCTACTTGAGAGAGATAACTCTGGGCCCCTCGAGTGATCGGATCCAGAAATGCATGGCCGTGCTACATATGGTTAAGAGTTAACCTAGTAAAGGGATTCTGAATCACGGTATCGAGAAAGGGAGGTCAGCTTGGAGCTAGACCAAATATCGTGAGTCAAAGGGAAAGACATGTACTAAACCTTGTGATGGTTCGTCCGATATGATCATTGTATACGTTTAGGAGTTGGCACGTCTTGCTAGAGGCCGCTACCAACTATTGACAGAATAAGTGTATTCGTGTCATGTCTATACGTATATGAACCTATAGGGTCACACACTTAAGGGGCTGGAAGCCTAATGAGGATTGGATCCGAATTAAACCAGGCTTAGGCTACTAATGGGCTGCTAATGTAGAAGCCCACTAGGGATGCCTATATAAGAGAGGGTGGGGCTTGCTAACCAGGGTTAGAACATTCCACCCAGCCGCCACTCCTCACGCCTGAGTCGCACGCGCGGACCTAGCAGTCCGGCATCTGACGCTTCCACCCTGTACTTGTGGATACCTCGGAGGCGCTGCATCTGTAGCGTTTGGACGAGCCGCGCAAGGAGAGATGCTCGTGGGACGAGGACAAGGAGGAGACGTAGAACGTGTACACTGCATCGATACGCTTCATCAAGTTCCGCAACTACACGTCTAGTGGTAATCCCGTGATCTATGACTACAGTAATCCTGGTTTACGCGGTAGAATTTGTTTGATTTGCGCTAGTGTAGCCTACCCGTATCCCTTCAGTGGTATCAGAGCTGATGTTGTTTAGTTATAGGTTCGGGATGTTTGCATATGGTGATATGCAGATTGATATGAATGATATGATCGTTTATATGGCGGTGGTTCAGGATTGATCTATGATCTTGCTTTCCGTGATCGTGATTCTGAGGTAGTCGATTGGCTTACCCCTACCGGTCGGCTTCCGCCATCGGGGTAGACAGTGACACATAAATCCTGTTGAATCACGCGAAGATCAATATGATTGATCAAATCGGAACCTAGATCTAAAATCGATGTGCCGTGATCAAAGGAGTTTGATCAGATCGGAACAACAGATGGTTTATGGTAAATTTGATTTGCCGATCAAAATCCTTAAAGAAAATTGTGTAGATACCACGAGGGGCGCTTCCCCTTCGAACCCCGCAGGGGGAGACCCCCTAGACCCCCCTAGTCGTAGCACATTTTTGTATCTCGTTAAGGTAACTAGGTGCTGCGAGGTCACATGATCCGATAGAATGCGATTCTATGCATAACTTGTTTTTGCAGGATGTATGTGATCAGTATGGCCCATATATGCATGTGATGCATGTATGAAATTTATCATGACCTTTGTGTCGTGAGTAGGGCAACACGGCTGGAGCCATATGTGTTGTCAATTACTGTAATGGCCTGCGTGCCAACTTGTGATGATCCTAATTCTATGTAATTTTGATTAATAGTTGTTAGGCGTAATAGCTTGTATTAGTTCTTGGAGGACTCATCACTTGGAGGATGGATCGCATGGAACATGAAGATGGAGATCATCATGGTGGACAGGTTCTATGGCGATAGAGATCACCATGAGAAAATGGGCCATACTGTGTCACAACTATGTGAATGCTATTCTTATGCGTTTTACTCTATGCATGCTTAGATGATAGAAGTAGAACGATCCCTCACATAGTTTAAGTTAAACCATGCCCTCCCAACCAAACCTTGCACCATCCTATGCCCTGTACAATCGTTGGTGGGCCTATGAAATTAGGGTGCCGTGGTTTTCCTTGGCTAGATGGGTTTGTATCGGATACCTACACACATAAGGGTTGGTGATCTTGACAAGGTCATCTTAACAGTTAAGGACCTTGGGGCATAAAGGTTTGGCGCCTAGTTTTGTCATAGAGATGTCACCCAACAACAAGAGTCATATGTGATATGATTAGCAAGTGTTTCTGACCGATTTACCTTGTCTTCTAGCAGTGATGCTAAAGCTCACTAGTTGACTTGTTAATTGTGGATCTTGAATCACTTACTATCAATAGGGGATATTGATTTAAGTGGGAGTATACGCTATTAAATTTTTTAATATGTTTTACTCTTTCATGGTTACATGGCTTAGTATTTTGCATGTTTTCTGTTGTAGATCAATGGCACCGAACACTACATCACCTTTTTCTTTGCGTTCGATTCTTGACAAAGATAAACCAAATGGAACAAACTATACAGACTGGCTCTGTAACCTGAGAATTGTTCTCAGGTCTGATAAAAAGGAAACGGTTCTGGATACCCCAATCCCCGATGAACCTACTAATAATACATCTGCTGCCCTAAAGAATGCCTAGAAGAGAGCATGTGATGATTCTCTTGAGGTTAGCTGTCTTATGCTTGCATGCATGGAACCTGAACTCCAAAAGAAGTTTGATGATCAGGATGCATACAATATGATCGTCACGCTTAAAGACATGTTCCAAGGTCAGGCAAGGACTAAGAGGTACAATGTTGCCAAGTCCTTTGTCGAATGCAAGCTAGAAGAGGGAGCAGCTGTAGGCCCCCATGTGATCAAAATGGTTGGTTACAGTCAGACTTTGGAAAAGCTTGGTTTTCCACTAGGCCAAGAGTTGGCTACTGACTTCATTTTGGCATCTCTTCCATCCAGCTATGGGCAGTTCATTTCGAACTACCATATGCATGGGGTGGAAAAGGGCCTTAATGAGTTATGTGGGACGCTAAAAATAGCAGAAAGTGGCATGAAGAAGTGTGAAGGGCATAGCCATGTGATGGCTGTGCAGAACAAGCCTAGCTTTAAGAAAAAGGGTACTTCTTGGAAGAATAAGGGCAAGGCTAAGGATTCGATCCCTAAGCCTGCACCCAAGCAAAAGGATGGACCTATAGAAGACACTAAGTGCTTCTTTTGTCATGAACATGGCCACTGGAAGATAAATTGCAGCAAGTACCAGGCTTCTTTGAAGAAGAGTGGAAGTAAGAGTACTTCCCACTCCGGTACGCTTATTGTAAATGTTGTGGACATTCTTCTCGCTGATGTTAACTCTTGGGTATTTGATACCGGATCGGTTTCTCATATTTGCAATTCGATGCAGGGGCTAATAAGGACTAGAGAAGTGCAGAAAGGAGAAGTGGATTTTCGCGTCGGAAATAAAGCAAGGGTTGCTGCATTGTTCGTCGGCATCATGCAACTTCACCTTCCGTCAGGATTTATTATGGAGTTGAATAATTGTTATTACATTCCAAGTATGGGTCGAAACATTTTATCACCTTCATGTTTGATGAGGGATGGATATTCATTTGCGAGTATGAACAATGGTTGTGTAATCTCTAAGAATGATATGTTTATCGCTAATTCTCCCATTGTGAATGGGTTATTTATTTTAAATCTTGGTGATGCATCTGTTTACAATGTTAGTTCTAAAAGGATTCAGCCTAATGATTTGAGTCCTACCTATTTATGGCATTGTCGTTTGGGGCATATAAGTGAAAAGCGTATGAAGAAGCTCCATGGTGATGGTCTTCTAACTTCGTTTGATTTTGAATCATATGAGACATGTCAGGCTTGTTTACTTGGAAAGATGACCAAATCGCTTTTTTCGGGTTTACCCGAGAGAGCGACAGACTTGTTGGAACTCATACATACTGATGTATATGGACCAATGAGCACGACAGCCAGAGGAGGATATCAATACTTCATTACTTTCACTTATGATTTCAGTAGATATGGTTATGTCTACTTGATGAAGCATAAGTCTGAAACTTTTGAAAGGTTCAAGGAGTTTCAGAGTGAGGTAGAGAATCAACGTGGCAATAAAATAAAGGCCTTGCGATCTGATCGTGGAGGAGAATATTTGAGTCACGAATTTAGCAATCATCTTAAGAGTTGCGGAATTGTTCGACAGCTCACGCCGCCCGAAACGCCTCAAAGAAACAGGGTCTCCGAACGGTGCAATCGAACTTTGTTGGACATGGTTCGATCGATGATGAGCCAGTCGTATTTACCATTATCATTTTGGGGTTATGCTCTAGAAACGGCAGCTTTCACACTTAATAGGGTACCGTCTAAATCCGTAGCGCGGTGACCCAGCATACCACTGCATGTGTAGTACACTATAGTCATTGACATGACATCCACAGAACACCGTTCCATAAATATCATATCCCTCAGAGTGGTACAACAGAAACATTGTGGGTCCATATTACAAATGTATACACATTATTATTATTACAATACCGGAAGTTCAAGACTTCCAAAAGATCAAACTTACAAACCAAAATATAAAGCGTTCAGTGGAAATTTAAAAGTAGCAACTCCGACTAGGAGTTGAGCTCAGTAGCTTATTCTATAAAGTTCATGCTGCTCGGCTCCATTAGTTACTACTAACTAGGTACTTAATTTGACTCGTTCTCATTGACATCGTAGCGGATCTCGTAATCCACTCCTTCAACTCCTCTAGACAAGTCAGGTTCCTCGTAGAACACATCTTGACATTCGGCTACATACATTGGCACATCTTCGGGATCCTCAGAGTCTAAGCAAGGTATCAAAGGAAAGAATGAGTAAGAGCGTTACCCAACAAGTTCATTATATGCAAGGTGGGAAGTTTGATGCTCTAACTACCACCTCGGATTATAAATCCTTGGCACTATGCAGTTTTTGTAAATCTTTCTTCAAAGATTGATTTTATTCTGAAAAACTATGACAATCAGCCTTCACAGGTTGACCAGAACTTTCATGGAGTTCATTTCCTGCCGCGTTCGTAGCTCCTTCCCGGAACAGGGAGTAACACGTTATAGTTCTTACACTCTGCAGAGGTGTGTTACTTTACCCATGAGAGGTCAACTCCTTGTTGCACAACCGGGCGTTCTTTCCCGTCCACAATTCCATGATGTGGGGCCCAGTAGTTGGTCCAAGCCAATCACTGCCCCCTTCACGACCCCGCATGCCTCCTTGGTGTACACCAAGCCAATTACAGCAATGGTTTGTACAAACCGTTAGATGCCAGAACTATCGTGGGACGATGAGGGTTCCCACCCATATGCTGCATATCCTCTACGAATTACCAATTAATATGCACGCTACGAGGATAACAGCCACGACCTACACATCCAGCTTCATGTGAGAGGAAGAAAATACAGCTGACTTCTCTGTACCATTCCTAATCTCTTGGCTAGCGTGTAATATACGGTGCTAGAATCACTGATGTTAGGGGTTATTAAGTCCCTACTTGATCATCATTGTTGCAAATAGAACCCTAAGTTATATTGCTCCATTATATCACCACTTAGAATGATATCTATGATTTCTTTATTTGTGATAATAATATTTTCTTTCTTTTATAGCATATATGATAACACACAATTTGCAAATACTTTTATAAAGACTCTTCAAAGGACATGAGCAAGTGATGAACTTGCCTTGTGATGGCAAGGTAGTGAAGTCTGATGCTTGCACTGGACCTTGAGCTTCTAGTTCTACAAAAACATCATTATTGCCCGGTAAGGACAATATTTAAAGAAGCATAGATGATTATGCAAGTAATGTAATGCATTTACCCCAAAAAGTTCCTTTTTAGTAAAAAAGGATTTATAAATATTACTTTTTAATATTTATAACATATATTGAGTTATTTTATTTTATTTCCCTTTTATTTGACTTTTATTGATTTAATAATTCTTTTAGGAATTATTAATTATACATTAAAAATGGTGATTAAATATTTATTTAGTATTTTTCTAAAATACTACAATATTAATACATAATGAAAGTGAATTTTAATTAATTCTATAATCCTTCAATAATTTTGTAAAATTCAATAAGGAATATAAAATTTACAAAATTCCTAATAAAAATTAAATGTCTAAAATTTTATATTTTAATTTATTTGAGTAGTTTGGATTTTTGTGAATCCAAAAATATTTTATTTATAATTTTTGGAATTTTATTTTATTTTCTAGAGTTTTATTAAGTCCAAGGGTATTTTGGTCTTTTATTTTTATTGAAACAGGCCTGGAATTGTTTCTGGGCTGATTCTTCTTATTGGGCCCTAGTAGCCCATTAATTCTAGAAAAAAGCGCCACCCCGAAGGGTCTGGCCCAGCTCGGCCCACTCCTCACTGCCTCTCTCCCTCCCTCGATCTTATCCTCTCCTCCTCTTACCCCGACCTCGCGTCCGGCGATGCCGCCACCGTCGATTCCCGCCGCCGTCGGCCGTTCTGGTCGCCGCCGTGGTGCAATTGGGGGTTGTTGATGACGCTCGTTCGTTCCATCCAATTGGATTTGAGCCTGGGGCTCTCCTGTAATGGGTCGATGCCTCTCTGAACCCTAGGGTTTGGGTTTTGGCATGTGTTCAAGTGCTACTGCCGCCGTCGTGGTCTCGCATGTGGTGGTGTGGTGGATTCGTGTGCTGCTGTGGCTGCCGCCGTGGCTGGTGCAGGTTGCAGCGCCCCCTAGGTGCTCCCTATGTCGCCGCGGGTTCGTCGACCAATCTGCTTCCTCTTCAATTTCTTTAGCGAGGACCTACGGTGAGTTTGATTCCTCCCCCCTGGTGCTTTCTATGCTTGCTGATTTGATGCTAGAGGTTGGTTGTGTCCTCTCTTTCTACTGTCTGATTCAGATTAAGATGATCATCCATTTAGGGTTCCTGCTATGTGCTTGTTCATGTACTGGATGAATTGATTCATGTTTGGATGGTCTGTACACATGCTAAATGTTTATTGGCATAAGGCTTGTTGCTTAAAAATGATAGATGATGTTCCTGGTGGATTACTAGATGATTTGATTCCTAGATTGCATATGATTCAGATGATATTGTTGTTTGGTAAGCATGCTTGGTAAAGCCAATGACTTGATAGCTTTCCACTGTTTACTTGATTCAGGGTCATGATTATGATAAGATACAGCTACTGTCTTAGTGTTGTTAGCTTGGGAATTAACATGTGGTTTGAGATCATTATGATCTCAAATAGTGAAGTGTATCATAGGAATATCCTAGTTATGATTCCTGTTTTACAGGAAAATGATTAGTTAGTTGATTGTCTGAATCTATGATGATTTACTGTCTTTCCTGATTCATATTGGATTGTTCTTGTGACACCATCATGTATGGCACACAAGTTTGATTCTAAACCATGGATTTGGTTAGTTTATGCTTAAGAAAATCTTGGCTTTGAAAGATAATTATAGATGCTCTTATTTGAATTCCCTAAGACCAATGATGTTGGTCTGAGGCTTAGGGATTCAAATCTTATCTAATTGGTTCATCTAGATAGTCCTGGTAGTGGTACCAGCTATTCTTTATTGAATCAAAGCTTGGAAAAATGATAGTGAGCTTGATCATGTTATGGATCCTAAGGATTTGTTCCTAAGGTGCTATCCTTCCCTTAGGGGTGTGCCTAGAAATAGATCATAGGTATATGCATGATTGAATGGTAAAATATAGTTTGACAACCAGAGCAAGGATGTTGATCTGAGCTCTGGCCGGATCTTGGTACTTTGTTGTTTGCCTTTAGAGTTTAAAAGAAACCCCTATGATGGATTCACCCCACTTGGGTGCTTTCTGAGGGTTTGTTTTATAAAACAACACATGCTTTTCTCTGAATAAGATGATTAGATTACGTGAAGGTTTTTATGAAACTCACCACAGAATCTGATGATGGTGTAGTAAGTTGATGATGATGATCTTGATCTGGTTTTGCTGGACTCATGTGCTTGCTCTTGAGCTAGCCTGCTCCTCCTAGCTCCTGGGCTTGATCTTGTTGTCCACATGATCCATCCCCCTCCTTATGTCACCATCCTGGTGATGTTTGGTTGATCCTTAGTTGGTGTGGTTGCTGGCTGTGGTGCTTGGTTTAGCTGCTGTCTACACTGGTTGTTCTTGTATGCTGTGCAGTGGGGTGATGCACTAGTGCCTTCCATGGCTGTGCTGTGGTTTTGTGAGATTGGGTGTTCTGTGAGCTTGACAACACACCACATGCATGCTGGTGTGTGTCCAGCCTGTGTGTGTGCTATGCACTTGTGGATATGTTCAGAATTTTTGAACTTACTCTTACCAGGTTACTTTCATCTGGCTGCTGAATTTGTCCCTCTTAGCTGTCATCTGACTTCTGGCTTTGAATTTATGAAAGATGGAATCTTTCATATTGGTGAAACTTGCCCCTTTTATAACATTTCTCAATGATGAATTTGTCAAGTGCATTTCACTGACATGTCTGAGAGAAATAATACTAACACTAATCTTCTTTTGTTTTTATTTAGTCTTTGTTTTGCAGGTACAAAGATAAAGATGAAGATTTAGTTTAGATTTAGATATAGGATAGTTAGTAAATATTCCAATGTAATTTTCTTATTCTTTTGTAATTTTCTTTTATTATTCATGTAATCTTTATTTTATTCAATTGTAATAAAGATTATATTATTATTAATAAAGAATATTCCTATTCTTTGTAAATTTACTTTTATAAGTTATGTGGATGATTCAAATAAGTTATAATTTTATAACTTAATTATATGTATTGATGATAAGAAATAGACTTTATATTTATTATTGTTTATCTTTGGATAGAATTCAAGTTGTAATATTTATCTCTTAATTGAATTAAGATTCAAAATTTATATCTAAATCATTTGAATTATAATTCAAACACTCAAGTCTAATATTTCAAATCGACTTGAAAACACATAACTCCTTAAGATCATCTCAAAGTTTATAACAATCATCCTTTAAGACTAAACCTAATCTCAAAGTATGAAAGAAACATTGATCACTTAGGTTTTTATTTGGCGAAAAATTTACCCACATTTTCACAAATGAATGCATGCAACAATTCATATTCCTAAATCTACCCTTCGTTAGGTCCTAAATGCTGGGATGTTACACGTAGTTAAGACACCATATGAGATGTGGACTGGAAAGAATCTCAGTTTGTCTTTTCTAAAGATTTGGGGATGTGATGCATTTGTCAAGCGACTTCAGTCGGACAAGCTAACACCCAAATCGGATAAGTGCATTTTCGTGGGATATCCGAGGGAAACCTTAGGGTACTACTTCTACAACCAAGAAGCGGGCAAAGTGTTTATCGCTCGCAGCAGTGTTTTCCTAGAGAAAGAGTTTCTCACAAAAGGAACGAGTGGAAGGTCGGTGCGACTTGAAGAAGTTCAAGATGAGCCAATTGGGGATGCTTCTACAAGTGATGCTATTGTATTTGAACAAGTTGAGGAACTCGTGGCAATAGAAGCACCACAACCATGAAGGTCGGCGAGGCTCCGCGAAACACGGGAATTATTATTGTTAGACAATGATGAGCCTGCGACCTATGCAGAAGTGATGGTGGACCCAGACTCTGAGAAATGGCTGATAGCCATGAGATTCGAGATAGAGTCCATGGGAGACAATCAAGTTTGGAACTTGGTTGACATGCCTGATGGTTTTAAAGCCATCGAGTGCAAATGGATCTATAAGAAGAAGATTGATATGGATGGAAATGTTCACATCCATAAAGCTCAACTTGTTGCAAAAGGTTTTCGACAAGTTCAAGGAGTTGACTACGACGAGACTTTCTCGCCCGTAGCGATGCTTAAATCTATACGGATCATTCTAGACATTGCTGCACATTTCGACTATGAAATATGGCAGATGGATGTCAAGACGGCTTTCCTAAATGGAATCCTAACTGAGGACGTGTATATGATGCATCCCGAAGGTTTTGTCGATCCAAACAATGCTGGAAAGGTATGCAAACTTCTAAAGTCCATTTATGGGCTGAAGCAAGCATCTCAGAGTTGGAACATTCGATTTGATGAAGTTGTAAAGGAGTTTGGCTTCATCGAAAACGAACAAGAACCGTGTGTTTACAAGAAGGAAAGTGGGAGAGCGCTGGTATTTCTAATCTTATATGTATATGACATATTGCTGATTGGAAATGAAATTCCTATGCTCGAGTCTGTTAAGACCTCGTTGAAAAATAGTTTTTCAATGAAGGACTTAGGAGAAGCGGCATATATTCTGGGAATCAAGATCTATAGAGATAGATCAAGGAGGCTAATTGGATTAAGCCAGAGTACATACATTGATAAAGTGTTGAAACGGTTTCGCATGGAAGAGGCTAAGAAGGGGTTCTTGCCCATGTCTCATGGCATAAAACTCAGCAAGAATCAGTGTCCTTCGACTACTAATGAGCGTGAGCGCATGAGCAGGATTCCATATGCTTCGGCTATTGGATCCATCATGTATGCAATGATATGTACTCGCCTAGATGTTTCCTATGCTCTAAGTGTTACGAGCAGATATCAGGCTGATCTAGGTGAAGGTCATTGGACAGCGGTAAAGAATATCCTTAAGTACTTGAGAAAGACTAAGGATGTGTTCCTAGTTTATGGAGGTGAGGATGAACTCAGTGTAAGCAGTTACACAGATGCGAGTTACCTTAATGACTCAGATGATTCCTGATCACATTCTGGTTATGTGTTTGTCATGAATGGTGGTGTTGTGAGTTGGAAAAGTTCCAAGCAAGATACGGTGGCCTCCGCTTCAACAGAAGCTAAATATATTGCCGCCTCGGAGGCTGCAAAGGATGCTGTTTGGATTAGGAATTTCCTGATCGCTCTTGGTGTGGTTCAGGGCGCGTCCAATCCCATGGACGTTTATTGTGACAACAATGGTTCTATTGCACAAGCCAAGGAACCTAGACAGCACCAGAAGAACAAACATATTCGCATGCGCTACCATCATATTAGAGAGTTCGTTGAGGATGGTAGTGTCATGATATGCAAAATACATATGGACTCAAATTTTGCTAATACTTTTACAAAGCCACTCCCGTAGCCTGCGCACGCAAGAGCAATAGGTATTAGATACTATCTAGATTGACTCTAGTGCAAGTGGGAGACTGAAGGAAACATGCCCTAGAGGCAATCATAGAGATGATTATGTTTCTTATGTATCCATGAGTTATTGTAATGTTCCTTGAATATCCATATCAGGCAACTTGTATTGATTGACAATTATGTGAATTGTTTGTGAAACTCTCTACTTGTATGGATATCTAATAGTTGTCCCTAGTCGGAGTTCATGTGAGGACACACATGAATATTAGACTAGCACATCGATTGGTTGATGACTATGTTGCGCAAGTCATAGACATGGAGATGTCAAACCAATGATGTGGACACATGTTATGAACATGGGGTTGGACTGACCCAACTTGAGACTAGCAATTAGTTGCAGCTCTCTCTACACATCGTGTACGTTTTGTCCTTAGACCTGAGATTGTCGCATGTACTTGAGATGTGGATCGACATACTTTGGGGCTATCAGACGCTACTCCGTAACTGGGTAGTTATAAAGGTAGCTTTCGGGTTTGTCCTTAAGCATGCTGCAAGGCATGGTCAATCAAGATGGGATTTGCCCCTCTCTACTTGAGAGAGATATATCTGGGGCCCTCGAGTGATCGGATCCACAAATGCATGGCCGTGCTACATATGGTTAAGAGTTAATCTAGTAAAGGGATTCTGAATCACAGTATCGAGAAAGGGAGGTCAACTTGGAGCTAGACCAAATATCATGAGTCAAAGGGAAAGACATGTACTAAACCTTGTGATGGTTCGTCCGATATGATCATTATATACGTTTAGGAGTTGGCACGTCTTGCTAGAGGCCGCTACCAACTATTGACAGAATAAGTGTATTCGTGTCATGTCTATACGTATATGAACCTATATGGTCACACACTTAAGGGGCTGGAAGCCTAATGAGGATTGGATCCGAATTAAACCAGGCATAGGCTACTAATGGGATACTAATGTAGAAGCCCACTAGGGACGCCTATATAAGAGAGGGTGGGGCGTGCTAACCAGGGTTAGAACATTCCACCCAGCCGCCACTCCTCACTCCTTAGTCGCACGCACGAACCTAGCAGTCCGGCGTCTGACGCTTCAACCCTGTACGTGTGGATACCTCGGAGGCGCTGCATCTGTAGCGTTTGGACGAGCCGCGCAAGGGGAGCTTCTGGTGAGACGAGGACAAGGAGGAGACGTAGAACGTCTACACTGCATCAACGCGCTTCATCAAGTTCCGCAACTGTGCGTCTAGTGGTAATCCCGTGATCTATGACTACAGTAATCCTGGTTTACGCGGTAGAATTTTTTTGATTTGCGCTAGTGTATCCTACCCGTATCCCTTCAGATTATCGCGCACTCAATGATGTGACTATCAAGAATAAGTATCCCCTCCCTAGGATCAATGATCTCTTTGATCAGTTAAGTGGTGCCACTGTCTTTTCCAAAATGGATTTAAGGTCAGGGTATCACCAGATAAAGATCCGTAAGGAAGATATTCCAAAGACTGCTTTCACCACTCGTTATGGTCTTTGCGAGTACACCGTCATGTCCTTTGGTCTTACCAATGCTCCAGCCACTTTTATGCGGCTCATGAACTCTGTCTTCATGGAGTACCTTGACAAGTTCGTCGTGGTCTACATCGATGATATTCTGGTCTATTCCAAGACTGAGGAAGAGCACACTGAACATCTTCGTTTGGTGCTGACAAAACTCCGAGAACATCGTCTCTATGCAAAGTTTTCCAAATGCGAGTTCTGGTTACAAGAGCTTGTATTCCTTGGTCTTGTTGTTTCTGCCAAAGGGGTTGCTGTTATCCTAGATAAGGTCCAAACTATCCTCGACTGGGAGTCTCCTAAATCCGTCAAGGACGTCCGAAGTTTTCTAGGGATGGCTGGTTATTACCGTCGATTCATCGAGAACTTCTCCAGGATTGCAAAGCTGATGACTGATCTTCTTAAGAAGGATAGGAAGTTCGAATGGTCTGACAAGGCTGAAGAAAGCTTCCAGATGTTGAAGACCAAGTCAACAACTGCTCCGGTGTTAGTCCTCCCAGACACTAGCAAAGACTTTGTTGTCTTCTGCGATGCTTCTCACCAAGGTCTCGGATGTGTGTTAATGCAAGATGGGCATGTGGTGGCTTATGCCTCCCGTCAGCTGAAACCACATGAGAACAACTACCCAACTCATGATCTTGAGCTTGCAGCTATTGTTCATGCTCTTAAGCAATGGCGACATTACCTTCTCGGTAGTCGTTGCGAGTTATACTCGGATCATCAGAGTCTAAAGTATCTTTTCACACACCCTGATCTGAATCTCAGGCAAAGAGGATGGTTGGAACTCATCAAGGACTATGATTTGGGTCTCACCTATCAACCTGGTAAAGCCAATGTTGTTGCTGATGCGTTGAGCCATAAATCTTATTGCAACACCCTAATGATCAAACAAGATCAACCTTCTGTTCATGAGGAATTTGCTCGATTGAATCTTGAAGTAGTTCCTCATGGATTCCTTTCTACTCTTGAAGTGAAGTCTTCTCTGGAGGATCAGATCAAAGCTGCTTAAAGGCAAGATCCTGAAATGGACTCAATTAAAGAGAACATTGCTAGCGGAGTTGCTAAATGTTTCTCTGTTAGCGAGGAAGGTGTACTATATTTCGGTACACGTTTGTTAGTACCAAATGGAAAGGACTTGAAGCATATAATTCTTACTGAAGCTCATGAATCACTTCTTTCTATCCACCCTGGAGGTACCAAGATGTATCAGGATCTTCGTTAAAGATTCTGGTGGTCCGGTAGGAAGAAGGATATCGCTCGTTTTGTTGTTGAATGTGACGTTTGCCGTCGTGTCAAAGCTGAGCACCAAAGATCCGCTCGTCTCCTGCAACCACGTAAAATCCCTGAGTGCAAATGGGATGAAGTTGGTATGGATTTCATTACTGGTCTTCCTAAGACTCAGAAAGGAAATGATGCCATCTGGGTAATCGTTGACTACCTGTCCAAGGTTGCTCACTTCCTACCTATTCGCGAGAGTATTACTGCAACTCAGTTAGCGGATTTATATGTCTCTCGAATAGTTGTCCTTCATGGGGTACCGAAGAAAATCAACTCTAACCGCGGAAGTTTTTTCACCTCAAGGTTCTGGACAAGTTTCCAGCAAGCTATGGGAACTCGTATGTCCTTCAGTACAGCTTATCATCCAAGCACCGGTGGCCAGACCGAAAGAGTGAATCAAATCCTTGAAGACATGCTTAGAGTGTGTGTCATATCTTTTGGCAAGAACTAGGAGAAATGCCTTCCTTTTGCTGAATTCTCTTATAACAATAGTTATCAATCTAGTATAGAGATGCCACCTTTCGAGTTCTTATATGGAAGAACCTGTCGTACTCCTTTGAACTGGTCAGAAACTGGCGAAAGAAAGTTCTTTGGACCGGATATGATCCAGGAAGCAGAAGATCAAGTTCATATCATTCAAGATTGTTTGAAGACTGCTCAGTCCCGCCACAAAAGCTATCATGATCGTCACCATCAACATGTTGAATATGAAGTTGGTGATCAAGCTTATCTTCGGGTCACTCCTTTGAAGGGTGTCCATTGTTTCGTCATCAAAGGAAAACTAGCTCCTCGCCATGTTGGTCCTTTTCACGTTCTTTCCAAGGAAGGTAAACTTGCATATCAACTAGAGTTATATGCCAACTTCCCCGAGGTGCATGACATCTTTCATGTGTCTCAACTCAAGCGTTGCTTCAAGGATCCTGTCTGTGGTGTTGATCACCAAACTCTTGATCTCGAGAAGGATCTGACTTATCATGAGTATCTTGTACGTATCCTTGATGAAACCAAGCACAAGACTCGTCGTCAAAACATCAAGTTCCTGAAAGTTCAGTGGTCTCATCACTCTAAGGATGAAGCAACCTGGGAACGAGAAGATCGTCTTCGATCTGAGTGTCCTGCCTTCTTTTCTAAAACTTAGGAATCTCGGGTCAAGATTCTTGTAAGGGGGTAGAGCTGTAACAGTCCAAGTTTGTAATATATGTAATTAGTACTTAATCATTGCATGCATCTGTTAAACTCAATAAAATGTTTGCATGTGATCAAGTGTGTGAACAAAAACACAAGTACCAAAAACCCTAAAACCCTAAACCCCCCTCTCTTTGAAACTACATACAAATGTTGTTTGAATTTTGAAAACTACAAAATAATGGAGCCAAATGGTTTACAAGGGCCCCTGAATATTTTCTAAACATTACTAAGTCTCTAGTATTTTTGAATTGTGCAAAACAGATTTCAAATGAAATTTATAAAAGACAAAACTGAAATCAGAAAAATAAAAGAGTTTGGAAAAATAAAACAGCAGCAGCCGCAGCTGGGCCGTGGCCCATCTCCCTTCTCTGTCGTGCCGCGAGCAGCAGCCAGCATCCCAGATTGGCCCACCCGGGGCCCAGAAGCTGGCCCGGTACCGGTTTGTCCATGCTATCGGTGTCGTCAAGCTCGAAAGCTCCTGCGTGTCGCTGCACCGTCGCTCGCCGGCGTCAAGATCCTCGCCGCTTCTCTGGACGAGGATAAGGAGTTGCCCCGCACGCCTCTCCCTCCCCAGATCTCATCCTCTCCCTCGCGCACTCTCTCTCCCTCTCTGCACAGCGCCATCCCGAACCCTAGCCTCCATGGCCACCGGCTAGCCGCCGTCTCCAGCCTCCCCTCGCCCATCCGACACCACCTCGAGCTTAGCCTCGCTCCACTCCAACTCCATACAGAAGGAATCAAAGAGGGGGGCCGTGAATCGTCGCCCACGACACCGACATGCTCTGCCGCTCGCCTCGCCGTCGCTCCGGTCACCGCCTTGCCTCGCTGTCACCATCAATCGCACCAGGGTGAGCATACGGTGCTCAAGGCACCCTCCTTTTCCTCTCTAGCGCTCTATGCCGCGCCCGCGCCGTAGATCAGAGAGCACCACCGCCGTTCGTCGACGTTGACCAAGCCCCGGTGACCAAGAATTGGAGGCGCCGTCGTATTTAGGTTCGCCTCCATGCGCTCTTTCGAACAAGCCGTAGCACGCCTCCTCCCGTGCCCTGTAGCGCCATCTCTCGCCGTCATATGACGCAGATTTCGGCGAGCCTAGGTGGCGCTCGCGTGGCTTGCCGACATGGCCCGACCCCACCTGTCAGCCTCTGGGTCTAGGTTTTGTCTCAGTGAAAATCAGCCCACCCTAGAGCCGACCCCGCCTGGCCAACGTGGCTCCTGAGGTGTCCTCGGGCCCCTTGTCAGTCTCACTGGATAGGGTGAGCCCGTATGTAAAAAGTATCTAGCGTCTGTGCTGATGTTAGCCTGATGTAATAATTCAGTTTAAATTGTTTTAATAATTTCAGAAAAGGTTTAAATATTGTAAAATTAATAACTAATTATCTATAAGTGAGAAAAATACAAATAATATATCAAAATGTTCAGAAAAATGAGAACTATCTAATTACACTATAATCATGCATTGTTAAGCAACTTACATGATTAGTTTAATTAGAAGAACCAATTGAACCCCACAGGTGATTGCAAGGATCCCCCTGTTCTAGGGTTTGGACCTCTCGGACCCCATTTAAACTGTCAAGCATGCCGTAGGGTTTCATTTCAATGCAATTTAACTTGTCATATCATCATCCTTGTTTGAGCATTGCATCGATGCCATGTCTTGATTGTCGCCTTTCTTTCCGGTATTGGTTCTTCGCGATAGGATTCGAGCCCGAGGATGAAGTCAACGACACCGAAGATCCATACCTGTCTACTGACGGACAAGGCAGGCGTAGCCTCTCATTCTGAACCTACTTTTACAAAGTATATTACTTTCTTGCTATGATGCATACGATTCCAATGTGGTCTTTGTGTTAGTAGTTAGTGTTACCTATCTTCTGCATAGTTTCCCTCTTGTAGCCTTATACTCCTGATCCACTGCTCCTATCATACCTAGGTCTGGCATTTGAGCATTGCTAGAGCTTTTGATACCGACAGCTTAGCCATGCATAGTAACAACGTCTGATCTATCCAAATGATGAATCCGAGGTGCCAAGGAAGGTAGTGAGGTAGGAGATGGTAACATCATCGAAGGAGTTAATTAAATATGCTAAGGTTGTATGGGTGGCCACGTTGGGTGTGGTTTTTGTAGTCCCATGCTCGCCACCACTAGGAACTGATTCTTTCCTTTGAAACCAAGATGAGCGTGCAACCACACGGGGCTTGGGAACCCCTCGACTAACTAACTTGCCTAGTAGATTCCATGAGTCACATAGTTCGGGCTTTCCATTTGGCATACGCATTGAAAACGTTTTCGAAAGAGGAGGTGATGGAGGTGCATCATAACTGGTAGGGAAGCATGGACCGGGTTGCTTGGGGTCGATGGAGCCCCTGGCAAACCAACCTCGCCTCACATCTTTTAAGTACCGTCTTCGGTATTTGACCCGTTACGACGGAACCATACTTATTGTGTGACTCATGGTCTTGGCGAAATCAAGGTAAAGGTCGTGGTTAACTACCCTCTGCCGGCCTTCCAAGGAAGAGGGCTAATAATATTTGGCATTAAGAGTCGGTTGGTACATGTGGGTAAAGTTGTACACCTCTGTAGGGTTAAATCTTTTCGAAAAGACGTGTTCACGGTTATGAACACTTGGTGACCAGATTCTAAGATCATAGATAACTTTAACCATTATAAAACTTGTTGATCCACGTGTGCTTAAGGATGCTTCCTCTGGGTCGAGAGGGTGATCCTAGATAGGAGGTTCTGATGAAGCTGGAGATCGTTGAGATATGATGAACAAGATGAAGAAGTCTCTATCTTATCCCTTTTAAAAGATTCTGAGTAGGCAAGCCTCTTCTCTCTCTTGTTTACAAATAAAGATTGATTTTAGAAAAAGTAAATCTAGAGAAAGCCTTTCTAGCCAGAGCATATAGTTACTAGGTTATCTAAGTCTTGCGGAGTACATTCTCGTACTCAGCCTTGTGCCATTGTTATTTTTCTACAGAGGATCTGGTTGCAACTGAAGGTGGCTTCTACGTTGACATCGACGAGTAGTTGGGCGTCCCAGGTAGCAGCCTGAGGACTATGGGATGGACGTCAGTTTTGTTTATGGCCTCTTAGGCCTTTTGCTAAGTTGTTGTGTAGAACAACATATTTGCTTTCGCTGTGTGATGTAATGTTGGGTCTATGACCTTTGGTTTGTAATAACTCTAATAACTTACTCTGCTAAGAGTTTAAACTTATGTTGTTGAATCCCTGTGTTCTGTAATGTTACCAAATCACACTGTGATCTCCTGTGTTTGGAGTTGCGCTTATCTTAGATGGTGATCTGAGGTTAGTTTAACTCTAATCCCTTGGGGTGCTACACAATATTTCACCAAGGAGAACACAGAGATGGAAGGGCGACCGGAGGGGAGCCATAGGGTGGCCGCACCCCACAGGCGTGGGCCCACCCTAGGCCGCTCCTAGGAAGGGTGTGGGCCCCCTGGCTTCCCTCCTGCCTTGCCTCTTCGCCTATATAATCCCATCGATGCCAAAACCCTAAGCACCCAATCAGATCTCCACGAAACAGTCCGAAGCCGTCGCCACCATCATCCCTAGATCGGGGGGGCATTTGAAGCTCTTCCCGGCACCCTACCGGAGGGGAGAGATCATCCCAGAGGCCTTTTTGTCACCATGCCAGCCTCCGGTATGATGCGTGAGTAGTTCACCCTTGGACTATGGGTCCATACAGTAGCTAGATGGTTGTCTCTCCTCCTTTGTGCTATCATGTTTAGATCTTGTGAGCTCCGTTCATACATGTTGTGTTTGCAGGGATCCGATGGATATTGAGATTATTATGTCAGATTGATTATTGATTCTATCATGTCTTATTGACTATTGATTCTATCATGTCTATGTGGTTTGAGATCTTGCATCCTCTCCGTTTCTAGTAGCTATCTTGGCCAATTAGATGCTAGTGACTCCAAGAGGGAGTATTTATGCTCGATAGTGGGTTCATGCCTCTATTGAATCTGGGGAAGTGACAGAAATCTCTAAGGTTGTAGATGTGTTGTTCCTACTAGGGAGAAAACAACAATCTTTTGTTCATGGAACAATTGTATTATTTACTTTACACACATTGCTTAATGCATTTATCCGTTGCTTGCAACTTAGTACTGGAGGGGGTCGGATGATAACCTAAAGGTGGAGTACTAGTCATAGATGTAGTTGGATGGCGGTATACGTATATTGTTGTAATGCCCAATCAAATCTCATAGGATCATGAATGTCTAGTATTTGTATTGTTATGCCTTGCTTAGTTCATGTCAATTGTCCCGTTGTAATTTGTTTACCCAGCATGTTAAGTTATTTATCTTAAGGAGAACACCTCTAGTGAACTTTGGACCCCGGTCCAGTCTTTACCATTGATACATCACCTAATGTTATCGTTTACTTTCTACAAGCAACCATTACCTTCCACACTGTACGTTTAATCCTTTGTTTTCAGCAAACCAATGATATTGACAACCTCACTGTAAGTTGGGGGCAAAGTCTTGAGTTTGTGTTGTGCAGGATTCCAAGTTGTTAGCAACACCTTGGGGTTGTTTCCTTGCTCCTACTGGTTCGATAACCTTGGTTTCTTAAATAAGGGAAAACTTACTGCCGTTCTCATCATACCTTCCTCTTGGGGTCTCCCAACGAAGCTCTACTATTGAGCCACGTCATGGAGCACGCGGAGACACAAGGGTTTGTTTCTCGTAGTTCCTTCCTTTCGAGAAGAAGTACGTCTGCGTCTGGAGAGGGGGTGGTTTCAAACCACCAACACCACGAGAGGCCTCCCTTGTTCTCCGATGAACCTCACCCCAAAGGGTTCGATTCACCTCTTCCACTATAACGGCAACCTTCGAGGTGGAAGCCGACACCTTTACAAGAAGTTTGAGGCACACATCCACAACCTAATTGGAGGCTCCCGAATACAAGAAAGCTATCAAACAATCAAAGACAAGCTTGTAAGAACCAAATCAAAAGATAGGGTTTCCAAAGAAACACTAGAGCAAGGGGACCTCAAGTGAATGAGGGGGAAATGAAGATCTCTCTTGGTGAAGCTATAGATCAAGGCCTCCTCCTTCGATTCTCCAAAGATCAATGACTTCGGATGGTTGAGTGAAGATATCTTGTGGATTTGGTGGCTCAAAAAGTGATGTTATTCTTGACCTGGTCAAGCATCTCCCAAGGTAGAAGAAGGGGCCTTTATATAGGCCCCCTGAAATTAGAGCCATTGGGAGTCACTTATATCGGACAGTCCAGCAGAATCAGACCGGACAGTCTAGCCCAGCCGGACACTCCGGCGTGACCAAGCTGGACACTCCAGTCTGGCAGAGTTTCTGGCAAGTGTCCGGCAGGTGTCCGGGTAGTGTCCGAAAGGGCATACAGAATGTCCACACCTCGCAAGAAATATCTGGAGAATCGCCAGGGCCAGACACTTTGGTAGGATCAAGACGAACACTCCGGCGAGGCCGGACAGTCTGGCACACATTAGCCGGACAGTCTAGCAGAACTTTGATCCTACACAATATTGATCCTGGGAGGCTCTTTTTCCATAGGTAAAAGTTACACAAATTGTAGTTGATATATCCTGAAACATTTAACAACATATTAACCTATCCAAGTGTTGTCAACAAACATCAAAGCAATATGAAAGGCATCAATTCCCTTTCAATCTCCCCCTTTTTGGTGTTTGATGACAACCCAAAGATTTGCATATAGGATAGGTAATAAATTTCACACTAGGAGATTTTCGAAAACATAGTAAGGCTCCCCCTAGATGTGTGACCAATTTAGCTTTGCATTTGAATACAAGATCAGACACCCTAGGATCACATCCTCACTAGATTTGTATATAACAAGTTATGACATGATATAACAAAGACTAGATAGATAAGCTAGGCATAACATAGTCTTTAACATAATCGGGTACGCATGTCTTAACACATAGAACACATAGAACGAAGTTCAACACAACATAGTTCTCAAACCAATAAGATAAATACACGAAGCTTCAAAGAGGAAAATAGAAATAACGTGAAGCTCGTTTACCCATGCAATAACGTGAAGCTTGTGTACCCATGCAAATCCCTGGTAGCAACCTAATAAGGGGCTACTTCTCCCCATTTGGCATCGAGACGCCAAAAAGGGAAAAGAGCACTACTAAAGTGCCCCCAAGCCAACTCTACCCATGGAAGTCGTCGGCAGCATCCTCATCCTCATCCTCATCCTCATCCTTATAACCATCCTCATCATCATAGTCATACTGAGTCGAGCTCTTGCCGTGAGGGCGAGAATAAGAAGTCACGTCCTCAAACATGGACCAGTCCACACGTCCCTGACTCTAGTGTCCATAGGAAAGAGTGCCATCTGATGCCTGCTACTGAGGAGGATAAACATCCATAGGTTGGTTGATCCGCTTGAGTTCCTTCATGACATTCCTGTTAGCCTTGTATGCATCATACTGTCCATGGCGGATGTCAATGTTCTGTCATAGGAGGAGCTTCTTCCACCAAGAGGCCTTCTTCACCTTCTTGTGCACTTCCTCCTTAGAGGTGTTGAAGCGATATGCGTTGCTAGCATGCTTCATGCAAGGACCAAAAGTCATAACCTCCTGTATCTCCTCAGGACCATCACTATCAGTGGCATCAGCATATATCTCATCATCCTCAAAGATGACCTGAGGAGGAGGGTAGCCTCGAGGGGCCTTGGTGGTAGGGGCACCCTTCCTCTGTAGCTTGGCAGAAATGTGAGGAACAAGATCATTGTAGAGAAGGGGAGTTGCTAGAGTGTGAGCAGCAATGAGATTCATCACATAAGGAGCAAAAAGAGGGCACTTCTTGTCAGTGCTGCACTTGTACAGATCCTGATAGATGAAATCCATGACATCAATAGCACCACCTGGATGATCTGGACCATGAGTATACACCGTGTGAGCATGGGACATAAGATTGATCTTAGCACCTCTCATCTCATCCTTGTTGCCATCCTTGGGAGTGAGGGTGCGGTGGAACATGCGAAGCAAAATGTTGTATATGAGATTAATATTGGTGGTTTGGCCAACCACACCATTCTGAGAGTAAATTGGGGCCAACCTCTTCTTATCATATGCCTGTCCATGTACATGCATTCTAAGACCACTGGGAGCATTGGGATTGAAAGGAAATCCAAGAATGTGTGCAAACTAAACCATGTTGGAACGACGCCTGATAGTACCAGACATGCACTCAAGAGTAATATCAGTGGTCTCCGCAAAGACCACAGTGGCATAGAACTGCTAGACCAACTCAACATTGTAGTCTTCTTTTACCTAAAAGATGGTGTGCAACCCCATCTTCTCAGTCACCCAAAGATCATCCTCAAAATAGCTGTGAGAGCAAAGCTTCTCGATATCCAACCAAAGCATGGGACAAACAGGAGACCTGAACCCACAGTACAACTCAGAAAATAGCAGGGCTTGTTCATTTCTCCATAAGTGCTCATCAGACGTGGTGTGTGTTAGGGAGTAGAGCTGTTGGAGTCTCATCTCCACAAACTCCTCGGTACCCAAATCTGCCAGAGTATTCAATGCTTCAAACTTCATGCGCTTGGCTTCATCTCTTTTCAGCTGTCTAACCTTCTCTTGCTTTGCTGCAGCACGGTCTCGAGCAACCTGCCTGACCACAGAAGGATCTACATGAATGTCTCACTCTTCATCATATAGGAACCTACGAGTACAAGTCTTCTTAGCAGCCCGAGGACGGCGAGGACGAGAACTACCTGTGAAATCAGAATAGAGGGATAGCATATGGGGTAAGCACATTTGTCTTGGAGATTAAAACAACAAGTAGTAGTCTAAGTAATTCTAGAACTGCACTGGCTAAAAACCCCGGACTATCCGGAAAATCTGCCCTTGAGATTTCGCCTGACCCGGACAGTCCGGTGTGTATACGCCGGACATTCCGGCTGGAACCTTGGTGATTTTTTGGGCAGTGCGAAAGCACTCAATCGGAGCAGATCGGGATTGCTAAAACTACTACAAGGGTGATGGTGGCACGCATATATGATGTATCAATGGATTTAGGTGAGGCATTGCCCCCAAAAAGTTCATCTAGGCCAACCCTAGAGATGGAGAAGGGGAGGGGCACCATACCAGCATCCATGGGTACCTTCACCGGAGGGGAAAGGATCCCAGCGGCAAAGGGAGGGTAATGGCCGGTGGCAACGGCAGGATATGGGGTGGAGAAGCCCTCCTGGTGGTGCTCTTCGTCGAGGGCAGCAGCCAGAGTGCAAGAGGGAGTCGGGGAGAATAAGGAGGACCAAACCGTCCACTTCTCCCCGACCTCTATTATCAGATCGAAACCGCTAGGACCGGACTATTCAGGTGAAATTCACCGGAGTGTCTGGCCCGGCCGGAATGTGCGGTCTGTATCAAGCGGAGAGTCCGGTCTGGCCAGACACTCCGGTTGGTACAGGGCGGACACTCCGGCCCCCTTCAACCAGAAAGCCTAGTTTTCAAATGTTGGACAAATGTGTGGCAAGAGGAGCATGTTTACAGGTGAGAGTAGGCCTGGGATTCATAGCATGTACTATGAAGAACCAAGAAATTGAAGATATCTAAGAAGATGGCAAAATTAAGTTCCAAACAAAATGAACCAAGAACCAACTCTTCATTAAGAAGAGGGCGGTGGCCGAGGCCACCATGTAAGAGTTTGTGGCGTGACACCGCGAAGAATTATCCTTGGGTTCATAGCCACTACTCATCAATAAAGCTGTAACATCCCAAAATTCATGAATTACAAAGGCATGCATTGCATTCATGTATTCATAGAATTCTTGACTTGCACAAAAAAATTGAAATCAAAACTCCAAATAAAACCAATTTTATGCCTATTATTCATATATCAATAAGGTATGGTTTTATTTTATTTTTCAAAGGATCAAAGTGTAGTTGATTAAACAGTAGTGTTTTATACACAAATAAGTGCAAGGTTCACACTACAAAAATCTAGAGAAAATTTGAAATCAAACTCAATTGAATTTGGTTTGAAAATGGTTCCTGAAAAATCAAATAGAAAAAGAAAAGGAAAAAAGGAAAAAAATAAACAGACGCTACACTTTTGGCCCAACCCCGGATCCAGCCCAGCAGCCCACCCGAGCCATTTCCCCCTCTCCCCTCTCTCTCACCTATGCTCGCCTTACCCCGCTGAAACTGCTAGTGGCCCCGTGGCAGCTCAGCATCGTCTTCCCCACCCCGCGCGCGCAAACGCTATTGCCGCCCGTTTCCTCCCCCATCAATTTCGCGTTGATTTCGGGCTTAATTTCCATTGATCCTCTGCGTGATTCCCTCGCCCCCTGGCTATTTAACCCCCTCGTCGCCGCGGTCATTTCCCCTCAATCACCAGCACCAGAGCGCCCCCAGGCTGGCCGTATTTGCGCTTGCAACACCGCTCCCCAGAAATCTCCGGTGAGCTATTCCGGTGAACCTCGAGCGCCCCCTTGCCCCTCGTTCATTCAGTAATGTTCCTCTGCCCCTTACGCATCCTCTGACATCACTGGTTCGTCCTGTACTGGCCCAGGTCATCGACTCCATCGAGCACTGTGAGCACCCGACGCTGTCATCAACTCCGGCGAGCAATAGCGGTACGAATCGAACGCACCTTGGCCTCTAGTTCAAACCATGTTGAGCGTCTCGTCCTTGTGCACGCACTGATGCTATTTGTTTGTCCTAGGGAGACCTAGAACATCGCCGTCGACTCTGCCAACCCGTGTTTGATGCCAGCATGGTTTGCCCCACCCACGCCAGTGACACCTTGAGCATCCTCGTGTTCTCACGAGTCTGGTAAGCCACTACACAGCCCCTAGTGCCCTTTGGAATCATCAGAGCGTCGCCGGCAGTAGCGCCGCCGCCGCTGTAGCCACGCGCGCCGCCAGACTTTGGTCGCTTGCATCGTAGCCGTTAGATCTAGATCCAGTGGATCTGATTAGATCACTTAACGAAGGGGTACGCTTAGATCTGGGCCACATGATCTAACTTAAATCCTACGGCCCACATGGTCCGATCCGCGCGAAGCGGTACGGGCCAATTAGATGCGTCCACGTGTCTGAGAATTAGATTTAAAATCTGTTTTTGAATCTATTAGAGATTCAAACTTGTAAAATTCATAACTTTTGTTCTATTTATCCAAAAAGTGCAAATAATATATCATTGGATTCAGAAAAATAAATCCTAAACTACTGTGAGCTTGAATTTGTATTTTTCTTTTGTAAAATTTGATTTATTTGTGGGAACATATATAGGCTTATTTTGTCCATATAAATTATTTATAAAATGGTTTTAAAGCAAATTTAAGTTTATTTGGATTATAAATAGTTATTTTTGTGTTCAGTACTGTTTGGTTTGAATGGTTTAGTGTAGAAAAATTTATTTCATTGCATTGCATGCATTCATATATTTTTGCTGGAATATTTTGAATGAGAATTTGGTGCTATCAGTTTATGTGTAGATTTTGGTGCTAGTGGTGATTGTGATTGTGAATATTGTTGCTACTCCCCCAACTACCAAGGAAAGTGGTGATACATGTGTTTGTCCTATTATTTTGACTATGCACGAGTGATATTTTGAATAGGGCTTGCATGGAGTTTTTGCTAAGTATATAAATATGCTATGCTTGGGAAATCCTAGTAGTTGTAATCTTTGTAGAATTTCTCTAAGTTAAGACACTTGTTATGTTATGATGCTTAGACTAGCTAGTAGCAAACAAGGGTGGAATATATTCATGCTATGGAAATTTTGCTAAGTCTTTTGACTTGTGTTTTTGCTTAATAAAACAACTAAGTGAATGAATCACCTGGGTGGAATGGTATGATGGTTTGTGTTGAGTGGTTACACAAGGCCCATGTGTATGGTTTATCTTGTGTATCACACTTGTGGAAAGCCATCCAGTAACAAAGGGATTTGAGATACTTAGTGTTTAGAAGCTTCTAGTGCAACCACATGGCATATGGGCTCTACCTTGATCATATAGGTTGCAATAACTTAGCCAGGTGGACAGTTGGTGGTACGGTGATAGGATGGAACGCGTCCATGGTGGTCTAAGGGAAGGCTTCTAAAAGGTCTCATCTCGATGCATGTCGAGTCTTGTGGGGAAAGTGCACCACCTCTCGAGAGGGTAAAACCTAAGTGCTTAGCCGTGTCCCCGGCAACAGAAAATTTGAGCATCAATACATTGAAGCTATCAAGGATCTCCTCATCCCAATTTCTAAGTTAAAAACTTGTGGTTGAACAAGGGTTAAGGGTCACCAATGTCTATTGGTGGTTCCTGGGGATTTTTGTCAAACAAAAACTTGGTGTTTTCAACTAATAGGAAAAGCCTATTTTGAGAAAAGCAAGCCTAAGCTACACTTAGCAAAATTCATATAGATGTTAGATACTACTATTCTACTATGGTATCACTTGCCAATACAATTCCAAATGTATTGACCCACTATGGCTGTAAATTATGATGTTGCAGGTTATTCCGATGAGGATTAGGGTTATGATTCTACACTCAACATGCTTGCATGTGGCACATGAAGATGAAGACTACTTTATTAACTTATGTTATGAACTCTTGTACTAGCCTTTGTCTATGGAGTTGTAAAAGACTATGTTTATCTCTGTAATGAAGATGTAATAAAGACCTTTGTATATGTGTACTTCATCTTAAATGTGGATGCTAGCATTTGATCCAGGGACTAGCATTGCAATCAGTGGGACCTTTACCTTATAAAGGTGGGGTCTTAAAGATGGTATCCGGGCCACTGTGTTGCCTATAGGATTATGACCCTAGGATGGATTAGACTAAGAAACCACTAAGGAAAAATGCAACTCTTTGCAAAATTCCACACTTGTCTTCTTTCTCATCTCTATTTGTATATGGCCGCAATCAACGAAGCCGTCAAGAAGGGACCACTCATTTCCATGACTTTAGAATGTGAGACGGAGTTTCCCAAAGCACTCAAAACCCTTATGGTTAGCTTGGGAATACATGGTGAGGCCATGTACAAAGGATTTCCAGTGATGGATGAATGTAACATCCTTAAAATCATCAGTTTCAAAGTTTGCATATCACTCATGCATGCATATAGATTTGAGATCATATTCAAACTCATTTCAGAAAACAGAAGCACATGGTGCTATGATTTTATGTGGACAGATTTAATTCAAATGGCCACCACCATTTGAAAGTTTGAAAGTTTAGGAACTTGGTTGCTTGCCTTCATTGTTGGAAAGTTTGTGTGTAGAAATTTAGACCAAAGTTTTCAACTTAGAAATAATTTCAAAAACCCCTTTTCAAACATTTGCAAATCAGATGCAAAGTCTCTGATTGTTTTAAATCCAAGCTTGACCCAGCCTATACAAAGCAACCACATGCTTAATACTTATATTGGAGACTACTGTACCCTTCAAAAACCCCAGAAAAGTTTGAATTCAAAAAGAGTTTGAATTCATATCAAAACCATTCCTGAAAATCAAAATAGAAAAAGAAAAGAAGCAAACAAATGAAAAAGGCCTAGCGCTACCAATTCAGCCCAGCAGCGAAGCAAGCCCAACAAGGCCACCCGGGGCATTTCTTTTCTTCTCTCACGCGCGAGCGCACTCACTCAGCCGCTGACAGCTAGACCCCACGCCCCCTCTGTTTATTTCACTGACCAGCGGGCCCCGTCCACGTCGTCCTCGTCTTCCCCAAACCACGCCCGCGACCACGTCGCTGCTGCAGTCATGGCCGGTAATGGCGCGGCGTAATTGGCCATTAATCCGCGAGCGTTTCCTGTCGCACATGAGCCTACTTAACCCTCTCTGCCTCGCGAGCAATTTCCCCCATTCACCTCGCTCACTCTGCCGCCAGGCTGGCATGATGCTCTCGAAGCCCCTTGATGCCGAGAACTCCGGCGACCTAATACGGTGAGCCTCGACCACCCCTCCCTCTCTGGTTCAAACGAGGATGTTCAGAATGTTCTTGTGCATCCTCTGATACCTTCCTTTTGCCTGCTCGTGACCCAGGTCGTTGTCTCCGTTCGCAACCGAAACCACCTGCGCCGCCGATAAACTCCGGTGACCAATTAAGGTAAATCCCGAGCGCCCCTTGCCCCCTCCTTCACACGAGCTTGTTCGCCTATGTCTTGCGCAAATCCTAATGCCACTGACTCGTGCTAGGGCGACGCCACACCTCGGCAAGGACCACGTCTGCAAGCTACTGACGCCCCCGCAACTCCGACGAGCTCCAGAGACCGTATCCGCGCGCCCCTTCGCAAACCAACACCACGTCGAGCTTCAGCACGCCACTGCGATTCCGGTATGTGTCTCCTTTCCTCCCCGGGCGACCTAGAGCGCCGGCACCGCCGTAGTCGACGACGCCGCCCGATCAACGCCGCTAAGCGCCGCTTCGTTTAGTTAGGAGGTTCTTTGGCGTCAGATCTGAATCCTACGCGTAGAATTAGATCACTTAGCGAATCGTTTTCGGTAGATCTGAGCTGTGCAGCGATAGTAAGATCTAACGGCGCGGGAGGGTGATCCGGTGCGAACCGGTATGCACCAGTTATATCGCGATGTGTGGCTAGGTCTGATTCAAAAATAGAATTTCAAATCAGATTTAGATCAAATTTTCAATTGGCTATAACTTTTGATTTCCACGTTGGAATTTTGCAAACTTTATACCGTTGGATTCAGTGAGACAAGACCTTTCTGAATATCCAATGTGTTTAACAAAATGTTTCAGTTAAATTGACTTTTTATACAGAAACATGTTTAAGGCTATTTTGAGTATAGATTTAGTTTAGTAATTTGTTTTAGGGCTAAATAAGTTTAGTTGGCAAACTTTTGGCTTAGTTTTGTTTATGTATCTTGTACTTGCTGGATGGGTTTTCACAAAACATCATTTAGTACTTTCTTGCATGCATGCATACATAACTTTGTTTGTATATAAATTCTGTGTAATTGTGTGCTACAAATTTTATGTGTAGATTTTGCTAGTGAATGTGATTGTGAAGAGTGCTACTCTCCCCATTACCAAGGCAAGTGATATTTCATGAATATTTCATTCCTATATTTTGTACTAGCATTAGATATTTTGCTAAGTCTTGCATGCTACTCTTGCCAAATGAAAGATTGGGAAATTTTATGTAGTTTAGAATGGTAGAATTGCTAGGAAATTTTCCTAAGTTAAGTTACCATGCCATGCTTAGCCTAGCTATTAGCAAACAAGGGTTGGTATAATCTATTCATGCTATATTGACTATATTTCTAAGTCATGAGACTTATGTTTTCTTAATAAAACCACTAAGTCAATAAACCTCCTGGGTGGAATGGAAAGATTGGTTTATGTTGAGTGGTTACACAAGGACATGGATTTGGCTTGTGTATCTCACTTGTGGTATGCCACCCAGGCACAAAGTGATTTGGAGGCCAAGTGTTGAGAAAGCTTACAGTGCAACCACTTGGCAATATGGGCTCTGCCATGATCATATAGGATGCTAGAACTTAGTCACTTGGACAGAAGGTGGTAGTGGGAATGATAGGTTGGAGCGCATCCATTTGACTAAGGAAAGGCTTCTAAAAGGTCCTGTCTTGGGAAACCAAGTCTGGTGGGGAAAGTGCACAACCTCTGCAGATGGAAAACCTAAGTACTTAGCCAAGTCCATGGCAATGGACAACTTGAGCATCAAGACATGGAAGCTACAAGAATCTCATCACTCCAACTTCTAAGTAAAACTTGTGGGTGAACAAGGGTAAAGGACCCCAATGTCTATTGGTGGTTTCTTGGGAAGTTTTTGACAAAGAAAAACTTAGTGATTTCAACTAATAGGAAAAACCTATTTTGAGCAAAGCAAGCCAAGCTACACTTAGCCAAAATGCATATAGTAGTATAGTCCACTTAAAATAAACTAAGGTAGCACTTGCCAATACTATTCCAAAGTATTGACCCTCTGTGGCTGTAACTTGTGATGTTGCAGGTTACTCCGATGATGAATAGGAGTCATGAGTCTACACTCAACATGCTTTCCTGTGGCACATGAAGATGAAGACTTATGTTTATTTACGTATTCCTTAAACTCTTGTATTAAGCCTATGGCCCTGAGTTGTAAAAGACTATGTTTTATCTCTGGAATGAATGTAATGAACGACCTTTGTATCTGTGTACTTCATCTTAAACTGTGGATGCTAGCATTGATCCAGGGACTAGCATTGCAATCACAGGGATCCTTTTCCTTTACAAAGGAGGGATCTAACAGATGGTATCAGAGCACTGTGTTGCCTGTAGGATTATGCCTGTAGGATAAGAATATTGGTGGGTGCAACTTCACTTGTATAAAAACAAGGGAGACAACCACAAATAGTCGGGATTCTACATGGGCACCAACTCAGAAATGTATACGACATTCTTTGACTCTGCAAGAAATGCAGCTTGGAATGCTATCAAGGATCTTGGTGAAAGACTCAAGTGTAGAATGATCAACACTATAAATGACCTTGAGGAAGAGAACAAATATACCCAATACTTAGAGATGCCCATAATACGTCTAAGGGAAGATATCATAGACTTAGCATATGAGTGATAATTGTAACGTACTCTGCTAGTTGGACCACCACACTTGTCGTATTTTCACAAAAAATTGTCTAAGTTATGTTTGAACCTTAGTGTTTGTGGTAGACTTTGTATTCCATGACTTGTATGTTTTATGGATGATGTATGCTTTTTGCTTTCATTTTACTGTCTTGTTTTTCTCTTACTTGTGTTGTCCTAATATTTCTCTATCTTACATTAGATGCCTAGCTTTGTGATCAGCACTGCCGAGGAGTTCAATGGAACTCATTTTGGTTCACGCATCGTGCAGTTTACTAGTGTGCTCAACCTCCCACTTCCTAGTATCAAGGCACTTCATCTCACCAAGTTTGAGAGGAAGGGCCTTTGGGGCTTTAGAGTCTCGCAGCCGGGACGACAGACGGAGCCACTCACGGAGGAGATTTCCTTCAAGCTGATGCACGATGACAAAGAGAAGGGTCTAGATGTAGTCATGCAGGAGCTAATTGGACGCCTCTGCGGACGCCACTCCACCGAGCTTAGAGGCCTCTACTTCCACCCGTTCGGGGGATATGACAAGGAGGGAGAGGCATTAGTGTATGAGGGCGCTGCTAGAGAGACGATTAAGCCGGTTCATCTGTACCTCCAGGACCTAGAGGGCTTTATTAGACACCTCGACACAGATAGGACCAACATCATGCTTAGTAATGACGAGCTCTAGGTTCAGTTGAGGGAGAAGGACAAGCTCTTCGGGGAGAAAGACGAGATCATCAAGGAGATGGAGGCCGGATTCGAGAGCCAGGACAAGAAGTTCAAGAATCAGGAGAAGAGGGTTCAAGACAGAAACAAGAAGATCAAGGACATGAAGGCCGAGATAGAGGCCAAGGACTTTGAGTTAGAGACTCGGCAGGGAGTGATAGAGAGGCTTCGCTCGCAGATGAGAGCACTTCGTGCAAAGATTGAGGACTTGACCACCAGCATGGAGGAGTACAAGTCAGCTATGGAGACGGACTTACTCTTGTGGATGTGGAGGTCGACATGGAGGAGTAGTTGATTATTCGGCTACCTATTTATCTTTCATTCTTTGATTATTGAGTCGCAATGATCATCCAACATGTGGATGGCTTGCTATTATGATTACTTTTCCAAAAACTTTTTGTTTACGTTGTTTAAACTCTTTGTTATCTTGTGATTGTTTATTGTGTTTATTGCTATGTGATGTATTATGCATGTCATCTATTGGGTTATATCTCATTACTTATCCTTATTGAAACCACAGATGCCTCCCTATCATGCCAATCCTAACCCAACCAACAACAACAATAACGTCAATCCCGAGATGCGGCAGTTGATGACAACTCTGCAGCATCCCCTGCCTTTAATAAGGTAGGGTCCCCTGTGTTTACAATGCTAGTCCCTGGATCAATAGCTAGCATCCACAGTTTAGATGTAATATCAAGAAACAAAGGTCATAATAGAACTTTATAACCAGGAATAAAATAGTTTTATTACATCAAACTTAGCTCATTGGCTAATTACATTACATTGCAGCGGAATAATTATAGTCTTGGGTCCTTCATCTTCAAATCTGCCACAGGCAGATGTTGGTTGTAGACTTTGTAATCCTAATCAATCAATCTTCACTAAAATCAATCAAACCTGCAACATTACAAGTTACAGCCACAAGGGTCAATACATTTGAATTGTATTGGCAAGTGATACTTTGGTAGTATAGTGGAGTCTATCATCTATATGCATTTTGGCTAAGTGGAGTTGAGGCTTGCATTGCTCAAAACAGATTTTCCCTATCATTTTGAAAACACTAAGTTTTATTTGGCAAAAACCACCAAGGCATCTACCAATCAAGACTGAAGATCCTCTCAAGGCATCTACCAATCAAAGACTGAAGATTTTCTTGGCAAAAACAATTTTCCCAATCTAAGATTTTGAGATCCTTGTACCAAGCCATCTCTCCATCAAAGATTGAATAATTTCACACAACCCTTGTTCACCCACAAGTTTTAATTTAGAAATTGGAGTGAT
The DNA here is from genome assembly GCA_023614405.1 of Avena insularis. Taxonomy (NCBI): domain Eukaryota; kingdom Viridiplantae; phylum Streptophyta; class Magnoliopsida; order Poales; family Poaceae; genus Avena; species Avena insularis. Next base: position 48,482,406 of record CM042687.1, on the reverse strand, counting down.
GAGATTCTTGATTGCTTCCATGTCTTGATGCTCAAATTGTCCTTTACCAGGGACATGGCTAAGTACTTAGGTTTTTCACTCTGCAGAGGTGGTGCACTTTCCCCACAAGACTTGGTTTCCCAAGACAAAATCTTTCAGAAGCCTTCCCTTAGACCAACATGGACGCGTTCCAACCTATCAAACACTACCACCCACTGTCCATGTGGCTAAGTTCTTGCAACCTATATGATCATGGCAGAGCCCATATTGCCAAGTGGTTGCACTTGAAGCTTCTCAACATTTGACATCTCAAATCTCTTTGTTCCTGGGTGGCCATCCACAAGTGAGATACACTAAGGTAAACCATAAACATGGGCCTTGTGAACCACTCAACCAAAACCACCAAGCAAGTCCCATTCCACCCAGGAGATTCATTTACTTAGTTGTTTTATTTAAACAAAACACAAGTCCTTAGACTTGGAGATTTTCATAGCATGAATATATATCCCACCCAGGTTTTCTATTAGCTAGGCTAAGCTTGATAGTAATAGGATTCTTAACTTAGGAAAATCCTTCTAAGGATTCATTCTACTAGTTTTCCTATAGCAAGGTCTATACTTAGCAAAATAAAAACCATGCAAGTTTTACTTGGCAAAAACACTAATGAATATTGAAAATAATGGGATAGATAGTATGAAGTATCACTTGCCTTTTTGGTAGAGGGTATAGGTTTACTCCTTGATCTTGCTAGTCTCACTCTTCTCTAACTTCACTACAAGTCAATCAAGCAAACACAAACTCAATCCACCAATCAAGCAAAACAACACACATAAAATCCTAAAGTCAAGGTAATGCATGCAAGCATGCAAAAGATGGTTCTATTGTAAGGATGGTCTCTACTAGGCTTCTAAACTTTGTAAGTTCCAAATTGGTCATTTACCAAAATGGCAAAGTCATTTGCAAAGAGGTTTCACTTCAAAACCATTTGCAAAACATAGTGTCATTTTATGTGGTGTAGAAATATGTCTACTAGGGCTTTAGTCTATAGGGTTCACCAAATGAGTTGCTATTGCAAAACTTGGTGTTTTGGGTCAGTAGGTTTGGTCCAAAACATTTTCTCAAAGTTTTCTTTATGAAAGCATTTTCATAAACAAAACAATGGTTTTTTTTAATTAGCTAGAAATGGACTAAACTAATTAATCCATTCTATTCTTTTCAAAAAATCCTTTTCCAAACTTAGGTTGGTTCCTAGGGTCAGTAAGGTCACAACAAACCAATTTGCAAAGGTTTGATCTCAAAAATCATTTTTAAACAATTTTCCTAATGTTAGCAAGCACACAAAAGAATCTGCAAAGTTAAACAAGCTAACAGAAACTATTTGCTAAACTAAGGGTAGGGTTGGTTAGAGCTTGTTCTCCTGAAACCAACGACATAAAATTTGTAATTTTTGGACGTGTGGATCCAAAGATACAAAGGTTTGAAAATGGCAAAAGTTTCTGTTTTCAAATCTCTTTTAAACAGATCTAGTGCCACGCGTCTTAATATTATTCGCTCGTACCGGTTCGGTGTGGATTGGCAACGTGGAGCGTTGGATAAAGTTTGATCGCACGACACAGAGGACATACCTCTTTGCGACTAAGTGAACTAATCATGAGCGCTAGATATAGATCGAACGGCTGCTAACAATCAGACCATCAACTGGCGGCGCTGCGGTGGCTAACGGCGGCGGAGCGGTCGGTCGACGACGGAGGCGACGCTACAGGGGGTGAGGGAGAAGGAGGAGTTGCTCACCGGGCTCAGGGGGTCACGGCGATGCTCGGGGAGGTGTTGGTCGGGCGAGGGGCACTCTGGGGCAGTCGCAATTCCTCACCGGAGTTCGTGGCGGCATCGTGAGCTTCTGCCTGACAACGGGGATGGGGCTGCTGTCCACCAGAGGGCAAGAAATCGATGTGGTTAGATGCGCAAGGACACAGCGAATGTGTGTGCGTGAATGAGAAGGCACGGGGCGGTCAGATACTACCTGTGGGCTTTGCCGGAGATGAAGCAGACGGTGGGGACGGTGGTCGTTGTCGAAGGCGAGGTTACAGGGTACCCGCGGTCGAGTTTGATGCACTAGCAGATGCGCCTGAGAGTGGGGAAGCTGTGATCTTGGTCGGGGAGGAGAGGGGCGGTGAGGGGCTGCCGGAATTGGCTTGGGAAGTCGTCGGAGCGGCGGCGGTACAGAGAGAATTGGAGGCAGCCTAGGGGCAGAGTGGAGGCGACATCTGGGAGAAATGGAAGAGGACGAGCAGGCGGTTAAATGGGCGTTGTCACGGCGAGGAATAAATGCAGCGTTAACGCGAATTGATCTCGGCATTCAAAGACAGCAACGGCAGCAAGAGGGGAGGCTCGGTCAGTGGCGGGTGAGGAGGATGAACAGGGCTAGTGGGGTCCAACGGTCAGTGGGGAAAGAAGTTGGCGAAGGGTCCACCAGTCATACTCTGCGCGGGTTTGTTTTATGTGAAGAAAAGCAGTTGGGGAGGAATAAGAGGAGGTGGGTCCGCTGGCGGTGAAGGAAAAGGGAGGGGTTTGGGGCCACTGTTAGTCTCTGTGGGTGCGGTTTAAGTGAGAAAAGGTTTCTTTGGGGAGAGGGAGAAGATGGGCTGGTCAGGCCTTAGTGGGTCTTTGGGCAATTTGTCCTTTTCCTATTTTTTTTCTGTCTGCTCTCTTTTTTCCTTTTCTAAATCTATTTCTCTGTTTTGAATTTCAAACAATTATTCAAGCACTCAAACCATTCAAACAATTCAAACAAACAATCAACCTTGTACTTTGAATTTGGTTTTGTTTATCAACATAATCCAAATCTCAAAATGAAATAATAATTTTTATTCATTTTTGGATTCATTTATTAATTAAATAAAATGGATCTTTAGTTATTTAATAAAATAGGGTTTGATTTATTTAAATAAAATTTCCATTTGAAATCCAATTATTTTCAAAACCAAACCAGAAGGTTTTATTTGAAAAATAAAAGAATACTTGGAAACTTATTTAAATAAATAAATAAGTTTTGGTGTTTTAATTAAAATGGGAAAGCCTTTACTTAAATAAAATTGGATATTTAAATCCTTATTATTTTATTTAAATAATCCTTTACTCATTTTAATCAAAGCAAAACCTTTTAATAAAAGATTTCAAAGTAGTAATAAAATACTTGGTGTTCATTTAAAATGGGAAAAGCCTTTTACTTAAATAAAATTGGATATTTAAATCCTTATTATTTTATTTAAATAAACTTTTACTCATTTTATCAAAACAAAATATTTTATTACAAAAGCTTGGCCAAAATTAATTTGGCTCACCTTTTCATTTGAAAACAAAGTCTTTTATTAAAAGATCCAAAATGGTATTTCCAAAACAATTCATTTTCCTTTGATAAATGTTTATCTTTTTAATCCCTTTAGGATTATAATTGTTCACCAATTGGTATGGCTTTTGGTAAGGGCTTTATTGGCTTTGGAAATTCAATTTCCTTATCTTTTTATATTCATAAGGTTTTTGTCTATGGTTCCAAACTAAGTGAAACCATCTCTAAGGTCTTACTTGATCCTTTGTGATTATTTGTTGATCAAATTTTGGTATGGATCAAATCCATAGATTTGGGGTAACTTTGGAAAATGATTTCCTTCCATTAGGGTTTAGGGATTTGGATTTATTTTTCCAAGTGTTCAAATTTCCAGATGCATTCATTGAGGAATGCTTTTCCCTTGATTTGGATTTTTGGTTGAATTCAAACTTTGACCAAAGTTTGTTCAGGATGGGATTTTAAGTTTCCTTTTAGAAACAAAAGTTTCTTTTCACCCTGATTTTCAAAAAAGATTTATTTTGTTTATTTATTTTTCACATTACAAGATTTGGAAAATCTTGGGATGTGACAGGCTACCACCCTTAAAATAAATCTCGTCCCGATATTTGGGGAGGCTAGGGTTACAAGTTGGTTCAAACCTCTAGGGTACTACCACCCTTAAATTTTTTTTTTCAACTAAACTACATCTTGGCTTGCTTGGAATCTTGAGGAAAACGTCTTCTTAGAAAACTTCTGCTTAGTGTCCTTTGTTTCCATGCTTGACTCATGGGCCAAGGTTGAGATCCTTCATAGGCTTGTTTATCTTGTTCTTCATCTTTTCTGGACAATTGCTTACATAGTGTCCTGGTTCCTTGCAATTGAAACAGTGGATATCTTGGAGTTCTTTACGTTGCTCTTGTGGACAAGTTGCTACGTAGTGGCCTGGTTCCTTGCAGTTGTTGCACACTACTTGGCCGATCTCTTTATTCTTCGGGTTCTCTGGGCATCCACTGGGGTAGTGTCCCATTTCCTTACATTTACGACATTGCACAAGGCTCATGTCTTGCTTTGGTTTCTTGGGCTTCTTTGATCCTTTGAATTGGGTTGTCTTGTTTGGAGGTATAAGTGGTCCTTTTCCTTTGTCATCAACATTCTTGGCATACTTGGATCCTTCTTGTTTCCTTTGTTCAACAATAGCATAGATGGGGCATTGGATAGGGACATGGCCGTTTCCTTCACAAAGGTAACAAGTAACTTGAGATGTGGGGCATTGGCCAACTGGATGTTCCTCTTCACAATTGGGGCATTGATCTTCATGCTCCTTGGAAGTGTGATCCTTGTCTCCACAATTAATGCAAGCTGGGGCTCCATCTAGAATAATATTCTTGTCATCCTTGTTGTCATACACTCTTTTGGGATAGTTTTCTTCCATGCTGATCATTTGATTAGTCCCTTTAAGCATCAGTTGGGATTGTTCTTCCAAAAACTTTTGCAAGGTAGGGTCTTTATCACTATTGTTGGCTATGAACTGAGTTGTTAGTTGGTTCAACTGGTGTTGGGTTGCTAGGAGTTCTCTCATGTTGACTTCTTGGTTGTTGTTGATGTCATCATCCTTGATGCTGGAGTCTCTTGGAGAAGTCATCTGTTTGGGTTGGAGGGGATTAGAATAGGCAAAAGATTTTTCTAAGGAATCAATTTTATTCACACACATCACAAATCACACAAGCAATGTGCAAGCAATCACAAACAAACACTCCACTCAAACAACAGTTTCAAGCACATACTTAGGCAACAAAATATTTTTGTTACACCACATAAGTTGGTGGGTTTGACTTAACTAAAATATGGTGGTCCATCTATATGGTTCACTTGTGATCTTCCATCCTTCTTGGTTGATTCTTCTTGATTGAGATCTTTGTATCCTTGTAGAATTCTTGTGTCTTGGTCACAAATCTTCAAAGGTGATCATGGTTTCTTCTAAGTTGTGTTTCCTTAATCTCCAAATCTTGAGCAAGATTTCTTGTCTCATTTGTAGTCTTTAGTGATATCCTAGGTTGAAGTCTTTGGTGAACATGTTGAAGATGTTGAAGTCATTAGAGTTGAAGGTGTTGAAGTCATTAGAGTTGAAGGTGTTGAAGAAGTCCTTCGCACATAGTGTAGTCTTTGGTCATGGGGTAGGCTTTTCCATCAAGTTTTGAAGTAGAAGAGAAGTAGAGTTGAAACCAAAATGGTTGAGGAAAGAGTTTACAAGATTGTTTTTGTAAATAAGTTTTGGAACAAATACAACTCCTATTTTTTTCTAAGGGGTTTTGTCCAATCCTAGGGTTACAAATCCTACAGGCAACTCAATGCTCTGATACCATCTGCAGCATCCCCTGCCTTTAATAAGGTAGGGTCCCCTGTGTTTACAATGCTAGTCCCTGGATCAATAGCTAGCATCCACAGTTTAGATGTAATATCAAGAAACAAAGGTCATAATACAACTTTATAACCAGGAATAAAATAGTTTTATTACATCAAACTTAGCTCATTGGCTAATTACATTACATTGCAGCGGAATAATTATAGTCTTGGGTCCTTCATCTTCAAATCTGCCACAGGCAGATGTTGGTTGTAGACTTTGTAATCCTAATCAATCAATCTTCACTAAAATCAATCAAACCTGCAACATTACAAGTTACAGCCACAAGGGTCAATACATTTGAATTGTATTGGCAAGTGATACTTTGGTAGTATAGTGGAGTCTATCATCTATATGCATTTTGGCTAAGTGGAGTTGAGGCTTGCATTGCTCAAAACATATTTTCCCTATCATTTTGAAAACACTAAGTTTTATTTGGCAAAAACCACCAAGGCATCTACCAATCAAGACTGAAGATCCTCTCAAGGCATCTACCAATCAAAGACTGAAGATTTTCTTGGCAAAAACAATTTTCCCAATCTAAGATTTTGAGATCCTTGTACCAAGCCATCTCTCCATCAAAGATTGAATAATTTCACACAACCCTTGTTCACCCACAAGTTTTAATTTAGAAATTGGAGTGATGAGATTCTTGATTGCTTCCATGTCTTGATGCTCAAATTGTCCTTTACCAGGGACATGGCTAAGTACTTAGGTTTTTCGCTCTGCAGAGGTGGTGCACTTTCCCCACAAGACTTGGTTTCCCAAGACAAAATCTTTCAAGCCTTCCCTTAGACCAACATGGACGTTCCAACCTATCAAACACTACCCACTGTCCATGTGGCTAAGTTCTTGCAACCTATATGATCATGGCAGAGCCCATATTGCCAAGTGGTTGCACTTGAAGCTTCTCAACATTTGACATCTCAAATCTCTTTGTTCCTGGGTGGCCATCCACAAGTGAGATACACTAAGGTAAACCATAAACATGGGCCTTGTGAACCACTCAACCAAAAACCACCAAGCAAGTCCCATTCCACCCAGGAGATTCATTTACTTAGTTGTTTTATTTAAACAAAACACAAGTCCTTAGACTTGGAGATTTTCATAGCATGAATATATATCCCACCCAGGTTTTCTATTAGCTAGGCTAAGCTTGATAGTAATAGGATTCTTAACTTAGGAAAATCCTTCTAAGGATTCATTCTACTAGTTTTCCTATAGCAAGGTCTATACTTAGCAAAATAAAAACCATGCAAGTTTTACTTGGCAAAAACACTAATGAATATTGAAAATAATGGGATAGATAGTATGAAGTATCACTTGCCTTTTTGGTAGAGGGTATAGGTTTACTCCTTGATCTTGCTAGTCTCACTCTTCTCTAACTTCACTACAAGTCAATCAAGCAAACACAAACTCAATCCACCAATCAAGCAAAACAACACACATAAAATCCTAAAGTCAAGGTAATGCATGCAAGCATGCAAAAGATGGTTCTATTGTAAGGATGGTCTCTACTAGGCTTCTAAACTTTGTAAGTTCCAAATTGGTCATTTACCAAAATGGCAAAGTCATTTGCAAAGAGGTTTCACTTCAAAACCATTTGCAAAACATAGTGTCATTTTATGTGGTGTAGAAATATGTCTACTAGGGCTTTAGTCTATAGGGTTCACCAAATGAGTTGCTATTGCAAAACTTGGTGTTTTGGGTCAGTAGGTTTGGTCCAAAACATTTTCTCAAAGTTTTCTTTATGAAAGCATTTTCATAAACAAAACAATGGTTTTTTTTAATTAGCTAGAAATGGACTAAACTAATTAATCCATTCTATTCTTTTCAAAAAATCCTTTTCCAAACTTAGGTTGGTTCCTAGGGTCAGTAAGGTCACAACAAACCAATTTGCAAAGGTTTGATCTCAAAAATCATTTTTAAACAATTTTCCTAATGTTAGCAAGCACACAAAAGAATCTGCAAAGTTAAACAAGCTAACAGATACTATTTGCTAAACTAAGGGTAGGGTTGGTTAGAGCTTGTTCTCCTGAATCCAACGACATAAAATTTGTAATTTTTGGACGTGTGGATCCAAAGATACAAAGGTTTGAAAATGGCAAAAGTTTCTGTTTTCAAATCTCTTTTAAACAGATCTAGTGCCACGCGTCTTAATATTATTCGCCCGTACCGGTTCGGTGTGGATCGGCAACATGGAGCGTTGGATCAAGTTTGATTGCACGGCACAGAGGACATACCTCTTCGCGACTAAGTGAACTAATCGTGAGCGCTAGATATAGATCGAACGGCTGCTAACAATCAGACCATCAACTGGCGGCGCTGCGGTGGCTAACGGCGGCGGAGCGGTCGGTCGACGACGGAGGCGACGCTACAGGGGGTGAGGGAGAAGGAGGAGTTGCTCACCGGGCTCAGGGGGTCACGGCGATGCTCGGGGAGGTGTTGGTCGGGCGAGGGGCGCTCTGGGGCAGTCGCAATTCCTCACCGGAGTTCGTGGCGGCGTCGTGAGCTTCTGCCTGACAACGGGGATGGGGCTGCCGCCACGGAGGGCAAGAAACCGATGTGGTTAGATGCGCAAGGACACAGCGAATGTGTGTGCGTGAATGAGAAGGCGCGGGGCGGTCAGATACTACCTGTGGGCTTCGCCGGAGATGAAGCAGACGGTGGCGACGGTGGTCGTTGTCGAAGGCGAGGTTACAGGGTACCCGCGGTCGAGTTTGATGCACTAGCAGATGCGCCTGAGAGTGGGGAAGCTGTGAGCTTGGTCGGGGAGGAGAGGGGCGGTGAGGGGCTGCCGGAATTGGCTTGGGAAGTTGTCGGATGGCGTGACAGAGAATTGGAGGCAGCCTAGGGGCAGAGTGGAGGCGACGTCTGGGGGAAATGGAAGAGGACGAGCAGGCGGTTAAATGGGCGTTGTCACGGCGAGGAATAAACACGGCGTTAACGCGAATTGATCTCGGCATTCAAAGACAGCAACGGCAGCGAGACGGGAGGCTCGGTCAGTGGTAGGTGAGGAGGATGAACAGGGCTAGTGGGGTCCAACGGTCAGTGGGGAAAGAAGTTGGCGAAGGGTCCACCAGTCATACTCTGTGCGGGTTTGTTTTATGTGAAGAAAACGGTTCGGGGAGGAATAAGAGGAGGTGGGTCCGCTTGGCGTGAAGGAAAAGGAGTGGGGTTTGGGGCCACTGTTAGTCTCTGTGGGTGCGGTTTAAGTGAGAAAAGGTTTCTTGGGAGAGGGAGAAGACTGGGCTGCAGGCCTTAGTGGGAATTTTTGGGCTGTCATTGTCCTTTTCCTATTATTATTTTTCTGTCTGCTCTCTTTTTTCCTTTTCTAAATCTATTTTTCTGTTTTGAATTTCAAACAATTATTCAAGCACTCAAACCATTCAAACAATTCAAACAAACAATCAACCTTGTACTTTGAATTTGGTTTTGTTTATCAACATAATCCAAATCTCAAAATGAAATAATAATTTTTATTCATTTTTGGATTCATTTATTAATTAAATAAAATGGATCTTTAGATATTTAATAAAATAGGGTTTGATTTATTTAAATAAAATTTCCATTTTAAATCCAATTATTTTCAAAACCAAACCAGAAGGTTTTATTTGAAAAATAAAAGAATACTTGGAAACTTATTTAAATAAATAAATAAGTTTTGGTGTTTTAATTAAAATGGGAAAGCCTTTACTTAAATAAAATTGGATATTTAAATCCTTATTATTTTATTTAAATAATCCTTTACTCATTTTAATCAAAGCAAAACCTTTTAATAAAAGATTTCAAAGTAGTAATAAAATACTTGGTGTTCATTTAAAATGGGAAAAGCCTTTTACTTAAATAAAATTGGATATTTAAATCCTTATTATTTTATTTAAATAAACTTTTACTCATTTTATCAAAACAAAATATTTTATTACAAAAGCTTGGCCAAAATTAATTTGGCTCACCTTTTCATTTGAAAACAAAGTCTTTTATTAAAAGATCCAAAATGGTATTTCCAAAACAATTCATTTTCCTTTGATAAATGTTTATCTTTTTAATCCCTTTAGGATTATAATTGTTCACCAATTGGTATGGCTTTTGGTAAGGGCTTTATTGGCTTTGGAAATTCAATTTCCTTATGTTTTTATATTCATAAGGTTTTTGTCTATGGTTCCAAACTAAGTGAAACCATCTCTAAGGTCTTTCTTGATCCTTTGTGATTATTTGTTGATCAAATTTTGGTATGGATCAAATCCATAGATTTGGGGTAACTTTGGAAAATGATTTCCTTCCATTAGGGTTTAGGGATTTGGATTTATTTTTCCAAGTGTTCAAATTTCCAGATACATTCATTGAGGAATGCTTTTCCCTTGATTTGGATTTTTGGTTGAATTCAAACTTTGACCAAAGTTTGTTCAGGATGGGATTTTAAGTTTCCTTTTAGAAACAAAAGTTTCTTTTCACCCTGATTTTCAACAAAGATTTATTTTGTTTATTTATTTTTCACATTACAAGATTTGGAAAATCTTGGGATGTGACAACTCAAACTCAACTGATGCAGATGATGACCTAGTTCATGGCCAATCAAAACCAGAATCAGAACAACGACAACAACAACAACAACAACAACAACAACAACAACAACAACAACAACAACAACAACAACAACAACAACAACAACAACAACAACAACAACAACAACAACAACAACAACAACAACAACAACAACAACAACAACAACAACAACAACAACAACAACAACAACAACAACAACAACAACAACAACAACAACAACAACAACAACAACAACAACAACAACAACAACAACAACAACAACAACAACAACAACAACAACAGCAACAACAACAACAACAACAACAACAACAACAACAACAACAACAACAACAACAACAACAACAACAACAACAAAAACAACAACAACAACAATAACAACAACAACAACAATCCCAACAACCCACCAACCCACCAACATTTGACATGCTTACTAGATTTTTGAGGTTAAGTCCAGCCAAGTTCTCAGGAACAACTGATCCAATGGTAGCCAATGACTGGTTATGTTCCGTGAACAAAGACCTAGTCACTGTTGGCTGCAGCGATGAAGAAAAGGTCTGGTTTGCAGCACATCTACTTGAAGGACCAGCAGCTATGTGGTAGGACAACTTTCAAATCACCACTCCCCTTGAGGATGTGACTTGGGATATTTTTGAGGATGGATTCCATATAGCTCACATCTCATCAGGAGTGATGAATTTGAAGAAGAAAGAATTCCACAATCTGAAATAGCGTCACCACAGTGTGGCTGAATACATTGAGGAGTTCAACAATCTGGCGCGTTATGCACCGGATGAGGTTGATACCGATGCCAAGAGGAAGGAAAAGTTCCTCAAAGGATTGAATGATGAATTGAACCTGTAGCTATCTGTTACCTATGTCCCAACATACCAATCACTTTGTGACAAGCCCACCATCTTCGAAAACAAGTTGAAACAGGTTGAGGGCAGGAAGATGAAGCATAACTTTGATAAGCACAGCTCGGGATCGTCTCACAAGCGTTCCCATAATGATGATAGTGGAGGTTCTGGATTCCACAAGCATGATAAGTATAATAGCCACCACAACCACAACCGTCACCATGACAACAAGCATCATCGCAGTCATGACAATGACAAGTACAAGAACCACAACAGTGGACAAAGAGTCACCACAGTGGAAATGGTAATGGGAGTCAGCCTGCAAAAAGAGACATCAGTCAGGTTGAGTGTTTCAAATGCAAGAAAACTGGGCACTATGCAAATGAATGCCCAAAAAAAGTTGAAGGAGCCAACAAGCCCAACCCTTTCCAGAAGGGACAAGTGAACCACATCAATGTGGAAGAAATATATGAAGACTCTGATGTTGTGGCTGGTAAGTTCAATCTTAATTCCTTTCCAGCACTTGTTCTTTTTTATACCGGCGCATAGCATTCATTCATATCAAGAGCATTTGTTGATAAAAATGGACTTACAACTGAAACTTTTCGGTATCCTATAAAAGTAAGCTCTCCCGGTGGAGAGATGATAGTGAATTTTGGATGTCATGATCTAGTGATAGAATTTGGATAGAATAAGTCTCCAGTTAGTTTGATAATCCTAGATTCCCAAGGATTGGATGTAATTTTGGTATGGATTGGATGACTAAGTATGAAGGAGTACTAGATTGTGCCAATCGTACCGTTACACTCACAACCCCGGATAAGAAATTGGATTAGGTTCAAGTCTAACTTTGAATCTAAAGGGAGGAAGCTAAATTATCTTAAGGGGGTTAGCATAGATAGTGTGCTAATTGTGAAGGAGTATCCGGATGTGTTTCCGGAAGAATTGCCTGGAATGCCACCAGATAGAGATGTAGAGTTTCTGATTGACTTACTGCCAGGATCAGGACCAATAGCAAAGAGACCCTACAAGATGTCAGTTGATGAGTTGAAAGAACTCAAGAAACATCTTGGAGAACAACTGCAGAAAGGATTTATTCAACCAAGTTCTTCATCTTGGGGTTCACCAGTTCTGTTTGTCGAGAAAAAGGATAGAAGTCAAAGGTTATGCATAGATTACCATTCACTCAATGAGGTGACTATAAAGAACAAGTATCCTTTGCCTAGAATCAACGATCTATTTGATCAGCTAGAACGAGCCTGTGTGTTCTCAAAGATTGATCTGCGATAAGGCTACTTTTAGCTAAAGATTAGAGAGCAAGACATACCTAAGACTGCCTTCACCACTAGGTATGGATTGTATGAGTACACCGTGATGCCATTTGGTTTGACAAATGCACCAGCCTATTTCTTGAACATGATGAACAAAGTGTTCATGGAATTTCTGGACAAGTTTGTTGTCGTATTCATCGACGACATTTTGATCTATTCCAAGAGCAAAGAAGAGCATGAAGAGCATTTGCGTTTGATACTTGAGAATATCAGGGAGCACAAGTTGTATGCCAAGTTCAGGAAGTGTTAATTCTGGTTGAATGAAGTTGGATTTCTCGGACATATTGTGTCGGGAGATGGAATAGTTGTCGATCCCGCAAAGGTTTCAGCTGTAACTGAGTGGGAATCTCCCAAGTCAGTGAAAGAAGTTTGCAGTTTCCTAGGCTTGGCAGGATACTATAGAAGATTCATTGAGAATTTCTCAAAGGTGTCTAAGCCAATGACGAAGTTACTCAAGAAAGAAAAGAAGTTTGACTGGACTGAAGGATGTGAACTGAGTTTCCAAGAATTGAAGAAGAGGCTAGTGACAGAACCTGTCTTATGTCTGTCAGATTTGGAGAAGGATTTCCAAGTACATTGTGATGCATCTCACCAAGGATTGGGTGGAGTTTTGATGCAAGAAGGGAAAGTTGTGGCTTATGCCTCGAGACAACTCAAAACTCATGAAGTAAATTACCCTACTCATGACTTAGAGTTAGCATCTGTTGTCCATGCACTCAAAACATGGAGACATTATCTTTTGGGAAAACGTTGTGAAGTATTCACAAATCACAAGAGTTTGAAGTATATATTCACTCAGAAGGAAATCAATATGAGACAAAGAAGATGGCTTGAACTCGTCAAATACTATGACTTGAGTTTGCAATACCACCCCGGGAAAGCAAATGTTGTAGCAGATGCTTTGAGCCATAAGGTTTATGTGAATGGCCTTACTAAGCGAGAATTGCCAAATGATCTGTGTACCCAATTCAAATATCTCAGATTGGAGATAGTCCCTGAGGGGCATCTCATGTCATTGGATGTTCAACCCATGGACAAGATCAAAGAAGCTCAAAAGTTGGACAAGGAAATTGAAGAGATTAAAGGGACAAATATCAAAGGGAAAGCTAAAGGATTCCATGAAGACGAACATGGTACTTTATGGTATGGAAAACGTATCTGCATTCTGCAAGATCCGGAGCTTCGGAAACTGATTCTGCAGGAAGCACACAACTCACCATATTCCATTCATCCAGGTAACAACAAAATGTACATGGATGTGAAGGAAAGATTTTGGTGGAATAATCTCCAGAAGGACATCGCATAACATATTGCTTTCTGTGATTTGTGTAGTCGAGTGAAAGCGGAACATCAGAAACCGGCAGGATTATTACAACCACTACCTATTCCTGATTGGAAGTGGGATAAGATTGGCATGAATTTTATCTCCGGATTACCATGGATGAGATCTGGATATGATTCTATTTGGGTTGTGGTAGATCGCCTAACTAAAGTGGATCATTTCATACCCCGTGAAGACAACCTATACAAGTGCTAATTTAGCCAAGATCTACATGAACAGGATTGTATGTCTGCATGGAGTACCCAAGAGTATTATGTCCGATAGAGAAACTCAGTTCACCTCAAATTTTTGGCGACAATTGCATGAGTCACTAGGAACAAGGTTAGAGTTCAGCACAGCTTTTCACCCCCAGACTGATGGACAGACAGAAAGGAGCAATCAGATTTTGGAGGATATGTTGAGGGCATGTGCCCTAGACTATGGTGCTAGTTGGGATGAAAGTCTGTGTTACGCAGAATTCATGTACAATAACAGCTATCAATCCAGCATTGAGATGGCACCGTTTGAATTCCTCTATGGAAGGAAATGTACTAAATCATTGCTATGGAGTGGTGTTGGAGAAAGAAATTTGTTCGGACCAGAACTGATTAAAGAAGCTGAAGAGAAGGTTAAATTGGTAAAGGACAGATTGAAGATAGCACGGTCCCGACAGAAGAGCTACGCAGATCCAAAGCATAGGGAAGTCACCTATGAGGTAGGTGATAGAGCGTATCTTAGAGTCTCACCACTTCGTGGTGTGAAGAGATTTGGAGTCAAAGGAAAATTGGCACCAAGATATGTTGGACCATTCAAGATTTTGATCCACAAAGGAGAAGTGGCTTATGATATTGAATTGCCTGAATCACTGTCTGCAATTCACAATGTGTTTCATGTAAGTCAGATGAAGAAATGCCATCCGGAGATGGAAGAAACTTCTTTGAAGGATACTATACCTTTGGAAGAGGTTCGGTTAGAAAGTGATCTCACCTATGAAGAGAAACCTATCAAGATTCTTGAGATTGCAGAAAGAGTGACTCGGACTAAGAATATCAAATTCTGCAAAGTTCAGTGGAACCATCATTACGATGAAGAAGCAACTTGGGAAAGAGAAGATGACCTTCGGAAAGATCACCCTCACCTATTTGGTAGCCAATCTGAATCTCCAGGGCGAGATTCATCTTAAGTGGGTTAGATTTGTAACATCCCAAAATTCATGAATTACAAAGGCATGCATTGCATTCATGTATTCATAGCATTCTTGACTTGCACAAAAAATTTCAAATCAAAACTCCAAATAAAACCAATTTTATGCCTATTATTCATATATCAATAAGGCATGGTTTTATTTTATTTTTCAAAGGATCAAAGTGTAGTTGATTAAACAATAGTGTTTTATACACAAATAAGTGCAAGGTTCACACTACAAAAATCTAGAGAAATTTTTAAATCAAACTCAATTGAATTTGGTTTGAAAATGGTTCCTGAAAAATCAAATAGAAAAAGAAAAGGCAAAAAGGAAAAAATAAACAGGCGCTACACTTTTGGCCCAACCCCAGATCCAGCCCAGCATCCCACCCGGGCCATTTCCCCCTCTCCCCTTTCTCTCACCCATGCTCGCCTTACCCTGCTGACACTGCCAGTGGCCCCGTGCCAGCTCAGCGTCGTCTTCCCCACCCCGCGCGCGCAGACGCCGTCGCCGCCCATTTCCTCCCCCATCAACGTCGCGTTGATTTCGGGATTAATTGCCATTGATCCTCTGCGTGATTCCCTCGCCCCCGCTGGCTATTTAACCCCCTCGTCGCTGCGGTCATTTCCCCTCAATCACCAGCACCAGAGCGCCCCCAGGTTGGTCGTATTTGCGCTTGCAACACCGCTGCCCGAGCATCTCCAGTGATCTATTCCAGTGATCCTCGAGCGCACCCTTGCCCCTTGTTCATTCAGTAATGTTCCTCTGTCCCTTACGCATCCTCTTACACCACTGGTTCGTCCTATACTGGCCCAGGTCGTCGACTCCATCGAGCACTGCGAGCACCTGACGTTGTCATCAACTCCGTCGAGCAATAGCGGTATGAATCGAACGCCCCTTGGCCTCTAGTTCAAACCATTTTGTGTGCCTCGTCCTTGTGCATGCACTGATGCTATTTGTTTGTCCTAGGGATACCTAGAACGTCGCCGTCGACTCCGCCAACCCGTGCCCGATGCCAGCAAGGATTCTGGCGAGCTCTCACGGCCACTACAACACGCCCCCGCCCACGCCAGCGACACCTTGAGCATCCTCCTGTTCCCGCGAGTCTGGTAAGCCACTACACAGCCCCTAGCCCCCTCTGGAATTGCCGGAGTGTCGCCGGCAGTAGGGCCACCGCCGCTGTAGCCACGCGCGCCGCCAGACTTTGGTCGCTTGCGTTGTAGCCGTTAGATCTAGATCCAGTGGATCTGATTAGATCACTTAACAAAGGGGTACACTTAAATCTAATCCACTGGATCTAACTTAAATCCTACGTCCCACGTTGGCCGATCCGCCCGAAGCGGTATGGGCCAATCAGATGCGTCCACGTGTCTAAGAATTAGATTTAAAATCTGTTTTTAATCTATTAGAGATTCAAACTTGTAAAATTTATAACTTTTGTTTTGTTTATCCAAAGAATGCAAATAATATATCATCGGTTTCAAAAAAATAAATCCTACACTAATGTGGTCTTGAATTTGTATTTCGCTTCTGCAAAATTTGATTTATTTGCAGGAACAAATATAGGCTTATTTTGGCCATATAAATTATTTATAAAATGTTTTAAAAGAAAATTTAAGTTTATTTAGATTATAAATAGTTGGTTTTGTGTTTAGTACTGTTTGGTTTGAATGGTTTAGTATAGAAAAATTCATTTCATTGCATTGCATGCATTCATATATTTTTGCTTGAATATTTTGAATGAGAATTTGGTGCTATCATTTTATGTGTAGATTTTGGTGCTAGTGGTGATTGTGATTGTGAAGATTGTTGATACTCCCCCAACTACCAAGGCAAGTGGTGCTACATGTATTTGTCCTATTATTTTGGCTATACACTAGTGATATTTTGAATAGGGCTTGCATGGAGTTTTTGCTAAGTATATAAATATGATATGCTTGGGAAATCCTAGTAGATGTAATCTTAGTAGAATTTCTCTAAGTTAAGACACTTGTTATGTTATCATGCTTAGCCTAACTAGTAGCAAACAAGGGTGGAATATATTCATGCTATGGAAATTTTGCTAAGTCTTTTGACTTGTGTTTTTGCTTAATAAAACAACTAAGTGAATGAATCACATGGGTGGAATGGTATGATGGTTTGTATTGAGTGGTTACACAAGGCCCATGTCTATGGTTTACCTTGTGTATCACACTTGTGGAAAGCCACCTAGGAACAAAGGAATTTGATATACTTAGTGTTTAGAAGCTTCTAGTGCAACCACATGGCATATGGGCTCTGCCTGGATCATATAGGTTGCAATAACTTAGCCAGGTGGACAGTTGGTGGTAGGGTGATAGGATGGAATGCGTCCATGGTGGTCTAAGGGAAGGCTTCTGAAAGGTCTCATCTCGATGCATGTCGATTCTTGTGGGGAAAGTGCACCACCTAGCGAGAGGGTAAAACCTAAATACTTAGCCGTGTCCCCAACAATGGACAGTTTGAGCATCAAGACATTGAAGCTATCAAGGATCTCCTCATCCCAATTTCTAAGTTAAAAACTTGTGGTTGAACAAGGGTTAAGGTTCACCAATATCTATTGGTGGTTCCTGGGGAGTTTTTGTCAAACAAAAACTTGGTGTTTTCAACTGATAGGAAAAACCTAACCTATTTGATATACTTAGGAAAAACCTACACTTAGCCAAATTCATATAGATGTTAGATACTACTATTCTAATATGGTATCACTTGCCAATACAATTCCAAATGTATTGACCCACTATGGCTGTAACTTATGATGTTGCAGGTTATTCCGATGAGGATTAGGGTTATGAGTCTACACTCAACATGATTGCATGTGGCACATGAATATAAAGACTTTACTTTATTTACTTATGTTATGAACTCTTGTACTATCCTTTGGCTATGGAGTTGTAAAAGACTATGTTTATCTCTGGAATGACGATGTAATAAAGACCTTTGTATCTGTGTACTTCATCTTAAAATATGGATGCTAGCATTTGATCCAGGGACTAGCATTGCAATCATAGGGAGCTTTACCTTATAAAGGTGGGATCTTACAAAAGTGTCGTGGTGTGGAACACGGCAGTGCTATCGGGGATGGATAAAGAGCGACACTTGGATGCAATAGGTGGTTGATGCAATGGGTTGGGCACGGTAAACTTCAAACATAGCAACGTACCCAGGTTCAGGGCCCTCTCGGGGAGGTAACACCCCTACTCCTGCAAGATGAACTATATGAGGGGGCGAATGCCCAATACAGGTGCTCCTGGAGCTGTTTCCTTAGCTACTATCGAGAGCTAGAGGAAGATGAAATCTAGAGGATAACACTTCTATCCTTCTACCATTGCTTACCTAGAACCCTAACTCTGCCCTCCCTTATATACTGGTCTGGGGGGGAGATTACATTTTGGGCTCTAGGGTTTACTGTTTGGACATGGGTTTATAGGGCAGGGCCGGCTGCAGGACCCAGCCGGTGGGCCAGGACCCAGTCCGCCCTTCTTTTAGCGTCACCCTCTTCTTTAGCAATCACCCGGGCTTCCTTTGGGGCATCACTCTTGCTTTAACGGTCACCCGGACTTCTTTTGCCAGTCAGCCGACCACTTTGCTTTATCTTAGTCCGGTAGCGCTGGTCGTGACGACACGCCAGCCTGCCCGATGAGGAAGGGGGGCCAGAGGCGTACCCCACAAGGAGCGCCATCCCTTCCATGCTCTTCATCGAATCCGAGGTGAGCCGGGTGGAGATAGCCAGGAAAGTTTTAAGCCCAGCCTGGCGGTATTAGCCAACCAGCTGGAGTTGTCCTTATTGAGAGCCAGGTGGCATGTTCCTTCTGGAGCCGGTCCCCTTGTGTCTGGCTTTCCCTACCCGAGGGTTATCACCCCGACACTAGTCCCCGAGCGCGTATGGACTTGGTCGGTGGGTAAGGCCTTGCGTGCTCTTTTTGCGTCTTGATGTAGTTGGTTGTCCGCGTCCGGCTGCAGCTTTTGCTTTTGCTTTTCGGCTAGATTTAACTGGCTGTGGAATCGATGGCCACCCACTGGGTGTAGACAGCGAAGGCAGGGACCGACTAGCAAAGCTGGAAACGAAGCGTCAGTTTGATGAGGTTGGTCATGACGTCCGCCATGACTGCTTCTCTGGCGCATGTCGTGTCAGTTGGACTTCCACATCGCTGCATCAGTTTTTGACAACTGCGCACGCCACTTGCCATAGCGGTTTATTGGGGAGAGCGCGCACGCCTCGTCTCCTGGTAACTGGTGGATCTTTTGTGGTTGGTTTTGACGGCATAGAGGATCCGAAGCTATAGCGTCGTGTGGCCGGGGGGGCTTGCTGCCACGCGTCGCGCGGAAGGCGAGGGGGCGACGGTACCCTCCGTGGGGATAAATAGGGCTCTGGAGGGGAGCGGGGTTTACACTTACTCTTCCTCCGGCTCTCCTTCCCCTGCCTCCTAGCGCGCCCCGCTCCCTACGCCTCCTCTCTGTTGCCGCCGGAGCCACCGCACACCTTCCACCATGGTCACTTCTTCTTCCGATATGCTGCCGGAGCAGCGAGGTGGGTGGTGCGGGTCTTTCGTGACCGATGACCTTGTGTACAAAATATCGGTGAGGGAGATTTCTTCCCTCGTCGATGCTGGTAAAGCATCAGCTTGCGCCAGTGGGGAAGCGGGTCCCGGATCCTCGGTCGGGGTAGCACGTCGTCTTCCTCACGCATTTCGAATGTGGCTTCAGTCTCCCCGTCAGCCCCTTTCTCCTCCAACTCTCCGTCTTCTTCGACCTCCAACTCCACCACCTTGGCGCGAACGCCATCGCGCAGTTGTCGCATCATGCGGCCTGATGTGAATCGTACCTTGGGGTGTGGCCTGAGGTGGCGAACTTCCTCAAGTTCTTCCACTTCAAAGCCTAGAACACCGTCAAGGACGGTCCGTTGACGCAGACGGGTTGCTGCGCCATCTACCCGCGGCCCTCTTCGCAGACGCCGCGGTTCGAGATTCCCGACACCGTCAAGCTGTGGCAGCACTCGTATTTTTATGTGAGCAACGCCACGGAGGTGTATTGGATCTACCTGCCGCCCTTCGTCAATGTGCCCTCGACGCAGAATGGCTGGGCGACGAGGGGTATGGGCGCTACGGAGGACCTCGATCGGATGCTCGCCCGAGTGGAGGCGATGGTGGAGATGGAGAGGCTCACCGCCCGGGACATCGCGCTATCGTGGATGGTGCCTCGCGTGCTTCCGCTGCAAAAGTGGTCGCACAAGATGTGGCATCTGTCGACCGCCGATGATCCGACACGGACGTCTCGGAAGGACGTGCCCTACCAGGACCTGCGGAACTGGATCTCCATGATCTCCAAGTTCCGCGTCGAGGCGGCCTGGGCATATTGTAACATACCACCCTTTTGTGTAATATAAATAAGATGTGTTTGAGCATTTCATGCATGCATTACACTTGCACTTAGATTTAACCAAAGAAGAACAAACAACAAAACCCTAAAACCCTAATAGTTTTTCCTCTCTCTTTGAATCAATTCAAATGGTTCCCATATTTTGAAAATTCTCAAAATGCATGGAGCTCAAATAGATATAAGTGCCCCTTAGTGTTCTCTGATAATTATACAAAGTTCTGTGATATGAAATTATTCAAAAACAAATTTGAATTCAATGTATAAAAAGAAATCAGAAAACAGAATTAGAAAAGGTTTTCCTGGAAAAAAAATTTAACCTAACCCTCCCTGGGCCGAGCCCATCTCTGCTCTCCTCTCTCCCTGCTGACAGCAGCGCCCGCAGCCATCCCACCCGGGGCCCAAGCCTGGACTAGCAGCAGCCCGTCCCTGGCCCCGTACCGCTTCAGCCTCTCTGTTTCGCGTCATCTTCATCGACGACGAGCAGCAGCTCGCTGTCGCGCCACCCGCCGTCCGTCGTCGCCGGCGTGCGCCAGGATTCGTGCCACCGCTCTGGTCGTCTATAAACCACCACCGTAGCCGCCGATGAACCCTAGCCCGCCATTTTCCCCCTCTCCCTAGCTCTCCAGCACCATGGCCGAACCCTAGCTCGCAAGGTCCTCCTCGTTTCCGCCGTCTCCGAGCACCCCTCGCCTAGCCGAGGTGACCAGAAGCATCGCCTCTCCGTCCTCGTCCTTCTCCCCGAAGCACGCGAGCCGGGACGCCCTCTTCTCCCCGGAATCAAGCTCGAAGCACCGACGGCCGCCGCCGTTGTCGCCGTCGATCCGCCGCCGTCCGTCCTCCCCAAGTTTCATCACCACCCCTGTCGTGCTCGCGGTGAGCCCACGGTGCTCAAGCACCCCTCCGTTGTTCCCCTCTCCCTCTATACCCCCCTCCCCGCGTGAGCCTGACGCCGTCGCCGCTGCTCGTCGTTGCGCCACCGTCTCTGGTGACCCAGAAGAAGCGGCGCTGCCAGTTTCTAGCTCCCCGCGACGTCCTCTCTCTAACGCGCCCACCCGCGCGTCCAGGCGAGCACGGGATCGTTGGATCCTTGCTCGATCCGAGGGTGAGCACCATTGCTGATGTCATGCTGACATCAGCATGAAGCAATAATCCTTTTCTTTTATTTTAATTGTCTTGAAATTATTTCTGTAAATAGAAAATCCCTGACAGGTGGGCCATACATGTAAGAGTTTTAATATTTTCTGTAAATATTTTCTAAAAAGATTAAAAGTCTGACATGTGGGCCCAAGTTTGGAAATTAATTTTAATATTCCAAAAATGTTTAAATCAATTAAAATTTGGGAAATTCTTAACTAATTCATTTTAAATCAGAAAAATACAAATAATATACCAAAATATTTATAAAAATGAAACCTATCCAACTAAGCTATAATCATACATTGTCAATCAACTTTGATACCAAGTTTAATTAGAAGAACCAATTGAACCCAAAGGTGTTTCCGATGTTCCCCCTGTTTTAGGGTTTGGACTTCCGGAACCCCCTTTAAAGTGACCAAGCATGCTTTAGGGTTCAATTCAACATTGTTTAATTTCTCATATCATCCATATTGTATGAGCATTGCCCATGCCATGTGTTGAGTGTTGCTTTCTATTTTCCGGTGATTGGTTCTCGCGAATAGGAACCAAACCCGAAGCTGAAGTCAATGCCACCGAGAGCAGTACCAGTCCAACAACGTACCAGGCAAGCGAAGCCCCACTCATACATATGAATCCTATGTTCGCAAAGTATTTAACTCTCGACATATGCATTCAGTTCAACAGTCTTTATCATTAGATAGAGTAATCCTATCTGATGCATGTTATCCTTTGTGAACTATATTACTTGATCCACCGCTCCTAGCATAACTAGGGTTTGGCTTATGAGCGTCGCTAGTGCCACAGTGCAGTCAAGCTTAGCCATGCATAGTGGTCTGATGCTAATCACTTAGGTGATGCACCAGAGATGCGAATGAATCTAGTATGGAAGGATGCGGTGATGTGATCAGAAGTGCATAATAAACATGCTAAGGCTTGTATCGGAGGCCACGTGGGTTGTGATTTTTATAGTCCCATACTTGTCACCCCTAGGACCCGATGTTCTTGCCTCTTGAACCAAGACAAGTGTACAACCACACGGGGGCCTGGAAACCCCCTCGACCAACTAACTTGCCTAGTAGATTCCATGAGTCACATAGTTTGAGATTTCCATTCGACATACACATATTGGTTGTTCTTGAATGGAGGTGAAGGAGGTGCATTCATATAGGTAGGTAAGTGTGGCAGGGAATGGGAGATGCCCGGCATCCGTAATCTCAAACCCTGTTCACATCGCTAGGGACCGACTTCGGGACTCGACCCGTTACGGTGGCATCTCCTTAGTGCGTGACTCATGGTCTCGGCGAAAGCAGGGTAAAGGTCGTGGTAAACCACTCTCTGCCGGCCTTCCAAGGATGAGGGCTAATAATTTGGCATTAAGAATCGGTTGGTACGGGTGGGTAAAGTTGTGCACCCCTGCAAGGTTATTAATCTTTTCGAAAAGTCGTGTCCACGTTTATGGACGACTTGGGAACGGACGTGAAGATCATAGAGAACTATAACTGAATGTTAAAACTTGTCAACTAAAGTAAGATCCGGAATACTTCCTCGGGGTTATTGAGGGGGTAGTCCGGGAGAAGTGGTTCAGTTAATGATGGTTCTTGGTGGATATCAAAGACGACTTTAAGAGCTATAGTTGAAGTCTTCTTATCTCCTTTTGAAAATGATCTAACTAGACGAGATTCTTCTCCCTCCTGTTTTGAAAACAAAAGATGGCTTTATGCAAAATAACTCCACTAGCCATAAGTCTTGCGGAGTACACCCTATACTCAGCCTTGCTTCATTGATGTTTTCTACAGATGATGCTACCCCAACTGAAGGTGGTTTCTACGTCGAAGTCGATGAGTAGTCGGGGTTCCCGGGAAGCAGCCTAGGATCTATGGAAGGGTCGCTACTTTTGTTATGGCATCATAGGCCCTTTGCTAAGTTTGTTGTTTAGAACAACTTGTTTGCTTCCGTTGTTTGAAGCAATGATGGGTCTGTGACCCCTGGCCTGTATGACTAGTTTGTAACTCTCTTAAGAGTTTACTTTATTAATGTATGGTTTGTATGTTCTGTAATGTTACGATCTTTCCCTGCGCGTTTCGGAATTTAGGTTAGGCTTATATCAGATGAGGATCTGGTATTTGTCTAGCCCTAATCCCGGGTCATGACAGATTTTGGTATCAGAGCAGGACTGCCTGTAGGAAACCCTTCTAGCTGGTCGATGTTGAGTCTAGAGTTTGAGAAAACTATTTGAAAGCTAAAAACTATTTGCAAAATTCTGAATAGGACCCTTTTTACTTCTTATCCAAGGTTGTTCTATTGCTGAGTTATCTTACCTCGTTTGCTTTGCAAGGTTTTCACTTCTCGTCTATCATTTCAAACTCTTAGGATATACGAGTTTGGATTATTTCTACCTAGTACTCTGTACTTGGTTGCAAGGCTCAGAGTTTCCAAGATATATCAGTGCAACTGAAGCATTGTTTATCAACTTTGCTAAGGATGCCTCCAACCATGCTCTCAACTCTTTTGTGACATGTTGGTACCGTATCATGCTTGCATTCCATTGTTATGGTTTGTATCTAAGTTGGTAGCGTATACATTTCATATGCTTGTTATACTGCCATACTTAATGCATTGATATAGTTTTCATCCACATGTTTACCTCTACCATGATCTTTTGATATGGTTTTGCCATTCTTTGTTGTGCCCTTTTTGGTGAATCCATTCTCATGGTTTTTGTTTTCTCCTCGGGATGCCGGCTGGTACTCGTGGTTCTGTTGGCCGTCGAGGACACAACGATGCTGATCAGGAACTTCTGCCACCTCCCACAATGGTCGAGGTTCTCAATAACATTGGGACCAACCGTCTGCGGAATGAAAGCCTTCTGGAGCGTGTGGCGCAGAACAATGAACGTCGTCCTGATGACTGTGTCACACTTGGAGATTTCATCCGCTCTTTTCCTCCAATCTTCACCCACTCCAAGGAGCCCCTTGAAGCTGATGATTGGCTCCGCACCATAGAGCACAAGTTTAGTGCTCTTCGTGTCCGTCCCGCTGACCGTGTCAACTTCTCCACCTACCAACTAGAAGGTGAGGCTGGTGTTTGGTGGGAAGGTTTTCAGAATCTGCAAGCTCAGGGACATGTCGTTACCTGGGAGCAGTTTGTTGCAGCATTTCGTGCCTCATATATCCCTAAGCCCATCATGGATCTCAAAAGGAGGGAGTTTCTGGATCTGACTCAGGGGCGCAAGGATATTGAAGCCTATGGGCGTGAGTTCACTCGCCTGGCTCATTATGCAACCAGGGATGTGACCAATGATGAAGATAAGAGTTGTTCCATAAGGGACTTAACCCTGCACTTCGCTACGAGTTGCTGCCCTTCAAGTTCCAGTCTTTCCAGGACCTGCACAATCAGGCTCTTACTCTGGAGCATGGAAGGAAGGATATGGAAGTATCTCAGAAGCGTGAAGAAGGAAATTCTCGTGCTTCTTCCTCTAGTAACAAGAAGCATCGTGTCTTTGTTCCATACAGTGTTGTGCCTTGTGCTCCTTATGCACCCAAGTCTTCTGGCAACAATTCTCGTCAGCCACAGTCAAATATTGGTGGATCAAACTATCATCCTCCTGCTGGTTCTCACACTGGGGTTACCTATTACTCATGTGGTCAGCCTGGTCACTACTCAAGGGAGTGTTCTCAAAGGGCTGCCGGACGTAATGATCAGCAAGCAAAGAAGAATGACAAATCCCAAGGTGATGGACGTGGTCGTCTGACCCATGTCACTGTTGAGGAAGCTCAGGAAGATCCACGTGTCATTCTGGGTATGCTCCGTGTCAATTAAATTATCGCAACAGTCTTGTTTGATTCTTGAGCATCGCATACATTCATGTAAAACTTGTTCGCTCAAGAGCATGGGATAAATTTCGAACCCTTGTCCACCCCTTTGACCATCCATTCCTCGGGTTCTAGCTGGTTCACCACTATGGTTAGTCATGGGAATGAGATTGACATAGCCTACCAAAAGTTCCCCACTTCTTTCATTGCACGCAAGTCATGTGACATTGATGTCATTCTGGGCATGGGTTGGTTAACCAAGTATCAAGCCGTCATTGACTGTGCACTCAGAACAGTTTCTGTAACCTCTCCTGCTAGCATAACTGTCAAGTATTGGACTGATGGTTCAAAGTCTCCGTCATCAGTTCTTAAACCTTTCTCGGAGTTGTATGCCATGGATTTCTACCCACTCTTGAGTTCCAAGATGTCCTTGTAGTCTGTGATTTTCCAGATGTCTTTCCTGAAGAGTTGCCTGGCATGCCACCTGATCGATGTGTGGAGTTTGTCATAGAGCTAGTTCCTGGAACTGCTCCTATCACTAAAATACCTTATCGCATGCCTCCTCATGAGTTGGTTGAGTTGAAGAAGCAACTTGAAGAGTTAGAGGGTCTAGGATACATCCAACCTAGTACATCCTCTTGGGGTTGCCCTACCATCTTTGTCAAGAAGCGGGATACAAATATTCCAAGATTGGTGGTTGATTACCGTCCACTCAACACGGTGACAATCAAGAATAAGTACCCACTTCCTCGGATAAATGACCTCTTTGATCAATTAAGTGGTGCCACTGTCTTCTCCAAAATGGACTTAAGATCAGGGTATCATCAAATCAAGATCATAAAGGAAGATATTCCAAAGACAGCATTCGCAACTTGTTATGGTCTTTACGAGTATACAGTGATGTCCTTCGGGTTAACCAATGCCCCTGGCACATTTATGAGGCTCATGAACTCCGTCTTCATGGAGTATCTCGACAAGTTCGTCCTGGTATACATTGATGATATTCTAATCTATTCCAAGACCGAAGAAGAGCATGTCGAACATCTACGTTTGGTGTTAACTAAACTTCGTGAACATCGCCTCTACGCCAAGTTTTCCAAATGTGAGTTATGGTTACAAGAGCTCGTCTTCCTTGGTCACGTTGTTTCTGCAAGTGGTGTTGCTGTCATACCGGATAAGGTTCAGACCATTCTGGAATGGAAGTCACCTACTTCAGTCAAGGAAGTCCGAAGTTTTCTCGGAATGGCAGGATATTACTATCGATTCATCGAGAACTTCTCCAAGATAGCCAAGCCTATGACTGATCTTAAGAAAGATAAGAAGTTTGAATGGTCAGAAAAGGCAGAAGAAAGTTTCCAAGCTTTAAAAACTAAGCTAACAACTGCTCCTGTGCTTGTCCTTCCGGATACAAGCAAAGACTTCGTCATCTATTGTGATGCTTCTCTTCAAGGGCTAGGCTGTGTGATGATGCAAGATGGTCATGTAGTGGCCTATGCTTCTCGGCAGTTGAAGCCACATGAGAACAATTATCCAACCCATGATATCGAGCTCGCTGTTGTCATTCATGCTCTTAAGCAATGGCGACAATACCTCATCGGTAACTGTTGTGAACTTTACTCGGATCATCAAAGCCTGAAGTACCTCTTCACCCAGCCAGATCTGAATCTCAGGCAAAGACGATGGTTGCAACTCATCAAAGATTATGATTTGGGTCTCAACTATCAACCCGGCAAAGCCAATGTTGTATCTGATGCGCTAAGTCAGAAGTCTTATTGCAACAATCTGATGATTTCACAAGCCCAACCTGTTCTCCACGAGGAAATCAAGCGTATTAACCTTGAAGTAGTTCCTTGTGGATTCCTTGCTAACCTTGAAATAAAATCTTCTCTAGAGGATCAAATAAAGGAAGCTCAAAAGCAAGATGATGAAGTTCCCAAGATCAAAGAACGTGTTACAAGCGGTGAAGCTAAATGTTTCTCCGTCAATGATCAAGGTATTCTATATTTTAGTAACCAGCTAGTGGTTCCAAATAGTCGGAAAATCAAAGATTTAATTCTTTTGGAAGCTCACGACTCCCCTCTGTCTATCCATCCTGGTGGTACCAAGATGCACCGAGATCTCCGCCAAAGATTCTGGTGGAGTGGAATGAAACCAGAAATCGCTCGCTTTGTTGTAGAGTGCGACGGTTGTCGTCGTGTGAAGGCTGAACACCAAAGGCCTGCTGGACTTCTGCAGCCACTAAAAATTCCTGAGTGGAAATGGGATGAAATTGGTATGGATTTTATCACTGGACTCCCAAGTACACAAGCAGGAAATGATGCCATATGGGTAATAGTTGATCGGTTATCTAAAGTTGCTCATTTCCTTCCGGTTCGAGAAACTATCCGTGCTAGTCAAATGGATGATCTCTACATCTCTCGGATCGTCGTTCTTCATGGTGTTCCCAAGAAGATCATCTCTGATCGTGGAAGTTTGTTTACTTCCAAATTCTGGCAAAGCTTGCAAGAAGC
The DNA here is from genome assembly GCA_023614405.1 of Avena insularis. Lineage (NCBI taxonomy): Eukaryota > Viridiplantae > Streptophyta > Magnoliopsida > Poales > Poaceae > Avena > Avena insularis. The sequence goes on along the minus strand of CM042687.1, from coordinate 48,454,584 downwards.
AATGGGAACTCATGTCTCCTTTAGCACAGCCTATCATCCTAAAACCGGTGGTCAAACTGAAAGAGTGAATCAAATTCTTGAAGACATGCTTAGAGCGTGTGTCATATCCTTTGGAAACAACTGGGAGAAATGTCTCCTTTTGCGGAATTCTCCTATAACAACAGTTTTCAATCCAGTTTGGGCATGGCACCTTTCCAATTTCTGTATGGGAGAACATGTCGAACACCGCTGAACTGGACAGAAACCGGCGAAAGACAATTCTTTGGTCCGGACATGATCGAAGAAGTATAAGATCAAGTTCGCATAATTCGAGAGCGTCTGAAGGCCGCTCAATCTCGTCAGAAGACTAACTACGATCGTCATCATCTTGATGTTCATTATGAAGTTGGTGATCAAGTTTACCTCTGGGTCACTCCTCTGAAGGGTGTCCATCGATTCGGTATCAAGGGAAAATTGGCTCCTCGCTACGTTGGTCCCTTTCGCATTCTCTCCATGCGGGGTGAACTTGCCTACCAATTGGATCTACCTTCAACTTTCTAGAGGTTCATGATGTTTTTCATGTGTCTCAACTCAAGCGCTGCTTCAAAGATCCCATTCGTGGTGTGGACCATGAAACTTTGGATCTCCAAGATGATCTAACCTACCGAGAATACCCTGTTCGTATTCTTGATGAAACCGAGCGCAAGACTCGTCGTCAAACCATCAAGTTCCTGAAAGTTCAATGGTCTCATCACTCCGAGTCAGAAGCAACCTAGGAACGCGAAGATCGTCTTCGATCTGAGTACCCTGCCTTCTTTTCTAAAACCTAGGAATCTCGGGTCGAGATTATTGTAAGTGGGGTAGAGCTGTAACATACCACCCTTCTGTGTAATATAAATAAGCTGTGTTTGAGCATTTCATGCATGCATTACACTTGCACTTATATTTAACCAAAGAAGAACAAACAACAAAACCTTAATAGTTTTTCCTCTCTCTTTGAATCAATTCAAATGGTTCCCTTATTTTGAAAATTCTCAAAATGCATGGAGCTCAAATAGATATAAGTGCCCCTTAGTGTTCTCTGATAATTATACAAAGTTCTGTGATTTGAAATTATTCAAAAACAAATTTGAATTCAAAGTATAAAAAGAAATCAGAAAACAGAATTAGAAAAGGTTTTCCTAGAAAAAAAACTAACCTAACCCTCCCGAGCCCATCTCCTCTCTCTCCTCCTCCTCTCGCTGCCAAGAAGCAAGAGCTCACCCAACAATGGCCGATCCCGGTCCAAGCCTGCCAACGCATCTCTCCCGTCCTGCATCAGCCGACGACGAAAGCAGTCATTGTCGCGCCTACCGTCGTCGTTGGAGTGCGCCAGGATTCGTCTATAAACCGCCACCATAGCCGCCGACGAACCCTAGCCCGCCATTTTCCCCTCTCCCTAGCTCTCCAGCGCCATGGCTGAACCCTAGCTCGCCAGGTCCTCCTCGTCCCCGCCGTCTCCGAGCACCCCTCGCGCAGCCGACATGACCAGAAGTATCCCCTCGCCGTCCTCGTCCTTCTCCCTGAAGCACGCGAGCCGGGACGCCCTCTTCTCCCCGGAATCAAGCTCGAAGTACCAACGGCTGCCGCCGTTGTCGCCTTCGATCCGCCGTCCGGCCTCCCCAAGCTTCGTCACCACCCTTGTCGTGCTCGTGGTGAGACCACGGTGCTCCAGCACCCCTCCGCTGTCCCTCTCCTCTCAGATCCCCTCCTCGATGAGCCCGACGCCGCTGCTTGTCATTGCGCCCTGCCTCCGGTGACCTGTAAGCGGCGCGCCAGCCTGCCCCACGACGCCCTCTCTAACGCGCCCACCACAAGGCCCAAGCGAGCACGGGATCGTTGGATCCTTGCTCGATCCGAGGGTGAGCTCCATTGCTGATGTCATGCTGACATCAGCATGAAGCAATAATCCTTTTCTTTTATTTTAATTGTCTTGTAATTATTTCTGTAAATAGAAAATCCCTGACAGGTGGGCCATACATGTAAGAGTTTTAATATTTTCTGTAAATATTTTCTAAAAAGATTAAAAGTCTGACATGTGGGCCCAAGTTTGGAAATTAATTTAAATATTCCAAAAATGTTTAAATGAATTAAAATTTGGGAAATTCATAACTAATTCATTTTAAATCAGAAAAATAAAAATAATATACCAAAATGTTTAGAAAAATGAAACCTATCCAACTAATCTATAATCATACATTGTTAATCAACTTTGATACCAAGTTTAATTAGAAGAACCAATTGAACCCCATAGGTGTTTCCGATGTTCCCCCTGTTTTAGGGTTTGGACTTCTGGAACCCCCTTTAAAGTGACCAAGCATGCTTTAGGGTTCAATTCAACATTGTTTAACTTGTCATATCATGCATATTGTATGAGCATTGCACATGTCATGTGTTGAGTGTTGCTTTCTCTTTTCCAGTGATTAGTTCTCGCGAATAGGAACCGAACCCGAAGCTGAAGTCAATGTCACCGAAGAGCAGTACCAGTCCAACAACGGACCAGGCAAGTGAAGCCCCACTCATACATATGAATCCTATGTTCACAAAGTATTTAACTCTCGACATATGCATTCGGTTCAACAGTCTTTTATCAGTAGATAGAGTAATCCTATCTGATGCATGCTATCCTTTGTGAACTATATTACTTGATCCACCGCTCCTAGCATAACTAGGGTTTGGCTTATAAGCGTCGCTAGTGCCACAGTGCAGTCAAGCTTAGCCATGCATAGTGGTCTGATGCTAATCACTCAGGTGATGCACCGGAGATGCGAATGAATCTAGTATGGAAGGATGCGGTGATGTGATCAGAAGTGGATAATAAACATGCTAAGGCTTGTATGGGAGGCCACGTGGGTTGTGGTTTTTGTAGTCCTATACTTGTCACCCCTAGGACCCGATGTTCTTGCCTCTTGAACCAAGACGAGCGTACAACCACGCGGGGGCCTAGAAACCCCCTCGACTAACTAACTTGCCTAGTAGATTCCATGAGTCACATAGTTTGAGCTTTCCATTCGACATACGCATATTGGTTGTTCTTGAATGGAGGTGAAGGAGGTGCATTCATACAGGTAGGTATGCGTGGCAGGGAATGGGAGATGCCCGGCATCCGTAATCTCAAACCCTGTTCACATCGCTAGGGACCGACTTCGGGACTCGACCCGTTACGGCGGCATCTCCTTAGTGCGTGACTCATGGTCTCGGCGAAAGCAGGGTAAAGGTCGTGGTCAACCACTCTCTGCCGGCCTTCCAAGAAAGAGGGCTAATAATTTGGCATTAAGAATCGGTTGGTACGTGTGGGTAACGTTGTGCACCCATGCAGGGTTATTAATCTTTTCGAAAAGCCGTGTCCACGGTTATGGACGACTTGGGAACGGACGTGAAGATCATAGAGAACTATAACCGAATGTTAAAACTTGTCAACTAAAGTAAGATCCGGAATACTTCCTCGGGGTTGTTAAGGGGGTAGTCTGGGAGAAGTGGTTCAGTTAATGATGGTTCTTGGTGGATATGAAAGACGACTTTAAGAGCTATAGTTGAAGTCTTCTTATCTCCTTTTGAAAATGATCTGACTAGACGAGATTCTCCTCCCTCCTGTTTTAAAAACAAAAGATGGCTTTATGCAAAATAACTCCACTAGCCATAAGTCTTGTGGAGTACACCCTGTACTCAGCCTTGCTTCGTTGATGTTTTCTACAGATGATGCTACCCCAACTGATGGTGGTTTCTACGTCGAATTCGATGAGTAGTCGGGGTTCCCGGGCAGCAGCCTAGGATCTATGGAAGGGTCGCTACTTTTGTTATGGCCTCTTAGGCCCTTTGCTAAGTTTGATGTTTAGAACAACTTGTTTGCTTACGTTGTTTGAAGTAATGATGGGTCTATGACCCTTGGCCTGTATGACTGGTTTGTAACTCTCTTAAGAGTTTACTTTATTAATGTATGGTTTGTATGTTCTGTAATGTTACCGATCTTTCCCTGCGCGTTTCAGAATTTAGGTTAGGCTTATATCAGATGAGGATCTGGTATTTGTCTAGCCCTGATCTTGGGTCGTGACACATACTCCTGCCCGCCATACCTTCGCGGTCGCCTGCCGCCCCGGGTGAGTTGTTCTATGGTTCCCTTGCGTTTTTTTCATTGTTGTTAGCTTTCCTTGGGTGCCTTACGCTTCCCTTTTTGAGTAGTTGTTCACGACGCAGCTAGCCGAAGATGGAATGGGTGACTTCCCGCTCCCCTCCTTCTTGGTGGACAGGAAGCCGAAGAAGTACCCCTGCATGAGTTCAAGGGTTTCATTCGAGCGTAACGGCCCTCGGATCCTAATGGTAAGCTGCCGGTTGCGGTTCATTTCTTCATCCTGGCCCGTGGAGTTGTGGCTAAGACTTTGTTTTTGTTGCAGTCGATGCCACCGACGATGAGGCCGACCGAGAGAAGGCCGCGGCGATAGCCCGGGGGAAGAGGGCGGCGCCCATTGCCGCGTCGGCTCACGTTGAGCAAAAAAGGACGTGCCGGGGGCGCCAGGTTGTCATCGCGCCATCCGTCCTTGGGTCAGCATCTTTCCTTGTCCTATCTTATTCGTTTGTATTGTGGTTCTGCTGTGGTTTTTTCACACTTTTGTTCCATGCAGCGAGGCGATGACGCTTGGTGACACTGGTGCCGCTGTCGTTGCTCCTCCCCCACCTCCGGCGGTTGAGGAGGTGGCGAGGTCACCGGCTGCACCCACGTCGGTTGCGCCTGCCATGCCATCTCCGCCTAGGGCTCCTCAGGGTTCCCCAACCACGGGGCTGCTGCACCAGGCGCCCGCGTCTTCGTGGTTGGGGCAGCTGTTCGCGGCTGCGCAGGACCCCGAGACCCCCCTCCTTCGTCTTGGGGCTGGTGTGAACCCGACCTGGAGCGATTCTCCAGCCAGTTCCACCAGGCCCGTCATCACGGAGGTGATGGAGGAGGCTATGGCTGTGTAGACAGCTGCAGCGGGCGGCAGCCAGCCAGGCGCTCCCGAGCCGGCTAGGAGGGAGTTGGTGGTGGGCGCATCTTCGGGGGCGGCTGCTGATGATGATGAGGTCGTCGTTACCGGCTCGAGGCCAGCTCCAGCTATGTTGACGCTGGGTGCGATCCTCGCCCAGCTCTCGGGCGCGGCGCCCGTCGCACTCAGCCAGGTTCGCCACCTAGTTGAGGGAATGGATAAGGGCCTTGGCGAGGCCAAAAATTTGTCTATTTTGATGGAGGTAGGTGTCTCTCCCCATCATCTTTTTCCGTGCTTTGTTTTTCCAGCCGGTTTGCCGCTTTGTTTCTTACTCGTTTCTCTTTGCAGAGAGCATTTTTGGAGTCGGTGAAGAATACCCAGGATCTAGGCTGTAAGATTGCTTCTTCCGACCTGTCTTGGCGATTGGCTCCCTTTTCCCGCTTTTTGTTGACCATTGGGTATCCTCCTACAGCCATGATCCTGGACAAGGAGAAGGAGATGGAGCGCCTCAAGGCTGAGGTTGCCCGGTTGGAGGAGTTGAACAGGACGCGGCAAGCGCAGTTTGACCAGCTGGCCGCGGCCAAGCATCAGCTTGAGGTTAGCGTGGAGAGGGGCAAGAAGGCAGCTGACATCCGGGCGGAGGCGCTGAAGAATGTTGAAATGATCTCCGCCCAAAGGGAGGAGACGATCAAGACTCTCCGCTCCCGGGAAGAGGAGCTGACCTAGCACCTCAGAGCATCTCGGAGATGGTTGTCAGTAAGTTTTTCCGCTCCTTGCTTCCTTTGTACTATGGCTAGCTGAATCGAGTCTTGCCGCTTACTCCTGTCTTTGGTTGCAGCTCATTACCCTGAGTCGACCGAGATGGCTCTGGAGAAGCTGCCGGTGAGGGAGGTTGGTCGCGACCTGACCGCCTTGGATCTAGTTAAGGTGCTGGCGGAGGAGAGCAATGGTCGCGACCATTACATCTGGCCGGAGGCGGTGATCTGCATGGCATCGCCAGCTTAGCTGTTGCCTTGTCTTGCGGCATCGACGTGCTGGAGATCCACAAGGAATGGGCGGATCGCGGCGGCATGGAGATGGATTTGGACCTGGTGAAGCCCTGGTATCCAGGGGCTGATCTAGGCATGCTTACTAGCGGTTTCTGTCTTGGGACCAGCTACGAGGGCCTCCACGACAGCATTCCGGCGATCCGGTCCTGTGGGGTGAAGATTGGCACCTACGTGGACCTGGAGCGTGACTTCCGCGACCCCTCTAAGCCATTGCCGTTCCACTGGGTCCCAGCTCCCTGGAATTCCAACGATGTTGCCTCCACCAGCCAAGCTCATGTGGCCGACACTGGCGCCCCTCCTGCCGGTCCGCCTCCTGCTCCTGCTGCTAATGCTCCCTCTGCCGCCCCGGCTTCAGAATCTTGATCCCTGGTATTCCAGGTGTATTTGTAAAACTTTCCCTTTGTTGGCACCGCGTATTGATGAATCTGTGGCCACAAACTTTGAATTTTGCATTGAACCTTCGTGTTCCGCTTAATGGATTGACGACCCTTCTATTCTTGAGCTCATTCTGTCTTTTTGTTTGTCATTGGCTTTTTTTGTCTTTCTGTCTTCATCGGTTGTGGTCTTTGGAATTTTAGCCGGCTATGGTAGTCAGCTGGGTCGAAGCTCTTTGCCACCTTGACTTAGGTTGATGGGTGCACGGGAGCGCACCCACTGGGTGTAGTCCCCGAGGTTCGGGCCGGCTGGGGTAGCCAGCCGGGTCGAAGCTCTTTGCCACCTTGGCTTAGGTTGATGGGTGCGAGGGAGCGCACCCACTCGGTGTAGTCCTCGAGGTTCAGGCCAGTTGTGGTAGCCAGCCGGGTCAAAGCTCTTTGCCACCTTGACTTAGGTTGATGTGTGCGCGGGAGCGTGCCCACTGGGTGTAGTCCCCGAGGTTCGGGCCGGCTGAGGTATCCAGCCAGTTCGAAGCTCTTTTCCACCTTGACTTAGGTTTATGGGTGCGCGGGAGCGCGCCCACTGGGTGTAGTCCTCGAGGTTCGGGCCGGCTAGGGTAGCTAGCCGGGTTGAAGCTCTTTGCCACCGTATTTCCTATCAAGTGTGGATCATGTCGCGCGAGACATAGCGTTGCTTTGGGTTAGTTTCATTATACGCACGCCCATTTATAGTTATGCATGAACAAAAACAAGGAAAGGTGCCCTTTCGAGCTAGGCCATTAACAGCTCCCCTTTTCTCAGCGAGCATTGGCCTTTCGAGCGTTGTCCTTGCCGGATGCCAGCCGGGTTGCGGTCTGCAGCCGGAACTGAAGGAACGGCTTAGCTAGCGTGCCTCGCGATACTTCGGTTCATTGTTGTTAGCCTAACTCTTGTAGGCGCAACCGGTTCGCCCAGGCGCCCTTGTTTTCTGTGTTGGCATTTTCTTGCAGTATGTGCTTCGAGCTTTTGCTCTTGCCGGGTCGACATCCGGCTTGCGGTCTGAAGCCGGAACCGAAGAGTTTGCTCTAGGTACCTCATGCAATATTATGCCGCCTGTAGAAATCACGGGTGTCCGGGCCAGCCGGTATGGAGAAGAATGTGGTGCACGAAACTGGACAAACTCCTTGGTACTGTGCCAAGGCTTCCAAGCTTGTTCATTTATTACATGAAAGGGAAGATACATACACTTCTGGTTCAAGTGTAAAATGGACGGAGTAGGCTCGCGTTCCATGGGTGTTCCATCTCCTCGTCCAAACAATCTGCCTTGTTCTTTGCCGACTGCTGGGCATCGATCAGATAGTATGAATTGTTGTGCAGCGCCCGGATGACGATGAATGGGCCTTCCCATGGTGGGGACAGCTTGTGCATTCCTTTGGTGTTCTGGACCAGGCGCAGCACCAGATCTCCTTCGTGAAAGGAAGTAGGCCGGATCCGGCTGGCGTGGTAGCGGCGCAGGTCCTGCTAATAGATTGCTGAGCTGGACAGAGCCAGCTCTCGCGCTTCCTCGAGTAGGTCCACGCTGTCCTCTCTTGCTTCCTTGGCTTCTTGCTCCGTGTTGAGCTGTCTGTGGGGCGCGTCGAACTAGATGTCTGTTGGGAGAACTACTTCTGCCCCATAGACAAGGAAGAACGGTGTGAAGCCGGTTGAACGGTTCGGGGTAGTGCGCAGGCTCCATAGCACAGCTGGCAACTCCTAGATCCAGCATCCAGGTGACCTGATGAGTGATTCAATCAGCCTTGGCTTGATTCTGGCTAGAACCAGGTTGTTAGCATGCTCGCACTGCTCGTTCGACTGTGGGTGCGTGACCTATGCCAGGTCCAGGTGGTTGCCCTTCTCTCCGCAGAAACGGGTGAAAACCCCCTTCACGAAATTGGTTCCATTGTCCGTGATGATGTTGTGTGGTTAGCCGAATCGGATGATGATGTCCGTGAAGAACTTGATCACCGTTGCTCCGTCCAGCATATTGATGGGCTTTGCCTCGATCCACTTGGTGAACTTGTCTACGGCTATGAGCAGGTGCGTCATACCGGGTCGGGCTATTTTGAATGGCCCAGCCATGTCTAGCGCCCAGACTGCAAATGGCCAGGTGATTGGTATCGTCTTTAGTGTTGCGGACGGCATGTGCTTCAGCTGGCTAAATCACTGATAACCGTTGCATGCTTTTACCAACTCTTGAGCGTCCTTTAGCGCTGTTGGCCAATAGAAACCATGGCGAAGATCTTTGGCTGCTATTGCCCTTGATGAAGCATGATGGCCACACTCGCCTTGGTGTATATCCGCTAGGAGCTTGGTTCCCTCCTCTTGGCTTACGCATCGCTGATGGATTCCCCCCGACGATGCGCTTGTATAGCTCGTTGTTGATGATGGTGTATGTGCTTGATCTTCGTCGCACTTGTCGTGTTGCCACTTCCTCCGTCGAGAGCTCGTCCCTGCCCAGGAAGTTCATTAATGGTTTCGCCCAGTCGAGTGTTTCTCGAATGGTGTACACCGTTTGCATGATGAGCTTGATATCCTCGTGGATGGCTGGATCTGGGACGTCGGGAGGTTTGTCGGGTGGGAGCTTGCTGGTGTCGATCGCAGGCTGCCGCGGAGAAGTCCCTGGGTGTGACGCGGCAGTCTTCGGGTGTGACGCGGCAGTCTTTGGGTGTGGCGCGGCAGTCCCTGTGTGCGGCGGGGCAGTCCCCGGGTGCGGCAAGGCAGTCCCTGGGTGCGGCATGGCACCGGTTGTTCCTGGATCTACACTGAGTACGATGGAGTCGGATTCTGGTGACGGGGTGATGGAGGGCTTGCGCAGGTGCTCGAGGGAAAGTCCAGGCGGTATGGCCTGTCTTATCGAGCCGACCCTGGCCAAAGCATCAGCAGCTTTGTTGTTGGCCCTAGGTACGTGATGGAAGTCGCATCCTTCGAAGCAAGCACACAACTATTGGACAAAGAAATGGTAGAGGGCCATGTTCGCATCCCTTGTGTCCCACTTCCCGGAAACCTGCTGCACCACCAGGTCCAAATCTCCAAAGCATAGTACCCTCTGAATGCCTATCTGCTTGGCCATCTTGAGCCCGTGGATGAGCGCTTCATATTCAGCGAAATTTTTGGATGCTTTGAAGTGGATCTGGAGGACGTACTCCAGGTGATCGCATTTTGGTGAAGTTATCACGATTTCGGCTCCGAGTCCTCCTCGCATCTTGGAGCCGTCTAAGTGTAGCTTCTAGTGTGTTGAGTCAGGGACCGGTGGCATGTACTGCGTCTCTGCCCAATCGACGATGAACTCGGCCAGGGCTTGGGATTGATTGCTTTCCTTGGCTCATACTGGATGTTGTGTGCAGCGAGCTCTATGGCCCATTTTGCCATGCGCCCGGTGGCGTCCTTGTTGCCGATAATCTCCACGAGAGGGGCCAACGCCACCACCCGGATGGAGTGTTCTTGGAAGTAGTGCTTGAGCTTCTTGGCTACCATGTACACGCCATACACCAGCTTCTGGTAGTGGGGGTAGTTCTGTTTGGAGAGCGACAGTACTTTGCTTAAATAATACACGGGACACTGGACTGGCTGGGCCTTCCCCTCTTATGTCCTTTCCACTACCAGCACCATGCTAACCACTCTGTTTGTGGCAGCGATGTACATCAGCATTGGCTCTTTTGCGGCTGGCACCGCCAAAATAGGCGGTGAGGTGAGCATGCGCTTGAGGTCCGGAAAGCCTCGTCTGCTTGAGATGTCCAGACGAACTTGTTCATCTTCTTCATGAGCTGGTATAGGGGAGGGCCTTCTCACCCCGCTGGCTGACGAACCGGCTGAGGGAAGCCAGGCACCCGGTGAACTTCTATACATCGCGTAGGCTTTGTGGAAGCTCCATGCGCTTGATGGCTCCGATCTTCTCCGGGTTTGCCTCGATTCCTCGCTCGGAGAGGAGAAAACCGAGGAACTTGTCGGCTGGGACGCTGAAGACGCACTTCTCCAGGTTCAGTTTGATCTGGAAGCGGAGGAGATTGTCGAATGTTTCCTTCAAATCCTCGATCAGTGTGTGCTGCTCCTTCGTCTTGATGATGACGTCGTTGACGTAGGAGTGCACATTTTTACCAATCTGCGTCTGTAGGCATTTCTGCATGCAGCGCTGGTAAGTTGCTCCTGCTTTTTTAGACCAAAGGGCATGGTGGTGTAGCAGTAAGCCCATATGGGGTTATGAATGATGTCTTTATTTGATCGGTTACATTGAGCTTAATCCGGTGATAACCCGAGTAAGCGTCTAGGAAAGACAACAAATCACATCTGGCGGTGGAGTCAATGACTTGATCGATCCGCGGCAGAGCAAAGGGATCCTTGGGGCATGCCTTGTTGAGGCTGGTGTAGTCAACACACATGCGCCATGTCTTGTTCTTCTTCAGTACTAGCACCGGGTTGGCTAGCCATTCTGGGTGGAAAACTTCCATGATGAATTCGGCTGCGAGCAGCCGTGTGATCTCCTCCCTGATGGTCCTTCTTTTTTCTTCTGCGAAGTGGCGCAAGGATTGTTTGACCGGCTTCGCATCCAGTCAAACGTGAAGAGAGTGCTCGGCGAGTTCCCTCGGGACACCTGGCATGTCTTTGGGGCACCATGCGAAAATGTCCCGATTCTCACGGAGGAAGTCGGCGAGCGCGCTTTCCTATTTGTTGTCCAGGCCATCTCCGACCAGGACGAACTTGCTTGGGTCCTCCTGGTTTAGCAGGATATTCCTTGTGCCTTGTGAGGGCTTGAACTGTGATTCTCTAGCCGGCATATCCTTCTGCAGAGCCGCCACGTTCTGCATTATGACGCACTTCTCCTCAGTGATGATCATTGCTTCGGCTAGCTTGGAGCCATCTGTGGCGCACTCAATCGAACGCTTGTAGCAGCCGTCAACGGTGATCACTCCCTTTGGGTCTGGCAGCTTCATTTTGAGGTATGCGTAGTGCGGCACTCCCATGAACTTGGTGAGGGCTGCGCACCCTAGTATGGCATGGTAGGTGCTGGAGAGGTTCACAACCTCGAACCAGATCGGCTCGCGACAAAAGTTGTTCTTGTTGCCGAAGATGATGTCCAGCCGGATCTTGCTGATTGGCGAGTGCGACGGGCCTGGCACTGCCCCGTGGAACGAAGTGCTTGAGGGCTGCAGCTGGGACTCGCTGATACCGAGCCGCTCGAGGCTGCTGCGGTACAGGAGGTTGATGCTACTGCCTCCGTCAATGAGTACGCGGGAGAAACGACACGAGTGTTTCTTGGAGACGATGATGGGGTCAAGGACGAACGCGTAGCTGCCAGGGCTTGGTAGCACGGCCGGCTTGTCTTCCTTGCTCCAGGTAATTGCCTGGCCCGACCAATGTAGGTATTGGGGAAATTGGGGTGATGGCGTTCACCTCCGCCTCACGCCTTCTCTTGGCGTGCTTTGTCTCCGGCTCCACAAGGAAGATGTGGTAGTTGCCCACTTGTCATGGGTAACCATCCTCGTCGTCCTTGCGGTGGTTGTGCTGCTCCCTGTTGTCTAGTGGGCCTCCGGCTGGTGGTGGAGGTGGTGGTGGGAGCCCACCGGCTTCAGCCATCTTCTTCGTCCAGCTGCACTGGCGCGTTGTGTGGTTCGCAGGCTTGCTGCCACCACTATGGAACTTGCACGGCCCATCGAGCATGGACACCATGGTGTACTTGGGACCTGCCATCCCGGTCTTCGCCTCTCGCTGCCGCAGCGCCAGTCCTCATGAACAACAGCTACTTCATTGGTGCCGTACTGGCTGTCCAGTTGGTCGTCTTTCCTCTTGCCATGGCGATTGTCGTGGTCGGGCCGCCTGGGGTGATGGTCGCCCGGCTGGAGGCGCTCCGCATGTTCATCTATGAAGATTTGGCCTTGGTCGTCCACCACGATGGGTTTCTTCATAGCCACGTCGGCGGTGGTGTACTTGTCCGCGATGGCCATGACATGGGCCATGGTTTGCAGGTCTACCCAGCTGAGCTTATGCTTCAACATGGGGCCGTCTCGGCAACCTTTGGTGAAGAAGTCTATTGCCTGGTGCTCGCGCACCCCTTCACACGAGTTGTGCATGCTGGTCCACGGGTGAGGTAAGCGCGGTTGGACTCATCCTTGCCTTGCACGCAGAGAGAAAATTCACGAGGCTGACCCGGCCGCTTGTATCTTCCGGTTAAGTTGCGAATGGACGCTTCTTCGAAGTCCAGCTAGGGGTTTATGCTATTATCGGGGAGGCTGTTGAGCCATGTTCTTGCCGAATCGACGAGCATGAGAGGGACGTAGCAGACGGCCAGGCGGAGATTTCCGTTGGGGATTCCCACTGCGGTAGTGTAATCAACTAACCAATCCTCAGGCTTGACCGTGCCGTTATATTTTGGCGTGTCCCTTGGAAGCGAAAAACCCTTTGGAAACGGCTCGTTCTGAATGCGTGGACCGGAACACTTCGGCCCAGCCGGACTTTCCTCGTCCAGCGTGCGCGACTGCACCAGGAGGTCGATATGCTCGCGCGCATCTGTCGGCTCTCGATGGCCGAGTCGGCCCTTCAGACGCAACGCGGGCGGGTCCTCGTTTGCATCTACTCCTTCATCCGGGGCGCGCGTCTTCTTCCCTTGGGAAGCTCCTGCTGTCGGCGCATGGCTCACGCTAGAGGCAGCGGCGTCTCGGTTGTGGCGGCCACGATTGCCAGACTTGCCACATGGACGACTATTTTGCCCAAGTCCTCTTGGTGAGGACGCCTGCTGATGCTTGCTTCCCCCGTGAGCCGTCTGGTCCGCACCTTTGCGAACGACTATGTCTTGGGAGTTACCCATCTGGCTAGGGGTACCTTCGGCCTGCTACTTGTTAGCAGTGGTGACGAGGAGCTGTACGCGCTCCGGTTGGCGATGAAGCTCTTCGCCCTCGAGGTGTTTCAGTTCCGCGGACGCTCTCATGTTCTTGGCGGGGGTACTGTAGACGGGCTATGCCATGCCTACATGTGAATCGGTGGCATGGTCCAGTTCCGACGCTAGGTCACACCGCCGGTGCTAGATATTCCTGGCGAAGCCATGGGCAGCGTTCTATTCATGCACGGTGGCGTTTAGTTGGCGCTGGTTAGCTGCGACCTTGGTGGCTTCCTCCAGGAGCTTCTGGCGCGTAGCTTCGAGCACGGCCATAGCAGTTGCCGGGTCCGCCTCGATGATGACCGGAGCGCGTAAGTGCTGGATGGAGGCGGTGAGCAGATCTTGCTCTTGCTCGGGCGCGGAGCTCTCTCCTCCCGCTCGGCGCTCTTGAGGTGGGCGGGTGGTTTTCGCGGGCGTTTACCACCATGACTTTGATGCAACCACTCGCCGCGGCTGGGCCGTTGGCGAGGCGGCTGAGAGGCACGTCGAGGATGGAGGTGACCACACTAGGGAAGACCTCGGCGACGGTGGCAACATAGACACGGATGTCCCCGAAGTGCATGATGGAGCCGTTGGCGGGGAAGGTGTTCCTGGCGAAGCACGCGGCATTATCGACGACACAGTCGAAAGCGCCAAACGTGAGAACAAGGCCGGAGGCCACGCGTTCACCGGCGACGAGCGGAAGTCCCGTGCAGAAGATGATCCTAGCCGAAGCGATGTGCCCCACCGTGGGCGCCAACTGTCGTGGTGTGGAACACGGCAGTGCCATCGGGGATGGTTAAAGAGGGACACTCGGATGCAATCGGTGGCTCATGCAACGGGTTGGGCACGGTAAACTGCAAACCCAGCAATGTACCCAGGTTCAGGGCCCTCTCGACGAGGTAACACCCTACTTCTGCAAGATGAACTATATGAGGGGGCGAATGCCCAATACAGGTGCTCCTGGAGTTTTTTCCTTAGCTACTATCGAGATCTAGAGGAAGATGAAAGCTAGAGGCTAACACTTATATCCTTTTACCATTGCTTACCTAGAACCGTAGCACTGCCCTCCCTTATATACTGGTCTAGGGGCAGATTACATTTTGGGCTCTAGGGTTTACTGTTTGGACATGGGTTTATAGGGCAGGGCCGGCTGCAAGGCCCATCCGGTGGGCCAGGACCCAATCCGCCCTTCTTTTAGCGTCACCCTCTTCTTTAGAGGTCACCCGGTCTTCCTTTGGGGCATCACTCTTGCTTTAACAGTCACCCGAACTTCTTTTGCCAGTCAGCCGAACACTTTGCTCTATATTCGATGGCTAGCGTTGGTCGTAACGGCACGCCAGCCTGCCCGATGACGAAGGGGGGCCAAAGGCGTACCCCGCAAGGAGCGTCAGCCCTTTCGTGCTCTCTATTGAATCCGAGGTGAGCGAGGTGGAGGCGGCCACCTGGCCGGTTCTTCTGGCTACCAGCTAGACGGGCCAGCTGGGAAAGTTTTAAGCCTATCCAGGCGGTATTAGCCAACCGGCTGGAGTTGTCCTTCTTGAGAGCCAGGCGGCCTATTCCTTCTGGAGCCGTCCCCCTTGTGTCTGGCTTTCCACACCCAGGGGTTATCCCCCCGACAAAAAGCTCACATATCACAAAATGATATTAAGAGAATTGAATTTCTTTAATGTTGGTATTTGGGGGGATAGTCCAATGTATTAGGACCATAATCCCCCTATCTCCATGCCTACACCTAAACCAAATAAGAATCAATACATAGGTGAGTATGCAAGGTGATCAAGTCAAGCTCCTTGAATCTATGATATTTAGTTCATTCCTCAAATAACAAAACCTTGCTTCATCAAGTGGCTTCGTGAAGATGTCGGCAAGTTGGTCTTTGGTTGACACATAAGATAGCTCAATATCACCTCGAGCAACATGATCTCTAATGAAGTGATGACGAATCGCAATATGCTTTGTCCTTGTGTGATCCATCGGGATGTAGGCAATCTTGATAGCACTTTCATTGTCACATAGAAGAGACACTTTGTCACAATGGACACCGTATTCCTTTAAAGTTTGCCTCATCCATAGCAATTGAGTATGAGCACTAGCATCTGCCACATACTCGGCTTTGGCGGTGGAGAGAGATATACAATTTTGTTTCTTAGAAGACCAACACACCAAGGACCTACCAAGAAATTGGTAAGCCCCGGAGGTTGATTTTATATCTTCCTTATCACCAGCCCAATCGAAGTCCGTGTATCCACAAAGAGTGATGTTGAGCCACGAGGATACCAAATACCATAGTTTGGGGTATGAACCAAATATCGAAAGATTCTCTTGACTGCCATCAAATGGATTTCTTTAGGAGACGCTTGATATCTTGCACACACTCCTATACTCAACACAATATCGGGTCTAGATGCACAAAGGTAAAGCAAATAACCAATCATAGACCGGTATACCTTTTGATCCACATCTTTACCATTTGGATTTAGTTCAAGATGAGTCTTTGTTGACATGGGAGTAGGAGCTCCATTTAAATCTTTCATGTTAAATCTTTTGAGCATATCTTGAGTATACTTGGCTTGGTTGAAGAATGCTCCTCCTCTTACTTTCTTGATCTTAAAACCAAGAAATACTCTTAACTCCCCCATCATAGACATCTGAAACCTATTAGTCATAAGCTTTGAGAATTCATCATTAAAAGCTTTGTTAGATGAGCCAAAGATAATATCATCAACATATATTTGGCATAAAAAAGCTCTGAAGCGTTCGAAGCATAGAAAACAAAAAATTTCCTACGATGGGAACAACTAAGTACCAAGATCTATCTACTAGATACAAGCAACGGGTGGATATAAATCCATAGAATACATACCATCAAAGACCAAATAGCGTTAACGAGGTTGTACTCGTGGATGATGTAGTCGAACGCTTGCCGATCTCAAGATCATGATGAAGTCCATCTAGTCCAGCCGGTCCAGCACCATCAAGTCCAGCCCCGCAAAGCAGTGGTGCATCCGTGATCCCACACACGTCTGGCTACCCCGACAACCTCCACTCCCTCGCTCCAGCGAAGCAGCGGAAGCAAAAAATCCTTCCAGAAAAAGCCACCGGGAACATGTATCTTGCTGATCCGAGACCATGGGGAAATTCTGAAGGGAGGAGAGAGATCCTTCGCGAGGAGGTGTGAGATCAGAGGAGGGAGTGGGGTGCCTTTTATAGGGAGAGGGGGCAGCCCCTCCCATGGCGTGGTAGCCATGGAGGTGCCCCCACCTCTTCCACATTCATGTGGGTGGAGCTCCCACTCACATAAATAGCCACCCACTCAAAATTCCACTCACCTCCATTAAATTTCCACCAAATTTAATGCAATCTCTCATTAAATAAAACTCTTTTATTTATTTATTCAGAATTTTTTAATTAAATGAATTAACAAACATTCACATAAAACCCCTTATAACATTTAAATTTCACATGTAGAACCAGTTTCAACAATTTCAACCGAAACAGTTCCGGTGTCTAGTGAAATAAATTCCTGCGCTTTCCTTTTTCTTTCTTTGGCATATCATTTGCTCCGAATGGTGTCGGTATCCCTTAAGTGTGTCACCCTATGGTTCACGAATAATGTAGACATAATTGAGACCCCTCTTCGATCAATAATCAGTAGCGGTACCTGGAGATCCGTACTGACTCCCACACATTCAACGATGACTTATGTGATCGTGTGAACTTTATATGCATGTAACTCAATCCTTTTGTCTCGCGATATATTACATGTCCGAGATTCGATCATCGGTATCTCCATTCCTAGTTTCATCTCATTACCAACATGTACTCTTTTCTCATTCCCGTGATGTAACATTCTAGTGGTCAAATCACTTGCTTGCAAGCTAACTAATGTGATATCACCAAGAGGGCCCAGAGTATATCTCTCCATCATCGGGATGGACAAATTCCACTATTGATCCATGAGTGTCAACATAACACCTTCGTAGTACTGAACCCATCTTTATAGTCATCCTGTTACTCTGTGACGCTTGATATTATCAAGATACTCTTCTAGTGTTAGTGATTGATATGATCCCATGGTCTAAGGATTAAGATTACTTTGTATGATGTTATAGCAATATAAACACAATGACCTTGATCATAATTCTATACTTTGGATGAATGTTCATCACATCATTCCAGCAATGATGCGACCTTGTTATTAACAACATCCAATGTCCATGATCAGGAAACCTTTGATCATCTTGTTAATCAACGAGCTAGTTTATAAGAGAGGCATAACTAGAAACTTTCTTTTTGTTTATTAAACACACATGTATTAACGTTTCCGTATTAATACAATTATAGCATGAAAAATAAAAATTTATCATAAATAAGGAATACAATAATAACCACTTTTATTATTGCCTCTCGAGCATATTCCCTTCAAGTTCCCCATTTACCTTGTCGGGGAATAACCCCCGGTAGGGTCATAAGGAGTAAAACATTGCCCATCTTGGCTTATGCCAAGTAAGGAATGAACCTGGCCGAGTAACAACGGTCGGGTAAGATGTTCATGTACGGCCGACATAGGAATTATGTCGGCCCATATAAGACAAGATTGTTAGCCTTCCAGGAAGCCAAGAGCCGAGTCTCACAAGGGAAGGCCGAGTCAGACAGAACGCGTGGCAACTTTCTCAGTGAGGTTCAGGAGGGACCATGGTAAACACGGTCAAAAGAGAAGGGCGACGCTGGGTGAGACGAAAGGATCCGGGTGACGCCTAAAGCAAGGGCTGACGTACAAAGTTACTGCGTGACACCAAAAGAACTGGAGGCTACATACGAGAAGACCGTTAGTTGTCTAGCTTTATGGACTGGGCCGAGGGGCTTAGGGCTATCCCATGACCCGGCCCATACATTGAGGACCAAGATCCAAACAGTAACCCTAGGGCCCAAAGCGGTGTAACCTAGCTAGCCTTTGCCTATATAAGGAGGGGGGCAGCTAGGGTTTGAAGAGGTTGGACCAAGTAGGAAACTAGTGCCCTGAGGATTTGTTCATACAGCTCAAGGAGCACTTGTAAACTTCTAGGATCAATAAAATTCCTAAGTGTGGAGAGTTCATCTTTTTCTACGTGCGTGGCTAGACCGTGCACTCCCTCCCTAGTTTCCACAAGCATCCATTCGGCCCCCAACTTAAGCCTACCCATGGCATCTGCCATGACACAACCACGACAGTTGGCGCCCACCGTGGGGCCTAAGCAGGTGCTTGATGGAGTTTTCATCCAGACGGGCAACATCATCGCCAAGACCGGTGAGCGTGTCTACTCCGGCCTCATCCAGAGGTTTTGAGCGCTCAACTTCATCAGCAACAACGTGGGATGCTTTGGGACCAAGTCGTTCCCTAGGGGCAGTTGCTTCATCAAGTTCGGTGAACACCAGGTCTATGTCCCAGTGCGCGTGGAGCGCGCGTACCCGGAGCGCGTCACCCTGGTGCCCGATCCACCTACGGTTCCTGTCGCAGGAAAACTTCACCAGCTCGTCTCCATTGAGGTAATGATGACAGCTCCTAACCCTGCAGCACCTCTAGTAGTCCCTATGGTGAATGAGGATGCTGAGGGAGGAAATCAATAGGAAATGCCAAGGGCGGCAAGAACCACAAAGGCACCACTAGAAAAGCCAGAGAACATAGCTAGGAGTAAGAGATTCAAAGAACTGCAAGAGGCGATAGACAAATTGGCAGAGCCAGTAGCGCAAGCAGCATATCCGGCACGCGTGCAGGCCGAGTTGGAGGAGGCTAGGATAAAAGTCCTAGAGAAGGCAAAGGAATTATCGCAGTTACAGCAAGATGTGGATATCACAATTCGAGAGCTCAAATCAGCAAACTGAGTCAAGGGCGCTAAGACCCGGCTTGATGCAACAAGGTTGAGAGGGAAAAACCTCAATGAAGAACTGGCGAACGCAATGTCAAAGATAACACCAGAAAACAGCAACGAAACAGCCATGCGGCTGACATACAATACTACATCAGCGAATCTGAGGGCGGCAGAGTCAGCAATGGCTGAGCTTCCTCATATGACGGGTGAAGCAAAGAGAAAGCAACAAGAAAGAGTCAATGAATTGGTGAGACCAGCAGGGATGCTGAATGAAGCATACTACAGGGCGAATCCGGGTATAGCTGGGAGGTCACAGCTGGTTCACTCGGCAACTCCAATCCCGGCAAGATCAGCAGGCCATACAGATTCCTCACCAGGTGTGGCACTGAGGCAGAGAAAAGAAAAGAGTGTGGATTCAGGAAGTAACAAGCAAATGGTTACCTATGACCCGGCAGTGGCTCAGGGAAACCTAGCACGTGCAAAGGGAACAAGAAGGAATATCATTCAGGGAAATGAGAACCAGTAAAATGCAGGCCGAGAAAGGCAAGCAGGACAAAGAAATGACAATGGAGGGCAAAATTTTGCACCTCAACCTAGGAGAGGAACTCACTCGGCGGGAGAAGGAAATCCAGCTCCGAATACTGCGCCAGCTCAACCCGAAAAGAGACAGCAAAGCACGGGAAAAGCAGTGGAGCAACCTATGGACCCAAACACAAACAGATATAATGATGGTTACTCGGAGATGGTAAATGATGGGTATGAATTACCGGATCATGCGTACCAAGCAATGGGATCCAGACTCGGAGGCAGAAGTCTTCAGCCGGATGATGCAAGGCTAAAGCTCGATCGAATAAAGATGGCAGAATTGATCGAGTCGCAAGGTCCACAGGCTACACCATGCTTTGGTCCAAGGATCATGAAGGAGCCGCCAGTGCCAAACTTTCAGCTGGCCAGAGGAACAAAGACCTACGATGGAAGCACGAAGCCAGAAGACTGGCTCATAGATTATGGAACAGCGGTAAAAATCAAGAAGGGGAATTTGAGGTGGGCAGTACGATATGTGCCGCAGATGCTAGAAGGACCAGCAAGGATGTGGCTGAATAACTTGCCACCCGGAAGCATCAACAGCTGGATTGATTTTAAGGATGCTTTTGTGAGCAATTTCACAAGCACATACAAAAGGCCGAATCGCCCGCAACAGCTTGCTATGTGCAAGCAAAGGCCGAATGAAACATACAGGGAATTCCTCACATGGTGGTGCACAATGCGCAACTCTTGTGAAGGGGTAATTGAGTCTTAGGACATCGCATGGTTTGCACAAGGATGTAGGCATGGAAACGTACTATGGCAAAGGTTACAGAGTGACATGCCGGCAATCTTGGAAGAAACAAAAAGAATCGCCGACTGATATGCGTTAGGAGATCCGACTCAGCCTCTGCTCATGTCGGCAGACGGGGTGACTGAGACTCAGATCTATGACGCTGTCGGGTCGCAAAGGCGCCAGGAAAGAGCCGAATATAGAAGAAAAAGAAGAGACGAGAGGCCAGACTACAGGTATGGTTCGACTCAAGTTGCGTCTATGAGTCAGGATCATCTAGATGCTGAAAGCAGCCAGCGTCAAAGGACAAATGGGCAGCAACAGTGGATACCAAAGAATGATGGCAAAAGGCCATATGAACAAAGAAAGCCATATTAGGACAGGCAGAAATATACTTATGAAATGATGTTGGACCAACCATGCAAGTTCCACACGCCAAGTCCAAGTAAGCCAGCAAATCACACAACAAGACAGTGCACGTGGTTTCAGAAAGGAGACAGAGTGGATTCGCCAACTAAGCAATTACCACCACCTCCCCCTCCATCGCTCACAGGAGGAAATGCTCAAGTTGTTGGAACTGAACATAGATATGATAACAGACAGCCAAGATATCATAACCAAGAAAGAAGGGAGGCTGTGCATCAGGCACATAACCCAAGAGGTGATGACGCGCATGTTGGCCATGGAACTAGAAATGAGTATAGAGAGCACCACCAGAGCTATGTCGTATTCATCACAGAGCCGAATGACAAAAAGAGTCAGCAGAGACGGATGATGGAAGTGAATGCCACAATGCCGGCAATTACAAAGTACATGCATTGGTCTGAACAGGAGATAACTTGGAGCATAAAGGATCACCCCAAGATCATGACAACCCCAGGAGGTTATGCTCTTGTCTTGGATCCAACTTTCATCGGCCTAGATATCAATGTGCAATTCTCCAAGGTACTGATTAATGATGGCAGTAGCATCAACATCATGTACAAGGACACCATGATCAAGTTAGGCATCACCATGAACATGTTGTAGCCGACTAAGACAACCTTCCATGGCATTGTGCCGGGATTGTCCTGTGAGCCAATTGGAAAAATCTGGGTTGACGTCTTATTTGGCAACAGAGAAAACTGTCGCACTGAAGCCATAGAGTTCGAGGTGGTTGACCTGTTCAGCTCATACCATGCCTTACTCGGCAGGCCGGCTATGGCAAATTTTATGGATACTCCTCACATTGCTTACTTGACGATGAAACTGCCAGGTCCATGCGGAGTCATCACACTAGAAGGATATTACAAGAGATCAATTGCTTGTGCTTCAGCCGGATCTTCGCTGGTCGAGTCACTGGTCATAGCACAGGAAAAGCATCAAATGATGGAAGTGGCAGCATTGGCCAAGGCAGCACAAATGTCCATGCCGGCACTCACTAACCCGCATGGCGGTGTATCTTTCCAAACTACCAAGGAAACAAAAAAGGTAAAGGTGGACAAGACCTTCCCAGAGCGCACAGTTACCATTGGTGTTGGGCTGACTGACAAATAGGAAAGCGAGCTCACCAGCTTCCTCCGTGAGAATCGGGATATCTTTTATGGTCCACACAAGATTTGCAAGGAGTTCCGAGGGAGCTGGCTGAGCACTCTCTTTATGTAAGGCCAGATGCCAAGCCAGTGAAGCAACCCCTCCACTGCTTCGCCGAAGATAGGGGGAAAGTGATAGCCGTCGAGATAGCCAGGCTCTTGGTTGCCGGGTTCATCATGGAAGTACTGCACCCGGATTGCTTGTCAAATCCAGTCTTGGTCGAGAAGAAAAAAGATGACCCGAACTTGGCAGTGGTGTGGCGCATGTGTATTGATTACACGACTCAATAAGGCGTGTCCAAAAGATCCATTTCCCCTACCACGGATCGATCAAGTCATAGACTCTACTGTCGGGTGTGAGTTGTTGTCATTTGTGGACGCGTATTCTGGTTTCCACCAGATACCACTGAATCCGAATGATCAAATAAAGACAGCTTTTATCACCCCGTATGGGGCTTATTGCTATCGTACTACCAAAAGTGTATGCAAAAATGCAGGTGCAACATACCAAAGGTGTATGCAAAAATGCTTACAAGATCAATTGGACAAAAATGTTCAAGTATACGTCGATGACGTGGTGATAAAAACAAAACAAAGTCACACTCTAATTGAGGACTTGCGTCAAACATTCGCAAATTTAAGAAGATTCCAGGTGAAACTTAACCCAGAAAATGCAAATTTGGTGTCCCGGCTAGAAAGTTACTCGGATTCCTTGTTTCCAGCCGAGGAATTGAGGCTAACCCGACAAAGATCAGAGCCATCGAAAGAATGGAATTGCCAAAAACCCTCAACGATGTCCAGAAGTTCACAGGATGCCTGGCCTCATTGATTAGATTTATCAGTTGGCTAGGCGAAAAAGCCTTACCACTATATCAACCAATCAAAAAATCAGACAAATTCACATGGACATAGCAAGCTGATAGTGCTTTCCATGAACTCAAAAAGATGTTGGCAACAGCACCAATAGTAGCGTCACCACTATCCAAGGAGCCAATGCTACTCTATGTCGCCACAACCAACAGAGTTGTAAGTGCAGTAATAGTGGTAGAACGGGAGGAAGAGGGCAAATCAGTCCAAAGGCCAGTTTACTATTTGAGCGAAGTGCTCTCTATATCAAAGCAAAATTACCCCCATTACCAAAAGATGACGTATGGGGTGTATATGGCAGCAAAGAAGCTGAAGCATTATTTCCAAGAACACTCAGTCCGGGTAATATGTGAGGCACCCATCTCGGATATATTGGGCAGCAAAGATGCCAGTGTCCGAGTGGAAAAATGGGCCATAGAGCTAGCACCATATACTCCACAATATGATAGGAGAGATGCCATTAAATCTCAAGCCGTAGCGGATTTCTTTGTGGATTGGATGGAAATGCAGTACGAGCCACCACTGCCAGATCCGAATTACTGGAAGATGCATTTTGACGGATCCAAGACGAAAATGGGTCTGGGCGTCGGGATAGTGCTCACATCACCAAAGAGGGATCAACTCAAATATGTGTTACAGATCCACTTTGCTGCATCCAATAATGTGGCCGAGTGTGAAGCACTTGTCCACGGCATTAAAGTGGCAAAAGAGATTGGCATCAAAATGATCATGTGTTTTGGTGACTCGGATTTGGTTATCCAGCAGGTATCTGGGCATTGGGATGCGTTGGATGCAAACATGGCACTATATCGTTTTCATGTGCAATAGATTTAGGGATATTTTGACGGGTGTGAATTTCATCACATACCCAGAGCAGAGAATGAGGCAGTGGATGTACTATCCAAGTTAGGCTCATCTTGGCAAGCAATACCACCAGGAGTAGCATTGGAACATCTCAGGAAACCATCGATCAAGCCGTCACCAGAATCTGAGTCAATTAGGCTCATCCCGGCAAATCAGGAGTCAGACGCTGTGCCAATGGATATTGACTCAGGGGAAGGTTCGAGTCACTCAGGGAATGTTCCACTCACCTCAAGGGTTGCCGAATCACACTCGGGGACTCCTCAGGTTATGTCGGCAGAACATATGTCGGCTAAGCCAATGGAAATTGATGAAGCACCAGATCCGGCACCGCTGATACCAGCGTGGGCGCAAAAAATATTCAACTACTTAAAAGATGGAACTCTGCCGGATGATGAGATACTGGCAAGCCAAACAGAAAGAAGGGCAAAGCACACACAATAATCAACAAGGAGTTGTATAAAAGAAGTGTGATAAGTGTACTGCAGCATTGGATAAGTCCAGAGAAAGGTCAAGAGATACTGTTGGACATTAACCAAGGAGAATGTGGGCACCATGCATCGTCAAGAGAATTGGTAGCCAAGGCATTCCAACATGGATTCTATTGGCCAAGTGCACTGGCAGAGGCACAGGAACTTGTGAGTAAATGCAACGGTTGCCAGCGTTATGCGTCAAAGTCACACTTGCCAGCATCCGAATTTAAAACTATACCGATCACTTGGCCATTTGCAGTATGGTGCCTGGATATGGTAGGACCATTCAAACCAGCGACGGGTGGCATGACCCACATACTAGTAATGGTTGACAAGTTTACCAAATGGATAGAAGTGAAGCCCATCAAAAAATTAGATGGAAAAATAGCTATCACATTCCTGAAAGATATAATCTTGAGATACGATTACCCACACAGTGTGATCATAGATAATGGCACAAACTTTGCCGAAGGAGCTTTTGCTCGCTTCTGTAGGAAAAACAGAATAAGACTTGACGTAGCGTCAGTCGCTCATCCAGAATCAAATGGACAAGTGGAACGAGCTAACGGCTTAGTCCTATCCGGGATAAAACCCCGTCTAATGGAACCACTCCAGATATCACCTAGTTGTTGGATAGAGGAATTACCCTCAATGCTGGGGAGTTTAAGGACAACTCCGAATCGATCAATAGGCTATACGCCATTCTTCCTTGTGTATGGGGCAGAAGAAGTTTTGCCTGCCGACATAGAGCATGACTCGCCAAGAGTAAGACAATACTCAGAAGCTGAAGTAAAAGAGGCCCGAGAAGATGGAGTTGACTTACTCGAAGAAGCAAGAGAATTGGCATTGTCCAGATCCTCCATATACCAGCAAAGTCTTCGACACTATCATAGCCGGAAAGTTCAACCTCGTATTTTCCGAGAAGGGGACATGGTGCTCAGACTAGTGCAACGCACAGCTGGAATGCATAAACTATCACCCCCATGGGAAGGACCATTCATTGTAAGCAAAGCATTGCATAATGATTCATATTACCTAATAGATGCTCGCGAAGCACAAAAGAACAAGGCGGACAGATCAGGCGATGAAACCAAAAGGCCATGGAATGTGGCACTATGTAAGATCCCTCCCTTTATAAAGGTAAGGATCCCTGTGATTGCAATGCTAGTCCCTGGATCAATGCTAGCATCCACAATTTAAGATGAAGTACATAGAAACAAAGGTCATTATTACATATCATTCCAGAGACAAACATACTCTTTTACATACTCCATGGCCACAGGCCTAATACAAGAGTTCAAATATATAATAAGATAAATAAGTCTTCATCTTCATGTGCCATAGGCAAGCATGTTGAGTGTAGACTCATAACCCCTAATCATCATCAGAATAACCTGCAACATCACAAGTTACAGCCATAGTGGGTCAATACATTGGAATAGTATTGGCAAGTGATACCTTGGTAGAATATTAGTAGTCTACATACTATATGCATTTTGGCTAAGTGTAGATTAGTCTTGCTTTGCTCAAAAATAGTTTTTACCTATCAGTTGAAAACACTAAGTTTTTCTTTGACAAAACTTTCCCCAAGGAATCACCAATAGAAATTGGTGAACCTTCACCCTTGTTCAACCACAAGTTTTTACTTAGAAATTGGGATGAGGAGATTCTTGATAGCTTCCATGTCTTGATGCTCAAGTTGTCCAATACCAGGGATATGGCTAAGTACTTAGATTCTTCCATCTGCAGAGGTTGTGCACTTTCCCCACAAGACTTGATTTTCACCAAGACAGGACCTTTCAGAAGCCTTCCCTTAGACCAAATGGACGCGCTCCAACCTATCATCCCACTACCACCAACTGTCCAAATGGCTAAGTTATTGCAACCTATATGATCCAGGCAGAGACCAATGCCATGTGGCTGCACTCGAAGCTTCTTAACATTTGGCATCTCAAATCCCTTTGTTCCTGGGTGGCTTTCCACAAGTGAGATACACAAGGTAGACCATAGAAATGGGCCTTGTGTAACCACTCAACACAAACCATTCTTTCCATTCCACCTGTGTGATTCATTCACTTAGTTGTTTTATTAAGTAAAACACAAGTCCAAAGACTTAGAAATATTTTCTCATAGCATGAATATATAACCACCCTTGGTTACTACTAGCTAGTCTAAGCATGGCATAGATAAGCATCTTAACTTATAAATTTCTAGCAATTCTACAACTACTAGGATTTCCCAAGCATAGCATATAGATCAAAATATTCATGCAAGTCTAGCAAAATATTTCTAGTGCATAGTTGAAAAACATAGGAATAAAATCATGAAGCACCACTTTCCTTGGTAGTTTGGAGAGTAGCAACAATCCTCACAATCACAATCACTATTTGCACCAAAATCTACACATAAAATAATGGCACAACATCACATACACAATATATACAATCAAAAATACATGAATGCATGCAAAATTCCATGTGAGGATTTCCTACACCAAACAAGACAAGTGCATAGTATTGAATCATAAACAAGTTCAAAACATGCCAAATAAACTTTATTTGAATAACATAACATTTTTCAAATAATTTTTATACACAAATTATGCCTACAATTGTTACTGTAAAAACAATCATTTTAACAGAGGCAAAACATTAAACACATTGCATAAACAGAAAGGTTTTTCTCTCCTGATTCCAATGATATAAAATTTGTCAAATTTGGACGTGGGAATCAAAAGTTATGAATTATTCAAGTTTAAACATCTAACAGATCTAAATTCTGATTTTAAATCTAACTCACAGACACGCGGCAGCATCTGATTGGACGATACCGCTTCACACAGATCAGCTAACGTGGGCCGCTAGATCTAACTAAAACGCACGGCCAGATCTGATCCATACCCGTTCGTTAAGTGATCTATCCTATACGTTAGATCTAGATCCAACGGTGGCCGATCAAACTACCAAAGTCTGGCGGCGCGTGGCGACGGTGAGTGGCGGTGCGCTCTGTCTATGGTGGCGCGGTGGCTACAGAGGGGGTTGGGGTCGTCGGAGAGGCTTACCAGACTCGCAAAGGTGTGCTGGAGCTCAACGTGGCAGTGGCTTGTCAAGGGGCGCACGGACACGGTGAGGATTCCTCGTCGGAGTAGAGGCAGACGTCGGGCAAGCTTTGGCGTCGTCGGGGGCGAGGTTCTGGTGCATGCTAAGACAAACCAGAGACGTTGTTAGATGCGCACAAGCCTGGAGAACAAGTGAGTATCGAAAAGGGAGGAAGGGGTGGTCGGGAACTACCAGGAGGAGTCGCCGGAGTTGCGCCGAGCTTCGGTTGCTTCCAGTGGTGGACGATGATGACGTTCTAGGATGATACAAAGGAAAAGGGAGGCATGAAAGATGCGCAAGAACATGTAGAACACGCCGCATGAAGCGTAGACAGGGGTGGACGATGCTCACTGAATTGGTCGCTGGAGGTCGTCGGTACCGCGGCGGTGTGGCCAAGATTATGGGCAGCCTGGTGGCATGGTGACTATGTTGAGCGAGGGGAAATGAGCGGAGAGGGGAGGGGATATTATAGCCGGAGCAGGGGCGGGGATTACGCACGCATTCATCGTCAATTAAGCAGATTAAATTCGCGGCAGTGAAGGGGAAGAACGGCGGCGGCGCTGCTCACGCTGAGTTTGGGGAAGAAGGTGCTGACGTGGAGAGGGTCCACCGATCAGTGACTGCGGGGTAAGCCTGTGCCGCGTGAGAGAGAGAGGGAAAAACCCCGGGTGGGCTTGCTGGGCTGCGTCTGTTGCTGGGCTAGATTGGTGGCGCCAGGCCCAGTTGGTTTTCCTAATTCCTTTTCGTTTTCTATAATGAATTTCAAGAATCATTTTCAATCAAATTCAAAAGCAATTAAATTCAAATATTTTCTGGATTTTTGTAAAGTGAAACTTGTATAATTTTGAGTATAGAATCATACTGTCTTGTTGGACTAGCATGGTCCTTGAAGATTTTTAAAAATAACAGTGCCTTAGCACATGGTTTGATATAGATTTGAAAATGGTTTTGAAACCATATTTGTTTGGAAATTTTTGTCCAAACTCTAGCATTCAACTAAAACAATCAAAGAACAAACAAAGCTTGGTTTAAGACATTTATATTCTCAATTGAGAGTGGCATTTGATTAATGGTTGCTCACATAAAATAATAGCACTAAGTGCTTCTGATTTCTTGAAATGAGTTGGAAAATGATCCCTAAATTATATGCATGCATGTATGATATGCAATCTTTGAAAACATGATTTAGAGATGTTACAAATCTAACCCCCTTAAGGTGAATCTCGCCCTCGAGATTCGGGTTGGTTAGAAAATAGGTGAGGGTGGTCTTTCCGAAGATCATCTTCTCTTTCCCATGTGGCTTCTTCTTCGGAATGATGGTTCCATTGAACCTTGCAGAATTTGATAGTCTTAGTCCGAGTAACTCTTTCTGCAGTCTCAAGAATCTTGATTGGTTTTTCTTCATAAGTGAGATCACTTTCCAATTGGACTTCCTCCAATGGTATAGTATCCTTCAAAGAAGTCTCTTCCATTTCTGGATGGCATTTCTTAAGTGACTCATGAAACACATTGTGAGCGGACAATGATTCTGGCAATTCAATCTCATAAGCTACTTCTCCTTTATGACTCAGAATCTTGAATGGTCAAACATATCTTGGGGCCAATTTTCCTTTGACTCCAAATCTCTTCACTCCACGAAGTGGTGACACTCTAAGATACACTCTATCACCCACTTCATAGGTGACTTCTCTACGCTTAGGATCTACGTAGCTCTTCTGTCGGGACTGTGCTATCTTTAATCTGTCCTTAACTAACTTGACTTTCTCTTCAGCCTCTTTGATTAGTTCTGGTCCGAAAAAACTTCTTTCTCCCACACCATTCCATAACAATGGGGTGGTACACTTTCTCCCATAGAGAAACTCAAATGGTGCCATCTCAATACTGGCTTGATAGCTGTTATTGTAAGAGAATTCTACGTAAGGCAGACTTTCATCCCAACTGGCTCCATAGTCTAGGGCACATGCCCTCAACATATCTTCAAGAATCTGGTTGGTCCTTTCTGTTTGTCCATCAGTCTGAGGATGAAAAGCAGTGCTGAATTCCAACCTCGTTCCCAATGACTCATGTAGTTGCCTCCAAAAATGGGAAGTGAATTGAGTTCCCCTATCGACACAATACTCTGGGTACACCATATAGACATACAATCCTACTCATATAGATCTTGGCTAACTTAGCACTTGTATAAGTTGTCTTCACGGGTATAAAAGGAGCCACTTTAGTTAAGCGGTCCACTACTACCCAAATAGAATCATATCCTGACCTGGTCCTTGGCAATCCGGTGATGAACTCCATGCCAATCTTATCCCACTTCCAATCAGGAATAGGTAGTGGTTGTAGCAATCCCGCTGGTTTCTGATGTTCCGCTTTCACTCTGCTACATACATCACACAAAGCAATATGTTCGGCGATGTATTTCTTGAGATTATTCCACCAAAATCTTTCCTTCATATCCATGTACATTTTGGTGTTACCCGGATGGATGGAATACGGTGAGTTATGTGCTTCTTGTAATATCAGTTTCTGAAGCTCTGGATCTTGTGGAACACAGATACGTTTTCCATGCCATAAAGTACCCTGTTCGTCTTCACGGAATCCTTTGGCTTTTCCCTTGCCAATCTTTTCCTTAATCTCCTCAATTTCCTTATCTGTCTCTTGGGCTTATTTGATTTTATCCAACAAGGTGGGTTGAACATCCAATGACATGAGATGTCCTTCAGGCACAATCTCCAATCTGAGATCTCTAAATTGGGCACACAGATCATCTGGAAATTCTCCCTTAGTAAGGCCATTCACAAAAACCTTACGGCTTAGAGCATCCGCTACAACATTTGCTTTACCGGGGTGGTATTGCAAACTCAAGTCATAGTCCTTGATGAGTTCTAGCCATCTTCTTTGTCTCATTTTAATTTCTTTCTGGGTGAAGATATACTTCAAACTTTTGTGATCTGTGAACGCTTCACATCGCTTTCCCAAAAGATAGTATCTCCATGTTTTGAGTGCATGGATAACAGAGGCTAACTCTAGATCATGAGTAGGGTAATTTACCTCATGAGTTTTGAGTTGTCTCGAGGCATAAGCCACAATTTTCCCTTCTTGCATAAGTACTGCACCTAATCCATGATGAGATGCATCACAATACACTTGGAAATCCTTCTCCAAATTTGGCAGATATAAGACTGGTGCTGTCACTAGTCTCTTCTTCAATTCTTGAAAACTGAGTTCACATCCTTCAGACCAAGCAAACTTCTTGTCTTTCTTTAGCAATTCTATCATTGGCTTAGCTATCTTGGATAAATTCTCAATGAACCTTCTGTAGTATCCTGCCAAGCCAAGGAAACTACAAACCTCTTTCACTGACTTAGGAGATTCCCATTCAGTTACAGCTGAAACTTTAGCAGGATCAACTGCCACACCATCTCCTAACACAACGTGTCCAAGAAATCCAACTTCATTCAACCAAAACTCACACTTGCTGAATTTGGCATACAACTTATGCTCTCTAAGCTTCTCAAGTATCAAACGTAAATATCCTTCATGCTCTTCTTTGCTCTTGGAGTAGATCAAAATGTCATCGATGAAAATGACAACAAACTTATCAAGGAATTCCATGAACACCTTGTTCATCATATTCATAAAGTATGCTGGTGCATTGGTCAAACCGAAAGGCATCACGGTATACTCATACAATCCATACCTAGTGGTGAAAGCTGTCTTAGTATGTCTTGTTCTCTTATCTTGAGCTAAAAGTAACCTGATCGGAGATCAATCTTTGAGAACACACAAGCTCCTTCTAACTGATCAAACAAGGCATTGATTCTAGGCAAAGGGTATTTGTTTTTGATAGTCACTTCATTGAGTGAACGGTAATCTATGCATAACCTTTGACTTCTATCTTTCTTTTCTACAAACAAAACTAGTGCTCCCCAAGATGAAGAACTTGGTTGAATAAATCCTTTCTATAACTGTTCTCCAAGTTGTTTCTTGAGTTCTTTCAACTCATCAACTGACATTTTGTATGGTCTCTTTGCTATTGGTCCAGATCCTGGTAGCAAGTCAATAAGAAACTCCACATATCTATCTGGTGGCATTCCTGGTAATTCTTCTGAAAACACATCCAGTTATTCACTCACAATTGGCACATTGTCTATGCTAACCCCCTTAAGAGAATTTAACTTACTCCCTTTCGATTCAAAGTTAGACTTGAATCTTATCCGTTTCTTTTCCGGGGTTGTGAGTGCAACAGTTCGATTGGCACAATCCAATACTCCTTCATACTTGGTCATCCAATCCATTCCCAAAATTACATCCAGTCCTTGGGAATCTAGGATTATCAGACTCACTGGAAACTTATGCTTTCCAAACTCTATTACTAGATCCCGGCATCCAAGACTTACTATCATATCTCCACCTGGAGAACTTACTTTTATTGGACACCCAATGTTTTCAGTTGAAAACCCATTTCTATCAACAAATTCTTTTGATATGAATGAATGTGATGCACCAGTATCAAAAAGAACAAGTGCTGGAATAGAATTGAGTTTGAACTTACCAGCCACAGCATCTGACTCTTCATAGATTTCCTCCACATTGATGTGGTTCACTTGCCCCTTCTGGAAAGGGTTGGGCTTGTTGGGTCCTTCAACTTTCTTTTCTGGGCATTCATTTGCATAATGCCCCATCTTCTTGCACTTGAAACATTCAACCTGACTAAGATCCTTCTTGACAGGTTGGCTTCCACTACCACTTCCACTTCCATTGTGGTGGCTCTTATATCCACTCTTGTGATTCTTGTACTTGTCATTGTCATGACTACGATGTTTCTTGTTGTCATGATGATGATTGTGGTTGTGGTTCTTGTTGTACTTTCCATGCTTGTGGGATCCAGAATTCCCACTATCATCATAATGGGAACGGTTGTGAGACGGTCCCGAGCTGTGCTTGTCAGAGTGCTTTCTCTTCCTGCTTTCAACTTGTTTCATCTTGCTCTCCAAGATGGCAGCCTTGTCACAAAGATATTGATAAGTGGGGACATAGGCCACAGATAGTTGCAGGTTCAGTTCATCATTCAATCCTTCGAGGAACTTCTCCTTCCTCTTAGCATCAGTGTCAACCTCATCCGGTGCATAACGCGCCAGATTGTTGAACTCCTCAATATACTCTGCCACGCTGCGGTGACGCTGCTTCATGTTATGAAATTCTTCTTCAAACTCATCACTCCGCATAAGATGTGAGCATTACGGAAACCATCTTCAAAGATAGCCCATGTCATATCCTCAATGGGAGTGGTGATCTGGAAGTTATCCCACCAAGTGGCTGCTGGTCCCTCCAACAAGTAAGCTGCAAATCTGACTTTCTCTTCATTAGTACAGCCAACAGTTACCAAGTCCTTGTTCACAGAGCGTAGCCTATCATTGGCCACCATAGGATCAGTAGTTCCTGAGAACTTTGCTGGCCTCAGTCTTAAGAACCTGGTAAGCATGTCAAAACCCGGTGGGTTATTCTGATTGTTGTTGTTGTTATATTATTATTATTGTTGTTGTTATTGTTCTGATTCTGTATGAACGTGGTCATCATCTGCATCAGTTGTGTCTGAGCTGTCATCATTTTCTGCATCTCAGGGGTGATATTGTTGTTGTTAGGGTTGGGATTGGCACGTCGGGGAGGCATTTGTGGTTTTCAATAGAGATAAGAATGAGATACCCATAGATGCTAACATGCACAATACATCACATAAACAATCACCAAACATGCATCATAGTAGTAAAAAGTTCGACAACAAAGACAACAAGTTTTAAAAAGTAAACACACCAATAGCAAGCCATCCACATGATGGATGGTCATTGCGACTCAATAATCAAAAGCATGGTAAAATAAAAGGTAAATGAGTAGTCATCACTACTCCTCTGCATCAACCTCCTCATCAACAAGTGTAAGACCTGCATTCTCCATAGAGGTCTTGTATTCCTCGACATTGGTAGTCAAGGCCTCTATCTTGGACTTGAGAGCCCTCTTCTGTGAACGAAGTCTCTCAATCACAGTCTGCTGATGCTCGAGCTCGAAGTCCTTGGTCTCTAGTTCTTCAGTCATCTCTCGAATCCTCTTGTTCCTATCTTGGACTCTTTTCTCTTGACTCTTGAACTTTCTATCTTGACTCTCAAACTTGGCCTCCATTTCCTTGACTATCTCATCTTGCTCCGCGAAGAGCTTGTCCTTCTCACGAAGCTGCACCTGGAGCTCGTCATTGCTAAGCATGACGTTGGTCCTATCAGTATCTAGGTGCCTAAGAAGAACCTCTAAGTCCTGGAGGTATAGACGAATCGGCTCTGTCGTCTCTCTAGCAGTGTCCTCGAAGTCAATGGCCTCACCATCCTCATCACGTCTACCGAAGGCATGGAAGTGAGTACCTCTAACCTCCCGAGAGTGTCTCCCTAACAGACACGCAAGTAAATCCTGCATGACTACCTCTAGGCCTCTCTCCCTATCATCATGCATGAACTTGAAGATGATTGCCTCCGTGGTAGGCTCAGTCTGGCGTCCTGGCTGATTAACCTTGAAGCCCCAAAGGTCTTTCCTCTCAAACTTGGTGAGGGGAAGCACCATGATGCTAGGAAGCGGAAGATTGAGCAGACTAGTGAGCTCAATAAGTCGAGTGCCAAAACAAGTTCCCTTGAACTCTTCAGACGTGCTGATAGTAACGTTAGGCATCTATTTTTATAAGACAG
This sequence comes from Avena insularis, assembly GCA_023614405.1. Taxonomy (NCBI): domain Eukaryota; kingdom Viridiplantae; phylum Streptophyta; class Magnoliopsida; order Poales; family Poaceae; genus Avena; species Avena insularis. Next base: position 48,420,561 of record CM042687.1, on the reverse strand, counting down.
AAAAAGTTAGAATCAACACAATTAAAGACAAATCACAACACAAGGAATCACATGCATATCTTTGACAATCAAAACACAAGTCATGGCATACATAAAACCATTGCAAGCATCCAAGGTTCAACTTATTTTAAACAACATTTGGGAAATAAAATGATAAGTGTGGTGGTCCAACTAACGAAGTACGTTACAATCCCATCCCACTTGCCAAGTTGGCTAACAGGGCATCCCTAGAGGCAATCTGTCGATCCTGATCACATGACTCAATGGCTAAGTCTATGATGTCCTCTCTTAAATGTTTGTTGGTAGCCTCTAACTCTTGGGTATGCTTCTTTTCTTCCCTAAGGTCATTCTGGGTGTTGAGCATTCTGCACTTGATTCTATCACCAAGCTCTTTGATGGCCTTCCAAGCTGCATCCCTTGCTGAATCAAAGAATGTGGTGTGCATCACTGAGTTGGTGACCATGTAGAATCCTGATTCCTTGTGGTTGTCTTCCTTGTTTTTATACAAGTGAAGTTGCACCCACCAGTATTCAACTCCTTCATCCATCACAGGAAAACCTTTGTACACAGCTGCACCATGTATTCCCATGGCAACCATGAGGTCCTTGAGAGCCTTGGGGAATTCTGTCTCACATTCCAAAGTCATAGTCATGAGTGGTCCCTTCCTCACGGCTTCGTTGATGGAGTTCATCTACAATTAGAGATGAGAAAGAAGATTAGAAAATTTTACGAGAAGAAAAGGACAAGTGTGGAAGTTGTTGAAAATTTTCCTTAGTGGTTTCCAATCCTAGGATCATAATCCTACAGGCAACACAACCTGGCTCTGATACCATCTGTAAGATCCCTCCCTTTATAAAGGTAAGGATCCTGTGATTGCAATGCTAGTCCACGGATCAATGCTAGCATCCACAGTTTAAGATGAAGTACACAGAAACAAAGGTCATTATTACATATCATTCCAGAGACAAACATAGTCTTTTACATACTCCATGGCCACAGGCCTAATACAAGAGTTCAAATATATAATAAGATAAATAAGTCTTCATCTTCATGTGCCATAGGCAAGCATGTTGAGTGTAGACTCATAACCCCTAATCATCATCAGAATAACCTGCAACATCACAAGTTACAGCCATAGTGGGTCAATACATTGGAATAGTATTGGCAAGTGATACCTTGGTAGAATATTAGTAGTCTACATACTATATGCATTTTGGCTAAGTGTAGATTAGTCTTGCTTTGCTCAAAAATAGTTTTTACCTATCAGTTGAAAACACTAAGTTTTTCTTTGACAAAACTTTCCCCAAGGAATCACCAATAGAAATTGGTGAACCTTCACCCTTGTTCAACCACAAGTTTTTACTTAGAAATTGGGATGAGGAGATTCTTGATAGCTTCCATGTCTTGATGCTCAAGTTGTCCAATACCAGGGATATGGCTAAGTACTTAGATTCTTCCATCTGCATAGGTTGTGCACTTTCCCCCACAAGACTTGATTTTCACCAAGACAGGACATTTCAGAAGCCTTCCCTTAGACCAAATGGACGCGCTCCAACCTATCATCCCACTACCACCAACTGTCCAAATGGCTAAGTTATTGCAACCTATATGATCCAGGCAGAGCCCATAATGCCATGTGGCTGCACTAGAAGCTTCTTAACATTTGGCATCTCAAATCCCTTTGTTCCTGGGTGGCTTTCCACAAGTGAGATACTCAAGGTAGACCATAAAAATGGGCCTTGTGTAACCACTCAACACAAACCATTCTTTCCATTCCACCCAGGTGATTCATTCACTTAGTTGTTTTATTAAGTAAAACACAAGTCCAAAGACTTAGAAATATTTTCTCATAGCATGAATATATAACCACCCTTGGTTACTACTAGCTAGTCTAAGCATGGCATAGATAAGCATCTTAACTTATAAATTTCTAGCAATTCTACAACTACTAGGATTTCCCAAGCATAGCATATAGATCAAAATATTCATGCAAGTCTAGCAAAATATTTCTAGTGCATAGTTGAAAAACATAGGAATAAAATCATGAAGCACCACTTTCCTTGGTAGTTTGGAGAGTAGCAACAATCCTCACAATCACAATCACTATTTGCACCAAAATCTACACATAAAATAATGGCACAACATCACATACACAATATATACAATCAAAAATACATGAATGCATGCAAAATTCCATGTGAGGATTTCCTACACCAAACAAGACAAGTGCATAGTATTGAATCATAAACAAGTTCAAAACATGCCAAATAAACTTTATTTGAATAACATAACATTTTTCAAATAATTTTTATACACAAATTATGCCTACAATTGTTACTGTAAAAACAATCATTTTAACAGAGGCAAAACATTAAACACATTGCATAAACAGAAAGGTTTTTCTCTCCTGATTCCAATGATATAAAATTTGTCAAATTTGGACGTGGGAATCAAAAGTTATGAATTATTCAAGTTTAAACATCTAACAGATCTAAATTCTGATTTTAAATCTAACTCACAGACACGCGGCAGCATCTGATTGGACGATACCGCTTCACACAGATCAGCTAACGTGGGCCGCTAGATCTAACTAAAACGCACGGCCAGATCTGATCCATACCCGTTCGTTAAGTGATCTATCCTATACGTTAGATCTAGATCCAACGGTGGCCGATCAAACTACCAAAGTCTGGCGGCGCATGGCGACGGTGAGTGGCGGTGCGCTCTGTCTATGGTGGCGCGGTGGCTACAGAGGGGGTTGGGGTCGTCGGAGAGGCTTACCAGACTCGCAAAGGTGTGCTGGAGCTCAACGTGGCAGTGGCTTGTCAAGGGGCGCACGGACACGGTGAGGATTCCTCGTCGGAGTAGAGGCAGACGTCGGGCAAGCTTTGGCGTCGTCGGGGGCGAGGTTCTGGTGCACGCTAAGACAAACCAGAGACGTTGTTAGATGCGCACAAGCCTAGAGAACAAGTGAGTATCGAAAAGGGAGGAAGGGGTGGTCGGGAACTACCAGGAGGAGTCGCCGGAGTTGCGCCGAGCTTCGGTTGCTTCCAGTGGTGGACGATGATGACGTTCTAGGATGATACAAAGGAAAAGGGAGGCATGAAAAGATGCGCAAGAACATGTAGAACACGCTCGCATGAAGCAGAGACAGGGGGTGGACGATGCTCACCAGAATTGGTCGCTGGAGGTCGTCGGTACCGCGGCGGTGTGGCCAAGATTATGGGCAGCCTGGTGGCATGGTGACTATGTTGAGCGAGGGGAAATGAGCGGAGAGGGGAGGGGATATTATAGCCGGAGCAGGGGCGGGGATTACGCACGCATTCATCGTCAATTAAGCAGATTAAATTCGCGGCAGTGAAGGGGGAAGAAACGGGCGGCGACGGCGTCTACGCGGAGTTTGGGGAAGAAGGTGCTGACGTGGAGAGGGTCCACCGATCAGTGACTGCGGGGTAAGCCTGTGCCGCGTGAGAGAGAGAGGGAAAAACCCCGGGTGGGCTTGCTGGGCTGCGTCTGTTGCTGGGCTAGATTGGTGGCGCCAGGCCCAGTTGGTTTTCCTAATTCCTTTTCGTTTTCTATAATGAATTTCAAGAATCATTTTCAATCAAATTCAAAAGCAATTAAATTCAAATATTTTCTGGATTTTTGTAAAGTGAAACTTGTATAATTTTGAGTATAGAATCATACTGTCTTGTTGGACTAGCATGGTCCTTGAAGATTTTTAAAAATAACAGTGCCTTAGCACATGGTTTGATATAGATTTGAAAATGGTTTTGAAACCATATTTGTTTGGAAATTTTTGTCCAAACTCTAGCATTCAACTAAAACAATCAAAGAACAAACAAAGCTTGGTTTAAGACATTTATATTCTCAATTGAGAGTGGCATTTGATTAATGGTTGCTCACATAAAATAATAGCACTAAGTGCTTCTGATTTCTTGAAATGAGTTGGAAAATGATCCCTAAATTATATGCATGCATGTATGATATGCAATCTTTGAAAACATGATTTAGAGATGTTACAAATCTAACCCCCTTAAGGTGAATCTCGCCCTCGAGATTCGGGTTGGTTAGAAAATAGGTGAGGGTGGTCTTTCCGAAGATCATCTTCTCTTTCCCATGTGGCTTCTTCTTCGGAATGATGGTTCCATTGAACCTTGCAGAATTTGATAGTCTTAGTCCGAGTAACTCTTTCTGCAGTCTCAAGAATCTTGATTGGTTTTTCTTCATAAGTGAGATCACTTTCCAATTGGACTTCCTCCAATGGTATAGTATCCTTCAAAGAAGTCTCTTCCATTTCTGGATGGCATTTCTTAAGCTGACTCACATGAAACACATTGTGAACGGCAGACAATGATTCTGGCAATTCAATCTCATAAGCTACTTCTCCTTTATGACTCAGAATCTTGAATGGTCAAACATATCTTGGGGCCAATTTTCCTTTGACTCCAAATCTCTTCACTCCACGAAGTGGTGACACTCTAAGATACACTCTATCACCCACTTCATAGGTGACTTCTCTACGCTTAGGATCTACGTAGCTCTTCTGTCGGGACTGTGCTATCTTTAATCTGTCCTTAACTAACTTGACTTTCTCTTCAGCCTCTTTGATTAGTTCTGGTCCGAAAAAACTTCTTTCTCCCACACCATTCCATAACAATGGGGTGGTACACTTTCTCCCATAGAGAAACTCAAATGGTGCCATCTCAATACTGGCTTGATAGCTGTTATTGTAAGAGAATTCTACGTAAGGCAGACTTTCATCCCAACTGGCTCCATAGTCTAGGGCACATGCCCTCAACATATCTTCAAGAATCTGGTTGGTCCTTTCTGTTTGTCCATCAGTCTGAGGATGAAAAGCAGTGCTGAATTCCAACCTCGTTCCCAATGACTCATGTAGTTGCCTCCAAAAATGGGAAGTGAATTGAGTTCCCCTATCAGACACAATACTCTTGGGTACACCATATAGACATACAATCCTACTCATATAGATCTTGGCTAACTTAGCACTTGTATAAGTTGTCTTCACGGGTATAAAAGGAGCCACTTTAATTAAGCGGTCCACTACTACCCAAATAGAATCATATCCTGACCTGGTCCTTGGCAATCCGGTGATGAACTCCATGCCAATCTTATCCCACTTCCAATCAGGAATAGGTAGTGGTTGTAGCAATCCCGCTGGTTTCTGATGTTCTGCTTTCACTCTGCTACATACATCACACAAAGCAATATGTTCGGCGATGTATTTCTTGAGATTATTCCACCAAAATCTTTCCTTCATATCCATGTACATTTTTGTGTTACCCGGATGGATGGAATACGGTGAGTTATGTGCTTCTTGTAATATCAGTTTCTGAAGCTCTGGATCTTGTGGAACACAGATACGTTTTCCATGCCATAAAGTACCCTGTTCGTCTTCACGGAATCCTTTGGCTTTTCCCTTGCCAATCTTTTCCTTAATCTCCTCAATTTCCTTATCTGTCTCTTGGGCTTATTTGATTTTATCCAACAAGGTGGGTTGAACATCCAATGACATGAGATGTCCTTCAGGCACAATCTCCAATCTGAGATCTCTAAATTGGGCACACAGATCATCTGGAAATTCTCCCTTAGTAAGGCCATTCACAAAAACCTTACGGCTTAGAGCATCCGCTACAACATTTGCTTTACCGGGGTGGTATTGCAAACTCAAGTCATAGTCCTTGATGAGTTCTAGCCATCTTCTTTGTCTCATTTTAATTTCTTTCTGGGTGAAGATATACTTCAAACTTTTGTGATCTGTGAACGCTTCACATCGCTTTCCCAAAAGATAGTATCTCCATGTTTTGAGTGCATGGATAACAGAGGCTAACTCTAGATCATGAGTAGGGTAATTTACCTCATGAGTTTTGAGTTGTCTCGAGGCATAAGCCACAATTTTCCCTTCTTGCATAAGTACTGCACCTAATCCATGATGAGATGCATCACAATACACTTGGAAATCCTTCTCCAAATTTGGCAGATATAAGACTGGTGCTGTCACTAGTCTCTTCTTCAATTCTTGAAAACTGAGTTCACATCCTTCAGACCAAGCAAACTTCTTGTCTTTCTTTAGCAATTCTATCATTGGCTTAGCTATCTTGGATAAATTCTCAATGAACCTTCTGTAGTATCCTGCCAAGCCAAGGAAACTACAAACCTCTTTCACGACTTAGGAGATTCCCATTGATTCTACTGAAACTTTAGCAGGATCAACTGCCACACCATCTCCTAACACAACGTGTCCAAGAAATCCAACTTCATTCAACCAAAACTCACACTTGCTGAATTTGGCATACAACTTATGCTCTCTAAGCTTCTCAAGTATCAAACGTAAATATCCTTCATGCTCTTCTTTGCTCTTGGAGTAGATCAAAATGTCATCGATGAAAATGACAACAAACTTATCAAGGAATTCCATGAACACCTTGTTCATCATATTCATAAAGTATGCTGGTGCATTGGTCAAACCGAAAGGCATCACGGTATACTCATACAATCCATACCTAGTGGTGAAAGCTGTCTTAGTATGTCTTGTTCTCTTATCTTGAGCTAAAAGTAACCTGATCGGAGATCAATCTTTGAGAACACACAAGCTCCTTCTAACTGATCAAACAAGGCATTGATTCTAGGCAAAGGGTATTTGTTTTTGATAGTCACTTCATTGAGTGAACGGTAATCTATGCATAACCTTTGACTTCTATCTTTCTTTTCTACAAACAAAACTAGTGCTCCCCAAGATGAAGAACTTGGTTGAATAAATCCTTTCTATAACTGTTCTCCAAGTTGTTTCTTGAGTTCTTTCAACTCATCAACTGACATTTTGTATGGTCTCTTTGCTATTGGTCCAGATCCTGGTAGCAAGTCAATAAGAAACTCCACATATCTATCTGGTGGCATTCCTGGTAATTCTTCTGAAAACACATCCAGTTATTCACTCACAATTGGCACATTGTCTATGCTAACCCCCTTAAGAGAATTTAACTTACTCCCTTTCGATTCAAAGTTAGACTTGAATCTTATCCGTTTCTTTTCCGGGGTTGTGAGTGCAACAGTTCGATTGGCACAATCCAATACTCCTTCATACTTGGTCATCCAATCCATTCCCAAAATTACATCCAGTCCTTGGGAATCTAGGATTATCAGACTCACTGGAAACTTATGCTTTCCAAACTCTATTACTAGATCCCGGCATCCAAGACTTACTATCATATCTCCACCTGGAGAACTTACTTTTATTGGACACCCAATGTTTTCAGTTGAAAACCCATTTCTATCAACAAATTCTTTTGATATGAATGAATGTGATGCACCAGTATCAAAAAGAACAAGTGCTGGAATAGAATTGAGTTTGAACTTACCAGCCACAAAGATCGACTCTTCATAGATTTCCTCCACATTGATGTGGTTCACTTGCCTTATACGGAAAGGGTTGGGCTTGTTGGGTCCTTCAACTTTCTTTTCGGGCATTCATTTGCATAATGCCCCATCTTCTTGCACTTGAAACATTCAACGACTAAGATCCTTCTTGATGTGGCTTCCACTACCACTTCCACTTCCATTGTGGTGGCTCTTATATCCACTCTTGTGATTCTTGTACTTGTCATTGTCATGACTACGATGGTTCTTGTTGTCATGATGATGATTGTGGTTGTGGTTCTTGTTGTACTTTCCATGCTTGTGGGATCCAGAATTCCCACTATCATCATAATGGGAACGGTTGTGAGACGGTCCCGAGCTGTGCTTGTTAGAGTGCATTCTCTTCCTGCTTTCAACTTGTTTCATCTTGCTCTCCAAGATGGCAGCCTTGTCACAAAGATATTGATAAGTGGGGACATAGGCCACAGATAGCTGCAGGTTCATCATTCAATCCTTCGAGGAACTTCTCCTTCCTCTTAGCATCAGTGTCAACCTCATCCGGTGCATAACGCGCCAGATTGTTGAACTCCTCAATATACTCTGCCACGCTGCGGTGACGCTGCTTCATGTTATGAAATTCTTTCTTCTTCAAACTCATCACTCCGCATAAGATGTGAGCATTACGGAAACCATCTTCAAAGATAGCCCATGTCATATCCTCAATGGGAGTGGTGATCTGGAAGTTATCCCACCAAGTGGCTGCTGGTCCCTCCAACAAGTAAGCTGCAAATCTGACTTTCTCTTCATTAGTACAGCCAACAGTTACCAAGTCCTTGTTCACAGAGCGTAGCCTATCATTGGCCACCATAGGATCAGTAGTTCCTGAGAACTTTGCTGGCCTCAGTCTTAAGAACCTGGTAAGCATGTCAAAACCCGGTGGGTTATTCTGATTGTTGTTGTTGTTATATTATTATTATTGTTGTTGTTATTGTTCTGATTCTGTATGAACGTGGTCATCATCTGCATCAGTTGTGTCTGAGCTGTCATCATTTTCTGCATCTCAGGGGTGATATTGTTGTTGTTAGGGTTGGGATTGGCACGTCGGGGAGGCATTTGTGGTTTTCAATAGAGATAAGAATGAGATACCCATAGATGCTAACATGCACAATACATCACATAAACAATCACCAAACATGCATCATAGTAGTAAAAAGTTCGACAACAAAGACAACAAGTTTTAAAAAGTAAACACACCAATAGCAAGCCATCCACATGATGGATGGTCATTGCGACTCAATAATCAAAAGCATGGTAAAATAAAAGGTAAATGAGTAGTCATCACTACTCCTCTGCATCAACCTCCTCATCAACAAGTGTAAGACCTGCATTCTCCATAGCGGTCTTGTATTCCTCGACATTGGTAGTCAAGGCCTCTATCTTGGACTTGAGAGCCCTCTTCTGTGAACGAAGTCTCTCAATCACAGTCTGCTGATGCTCGAGCTCGAAGTCCTTGGTCTCTAGTTCTTCAGTCATCTCTCGAATCCTCTTGTTCCTATCTTGGACTCTTTTCTCTTGACTCTTGAACTTTCTATCTTGACTCTCAAACTTGGCCTCCATTTCCTTGACTATCTCATCTTGCTCCGCGAAGAGCTTGTCCTTCTCACGAAGCTGCACCTGGAGCTCGTCATTGCTAAGCATGACGTTGGTCCTATCAGTATCTAGGTGCCTAAGAAGAACCTCTAAGTCCTGGAGGTATAGACGAATCGGCTCTGCCGTCTCTCTAGCAGTGTCCTCGAAGTCAATGGCCTCACCATCCTCATCACGTCTACCGAAGGCATGGAAGTGAGTACCTCTAACCTCCCGAGAGTGTCTCCCTAACAGACACGCAAGTAAATCCTGCATGACTACCTCTAGGCCTCTCTCCCTATCATCATGCATGAACTTGAAGATGATTGCCTCCGTGGTAGGCTCAGTCTGGCGTCCTGGCTGATTAACCTTGAAGCCCCAAAGGTCTTTCCTCTCAAACTTGGTGAGGGGAAGCACCATGATGCTAGGAAGCGGAAGATTGAGCAGACTAGTGAGCTCAATAAGTCGAGTGCCAAAACAAGTTCCCTTGAACTCTTCAGACTTGCTGATAGTAACGTTAGGCATCTATTTTTATAAGACAGAAAAAGTTAGAATCAACACAATTAAAGACAAATCACAACACAAGGAATCACATGCATATCTTTGACAATCAAAACACAAGTCATGGCATACATAAAACCATTGCAAGCATCCAAGGTTCAACTTATTTTAAACAACATTTGGGAAATAAAATGATAAGTGTGGTGGTCCAACTAACGAAGTACGTTACAATCCCATCCCACTTGCCAAGTTGGCTAACAGGGCATCCCTAGAGGCAATCATCGATCCTGATCACATGACTCAATGGCTAAGTCTATGATGTCCTCTCTTAAATGTTTGTTGGTAGCCTCTAACTCTTGGGTATGCTTCTTTTCTTCCCTAAGGTCATTCTGGGTGTTGAGCATTCTGCACTTGATTCTATCACCAAGCTCTTTGATGGCCTTCCAAGCTGCATCCCTTGATGAATCAAAGAATGTGGTGTGCATCACTGAGTTGGTGACCATGTAGAATCCTGATTCCTTGTGGTTGTCTTCCTTGTTTTTATACAAGTGAAGTTGCACCCACCAGTATTCAACTCCTTCATCCATCACAGGAAAACCTTTGTACACAGCTGCACCATGTATTCCCATGGCAACCATGAGGTCCTTGAGAGCCTTGGGGAATTCTGTCTCACATTCCAAAGTCATAGTCATGAGTGGTCCCTTCCTCACGGCTTCGTTGATGGAGTTCATCTACAATTAGAGATGAGAAAGAAGATTAGAAAAGTTTACGAGAAGAAAAGGACAAGTGTGGAAGTTGTTGAAAATTTTCCTTAGTGGTTTCCAATCCTAGGATCATAATCCTACAGGCAACACAACCTGGCTCTGATACCATCTGTAAGATCCCTCCCTTTATAAAGGTAAGGATCCCTGTGATTGCAATGCTAGTCCCTGGATCAATGCTAGCATCCACAGTTTAAGATGAAGTACACAGAAACAAAGGTCATTATTACATATCATTCCAGAGACAAACATAGTCTTTTACATACTCCATGGCCACAGGCCTAATACAAGAGTTCAAATATATAATAAGATAAATAAGTCTTCATCTTCATGTGCCATAGGCAAGCATGTTGAGTGTAGACTCATAACCCCTAATCATCATCAGAATAACCTGCAACATCACAAGTTACAGCCATAGTGGGTCAATACATTGGAATAGTATTGGCAAGTGATACCTTGGTAGAATATTAGTAGTCTACATACTATATGCATTTTGGCTAAGTGTAGATTAGTCTTGCTTTGCTCAAAAATAGTTTTTACCTATCAGTTGAAAACACTAAGTTTTTCTTTGACAAAACTTTCCCCAAGGAATCACCAATAGAAATTGGTGAACCTTCACCCTTGTTCAACCACAAGTTTTTACTTAGAAATTGGGATGAGGAGATTCTTGATAGCTTCCATGTCTTGATGCTCAAGTTGTCCAATACCAGGGATATGGCTAAGTACTTAGATTCTTCCATCTGCAGAGGTTGTGCACTTTCCCCACAAGACTTGATTTTCACCAAGACAGGACCTTTCAGAAGCCTTCCCTTAGACCAAATGGACGCGCTCCAACCTATCATCCCACTACCACCAACTGTCCAAATGGCTAAGTTATTGCAACCTATATGATCCAGGCAGAGCCCATAATGCCATGTGGCTGCACTAGAAGCTTCTTAACATTTGGCATCTCAAATCCCTTTGTTCCTGGGTGGCTTTCCACAAGTGAGATACACAAGGTAGACCATAGAAATGGGCCTTGTGTAACCACTCAACACAAACCATTCTTTCCATTCCACCCAGGTGATTCATTCACTTAGTTGTTTTATTAAGTAAAACACAAGTCCAAAGACTTAGAAATATTTTCTCATAGCATGAATATATAACCACCCTTGGTTACTACTAGCTAGTCTAAGCATGGCATAGATAAGCATCTTAACTTATAAATTTCTAGCAATTCTACAACTACTAGGATTTCCCAAGCATAGCATATAGATCAAAATATTCATGCAAGTCTAGCAAAATATTTCTAGTGCATAGTTGAAAAACATAGGAATAAAATCATGAAGCACCACTTTCCTTGGTAGTTTGGAGAGTAGCAACAATCCTCACAATCACAATCACTATTTGCACCAAAATCTACACATAAAATAATGGCACAACATCACATACACAATATATACAATCAAAAATACATGAATGCATGCAAAATTCCATGTGAGGATTTCCTACACCAAACAAGACAAGTGCATAGTATTGAATCATAAACAAGTTCAAAACATGCCAAATAAACTTTATTTGAATAACATAACATTTTTCAAATAATTTTTACACACAAATTATGCCTACAAATGTTTCTGTAAAAACAACATTTTAACAGAGGCAAAACATTAAACACATTGCATAAACAGAAAGGTTTTTCTCTCCTGACTCCAATGATATAAAATTTGTCAAATTTGGACGTGGGAATCGGAAGTTATGAATTATTCAAGTTTAAACATCTAATAGATCTAAATTCTGATTTTAAATCTAACTCACAGACACGCGGCGGCATCTGATTGGACGATACCGCTTCGTACGGATCAGCTAACGTGGGCCGCCAGATCTAACTAAAACGCACGGCCAGATCTGATCCATACCCCTTCATTAAGTGATCTATCCTATACGTTAGATCTAGATCCAATGGTGGTCGATCAAACTACCAAAGTCTGGCGGCGCACGGCGATGGTGAGCGGCGGCGCGCTCTGTCTACAGTGGCGCGGTGGCTACAGAGGGGGTTGGGGCCGTCGGAGAGGCTTACCAGACTCGCAGAGGTGTGCTGGAGCTCAACGTGGTAGTGGCTTGTCAAGGGGCACGCGGACACGGTGAGGATTCCTCGTCGGAGTAGAGGCAGACGTCGGGCAAGCTTTGGCGTTGTCGGGGGCGAGGTTCTGGTGCGCGCTAAGACAAACCAGAGACGCTGTTAGATGCGCACAAGCCTGGCGAACAAGTGAGTATCGAAAAGGGAGGAAGGGGTGGTCGGGAACTACCAGGAGGAGTCGCCGGAGTTGCGCCGTGCTTCGGTTGCTTCCAGTGGTGGACGGTGACGATGTTCGAGGATGATACAGAAGAAAAGGGAGGCATGAGAAGATGTGCAAGAACATGTAGAACACGCTCGCATGAAGCAGAGACAGGGGGTGGACGATGCTCGCCAGAATTGGTCGTCGGAGGTCGTTGGTACCGCGGCGGTGTGGCCAAGATTATGGGCAGCCTGGTGGCGTGGTGACTGTGCTGAGCGAGGGGAAATGAGCGGAGAGGGGAGGGGATCTTATAGCCGGAGCAGGGGCGGGGATTACGCACGCATTCATCGTCAATTAAGCAGATTAAATTTTTGGCAGTGAAGGGGGAAGAAATGGGCGGCGACGGCGTCTGCGCGCGGAGTTTGGGGAAGAAGGTGCTGACGTGGAGAGGGTCCACCGATTAGTGACTGCGGGGTAAGCCTGCGCCGCGTGAGAGAGAGAGGGAAAAACCACGGGTGGGCTTGTTGGGCTGCGTCTGTTGCTGGGCTAGATTGGTGGCGCCAGGCCCAGTTGGTTTTCCTAATTCCTTTTCTTTTTCTATAATAAATTTCAGGAATCATTTTCAATCAAATTCAAAAGCAATTAAATTGAAATCTTTTCTGGATTTTTGTAAAGTGAAACTTGTATAATTTTGAGTATAGAATCATACTGTCTTGTTGGACTAGCATGGTCCTTGAAGATTTTTAAAAATAATAGTGCCTTAGCACATGGTTTGATATAGATTTGAAAATGGTTTTGAAACCATATTTGTTTGGAAATTTTTGTCCAAACTCTAGCATTCAACTAAAATAATCAAAGAACAAACAAAGCTTGGTTTATGACATTTATATTCTCAATTGAGAGTGGCATTTGATTAATGGTTGCTCACATAAAATAATAGCACTAAGTGCTTCTGATTTCTTGAAATGAGTTGAAAAATGATCCCTAAATTATATGCATGCATGTATGATATGCAATCTTTGAAAACATGATTTTAGGGATGTTACACAATGCTACGTCATTTCTACACTTAGGAGAAGCAATGTATGTATATTTCAAAATCTCATATGTCGGACGCTTATGCTGGCTATGTGCTGATAATAAAATGGTATGACTCGAAAAACTGACTCGGGGACTACCCCTTATGTTTATCCTTTGATTATTCTATGTCGGCTGACATTGACACTTAAGACTTATCTCGGAACAAGTAATGTTTACTCGGATAGAATCAACTCTTTGACTATGCTGTTGTCCGAAACCATGGCTCCATCGCAAGCAAGAGTAAAAGATCAATGACGAGTAAACATGAACATTGGATAAGTAAAGGGAAAAACGTGAGTTGAGCCTATGTATGTTTTTAACTAACCCACTGCAGGATATGTTGCTTTGTATGTTGAATGATCCTAGGTCAAGTGGTCTAGTTTCATATACGTTAACTTGGTCCTTAGAACTTTGAGACTCTAATGTCTAACGCCAAAAAAGGTAGACAAGATCCAAATTCATGGAAAAGGGGATCGGAAAAATGAAACTCGGGGACTTGCCCCTGGATAATTCACATCCAGAGCAGGATAAAAGTTTAAGCCTTATCAAAAGGCACATACCCAAAATAAGTGCATTATATTATACATCTGCACCCGGCATACCGGGGATCTCATGAAATTCAAGTATTTTTGCAATCAGACTAACAAACAGCTAGGCTCGGAGGCGTATCCTTGGGGCTGGATCTAGGAGCATCATCTGGAGCGTCTACCGAGTTAGGTGCATCGACGGTCGAGTCTGCAGGTCCATTTGACTCGGTGGCATTGCTATTCACGCCTTCGTCATCGACAGTCTTGGCAAGAGGATCGCCAAGGTCGAGGAAGCTGGGCCCATCACACCAAGCATGCACCAGAGCATATTCGACCATGGCATAAGCTCGCTCCTGGCGTTTCTTGATAATCTCATGATCGTGGAGCAACTTGCCTTCATCCCTCATGCGCTCGAGAACATCAAGGTTGACGTCCTCGTACCATGAAAGCACAAAGGCAAGAGGCTTGTCCGCTGCTGCACGGCCGGCCGACTCGTGACATTGATCCAACATGTCTTCAGTCTGAAGCATCCTGGGAGCCAAAGGCTCGATGAGTGTGGGCGCGTCTTCATCTGGCCAGAGCATCCTGAACGCGTGGATCACCAATTTAAGCAAGTCAATGCCGCATGATTTGAGGGTCGTTACGCATTCTGATAGTGCTGCAAGGTGCTCATCGATGGTGACCTCTCCATCAGCATGAGCTCTAGACTCGGCACGAATCCTCTTCATGGCCCATAACGTGAACATCTCGGCATCGGGGAAATTTTCTGCAAGCGTGAAAGAACATTAACAAAACAAGGAAAAGGGAGACAAAGGAACGAGTATAGTGAAAAGGGTAAGAACTCACTACCGAGGAAAGAGTTGATGGCGCCAAGCTTGCTTTGCCAAATCCTAGCCTTGGCCTAAAGAGCATCCCGATCCTGATGAGCCGACTCAACCGCCGACTCGGCTTCTTTGAGCAGCTGATTGGTCTTGTCGGCACTGGCAGCGTGTTGGCTATCTTTCTTGGCAAGCTCCTCCCGCAGCCCTTTCACTTCCAGCTGGTGCTTCTGCTCCATATCCGCCATTTGCTTCTTCAGCCGAGTCACCTCGTCTCGCTTTTTTTGGAGCTCGATCCGGTGCTTCTCTGCTTATTCGGAGCATGTGGCTCGTCAGCGGCAATAAAGCTATCTCGGATCCACCGAAGTAAAAATGGGAAAGGAATAACCATAAGTATAGAGTGGTCACAAAGTTGCTAGGGACTTACTTTCAGCTTTGCTGATCTGTAAGTTCAAGGCATCGATGGTGGAGTGGGCAGAAGCTGTGGAAAAACAATGAGAAAGAATCAAGGAAGTGAAACAAACAAGGTGTGCCGAATAAAAGCAGGACGGGTCAGAAAATTACCTTGCCCCTTAGCCTCAGCTTGCAGATTTTGGTGAGCGAGCTCCAGCTTGCGATACTCCAAGAGGAGAGCCTGATGCACCTTGGTGCGCTCATTGTGTGTAAGCTACACAAGAAAAGGATAATCAGCAGATGTGCGATCAAGCTTACAGCCGGATAAGAGTTGATTTCTAACTTAGAACTTACAGCCGAGTAAATCCATCACTCGGCAGTAACCTCGGGGACTAGGGATCGAAAATCCGACATACAAACTTGGAATGAGGAAATAAAGGGATAGGTTCTAACTTAGAGCTTACAACCAAATAAGTCCCTTACTCGGCAGTAACCTCGGGGACTAGGGATCATGTATAACAAAAAGATACTCTATACGCAAAAGATTAAGAAGATTACATACCTCGTTCACCTCATCTGCTCTGGCCATCAAGGCAATAGCCTGCTGGCTCATATCAGAAACAGCCTTGGGGCCTAGATTCATCTTTTTGCTAGCACTGGAGCTGACTTCTTGGTCGCCAGCTGTGTTCCAAGCCACAGCATAACACTCTGCAGAACCGAGGCCATTCCCGCTAAGCGTCAGAGTGAGGACTTGCCATTTTTTCAGGGTAGTTCCTACCTTGGCGCAAGTAGCAGCGATGCTGGTATGTAAGCCGCCATCTCTGGAAGTACTGCCTGATCCAGCAGCTGCAGATTCGCCCAACTTACCCACCGGAGTGGGTGCCGTTGTTCTTGTTGTGGGCCGAATCTGTGGTGCGGTGCCTAGGGAATGGACCAAGGTCAGCTGCTTGGTCAATGAGGGTTTGCTGGTCGTGGGGCGAGCCTGGCTTTGGGCAGCAGCGCGGGTCTGATCTTTTGACAGAAGAGGAGAGTGAGCAGGTCTGGGACTGGAAAAGACAGGATCTGAATGAACAGGCTCAGCAATGTTCTGGGAAGCGACAATGGGGTCAACTAGTACATTGGGAGTAGGAGATCTAGTGTCTGGGGTTTTCTCGGCGCCGATGTTGCTAGCGCTGAGGTCAGGAATCTGTTCTAGAAAAGCAGCAGGGGAGCTGGGCCGAGTCTCCTCCGACTGATGCAGCACTGGGTCGGCCTCACCCTGAGACGCGTGAGTCTCAGTAGAAGGGGCAGTGACCTGGACGGGGCTTGGCACGGCAGTGTCGGCACGAGGAGGAGAAACGGGCCTCAAAGGCGAAGAGGCCATACTAGGGGCAGCCTGGCTGGCAGACAAAGGCACCGCGCTGAAAATAACAAAAATGCTTATAAGAAAGCAATCACAAAACAGACAAAGAAAAGTGGAAAGTAACAAGCCGCATAACTTACCCGGATATGGTTGGGTCGCGCGGGATGCGACGAGTGACCCGGCGCCCAGCAGCTTTGTGAGTCTCAATTAGCGTGGCAGCATGAGGAGCAGCAGGATTGACTTTGTGCTTCTTGGCGGGCTAAGTGCTGGAAGAGGCCCCGTGTCGCTTACCCGGCTCGGCAGCAGGGATCTTGCCAACTCTGCCCACAACAAGAGGGGGAATGTCATGTACCTGGCCAGCTGCATAAGTAAATGACGATCTCACTCAGATAAGTCAGAAGGTTAAGGTTAAAAGACTAGTACCTCCAGAATCTCACAGTCATCATCATCGTCGTCAGACCAATCTCGTAAGTGGTTTCGAGTGTGGGCCTTACCCGGAGTAGAAGCGGCATCTGCATGCGGGATGGGCATGAAGCACTCTAGGTAAAACTCGACTTTGTTAGAGTCGGAGCGATCTTCGTAATAGCCACTAGGGGGGACAGTACTATCATCAAGCTAGTGAACGGGATTCTGCGAAAGACAAATAGAATAAACGAACGGAACGGCAAATGAACATAAGAAAAGCTATGTCGGATAGAAAGTGACTCGGAAACTTACCCAGGGGATAGGCCTATCCCGGCTAAAAGGGGGCATCTCTAAGCCCAGTCCTCCGCCAAAGTCATCTTAAAGATCGAGCTGACTTGACGGGCCACAGAGTCATGGGTAAGCTCCAACGTGGAGTGCCGAGTAGGGTCCTGCGTGCCGCTCATGAAACACATCTTGTGGCCCCTGGCTTGGATAGGGCTAACCCGTCATGCAATGAAATCACACATGAGATCCTCCTCAGTCAAATGGAAGTTCTCATTCGGCGATAGCATCCTCTCCAGAATCCCATTGGCCTCGTTCACCGTGGTATTCTTGTCGCGCGGGTCAAGCTTCCAGAACTCCTTGCTAGGAACCCTATCCGAGAAAGGGGGAGCCGTATGTAGTCATTGGACCCGCTATTTTTTACATAGAAGAAAGTCCTATGCCATTTCTTGCAAGAGTCTAAGCCGGTGACCCGAGGAAAGATGGACTCTTTCCTGGGTGTGATGCTAGCAGCACCGCACCTAGTGGGCCTTTTTCTCGGCGTGGGGAATGCTAGGATCTGGCACTACTTGGATCCTAAAGCTAAAGTACTTGGCCCAGAGAAGAACAATGGGCCAAATACCGAGATAGCCCTCGCAGGCAGAAATAAAACAAGAAAGGAACCAATTGCATTGGCAGGAAAATGGTGGGTTTGAAGATGGAAGGTGGAGAGAAAAGAAACGAATAAGTTGCTAACTGGCAAGGCAAAACCATGCTCGAAATGCGAGAGGAAAACTACCCTCTCATTGGCCTTAGGCTTGGGGGAAATCTCACCTAGCGGGAGGCGTCAATCCACCTCGAGCGAGAGGCGCCTAGTGGAGCGCAGCCACTCAACCTCCTCCGCAAAAACTTCTGAGCCCTCCCAGCCGCCGCGCTCGCCGGCGGCGACCTCCTGTTCCTCTGCTCCCTCGGCGACAGCGCGAGCGTCCATGATCTCTCTGGCTTCAGGCTCTTCCACCGTTGGAAGAGGAGAGAGGACCCATAATGGAATGGAAAGGGACAAGGAACAATTGCAGGGAAGAAGCTGAGGAAAAGAAGAACCACAGGGGATAAGTTAGGATTTGGGAGTGCAAGGAGGAAAAAGATGGCAAAGGGAAACTGAACGGGCGAGGGAACTTAAGTTCCCCTCACCCTACTTAAGGGGAGTAAAAACCCCAAACGTGGGATCCTCCTGCACCGTGCGGCCAGCGTGTGGCCGTGTATTTGGCCGAGTGAGCCAATCAGCGAACGCCACGTGTAAGAGATACACGGAAAATCCACTGCCATGTCACGCTGCGCAAGACACGAGGTGTTGAGCGCTTGGACTGCCACAGTGACGGGGAGTTACTTTGCCGCCGTCACTGCGTGGTTAGGATTTGGGACAAAATTTGAGGCAAGTCATCATGATTGCAAGCTGCCAGTGACTAAGGCAAACCAAAAATGACTCGGAAGTGTCCAAAATGACTCGGCACGAGGCAGGAATGGCCTAGAAAGTAAAACATGAGACTTGTAAAGATAAAAATAGACTCGGCTAAGATTAGGTTATGCCAAATAGTGCGCCCTAACCAGTTAATGCTGACAAAAAGAGAAGTTTCAAGCACATTAAAGGAACTTGGAGACACCTAACAGCTAGAACTACTAGGCCTCACCAGCTTCGGGGACTAATGTCGGGGGAATAACCCCCGGTAGGGTCATAAGGAGAAAAAAATTGCCCAGCTTGGCTTATGCCGAGTAAGGAATGAACCTGGCCGAGTAACAACGGCCGGGTAAGATGGTCATGTACGGCCGACATGGGAATTATGCCGGCCCGTATAAGACAAGATTGTTAGCCTTGCAGGAAGCCATAAGCCAAGTCTCGCGAGGGAAGGCCGAGTCAGACAGAACGCGTGGAAACTTTCCGAGTGAGGTTTAGGAGGGACCATGGTAAAGCACGATCAAAAAAGAAGGGCAACGTCGGGTGACACGAAAGGAGCCGGGTGACGCCTAAAGCAAGGGCTGACATACAAAGTTACTGCGTGACGCCAAAAGAACTGGAGACTACGTACGAGAAGACCGTTAGCTGTCTAGATTTATGGACTGGGCCGAGGGGCTTAGGGCTAGCCCATGACCAGGCCCGTACAATGAGGACCAAGATCCAAACAGTAACCCTAGGGCCCAAAGTGGTGTAACCTAGCTAGCCTTCGCCTATATAAGGAGGGGGACAGCTAGGGTTTGAAGAGGTTGGACCAGGTAGGAAACTAGTGCCCCGAGGCTTTGTTCATACAGCTCAAGGAGCACTTATAAACTTCTAGGATCAATAAAATTCCTAAGTATGGAGAGTTCATCTTGTTCTACGTGCATGGCTAGACCGTGCACTCCCTCCCCGGTTACCACAAGCATCCATTCGGCCCCCCGACTTAAGCCTACCCATGGCATCTGTCATGACACCACCACGACAGACCTTCTTAGTAAAAAGAGTGGGTTCGATTTTCCAACCCCAAACCCACGGTACAACAACAACTCTCTAAGGTGCTCATACCACGTGCGTGGGGATTGTTTGAGCCCATAGAGCTCCTTATCAAGTTTGTAGACATGGTTTGGGAAGTTGGGATACTCGAACCCCGGGGGTTGCTTTACATATACCAACTCATGCAATGGAACATTAAGAAATGCACTTTCTACATCCATTTGTTGTAATTTAAAGTTATGATATGCCGCATAAGCAAGAAGGATATAGATGGACTCAAGGTGAGCCACGGGTGCATATGTCTCTCCATAATCAATGCCTTCAATTTGAGAGAACCCTTGTGCAACCAATCTTGCCTTGTTCCTTACAACAATTCCATGATCATCTTGATTTTTCTTGAATATCCACTTGGTTCCTATAACATTGCGGCAATCTTTTGGCTTTTCAACTAACTTCCACACTTTGTTTATCTCAAAGTTGTTGATCTCTTTGTGCATTGCTTCCAACCAATCCGAATCTTCAAGAGCTTCCCATACTTTCTTGGGTTCTATCATGGAAATATGTGTTTGGTGTTCACTAAACCTCTTAAATTGAGCTCTGGTGGACATCCCTCTTCTTAGATCCCCAACCACATTCTCTATAGAGTGGTCTCTTAATTCCAACATTCTATCGATTCTAGATTTGGGACGAGTTTCAATCTCCTTGTTGTTTCTAGGGGGTATCTCTTCAACATTTTGGTCCTCGTCTTGACCATTAACTTAACCTTGATCATCATCGAAATCATTCTCTTCATCAAGAGGCAAAGATTGACCTTGGTCATGATTAGGAAAACTTCTAGACTGGAGTTGAGCTGCTCTTATGGCAGATTGTACAGATCTTCCTTGTGTAATAGACCGAGCAGCACTGGACATTCTAGAAAATGGTGACTCAAGCTCCTCCCGACTAGAGGTATCTCCCTGATCAACATGTTGAGGGTCCACACCTTGTCATTGACTTGGTTCATTGTCCTCCTCGATAGAAGGAGCTTGTTGATGTTGTGAAGATGAGGGCTCCACTTGAGTAGAGCATAGTTCTTCTCGATCTTCCATAAGGGGTTCCTCAATGGGGCGGATAAATCCCAAAACCATTCTTCCTATGGAATCCTGAGGCATTTCATCATCTGCATCACAAACATCAACACGCCCCCCTTGGGGACCATCATATTCTTCGAAAACCACACTACAAGATTCTATGACAGCTCCGGAGAGCTTATCATAGATTCTATAAGTGTGAGATTCGAGACCATAGCCAGCAAAAATACCCTCTAATGCTTTGGAATCAAATTTGGACAAATGAACACCCTTTATGCGATAGAAACACTTACAACCGAACACCCAAAAGTAAGACACATTGGGCTTGTTACTGGTAAGTATTTCAAATGGAGTCTTGATCAATTCTTTGCGGAGGTAGAGCCGGTTTGATGCATGGCAAGCGGTGGAGATTGTTTCGGCCCAAAAATTATATGAAGATTTATACTCCGCCAACATGGTCCTTGCCATATCAATAAGAGTCCGGTTCTTCCTCTTGGCTACACCATTTCGTTGAGGGGTATATGCAGCGGAATGTTGGTGTTTTATCCCTTCATCACAAAGAAATCCATTCAAGGTGTAGTTCTTGATCTCGGTGTCATTGTCACTTCTTATCACCAACACAAGGAAATTGTATTAATGTTGAACCATGTTGATGAAGTCGATGAATTTATCTTGGGTCTCACTTTTCAACTTGAAGAAATATACCCATCTGTATCTTGAATAGTCATCAACTAACACCAAACAATATTTATTCCCACCAAGACTTGCATGAGATGGAGGACCAAAGAGATCCACATGAAGGAGCTCCAAGATCCTCTTGGACTTGATGTAGTTGTTCGGCTTGTGGGGAGAATCATGCATCTTTCCTTCTACACATGACCTGCAAACACGATCTTTGGCAAAACAAACATTTTCTTTTAGTCCAACAATATGGCCATCCTTGTGGAGACTTTGCAAAGTTCTCATGTTGACATGGGCTAGAAGACGATGCCATAACTAACCCACATCAGCCTTTCCGAATAGGAACATCGCACTTGTAGTGGTTTTCCATGAAAATTCCACCACATACAAGTCATTTTTGACGTACCCAACAAAAGCGACCTTTAGACATTTGCTCCACATGAGGACCACAATATCATTATCAATAAAGATTGCAAAGCCCATCTATCCAAGAGAACGGACTGAAATTAAATTATATCCAAGGGTCTCAACAAGCATGACGTCGACGAGTGTAATGTCGTGGGCAACCACAACCTTGCCGAAACCCATTAACTTAGACTTAGACTTGTCGGCATATGTCACGGATATTTGATCATCATTTGGTCTCAACTCCTTGACAATAGATGTGCTTCCGGTCATATGATTTGTGCATCCACTATCAAGAACCCACTTTGATCCTCCGGAAGCATAGGTCTACAAAAGATCAAACTAGTTTTTAGGTACCCATTTTTCAATGGGTCCTCTTTTGTTAGCAACAAGGGTCTTGGGAACCCAAATAGACCAAGCAATGTAACCATCAAATGGTCCAACATATTGTGCATACACATCACCATAATAATCACGCATTAAAACATAGTGAGGGTTAGCACTTCCTGCAAAGTCATCATGAGACATAGTTTTTCCACTTGTGGTCTTACTACCCACAATGGCCTTGTATTTTTCTTGTGCGGGATTGGCCTTCTTCTTGTTGTTGTTCTTCTTCTTGGCTTTGGATACATAGCCAATGCCCCTTTCTCACCATTTGGCCTCTGCTTGCTCAAGAGGTCATCAATGTACTTGTTTCCTTTTAGAAAGGTGGCCTTAGCTAGCTCCCCCTTCAACCTAGCATTTTCTTCAAGCATATTTGTACAACTAGAAGGAATGAAAGTGCTAGGTGAAGAAATATTGGTCAATTGAGTTTGAAGCTTTTCACGAGACTTTGTGAGTAACAAGAGTTCACTCTCCAAGGCCTTGTGAGTCTTGTCAAGCATCGTAAAGTCCACGGCAAGTTTTTCAAGAACAACACCAAACTCAATCTTGTCCTTTTTATCATTTTTATATTTAGCAATAGCATGGTCTCATTCCTTGACGAGTCTATTAACAATTATGTCATTAGCCCCATCAAGCCCTTAAAGTTTTAGTTCAAGGGAAATACTAGTCTTTTGTTCTTCTTCTAGAGCATTATTTAGAGCTTCTACCTCAATCATGTGTTCTCTCCCTAGTTTACATCTCTCATCAAGAAGCTATTGTGTGTGAGAAAGTTGATCTAAGAGGTACACAAAATGTCTCTTGTGTTCCCCTTGAAATTTATTCATGAACTCATCAAAAGCAATTCTTTCCTTTTTGACCTCAAGAGATATCTCATCATCAATTTCATAATTAACCAAGGAGGAGGGTGTGATGATGATAATACCTCCGTTCCTCTTGCCATAAGGAAAGTGACGTTCTTGTTGGAGTGTAGCATCCCAAAATTCATGAATTACAAAAGCATGCATTGCATTCATATTGTCGTATCATATTTGTCTTGTACAAAAAGTTTCAAACCAAAAATCCAAATAAAACCATTAATATGCCATTTTATAAAATCAAATGTGGCATGGTTTTATTTTATTTTTCAAAGGGGCCAAAGTGAATTTGAGTGGACAAGTGTGTTTGTCACACTTTAGAGTGCAAAGTTCACTATATAAAAATCTAAAAAAGATTTGAAATCAAACTTGTTTGAATTAGGGTTTGAAAATCATTTCTGAAAAATCAAATAGAAAAAGAAAAGCAGAAGAGAAAAAATAAAACAACTCGCTACCTATACGGCATAGAGCCAGAAATGGCCCAGCAGCCCACCCGGGCCATTCCCCCTCCCCCTCTCTCTCTCACGCGCACTAGCCCTACCCTGATGTCACTGCCACTGGGCCCTGCGCCAGCTCAGCACCTTCTTCCCCAAAGCCCGCGCACAGACGCCGACGTCGTGTTGATTTTGGGCTTAATTGCCATTGAATCTCTGTGTAATTCCCCCGCCCCTGCCGGCTACTTAACCCCCACACTGATGCGGTCATTTCCCCTCAAACAATCGCCGCCAGGTTGCTCGCAATCCGACCTACACCACCGCTTCCCGGCGAACTACGGCGAGGTATTCCGGTGAGTGTCGTGCTCGCGCCCACCCCTCGTTCATACGATGTTGATCCTCTGCCCCTTACGCATCTTCTGACACCACCGGTTCGTCCTGTACTAGCCTAGGTCGTTAGCTTCATCAAACACCATGAGCACCCGACGCTGCCCTCGTCTCCGGCGAGCAATTCTGGTAAGATGCGACCATCCCTTGGCCCCTGATTCAACCTCACTTATTCTCCTAGTCCTTTTGCACACGTTGATACCTTTGGTTTTCTCTAGGGTGAACCAGAACATCGCCTTCGTCGCCGTCTGCACGAACCCGACGCTGCCCGCAACTCCGACGAGCCCCAGCGACCGTAGTAGCTCGCCCCCGTCCGAACAAAGCTACATTAGGATTCCTCGCGACCTTGCAACGCTGGTAAGCCACTCCACGGCCCCTAGCCCCCTCTGGAATCACCGGAGCACCGCCGCCAGTAGCACCGCCGCCAATGGCCATTTGCGTCGCCCATCCATGGTCGCTTGATCGAGCACCGTTGGATCTAGATCTAAAGGCGTAGAACAGATCAATTAACGAATCGTTATCAATAAATCTGGTCCGTGCGATTTCATTTAGATCCTATGGCCCACGTTGATTGATCCGCGCGAAGCGGTATGGGCCAATCAGATGCGTCCACGTGTCTAAGAATTAGATTTAAAATCTGTTTTTGAATCTATTAGGAATTTAAACTTGTAAAATTCATATCTTTTGTTCTGTTTATCCAAAAAATGCAAATAATATATCATTGGATTCAGAAAATTAAATCCTACATTACTGTGGGCTTAAATTTGTATTTTGATTCTGGAAATTTAGGTTTATTTGCAGAATAAAATGTAGGCCTATTTTGGCTATATAAATTATTTAGAAAATGATTTAAAAACAAATTTGAGTTTGTTTAGACTTTAAATAAATGGTTTTGTGTTAAGTACTGTTTGGTTTGAATAATTTAGTGTAGAAATTCATTCCATTGCATTTGCATGCATTCATATATATTTTTGCTTGATTATTTGAATGTGAATTTGGTGCTATTATTTTATGTGTAGATTTTGGTGCTAGTGGTGATTGTGAGTGTGAGGATTGTTGCTACTCCCCCAACTACTACCAAGGCAAGTGGTGCTTCATGTATATTGTCCTATTATTTTTGACTATGCACTAGTGATATTTGAATAGGGCTTGCATGGAATTTTTGCTAAGTATATAAATATGTTATGCCTTAGGAAATCCTAGTAGTTGTAGTCTTAGTAGAATTTTCTGTAAGTTAAGATACTTGTTATGCTATCATGCTTAGACTAGCTAGTAGCAAACAAGGGTGGATTATAATCATGCTATGGAAATTTTGCTAAGTCTTTTGACTTGTGTTTTTGCTTAATAAAACAACTAAGTGGATGAATCACCTAGGTGGAATGGTATGATGGTTTGTGTTGAGTGGTTACACAAGGCCCATGTATATGGTTTACCTTGTGTATCACACTTGTGGAAAGCCACCCAGGAACAAAGGGATTTGAGATACTTAGTGTTTAGAAGCTTCTAGTGCAACCACATGGCATATGGGCTCTGCCTGATCATATAGGTTGCAATAACTTAACCAGATGGACAGTTGGTGGTAGGATGATAGGATGGAACGCGTCCATGGTGGTCTAAGGGAAGGCTTCTGAAAGGTTTCGTCTCAATGCATGTCGAGTCTTGTGGGGAAACTGCACCACCTCTCGAGAGGGTAAAACCTAAGTACTTAGCCGTGTCCCGGGCAACGGGAATTTTGAGCATCAAGACATTGAAGCTATCAAGGATCTCCTCATCCCAATTTCTAAGTTAAAAACTTGTGGTTGAACAAGGGTTAAAGGTTCACCAATATCTATTGGTTGTTCCTTGAGAGTTTTTGTCAAACAAAAACTTAGTGTTTTCAACTGATAGGAAAAACCTATTTTGAGCAAAGCAAGCCTAAGCTACACTTAGCCAAATTCATATAGATGTTAGATACTACTATTCTACTATGGTATCACTTGTCAATACAATTCCAAATGTATTGACCCACTTTGGCTGTAACTTATGATGTTGCAGGTTACTTTGATGAGGATTAGGGTTATGAGTCTACACTCAACATGCTTGCCTGTGGCACATGAAGATGAAGAATTATAGATATTTACTTTATGTTATGAACTCTTGTACTAGCCTTTGGCTATTGAGTTGTAAAATACTATGTTATCTCTAGAATGACGATGTAATAACGACCTTTGTATCTGTGTACTTCATCTTAAACTATGGATGCTAGCATTTGATCCAGGGACTAGCATTGCAATCACAGGGACCTTTACCTTATAAAGGTGGGGTATTACATGGAGATATTCTCATTTGGAGAGTCGAAGAGGGAGAATGTGGGTGTAGAAGTAGTGGCAAGAGCAGCCACATCACTTGATGTTTCCTCTTCATCATCTTCATTGTCAGAGGAGAATTCTTCATGTGTAAATAATACAATTTCACCTGACTTCTTGTTGATGGGATTATTCTTGATGAAGGGTTTCTTGAAGGAGCTTTGGAGGTTTTCTTCAACACAAGTTTACCCCCGTGATCTTCTCTTTTCTCATAGGGACAACCCACCACAAAGTGATAGAGGTCACCACAATTGAAGCAAGTTCTCAATTTAGTGACATTGTCTCTTCTTCCATTTGGTTTGCTTCTTCATTGCATTTCCATCTTGGCCTTGGAGGGATCTTTCCAAAAGTTTTTTGCATAGAAGGCCATGTATGCACCATGAGCAATCTTGAAATCATCGGGATGGCTCATAGATAAGCCTTCATCATTGTCATATTCATCCACATACTCCACAACTTTGGACTTTAAGGCAAGGTTGACACCATTGCTCATTCCAAGGGCTCGAGCATGGGCATCTTTGGCATTCTTGGCAGCAACCTTGAAAGAGGCCATCTCTTGCATAACTTCATTGGAGGTCATGAGATGGTAGTTGTGTCTTCCTTGTAGGCTCTTCAAATCAGTGGGCTCAAAGGGAATGAGTGCACTCACATATTTCCTTTTTATCAAGCATCATCCACATGTGAGGCACCCACATTCCTAAAGGCGGTGGTAGTGGAATTGAGCCTTCGATACATGTCTTCATGATCTTCACCATCCTTCATATAGAAGCCTTTGGGTTCATTTCTTAGTGCATCATACCGGTTCCTTCTCATGCTCTCATTTCCAACATACAACTCCATGAGAGCATCCCAAGCTTCCTTGGCGGTGAAGGTGTTCAATGTGAGGGTAATCTTTTGTACCCAATCCTTGTTGAATCATGTGCAAAGCAGTGGCATTGAGTTGGCTATTGATAACTTCTCTTCTTATTAAGTTGGTTGGATCCACAATACGGAGTCCTTCTTCAATGATATTCCATAACTCAATACAAGAGATGCGCACATGAGATTTCATTAGAGATTTCCATAGAGAAAAAGTAGATGCAATAAGATTAGGTGGGTCACCTCTATTGTTTATATGAGGGTGAGAAATTGGAGGGTCGGGAGAGTACCATCCTTGAGCCTCATGGTGCTCTCCCTTCCCACTGTCCCTTTTTGTGGAGGAATTAGTGTTGCCTCGATTATCCCCCACCACCACAACCGCGGGTGATGCTGAGGCATTCACCTTTGGTAATGATGGAGCTTCCTCTCGAGGAGGAGGAGATGATGAGGCAACTTTATCTTTAACAAGTTTCTCAAGTAGATTAGGCAATTGTTTGATATCGTTGCCTAGGGTGGAGCTCAATCTTGTTTCCAAGTTATGGAGATCCTCCATGGTCACCATGTGACTAGGCTCACCATCATCTTCTCCTACTCGGCTACCCATATACTCTTAGGCGGTAAAGCCCGAATAAAGAGCCGAGGCTCTGATACCAATTGAAAGGGTCGTATGGGCACCTAGAGGGAGGGTGAATAGGTGCTACTTCAAATTTTACTCTTTTTCAAATTAGGGCTGACACGAAAGGTAAATTCTCTAGATTATGCAACTAAGGTGAATTTACCTATATGTCAAACTAGCACATACACTAAGCAAGAACAAGTAAGGTATAGTGCGGTAAAGGATAGAAGTAACCAAAGTGGAGCACGCGGAGACACAAGGGTTTGTTTCCCGTAGTTCCTTCCTTTTCAGGGGAAGTACGTGTCACGCCCCCGAATCGGGTCTATGCAGATCTTAGCATTTCCCGCCAAAATCCGCATAGAAGCGATTCAAAGACGCCCACCAGACACTTTCGTGAGGGTGGGATTTGAATACAAGTAGTTACATCATAGTAGTTTACAACAGAGTCCACAAGAACTTATATATATACAACAATGACTCAACGAGTCAAGAATACAAAAGGTACAATACGAAGATACGATTCAAAGAGAAAGCGAAATAGTATCCGAGTACGGACAAGATCCATATGGGACTAAGAGTCCAGAAGAATAACCAAGCGGTGTCCAACCCTGCCCAGGCCAAGCCGGAAGGGTAACCTTGCTAACATCGTCAATCACATACCTGTCAAGACAAAAGGGTGCCGACAAAGGGCAAAGGTAAACAGAAAGAGAGCGGTCAGTACTGAGGCTAGTACACGGCGAGACTAGAATTCGGCGGTCCTCGCATATATAGATATGGTGGGCTCAGCGGTAGCAAAGCTTGCACTATCTAACTTATAGAGACACGCTACAACTTCGACTATTAGAGCGAGATAAGAGAGCACTATACGGTAACTATAATATAACACCAAACATAACCCATCCGAAGATTTCCCCCTCGAAGACCAGTCGAGGAAGTCCTCTAGCGGAACACACAAGGTGGCAATTTTAGTTAAGCAGGTGTTTAGTTGATAAGGCTAATTACTAATCATATTATTAGAGGCACAATATTAGTGGAGTTGTCTATGATCATGACATTGTACTCCTGAGGCGTCCATAATCGTGGACACACGACTTCTCGAAAAGGTTTACCCTGCAAGGGTGCACTACTGTACCCAAACGCATGCTCAACCCTTCAGGCAACATATCACGCGTGCCATCCGAATCTCACAACAAGAACTATTCCTTAACTATGCGCATATCCAGAGACATCACCTACTGTGGGGAACCAACCAAGAGGTACGATGATTCTCAAGGAAGGCATAGCGTTTGCGCCTACTGGTGGATCGGGCCCTGCGGAGTAACATGTACACACCATGGGTGCCGCCACCATGTACCGCGATTAATGTATGCAAGCCATGGCAATCCACCAAAACATCAAGTCCGAAGACATATCAACTCACCATGTCCAAGGACATATTATGCGTATGCACCAAATGAAAAACCAATTTTGTAACCCTCTGGATATACGAATAGCGCCGGTAGTTGAGGGGGGATCCCAGAGGCCCCCACGTTTGGTTAGCGCGATCAACTCAGAACTGGTATCGTAGAACGAACGGGTCCTAGGTCGGCTCAAGCAGTTCCCAAAGGTGGTCCCTGCCGGGGCCTTATCATTAGGTGAAACCATAATCATATCCATAACCATAACCAACATCATAAGATTAATTATCTTATCACCAAAAATTCCAAGTATCGTGTTCTACCTGTATGAGAGCAATACTAAGCATGCCTACGAATCGCAAGGACAAGACTAGCTAGTCAAACAAGAAAATAGGATAACCAAGGCAATATGGTGGAGCAGGTAAATAAAGGAATGGTACTATAGCATCAACAATAAGGATAGCAATAGATCAATTGGAAGAAATAAAGACTATAAATGCAAAATAGGTAGAAGGGGGAGGGTCCTCGCCTGAAAACATTGTCGAAGATTCATCCGAAGATCGGGTTGACACTCGCATCAACTCATCGGCCTAATCCGTGAAGAAGCAAAACACTAGAAGAGGCAACGGATGCAATATTTAATACTAGGACGGAAGATCCGACATGATTATGATATGATGCATGACATGGCAATATGTGGTCCTACTTAGCAATATTAAGCGGAATTGGGATCCCGATATTTAGTTAGATGGTTCATGTTGTTTAGATACCCCGCAATTTAAATGTTGTCTTAATAAGGAAAATATATCATCGGTTCGATACACAAATTTAAATGGAACCAATATAAGACTAGATTTGCCCGTATATGGTCTCCATATTTAATTATGAGGTGAATCGACAATATACCCCAAACCACAATATGTATGCAAGGATGCCCAATTCATATGCAACAAGTTATATTATATATATTATAACAAAATAGGGGTCTTGGATAGGGGTCACACATTGGCTTCGGCATCGAGGATCTAGGGGTCGACGGGGTTCGGGTTCGGTCTTCAGATCCGTGAAGGTGGTCTTGGCGTTCCGTGACGGAGAGCTCGAGGTTCTGTGTAGAAACAACATCACCACATCTGAACACCAGATCCATGTCACACATACTCCCCCATCACCACTTCACATTAACAGAGAACTAGGTCGATAGGAGGCCTTGTCCCGGTCGGTCATTACCTCGAACACCTAGCGGTCGGGATGCAGCGGGAGGGCGACGAGCTCGCGCGGCGGTCAAGGGAAGCAGCAGGACACGCGGGCCTACTGCCGGAGGCAGAGGAAGGTCGAGGGGCGAGACCTAGGCTGCACGGGTCGAGCTCCGGGTCGAGAAAGCGCAGAGGACATGGCTATGACAAGGCGCAATCGGTGGCGTACCTCGACGATGAGGAAGGAAACCATGTTGGCGGCAGCGGCGATGGGCACTCCTGCTGGCGGCGGCTCGGGGAAGCCGGCAAGGGAGGCGATGGCGCTGCGCGGGATCGCGTGCTCGGGAGGCTGGCGGCGCTCCGCTCGGGAAGGAGAGAAAACCTGCGGTGTTGGAGGGGATCGATAGGAGCGTGCGTGGCTTCGCGTGAGTGCGTTGCGGGCCCGCGTGTGTGGTGCGTTCTGGGTGCGTTCGTGTTGTGCGTGTGGGGTCGTGCGTATGTGTTGCCTGAGTGCTGGGTGCGCTGCGTGCAAGGGGCGTGTCCTATGTGTAACGTGCGGGTTTGTGTGCGTGAGTTGCAAAAGAATTGGATTTGCTCACTGATGTCTCGCATGTGGACCAAGGGAAAGCAACCACGGCAGATCGAGGTTGGCTGATGTCTCACGCGGCAAAAGAAATAGAGGACGGCGGCAGAGAGGATCGTCGAGCGAGGAATTTTTGACAATGTATATCTCAGATTTGTAGGCTAGGGTTTGAAGTGGAAGAAAAGAGAAATAGATTATTTATCTAGTCCAAAGTAGATTAGATGAGGATAATTTTAGACCAAAACTTTAGACAGCCTTTTGGGTCTAGTTTTATTTATAAAACAAGAGAAACCTTTTGCGGTCTTATAACAGACCAAAATTATTGTTTTAGTTAATTTAAAAATAAGAGAAGAAGGACAGGCTTAATAAAACCACGTGGATATTTTAGAAAAACAAGAATAGGTTTTTAGCAAAATAGTTTACGGTCAAAAATTGCCAATAAAATATGCATGATGATGTCATGGTGATGCATAAAATAAAATAACAGTCAATTTCTAATTTTTAATATTTTCCAGGCATTACAACTCGACACCACTAACAAGGGATCTCGTCCCAAGATCCAAGCAAAGACACCGGGTGTGAGGGGTTGATGATTGGATTTTCTTGCGTCGGGTTGATGGTCGCGACACCACTAACAATAATTCTTGCTCCGTCTGAAATTTATCGACCACCATCAAGGGTTTGTTTCTCATGTTCTTCAGAAGAACACTCCGGAGAAGCAAAGTCGGAAGTAAAGGTCTCAAAGATAAGGCCACCTTTAACTTCCGTGGAAGGAGTAAAATTGCATGGTTCCACTAATCAATGTACAAGGGCTAATGATAAGAGTAGTGGTATGATAGCTACTCCATCCCGCACTCAAAGCATTACTCTGTACATGAATAGGAGGATCATGCAACTAAACTCTCGGAATCTAGATTGAAGATCTTGGCATGTGGTGTTTGGAAAGCTTCGGAAAAAGGATCCAAAGATAAAGAGGTCGTCATCTTAAGAGTCGCGAAACACCGAAATCATAGGAAGAGAGGTTACATAGAGAGAAATCCAAATGTAGCACTATCGTTACAAAAGGAGGGAAGAGGAACCCTAAAGGTACAACGGAAAACCCAACCATGAGAATCCTACATTTGAAGAAGGTAAGATAGAAGATTAAAACACGCAAAGGTAATAAGAGAAAGAATAGAGGTAAGGAGTAAAATTAGAGCTAATCAGATCTATCCAACGCATTTGTAACAAAATAGTTTTGACACTAGACATCGGCCGTTGGCAAGGTTAACCTACAGGCTGGACCAGTGGGGTATCGTAAACCTTTGCTCTGATACCACTTGTCACGCCCCCGAATCGGGTCTATGCAGATCTCAACATTTCCCACCAAAATCCGCATAGAAGCGATTCAAAGACGCCCACCAAACACTTTCGTGTGGGTGGGATTTGAATACAAGTAGTTACATCACAGTAGTTTACAACAGAGTCCACAAGAACTTATATATACAACAACGACTCAACGAGTCAAGAATACAAAAGGTACAATACGAAGATACAATTCAAAGAGAAAGCGAAATAGTATCCGAGTACAGACAAGATCCAAATGGGACTAAGAGTTCAGAAGAATAACCAAGGGGTGTCCAACCCTGCGCATGCCAAGCCGGAAGGGTAACCTTGCTAACGTCGTCAATCACATACCTGTCAAGCCAAAAGGGTGCCGACAAAGAGCAAAGATAAACAAAAAGAGAGCGGTCAGTACTGAGGCCAGTACATGGCGAGACTAGAATTCAGCGGTCCTCGCATATATAGATATGGTGGGCTCAGCGGCAGCAAAGCTTGCACTATCTAACTTATAGAGACACGCTACAACTTCGACTATTAGAGCGAGATAAGAGAGCACTATACGGTAACTATAATATAAAACCAAACATAACCCATCCGAAGATATCCCCCTCGAAGACCAGTCGAGGAAGTCCTCTAGCGGAACACACACGGTGGCAATTTTAGTTAAGCAGGTGTTTAGTTGATAAGGCTAATTACTAATCATATTATTAGAGGCAAAATATTAGTGGCGTTGTCTATGATTATGACACTGTAATCCTGAGGCGTCCATAATCGTGAACACACGGCTTTTCGAAAAGGTTTACCCTAGGGGTGCACTACTGTACCCAAACGCATGCTCAACCCTTCAGGCAACATATCATGCATGCCATCCGAATATCACAACAAGAACTGTTCCTTAACTACGCGCATATCCAGAGGCATCACCTACTGTGGGGAACCAACCAAGAGGTACGATGATTCTCAAGGAAGGCACAGCGTTTGCGCCTACTGGTGGATCGGGCCCTGCGGGGTAACATGTACACACCGTGGGTGCCGCCACCGTGTACCATGATTTATGTATGCAAGTCATGGCAATCCACCAAAACATCAAGTCCGAAGACATATCAGCTCACCCATGTCTGAGGACATATTATGCGTATGCACCAAATAAAAAACCAATTTTGTAACCCTCTGGATATACGAATAGCGCCTGTAGTTGAGGGGGGGATCCCAGAGGCCCTCGCGTTTGGTTAGCGCTATTTGCTACACAAATTTAAATGGAACCAATATAAGACTAGATTTTCCTGCATATGGTCTCCGTATTTAATTATGAGGTGAATCGACAATATACCCCAAACCACAATATGTATGCAAGGATGCCCAATTCATATGCAACAAGTTATATTATATATTATAACAAAATAGGGGTCTCGGATAGGGGTCACACATTGGCTTCGGCATCGAGGATCTAGGGGTCGACGGGGTTCGGGTTCGGTCTTCAGATCCATGAAGGTGGTCTTTGTGTTCCATGACGGAGAGCTCAAGGTTCTGTGTAGCAACAACATCACCACATCTGAACCCAGATCCACGTCGCACATACTCCCCCATCACCACTTCACATTAACAGAGAACTAGGTCGATAGGAGTCCTTGTCCCGGTCGGTCATTACCTCGAACACCTAGCGGTCGGGATGCAACGGAGGGCGACGAGCTCGCGCGGCGGTCAAGGGAAGCAGCAGGACACGCGGGCCTGCTACCGGAGGCAGAGGGAGGTCGAGGGGCGAGGCCAGGCTGCACGGGTCGAGCTCCGGGTCAAGGAAGCGCAGGCGGACATGGCGATGACAAGGCGCGATCGGTGGCGGATCTCGACGATGAGGAAGGAAACCATGCTGGCGGCAGCGGTGATGGGTGCTCCTGCTGGCGGCGGCTCGGGGAGGCCGGCAAGAGAGGCGACGGTGCTGCGCGGGATCGTGCGCTCGGTAGGCTGGCGGCGCTCCGCTCGGGAAGGAGAGAAAATCTGCGGTGTTGGAGGGGATCGATAGGAGCGTGCGTGGCTTCGCGTGAGTGCGCTACGGGCCGGCGTGTGTGGTGGGTTCTGGGTGCATTCGTGCTGTGCGTGTGGGGTCGTGTGTGTGTGTTTCCTGAGTGCTGGGTGCGCTTCGTGCAAGGGGCGTGTCCTGTGTGTAACGTGCGGGTTTGTGTGCGTGAGTTGCAAAAGAATTGGATTTGCTCACTGATGTCTCGCATGTGGACCAAGGAAAAGCAACCACGGCATATCGAGGTTGGCTGATGTCTCACGCGGCAAAAGAAATAAAGGACGGCGGCAGAGGCAGAGAGGATCGTCGAGCGAGGAATTTCTGACAATGTATATCTCAGATTTGTAGGCTAGGGTTTGGGGTTTGAAGTGGAAGAAAAGAGAAATAGATTATTTATCTAGTCCAAAGTAGACTAGATGAGGCTAATTTTAGACCAAAACTTTATACATCCTTTTGGGCCTAGTTTTATTTGTAAAACAATAGAAACCTTTTGCGATCTTATAACAGAACAAAACTATTGTTTTACTTTAATTTAAAAATAAGAGAAGAAGGACGGGCTTAATAAAACCACGGGGATATTTTAGAAAAACAAAAATAGGTTTTTAGAAAAATAGTTTATGGTCAAAAATTGCCAATAAAATATGCATGATGATGTCATGATGATGTATAAAATAAAATAACAATCAATTTCTATTTTTTAATATTTTCCAGGCATTACAGTACGTCTATGTTTGGAGAGGAGGTGGTTTCAAACCACCAACGCCACGAGAGGCCTCCCTTGTTCTCCGATGAACCTCACCCCAAAGGGTTCGATTCACCTCTTCCACTATAACGACAACCTTCAAGGTGGAAGCCGACAGTTTTACAACAAGTTCGAGACACACATCCACAACCTAATTGGAGGCTCCCGAATACAAGCAAGCTGTCAAACAATCAAAGACAAGCTTGTAAGAACCAAATCAAAAGCTAGGGTTTCTAAAGAAACACTAGAGCAAGGGGCCCTCAAGTGAATGAGGGGGAAATGAAGATCTCTCTTGGTGAAGTTATAGATCAAGGCCTCCTTCTTCGATTCTCCAAAGATCAATAACTTTGGATGGTTGAGTGAAGAGATCTTTTGGATTTGGTGGCTCAAAAAGTGATGTTGTTCTTCACCTGGTCAAGCAGCTCCCAAGGTAGAAGAAGGGGCTTTTATATAGGGCCCCTAAAATTAGAGCCGTTGGGAGTCACTTATACCGGATAGTCCGGCAGAATCAGACTGGACAGTCTGACCCAGCCGGACACTCCGGCGTGACAAAGTCGGACACTCTGGTCTGGCAGAGTTTCCATCAAGTGTCCGGCAGGTGTCCGGGTAGTGTCCGAAAGGGCATACAGAATGTCCACACCTCGCGAGGAAAATCTGGCGAATCGTCAGGGCCGGACACTCCGACAGGATCAGGCTGAACACTCCGGCGAGACCAGACAGTCTGGCGCACATTAGCTAGACAGTCCGGTAGAACTTTGATCCTGCACAATATTGATCCTGGGAGGCTCTTTTTCCTTGGGTACAAATTACACAAACTATAGCTGATATATCCTGAAACATTTAACAGCATATTAAACATATCCAAGTGTTGTCAACAAACATCAAAACAATATGAAAGGCATAAATGCCCTTTCAGCAGTTATGAAGAAGGCCATGACGATTGGGTGCTAGACATCTCTGCGTTCGTATACGATGGGTGCAAGCCATGTATGCACTGCGAGTACACTAAGGTTAAGTTGGTGAGCCTATCATGTACATACATGGCCTCAGAATACGAGATGATCGAAAGATAGAGCATGAGTCACAAGTATGTTGTGATTGACGGAATATAGTCTACCCTGGCAGCTGTATCAAAGGTCGTGATGATCGGGGATGATACAGTGTAAAAGGGTCATGTGATTGCTAAAACTATCTAGGGATGATAGTATTAGTGGAGTTCAATTACTAATATGATTATAATATTGAACTCATATTATGAACTTAGTCTAAAGTCCTTTGCAAATATATTTGTAGATTATGGACGAATTATTTCTGTTCGGGACTTCCCTGAATGGAGGGATTAATGTAGATGGGTCTAATTTCATAGATTGGTTTGAGCGTCTCCAGGATACCCTTGAACTCAATGACCTGCTTTACGTGATAGAAGATGGATTAGGAGATCGCCCCAATGAATCGGTGCATGAGCTTGAAGTAGCTACTGTTAAGACCGCTGCAATCGTTCCCTGCTTGTCCAGTGTGCGATGCTAAACTCAATGGATAATGAGTTGCATCTACATTACATTAACACTCATTCATATCAGATGATCGTAGAGTTAAAAGAACGGTTTGCACCATAAGTCAGGCTCATGAAGTATGACCTGATGGAAAGGTTCCTATCACGGAAAATGAGAGAGGATGGATGCCTTTGTAGCCACCTATCTTTGATGGAGAGGATGTATGATCAACTTGTGAGCGATGTGGACTTCCAACTGTGATAGCTTTTCTATAGGCTCGCTGCCCTCCAGCTATACAAACGCCGTTGAGGGCTACATCATTATAGGATAAGAGTCTACCTTTCAGATATTCATGAACAAATTGAAGTATCTGGTAGTATATATATATATATCGATGATGATTCATCATATGAGGATTATGAAGGTATATGTGATATACAAAAGTTATAAATGTTTCATGCAAATACTTTGCAGTTCATCAAGTATGCTAATACTTGTTTTCCTGTTTGTGACAACAAGATAGACTGCATGAGAGCTTGCTGAAGAGGCAATGATCGCGCGTTGAAGACATTCAAGCCAGTTGATGATCGATGAACACGCTCCCTCTACATTTATCGTTTAGATTGATAGTTTTGAATAAAGTTTGTAATCATAGCAAGTGTAAGGACCTTATTAGTAAATCTTTCTCTTAGCAAGAAAGTTATTCTATAAGCTTGTAACAAGTCAGTTGTGAAGATCTTATAAATAAAGTCTTTTATGGTCACTTCTTGATTATGAATGGATTATTGCTATTATTGATCTTGATAATAAAGCATTTATAAAAGAATACCAATAGGAGATCAAAAGTTCAAATGTTAAACTTATTCTTGAATAACACTATAGTGTAAGTCCGCTAAGTATCAATTGTGATTTCCATAATGATGAAAAGAAAGTCCTTAGATATATGACCTTTGGACTCACAAGCAATATTTATTCTCATTTGGAGAAAGTGACTAAAACTTTGCACTCTTGTAAAACGATTGTGTGTGGATTGTTGAAAATCATGTGATGATCAAAATTCAACAATATAGTGGAAATTGTGGTGAATCAAAGTAAATAATGGATTTACAATAAAAATCACACAAATCAGAACTATTCAGAATAAGGTTGTATGTTGAATACAAAAGTCTTGGAGATTTGATCAAAATGACCAAGTATTCAAGTTAAAATTGCGACATTAAGACTTATAAAATTGTTTCATAAATTACGAAGTCCGGACACGTCAAAGTATTGATATGTCTACACCTCGTAGTCATACAATAATAGATACTTATGATCTGAATCTGATATTTTACTAAAACCTAAGATATCATTTAGAATTAGCATTAGAAATATAAAAAATCTCATAAGAAACATCCAAAGATTCGTGAAAACAACACCATAAATGTTACATCAAGTTCGAGTTTCTGGAGACTTTAATTGAGTTAAAGTCTTGGTGAATAAACAGGATTTGTAGAGTATTCTCAAGAAATTGTGAATATGACTTCCATACCAGAACCAAAAGAAGGCAAAGTTTGTATTGCCTAGCATGGTATTTTTAAAGAAAGTTATCTCATGAAAATGTTAATGAAAGGAAGTGAAAGTCTAAAAAAATAAGATATTTGACCTTGGCTTTGAATTATCAGAGTGGCAGGAAGATGCTCTAGGGGCTAAATTCTAAAAATTGAAGGAGAAACTGATGATGAAGATCATAGAGTTTTAAATGATACTTTTACTTAGAAAATTATGATTCAATAGTGTATTCTACTGTTGCAGAA
The DNA here is from genome assembly GCA_023614405.1 of Avena insularis. Lineage (NCBI taxonomy): Eukaryota > Viridiplantae > Streptophyta > Magnoliopsida > Poales > Poaceae > Avena > Avena insularis. The sequence goes on along the minus strand of CM042687.1, from coordinate 48,382,152 downwards.
TTATATTGATTCACTTGTTCTTAATGCGACATACCTACAAACTACAAATAAGCGTGATGGACCTAAGTGCGAGTTATGATTAAGAATCATAAAGTCCAATAGTTAAGACTGTTGGATCAACATTAGCATGATTGTCAAAACTGCGTAATCTGTAGTCCAGGATTAGAGAAAAGGTTGTAATTGATACAACAAGCAAAGTTTCATAAATCGGACAAATGCTAAATGTCTTGTAATGGGAATTATCGAGTTGATAGATGATCAAGTATTTTTGGAAATTGCCAAAATATCGAGAAATCCTGTTTTTGATAAAATTGAGTGGAAGATGAGTAAGTTTCCCGGTCATAATATGTGTATGACATATTTTTGAGCGGAAGAGGGAATTCTGACCTCATATGAGATGTCATTTTGAATGGGTGTGTGATAAAGATCGTATATAGGATATTCGAAGGATTAAACATTAAAACGTTAGAAATCTATTAAGATAGATTGATGCGTTTAATGAACATTATTATCAGAATATTTTAAGAAATAGATTCTAAAATAACTCAGAAATGTCTAGTTTGTACTATGAAAGAGCTCATAATGACACAATACAAAAACTGTTCTAATTGTGAAACTTTGTGAAACTGGAAAGAAACATTGAGTTGGAACTCAGTATAGACAATAGTGGTTAAATGGAAAAGGACGTGTGACATTCACTGTGCCTTAGTCATAGAGTCCTCCATATAACCATACTGAATACTCGATATAATAAGACCCGTAGTCTGTGGTTAAAAAGGAGTTCTTGTTTGAGTGAAATCACTAGATTGAATTAAGTTAATCCCATGAAGAAAAGAGTAAAGAGAGTGATGAAAATTGTGATTTCAATTAGAATCTACATAGATATAGGAGTATATGGCTATTTAGGAAATAGCTAGTGAAATTGTTATGGATTAAAAGAAGTTCGACTTCAGCTGAGTGTGTTTCTGATACATACATGACAATACTTAAAGTTTGATCTGGTCGACTATCATGAAAATACCTGAATACAAAGTCCCACTCTGCCGCCAAAACAAACTTCAACACATTATAACATCAGCAAGGAAGAAAACAAAGTTCATACAATTGTAATTCAGAGAACTACTAGCTTATATTAAGAATGAATCGACATAATCAGTCATGGCATGTGTGCTGCAGCAAAAGTTCACGAACAACTGCCCGTGATACAGCACAAGTTCATCACAAACGGAGGGGTTATAACTGAATACCACCACCCAAAATATACAAACCAAAGTTCAGGGGTCATCCCAAGCAAAATTCATCAGCCTAGCTACTCCAAAATACACATCACAATCATCATCATCAACACCGCTACCAGCACTTCCTCGAACAGCTCAGTCCGCTTCTCAGAGGTAGTGCTTGTTTAGGAAGGCCGTGAACCAGCTCATCCTGCGCTTAGGGGTCATGGCAAGATACCTGGTCACATGTCCATTGTGCTCCGTCAGGTGGCTAAGATCACGGTGTATCGCTGTCAGAGAGATGGGCGCAACAGGAAAGCGAGGACCGTAGATCATCTTCATGTGAGCATAGTTCTCGATGTACTTCTGCTGAGCCTACATGAGAATCACAGTTAGTTTAAGAAATGTAGTTCATATGTGAGATTTACAACTACTAATGCAAGTGCAAATATATCGAACCTTGATGTGCATATAGTAATCATCATCGTCCATCATGATAGCAGAGGTCTCCTCAAGTCAGTGCATGTTCTCAAGCCTTTTGATCCTTGGCACCTGAATCCACGTAACTCTCCAGTGCCTCATGTGGTTGTACACCTGGTTCGAAGTGACTGTCCGATCGCAGAACTTGAAGACATCGTCTGAATCAAGCGCATGTCCGCCTCTCTGAATTCCTGAACAACTGAACCCCCTTTCTAGATCAAATGACAGACCCAATTCAGGACGAAGGTGGACAGAGTTGTTGGCCATGACATGGCCAACTTCTTCTTGCACAACGCATCAGGCATCAACACATAACGTAGAGGCCGCACAGAGGTTGCCGACATATCAGGGGACACAACCTTCTCCTACGACACCAGAGATACGCAATGTGTTGAGTTCTAGGGGAAGAACTGTACTTGTAACAGTAACACTATCCTAACTACAACACATGACAATCCTCACATTACAACATGAATACTGACTGCCAAAATGCACCACAGAAGGTCCAGATCTACTAAAAGCGAGCACATGCGAACATATAAACTGTGATCTAGAACATGGTAACAGATCTAAGCTACGAGAGCTACAGTTAGGTGTTTGTTATCACGATCTTAGTTTCGACCGATGAGGACGACATGTCGGAGGTAGCCGAGGACGAAGGCTTGCCGGAGATGAGCTACACCCACCGGAGTAGGAGGTGCCGCTTACCTGCTCGTCGGTGAGGAAGAGGATTTGGAGGGAGAGCTCAAAATGGGGGGAAATGGTGGCGGGGATTTTGGAGGCGAAGGAAAGGGCGGTGTAAATAGCCGATGTGCGGCGAGCGATAGTCCCAATTTCTCCCGCCGGATTTTACGAGCTCCCACCATCCCTCCCTTGCACGCACGCCTGTATCTTCTTCTCCCGCGAGCGCGAGAAGAACTTGGCTCCTTGAAAACGCCTGATTTGGGTGTTCCTCTGGGGTCAAGCTGAGTGACGCTTTAAAACTCATGCGGTACAAAGATTCCTTCGCGCGTGCGGACCAAACGTCCTTATTTCTTCCTGCCTCCATGCAAGAAACTGGGAAACAAGCAACCAAACACGTCCTAAATGTCCACATGCACGTCTTCTTTGGAAGGCGACGAAGGAAAGCTCGGAGCTTCCCCTTGAGTCGGACATGCAGGTATCCTTGAGTTCATGGTTCTCTTCTCTTATAATGGAGTCAATGGTTGATTCAATCTTGCTAGTCGCTTGGCGGGTCTGGTATGCACATAATGAGACTACGCTGCTAAACCTCTCCCGTCAATAGAAGGCTCCAAAAGGTTCTTGTCGCGTTACCTGACCACCCTTCGTAATATTCAGGGTTTATCAACTGATGATATTTTGAAACCCTAACACACGGTTCGGAAGGAGACCCCTAATCTCCGCTAGCTAAAACCCTCCCCGGGTTGGGTGAAACTGAACTGTGATGGTTCGTTCAAAAAGGAGGAAGGAACGGCTAGTGCTGGAATGATTCTTAGAGATGATCTTGGGCATGTTGTCTTCTCCATATGCTGACAATTATTCAATTGTTCTGATCCTTTTGAAACTGAAAGTAAAGCATGTGAAGAAGGCACGAGACTGGCACTAGAGTGGAGTGACAAACCGGTGATCGTGGAGCTAGACTGCTCTGCGCTGATTGATGCCATTAAAAGCAAAGTCCAAGATAGATCGCCGCTTGCCCATGTCATCTCTGAGATTAGGAACTTGTTTAGTGGTAGTAGACAATTATCTTTGCATGAGTAGAGGGCAGAACTGCCATATGGCTTGGTGCAAAGACCTGAGCGCTTGTCTCAGGAGCTGGATCATGACTCATTGTAATCCATGTTGCTTAATAGATCCCCTTTTTACCTGAAAAAAAAAAGGCAATTTCCCCAGTTCATTTCCTGTTGTAGAGCTTTACGTGTGTTCCGTTGACGATAGTGAAACCCAACTCTGATTATCGACGTCTGTATGGGGAAAAAATCCTATGGAAATCCATGCCTGGATGACTTCTGAACATGACTATCGAATCAGATCGAAAGACGATCGCACATGATTTTACAAGAGACAGTACTCCAACTCCCAAGTCCCAACCCAACATACAGGCGGAGATTTCTGACTAGCACTTCAACATATCTGCAGCATGGATAAGCTACCCGAACTGCAAAAGACTAGGTTTTGACTCGCTACGAGCAAAGGCCTACTACCCCATGCAAAACACTTAACCGTCGATGGCAGCCTCGGAAAGGGTCAAGTTTCTCCACTACTATGTACAGAACAGTGCCAAGACAGGTCAGGTAACCTCAGTCTCCATCAGAGGAAGATTGGGTTGGTCTCCTCGGCACCCACCCCGTCCCGGTGCTTGAACATTTTGAGCTGCACACAGTGCCTTCTGCTCCTTCGGATGCTGTCATTGCTCCACCAGGGTTGGGCTTCATCAGAGTGCTGCCGCCGCCGCTTCCTTGATCCCAGCGATCTCAAGTCTGGAGAGGAAGAGGACTGTGTCGTCAGATGCGACATTTTCCATGGCCCCATCATCTCATGTTCCTTGAACACTTCCCCTCCATATGGCAGGGGGACAGTGCCATCCAACACCTTGCCATACCTGTTAGTAGCCTGATAAGGTACCAACGCACCTGGATGCATGTTCACCCCGGAATCCTGTGGGCTTGGAGGATCTTGAATAGGTGGAGTAGCCTGATAAGGTACCAGCGCACCTGGATGCATGTTCACCCCGGAATCCTGTGGGCTTGGAGGATCTTGAATGACAGAAGGTTTCTTCCCTCTCTTTCTCGGGTTCTTTGCTCTCGCTGCTCCATCTTTCCTTGGACTGCTCTGTGGTGGAGAGTAAATTTTGATCATTGTACTCACTTTCTCTAGGAAGTTTGCAACCTCTGGAGGGAGTACCCGTCCCTCCAGATAGCGATCAATTACAGGCAGATCATTCTTTAGATCTTCGACCTACAACCCACAAGCAATGATCACATCAAGAATCACCTCATAAAAAAATGAACGAAGAAATATATACTTGTTGGGGGCTTACCATCATAGAGAAGTTCTGAGAGGCATTTCGGCTGCATCCGGTAGTACTCCGTGCGGCGATAGACTCATTCGGGGGGGAGTTGATATTAGTTTCTGCAGAAGGGATGAAACGACAGCCAACCAATTGATGGAAGTCCTCAATCTCACGAGCATACTCAACCCTCCAGTCCTTCGCCTTACTCCAAGTTCTTCTTGCCCACATTGGCACCTGATGGAGGAGACCTTGCTCCCTCCCAAACTGCCTAGTAAACCGGTCAGGTACATACACCTCTTTTATGTTAAAGCTGATTAGCCATGTTCGAGAGTAGCAAATGTTATCGGCTGCAATGCAATATCCTGGAACAGTTACTGGATTCATGTCCTTGTAAGGATTCCAGTTGACCTGAAAATTTGATTAAGATAAAAATAACTCAACAACAATCAAGTGCAGGTATAAATTAATAAAATAGGTAATCCTCAGGCTTACATCAGACAACTGAAGCTGCTCAAAATCCTTTCTCCATTCCATAACTTTCTTTCTCTGCCCACGTGTTGCTCCTCCAAAGTTCCATCGGCATGCCCAGGGCAGCAAGGTATTCTCATTCTTTTGTTGGGGTTGAGTTAAAGGAAGATACTCATAAATCCAGGTCTTGTAGAAGCAAGGAAAATCTCTAATTAGTGAGCACAAGGTATTAGAAAACTAGAGATAACAATAGAAATAAAAAAAGAGATGGTACCATGAGTAAAGTTGCACTGCCAAGAAACTGGGTAGTGGCATTTGGTGTTACTGCAACGGATAATCCTCTGTACAAATGAGCAAGGGCTGCAGCCCCCCAAGCATACTCATGTATCTTCCTAAAATCCCCCAAAAGTGGTAGATATCTCGGGGATACAAAGCCCCTCATTGTGTCAGGAAATAAGGTGGAGCCAACCAAATACAGAAGGTACGCTCGGGTGCTAAATGCAATGTCATTGACGGTGGGGTTTTCTGGCAGTTGATGAAATTTCCTGTACAACCAAGTCAATCTGATCAAGCCACATAGTTGCTCTCCACTTCCAGGGCTCTCTCCTAAATAATGCAAGCACATGCGGTTCACAGCTTCATCACCAATGGGTTTGGCCGTCACCACATGACCAGTCACTGGAATTCCAAGAATGTATGAAACATCACGGAGAGACGGTGACATTTCAAATCCCACGAAATGTGCAGTATTTGTTTCATTGTTCCATCTCTCACAAAAGGCTGTAAGCAAGGAACGATCAATGGTAAATCCTGTAGTAAGAGCAAGATGTCCAAGACCACTAGCATTGACTAGTTGCTGTTGCTCATCAGTTAGAACCCATTCTTTTAGTTTCCGTGTCTGCTGGCTTGGTAGCAGAACACCATATCGCTGTAGAAAAGAGTTTGTCAGTATGCAGTTTTGCTCACGACAACCTAGTGAAAATGAAGGAGGGAAGAGCTACATACTGTCCAGGTTTGCGAGCTACCAACTGCTCTCCGGCCATTTGGTTTTTGTTGCTGTGTTTTCAGACCCTGAGATGTGAGGTCCATCTTATCCTGGAAAACATGATATAATGATATCAAGGTAATTGTTCCATGTGAGTTATTGTTAGAAAAAGGGTAGACTGAACAGGTATATGCAGTTACAATTGAAGCAAATGATGCGTAAACACTAAAAAGGGAACAAATTGGAAGCAGTACATTACAGTAAAATAGGGCATGTCTGACAACAAAAACACATTGTTTCTTATAATAGTTATTAAAAGTGATGACTAACAATCACCAAATTCAAATACACCATTTCTGAGAACAGTCTGGGTAACAATAGTATTTTTTTCCCTTAAGTAATCTGTGGTTGAGATGTGCATGGCACAACTTTGGATGCTGCTGGCACCTTATAACTTTTAAAGGTCCACAAACGAACTCTTCTAGCAATATTACTTTTGCCTGAACTAATACTGCTCTGGCTGTCTAGCAAAATAAAGAGTGCAATTATTTGGAGACCTGTAATGAAACCTTCTGTAATAAATGTTCTAGGTGTTCTGCGTGATTTGATACCCAGATCATGCCAAGTTTAAAATATTTCATAAATTTTGGTTTCATTTCTCCAAGCAAGTTAGCTCTACAGCCTCTGGTGATAAATTTTGTGTAAATCAGTTACCAGGACCTGAGTTGACCAGGGCATTGAACAGCATTGTGAGATGAGGATCACGTCACACCTAAGAGTAAGGTTCCAAAGGGGGTATGGTTCATATGGGCAGGTAGTTCATTGTGAGGGAAGTGATCAAATGAAACCAGCTCCATGCAGATAAATGGCCCAACTACAATGCTACTTAATGCAATATAACAATCTAAGCACAGGGGCAAAAGGAGAAATAGCAGATGGAAACTTTGCTGGTGTGTGTAAGAGCATCTCCACTCGGCTTCCCAGGACGCCAATCCGGATGCCGAAATTCGGCCCAATCGCGTTCCCAGGAACCTCTTTCCGTCCGGATTTGGGCCAACTTTGGTCCGGACTTCCCAGGCCATTCCCAGGATCCCGGGAACACCGGACGAAGCGAATTCGCCGAGTGGACTAGCCCTGTCAGCGACCGAAGCCAAGTCGTCATCGTCCTTCCCGTCGTTTCCCCTTTTCCCGCCCTCGCCGCTACACCCCTCCCGCCCTCGCCGCCGGACTCGGCCTATAAAAGTCGTAGATCTCGCCCTTTCCCTTCACACTCTCACACCGCTCCCAACTCCGGCAAACTCCAGGCGCTCGCACCTTTCCACCTCCAGAACTCCGCCGAAACCCCATGGCCGACAGATTCCCCGGCGATATTGCGGCGGCGAATGGACGCCGCACGCTGCAGACGTGGGAGGCTTGGCTGCTCCACGACGCGGGCTATACGGCGCCGCCGGGACTTTCGTCTCCCAGTCGGCTGGAGTCTCAGCGCCGGCGAGATACCTATTCCGCCGGTGCGGCGACGAGACATGGCGTAAGATCAGCGGTTATCGCCACCATGGAAGACCCGGATCTGCGAGATCCCGCAACCTGGTCTTCTGGGAGCAGTTCTTCGCCCACAGGCACCTCCAGGAGCTCGCCCGACAAGATGGACCGCTCTCGCCACCGTCGTCATAACGCTGGCGTTCGCCGCCCGGTGGAAGCGTTCTGGCGAACGCTCACCGTCGTGCTGGGGCATATCCAGGCCGGCAACCACCCCCGCCTCGGCATGTAGAAGCGGTGTCCGGCGTCGGCAAAGGCGGCGGCCTTTTCCTAGTTTAAATTTGATGTAATATATGCGTCCTATCCCTACTTAATGAAATCCGCCTATATTCGCCCAAATGTCGCCCAAATTTCGCCGTGTTTAACTGAATTTAGCCGGGCGCGGGAACTCGGCCTGGGAACGCGAGTGGGAAACTCAGCGTTCCCAGGCCAAAAACGAGTTTCGTCCGGCCCAAACTTGGTCCGGATTTCGGCCTGGGATCGCCCAACGAGTGGGGATGCTCTAAGTTATTTACCTAGTAGGCAGATCCAGTTTTTAATAAAGGTGATGTAGGATGGAATTTTTCAATGCTCTCATGGCAGATCCAGCAAATGGACAAAATATGGGCAAACAATAAACAGAATGATGCTGTGCTATCCAATAGTATAAATTTTTCCTAGAAAATCATTTAGAATAAAATAAGTTCCACGAAACCTGTGGGGTCAACAAATCATGTAGGGATGACTGTCGTGCATCAATCATTGCAATAGCTAGAGGTAGAACACATGCAAGACAGCAAGAGTGATCCAACCAAAAGAAGAAAAAAATATAATTAAGAGTTAAGACTGGCCCAGAACTTAATTAAATTAAATTAATCCAGTTACATACTTTTCATTGTACTCTTCTCAAATTGAACTGGGGGTGTAAGGCTCCATTTGGCGTTGGGGTGAGCTGGCGGCCTTCCCCCAAGTAGCCAAGTTGCACAGTATAGTACAGCACTACATCTGCAAACTAGCCCCAAATAGAGTGTTGGAAATTCAGAATAGAAATTTGGGATATTTGAGTTTCAGTATATCAAACTTAATTATCTAAGAACAGAACTAGGTTGACTTGAAGTTGGGCTCATAATCCCATATACCGAAACCTCTGCCCTAATGTAGAATACTATCCTCGAAGGCTCTACTAGATATCAGAACTAAGCCAACCGATGAATCTCAGTTCTCTTGACATCGTGTTATTGTTTGCCAATGAAGTTAACCGCAATCTCAGAACATATTTAAACTCAAATCATCAGTATGTAGTGTAAGTTAAATCTTTGCATAACTATGTCAAAGTGAAAACGAATGAGTAAAAAGGAAAAGTGTATAATTAATACTTAATGTTAGCCAAAAAACTGTGTCTAGATTTTGCTTGCATTAGTGCCTTGCAATCCAAATATAACTATGAAAAAAGTCTGATCATCTAAATGTGATCCTTTTGCAATGCACCAACAAAATGCAAAACACTTCTTTTAAAATTGAGAAGTCGCAATCCAGTAAGTAAGCTGGTCATCCAAACTCATGCGCTGCACTTATTATCACCACCACACATTCAATGATTCGAACTAACCACACGCCAGACCGGCGGAAATGTAGCAATCACCATTACTGGGAAAATGCCAACTCAAGCGGCGCAAGCAACCAAGCAATTTCAACCAAGGAACATGCATGCATGGCACAAATACACAATGTGATAGCCCTACACTGCCTTTTCCTCACAGCATTTCACTCACGATTGACGAAGGCCCCTTACCACGGACTCCCGTAAATAAGATTACGGAGAAGTGGCATCCACGGATCTGAGAACGAGGGCTCACTCGTATCCCAGATCGATAGGGATGCTGCGAACAGTACCTGCTCGCCGGCGAGGTGTCGGGACGCGCCGCTCGCCATCGCCGCCGGCGATTAGGGCACCTCCTTTCCCTTCCCCTTGGCGAAGTTCTTCAGGAGGAGAAGGAAGCCAGTCTCAGGGATATGGGGACTCGCTGGCGAGGTGTCGGGACGCGCCGCTCGCCTTCGCCGCCGGCGATTAGGGCACCTCCTTTTCCTTCCCCTTTGGCGGAGGCACTGAGGCAGGAGAAGAAGGAAAGCCGAGGCCGGGCCGGGCCGAGAGCCCCTAGTGACCATTCCAGAGGCAGGATACCGCAAAACTCGCTAATTTTTTCTAAATAATATTTTTTTATTAAATTTTACAAATAATACACTTTTAGAAAAATTGCAAAAGTAGCGCGGCCTTAATACTTAACCACCGACAAGCATTTGTCGATAGTTAAACTACCCGACATGTACTAATCAATAGTTGAACTACCGGCCGGCGACGACGCAAAGTGCAAGTTTTCATCGGAGATGTGCAAACTAATCGGTAGTTTAACCACCGATTAGTACCCGTCGGTAGTTCAACCATCGATTAGTATCTGTCGGTAGTTTAACTACCGATTAGTACTTTTTGGTGGTTCAAGTATCGAGGTCACGCTACTTTTGTAATTTCCCTAAAACGTGTATTATTCGTAATATTAATTAAATATTTTGTATTATTTAAAAAAATAGCGCAAAGCTCAGGATACCGTAAAACTTAAAACCTTAAAAGTTACTGTTTTGTGAAAAAAAATTATCCCAACAGAACTGATCCCGTATATCTATATTTTATCGTGTTTTTCAACTTTCAGGCTTTGTTTGGCAGGCAGGAATTAGTGTGTATTTTAGAGTATTATCCCTAGTGTTTTGGGTGAAAAAACTTCCTTCACCCAATCCCGCAGCGGGTCTAGCTGCCAAAAACGCGAGGTGCATGGGGCGTCTCTAATCCCCTTCGATCTGACGAGTATCTAGGGGATTTGACGGGGCTCAGCTGTTCCAAACCTGCCTACCAAACGGTCAATCAAGTGTTTTGACGTGTCTTGAATTGGGCCGGGATATTACATCCTAAAACCTGTCAAAACCGGCCTGCCAAACGAGGCCTCAAGGGTTGTCTTCCTCACAGGCGTACAGGTCCTCGCGCACGTCCACTATGTGTCGCTCGCGCACGGCCCTCTATGCATGCGGCCTACCGGCGAGATGTTGCGGCCAGTTTCGACCGACCGGCGAGCTGCCGCATGCGTACATGTACGGATGCGTTGCTTGCTGCTTAGCATGCAGATTACGATTGATGTGCTGCTTTGGAAAGCTGATTAGACTATATCAGTCAGCTCTTTCTCTCATCCAGGTTCTGAAAACCCTGAAACCTAATCCAATGCAGCAAGCTGCATTGGTTCTTCCTTTACCTAAAAGGAAAAGGTACTCATTTCCTTATTTTTTTATTCCTTTCTTATTTAGAAGTACATAAATCTTAAGCGGTGTCTTCGGCCTTACTTAAAATAGAGTACTTTCTTTAGAAAGAAATACCTAGTTATGAGGGGAAAAAGTTTCCCCCACGTTGCTCGGCCTATCGTCCTCTCACCTCCCCCCTCCCAAGTGTCTTCCCCTGCCCCCAAGCATGGGGGTTTTCTAGGACAGATATTCTAAACGAAACGGAGGTTGCTGCTCTGCTCTCTGCGGCTCTCATTTCGGCCGGCCGGCGAGCTGCTGCTCTGGGCAGCGACTATGACAGCAACTATGGAATCCAGAAATTCATAATGGTTGTGGGAATCAAACTTACTAGTCGGAAATAGAAGATTGGCACCAGAATCGAGACTACCCGCCATGGAATCAACCTTCGGAAGCGGTGGCACCGTTGACGGCGGGAGCGGTTGGTGCTAAAAAATTTGCCCCGTCGAGCATTGATCGGTTTGTGGTTTACCTAAAAAAATAGACTTGGAAACTAGATATATTCGGTACGTAGAGTAGTTATGCGGAAAACTGCAAAAATATTTGTTGTTTTGACCACTTTTGCGGTATCTGAAAAGGCTATTTTTTCAAACAAAACTGTAAAAGTTTACTAATTTTACGGGGTTGACCACGCGTAAGTACTACAAGTAGATATCATATTTTCCGTGGCATGTACTAGGAGCAAAGCAATACTATCAGCAGAACTCAATCATATGAATCAAACTACTTATATGTAAAAAAACTTCTCAAAGATTGCATTCCTCTGAAATTCCTAGGGTATTCGTTCAAATCAAAGAGGCTAAAATTCCTACTGTATGAAATTCCTACTAACGAATGAATGTTCAGAACAATTAGCTTACATCGATTCAGGAATAAAGCTAATAAAATACGTAGCGAGGAGAATTTACCAAGTTTCGGAGGCTTCCATGCATAAACACTGTCGTTCTCGATCACGGCGAACACATGGTCGAGTTGGATAATAGCATCGCAGTATCTAAAGTAGCGCTGGAACTCGTTCACACAATCTGACCATCCATTACTATCATTCCCCTTAAGGACAACAATCTTGAATTCGAAGATGGCGACAAGAGAGAAATCCTTGTATCCCCTAGCAGCTGTCGGAACTTGGTAAATGACTATATTATGCAGTTTAGTATGCCGACCTTCATTAGCATCATCCTGGAATATAAGTGTAGAACCTTCGGTCGGTTCAAACCTCGGTACTTGTGGAAGAGCAATATTGCGACGAGTGTACACGTTGACAAGGTCCCATATAAAATCAGGCCTAACCGTGACGATCCAATTTCCATTGCCGCCTGCTGGCTGCTCATCAAAACCATTTGGCATCACGGCATCGGAGGAAAACCTGTCCAGCAGCGTCAGCTTGCACGGGATGCCTGCCACTTTGATGTAGTTTTTGGATTCTCACGGTCTCACCGTCGGGTGAACACATGGGAGGCCAAACGGATGAGAAATAGGCGTAATTGTGCTCTCTTTTGCTGATTGAAGAATATGTTTGGACGAACCGATGAAGCTTGTGGCAGTGGTGGAGTTGCAATGGTTGATGTGTACTTGAAGGGGGCCTTCCGTGAACACATTTTGAAATTGATCAGGATCTTTACTGCCCTTGCTCGATCTCACCATGGAAGGAGGCTCCGGATGGTGTTTTGGGTTTTTTTGGGTGGGTGGGTGGGAGGGAGGGAGAGGAGAGGGAAGATCATTGGTAGGAGCTGGCGGCGGGGGTGAGATGGAGAAGACAAAGGCTGATGGTGCTTAGTACTAGTCCTGCAGAAGGTGAGCGAGTGGGCAGTGGGACTCCTATTGAAGCTAGTTGCACAAACCTCCAACAGATACTAGAGCCGTAGTTTTAAAGAGCTCCAACTAGGTTTCCTCTCTCAGAAAAAAGGAACTCTACCTCTTGGAGAAGGAAGATGCAATGTGACGAGAGTAGCTACTAGAGTAGTACTACTGTCTAGTAGCTATAGGGCCTCATCATAGCATATTATTAGTGGAGTAGCTACTAGATTTGCAGGTGCCTCGCAAGAAAGAAAAGGTAAATCTCTGTAGGTAATAAATGGCCATGGCAATTTCCTAGATAGACAATCTTTTGCTTGCTAATTTTGATCTGGGCGACAACCGGAGGCTAGAGGAGTACTAGCAGTCTCGTATCTTGAGCCATCGAGCTAGAGTAGAAATTTGGATATATCATTGCTCATGGCATGCAGCTTGACCAACCAGACTTATACACTACTTTACTATGCGTCCGAAAAAATGTGGAGTATAGTACTACTACTAGTAGTAGTATAGTAATGTGATATAAAAAGTTCCACATTCATTCATCATGTATCGTCAAAAGCAGAAATTATACCGGCAGAACTATACTAGTCACATCCAGGTTACCCTAAAGGACAAAAAAAGAATTAGTACGATGCGCAACAGAATCTATATATCTACTCCTCTTAATGTATTTGCGTAGGAGTACTTAGGAACAGGACGAGCATGTGCTGGGTGGTCACCCTAATGGACAATCTACGCCACTAGTGCGCATCCGCATGTACCCTAAACCCTAAACCCCAAACCCTAAACCACCCTCAACCCCTGGCGCTAAGCTCGGACATATTATTGAAAAATTCTTAAACCCTAAACTACCCATAGAAAACCAAAACCCTAAACCCTCATAACTAAAACCCTAAATCCTCGACCCATAAAAAAGCCCTAACCAAGCAGGTATCATGCACTTATAGATCAAAACTTGATATACTTCCATTAAATTTCGCTAACGCCATTCTAATTCACAAAAGCTCGAACATTATTGAAAATTCCCAAAACCTTAACCCCCTAAAGCCTAAACCCTAAGCCCTATACCCCTAAAAACCCTAAACCCTTAACCCCTGACCCTAAGCTCGGACATATTATTGAAAATTCCTAAACCCTAAACCCTAAACTACCCCTAAAAAAACAAAACCCTAAACCCTCGAATCATAAAAAACCCTAACCAAGCAAGCATGTATCATGCACTCATAGATCAAAATTTGAGATACTTTTATTAAATCGCGCTAACGCCATTCTAATTCACGAAAGCTCGAACATTATTGAAAATTCCCTAACCCCTAACCCCCTAAAGCCTAAACCCTAAGACCTATGCCCCTAAAAACACTAAATGTACCCTCAACCCGTAACCGTAAGCTCGGACATATTATTAAAAATTTCCTAAAACCTTGATGACCCACAAGTATAGGGCATCGCAATAGTCTTCGAGGGTAGTATTACCCAATTTATTGATTCGACACAAGGGGAGCCAAAGAATACTTATAAGCCTTAACAACTGAGTTGTCAATTCAGCTGCACCTAGAAATAGTCTTGCTCACAGTAGTTTATCAGTAGCAATAGTTTTATAGTAGCAATAGCAGCAGTAGAACAAAAGCAATATTAACAATAGTAGCAAACAGTAGGATATGAGTGCGGTATGCATAGGGATGGATGGCCGGGCGTTACATGGACAAGTCTAAACATGTAACTTCAATATCTAGGGAAATTGCAGATAAATAAGATAAAGCATCCAAGTACTAAAAAATCATAGGCATGTGTTTTATATATAGTCATACGTGCTCGCAATGAGAACTTGCACAACATCTTTTCTCCTGCCAGCCTGTTGTAGCGGGGCCTCAAGGGAATCTACTAGCAATTAAGACACTCCTTTTAATAGAGTACCGGAGCAAAGAATTAGCACTCTGTGAACACATGTGATCCTCACATCATAGCCATCCCCTCCGGTTGTTGATACGTCGGAAACGTAGCTATAATTTTTGATGCTCCATGCTTGTTTAGTATCTACTTTGCTTTGCTTTGTCTATACTTTGAGGTGCTTTTTACATGTTTTCTGGTACTAACATATTAACAAGTTGCCATAGTGTCAGTTGCCTGTTTTCTGCTGTTTTTGGTTCCAGAAAAGCTAGTAAGGAAATATTCTCGGAATTGGACGGGACAAATGTCAAAGTCAATAACTTTCCATGGGGAACAAGAAATCCAGAGGGGAGACGGAGAGGCATGCCAGGGCGCCACACCCCCCTAGGTGTGGGTGGGCCCTGCCCTGTGCCTAGGCAAGGTCTGGGGCCCCTGGCCACCGCCTCGGCCTCCCCCTTCGCCTATAAGAAGCCCCCGATGCAGAAACCCTAAGAACCAGATCAAAATTCCACGAAACCTTCTGTAGCCGCTGCCACCGTCGTCCCTAGATCGGGGGGATCTGAAGTTATTCCTGTTGGGAATATGCCCTAGAGGCAATCATGTATGATGATATTTCCCATTGTATTCATAAAGATATAAAATTGTCCTTGTATAAACATTTGATGTGTATCATTGAATATGTGATTCGGTTGTGGAACTATGAATTCATGTTTTTTGTACTAAATGTCCTTGGTCATTGAGGTTGTGCTGGACACATAACTTAGACCAATGTGAAAGTCGGCTTGATGACTCGGTTCCACTTGTCATGGGCATGCAGATGCTATCCCGACTTACACAGATTCGGCTAAAGAGTTTAGCGAGTCAGATTGACCCATATTGAGGTACAATGAACAAGTTGTCATTTGCATATCTCAGTCAATGTAATCCTTAGACCTAAGGTTGTTGCATAGTCTGAGTTGAAGATCACCGACTTAGGTTCTGTCAAATGTTGATCCTTAACTGGGCAGTTATAAAGGCAGAGTTCGGGTCGACTGAGAATCAAGCTGCGTGATGTGAATAACCAAGATGGGATTTTGCCCCTCCACTCGGAGAGATATTCTCTGGGCCCTCTTGGAAGATATGATTCAGAAAGCATGGCCATGCACGACTCGGTTAAGTGTTAACCGAGGCGGTTGACTAAGAGTTAGTCGGGTGAATCACTTATCTCGGATCGAGAAGAGAGTCGAACTATTTAAGGGATGACGAATATTCGCCTATAGTTTGACAAGGTATATCGTGAGACAAAAGGGACTCGGACGTAAGTCACATTGGAAAGGCGAGTCGTCATGACTCTTTGGTACTTGGGAGTTGGCACGTTCTGCTAGGATCCGCTGCCGACTGATCGATTGTGAGTCGGACTCCAATCGTGTCCGAGTAGCTATGAGCCTGCCGGGTCACACACTTAAGAGCGGGAGCAAGTTCGGATTGGATATGAACCGGAAATCTAGTCGGGTTGGACCCGAGCCAGATCAGGACTGAGTCAGTGAGTCGGACTCACAGTGACTAGTGTTATATGGGCTTTAGTGAATAGGCCACGAGAGTGGAGCCCACGTTCACTCCCTATATATAGTGGAGCACCGTAACCCAGAAAGGTTAATTGTTGATCGGTTAGGTCATTCCATGTGTTGGAAACCCTAGCTCCACAGCAGTCCTGCCGTCGTATCGAACCTAGAGTTCGCCGTCGGTGCTCCTCCTTGCACGTGTGGATACTAGCAGAGGTGTTGTACGATCAGCACCAGGACGATCGGATCGCAAGGATCAGATCGCATCAATCGATGCACTTCATCAAGAATCTGCAGCGTCTAGTGGTAAACCTCGTGGCCTTCTACCTCAGCTAGATCTTGGGATCACCACGTTAGAGGAAAAAGTTTTGTTTTATCTCTGCATGGCCCAACAGTGGTATCAGAGTGATAGCTTCTGGTTTTAGGCTCGAGATCTCACATATGTGATGTGCGGTTGGCTGTAGATGAGATCTATGTGCTGTTTGGTGGTCGATCTATGAGATAGATCGGTTTTGTACGAGGTTGATTGGATCAACTATACTCGGGGGATGGTAGATCTGATTTCCGTGATCATACTGCTGAGGTCGTGGAACGACATACCCCTACCGGTTGGCTTCCGCCATCGGGGTAGACTGTGACACGTAAATCCAGAAGAGGTGATCGAAGATTAAAGAGTTTGATCGAATCAGAATAATGGTCGGAATCCATGTCCGGATCTTAGATGAGATCTGCGTTCCTTCGATCCCTACCCGCTATCTGGCTAGTGGGACCGCCGGCTTCGCCCTGTTGTAGCATGTTAGACGTTGTTGCAAGTTTCACAACGCCGGTAGATATTGTATCTATGCATAACTTGTTTTGCAGGAAGTTGTGAATGGTATGGTTCATATGCATGTGATGTGTGTGTGTAATCCATACGTGATCTATGAATCACGGTTTTTGTCGGCCGGCTGGAGCCTAGGTGCTGTAATTTTATTGTATAACGACCTGCGTGTCGGATTCTCTATGTAATTTACTTCACTAAGCTAGTTTAGCTGTTTGGAGAATCCAGATGGCATGCAAGGCGATATACATGTCGGCGACATGGAGTAAGACGGCAAGTGACAAGAGTTGGCACGAGTCGGATTACAGGCTTTGTGGATATGGAGATCGCCATGAAGGGAGCCATACCATTTCACATTATAATTGCTTTATTTTGTGTTATTGTTATGTATCTGTTTTACCTCTATTAGATAGTCGGTAAAATTTAATCCCTCAAAGAAGGTCTAGTCGGTTTTTCCGCCAATGTTTGCACCATCACAAGTCGGACATTTTTTATAGTGGGCTCATAAAATTGAGGTGCTGCCAATTCTTTCCGACTAGGTGGGTTCGAGTCGGACTCTTACTGCGGAAACACTCGGTAAGCTAGATGGGTCTATCACAACGGTTGTGGGGCTCGGGGAAAAGTCGGATGGGAGCCGGGCATGTGATGCCACCCGTCCAACAGGAGTCGTATGAGATGCGATTGACAAGGAGTTGTCTACCTAAATCACTTGGCAGCTAGCGGTGATGCTAAAGCTCACTAGCTGACTTGCTTATTTAGGGTCTTGAATCACTAAGTAACCATCGGAGGGGTGTTGGTTCTAGTGGGAGCATAAAATATTAAAATGTTTAATATGCTTGCTCTTTTATGAATACATGTCTTAAGTGTTTTGCATATTTTCTGTTGTAGATCATGGCACCAAGTAGCAGGCACTCTCAGATATCCGGTTTTGCATTGAGAACCATTCTTGAGAAAGATAAACTGAACGACACTAATTTTACCAACTGGTATCGAAATCTAAGAATTGTTCTCAAACAAGAAAAGAAGGACCATGTCCTAGATAACCCACTTCCAGATGAGCCGAATGAGAATGCGACTGTCGCTGCCACCAATGCCTACCGTCGGGCTAAGGATGAGTCCACAAATATTAGATGTCTTATGCTTGCTCACATGGAACCGGACTTGCAAAAGCAGTTCGAGAATGTTGAGGCCTACAATATGATCGAAAGCCTCAAAAGTATGTTCTAGGCTCAGGCGAAGACTGGGAGGTATCAAGTCTCTCAAGCTTTGCTGAGTTGCAAGCTTAAGGATGGTGATCCACTGAGTCCGCATGTGATCAAAATGGTTGGTTATGTGCAGTCTCTGGAGAGGCTTGGCTACCCCATTAGCAAAGAGTTTGCTACGGATATAATTCTGAACTCTCTTCCTAGTTCATATGGGCAGTTCATTTTGAACTACCACATGCATGGTATGGATAAGAAGCTCACTGAATTGCATGGGATGCTCAAGCAGGTAGAGGTGGATCTCAAGAAGGGCGCCAGTCAAGTGTTGATGGTGCAGAATAAGGCTAAGTTCAAGAAGAGTTCTTGGACTAAGAAGAAGGCTAAGTCAGGAGGAAAGTAGGATCAGGACCCGGTCCCAAGTGCTTCCTCAGGGACTAAGCCATCTCCTTCAGCCGAATCCACTTTCTTCTACTGCAAGGCGGATGGCCACTGGAAGAGGAACTACAGCAAGTATTTGGCCGACAAAGCCAAGAGTGGAGGTATGAGTTCTGACTCAGGTACACTTGTTTGCAATGTTATAGACATATATCTTGCAGATGCACCTAATAGTTCTTGGGTATATGATACCGGATCAGTTATTCACATCTGCAACTTGTTGCAGGGGCTGGTAAGAACTAGGAGCGTAGCAAGAGGCGAGGTTGATATTCGAGTCGGCAACAAAGCGAGAGTCGCTGCGTTGGAAGTCGGCACGATTCAACTTCATTTACCTTCTGGATTCATTATGGAACTGAATAATTGTTATTATGTTCCAGTGCTCAGTCGAAACATTATTTCTGCTTCATGTTTGATGAGGCAAGGCTATGAGTCGAATATCAAGAATAATGGTTGTTCTTTGTATTTGAATGATATGTTTCACGGCTTTGCACCCATCCAGGACGGGTTATTTATTTTGAATCTTGATGGTGAGTCGGTTTATAACATAAATGTTAAAAGGTTAAAACCAAATGATCTGAATATGACTTACTTTTGGCACTGTCGGCTTGGTCATATAAGTTGGAAACGCATGAAGAAGCTCCATGATGATGGACTCCTAACTTCGTTCGACTTGGAGTCGTTCGAGACATGCATATCTTGCCTACTCGACAAAATGACCAAGACACCTTTTGCAAAGAGTTGCAAAAGGGCGTCTGACTTGTTGGGACTAGTACATAGTGATGTATGTGGACCAATGAGCACGACAGCCAGAGGTGGTTATGAGTACTTCATTACCTTCACTCATGATTTGAGTAGGTATGGATATATCTACTTGATCAAACATAAGTCGGAAGCCTTTGAAAAGTTCAAAGAATTCCAGAATGAAGCACAAAATCAACTCAGCAAGAAAATAAAGTTTCTTCGGTCGGACCGAGGAGGTGAGTACATGAGCCATGAGTTTGATGACCATCTGAAAAGTTGTGGAATAGTTCCTCAACTTACTCCACCGGGAACGCCGCAAAGGAACGATGTTTTGGAAAGGCGGAATCGAACCTTGTTGGACATGGTACGATCAATGATGAGTCGGACAGATCTGCCTTTATCACTTTGGGGTTATTGTCTAGAAACAGCGGCGTTCACACTAAACAGAGTACCATCAAAATCGGTAGAGAAGACACCGCATGAGATGTGGACAGGCAAAAAGCCGAGTTTGTCTTTTCTTAAGATTTGGGGTTGTGAAGCATATGTCAAGCGACTTCGAACAAGCTTACGGCCAAGTCGGATAAGTGTATTTTCGTGGGATATCCGAGGGAAACCTTGGGTTACTACTTCTATAACCGAGAAGAGGGCAAAGTGTTTGTCGCTCGGAATAGTGTCTTCCTTGAGAAAGAGTTTCTCAGTCGGGGAGTAAGTGGGAGAATGGTGCAACTCGAAGAAATTCGAGAGGAACCGGCTAGTAGCAATTCGGCAAAAACCTTGGAGATTGAGCCAGTCGTGGTAGCTGAGCTGGCGGCAGCACCTATACTACGAAGATTCTGCGAGATTGCGAAGTGTTCGTGATGTATTACTGTTATACAGTGATGAGCCGGCAAATTATTCGGAAGCGATGGTGGGATCTGATTTCGAGTCATGGCTGTAGGGTTCGCAGCATAGAAAACAAAAAATTTCCTACGATGGGAACTATGTACCAAGATCTATCTACTAGATACAAACAACGGGCGGATGTATATCCGTAGAGAACATACCCTTGAAGACCGACAAAGCTTAACGAGTTCAACTCGTGGTTGATGTAGACGATCTCTTGCCGATCTCAAGATCGAGAGGAAGTCCTAGCGCCGCAAAGCAGCAGCGCATCCGTGCTCGCACACACGTACAAGACACCGGGCAACCTCCGCCTCCTCGCTCCAGCAATGTAGCGGAAGCACAACCCTTTCTTTCCTAATAGCCACCAGGAACATGTATCTCGCTAGTCCGAGACCATGGGGGATAAATTCTAGAGGGGGAGAGAGATCCTACACGAGGAGGTGTGAGTGAGAAGTGAGGAGAGGGGTGCCTTTTATAGGAGGAGGGGGAACCCCAAGGGGGTGGCCGACGCATGGGGGCTGCCCCCTTGCCCTCCCCTCTTCATGTGGGTGGACACTCCACTCACAAAATTACTTTAAATTCCCTCCACTCAAAATCCCACTCAAACATGCCATTAAATTTCCACCAAATTTAATGCAAACTCTCATTAAATAAAACTCTTTTATTTTATTCAGAATTTTGTCAATTACTTTAATGACAAACATTCACAAATAATCCCTTGCTAGAATTCCATTTCACATGCATAACCACTTTATGCAATTTCACCCAAAAACCTGTTTCGGTATCTAGTGAAATAAATTCCTGCGCTTGTTTATTCTTTCGGCATGAAACATTTGCTCCAACTGGATGCCAGTGTCCCTTAAGTGTGTCACCCTACGGTTCGTGAATAATGCGGACATGATCGAGACCTTTCTCCGATCAATAATCAGTAGCGGGACCTGGAGATCCATACTGACTCCCACACATTCAACGATGACTTTTCCTGTGATCGTCGGAACCTTTTACGCTTGTATCTTAATCCCCTTGTTTCACGATATATTACATGTC
Source organism: Avena insularis (assembly GCA_023614405.1). Taxonomy (NCBI): domain Eukaryota; kingdom Viridiplantae; phylum Streptophyta; class Magnoliopsida; order Poales; family Poaceae; genus Avena; species Avena insularis. Next base: position 48,360,783 of record CM042687.1, on the reverse strand, counting down.
TGAGATTCGATCATCGGTATCTCCATACCTAGTTTGATCTCGTTACTGCCATGCACTCTTTTCTCGTTCTCGTGATATAACATTCTAGTGATCAAATCACTTGCTTGCAAGCTAAGCAATGTGATATCACCGAGAGGGCCCAGAGCATATCTATCCGTCATCGGGATGAACAAATTCCACTCTTGATCCATGATTCTCAACATAACACTTTAGTATCTTTGAAGCCATCTTTATAATCACCCAGTTACGGAGTGACGTTTGATGTCAACAAGAAACTCTTCCGGTGTTAGTGATTGGCATGATCTCATGGTCTAAGGATTAGGATTACTTCGTAGTTTTTTTATAGCAATATAAACTCAATGACTTTGATCGTAATGCTATACTTAGGATGAATGTTCATCACACCATTACACTAATGTTATGATCTCGTTATTAACAACATCCAATGTCTATGATCAGGAAACTATGATCATCTTGTTAATCAACGAACTAGTTTATGAGAGAGGCATAACTAGGAACTTTCTGTTTGTTTATTAAACACACATGTATTGACATTTCCGTATTAATACAATTATAGCATGCAAAATAAACATCTATCATATACTTGGAATACACATAATAAACATTTTATTATTGCCTCTCAGGGCATATTCCCTTCAGTCTCCCACTTGCACTAGAGACAATAATCTAGTTACATTATGATGTATCTAACACCCATGGAGTTCTGGTGTAGGTCATGTTTTGCTCTAGTGAGAGTTTTAGTCAACGGATCTGCTACATTGAGATCCGTATGTACTTTACAAATCTTTATATCTCCATCCTTGACATGCTCGCGGATGGAGTGAAACCGACGCTTAATATGCTTGGAATGCTTGTGAGACCTTGGCTCTTTGGCATTGGCAATGGCACCATTGTTGTCACAATAGATCACCATTGGGTCCAATGTGTTTGCAACCACACCTAGTTCAGATATGAACTCCTTCATCCAAACTGCTTCCTGAGCCGCTTCTGAAGCAGCAACATATTCGGCCTCCGTTGTTGATCCCGCCACCACAGGTTGTTTGGAGCTCCTCCAACTAACCGCTCCGCCATTCATGAGAAATACGTATCCGGATTGAGACTTAGAGTCATCCGGATCGGTGTCAAAGCTAGCGTCGACATAACACTTAGCGACGAGCTCTTCTTCACCTCCGTATACAAGAAACATATCCTTAGTTCTTCGTAAGTACTTAAGGATATTCTTGACCACTTTCTAGTGTTCTAAACCTGGATCCGATTGGTACCTACTAGTCAAACTAATAGCATGTGCCACATCCGGTCTTGTACATAGCATGGCGTACATTATAGAGCCTATGGCTGAAGCATAGGGGACCTTGTCCATTATCTCTCTTTCTTCTGTCGTAGCCGGACTTTGAGTCTTACTCAATGTCGTGCCTTGTGTCATAGGTAAGAACCCCTTCTTACTATCTTCCATTTTAAACTTCTTTAAAATCTTATCAAGGTATGTACTTTGCGATAGCCCTATTAGGCGCCTAGATCTATCTCTATAGATCTTTATGCCTAATATGTATGACCCTTCACCTAGGTCCTTCATTGAAAATTTGCTGTTTAGATAACTTTTAACACTGTTTAAAAGATCTATATCATTTCTGATCAATAATATGTCATCCACATATAATATCAGAAATGCCACATTGCTCCCACTCACTTTCTTGTAAATAAAAGCTTCTCCATAAGTTTGGACAAATCCAAACTCTTTGATCACCTCATCAAAGCGGAGATTCCAACTTCGTGATGCTTGCTTCAATCCATAGATGGATCGCTGAAGCTTGCACACCTTGTTAGCATCCTTAGGATCGACAAAACCCTTTGGTTGTATCATATACAACTCTTCTTCAATATTACCATTGAGAAACGCGGTTTTGACATCCATCTGCCATATCTCATAATCGAAATATGCAGCAAATTCTAACATAATCCTAACTGAATTTAGCATCAATACGGGAGAGAATGTCTCATCATAGTCAACTCCTTGAATTTGTCGAAACCCCTTTGCGACAAGTCGAGCTTTATAGACGGTTATATTACCATCAGCATCAGTTTTCCTTTTGAAAATCCATTTGTTCTCCACGGCCTTTCGGTCGTGAGGTAAGTCCACCAAGTTCCAAACTTGATTTTCATACATGGATTCCATCTCGGATTTCATGGCTTCTAACCATTTGTTGGAATCCGGGCTCATCATCGCTTCTTCATATGTCGCAGGGTCATCATTTTCATCAACCATGAAATTCATGACAGGATTTCCTTACAGCTCGGGAGCTGCACGCATCCTGCTAGACCTGCGAGGTTCGGTAGTACTCTCTTTCGGAGTTTCATGATCATTATCATTAGTTCCCTCTTCAACAGGTGAAGCCAACTCTAGAACAACTTCTGGCGCTGTGCTACTCGCCATACTTTGAAGAGAAGGTTCAATAACCTCTTCGAGTTCTACCTTCCGACTACTCACACCTTTCGCGAGAAACTCTTTCTCTAGAAAGGATCCATTCTTGGCAACAAAAACCTTGCCCTCGGATCTGTGATAGAAGGAATACCCAATAGTTTCCTTAGGGTATCCTATGAAGACGCATTTTTCCGCTTTGGGTTCGAGTTTATCCGGTTGAAATTTCTTCACATAAACATCGCATCCCCAAACTTTAAGAAATGACAACTTAGGTTTGTTTCCAAACCACAATTCATACGGTGTCTTTTCACCGGATTTAGATGGTGCCCGATTTAAAGTGAATGCAGTAGTTTCTAGTGCATAGCCCCAAAATGACAATGGCAAGTCCGTCAGAGACATCATAGATCGAACCATATCTAATAAAGTACGATTACGATGTTCCGACACACCATTTCGCTGTGGTGTTCCGGCAGGTGTGAGTTGTGAAAAAATTCCACACTCTTTCATGTGAGTGCTAAACTCGTAACCTAGATACTCACCTCCACGGTCGGACCGTAGAAATTTGATCTTTCTATTACGATGATTTTCCACTTCATTCTGAAATTCCTTGAACTTTTCAAAGGTTTCAGACTTGTGTTTCATCAAGTAGATATAACCGTATCTACTCAAATCATCCGTGAAAGTAACAAAATAACGATATCCACGACGCGCCGACACACTCATTGGACCACATACATCAGAATGTATGATTTCCAATAAATCTGTCGCCCGTTCCATTGAACCGGAAAATGGCGTTCTAGTCATCTTACCCATAAGGCATGGCTCACATGTATCAAATGATTCATAATCAAGTGATTCCAGAAGTCCATCCGAATGGAGCTTCTTCATGCGTTTAACGCCAATATGACCTAGACGGCAGTGCCACATATATGCGGATATATCATCATTTAGTTTAATCCTTTTAGCATCAACATTATGAATATGTGTAACATTATTATCGAGATCCAAAAGAAATAAACCATTCATCATCGGTGCATGACCATAAAAGATTTCATTCATATAAATGGAACAACCATTGTTCTCATATTTAAATGAATAACCACTTCGCATCAAACACGATCTATGTTGAGATAATCTATCCTAGCATCCTAGAACCCAAGCTATCCATTTGATTCATTCATATTCGAGTTACTACAACTCATTTCCTTGATCCAACCCAAGTTGTCCTATCTTGTTCTACACTACTGTGGCCTTACTTTGTATACCTGTTTCTGTAAAAATTGAGGTTTAGGCAGAAACTTGTTTAGGGCCATTTTGGCTATAAAAATTGTTCTAAAATTATTTTTGAGTAAATCTTGATGCAAATGGTTTTGTTTTGAACCCCCTGAACATAAACACTAACATTTGAACTTAAAAATATATTTTGTTGACACTAGAAATTATTCCTTTGAATAAAAGTTTTTCTAACCAAACAAAAATGATTTAAATGACTTATTTTCACTAACTTGGTTCCAATTGGAATTTCACCTTTATAAAAAGGACCAGTAGGTGTTTGTAATGTTTAGAATCTTGTTAGGAACAACTTTTTCAATAAAATAAAACCTTTTGCATGCTTGCATGCATTTCTTTGTATTCATGTGATTATTTTGTGATGCTAGTTTTGAATGTGTGCTATGGTTGATTGTGTGTAGTGAACTTTGAAGAGAGTGACATTTGCAAGATCAAGGAGAGTACCTAGATTTTCTACTAAAAAGGCAAGTGATACTTTGGTCATCAAAAGTCCCATCTTTTCAATATTGCATTAGTAATATTTTGTAGTATGCATGATAGGACTATTTTGTATATTGCTATACTATAGTAGATCCTATAGAATAAATCTTGGTAGGAATCTTCCTAAGTTAAGATACATGTTATGCTAGTATGCTTAGCCTAGCTAGTAGATTGCAAGGGTGGAATATTCATGTTATGGTATTATGCAAAGCCTATGACTATGTTTTTAATTAATAAAACAACATGTGAATGAATCACCTGGGTGGAATGAGAAGATTGGTTTGTGTTGAGTGGTTACTCAGGGCCCATTTCTATGGTTTACCCTAGTGTATCTCACTTGTGAATGGCCACCCAGGAACAAAGATATTTGAGATGTTTTGTGTCAACACCCGGATTTTTAATCCAAGATGCCTGTTATCACAAACATCGCAATCCCAGGATTACCATTCTTGCGAGACATAACAGATTTGGATATCGCAGTACATCATCCATTACAAACCATACATAAGGTCTTACACAAATAAGGATCTCATGATCCAGTTCTTAATACAACTCAAGCAACGAAATAACGTAATAATAAAGTTAGCGTAGGCGAAGCTCCATCCTTGGGGTCACAGGCAATGCTGACGATGGGAGATGATCCTAGTTGTCGTAACCTTCCTGCAGTCCATCATCCTGGTACTCCTCTTCATAGTCTGGCCACGGGAATAGCCAGGGACAAAGCCATGAGTACTCTTTAAGTACTCGCAAACTAATACTAACAAGTTAAGGGGTTGTTGTAGTAGGACACTAAGCTCTAGGGTTGTTTTTCAAAAAGCCAGATTTACCTCTACCAAGTTCAGAAGCAAAGAAAACTAGTTGAAGTTTTATAACACCTAAGAGGGAACTTGAATTTCATGTCACAACTCTGTTGTGGTCAAGTCAAAGTCTCGATTCATTTCACAAGTCATTTTGAAAACATCTGACGGGGGAACAGTATGGCCACTCCAACTGTCCATAACCGCGGACGTGGCTATTCGAATAGTTTGACACTCTGCAGAGATTGTACACTTTCACCACAACATTCGATACATCCGTCAGGAACAAATCCTGAATTCACCATACTCAGTATGAGGATAATCAATCCTAACCTTTCAATTACATGCCCTAGTATAAGCACCTATCCTGTGAGTTTGGCCTCCCAACCATGACCGACTGTCATCTTGGGTACTACACAGGTGGACAATCTTCACAAGGTAGCCTCAGCTCAGACCTTGGCCGTGAGGGAACCCATACTAAGGTATATAAAATTCCAGTCAAGCCCTACCCAATTTTCGGGTATTGTGGTTGTACGGTAAAATTGGAATGGTATCGTATCCAGACAACCATCAGTTTTATAAAGGGCTAAGGCTCGTGCCTCAACATTTTCATCATTAAAATCATCTGGTGTTCGGAAACACATGTCAAAGCATTTCAGTAGAATGACTCATCCTTCCAAGGTTTTCATAACCATTTTCACCAAGTATTCCCATCTAAATTTGATCAAGTTTTATGCTTAGCACTAGCATCTATAAGTGGGGTAAGTACTAATGAGGGGTGGTAAACAAGTGGAGATTAATTAAGTTCAATCTCATGCCTTAGGTGTAGGGTTCGCAGCATAGAAAACAAAAATTTTCCTACGATGGGAACTACGTACCAAGATCTATCTACTAGATACAAACAACGGGCGGATGTATATCCATAGAGAACATACCCTTGAAGACCGACAAAGCTTAACGAGTCCAACTCGTGGTTGATGTAGACGATCTCTTGCCGATCTCAAGATCGAGAGGAAGTCCTAGCGCCGCAAATCAGCAGCGCATCCGTGCTCGCACACACGTTCGAGGCATCGAGCAACCTCCGCCTCCTCGCTCTAGTGATGCAGCGGAAGCACAACTCTTTCTTGCCGAATAGCCACCGAGAACATGTATCTCGCTAGTCCGAGACCATGGGGGATAAATTCTAGAGGGGGAGAAGATCCTTCACGAGGAGGTGTGTGAGACAAGTGAGGAGGGGGGCTCCTTTTATAGGAGGAGGGGGGCACCCAAGGGGGTGGCCGCCGGCCATGGGGGCTGCCCCCTCCCCTCCTTCATTCATGTGGGTGGACACTCCACTCACAAAATGCCCTTTAAATTTCCTCCACTCAAAAGTCTACTCAAATTCCCATTAAATTTCTACCAAATTTAATGCAAACTCTCATTAAATAAAACTCTTTTATTTTATTCAGAATTTTGTCAATTACTTTAATGACAAACATTCACAAATAACCCCTTACTAGAATTCCATTTCACATGCATAACCACTTTATGCAATTTCACCCGAAAACCTGTTTCGGTATCTAGTGAAATAAATTCCTGCGCTTGTTCATTCTTTCGGCATGAAACTTTTGATCCAATTGGATGTCGGTGTCTCTTAAGTGTGTCACCCTACGGTTCGTGAATAATGCGGACATGATCGATACCCCTCTCGGATCAACAATCGAGCGGGATCTGAGATCCATCTTGACTCCACACATTCAACGATGACTTTCTTGTGATTGTCGGAACCTTTTTACGCTAGTATCTTAATCCCTTTGTTTCGCGATATATTACATGTCCGAGATTCGATCATCGGTATCTCCATACCTAGTTTGATCTCGTTACCGACATGCACTCTTTTCTTGTTCCCATGATATAACATTCTAGTGATCAAATCACTTGCTTGCAAGCTAATCAATGTGATATCACCGAGAGGGCCCAGAGTATATCTATCCATCATCGGGATGAACAAATTCCACTCTCGATCCATGAGCCTCAACATAACACTTTATTAGTTCTGAATCCATCTTTATAATCACCCTGTTACGGTGTGACGTTTGATGTTATCAAGAAACTCTTCCGGTGTTAGTGATTGACATGATCTCATGGTCTAAGGATTAGGATCACTTCGTAAGTTGTTATAGCAATATAAACTCAATGACTTTGATCGTAATGCTATACTTCGGATGAATGTTCATCACATCATTACACTAATGTTGTGATCCCGTTATTAACAACATCCAATGTCCATGATCAGGAAACCTTGATCAGCTTGTTAATCAACGAGCTAGTTTATGAGAGAGGCATAACTAGGAACTTTCTATTTGTTTATTAAACACACATGTATTAACGTTTCCGTATTAATACAATTATAGCATGCAAAAAAAACATCTATCATATACTTGGAATACACATAATAAACACTTTATTATTGCCTCTCATGGCATATTCCCTTCAGTCTCCCACTTGCACTAGAGACAATAATCTAGTTCTGGTGTTGATCATGGTTTGCTCTAGGGAGAGTTTTAGTCAACGGATCTGCTACATTGAGATCCGTATGTACTTTACAAATCTTTATATCTCCATCCTTGACATGCTCGCGGATGGAGTGAAACCGACGCTTAATATGCTTGGAATGCTTGTGAGACCTTGGCTCTTTGGCATTGGCAATGGCACCATTGTTGTCACAATAGATCACCATTGGGTCCAACGCGTTTGCCACCACTCCTAGTTCGGATATGAACTCCTTCATCCAAACTGCTTCCTGAGCCGCTTTTGAAGCAGCAACATATTCGGCCTCCGTTGTTGATCCCGCTACCACAGGTTGTTTGGAGCTCCTCCAACTAACCGCTCCGCCATTCATGAGAAAAACGTATCCGGATTGAGACTTAGAGTCATCCGGATCGGTGTCAAATCTAGCGTCAACATAACACTTAGCGACAAGCTCTTCTTCACCTCCGTATACAAGAAACATATCCTTAGTTCTTCGTAAGTACTTAAGGATATTCTTGACCGCTATCCAAAGGTTCAACTGGATCCGATTGGTACCTACTAGTCAAACTAATAGAATGTGCCACATCCGGTCTTGTACATAGCATGGCGTACATTATAGAGCCTATGGCTGAAGCATAGGGGACTTTGTCCATTATCTCTCTTTCTTCCGCCGAAGCCGGACTTTGAGTTTTACTCAATGTCTTGCCTTGCAACAAGAACCCCTTCTTACTTCCGTCCATTTTAAACTTCTTTAAAATCTTATCAAGGTATGTACTTTGCGATAGCCCTATTAGGCGCCTAGATCTATCTCTATGGATCTTTATGCCTAATATGTATGACGCTTCACCTAGGTCCTTCATTGAAAATTTGCTGTTTAGATAACTTTTAACACTGTTTAAAAGATCTATATCATTTCCGATCAATAATATGTCATCCACATATAATATCAGAAATGCCACATTGCTCCCACTCACTTTCTTGTAAATACAAGCTTCTCCATAAGTTTGGACAAATCCAAACTCTTTGATCACCTCATCAAAGCGGAGATTCCAACTTCGTGATGCTTGCTTCAATCCATAGATGGATCGCTGAAGCTTGCACACCTTGTTAGCATCCTTAGGATCGACAAAACCCTTTGGTTGTATCATATACAACTCTTCTTCAATATTACCATTGAGAAACGCGGTTTTGACATCCATCTGCCATATCTCATAATCGAAATATGCAGCAATTGCTAACATAATCCTAACTGACTTTAGCATCGCTACGGGAGAGAAAGTCTCATCGTAGTCAACTCCTTGAATTTGTCGAAACCCCTTTGCGACAAGTCGAGCTTTATAGACGGTCACATTACCATCAGCATCAGTTTTCCTTTTGAAAATCCATTTGTTCTCCACGGCCTTTCGGTCGTGAGGTAATTCCACCAAGTTCCAAACTTGATTTTCATACATGGATTCCATCTCGGATTTCATGACTTCTAACCATTTGTTGGAATCCGGGCTCATCATCGCTTCTTCATACGTCGCAGGGTCATCATTTTCATCAACCATGAAATTCATGACAGGATTTCCGTACAGCTCGGGAGCTGACGCGTCTGTTTGACCTGCGAGGTTCGTAGTACTCTCTTCGAGTTTCATGATTATTATCATTAGTTCCCTCTTCAACAGGTGGAGCCAACTCCGGAACAACTTCCGGCGCCATACTTTGAAGAGAAGGTTCCACAACCTCTTTGAGTTCTACCTTCCGACTACTCACACCTTTCGCGAGAAACTCTTTCTCTAGAAAGGATCCATTCTTGGCAACAAAAACCTTGCCCTCGGATCTGTGATAGAAGGAATACCCAATAGTTTCTTTAGGGTATCCTATGAAGACGCATTTTTCCGCTTTGGGTTCGAGTATATCCGGTTGAAGTTTTCTTCACATAAACATCGCATCCCCAAACTTTAAGAAATGACAGCTTAGGTTTGTTTCCAAACCACAATTCATACGGTGTCTTTTCAACGGATTTAGATGGTGCCCGATTTAAAGTGAATGCAGCAGTTTCTAGTGCATAACCCCAAAATGACAACGGCAAGTCCGTCAGAGACATCATAGATCAAACCATATCTAATAAAGTACGATTACGACGTTCCGACACACCATTTTGCTGTGGTGTTCCGGCAGGTGTGAGTTGTGAAACAATTCCACACTCTTTCATGTGAGTGCTAAACTCGTAACTTAGATACTCACCTCCACGGTCGGACCGTAGAAATTTGATCTTTCTATTACGATGATTTTCCACTTCATTCTGAAATTCCTTGAACTTTTCAAAGGTTTCAGACTTGTGTTTCATCAAGAAGATATAACCGTATCTACTCAAATCATCCGTGAAAGTAACAAAATAACGATATCCACCTCGCGCCGACACACTCATTGGACCACATACATCGTATGATTTCCAATAAATCGTCGCCTGTTCCATTGAACCGGAAAACGGCGTTCTAGTCATCTTGCCCATAAGGCATGGCTCACATGTATCAAATGATTCATAATCAAGTGATTCCAAAAGTCCATCCGAATGGAGCTTCTTCATGCGTTTAACGCCAATATGACCTAGATGGCAGTGCCACATATATGCGGATATATCATCATTAAGTTTAATCCTTTGAGCATCAACATTATGAATATGTGTAACATTATCATCGACATCTAATATAAATAAACCATTCATCATCGATGCATGACCATAAAAGATTTCATTCATATAAATGGAACAACCATTGTTCTCGGATTTAAATGAATAACCACTTCGCATCAAACACGATCCAGATACAATGTTCATGCTTAGTGCAGGCACCAGATAACATTTATTCAAGTTTATAACTAATCCCGACGGCAAGTGGAGAGGCAGCGTTAAAGCGATCACATCAACGCTTGATCCATTGCCGACACGCATCTTGACCTCACCCCTTGCTAGCGGTCGCTTGTTCCGTAGCCCCTGATTCGAGTTACAAATATTAGCAACTGAACCGGTATCAAATACCCAGGTGCTACTGTGAGCACTAGTCAAGTACACATCAATAACATGTATATCATATATACCTTTGTTTGCCTTGCCAACCTTCTTGTCTGCCAGATACTTGGGGCAGTTGCGCTTCGATGGCAATCCTTACAATAGTAGCACTCGGAATCAGACTTAGGTCCAACTCGGGGTTTCTTTTCAGGCACGGCAACAGTCTTGCCGCCCTTACTTCCCTTCCGTTTTCCCTTCTTGTCTTTCTTGAAACCAGTGTTCCTATTGATCATCAACACTTGATGTTCCTTTTTGATCTCCACTTCTGCAGTTTTAAGCATTGTAAGCTCGAGGAGAGACTTCTTCATGCCTTGCATATTATAGTTCATCACGAAGCTCTTATAGCTAGGTGGCAGAGACTGCAGAACACGATGGATGCCTAAGTCAATGGGAATCGATATTCCCAAGGACACAAGCTTATCGGCGTAACCCGACATCTTGAGTACATGCTCACTAACGGAGCTGTGCTCTTCCATCATGCAGCTAAAGAACTTTTCCGAAGCGTTGTAGCTCTCTACAGCAGCATGTGTGTCAAAAATCATTTTCAACTCACCCATTGTATCAAAAGCATTGCCATTTTCGAAACACTTTCGAAGTTCCGTCTCTAGCCCATACAATATGCCGCAATGAACTAAGTTGTGGTCCTCCTGACGAGTCAGATAGACTTTCTTCTCCTTGTCAGGGGCATCATCAAAAGGTGGGGGGCCTAACGGTGCTTCTAGCACATATTGCTTTTGTGCAGCAGAGAGGAGAATCCTCAAATTCATGGCCCATTCGGTAAAGTTGCTACCGTTCGTTGCTAGTTTCTCTTTCTCCATGAACACATTGAAATTAAAAGCAGGTGGTGCCATCTACAATAGAATTTGTAAAGTTTACACTAAGTGTATGATAGATTGAGTTGAACTAATCCATATTATGAATGAACTCCCACTCAAAAACGACATCCCTCGTGCCTTTTTGGTGATTACATGAACCAAATCCACTATACCAAGTCCGATCATCACGTGAGTCGGTATAGCTTCAAAGGCGAGCATCAAATGGGCATCATATCAACTCTATGACTCGTGCTTAACCTTTCGGTCCGTGTTCCGAGGCCATGTCTGTACATGCTAGGCTCGCCAAGTTAGAACCTTAGTATTCGCGTGTGTAACTGTTTTACACCCGAAATATGGTCGTGGATCCAAGAACACCCGATCATCACGTGATGTCTTGGAGTGACGAAACATAATCGGTGCATACTAAAGGAATAACACATTATTATCTTGATATTTAAAAGAGGGATCATCTTATTATGCTAACAAAGCGCTAAACAAGCAATATAAGATGCTATCAAACATCATATGTTTATTAGTTAAATGATATGGTTCTCGCAGATGATCTCTATCATGTGCACCGTGGTATGATCACTATCATACCTATATGTGTAAATCCAAGGTCTATGGATTTTACACGCTATGTGTGTTGTAAGAGTATCATCTCATACTTCTACTTACAACACTACCATATCATAACACTAGCCCAGCAACAATCTAAACTAGACGCCTCTAATTTATCCATTGCAGGTTTTACGTGGCTTAGGGCTTTCGAGATAGAACCGTTCTTACCTACGAACATGAACCACAACGAGGATAATCAAATTGTTGACAACTCGCTTGCAAAATAGATATTGACTATAGTAGGAGAGACAGACACCCGCTAGCCACTTATGCAAACTAGTTGCATGTCAAGCGTGGAACAGGTCTCATGTGCGAGGATATGTAAAGTTTGTCCGGGCCGCTTCATCCCACTATGCCACCAATATCCAAAATTACAACAAAGGAGCAACAACATGATCATCATCGCCCACATACTCATATGTGTACTATCCGTGTAAAGCATCTACGCATAGATCCGGCTCTAATACCATTGTAGGGTTCGCAGCATAGAAAACAAAAAATTTCCTACGATGGGAACTACGTACCAAGATCTATCTACTAGATACAAACAACGGGCGGATGTATATCCGTAGATAACATACCCTTGAAGACCGACAAAGCTTAACGAGTCCAACTCGTGGTTGATGTAGACGATCTCTTGCCGATCTCAAGATCGAGAGGAAGTCCTAGCGCCGCAAATCAGCAGCGCATCCGTGCTCGCACACACGTTCGAGGCACGAGCAACCTCCGCCTCGCTCCAGCGATGCAGCGGAAGCACAACTCTTTCTTGCCGAATAGCCACCGGGAACATGTATCTCGCTAGTCCGAGACCATGGGGGATAAATTCTAGAGGGGGAGAGAGATCCTTCACGAGGAGGTGTGTGAGACAAGTGAGGAGGGGGCTCCTTTTATAGGAGGAGGGGGGCACCCAACGGGTGGCCGCCATGGGGCTGCCCTCCCTCCTTCATTCATGTGGGTGGACACTCCACTCACAAAATGCCCTTTAAATTTCCTCCACTCAAAAGTCCACTCAAATTCCCATTAAATTTCCACCAAATTTAATGCAAACTCTCATTAAATAAAACTCTTTTATTTTATTCAGAATTTTGTCAATTACTTTAATGACAAACATTCACAAATAACCCCTTGCTAGAATTCCATTTCACATGCATAACCACTTTATGCAATTTCACCCGAAAACCTGTTTCGGTATCTAGTGAAATAAATTCCTGCGCTTGTTCATTCTTTCGGCATGAAACATTTGCTCCAATTGGATGTCGGTGTCTCTTAAGTGTGTCACCCTACGGTTCGTGAATAATGCGGACATGATCGAGGCCCTCTCGGATCAATAATCAGAAGCGGGATCTGGAGATCCATACTGACTCCCACACATTCAACGATGACTTTCTTGTGATCGTCGAAACCTTTTTACGCTAGTATCTTAATCCCTTTGTTTCGTGATATATTACATGTCCGAGATTCGATCATCGGTATCTCCATACCTAGTTTGATCTCGTTACTGACATGCACTCTTTTCTCGTTCCCGTGATATAACATTCTAGTGATCAAATCACTTGCTTGCAAGCTAATCAATGTGATATCACCGAGAGGGCCCATAGTATATCTATCCGTCATCGGGATGAAAAAATTCCACTCTCGATCCATGAGCCTCAACATAACACTTTATTAGTTCTGAATCCATCTTTATAGTCACCCTGTTACAGTGTGACGTTTGATGTTATCAAGAAACTCTTCCGGTGTTAGTGATTGACATGATCTCATGGTCTAAGGATTAGGATCACTTCGTAAGTTGTTATAGCAATATAAACTCAATGACTTTGATCGTAATGTTATACTTCGGATGAATGTTCATCACATCATTACACTAATGTTGTGATCCCGTTATTAACAACATCCAATGTCCATGATCAGGAAACCTTGATCATCTTGTTAATCAACGAGCTAGTTTATGAGAGAGGCATAACTAGGAACTTTCTGTTTGTTTATTAAACACACATGTATTAACGTTTCCGTATTAATACAATTATAGCATGCAAAATAAACATCTATCATATACTTGGAATACACATAATAAACACTTTATTATTGCCTCTCAGGGCATATTCCCTTCATTAGGATGACATCAAGATTATCTAGCTTAGGCCAAATTTAATGCTCTTTATGCAACCTTCAATTATCTTCCTAGAATGTACAAGTCACTTAAGTAAACTCTAAGAGAAAGCTTTGATAAAGAAATAAAGTAGAAAGCTTGCAAGTAAAAATAGGATTGGGTATCATCAAATGTGTCCAACCAAGCATGCTTAGTGCATTGCATAGGTTATCTAACTTTCATAATTGCAAGTGTTAGCTTGCAAGGTTTCAAGTATTGGCTTGCCTTGAGCAGAGCAGTGGTTGAAGTTCTCCTCGGCTTCTTCCTCGTAGTATCCTCCTTCCTCCTCGTATCCTTGGTTGGTACTAGCGACTATAAATAAATACGAGGTACACAATCACCAAACAATACTTAACTATTTTCAATCATCACACCAAGGTGTAATATAGATGATCTAGTATGATCACCTAATATTACCAAATTAAAGCATTTGTCTTATTTCTTTTTAATTTGAGAAAAGTAATTTCTACTCATTGAAAAACTACTTAAGATTTAATATTCTCCAACTCAAACATGGGATTATGTTGACACATGTCATCACCACATATTTCAGTACATGGAAATGTGATTTAAAGTGGTGTCACAATTTAATAAGGTTTAACCTTTTTTATTTTAAATAAATAAAGTGACTAGAAATGTCTATGTGGCATTCTTTTATTGCTTGAACATTATTTCTGTAAGTAAACCCATATGTTTTTATATATTCTGAAAGGTATTATCAAATGTGATTTTTGAGAGTTGGAATAAACTCAAAAGCTATTATGGTTGAATTTTGAAAAATGTTTGAATGCAGAAAAGCTTCTAACTTGTTGTTTTTACCAAGGTTGATCTACAGATCCAAATGATTAGAATCCAACGGGATTGGATTAAGCATTTCAGTACCTTTCTAACAAAGTTAGTTTCATGTATTTTGGTTCAATAAATCGAGCTGGTTTGATTTTTGAATATAGGTACAAAACTGAGTTTGAATTAAAATAGAAAAATCTAAATTCAAACGGTTGGGCTGCGCGGGAGAGGTTAATGGGCCGGCCCAGTGTCACTCCGCAGCGCGGGGCTCAGCTGACAGAGGGGTTCCACCAGTCAGTGGCTCATAACACGCGAAGAGGTATGGGGCTGTGTGGTTCGTTGGATTAGAAGGAAGATCAACGGCTGGGGATCGTCGTCGATGATGAACATGTCACCAGCGAGCTTGAACCCTAGCGGCTTAGTGGGGGTGAATAGGGGGCATACCAGGGCTCCAGCGACGACGGTGAGGCGGGCAAACGAACGAGTGGTCGACGGCAAGCTCAGGTATGGTCGAGGCGGCTCCAGGGGTGGTCGAAATCAATGGCTCCCTTCTTCTCCAGAGGCGGCCTGCTTCGGCGCAATTCCGGCGAGCTGCTGCTCCTCGTGCTCCGGCTAGAGGGTGGAATGATCAGTGAGGTGAGGGGAGTGGAATGGTGTGCTTCAAACGTCCGGGGGTCGCTTCCTTTTATAGGCTCGACGGCGAGACCGAGAGCGATGGGCAGGCGACGGTGGCGACATAGCTACGGGCGGCTAGCGGCATAGCTGAGGTTGGCGGTCGACGGGCGGTCTCCTGATGATGCTCTAGAGCTTAAATGCGTGCTTAGGGGCGGTGGCAACCAGAGAGGGAACAAGTTAGGCCAAATTTACTGCACACTATAGTGTTTGTGATTTGTTTGATTTGAATCTGCAAGCTGTTTGATGAAATGGCCGCAAGAAACTTACTTTTGAATTTTGAAAAGATTTTTGTTGGGTGTGCTAGGCATGTGCTGGGGATTCTGTGGGTGCTTGGGTTTTGAAAATTGAGCTTGTTTTAGTGGTTTTTGAAATAGTGGGATCTTCCCATATGAGATAGATTCAATTTTAAAATGTCATTTAAACTTAGCATTTGAATGTTTTTGGATGATCACAAAGTGGGCCTTGGTACCTTATTATGAGTACTAATAAGGGGTGCAAAGAACACAAATGTTTCTATTAAGTTTTGGAAACTAGGGATAGCCGAAGTAGGCATGGGAGTTAATTTGGCCAAAGTGACCATTCACTTCATTTGTTTATTTTGAGTTGTTTGTCTTTGGGAAAAGTTTGGGGATTGTTTAGATGATGTTTATTTCACCTAAAAATCATTTTACAAGCAATGAAACACAGAACCATGGCAATTGTAAAGAATCCAAATTTTGAATACACCACACATATGAATGCTTTCATATTTTTAGGTGGGAAAGTTTTTGTTAACCCTAATTTTGATGATTACAGTTTGATGATCCAAGTTTAATATTTTTGGGATGTTACATTTTGTGTTAAGAAGCTTCCAGTGCAACCACATGGCATATGGGCTCTGCCTTGACCAACTAGGTTGCAAGAACTTAGCCAGATGGATAGTTGGTGGTAGTGATGATAGGATGGAACGCGTCCATGGTGGTCTGAGGGATTGTTTCTGAAAAGTCTCGTCTCGATGCATGTCGAGTCTTGTGGGGAAAGTGCACCACCTCTCGAGAGGGTAAAACATAAGTACTTAGCCGTGTCCCCGGCAATGGATAATTTGAGCATCAAAGACATTGAAGCAATCAAGGATCTCCTCATCCCAATTTCTCTAAGTTAAAACTTGTTGGGTGAACAAGGGAAGCACCTGGTGTGTATCTAGTGTGCCTTGTGTGATGAAATGTTTTGAAAAAGAGAAAAACTATTTTCAAAAGGATAGGGAAAACTTATTTTATGCAAAGGCCAGCAAAAACTCCACTTAGACATATATTCATGTAGATGTTAGATTCTCCATATCAATATGATATCACTTGCTAATACAATTCAAATGTATTGACCCTTGTGGCTGTAACTTATTATGTTGCAGGTTTGTTTGATGTTAGTGAAGTTTGTTGAGTCGGGATTACAAGTCTACAACCAACATGATTTCCTGTGGCACATGAAGATGAAGGACTCCATGCTATATAGATATATCCGCTGCTTTGTAATAAGATAGCCATATGAGCTATGTAAGTTGTAATAAACTATTTTATTCCTGGTTATAAGTTGTAATATGACCTTTGTTTCTTGATATTACATCTTAAACTGTGGGTGCTAGCTATTTGATCCAGGGACTAGCACTGTAAACACAGGGATCTCTACCTTATCGGGTTGGGACCGCTACAAGGGTTTAGGTGTTTAAGGTTTAGGTTTTGTGGCATTTTCAATAATGTTTAGGCTTTATGCTTAGATTCGTTGAAATGAATGGCTTTATAATAATTTAATAAAAGTATATTGATGTGGCTCAGTTGACTGTAGAGCCTGTTGGGAGACCCCAAAAGGAAGGTGTGATGAGCACAGCAGCAAGTTTTCCCTCAGTTATTAAACCAAGGTTATCGAACCAATAGGAGTAAGTAAACAACTCCAAGGTGTTGCTAACAACTTGGAACCTGCACAACACAAACTCAAAACTTTGCCCCAACTTACAGTGAGGTTGTCAATCTCACCGGTTTGCGGAAATCAAAGGATTCAACGTATAGTGTGGAAGATAATAGATGCTTGTAGAAAGTAACGGGTAACAGTAGATGATGTATCAATGATAAAGGAATGGACCAGAGTCCACAGTTCACTAGAGGTGTTCTCCTTAAGATAGATAACATGCTGGGTGAACAAATACAGCGGGGCAATTGACAGATTGAGAAAGCATAACAATTCATATACTAGACATCTTGAGTCCTATGGGATTTGATTGGGCATTACAACATAATACATAGACCGTAATCAAACTGCATCTATGACTAATAATCCACCTTCAGGTTATCATCCGAACCCCTTCCAGTATTAAGTTGCAAGCAATAGATAATTGCATTAAGCAATTTGTATAAAGTAAACAATACAATTGCTCCATGAACAAAGGATTGTTATTTTATCCCTAGTAGAAACAACACATCTACAACCTTAGAGATTTCTGTCACTTCCCCAAATTACTAGAGGCATGAACCTACTATCGAGCATAAATATTCCCTCTTGAAGTTGCAAGCATCTACTTGGCCAAGATAGCTACTAACAACGGAGAGCATGCAAGATAAAAAATAACACATACATGATAGAATCAATAATCAATTTGACATAGTATCTCAATATCCATCGGATCCCCGCAAACACAACATGTATGATTACAAATAGATGATCTTAATCATGAACGGAGCTCACAAGATGTAAATATGATAGGACAAAGGAGGAGAAACAACCATCTAGCTACTGTATGGACCCATAGTCCAAGGGTGAACTACTCACACATCACTCCGGAGGCTGGCATGGTGATGAAGAAGGCCTCCGGGATGATCTCCTCCGTGAGTCTTTGGGAAGAGCTTTAGATCCCCCCGATCTAGGGACGATGGTGGCGGCGGCTACGGATTGTTTTGTGGAGATTTGATCGGGTACTTAGGGTTTCTGCATCAGGGTGCTTTTATAGGCGAAGGGGCAATGTTGGTGGGCGCCCGAGGGGCCCACACCTAGTGGCGGTGCCCCCACAGGTTCAGGGGGTGTGGCCACCTCGGCCCTCTTCGATCGCCTTCCTTGACTCCGTGTTCCTTCTGGTAAAATATTGACTTTGGCTTTTGTCTCGTCCAATTCCGATAATATTTCCTTACTAGCTTTTCTAAAACCAAAAACAGCAGAAAACAGGCAACTGGCACTGCGGCATCCTGTTAATAGGTTAGTCCCAGAAAATGTATAAAAATACCTCAAAGTGTAGACAACATATAACCAAGTTGATACAAAACAAGCATGGAGCATCAAACATTATAGATACGTTTACGACGTATCAAAGATTTCAACATTCTAGTGGTAAAATGTTGTTTTTTCCATTTTCCGAATGGCTACCGGGATACATTGTCCAGATGCACCAAGTACTATATGTTTCATAACAGCATACCAAATACGTAGTTACCGTAAAGTACTGCCAGCACATAAGAAAATAAAATATCAGGCTGGTAATACAAGGAAATTCATCCTCATTATTGGAAATAACAATCTATTTGCATGGTGGCTCTTGCATCACCCTTCGAAAATCATCTACCTTCAAGGATGCTCGGAGAAGCTCTGCTCCTTCTTTCCCCTCTTCCAAGACTGTCCAGTTGATCTCATTGACATGTGCATCAGCCGGATTGGGAACACAATTTTCAGCCACTAACTTTTGAAGATCATCGGTAGCATCAAGGCAATCTTCAATCCTAGAAATCCATCCCCGGTTCAATTCTCTGATATGTCGAATCGCTGTGTCCAAATCCTGTTGGAGCAGCCTAATCTTAGCTTCGGCCATGCACCATACTTCTTTTTGGTTCCTAGAAATGGCTGCATCACTTGCACGTTGCTGAATATTTGTGTTTCGAACCTCCTTGGCAGGGACATGATCATGCACTTGCTTCTGCAAATTGCAGTGCGGCAAATCAATCAGCAAATAACACAAGCAAGATGCAACAAATAGCCATGTTTATGTACCAGTTGTGTTGTGCTGAGGGGGGCCACATCTGAATGTCCAAACTCCTCAGGTTCCGTTGGCATCAATTCTCATTGGTCAGTACATCATCTTACATTCCTTGCAAAAATACAAATAAAAAAATATATACTAGTACATGAGAAGGCAGGGCAAGCAAACTGTGAACTACTCTCGAAAATACATATATGCAAACTGGAAGAAAACCTTTGTCTAGGGAGGATTGTTGGGTGTTATCATTGGGTTGGCGAGGTCTTGTACTACTACGAGATAACCAATTTGGCTTCACGACTCGTAGTTGCCTTCTTTTCTCTTGTAATCGATCCTGCAGTACAACAACTAGCATGCATTATTATAAATATATTAAGGCACTGCAAGGAAGAAGAGATGAAAGACATTCGGAAGTAAAATGCAAGGAAAGCGGGAATAGGAAGTGTGCAGCAACCTTTGTCTCGGTAGTAGGGAGTTTTAAGAATCGCCCTGGTGAGGGGTCTGAGTGGCTTACACATCTCTCAGTTGCGGTGGTGGGAAAGCAGATACGACAAAGCAGACTCCGGCGAGGTGGATGACAACGTCGATGAGCATACTCCGGCGAGGTGGGAGTCGACTAATGAGGGACGTGATAGAGGAGGATGAGGGGATAGCGGGAGGGATTGGCGAGAGAATGAGTCAGAGGCCTCGTCAGTATGCAGGTAGCTAGGAGGATCCCGCCAATATTCCACTAAAATTTTGAACTAGAAGAAGATCCCGCCAATATCACACCAAAATTTAGTGCTGAGTCGCGCTTGTCTCACCTCCCGAGTAATAAAAATATTAAAAGGAAGGCTCGAAATGCAACAGGCATCGAATGCGATTGGATGGTAGCGTGTGCAGCTTGTGAAGAAAGGTGGCTAAGTCTAGTACGGTTGTGAGGGTGGTGCTTTTCTTTTCTTTTCTTTTCTTTTGTGAATAATAAAGAGAGGATAACTCTTGGTGGTTACCGATATACTACAAATTGACCCCCGATTGGTACCTCTAAAAGCTTTTTCATAAAACTTTCAAAGAAACCTATGATTTACTCGTAGTTCAAATTTGACATAATTTTGATAAATCGACATAAAGTCATTCAAGTGGGCAGAGTTAGCTAGGAAGTTTGAAAAATCATAAGACATGGGATTCGAAAGTACAACATGGCAGTCCACTATATATGATTGAAAGCTTGGCTTGTGTCATTGAGATCCATATTCTTCGGACTTCCTTTACGAAAAAGAACAATCTCGTCATCACTTGGACTTCTTTCCTGATAGTTGGAAACTCACACCGACGGCATTGTTTACTAAAATAAGATGCACCAATCTACCTACAAAAATACAATTAATTCAAGAGCAATCTAACACGCTTACTAGTAGCTCAAGTTTGACCTAATTTCGTTAAATTGTCGATATGAATAGTCAAAACACTAGATGGTGTTTGTGATATATTAAATGACCCCCCGATGTGTTGAGGTGGTGTCATGGCAGATGCCATGGGTAGGCTTAAGTTTGGGGACGAATGGACGCTTGTGGTAACCGGGGAGGGATTGCACGGTCTAGCCGCACACGAAGAACAAGATGAACTCTCCACACTTAGGATTTTTATTGATCCAAGAAGTTTAAAAGTGCTCCTAGAGCTGTTCGTGCATAGCCTCAGGGCACTAGTTTCCTACTTGGTCCAACCTCCCCTAAACCCTAGCTATGCCCCTACTTATATAGGCGATGGCTAGCTAGGTTACATCCTCTTGGGTCCTAGGGTTACTATTTGGATCTTTGTCCTTACTGTGCGGGCCGGGTCATGGGCTAGCCCTGAGCCCTTGACCCAGTCCACAAAGCCATACATCTAACGGTCTTCTCATACATAGACTCCAGTTCTTTTGGCGTCATACGGTGACATTATACGTCAGCTCTTGCTTTAGGCGTCACCCGACTCCTTTTATGTCACCCGGCGTCGCCCTTCTCTTTTGACCATGCTTTAATATGGTCCCTCCTAGTTCTCACTCGGAAAGCTGACACGCGTCCTTTCAGACTCGGCCTTCCCTCGTGAGACTCAGCTCGTTGCTTCCTACATGGCAGACAAAATTGTCTTATGCGGGCCAACATAATTCTTATGCCGGCCACATACGACCTTCGTATCCGGCCGTTGATACCCGGCCTGAGACTTCTTTGATTCGACATAAACCAAGTTGGGCAATGTTTTACCCCTTATGACCCTACCGGGGTTTATCCCCCCAACATTAGTCCCCGAAGCTAGCGAAGCCTAGCAGTTTTTGTTGTCAGGCGTCTCCAGGTTCCTTTAATGTAATTGGAACTTCCTCTTTCTCTTAGCATTTATTAGGCAGGATGCACTATTTGGCTTATTCTCGATCTTTGCCGAGTCGGTCCTATCATATCTGAGTCTCATCTTTGACTTTCTAGGTCATTTTCACCTCGTTTCGAGTCATTTTCGACGTCGCTGAGTCATTCTAGGCTTGCCTTAGTCACTGATAGGCTATAAGCATGATTGCTTGCCTCAAATTTTGTCTCAAATCCTAACTGTATAGTGACGACGGCATAGTTACTCTCGTCACTATTGAAGTCCCATCGCTCAGCGCCTCGTGTCATGCACTGAGTGACGTTGCTCTGGATTTTCTGTGTATCGCCACCACGTGGCGCTTGCTGATGCGCTCACTCGGCTGGGTAGACAACAACACAGTGGCCACACAGCACAATGGGATCCCACGCCGGGTTTTTTTACTCTCCTTAAGTAGGGGAGTAGGGAACTTAACCGCCCTTGCATGTTCAGTTTTCCCCCTTGCCTTCTTCTTCCTTGCGCCTCTCAATCCAAAACTTCCCCTTTGCTATTCCTCTTTCCTGCCGCTCTGCTCCAGCAATTCTCCCATTTTTCCTTCGATTCTCCAATGGGTCCTTGCGTTTCCAGGCCTCTTCCAATGGCGGAAGAGCCCGAATTGCGCGATATCATGGACGCATGTGATGGCGGCGAGGATGTGGAGGAGCACGAGGCCACCGGCGAGCGCGGCGGCTGGGAGGGCTCCGAAGTGACCGTGGAGGAGCTCGAGTGGCTGCGCTCCACTAGGTGCATTCCGCTCGAGGTCGATTGTCGCCTCCCCGTAGGTGAGATCATTCCCAAGCCCGAGCCCAATGAGAGGGTGGTTTTTCTTTTGCACTTTGAGCATGTCTTTGCTCTCCCAGTTAGCAATTTCTTCATGTCTTTTCTTTCCACCTTCCAACTACAAACCCATCATCTGCCTGCCAATGCCATTGGCTCTCTCTCCTATTTCATTTCTGCCTGCGAAGGCTATCCTGGTATATGGCCCATTGTCCTTCTTTGGGCCAGGTACTTTAATTTCTGAATCCAGGTTGTGCCTGATCCCGGCGTTCCTCGCACTGAGAAGAGGTCCACCAGGTGTGGCGCTGCTCGCATCATGCCCAGGAGGGATTCCGTCTTTCCCCGGGTCACCGGCATTGACTCGTGTAAGAAATGGCATAGAAGTTTTTTCTATGTCAAGAATAGTGGCTCCAGCGACTATATTCGGCTTACCCCCTTCAAGGATGAGGTTTCGAGTAAAGAACTTTGGAAGATTGACCCACGCGACAAGAATCAGGTGGTGAACGAGGCTCATCGAATCATCGAGAGGCTTCTTGACCCGGATGAGAACTTCCACCTGACCGAGGAAGACCTCATGTGTGCCTTCATCGCTCATCGAGTCAGCCTCATCCAGGCCAGAAGCCTCAAGATGTGCTTCAGAGCGGTCCGCGGGATCCTACCCGGCACTCCACTCTAGAGCTTACCAATGACTCAGTGGCCCGCCGAGTCAGGTCAATCTTTAATTTGAACTTAGCCGAAAACTGGGCCTAGAGTTGCCCCCTTTCACCCGAGACAGGCCTGTCCCGTGGGTAAGCATCTGAGTCATTAAATTGCTGCCGACATAGTTTACCTTGCATTTACTCGCCGCTCTGTTTCTTTACTGATTTCATTATGTTTGTCTTTCACGGAATCTTGTTCACCAGGCTGATGACAACACCATCCCTCCTGGCACTTATTTTGATGATCGTTTAGACGCTGACAAGGTCGAGTATGACTTGGAGTGCTTCATGCCGATCCCGCATGCTGCCGCTGCTTCTGCTTCGGGTAGGACCTTCACTTGAAATCCTTTGCGAGATTGGTCTGACGATGACGATGTGGACTATGAAGTCTTGGAGGTACTTGCCCTTTGACCTAACTTTCTGACTTGTCCCATTGAGCTTTTAATTTACTGATGCAGCTGGCCAGGTACATGAGGAACCTCCTCTCGTCGTAGGCGGATATGGCAAGCTCCCTGCTGCTAAGCTGAATAAGCGGTGCGGGGTATCCTCCAGCACTCAGCCCTCGAAGAAGCGTCGAGTCGATCCTGCCGCTCCTCCTGCAGCCACGTCTTCCTAGTATTGCAAGACCACCACACGCCGAGTCACTGTTTGTCGCTCCCCACGCGATCCAACCATCTCCGGGTAACCTTAGCTATCCGTTACCTTTCGTTCTCCTTTTCTTTTCTGTGTTTGTTCTCTTATAGATTATGTTTTTATTCTTAGCATCACTATGTCCGCCAATCAAGCTGCACCTAGTATGGCTTCTTCCCATTCAAGGCCTGCTTCTCCTCCTCGTACCGATCCCGTCGTGCAGAGCCCCGTTTGGGTCACTGCCCCATCCCTGAGATGAATGAGTCTCAGAGTGAGGTTGATCCGGTGGCGCGTCCGACACAGGAGATCCGGCCTCCCTCTCCAGTTGCTCTTTCTGATTAGAACCTTGGACTTGACGCCAGCAATATCAGCGTCGAGTCCGCCTAGAAAACCTCTGAGACTTCTCCCCCTGTTGCTGATACACCAGTTGATCAAGTTCTTGCTCCCCTGCTTGTTGTTGAGCCTGCTCAGTCGGCTCCCTTATCTTCCTAGACTAGTTCCAGATCTGCTCCTTCTACCTCTCTAGTCAAAGACAAGACTCGGCCTGCTGCTCAAGGCCAGACTCGCTCTGCGCCCAGTAAGCCATTAGCTTCTAGGCAGATGACCTTGATCTACGCCGCAGGCTCCGCTCCGTAGATTCGGCCCACACCACCAACAATGACACCTGCTTCAGCTGGTTAGTTGGGTGAATCTGATGTTGCCGGGTCTGGGAGCATTCCCAAGGCTGGGGCTTTGCATGCCAGTGTCGCCACTACCCGCACCGGAGTGGGGGCTAGCCTGAAGAACGAGAAAGTCCTTTGGCTCTGTAGAGCATTATGCTATAGCTTGGAATGTGGCCGGCGAGCAAGAAGTGAGTTCCACTTCTGGCCAGCAGCTGAAACTGGGCCCCAAGGCTGTCTCTGAGATGACTCCGCAGGCCATCACACTGATGGCTCGAGCAGACCATGTGAACGAGGTATGTGATTTCCTTACTCTTTTGCGTACTGATTATTTTTATAATATACATGTTCCCTAGTCCCCAAGGTTACTGCCGACTAAGGCACTTATTCGGCTGTAAGCTCTGAGTTAGAACATATTTTTTATTTCCTCATGCCAACTTTCTATGTCGGATTTTTGATCCCTAGTCCCCGAGGTTACTGCCGACTAAGGAACTTTTTCGGCTGTAAGCTCTGAGTTAGAACATATTTTGTATTTCCTCTTGCCAACTTTGTATGTCGGATTTTTGATCCCTAGTCCCCGAGGTTACTGCCGAGTAAGGCACTTATTCGGCTATAAGCTCTATGTTAGAACATATCTTTTATTTCCTCTTTGTGCCGGGACAGAATTAACTGATGTACTGGGAAACCTCTGATTAAATCCTTTTCGTGTAGCTTACGCATAACAAGCATACCAAGGTGCATGTAACATCCCAAAAATACTAAACTTGGATCATCAAACTCTAATCATCAAAATTAGGGTTAACAAGAACTTTTCTAAATAAAAATATGAAAGCATGCATGTGTGTATGCATCCCATTTTGAATTCTTTTGAATTGCCTTGTTTATGTGTTTCTTTGCTTGCAAAAGGATGCTTAGGTGAAATAAATATCATCTAAACAATTCCCAAAATTTTCCCAAAGACAAATAAATCAAAACAAGCCAAATTGAGTGAATGGTCATTTTGACCAATTTAACTCCCATGCCTACTTTGGCTGTCCCAAACTTTCAGAACTTAACAGAAACTTGTTTGGATCTTTACACCCCTTGATAGTACTCATAACAAAGTATCAAGGCCCACCTTGTGATCATCCAGAAACTTTCAAATGCATAGTTTAAAGGACAATTTAAAATTGAATCTTTATCATATGGGAAGATCCGACTTTTTCAAAAAACACTCAAACCAGCTCAACTTTCAAAACCCAAGCATCTGCAAACTCACCAGCACCAACCTAGCACACCCACCAAAAATCTTTTCAAAATTCAAAACTTGAATTCTTGCGGCCATTTCATCAAACACCTTGCTGATTCAAATCAAATAAAATCTAAACACTATTGTGAGCAGTGATTGGACCCTAACTTGTTCTCTCTCTAGCTCACAGCAACCTCAGTAGATCATCTAGCAAACTAAACCAAGCACTATCCCCACTGTAAGCTTGGCAATGCCATCAATGGTGAACAACCGAAGCTCACCATGTCACCCCAGTGTGGACAACAAGCTAGGAGAAGATTTAGCCGTGCCAACCTTATCTAGGAGGCATCCCACTATCCACCGACACTCCATGTCCCAGCCGCGAGCGTTGCCAACCCCTGGACCACACGCACAGACCGTGCCCAGCTCACCAGCAACCATGTCGAGCATGCGCCAGAGCGCTGCCCTCGACACACGCCCACAGACCGCGTGCCGCCCTTGCCGCATGCATACACGATCACCACCGTCCCAGGAGACCACCAGACATCCCCGTTCGCCGCCCCATGCCTCACAGCCACCGCTCGCCGTCGAAGACGCCGCCTAGGCCGCGTAGAGCATCGCGTGTTCTAGACCGTTTGCCACCGCCCCTACATGCGCATTAAAGCCATAGAGCATCGCCAAGAGACCACCAAGTGATCGCCACCACCGGCCATGCCTCTAGCAGCCCGTAGCCATGTCGCCAATGTCGCCTGCCCATCCCGTTCGGTCTCATCATCGAGACTATAAATAGAGGCCACCCCCAGCCGAATTGAGCACACCATTTCACTCCCCTCTCCTCAGTAATCGTTCCACCCTGTTCCCGAAGCAAGGCGAGCAGCGCTTCGCCAGAATTTCGCCGGAGCCTGCCGCCTCTCGAGAAGAAGGGAGCCAGCGATTGGAGCCGCCCCAGGAGAAGCTGCCGGTACCAGGAGGTTTTCCGTCGTCGACTTCGTCGTTCTCCCGCCTCGCCGACCCTCGCCTGAGCCCCGGTGATCCCCCGACGACCCCCACCTGCCGCGTTAGGGTTCAGTCTCGCCAGCGTTGCCCGACGTGGACGATGACCCTCAGCCGTTGGATTAGAATTAGATCGAACGCATCACATTGCCCCGTACCTCTTCGCACCCCCCTGTGTCACTGACGCGTGGGGACAACAACTAAACCAGCCCGCGTAAGTGCTGTGCTTAGCAGGCCGGCCTAGTATCGTTTCCCGCGTAGCCCAGTCATTTGAATTTAACTTTTTCCATTTTCATTCAAACACACTTCTGTACCTAGTTTCAAAAATCAACCCAGCTCGATTCAGTGAACCAAATTGAATGAAACCAATTTTGTTAAAAATGTCTGGAAGTGATGAATCCAAGCCCGTTGGATTCAAATCATTTGGATCTGTAGATCACCCTAGGTAAAAATAACAAGGCAGAAGTTGTTCTGCATTCAAACATTTTTCAAATTTAAACCATAATAGCTTTTGAGTTGATTCCAACTCTAAAAAATCACATTCAACCATACCTTTCAGAATATATAAAAATATATAGGTTTACTTACAGAAATAATGTTCAAGTAATAAAAGAATGCCACATAGGCATTTCTAGCCACTTTAGTTAATTAAAATAAAAGGGTAAAACCTTATTAAATTGTGACACCACTTTAAATCACATTCCCATGGACTAAAATATGTGGTGATGACATGTGTCAACATGATCCCATGTTTGGTTTGGAGAATATTAAATCTTAAGTAGTTTTTCAATGAGTAGAAATTACTTTTCTAAAGATAAAAGGAATTAAACCAAGCTTTAATCTTGTAATGTTAGTGATGATGCTAGATCATCTATAGGACCCTTTTGTGTGATGATAGAAAGTAGTTAAGTATTGTTTGGTGATTGTGTACCTCGTATTTATTCATAGAAGCTAGTACCGACCAAGGATACGAGGAGGAAGGAGTATACTACGAAGAAGAAGCCGAGGAGAACTTCAACCACTGCTCTTCACAAGGCAAGCCTAATACTACTAGTTGAATATGCAAGCTAACACTTGCAATTATGAAAGTTAGATAACGTATGCAATGCACTAAGCATGCTTGGTTAGACATATTTGATGATACCCAATCCTAATTTTACTTGCAAGCTTTCTACTTTATTTCTTTATCAAAGCTATCACTTAGAGTTTACTTAAGTGAATTCTAGATACTAGAAAGATAATTGAAGGTTGCATAAAGAGCATAAAATTTGGCCTAAGCTAGATAATCTTTATGTCATCCTAAGGCATGAGATTGAACTTAGTTAAACTCCACTAGCTTACCACCCCTCATTAGTACTCACTCCTACTTGTAGATGCTAGTGCTAAGCATAAAACTTGATCAAATTTAGATGGGAATACTTGGTGGAAAAATGGTTATGAAAACCTTGGAATGATGGATCATTCTATTGAAATGTTTTAGACATGTGTTTCCGAACACCAGATGATTTATGGTGATGAAAATGTTGAGGCATGAGCCTTAGACCTTTATAAAACTGATGGTTGTCTGGATGCGGTACCATTCCAATTTTACCGTACAACCATAATACCCGAGAATTGGGTAGGGCTTGACTGGAAACTTATATACCTTAGTATTAGTTCCCTCACGACCAAGGTATGAGCTGAGGCTACCTTGTGAAGATTGTCCACCTGTGCAGTACCCAAGATGACAGTTGGTCATGGTTGGGAGGCCAAACTCACAGGAGAGGTGCTTATACTAGGGCATGTAATTGAAAGGTTAGGATTGATTATCCGCATACTGAGTATGGTGAATTCAGGATTTGTTCCTAACGGATGTATCGAATGTTGTGGTGAAAGTGTACAATCTCTGCAGAGTGTCAAACTATTCGAATAGCAGCGTCCGCGATTATGGACAGTTGGAGTGCCATATTGTTCCCCCGTTAGATGTTTTCAAAATGACTTATGAAATGAATTGAGACTTTGACTTGACCACAATAGAGTTGTGGCATGAGATACAAGTTCCCACTTAGGTGTTATACAATTTCATTTAGCTTTCTCTTGCTTCTAAACTTAGTAGGGGTAAATCTAGCTTTTTGCAAAACAACCCTAGAAATTAGTGTCCTATTACAAAAACCCCTTCACTTGTTAGTATTAGTTTGCGAGTACTTAAACAGTATTCATGGATTTGTCCCTGGCTATTCCCATGGCTAGACTATGAAGAGGAGTACCTGGAAGATGGACCCCAGGAAGGTTACGACAACTAGGATCATCTCCCATCGTCAGCATTGCCTGTGACCCCGAAGATGGAGCTTCGCCTACGCTACCGTTATGATTACGTATTTCCGTTGCTTCAGTTGTATTAAGAACTGGATCATGAGATACTTATTTGTGTAAAACCTTATGATGGTTTGTAATGGATGATGTACTGTGGTATCCAATTCTGTTATGTCTCGCAAAAATGGTAATCCTAGGATTGCGATGTATGGCATAACAGGCATCTGGGATTAAAAATCCGGGTGTTGACAAGTTGGTATTAGAGCCATCCTAACCATAGGAGACCCTAGTTAGACTGGACGTTTGAATCACAAACTTAGTTTCAAAACCAAAAGAAGCAAATATTTAGAAAAACTTATTCCCATTCTTATCACTTACTTCTTTCATGAAAATTCATGTTCCTCAAAAACTCTTGCAAAATACATAAAAATTTGACACACATGAGCACTCTACTAACTTACTCATCTTATATTCTTGTAGATGGACGTGAAGTACAGCAAGTTTTACCAGTTGGGAAATGGAGGAGACCTTATCTTTGAGAGGGATTTGGACCAGCTTTCGGAACTTCTAGAGCGTCCTCACCCCAAGTTCTTCGGATCTCAGCTCAATGATCACGGAGGAGAAGATCTGCAGTGGCTAATTGTTGCAAGTCTCTGAGGAAAAATTGAACCTCCCACTGCTGAGGGAATTTAGTTTACCTTAAGAGAGAACAACTGGCTCGATGGACTTGTCAGGGCCATGCAGGAAGCTCTTGCCCATCTGTGTGGGCAGAGTATCAACCAGATCAAGGGTACCCGCTTTGAGTTTTGCCCAAGGCGTGATGCAAATGGACAACCACTGGAAGCCCCATACCACCATGAGCTGAACACTCAATTGGACCACCTTAGCTTCATGATGTACGATCGTCAGCAGGAGTTGGATAACTGCCGTGACTACTCCAACCACAAGTCCGCCATCATCAAGACGAAGGATCAAACCATCGCCATGCTAGCGAAGGATTGCAAGTCTCCTCGTCGTCAGCTCGACAAGAAGGAGCGCATCATTGCCCGTATTCGCCACCGTATCTCGTCTTTGGAGGAGACCATCCACGAGAGAGACATGCACTTGGAGGAAAGGGAGAATGCCGGAGAGGATCTTCGTGGAGACCCCTACTCCTATCTCAGCGATGATGATGATTTTCTAGAGGATCAGACTATGGATTTATTCACCGATGAGGATGATTACGCCTTCATCGATGACGACGAGGATGATGAGGATGACGAATACACCGACTCCGAGGAGTAGTAACACTTGAGCACTAGCGTAGTGAGTAGTATTCGGTCCCACTGTATCGTAGTTTCTAGAATGGTTCTTAAAACCATCTATTTTTCTTTGTTGTGGTGTGTGTTTGTACCGTGTGCTATGAATGAAGGAATGAAAAGCAAGTTGCTAGAAAAATCTGAGTCAAACTTTAAAAACTTTGCAAAATCCCAGAACCTTTGAAATTTCCCTCTTTTCTCATGATCTACCTCAATCTTCAGATGCCACGCGGAGGAAGTGGTTCATCCCCGGACCCGATGTTGCAGATCCTGCAAATGTTGGTTTCGGACCGCGAAGCTGAAAGAGCGGAACGTCAAGCCAATCTAGCCACCCTACAACAGATAGCTCAGCTTGCCCACAACAATCAAGGCCACGGAAATCAGGACAACCATGGATCTAAGCTTAAGAATTTCCAGAATACCAACCCGCCTGTTTTCACTAAGTCGGAAGAGCCCCTAGATGCCGACGATTGGCTGCAGACCATGGAAAATAACCTAGAAGTCGCCGGAGTGGAAGCCAACGAGAAAGTTCTGTTCGCCACCGACTATCTAGCCGGAGATGCCAGAGCATGGTGGAACAGTGTTCGTGCAATGACCAGAGGACAGATGATGACTTGGGAGGAATTCAAAGTCAAGTTCAGCAGAACCCATGTGCCACCGGGTTTGATCAAGATGATGAGAGACGAGTTCAGAGAACTGAAGCAAGGAAGAATGGCCGTAGTGGAATACCGTGACAAATTTTTGTCATTATCTAGGTATGCCCCGGATGAGATCGACACTGAAGCCAAGAAGAAAGAAAGATTCCTGAATGGTCTGCATGATGAGATGCACGGTGTTAATCAATATCCCTTTGCTGATATTGAAGCCCTTGTCGACTCTGCCATCCAGATGGAAGGAAAGATCAACCAAGCCAATGAGAACCGCAAGCGTCGCATGATGCATCAGCCAGGAACCCATCAGACACCAAAGTATCGCCCTACCCCATCTCTAGGATTTGCCCCGAGAACCAACAGACCCCCAATGAACCGTCCGACCTATCCCAACCGTGGAAACCCTAGGCCCGGAGGAAATCACAACAACCCTGGCAACTCTAGCAATTTCAACCGTGCCCCACCCAAGTTCAACAACAATGCTACCGCCAACCCCAACACTGCCTCGAGGACTGGAAGCAATGTTGTGCCTGTATTAGCAAAGGACAAGTCGCAAGTGACTTGTTATGACTGTGGAAATAAAGGCCACTATTCCAACGAGTGCCCCAACAAGAAGACTGTAGCAACCCCCAATGCCAATGCCCTAGCTCAGCAGCAGCGTCGTGTTCAGCCAGGAAGAAGGTTTGCCCCAGGGAACTCACTCAACCGCAACGGCCGTCTTTTCCTCATGCATGCTGAAGAAGCTCAGGAAGCGCCAGACGTCGTGCTGGGTATGTTTTATGTTAATTCAGTACTTGCTCGAGTGTTGTTTGATTATGGTGCATCGCATTCATTTGTCACCGAAGAATTTGCCTGCACTAGTAAGATTCAACCCACAAAACTGAAGCATGTTATGATCGTCCAAATTCCCGGTTCAACCACCAAAGCTAGGCAAATTTGCAAAGCCATTCCTATCTGAATCCATGGCATAGATTTTTATGCTAATCTGATTGTACTCAGAACTAAAGGTTTGGAAGTAGTACTAGGGATGGATTGGATGTCCAAACATAAAGGATTGATTGACTGTGCCAAGAAACCCTTAACCATGACCAGTACAGCCGAAGTATCAGTCGAGCGTATATCTGAAACCTTACCTCGTCAATTCAAGTGCTACAAGAGTATAGCCCAACCTACCATTGACCAAGTCCGGATAGTCTGCAAATACCCCGATGTATTTCCAGATGTTTTGCTCGGTATGCCCCCAGATCAGGATATCGAGTTTATCATCGAACTAATCCCCGGAATAGGACCCATAGCCCAGAGACCATATAGTATGAACCCGTCGGAACTAGAAGAACTAAAGAAGCAACTGGATTTCATGTTAGAAATTGGATTGATTCAACCAAGTGCGTCACCATGGAGATCACCTGTTTTGTTTGTGGACAAGAAAGATGGAGGTAACGTTTTGTGTACGGATTACCGGAAGTTGAATGATGTCACCATCAAGAACAAGTACCCCTTTCCCAAGATAGAAGATTTGTTTGATCACTTGACCGGTGCCAAAGTGTTTTCTAAGATTGATCTTAGGACTGGCTATCATCAACTCAAGATTCGTGCAGAAGATATTCCCAAGACTGCCTTTACCACCCGATATGGGTTATACGAGTATACCGTTATGTCCTTTGGATTAACCAATGCCCCCGCTTATTTCATGAATCTCATGAATAAGATTTTTATGGACTTCCTAGATAAGTTTGTCGTTGTTTTCATTGATGACATTCTGATTTATTCCAAATCGGAAGAAGAACATGAGCTACACCTAAGGACCATTCTTGGAACCCTTAGAGAGCATCAGTTGTATACCAAGTTTAGCAAATGTGAATTCTGGTTACAAGAAATAGGATTCCTCGGTCACATTGTATCAGTCGGAGGAATTGCCGTTGACCTGGCAAAAGTGAAATATGTCGAAGATTGGCAAGCCCCAACCACTCAAACCCAAGTTCGTGCATTTCTCGGATTGGCAGGATATTACCGCAAGTTCGTAGAAGGATTCTCGAGTATCGCCAGACCCATGACCCAATTGCTGAAGAAGGACAAGAAGTTTGAATGGACAAACAAATGTGAAGCGAGTTTTCAAGAACTCAAGAGGAGATTGATTTCAACCCCAATCTTGATCATGCCGGATATCACTAAGCCCTTCGATGTGTATTGTGATGCATCCAATATCGGTCTCGGATGTGTGCTAATGCAAGAAGGCAAAGTTATATCTTATTTATCTCGAAAACTCAAACAACATGAGCAAAATTACCCAACCCATGACCTCGAACTCGCAGCCGTAGTTTTAGCCCTGAAGACATGGAGACATTACCTGATGGGAAACTGTTGTGAGATTTATTCGGATCACAAGAGCCTGAAGTATATATTCACTTAGAAGGAGTTGAATATGAGGCAGAGAAGATGGATTGAGCTAATCAAGGATTACGACCTGGACATTCACTATCACCTTGGTAAAGCCAATATGGTAGCAGATGCCCTTAGCAGATTGCCGTGCCGCTTGAACTCCATGATTTTAAAGGAGCAACCAAGTTTGCACAAAGAGATGGAAGATTTTCGAATGGAATTACTGAGTGAAGGATTTTTGGCTAGCATAGAACTTCAACCCACTTTGATCAGCCAGATCAAAGAGGCGCGGAAAGGAAATGCTAGTATCGACAGAATCAAGCGTCGTATCGGTACAGGCAAAGTACCCGGATTTACCGAAGACGAAGAAGGAGTTCTGTGGTACAAAGGACGCCTTTGTGTACCAGCAGATTCTGAGTTAAAAGAGGTTATTTTGAAGGAAGCTCATGATACTCTTTATTCTATCCACCCCGGAGGAACTAAGATGTATCAAGATTTGAAAGAGAAATTTTGGTGGCATAAAATGAAGAGAGAAATTGGAAGCTATATCGCCAAGTGTGATATATGTCAGCGAATCAAGGCAGGACATCAAAGACCCGCTGGATTGTTGCAACCCTTGCAGATTCCGGAATGGAAATGGGATTCCGTTGGAATGGACTTTATCACCGGATTGCCTACTTCTACTAGGGGAAATGACTCTATCTGGGTCATAGTGGACAGATTGTCCAAAGTCGCCCATTTCTTACCCGTCAAGACCACATATCAGAGTTCGAAGCTAGTAGAGTTATATATAGCTAGAATCGTTAGTTTGCATGGAGTCCCCAAGAACATCGTATCGGATCGAGGAACTCAGTTTACCTCAAGATTCTGGAAGAAAGTCCAAGAAGGTTTAGGAACCTGCCTAGATTTCAGCTCCGCGTATCACCCTCAGACTGATGGACAAACGGAGCGAGTAAATCAAATACTCGAAGATATGCTGAGAGCATGTGTGTTGGAATATGGATTGTGGCATCCCGCAAAACCACTACTAGAAAATCGCGTTGTTTTTGTGCATTGCATCATCATGACCGCATGCTCATGTCATCATGCCACATTGCATTTGAGCATCGTCATCATCTTGCATTTGCTTGCGTAAAACTATTTGCAGAAAACCTATTTTTGTTTTCTAAACGCCCCGTCTTATTCAAACGCAAAACCCGGGTCTCCGGATTATTTTATTTTGTCTGCTATCGGTTTGCAAAAACCCGGTTTTAATTAAACAAAATATTTAATTATTCTAGTGGGGACGATCGAGCAGGCCGAACCACCCGATCGACCACCCCCAGTATTAAAACGGTCCACCTAAACCAGCCCCTCTAAATCCTATCCCCACCCAAATCTATCCTACCCACCAACCGAAGTGTGCCACCTCACCCTCTCCCTCCACTCCTACCCACGCTGCCACCTCATCAATCAGCCACCCAGAAATCTTTTCTTACCTAGTCCTAGTCTACCCCAAACCCTCCACATCACCCCAACCAGTAGCCGGTCGCCACCTCATCACCTCCCTTCCCCTAGCCTATCCCTGGCTGCCACCTCATCCTCACCCCTCTCCCTCTCTCACACAGCCACTCCCTCACCCTCTCTCTCTGCACCCGGACCCCACCGCCCCTGGCCCCACCCGCAGACCACACCCACCAACCAACTCCCACCCCCTCACCCGCCCTGGGCCCCCACCGACCCCACCTGCGGGACCCTCTCTCTCTCCCTCCCTCAGCCCGCGTCCCCGACCTCTCCTCTCTCCTCTGTGCTCACCGCCGCTCGCCGGCCTTCCTCCCGCTCGTCTCCCTCCCTCCCCTCTCCTCCCTCTCCTCGCCGCCGGCACGGAGCCCGCCGCCGCTCCTCCGCCAGCTCCCCGCCGTCCGCCGCCCCTTGGCAAGCTCGCCGCCACCCTCATCCTCTCGCCACCCGCCGTCCCGCCGCCCGCGGCCTCCACCCCGCCACCGCGCCCTACTCGACCTCGCCGGCCGTCGGGCCTCCGCCTCCCCGCGAACTCCCCGGCCGCCACCAGGAGCTCGAGGCCCCGCCAGCTGCGACCCCTCCGCCCGTCCTCCCTCGGCCTCGCCCGCGCTCGCCGCCCCGTCTCCTCCTCCGTCGGCCTCGTCTGCGCCTCTCGCCCGCCATCACCGCCGTCGTCTCCCGCATCCTCGAGCGCGCCCGTGGCCACCGTCGACCTCACCGCCAAGCTCCTCGCCGCCCGGTCCGTGCCCAAGCTCGCTGCCATCCTCTGTACCGAGGCCGCATGTCCTCTGCATGCATGCTGCTGCTGCCGTGGCGTTTTGGTGCTAGTTCAGGGTACCTCGAGTACCAGCGGGTTTGCTCCATGTGTCATGTTTTGGTGCTGGTCAGTAGAAGGACCGACAGGATCTCCAACACGGCCGCTAGTAACCTCATCGTGGAACGTCAAGCTCTTCCTCATGAACCACAAGATCGGTGAACGCCAAGATCGCCTCACGGACACCATGACCTCCTTCAAGGATCCGATGGCCGAGACCCTGAAGACCGATCTAGAGCGCCAAGGCCTTCGCATGGAGTCGGCAAGATCATCCGGAAACACCAAGATCTACTGCGCGGGCCCAACAAGATCGACACCAATCGGGGCGAATCCGATGCCCGGCCGAACAAGTACTTCCTCCGGAACGCCAAGAACTCGCGTGAGGCGTCAAGACCGACAACATGGCCCGACCACGCGGATGCGACAAGATCTACTACATTATGCGAGACCGATCCCGTCGAACCACGAACCTGTCGGACCCGAAACCCGGAACCCCAAGATCTTCCGAACCCTAATGTGTGACCCCTATTGAGACCCCTCATATTTATATTTTATAATATATGATATTGATATTGTTGCATATTAAATTGTCATACTCGCATGCATATTAGTGTGGTTTGGGGGCCTTATGCCGATTCACCTAAATTAAATATGGGGCCCATATGCGGGCAAATCCAGTCTTATATTGGCCCCATGTAATTTGTGTAGCGAACCGGTGCTATATTTTTGCCATGTTAAGACAACATTAAATTGCGGGGTATCTGAACAACATGAACCTATTCACTAATTGTCGGGACCCCGGTTCCGCTTTATATGACCTAATTGCATTGCACCCTTGCGATGTCATACATCATACATGCATCCTGCCGATCTTTTGCCGTAGTATTAAATATTGCATCCGGTGTTTATTCTAGTGTTTTGCTTCGTCGGATAAGGCCGTTGAGTAGATGTGAGCCCGATCTTGGATGAACCTTGACAATGCTTTTCAAAGAGCATCTTCCCCTTTCTACCTATCTTACTTTTATAGTATTTATTCCCTCCTGTTGATCTTTTGCTATCTGTGTTGCGATGCTCTAGTTTTCGTACCCGTGATATCCCTTGCAGCCTTATATTGCCTTGGACACCTCCTATTACCTGTTGTTTGGTAGATAGTTGGACTGCGGCGTCGTGATCGCTTACTCAAGTCTTGATTGCGTGTCGTCAAGTACCACAGTTGTTGGAGTATTGCCGCATGTCTAATGTTGGAGATGATCATGGCTTTAATTATCATCGTTTAATTCAATTATTGTTTAACAACTAAAATTGAAGTAAGTAAGCAGAGGCATCGGTGGGTGATAGATAATGTTGGTTTCGACCGCCACTTGTGTCCGTAGGACCCCGAGTTCTTGACACTGTTAGAGATCGAGCGCTAACCACAATTGGGGAGATATGGGCCCCCATTGATTATTACCTGATTTCAAAGTATTGTCTTGGGGCCACAAACTAGTTTGAGGTTTTATTTGCTATCTGTACTTATGCCATGCTTTCGCTTTATTTAAATTGTGCGATGGATAGCACACTGTCTTTGTTAGGAAGCGGAGTGTTTTGCGGTATCGACAGTCCAGTTTTGGGATTTCTTTGTCGTTTACAGCCATGGCGCAAACCCGAGTCCGTCTCGGAGACCGGCCGACTTCGTTCTTGGTGTACTTAGTGGGGTGGCCCCGTGCTTGCTTTGGGTGCAGGAGCGTCATGACTTAGGCCCCGCCGACATACCGATGGGTGTATGTTAGCGATCGGCAAAAGGGTCAAGTGCTTGTGGATACTTTGGTGCACCCTGCAGGTTTAATCTTTTGAGAAGCCGTGTCCGCGGTTATGGACGACTTGGAGCACAGTGCTTGATCATAGACAACTATAACTAAAGTTCTTGTATAAATTGACTTGTATCCGATATGACTAGTAATCAGCTTCACCACAACGGAATGGCTAAATAAAAGTGCCAACAACTGCTGGGTTTTGGGTTATCTCACTATTTTGTATCTCGACTAGTAAGTGTTGCAACTTCAACGGAATGGTTAACTAAAGCACCGCTTATTTTATCGAATGATTATTTACACGACTAGTAATTGCTGCAACGATCACTTGAATAAATAAACCGCCAACCGTGTGAGTTCCTCGATTGACTTCCTCGTTTGGTCTCGAGGGAATACCAGGATGGGATTGTTTGGTGTTAGAATCAGGTTGGTTCGAATAGGTCTTTCTTACCCCTCTCGATAGTCGCCATTGTATCGAGTCTCTATAGGTTGTTTAGAGCATGTTGTCGCTGCCGCTTCAGTCCACCATACCTATGTGGCGAGGACATGAATTCTAGCCTCGGTGTATTGGCCTCGATCGACGCTCCTCTTTTTCCTTTGCCCTTTGTCGGCACCCCTTTTGTTTAAGCAGGTTTTGAGATCGATGTCGTTAGCAGGGTTACCCTTC
The DNA here is from genome assembly GCA_023614405.1 of Avena insularis. NCBI lineage: Eukaryota > Viridiplantae > Streptophyta > Magnoliopsida > Poales > Poaceae > Avena > Avena insularis. The sequence goes on along the minus strand of CM042687.1, from coordinate 48,322,452 downwards.
CGGCTTGGCACAGGCAGGGTTATGGGCCATTGGTTATTCTTGAGGCTCTTAGCCCCATTTGCATCTTGTCCGTAGTCGGACGCCATCATTTTCAAGGTGATTTGGATCTTTGTATAATATATTCGTATTCTTGACTCACGGAGTCGTGTTGTTTATATCTGTTCTGTGGGTCCCATCGAGGACTGTTGTGTAATGTTATTACTTCGTTTTCCACCCGCACGAAAGTGCCTGGTGGGCACCTTTGAATCGTTTCTATGCGGGTTTGGCGAGTTTTGCTAAAACTTGCATAGGGCCGATTCTGAGGGTGTTACAGAGTGGTATCAGAGCTCAGCAGTTGCGATACCCCACAAGTCCAGCCTGTAGGATAACCTAGCTAACGGCCGAAGTAGAGTGTCAAAACTATTTTTGAAAATTCGGTTGGATAGTTCTGGATAGGTCTGCTTTTATTCCTTACCCCTCTGCTAATCTCCTCTTACCTCTACGTGTTTTGAATCCGCTCTCGTCTCTTTCTTCGAGTCCAGGAATTCTCGTGGTTGGGTTCAAAATCGTACCTTGAGTTTCGCTTCCTCCTTTGGTAACGATGCTTCGACATCCGGTCTTCATGCTATCAGAGGAATCCTTCATCTGTTGGACTTCTCTTTGTTCCTTCTCGTGCCTACCGGTGTTTTCCGACGCGACGACATCATCTACGCCAGATCCGATGCAGAGTCTGCATCATCCCTTTGTTCCTGAACCTTGTTTGTCGATATCTTCAGTCTGAATCCTGAGGGTTGGTTGCATAATCCATCTATTCGTGTGCAGAGTAATGCTTTGAGTGCGGGATGGAGTCGCGACCATACCACTACTCTTATCATTTGCTTTGTATGTTGAATCGTGGATCGATGCAATTCCACTCCTTCCATGGAAGTTAGTGGTGGCCTTACCTTTAACTTCGTCCGTTGTTTATCCGGAGTGTTCTCTTGACGAACGGGATCAACGACGTCTTGTTGGTGGTGTCGCCGATTTCAAGACGAAGAAAGCATCATTGTTAGTGGTGTCGCGAAGATCTACACGAAGCGAGAAGACGCAGATCGCCGACCTTCCTTCCGGTACCATGAGGCGGATCTCGAGGGCGAGATCCATTGTTAGTGGTGTCGAATTGTGGCATCCCGCAAAACCACTACTAGAAAATCGCGTTGTTTTTGTGCATTGCATCATCATGACCGCATGCTCATGTCATCATGCCACATTGCATTTGAGCATCGTCATCATCTTGCATTTGCTTGCATAAAACTATTTGCAGAAAACCTATTTTTGTTTTCTAAACGCCCCGTCTTATTCAAACGCAAAACCCGGGTCTCCGGATTATTTTATTTTGTCTGCTATCGGTTTGCAAAAACCCGGTTTTAATTAAACAAAATATTTAATTATTCTAGTGGGGACAGTCGAACGGGCCGAACCGACCCAGTCGACCACCCCCAGTATTAAAACGGTCCACCTAAACCAGCCCCTCTAAATCCTATCCCCACCCAAATCTATCCTACCCACCAACCGAAGTGTGCCACCTCACCCTCTCCCTCCACTCCTACCCACGCTGCCACCTCATTAATCAGCCACCCAGAAATCTTTTCTTACCTAGTCCTAGTCTACCCCAAACCCTCCACATCACCCCAACCAGTAGCCGGTCGCCACCTCATCACCTCCCTTCCCCTAGCCTATCCCTGGCTGCCACCTCATCCTCACCCCTCTCCCTCTCTCACACAGCCACTCCCTCACCCTCTCTCTCTGCACCCGGACCCCACCGCCCCTGGCCCCACCCGCAGACCACACCCACCAACCAACTCCCACCCCCTCACCCGCCCTGGGCCCCCACCGACCCCACCTGCGGGACCCTCTCTCTCTCTCCCTCCCTCAGCCCGCGTCCCCGACCTCTCCTCTCTCCTCTGTGCTCACCGCCGCTCGCCGGCCTTCCTCCCGCTCGTCTCCCTCCCTCCCCTCTCCTCCCTCTCCTCGCCGCCGGAGCTTCGCCTCCGCTCCTCCTTGACTCCCGCCGCCGCCCCTTGGCAAGCTCGCCGCCACCCTCATCCTCTCGCCACCCGCCGTCCCGCCGCCCGCGGCCTCCACCCCGCCACCGCGCCCTACTCGACCTCGCCGGCCGTCGGGCCTCCGCCTCCCCGCGAACTCCCCGGCCGCCACCAGGAGCTCGAGGCCCCGCCAGCTGCGACCCCTCCGCCCGTCCTCCCTCGGCCTCGCCCGCGCTCGCCGCCCCGTCTCCTCCTCCGTCGGCCTCGTCTGCGCCTCTCGCCCGCCATCACCGCCGTCGTCTCCCGCATCCTCGAGCGCGCCCGTGGCCACCGTCGACCTCACCGCCAAGCTCCTCGCCGGTCCAAGCTTCGCTGCCATCCTCTCTGCAGGCCGCATGTCCTCTGCATGCATGTTGCTGCTGCCGTGGCGTTTTGGTGCTAGTTCAGGGTACCTCGAGTACCAGCGGGTTTGCTCCATGTGTCATGTTTTGGTGCTGGTCAGTAGAAGGACCGACAGGATCTCCAACACGGCCGCTAGTAACCTCATCGTGGAACGTCAAGCTCTTCCTCATGAACCACAAGATCGGTGAACGCCAAGATCGCCTCACGGACACCATGACCTCCTTCAAGGATCCGATGGCCGAGACCCTGAAGACCGATCTAGAGCGCCAAGGCCTTCGCATGGAGTCGGCAAGATCATCCGGAAACACCAAGATCTACTGCGCGGGCCCAACAAGATCGACACCAATCGGGGCGAATCCGATGCCCCGACACCAGAACAAGTACTTCCTCCCGGAATGCCAAGAACTCCGCGTGAGACGTCAAGACCGACAACATGGCCCGACCACCGCGGATGCGACAAGATCTACTTCTGTTGTCTGAGACCGATCCCGTCGAACCCTGAACCCTGTCGGACCCCGAAACCCCGGAACCCCAAGATCTTCCGAACCCTAATGTGTGACCCCTATTCGAGACCCCTCATATTTATATTTTTATAATATATGATATTGATATTGTTGCATATTAAATTGTCATACTCGCATGCATATTAGTGTGGTTTGGGGGCCTTATGCCGATTCACCTAAATTAAATATGGGGCCCATATGCGGGCAAATCCAGTCTTATATTGGCCCCATGTAATTTGTGTAGCGAACCGGTGCTATATTTTTGCCATGTTAAGACAACATTAAATTGCGGGGTATCTGAACAACATGAACCTATTAACTAATTGTCGGGACCCCGGTTCCGCTTAATATGACCTAATTGCATTGCACCCTTGCCATGTCATACATCATACATGCATCATGCCGATCTTTTGCCGTAGTATTAAATATTGCATCCGGTGTTTATTCTAGTGTTTTGCTTCGTCGCGGATAAGGCCGTTGAGTAGATGTGAGCTTCGCCCCGATCTTCGGATGAACCTTCGGCAATGCTTTTCAGGCGAGCATCTCCCCCTTTCTACCTATCTTACTTTTATAGTATTTATTCCCTCCTGTTGATCTTTTGCTATCTGTGTTGCGATGCTCTAGTTTTCGTACCCGTGATATCCCTTGCAGCCTTATATTGCCTTGGACACCTCCTATTACCTGTTGTTTGGTAGATAGTTGGACCTGCGCGTCGTAGTCGCTTACTCAAGTGCGGTTGCGTGTCGTCAAGTACCACAGTTGTTGGAGTATTGCCGCATGTCTAATGTTGGAGATGATCATGGCTTTAATTATCATCGTTTAATTCAATTATTGTTTAACAACTAAAATTGAAGTAAGTAAGCAGAGGCATCGGTGGGTGATAGATAATGTTGGTTTCCGACCGCCCACTTGTGTCCCGTAGGACCCCGAGTTCTTGACACTGTTAGAGATCGGCGCTAACCACAGGTGGGGAGATATGGGCCCCCCATTGATTATTACCTGATTTCAAAGTATTGTACTGGGGGCCACAAACTAGTTTGAGGTTTTATTTGCTATCCTGTACTTATGCCATGCTTTACTGCTTTATTTAAATTGTGCGATGGATAGCACACTGTACTGTTTAGGAAGCGGAGTGTTTTCGCGGTATCGACAGTCCCAGTTTTGGGATTTGCTGTCGTTTACAGCCACTGGCGCAAACCCTGAGTCCGTCTCGGAGACCGGCCGACTTTGTTGCGGGTGTACTTAGTGGGGTGGCCCCCCGTGCTTGCTTTGGGTCTGGGAACGTCATGACTTAGGCCCCGCCGACATACCGATGGGTGTATGTTAACTGATCTGGCAAAAAGGGTCGAAGTGCTTGTGGATACTTTGGTGCACCCCTGCAGGGTTTAATCTTTTTGAGAAGCCGTGTCCGCGGTTATGGACGACTTGGAGCACAGTGCTTGATCATAGACAACTATAACTAAAGTTTATTGTTATAAATTGACTTGTATCCGATATGACTAGTAATCAGCTTCACCACAACGGAATGGCTAAATAAAAGTGCCAACAACTGCTGGGTTTTGGGTTATCTCACGCTATTTTGTATCTGACTAGTAAGTGTTGCAACTACAACGGAATGGTTAACTAAAATGGCCCACTGCTTATTTTATCAGAATGATTATTTACACCTGACTAGTAATTGCTGCAACGATCACTGAATAAATAAAACTGCCAACTGTGTGAGTTCCTCGGTCGACTTCCTCGTTTGGTCTCGAGGGGGAATACCAGGATGGGATTGTTTGGTGTTAGAATCAGGTTGGTTCGAATAGGTCTTTCTTACCCTCTCGATAGTCGCCATTGTATCGAGTCTCTATAGGTTGTTTAGAGCATGTTGTCTGCCGCTTGATCCACCATACCTATGTGGCGAGGACCGCGAATTCTAGCCTCGCCGTGTCTTGGCCTCGATCGACGCTCCTCTTTTTCCTTTGCCCTTTGTCGGCACCCCTTTTGTTTAAGCAGGTTTTGAGATCGACGTCGTTAGCAGGGTTACCCTTCCGGCTTGGCCTGGGCAGGGTTATGGACGCCATTGGTTATTCTTCAGGGCTCTTAGCCCCATTTGCATCTTGTCCGTAGTCGGACGCGCCATCATTTTCAAGGTGATTTGGATCTTTGTATAATATATCTGTATTCTTGACTCCTGGAGTCGTGTTGTTTATATCTGTTCTGTGGGTCCCATCGAGGACTGTTGTGTAATGTTATTACTTCGTTTTCCACCCGCACGAAAGTGCCTGGTGGGCACCTTTGAATCGTTTCTATGCGGGTTTGGCGAGTTTCGCTAAAACTTGCATAGGGCCGATTCTGAGGGTGTTACATGGATCCAAGTGGGAAGAATGTCTGCTGTTTGTAGAATTTTCTTACAATAACAGTTATCAGGCTAGTTTGCAAATGGCCCCATTTGAATTCATGTACGGAAGGAAGTGTCGCACCCCTTTGAACTGGTCGGAAGTATGAGAGAGTTAGATTTTCGGACCCGACATCCTACGAGAAGCAGAAGAGAAGGTTCACAAGATTCATGAGCACCTCAAGACAGCCCAGTCCAGACAGAAGAGTTACGCCGACAAGAAACGTCGAGACCTCGCCTTCAACATAGGATATTTTGTGTATCTGAAGGTGTCGCCATTGAAGGGAATGCAGCATTTCCAACTCAAAGGAAAGTTAGCCCCCAAATATATCGGACCTTTCAAAATTCTGAACCGTCGAGGAGAAGTGTCGTATCAATTGGAACTACCCGAAGAGATGTCAGCCGTCCACAATGTGTTCCATATCTCATTACTTCGCAAGTGCCTCGAAGTTGCCGAAAAGACTGAAGTGTTCAAGAATATTGATCACCAGACCATAGAGATCAATGATGACCTGACCTATCCCGAGGTACCCATCCGTATTTTGGAAGAAGCTTTCAGAACTACCCGAACCCGAAGCATCAAGTTTCTCAAAATTCAGTGGAGCAACCACACAGAAGAGGAAGCTACCTGGGACCGCGAAGATCACATCAGGATGGAGTTTCCCGATCTCTTCAAATCCTAGGTAATCTTTTTCGTCCTTTTTCAAATCACGGTACGAGATTTTTTTTAAGGGCAGAAGGTTTGTAACATCCCAAAAATACTAAACTTGGATCATCAAACTCTAATCATCAAAATTAGGGTTAACAAAAACTTTTCTAAATAAAAATATGAAAGCATGCATGTGTGTATGCATCCCATTTTGAATTCTTTTGAATTGCCTTGTTTATGTGTTTCTTTGCTTGCAAAAGGATTCTTAGGTGAAATAAACATCATCTAAACAATTCCCAAACTTTTCCCAAAGACAAATAAATCAAAACAAGCCAAATTGAGTGAATGGTCATTTTGACAAATTTAACTCCCATGCCTACTTTGGCTGTCCCAAACTTTCAGAACTTAACATAAACTTTTTTGGATCTTTACACCCCTTGATATACTCATAACAAAGTATCAAGGCCCACCTTGTGATCATCCAGAAACTTTCAAATGCATAGTTTAAAGGACAGTTTAAAATTGAATCTTTATCATATGGGAAGATCCCACTTTTTCAAAAACCACTCAAACCAGCTCAACTTTCAAAACCCAAGCATCTGCAGACTCACCAGCACCAACCTAGCACACCCACCAAAAATCTTTTCAAAATTCAAAACTTGAATTCTTGCGGCCATTTCATCAAACAACTGCTGGTTCAAATCAAATAAATCTAAACACTATTGTGAGCACTGATTGGAGCCTAACTTGTTCCCTCTCTATCTCATAACAACCTCAGTATATCATCTAGCAAACTAAACCAAGCACTAGCCCCACTGTAAGCTTGGCAATGCCATCAATGGTGAACAGCCGAAGCTCACCATGTCACCCCAGTGTGGACAGCAAGCTAGGAGAAGATTTAGCCGTTCCAACCTTGTCTAGTAGGCAGCCCACCATCCATCGACACTCCCTGTCCCAGCCGCGAGCGTTGCCAACCCCTGGACCACACGCACATACCGTGCCCAGCTCGCCAGCAACCATGCCGAGCATGTGCCAGAGCGCCGCCCTCGACAGACGCCCACAGACCACGCTCCACCCTCGCCGCGTGCATACACGATCACCACCGTCCCAGGAGACCGCCAGACATCCCCGTTCGCCGCCCCATGCCTCACAGCCACCGCTCGCCGTCGAAGACGCCGCCTCGGCCGCGTAGAGCATCGCGTGTTCCAGACCGTTTGCCACCGCCCCTACATGCGCATTAAAGCCGTAGAGCATCGCCAGGAGACCACCAAGCGATCGCCACCACCAGCCATGTCTCTAGCAGCCCGTAGCCATGTCGCCACCATCGCCTGCCCATCCCGTTCGGTCTCATCGTCGAGACTATAAATAGAGGCCACCCCCAGCTGAATTGAGCACACCATTTCACTCCCCTCTTCTCATTGATTGTTCCACCCTGTTCCCGAAGCAAGGCGAGCAGCGCTTCGCCGGAATTTCGCCGGAGCCCGCCGCCTCTAGAGAAGAAGGGAGCCAGCGATTGGAGCCGCCCTAGGAGAAGCTGCCGGTACCAGGAGGTTCGCCATCGTCGACTTCGTCGTTCGCCCGCCTCGCCGACCCTCGCCTGAGCCCCGGTGAGCTCCCGACGAACCCCACCTGCCGCGTTAGGGTTCAGTCTTGCCAGCGTTGCCTGACATGGACGATGACCCTCGGCCGTTGGATTAGAATTATATCGAACGCATCACATTGCCCCATACCGCTTCGCACCCCCCTGTGTCACTGACACGAGGGGACAGCAACTTAACCAGCCCGCATAAGCGCTATGCTTAGCAGGCCGGCCCAGTATCGTTTCCCGCGCAGCCCAGTCATTTGAATTTAACTTTTTCCATTTTCATTCAAACACACTTCTGTACCTAGTTTCAAAAATCAACCTAGCTCGATTCAGTGAACCAAATTGAATGAAATCAATTTTGTTAGGAAGGTCTAGAAGTGTTGTATCCAAGCCCGTTGGATTCAAATCATTCGGATCTGTAGATCACCCTTGGTAAAAATAACAAGGCAGAAGCTTTTCTGCATTCAAACATTTTTCAAATTTAAACCATAATAGCTTTTGTGTTGATTCCAACTCTAAAAAATCACATTCAACCATACCTTTCAGAATATATAAAAATATATAGGTTTACTTACCAAAATAATCTTCAAGTAATAAAAGAATGCCACATAGGCATTTCTAGCCACTTTAGTTAATTAAAATAAAAGGGTAAAACCTTATTAAATTGTCACACCACTTTAAATCACATTCCCATGGACTAAAATATGTGGTGATGACATGTGTCAACATGATTCCATGTTTGGTTTGGAGAATATTAAATCTTAAGTAGTTTTTCTATGAGTAGAAATTACTTTTCTAAAGATAAAAGGAATTAAACCAAGCTTTAATCTTGTAATGTTAGTGATGATGCTAGATCATCTATAGGACCCTTTTGTGTGATGATTGAAAGTAGTTAAGTATTGTTTGGTGATTTTGTACCTCGTATTTATTCATAGACGCTAGTACCGACCAAGGATACGAGGAGGAAGGAGTATACTACGAAGAAGAAGCCGAGGAGAACTTCAACCACTGCTCTACACAAGGCAAGCCTAATACTACTAGTTGAATATGCAAGCTAACACTTGCAATTATGAAAGTTAGATAACCTATCCAATGCACTAAGCATGCTTGGTTAGACATATTTGATGATACCCAATCCTAGTTTACTTGCAAGCTTTCTACTTTATTTATTTATCAAAGCTATCACTTAGAGTTTACTTAAGTGAATTGTTGATACTAGAAAGATAATTGAAGGTTGCATAAAGAGCATAAAATTTGGCCTAACCTAGATAATCTTTATGTCATCCTAAGGCATGAGGTTGAACTTAGTTAAACTCCACTAGTTTACCACGCCTCATTAGTACTCACTCCCACTTGTAGATGCTAGTGCTAAGCATAAAACTTGATCAAATTTAGATGGGAATACTTGGTGGAAAATGGTTATGAAAACCTTGGAATGATGGATCATTCTATTGAAATGTTTTGGACATGTGTTTCCGAACACCAGATGATTTATGCTGCTGAAAATGTTGAGGCATGAGCCTTAGCCCTTTATAAAACTGATGGTTGTCTGGATGCGATACCATTCCAATTTTACCGTACAACCACAATACCCGAGAATTGGGTAGGGCTTGAGTGGAAACTTATATACCTTAGTATTAGTTCCCTCATGGCCAAGGTATGAGCTGAGGCTACCTTGTGAAGATTGTCCACCTGTGCAGTACCCAAGATGACAGTTGGTCATGGTTGGGAGGCCAAACTCACAGGAGAGGTTCTTATACTAGGGCGTGTAATTGAAAGGTTAGGATTGATTATCCGCATACTGAGTATGGTGAATTCAGGATTTGTTCCTGACGGATGTATCGAATGTTGTGGTGAAAGTGTACAATCACTGCAGAGTGTCAAACTATTCGAATAGCCGCGTCTGCGGTTATGGACAGTTGGAGTGGCCATACTGTTCCCCCGTCAGATGTTTTCATAATGACTTATGAAATGAATTGAGACTTTGACTTGACCAAAACAGAGTTGTGGCATGAGATACAAGTTCCCACTTAGGTGTTATAGAATTTCATTTAGCTTTCTCTTGCTTCTAAACTTAGTAGAGGTAAATCTGGCTTTTTGCAAAACAACCCTAGAGCTTAGTGTCCTATTAGAAAAACCCCTTCACTTGTTAGTATTAGTTTGCGAGTACTTAAAGAGTACTCATGGCTTTGTCCCTGGCTATTCCCATGGCCATACTATGAAGAGGAGTACCTGGAAGATGGACCCCAGGAAGGTTACGACAACTAGGATCATCTCCCATCGTCAGCATTGCCTGTGACCCCGAAGATGGAGCTTCGCCTACGCTATCGTTATGATTACGTATTTCCGCTGCTTGAGTTGTATTAAGAACTGGATCATGAGATCCTTATTTGTGTAAAACCTTATGTATGGTTTGTAATGGATGATGTAATGTGGTATCCAATTCTGTTATGTCTCGCAAAAATGGTAATCCTGGGATTGCGATGTATGGCATAACAGGCATCTGGGATTAAAAATCCGGGTGTTGACAGTGCATCAGGCTCTTATCCTGGAGTATCGAAAGCTTGAGCTTCCTCACCAAGATCTGAAAGCTGAGGCTCAAGGCCAAGGTATTTTTCCTACTCGGCTTGCTTTTACTTGACCAATCTATTTTGTTTCATCCTATTGAATTTTCCTCGTTGTCTTTCCATAGCTTCCGCCCAATCCACCATTGATGCGCTGCATAAACAGATCAGCGACGCCGAAAGTAATTCCCTTTTCCTTAGAAATTTTTTGACTGCTTAGAATTTATGTTTACTCATTTTCCATTTTCATCTCGGCAAGTCCGAGATGGCTTGTTGTTACTTACGAGTCACATGTTCTAAATAAGCAGATTAGCACCAGGTCGAGCTCCAGAAGGAGCGAGACGAGGTGACTCGGCTAAAGCAGCAAATGGCGTATATGGAGCAAAAGCACCAGTCTGAGTTGTAGGGCCTGCGTGAGGAACTCACCGAGAAAAATGGTCAACATGCTGCTAGTGCTGAAAAGTCAAACCAACTGCTCAAAGAAGCCGGTTTAGCAGTTCAGTCAGCTCATCAAGGTCTGGAAGCTCTTCAAGCCAAGGCTAAGATCTAGCAGAATAAGCTCGGCATGATCAACTCATTCCTCGGTAGTGAGTTCTTACCCTTTTTCATTGTGCCTCTATCCTTACTCTTTGCCCCTTTTCCGCTGTCTTTCGATGTTCCTCCGATTTTGCAGAGAACTTCCCTAAGGCCGACATGTTCGCCTTAAGGGCAATTAAGAAAGTGCGAGCTGAATCTGGGGCTCCAGCGGACGGCGAAGTCACCACCGAGGAGCATCTTGTTGTGCTCTCAGAGCATGTGACCACACTAAAGTCATGCGGTGTCGACTTACTCAAGTCGGAAATCCATGCATTTAGGATGCCCTGGCCGGATGAAGATGTGCCCACGCTCGTTGAGCCCTTGGCTGCCAAATTGCTTCTTACTGAGGAAAGGCTTGATCAGTGGCACGAATCGGCTTGTCGTGTCGCAGCGGACAAGGCCCTTGCCTTTGTGCTCTCATGGTATGAGTATATCAACCTTAATGTTCTCCGGCATATGAGGGTCGATGGCAAGTTTATCCACGAGCCTAAGCTCATCAAGAAACGCCAACAGCGAGCCTATGCAATGGTGGAGTATACTCTGGTGCATGCCTGGTGCGATGGGCCCACCTTCCTCGATCTTGGCGAGCGGCTTGTCAAGACAGTTGATGATGACGGTGCTGACAGCGAGGCCATCGAGTCAGATGCTCTAGACGACACTCCCAGCTCCAGCCCCAAGAACGCTCCTTCGAGTCCAGCTGTCTCTTAAGCTGGTTAAAAACACTTAATTCTGATGAAATCCCCGGTATGCCGGGTGCAGATGTAAAATATTCCACACTTATTTTGGGTGTGTGCCTTTGCTAAGGCTTAAACTTCTATTTTTCTTTAATGCAAAACATCTTGGGGCAAGTCCCCGAGTTTCATTTGCCGTTTTCCTTGTCCTTGAATATGGCTCTTGTCTACCTTTTTTGGAGTTCGACATTAGAGTCTCAAAGTTCTAAGGATTCAGATAACGGATATGAAACTAGACAACTTGACCTAGAATCATTCGACACACAAGCCGATATATCCTGCAATGGGTTAGTTAAAAGCATACATAGAGCCGACTCACGTTGCTCCCTTTACTTATCCGTTGTTCATGTTTTGCTCGTCCTTGGTGTTTTTCTCTTGCTTTCCATGAAGCCATGTTTTTGGACAACAGCATAGTCGAAGAGTTGACCTCATACGAGTAAACACTACTTATTCTGAGATAAGTTTAAGTGTCAACGCCAGCCAACATAAAATTTTCAAGAATAAACATAAGGGGCGGTCCCTGAGTCAGTTTTTCGAGTCATACCATTTATTATCCGCACATAGCCGGCATAAGTATCCGACATATGAGAGTTTGAGAGATAAATACACTGCTTCTCCTAAGTGTAGAAAGGACGGAGCAATGCTACATTCCACGGCCTTTTGGTCTCATCACTCGATCTGTCCGCCTTTTTCTTTTGTGCTTCACGAGCATCTATTAGATAATATGAATCATTGTGCAATGCTTTGCTTACAATTAACGGTCCTTCCCATGGGGGTGATAATTTATGCATCCCAGTTGTGCATTGCACCAGTCTGAGCACCATATCCCCTTCTTGGAAAACACGAAGTTGTACTTTCCAGCTATGATAGCGTCAGAGATTTTGTTGATATATGGTGGATCTAGATAATGCCAATTCTCTTGCTTCTTCGAGTAAATCTACTCCATCTTCTCGGGCCTCTTTCACCTCGGCTTCCGAGTATTGCCTTACTCTTGGCGAGTCATGTTCTATGTCGGCAGGCAAAACTGCTTCTGCCCCATACACAAGGAAGAACGGCATATAGCATGTTGATCGATTCAGAGTTGTCCTTAAGCTCCATAGCATTAAGGGTAGTTCCTCTATCCAGCAACCAGGTGATCTCTAGAGTGGTTCCATTAGGCGGGGTTTTATCCCGGATAGAACTAATCCATTAGCTCGTTCAACTTGTCCATTTGATTCTGGATAGACGACTGACGCTACGTCAAGTCTATTCGGCTTTCCTAGAAAAATCGAGCAAAATCTCCTTCGACAAAGTTTGTGCCATTGTCTGTAATCACACTGTGTGGGTGACCGTATCTTAGGATTATGTCTTTTAGGAATGTGACAACTATTTTTCCATCTAGTATTTTGATGGGCTTCACTTCTATCCATTTGGTAAACTTGTATGTGATTCATGCCGCCCCTTGCTGGTTTGAATGGTCCCACCATGTCCAGGCACCATACTGCAAATTTCCAGGTGATCGGTATAGTTTTTAACTCGGATGCTGGTAAATGTGACTTTGATGTGTAGCGTTGGCAGCCGTTGCATTTCCTCACTAGGTCTTACGCTTCTGCTAGTGCACTCGTCCAGTAGAATCCATGTTGGAATGCCTTGTCTACCAATGCTCTTGACGAGGCATGGTGCCCACATTCTCCTTGGTGAATATCCAACAGTATCTCTTGGCCTTTCTCTAGACTTATGCACCGTTGCAATATGCTCGTCACACTCCTCTTTTACAGCTCCTTGTTAATTATTATGTATGATTTCGCTCTTCTTTTTGTTTGTCTTGCCAATATCTCTTCATCGGGCAAAGTTCCATCTCTCAAGTAGTTGAATATTGGTTGCACCCAGGCTGGTATCACTGGTGCTGGATCTGTTTCTCCATCAATTCCATTGGCTTAGACGACATAACCTAAGGAGTCCTCGAGTGTGATTTGGCATCCCCTGGTTAGGTGGGATAGTCCCCGGGTTACTCGAACCTGCCCCTATGTCAATGTCCATTGGCACAACATCTGATTCCTGGCTTGTCGGGATGAATATTGACTCGGACTCTCGTGACGGCTTGATCGATGGTTTTCTGAGATGTTCCAACGCTACTCCTGGTGGGATTGCTTGCCAAGACGAGCCTAACTTGGATAATACATCATCTGCCTCATTTTCTGCTCTGGGTATGTGATGAAATTCACATCCATCAAAGTATCTTGAAATCTGCTACACATGAAAACGATAGAGTGCCATATTCACATCCAATGCGTCCCAATGTCCAGATACTTGCTGGATAACCAAATCCAAGTCACCGAAACACATGATCCTTCTGATGCCAATCTCCTTGGCGACTTTTATCCCATGGACAAGCGCTTCATACTCGTCTACATTATTGGATGCAACGAAGTGGATCTGTAACACATATTTGAGCTGATCCTTCTTGGGTGAGGTGAGTACTATCTCGGCACACAGGCCCATCTTTGTCTTGGAACCGTCAAAGTGCATTCTCCAGTAACTCGGGTCTGGCAGTGGTGGTTCATATTGCATTTCCATCCAATCCATGAAGAAATCCGCTACAACTTGAGATTTGATTGCATCTCGCCTGTCGTATTGTGGAGTGTATGGTGCTAGCTCTATGGCCCATTTTTTCACTCGGCCATTGGCATCTTTGCTGCCTAATATGTCCGAGATAGGTGCCTCGCATATTACCCAGATTGGGTGTTCTTGGAAATAGTGCTTCAGCTTCTTTGCTACCATAAACACCCCATACGTCATTTTTTTGGTAATGGGGGTAGTTTTGCTTTGATGCAGAGAGCACTTCGCTCAGGTAAAAAACTGGCCTTTGGACTAATTTTCCCTCCTCTTCGCACTCAACCACTATCACCGCACTAACAACTCTATTGGTTGCTGCGACATAGAGCAGCATTGGCTCTTTGGATAGTGGTGAGGCTAATATTGGTGTCATGCCAACATCTTTTTAAGCTCATGGAAAGCGCTATCATCTTGTTGTGTCCATGTGAATTTGCCTGATTTTTCATCAGTTGATATAATGGTAAGGCTTTTTCGCCTAGCCGACTCACAAACCTACTCAACAAGGCCAGGCATCCTGTAAACTTCTGGACATCATTGATGGTTTTCGGCAACTCCATTCTTTTGATGGCTCTGGTCTTTGCCGGGTTAGCCTCAATTCCTCGGCTGGATACAAGGAATCCAAGCAACTTCCTAGCTGGGACACCAAAGGTGCATTTTTCCGGGTTGAGTTTCATCCGGAATCTTCTTAAGTTCGCGAATGTTCGACGCAATTCCTCGATTAGTGTATGACTTTGTTTGGTTTTTATTACCACGTCATCGATGTATACTTGATTTTTTTTATCAAATTGATCTTGCAAGCATTTTTACATGCATCTTTGGTATGTTGCACCCGCGTTTCTCAATCTGAACAGCATAGTACAATAGCAATAAGCCCCGTATGGGGTGATAAAGGCTGTATTTATTTGATCATCTGGATTCAATGGTATCTGGTGGAAACCAGAGTACGCATCCACAAACGACAACAACTCACACCCTGCAGTAGAGTCAATGACTTGATCAATCCGTGGCAGTGGGAATGGATCTTTTGGACACGCCTTATTGAGGTTCATGTAGTTAATACACATGCGCCACACCACTGCCACGTTCGGGTCATCCTTCTTCTTTTCGACCAAGACTGGATTTGACAACCAATCTGGGTGCAGTACTTCCATGATAAACCCGGTAGCCAAGAGCATGGATATCTCGGCGGCTATCACTTTCCTCCTATCTTCGGCGAAGCGATGGAGGGGGTTGCTTCACCATCTTGGCATATGGCCTTACGTGAAGAGAGTGCTCAGCCAGCTCCCTTGAAACTCCCTGCAGGTCTTGTGTGGACCATGCAAAGATATCCCGATTCTCATGGAGGAAGCTGGTGAGCTCGCTTTCCTATTTGTCAGATAGCCCGGAGCCAATAGTAATTGTGCGCTCTGGGAAAGCCTCATCAATCTATATCTTCTTTGTTTCCTTGGTGGCTTGGAAAGACACACTGCCATGTGGGTTAGTGAGTGTCGGCATAGACATCTATGCCGCCTTGGATAGTGCTGCAACTTCCATCATTTGCTTCTTTTTCTGCGCTATGACCAGTGACTCGGCCAGCGAAGATTCGGCTGAGGCACATGCGATAGATCTCTTGTAGTCACCCTCAACTGTGATAACCCCACATGGACCTAGCAGCTTCATCTTCAAGTAAGCGATATGAGGAGTAGTCATAAACTTTGCCATAGCCGGCCTGCCGAGTAAGGCATGGTATGAGCTGACCAGGTCTACCACCTCGAACTCTATGGCTTCAGTACGACAGTTTTCCCTGTTGCCGAATAAGACATCAACCCAGATCTTGCCAATTGGCTCATAGGACAGTCCCGACACAATACCATGGAAAGTTGTCTTAGTCAGCTCCAACATGTTCATAGTGATGCCTAGCTTGAGCATAGTATCCTTGTACATGATGTTGATGCTACTGTCATCGTCTATCAGTACCTTGGAAAACTTCACATTGATGTCTGGGCCCATGAATGTTGGATCCAAAACGAGAGCATATCCTCCTGGTGTTGGCATGATCTTGGGGTGATCCTTTATGCTCCAAATTATTTCTTGTTCAGACTAATGCATGTATTTTGGTATTGCTGGCATTGTGGCGTTCACTTCTATCATCCGTCCCTATTGACTTTTCTTGTCGTTCGGCTCTGTGACAAACACGACATAGCTCTGGTGATGCTCCCTGTACTCATTTCTGGTCCCATGGGCGACATGGGAGCCATCACCTCTTGGGTTATGTACCTGGTGCACAACCTCTCTTCTTTCTTGGTTATGTTATCTCGGTTGTCTGTTCTCATATCTCTGCTCAGCTCCAATATCCTGAGCATTTCCTCATGTGAGCATTGGTGGGGGAGGTGGTGGTAATTGCTGAGTCAGCGAGTCCACTCTGTCTCCCTTCTGGAACCAAGTGCACTGTCTTGTTGTGTGATTTGTCGGCTTACTCGGACTTGGCGTGTGAAACTTACATCGCTGATCCAACATCATCTCATAACTATACTTCTGCATGTCTTGATATGGCTCTCTCAATTCATATGGCTTTTTGCAATCATTCTTTGGTATCCATTGCTGCTGCCCACTTGTCCTTTGATGTTGGCTGCTTCCATCATCTGGATCATTGTCAACACCTGGATTTTTAAATCCTGGATGCCTGTTATGCCATACATCGCAATCCCAGGATTACCATTTTTGCGAGACATAACAGAATTGGATACCATAGTACTTCATCCATTACAAACGATACATAAGTTCTTACACAAATAGGGATCTCATGATCCAGTTCTTAATACAACTTCAAGCAGCGGAATACGTAATAATAACGCGATAAGCGTGGCGAAGCTCCATCTTCGGGTCACAGGCAATCTTGGCGATGGGAGATGATCCTAGTTGTCGTAACCTTCCGGGGTCCATCCTCCGGTACTCCTCTTCAGAGTCTGGCCATGGGAATAGCCAGGGACAAAGCCATGAGTACTCTTTAAGTACTCGCAAACTAATACTAACAGGTAAGGGGTTTTTGGATAATAGGACACTAGGCTCTAGGGTTGTTTTGCAAAAAGCCAGGTTTATCTTTACTAAGTTCCAAAACTAGTCACAAATTTTATAACTCCTAAATGGGATCTTGTAATTCAGGTCACAACTCTGTTGTGGTCAAGTCAAAGTCTCAATTCATTTCACAAGTCATTTTAAAAAGGGTCTGACGGGGGAACAGTATGGCCACTCCAACTGTCCATAACCGCGGACGCGGCTATTCGAATAGTTTGACACTCTGCAGAGATTGTACACTTTCACCACAACATTCGATACATCCGTCAGGAACAAATCCTGAATTCACCATACTCAGTATGCGGATAATCAATCCTAACCTTTCAATTACACTCCCTAGTATCAGCACCTCTCCTGTGAGTTTGGCCTCCAAACCATGACCACTGTCATCTTGGGTACTACACAGGTGGACAATCTTCACAAGGTAGCCTCAGCTCAGACCTTGGCCGTGAGGGAACTAATACTAAGGTATATAAGTTTCCAGTCAGGCCCTACCCAATATTCGGGTATTGTGGTTGTACGATAAAATTGGAATGGTATCGCATCCAGACAACCATCAGTTTTATAAAAGGACTAAGGCTCATGCCTCAACATTTTCATCACCAAAATCATCAAGGGTTTGGAAACACATGTCCAAAACATTTCAATAGAATGATCCATCATTCCAAGGTTTTCATAACCATTTTTCCACCAAGTATTCCCATCTAAGGTTGATCAAGTTTTATGCTTAGCACTAGCATCTACAGGTGGGGGTAATAAGGATGAGGGGTGGTACTAGTAGAGTTTCACTAAGTCTAACCTTATACCTTAGGCTGAGATCAGGGTTTCTAGCTTTGGCCAAATTTTATGCTCTTTTGGCAACCTTGAGCACAACTGTCTAATATCTACCAAACTCTTAGGTAGACTCTAAGTAAGCTTTGATAAAGAAATAAAGTAAGAAGCTCGCCATAAAACTAGGATTGGTTTAACAAGTGGGTATGATCACTTATGCTTAAGGCATATAGTATTCATATCACAAGTATGGGTTTGTGGCAACAATAGGGTATTTTGCAAGGGTTAGCTTGCACATTCACTAGTAGTATTAGGCTTGCATAGGTATAGTATCTTGCAAGTGTTAGCTTGCCTTGTGCAGAGCAGTGGTTGAAGTTCTCCTCGGCTTCCTCTTCGTAGTATCCTCCTTCCTCCTCGTATCCTTGGTCGGTACTAGCGTCTATGAATAAATATGAGGTACACAATCACCAAACAATACTTAACTACTTGCAATCATTACACACAAGGGTCTTATAGATGATCTAGCATCATCTCTAACATTACAAGGTTAAGGCTTGGTTTAAATCCTTTTATTTTAGAAAAGTAATTTCTACTCAGAGAAACTACTTAAGATTTAATATTCTCCAAACTAAACATGGGATCATGTTGACACATGTCATCACCACATATTGTAGTCCATGGGAATGTGATTTAAAGTGGTGTCACAATTTAATAAGGTTTTACCCTTTTATTTAATTAATTAAAGTGGTTAGAAATGCTTATGAAGCATTCTTTTATTCCTTGAACATTATTTCTGCAAGTAAACCTATATATTTTTATATATTCTGAAAGGTATGGTTAAATGTGATTTTTGAGAGTTGGAATCAACTCAAAGGATTTTATGGTTTAAGTTTGAAAAATGTTTGAATGCAGAAAAGCTTCTGCCTTGTTATTTTTGCTATGGTTGATCTACTGATCCAAATGACTTGAATCCAACGGGCTTGGATTAAGCATTTACAGAACTTTCCAACAAAATTGGTTTCATCCAATTTGATGCACTGAATTGATCTGGGTTGATTTTTGAAGTTGGGTGCTGAAGTGTGTTTGAAAAGAAATAGAAAAAGGTTTAATTTGAATTGCTGGGCTGCACGGGAAATTCTAACGGGCCGGCCTGCTAAGCGCAGTGCTCCCGCGGGCTGCGTAAGTGGGTGTCCCCACTCGTCGGTGATGACAGGGGCTGGGCGGCAACATGGCATGGGGCGTTCGATCTGATTCTAATCCAACGGTGAGGGTCATCGTCGGCCGAGACAGCTCCGGCGAAACGAAACCTAAGCGGCCGATTAGTGGGGGTGCTGGGGATCACCAGGGAATGCGAGGCGAGGCGAACAATCGACGGCGGCGATCCTCCCAGTACCGGTGGCTTCTCCGGGCGACTCAATCGCTGGTTCCCTTCTTCTCCGGTGGCGGGCTCGGTGAAATTCGGCGGTGGTACTCGCCTTGCTCTGAGAATGGTGTGGCACGGTCAGTGGGGAGAGGGGAGTGAGATGGTGTGAAGAAATCATGCGGGGGTGGTCTCTATTTATAGTCGAGCGAAGCGACCGTCGGGGCGCAAGGTGAGCTCGTCGGGGGCGACATTATAGGCAGCTAATGGCATGGGCACGGGTAGGGGACGGTGCTGTGTCTCCTGGCGATGCTCAACGACATGATCGCGAGGCATGGGGCGGTATGGTTTGGTCTGGAACGGGCGGTGCTCTGCACGGCAGAGGCGGCGTCTTCGACGGCGGGCGGTGGCTATATGGCACGGGGCGGCAAACGGGGGTGTCTGGCGGTGTCCTGGGTCGGTGGTGATCATGTATGCACGCGGCAAGGGCGGCACGCGGTCTGTGGGTGATGGTCGAGGGTGGCGCTCTGGCGCACGCTCGGCAAGGTCTGGGCGTGTCTTGCGCGTGTGTTCTAGGGCTTGGCAACGCTCGCGGCTGGGACAGGCAGTGGCGGTGGACGGTGGGATGCCTCCCAGACATGCTGGCTAGGCTTGCTGCTGCTCCTAGCTTGCTGTCCACAATGGGGTGACATGGGGGTGCTCGGCTGTTCACCATTAATGGCAATGGCAAGCTCACAGGGATGCTAGTGTTGGGATAATCTTTCTAGATGATCTACTGGGCTGTGTGTGAGCTAACTAGGTAACAAGTTAGGCAAGAATCACTGCACACTATAGTGTTTGTGGTTTTGTTTGATTTGTGTCTGCAACCTGTTTGATGAAATGGCCGCATGAACTCAAGTTTTGAATTTTGAAATGAAATTTGGTGGGTTTGCTAGATTGGTTCTGGTGAGTCTGCAGATGCTTGGGTTTTGAAAATTGAGCTTGTTTGAGTGGGTTTTGAAAAAGTGGGATCTTCCCATATGAAGAAGATTCAATTTTGAAATGTCATTTAAACTATGCATTTGAAAGTTTTTGGATGATCACAAAGTGGGCCTTGATACTCTGTTATGAGTACATTCAAGGGGTGCAAAGATCCAGAAAAGTTTCTGTTAGGTTCTGAAAGTTTGAGATAGCCAAAGTAGGCATGGGAGTTAAATTGGTCAAAATGACCATTCACTTAATATATTTGTTTTGGTTTACTTGTCTTTAGGAAAAGTGTGGGGAATGTTTTAGATGATGTTATTTTCACCTAAGAAACATTTTACAAGCAATGGTTCACACAAACAAAGTGGTTTTTAAAGAAATTCAAAATTCATGCATACACATATACATGCATTCATGAATTTATTTAGAAAAGTTTTTGTTGACCCTAATCTTGATGATTAGTGTTTTGATGATCTGAGTTTGATATTTTTGGGATGTTACAAACCTTCCCCCCTTAAACAAAATCTTGTCCTGAGATTTGAAAAAGGACGAAAAGATTACCTAGGATTTGAAGAGATCGGGAAACTCCGTCCTGATGTGATCTTCGCGCTCCCAGGTAGCTTCCTCTTCTGTGTGATTGCTCCATTGAATCTTGAGAAACTTGATGCTCCGGGTTCTGGTGGTTCGAAAAGCTTCTTCCAAAATGCAGATGGGAACTTCGGGATAGGTCAGGTCATCGTTGATCTCTATGGTCTGGTGGTCGATATTCTTGAACACTTCGGTCTTCTCGGGGACTTCGAGACACTTGCGAAGTAACGAGATATGGAACACATTGTGCACAGATGACATCTCTTGAGGTAGCTCCAGTTGATAAGATACTTCTCCTCGATGGTTCAAAATTTTGAAGGGTCCGATATATCTGGGGGCTAACTTTCCCTTGAGTTGGAAACGTTGCATTCCCTTCAATGGCGACACTTTCAGATAAACAAAATCTACGATGTTGAAGGCGAGTTCTCGACGTCTCTTGTCGGCGTAACTCTTCTGTCGGGATTGGGCTGTCTTGAGATGCTCATGAATCTTGTGAACCTTCTCTTCTGCTTCTCGTAGGATGTCGGGTCCGAAGATCTGACTCTCTCCTACTTCCGACCAGTTCAAAGGGGTGCGACACTTTCTTCCGTACATGAATTCAAATGCGGCCATTTGCAAACTGGCTTGGTAACTATTGTTGTAAGAAAATTCTGCAAAAGGCAGACAGTCTTCCCATTTGGATCCATATTCTAACACACATGCTCTCAGCATATCTTCGAGTATTTGATTTACTCGCTCCGTTTGTCCATCGGTCTGAGGGTGATACGCGGTACTGAAATCTAGGCGGGTTCCTAAACCTTCTTGGACTTTCTTCCAGAATCTCGAGGTAAACTGAGTTCCTCGATCCGATACTATGTTCTTGGGGACTCCATGCAAACTAACGATTCTAGCGATGTACAACTCGGCTAGCTTCAAACTCTGATAGGTGGTTTTGACGGGCAAGAAATGGGCGACTTTGGACAATCTGTCCACTATGACCCAAATAGAGTCATTTCCCCTACTAGAAGTAGGTAGTCCAGTGATAAAGTCCATTCCTACAGAATCCCATTTCCATTCCAGAATTTGCAAAGGTTGCAACAATCCAGCGGGTCTTTGATGTCCTGCCTTGACTCATGACATATATCACACTTGGCGATATAGCTTCGATTTCTCTCTTCATCTTATGCCACCAAAATTGCTCTTTCAAATCTTGATACATCTTCGTTCCTCGGGATGGATAGAATAAAGAGTATCATGATCCTCCTTCAAGATAACTTCTTTCAACTCGAATCTCTTTGGTACACAAAGGCGTCCTTTGTACCACGTAACTCCTTCTTCGTCCTCGGTGAATCCGGTACTTTGCATGTACCGTCTGACGCTTGATTCGCCGATACTAGCATTTCCTTTCTGCGCCTCTTTAATCTGACTGATCAAAGTGGGCTGAAGTTCTATGCTAGCCAAAAATCCTTCACTTCCTAATTCTATCCGAAAATCTTCCATCTCCTTGTGCAGACTTGGTTGCTCCTTTAAAATCATGGAGTTCAAGCGGCACGGCAATCTGCTAAGGGCATCAGCTACCACGTTGGCTTTACCAGGGTGATTATGAATGTCTAGGTCATAATCCTTGATTAGCTCAATCCATCTTCTCTGCCTCATATTCATCTCCTTCTGAGTGAATATATACTTTAGGCTCTTGTGATCCGAATAAATCTCACAACGATTTCCCATTAGGTAATGTCTCCATGTTTTTAGGGCTAGAACTACGGCTGCGAGTTCGAGGTCATGGGTTTGGTAATTTTGTTCATGTTGCTTCAATTGTCGCGATAGGTAAGGTATAACTTTGCCTTCTTGCATTAGCACACATCCGAGACCAATCTTGGATGCGTCACAATACACATCGAAGGGCTTCGTGATATCCGGCATAATCAAGATGGGGGCTGAAATTAATCTCCTCTTGAGTTCTTGAAAACTCGCTTCACACTTGTCGGTCCATTCAAACTTCTTGTCCTTCTTCAGCAATTGGGTCATGGGTCAGGCGATACTCGAGAATCCTTCTACGAATTTGCGGTAATATCCCGCCAATCCAAGAAAAGCACGAACTTGGGTTTGAGTGGTTGGGGCTTGCCAGTCTTCTACATCTTTCACTTTGGCAGGGTCAATGGCAATTCCTCCGGCTGATACAATGTGACCGAGGAATCCTACTTCCTGTAACCAGAATTCACATTTGCTAAACTTTGCATACAACTGATGCTCTCTAGGGGTTCCAAGAATGGTCCTTAGGTGTAGCTCATGTTCTTCTTCTGATTTGGAATAAATCAGAATGTCATCAATGAAAACAACGACAAACTTATCCAGGAAGTCCATAAAAATCTTATTCATGAGATTCATGAAATAAGCGGGGGCATTGGTTAATCCAAAAGACATGACTGTATACTCGTACAGTCCATATCGGGTGGTAAAGGCAGTCTTTGGAATATCCTCTGCACGAATTTTGAGTTGATGATAGTCAGTTCTAAGATCAATCTTAGAAAACACTTGGGCACCAGTCAACTGATCAAACAAATCTTCTATCTTGGGCAAAGGGTACTTGTTCTTGATGGTGACATCATTCAACTTCCGATAATCCGTACACAAACGGTTACCTCCATCCTTCTTGTCCACAAACAAGACAGGTGATCTCCATGGTGACGCACTTGGTTGAATCAATCTGATTTCCAACATGGAATCCAGTTGCTTCTTGATTCTTCCATTCGACGGGTTCATACTATAGGGTCTACGGGCTATGGGTCTGTTAGGGATTAGTTCGATGATAAACTCGATATCCTGATCTGGGGGCATACCGGGCAAAACATCTGGAAATACATCGGGGTATTCATAGACTATCCGAACTTGGTCAATGGTAGGTTGGGCTAGACTCTTGTTACACTTGAATTGGCGAGGTAAGGTTTCAGATATATGCTCGACTGATATTCCGGTGATACTGGTCATGGTGATGGCTTTCTTGGCACAGTCAATCAATCCTTTATGCTTGGACATCCAATCCATTCCAAGTACTACTTCCAAACCTTTAGTTCCGAGTACTATTAGATTAGCATAAAAATCTATGCCATGGATTCGGATAGGGACGGTTTTGCAAATTTGCCTAGCCTTGGTGGTTGATCCGGGAATTTGTACAATCATAACATGCTTCAATTTGGTTGGTTGAATTTTACTAGTGCAGGCAAATTCTTCGGTGACAAATGAATGCGATGCACCAGAATCAAACAACACTCTTGCAAGTACTGAATTAACAGAAAACATACCCAGCACGACGTCTGGCGCTTCCTGATCTTCTTCAGCATGCATGAGAAAAAGACGGCCATTGCGGTTGAGTGAATTCCCTGGGGCAAATCTTCTCCCTGGCTGGACACGACGTTGTTGCTGAGCTGGGACATTGGCATTAGGGGCTGTGGCATTCTTCTTGTTGGGACACTCGTTGGAATAGTGGCCTTTATTTCCACAGTCATAACAGGTCACTTGTGACTTGTCCTTGGCTGCGATAGGCACAGCATTGCTTCCAGTCCTCGGGGCAGTGTTGGGGTTGGTGGTAGTATTGTTGGTGTTGAACTTGGGTGGGGCACGGGTGAAATTTCTAGAGTTGCCGGGGTTGTTGTGATTTCCTCCGGGTCTAGGGTTTCCACGGTTGGGATAGGTGGGACAGGTCATAGGGGGTCTATTGGTTCTTGGGGCAAATCCTGGAGATGGGTTGGGGCGATACTTTGGGGTCTGATGGGTTCCTGGTTGATGCATCATGCGACGCTTGCGGTTCTCATTGGCCTGGTTGATCTTCCCTTCCATCTGGATAGCAGAGTCGACAAGGGCTTCAATATCAGCAAAGGGGATATTGACTAACACTGTCTGCATCTCGTCATGCAGACCATTCAGGAATCTTTCTTTCTTCTTGGCTTTGGTGTCTATTTCGTCCGGGGCATACCTAGCTAATGACAAAAATTTGTCACGGTATTCCACTATAGTCATCCTTCCTTGTTTCAACTCTCTGAACTCGTCTCTCATTCTCTTAATCAAACCTGGTGGCACATGGGTTCTGCTAAACTTGACCTTGAATTCCTCCCAGGTCATCATTTGGCCTCCGGTCATGGCACGAACACTGTTCCACCATGCCCTGGCATCTCCGGCTAGATAATGGGTGGCGAATAGAACTTTCTCGTTGGCTTCGACTCCAGCTACTTCTAAGTTATTTTCCATGGTTTGCAGCCAATCATCGGCGTCTAGGGGTTCTTCCGACTTGGTGAAAACGGGTGGGTTGGTATTCTGGAAATTCTTGAGCTTAAATCCGTGGTTGTCCTGATTTCCATGGCCTTGGTTGTTATGGGCTAGCTGGGCTATCTATTGCAGAGTGGCTAGGTTGGCTTGACGTTCCGCTCTTTCAGCTTCGCGGTCAGAAGTCAACATTTGCAGAATCTGCAACATCGGGTCTGGGGCTAAACCACTTCCTCCACGTGGCATCTGAAGATTGATATAGATCATGAGAAAAGAGGGAAATTTCTAAGGTTTTGGGTCTTCTAAAAGTTTTTAGAGTTTGACTCAGGTTTTCTAGCAACTTTCTTTTTCATTCATTCATTCATAGCACACAGTACAACACACACCACAACAAAGGAAAACGGATGGTTTTAAGAACCATTCTGGAATCTACGATACAGTGGGACCGACTACTACTCACTACGCTAGTGCTCAGTGCTACTACTGCTCGGAGTCTGTGGCTTCATCATCTTCATCATCATCGATGAAGGCGAAATCATCCTCATCGGTGAAGAAGTCCATGGCCTGATCCTCCAGAAAATCATCGTCATCGCTGAGATAAGAGTAAGGGTCTCCACGAAGATCCTCTCCGGCATTCTCCCTTTCCTCCAACTGCATGTCTCTCTCGTGGATGGTCTCTTCCAGAGATGAGATGCGGTGGCGAAGACGGGCAATAATGCGCTCCTTCTTGTCGAGTTGACGGCGACGAGACTTGCGATCCTTTGCTAGCATGGCTATGGTCTGATCCTTCGTCTTGATGATGGCAGACTTGTGGTTGCAATAGTCACGGCAGTTGTCCAACTCCTGCTGACGATCATACATCATGAAGCTAAGGTGGTCCAATTGAGTCTTCAGCTCTGGGTGGTAAGGGGCTTCCGGTGGTTGTCCATTTGCATCACGCCTTGGGAAAAACTCAAAGCGAGTACCCTTGATCTGATTGATGCTCTGCCCACACAGACGGGAAAGAGATTCCTGCATTGCTCTAGCAAGTCCATCGAGCCAGTTGTTCTCTCTTAAGGTAAACTGAATTCCTTCCGCAGTGGGAGGTTCAATCTTTCCTCAGAGACTTGCAACAATTAGCCACTGCAGATCTTCTCCTCCTTGATCATTGAGCTGAGCTCCGAAGAACTCAGGGTGTGGACGCTCCAGAAGTTCCGAAAGCTGATCCAGATCCCTCTCAAAGATAAGGTCCCCTCCATTCCCAAGTTGATAAAACTTGCTATACTTCACGTCCATCTATAAAAATAGAGGATGAGTAGATTAGCAGAGTGATTAAGTGTGTCAAAATTTTATCTATTTTGCAAGAGTTTTTGAGGAACATGAGGTTTTATGAAAGAATTAAAGAGATAAGAATGAGAATAGGTTTTTGTAAATATTTGTTTTCTTTGGTTTTTTTTTGAAACTAAGTTTTTGGTTCAACGTCCAACCTAACTAGGGTCTCCTATAGTCAGGATGGCTCTGATACCAACTTGTCAACACCCGGATTTTTCAATCCTGGATGCCTGTTATGCCATACATTGCAATCCCAGGATTACCATTTTTGCGAGACATAACAGAATTGGATACCATAGTACTTCATCCATTACAAACGATACATAAGTTCTTACACAAATAGGGATCTCATGATCCAGTTCTTAATACAACTTCAAGCAGCGGAATACGTAATAATAGCAGTGGCGTAGGCAAGCTCCATCTTCGGGTCACGAGCAATCTTGACGATGGGAGATGATCCTAGTTGTCGTAACCTTCCTGGGGTCCATCCTCCAGGTACTCCTCTTCATAGTCTGGCCATGGGAATAGCCAGGGACAAAGCCATGAGTACTCTTTAAGTACTCGCAAACTAATACTAACAGGTAAGGGGTTTTTGGATAATAGGACACTAGGCTCTAGGGTTGTTTTGCAAAAAGCCAGGTTTATCTTTACTAAGTTCCAAAACTAGTCACAAATTTTATAACTCCTAAATGGGATCTTGTAATTCAGGTCACAACTCTGTTGTGGTCAAGTCAAAGTCTCAATTCATTTCACAAGTCATTTTAAAAAGGGTCTGGCGGGGGAACAGTATGGCCACTCAATCGTCCATAATCATGGACGCCAGCTATTCGAATAGTTTGACACTCTGTAGAGATTGTACACTTTCACCACAACATTCGATACATCCGTTAGGAACAAATCCTGAATTCACCATACTCAGTATGCGGATAATCAATCCTAACCTTTCAATTACACTCCCTAGTATCAGCACCTCTCCTGTGAGTTTGGCCTCCCAACCATGACCCTTTGTCATCTTGGGTCTTGCACAGTGGACAATCTTCACAAGGTAGCCTCAGCTCAGACCTTGGCCGTGAGGGAACTAATACTAAGGTATATAAGTTTCCAGTCAAGCCCTACCCAATATTCGGGTATTGTGGTTGTACGATAAAATTGGAATGGTATCGCATCTAGACAACCATCAGTTTTATAAAAGGACTAAGGCTCATGCCTCAACATTTTCATCACCAAAATCATCAAGGGTTTGGAAACACATGTCCAAAACATTTCAATAGAATGATCCATCATTCCAAGGTTTTCATAACCATTTTTCCACCAAGTATTCCCATCTAAGGTTGATCAAGTTTTATGCTTAGCACTAGCATCTACAGGTGGGGGTAATAATGATGAGGGGTGGTACTAGTAGAGTTTCACTAAGTCTAACCTTATACCTTAGGCTGAGATCAGGGTTTCTAGCTTAGGCCAAATTTTATGCTCTTTTGGCAACCTTGAGCACAACTGTCTAATATCTACCAAACTCTTAGGTAGACTCTAAGTAAGCTTTGATAAAGAAATAAAGTAAGAAGCTCGCCATAAAACTAGGATTGGTTTAACAAGTGGGTATGATCACTTATGCTTAAGGCATATAGTATTCATATCACAAGTATGGGTTTGTGGCAACAATAGGGTATTTTGCAAGGGTTAGCTTGCACATTCACTAGTAGTATTAGGCTTGCATAGGTATAGTATCTTGCAAGTGTTAGCTTGCCTTGTGCAGAGCAGTGGTTGAAGTTCTCCTCGGCTTCCTCTTCGTAGTATCCTCCTTCCTCCTCGTATCCTTGGTCGGTACTAGCATCTATGAATAAATACGAGGTACACAATCACCAAACAATACTTAACTACTTGCAATCATTACACACAAGGGTCTTATAGATGATCTAGCATCATCTCTAACATTACAAGGTTAAGGCTTGGTTTAAATCCTTTTATTTTAGAAAAGTAATTTCTACTCAGAGAAACTACTTAAGATTTAATATTCTCCAAACTAAACATGGGATCATGTTGACACATGTCATCACCACATATTGTAGTCCATGGGAATGTGATTTAAAGTGGTGTCACAATTTAATAAGGTTTCACCCTTTTATTTAATTAATTAAAGTGGTTAGAAATGCTTATGAAGCATTCTTTTATTCCTTGAACATTATTTCTGCAAGTAAACCTATATATTTTTATATATTCTGAAAGGTATCGTTAAATGTGATTTTTGAGAGTTGGAATCAACTCAAAAGCTTTTATGGTTTAAATTTGAAAAATGTTTGAATGCAGAAAAGCTTCTGCCTTTTTATTTTTGCTATGGTTGATCTACTGATCCAAATGACTTGAATCCAACGGGCTTGGATTAAGCATTTACAAACCTTTCCAACAAAATTGGTTTCATCTAATTTGATGCACTGAATCGATCTGGGTTGATTTTTGAAGTTGGGTGCTGAAGTGTGTTTGAAAAGAAATAGAAAAAGGTTTAATTTGAATTGCTGGGCTGCGCGGGAAATTCTAACGGGCCGGCCTGCTAAGCACAGTGCTCACGCGGGCTGCGTAAGTGGGTATCCCCACTCGTCAGTGACACGGGGCTGGGCGAAGCGGTACGGGGCAACGTGGGACGTTCGATCTGATTCTAATCCAACGGCTGAGGGTCATCGTCGACGCGAGACAGCTCCGGCGAGAACGAAACCTAGCGCGGCTAGTGGGGGGTGCTGGGGGCTCACCGGGGTACGGGCGAGGGTCGGCGAGGCGGACGAGCAGACGAAGTAGCGATCCTCCTGGTACCGGTGGCTTCTCCTGGGGCGGCTCCAATCGCTGGTTCCCTTCTGCTCCAGAGGCGGCGAGCTCCGGTGAAATTCCGGCGAGGTGGTGCTCGCCTTGCTCTGAGAATGGTGTGGCACGGTCAGTGGGGAGAGGGGAGTGAGATGGTGTGAAGAAATCGTGCGGGGGTGGTCTCTATTCATAGTCGAGCGAAGCGACCGTCGGGGCGCAAGGTGAGCTCGTCGAAGCGGCGTTCTGAGCAGCTAATGGCATGGGCACGGGTAGGGACGGTGCTGTGTCTCTGGCGATGCTCAACGACATGATCGCGAGGCATGGGGCGGTGTGGTTTGGTGCAGAGCAGGCGGTGCTCTGCGGCGGGCGGCGTCTTCGACGGCGGGCGGTGGCTATATGGCACGGGGCGGCAAACGGGGGTGTCTGGCGGTGTCCTGGGTTGGTGGTGATCATGTATGCACGCGGCGAGGGCGGGGCGCGGTCTGTGGGTGATGGTCGAGGGTGGCGCACTGGCGCACGCTCGGCAAGGTCTGGGCATGTCTTGCGCGCATGGTCCAGGGCTTGGCAACGGTCGCGGCTGGGACAGGCAGTGGCAGTGGACGGTGGGATGCCTTCTAGACATGCTGGCTAGGCTTGCTGCTGCTCCTAGCTTGCTGTCCACAATGGGGTGACATGGGGGTGCTCGGCTGTTCACCATTAATGGCAATGGCAAGCTCACATGGGTGCTAGTGTTGGGCTAATCTTTCTAGATGATCTACTAGGCTGTGTGTGAGCTAACTAGGGAACAAGTTAGGCAAGAATCACTGCACGCTATAGTGTTTGTGGTTTTGTTTGATTTGTGTCTGCAACCTGTTTGATGAAATGGCCGCATGAACTCAAGTTTTGAATTTTGAAATGAAATTTGGTGGGTTTGCTAGATTGGTTCTGGTGAGTCTGCAGATGCTTGGGTTTTGAAAATTGAGCTTGTTTGAGTGGGTTTTGAAAAAGTGGGATCTTCCCATATGAAGAAGATTCAATTTTGAAATGTCATTTAAACTATGCATTTGAAAGTTTTTGGATGATCACAAAGTGGGCCTTGATACTCTGTTATGAGTACATTCAAGGGGTGCAAAGATCCAGAAAAGTTTCTGTTAGGTTCTGAAAGTTTGAGATAGCCAAAGTAGGCATGGGAGTTAAATTGGTCAAAATGACCATTCACTTAATATATTTGTTTTGATTTACTTGTCTTTAGGAAAAGTGTGGGGAATGTTTTAGATGATGTTATTTTCACCTAAGAAACATTTTACAAGCAATGGTTCACACAAACAAAGTGGTTTTTAAAGAAATTCAAAATTCATGCATACACATATACATGCATTCATGAATTTATTTAGAAAAGATTTTGTTGACCCTAATCTTGATGATTAGTGTTTTGATGATCTGAGTTTGATATTTTTGGGATGTTACAATCATCCTAACTTACAGCTACGACTTGAGTCGAGCCATATCTGTAGTCTGGTCTTTCATATCTTCTTTTGCTTCTATATTCGGCCCTTTCCTAGCGCCTTAGTGACCCGGCCGCGTCATAGATCTGAGTCTCAGTCATCCGTCTGCCGACATAAGCAGAGGCTGAGTCGGATCTCCTAATGAGTATGAGTTGGTGATTCTTATTATTTCTGCCAAGCTTACCGGCATATCTCTCTAGAACCTTTGCCACAGTACACTCCCGTACCTACATCCTTGTGCAAACCAAGCAATGGCCTAAGATTCGATTACCCCTTCACAAGAGTTGTGCATTGTGCACCACCTAGTGAGGAATTCCCTATCTGTTTCATTCGGCTTTTGCTTGCAGATAGCCAACTGTTGTGGGTGATTCGACCTCTTGTACGTGCTTGTGAAATTGCGGTCCTTCTAGCCACACCCTCGCTGGTCCTTCTAGCATTTGCGGTACATACTGCACTGCCCATCTCAGATTTCCCTGTGCGATCTTTACTGTAGTTCCATAATCTATTAGCTAGTCTTCTGGCTTTGTGCTTCCATCATAGGTCTTTGTTCCTCTAGCCAGCTGAAAGTTTGGCACTGGCGGCTCTTTCATGATCTTTGGGACAAAACATGGTGGACCCTGCGGACCTTGTGATTCGATTAGTTCTACCATATTTATCCGGTCGAGCTTAAGCATTGCATCATCCGGCTGGAGATTTCTGCCTCCGAGTCTTGCTCCCATTGCTTGATACACGTGATCCGGTAATTCGTACCTGTCATTTACCATTGTCGAGTAACCATCACTGTATCTGTTGGCGTTCGGGTCTGCGAGCTGGTGCACTGGTTTTCCCGCACTTTGATGTCTCCTTTCGGGTTGGGCTGGTGGAGGATTTGGAGCTGGGTTTCCTCCTCCTGCCGAGTGAGTTCCATGCCTAGGCTGAGGTGCAGAGTTCTGCCCTCCATTGTCATTTCTTTGTCCTGCTTGCCTTTCTTGGCCATCATTTGCATGGTTCTCATTTCCCTGATCGACATTTCTTCTTGTTCCCTGTGCACAGGTCGGGTTTCCTTGAACCACTTCCCGGTCATAGGCAACCGTTTGTTTGTTCCTTCCTGAATCCACACTCTTTTCTTTTCTTTGTCTCAACACTTCTAACGAGGAGTTTGTATGGCCTGCTGATCTTGCTGGGACTGGAGTTGCCAAGTTAACGAGATATGATCTCCCAGCTATACCTGGATTTGCCATGTAGTATGCTTCATTCAGCATTCCTACTGCTCTTACCAACTCATTTACTCGTTCCTGTTGTTTTCTCTTTGCCTCACCCGTCAGATGGGTTAACTGAGCCATCGCTGCTTCTGCGGCTCCCAAGTTTGTTGCTGCCGTGTTGTATGTCGGCCACATGGCCGTTTTGTTGTTGTTTTCTGGTGTTATCTTTGACGTAGCATCCGCCAGTTCTTCATTGAGGTTCCTTCCTCTTAACCTTGTTGTATTAAGCCAGGTCTTAGCGCCCTTGACTCGATTTTCCAAGTTGTACTCTCGGATTGTGATATCCATATCTTGCTGCAACTGCGCTAATTCCTTTTCCTTTTCCAAGACTTCTTTCCTGGCCTCCTCTAACTCGGCCTGCACACACGCCGGATCAGCTGATGGCGCTACTAGCTCTGCTAGTTTTTCTATTGCTTCCTGCAACTCCTTGGCTCTCTTACTCCTAGCTATGTTCTCTGGCTTCTCTAGCGGCACTTTTGCAATTCTCGTTGCCCTTGGAGTCCCTTATGGGTTTTCTCCCTCAGCATTCTCATTCACTACAGGAGCTACTGGAGGAGCTGGGGGATGCGATGGGTATGGAGATATCATCATTACCTCGACGGAGACGAGTTGATGAACCTTTCCCGCGGCATGAACCGCGGGTGGATCCAGCGCCAGGATGACGTGCTCCGGGTACGCGCGCTCCATGCGCATCGCGACATAGACCTGGTGCTCGCCGAACTTGATGAAGCGACCGCCCCTTGGGAACGGCTTGGTCCCGAAGCAGCCCGCGTTGTCGCTGACGAAGTTGAGTGCCCCAAACCTCTGGATGAGTCTGGAGTAGACGCATTTGCCTGTCTTGGCGATGTTGTTGCTCGTCCGGATGAAAACTACAGCAAGCGCCTGCTTCTGCCCCAAGGTGGGCGCCAACAGTTGTGGTGGTGTCACGGCAGATGCCATGGGTAGGCTTAAGCTTGGTATCGAATGGACGCTTGTGGTAACCGGGGAGGGAGTGCACGGTCTAGCCCCGCACGAAGAACAAGATGAACTCTCCACACTTAGGATTTTTATTGATCCAAGAAGTTTACAAGTGCTCCTAGAGCTGTTCGTGCATAGCCTCAGGGCACTAGTTTCCTACTTGGTCCAACCTCCCTAAACCCTAGCTATGCTCCTCCTTATATAGGTGATGGCCAGCTAGGTTACATCCTCTTGGGTCCTAGCGTTACTGTTTGGATCTTTGTCCTTACTGTGCGGGCCGGGTCATGGGCTAGCCCTGAGCCCTTGACCCAGTCCACAAAGCCATATAGCTAACGGTCTTCTCGTACGTAGCCTCCAGTTCTTTTGGTGTCATACGGTGACTTTGTACGTCAGCTCTTGCTTTGGGCGTCACCCAGCTCCTTTTATGTCACCTGGCGTCGCCCTTCTCTTTTGGCCATGCTTTACTATGGTCCCTCCTGGTTCTCACTCGGAAAGCTGCCACGCGTCCTTTCAGACTCGGCCTTCCCTCGTGAGACTCGGCTCGTTGCTTCCTACATGGCAAACAAACTTGTCTTATGAGGGCCGACATAATTCTTATGTCGGCCACATACGACATTCATATCTGGCCGTTGATACCCGGCCTGAGACTTCTTTGATTCGGCATAAACCAAGTTGGGCAATGTTTTACCCCTTATGACCCTACCGGGGGTTATCCCCCTGACATGATGGTTACCTCCAAAAAAATCGCAAAACTTTCAAAACAACATACAATTTAATCGTAGTTCAAATTTGACCTAAATTCGATAAATCGACATAAATCCATTCAAGTGGGCACAGTTAGCTTGGTCGAACTTTGAAAACTCATGAAACATGGGAATCATATAAGTAGTACACAACATGTCGGTCCATTATATTCAGATCTAAAAAGCTCTGCTTGTGGCATTCAGATCCATATTCTTGAGACCTTCTTTACAGAAAGGAACAATCTGATCATGACTCGCAAAATTGAAAATATTCTTTACTGTAGTTGGAAACTCGCACCGACGACATTATTGTTTACTAAAAGAAGATGCACCCATCTACCTCTGAAAATACAAATAATTCAAGAGCAATCTATCGTGCTTACTAGTAGCTCAAGTTGAACCTAATAATTTTGTTGGGTTGTCAGGAGTCATAGCAAGAAGTTGAACCTGTTGTTAAAATTCATGATGGTGGTTTGCGATATATTAAATGACCCACCAATGGTTACCTCCAAAAAAATCGCAAAAATTTCAAAGCAACCTACAATTTACTCGTAGTTCAAAATTGACCTAATTTCATTGATAAATCGACATAAAGCCATTCAAGTGGGCAGAGTTAGCTAGATCGAAGTTTGAAAACTCGTGAAACATGGGAATCATATAAGTAGTTCAAAACATGTCGGTCTCATATATATATATATCCAAAAAGGCTCTGCTTGTGGCATTCAGATCCATATTCTTGAGACCTTCTTTACGAAAAGGACCAATCTAATCATGAATTGAAAAATTGAGAATGTTGTTTCCTGATAGTTGGAAATTCGCACCGACGGCATTATTGTTTACAAAAATAATAAGCACCCATCTACACCTCCTAAAAGACAAATAATTCAAGAACAATCTATAGCGCTAACCATTAGCTCAAGTTTAACCTAATTTCGTTAAGTTGTCAAGAATCATATCAAGCAGTTGAACTTATTGTCAAAATTCTCGATGGTGGTTTGTGATATATTAAATGACCCCTTGATGGTTGCCTCCAAAAAATCGCAAAACTTTCAAAGCAACTGTAGGACCCCCGGGATTAGGGTTCGACTAACCTCAAATCACATCTAATATAAGTTCAAATCCAATCACGGAAGATCACAGTATGATTTGGTAACATTATAGAACTCAGAGATTCAACAGCATAAGTTTAAACTCTTAGCAGAGTAAGATATTAGAGTTATTAAAAACCAGAGGTCATAGACCCAACATTACATCACACAGTGAAAGCGAATTATGTTGTTCTACACAACAACTTA
Source organism: Avena insularis (assembly GCA_023614405.1). NCBI lineage: Eukaryota > Viridiplantae > Streptophyta > Magnoliopsida > Poales > Poaceae > Avena > Avena insularis. The sequence continues at coordinate 48,287,668 of CM042687.1, read as the reverse complement.
GCAAAGGGCCTAAGAGGCCGTAAACAAAAGCGACGTCCATCCCATATTCCTCAGGCTGCTACCTGGGACCCCCGACTACTCGTGGATGTCAACGTAGAAGCCACCTTCAGTTGCAACTAGATCATGTGTAGAAAAACAACAATGGCGCAAGGCTGAGTACGAGGATGTACTCCGCGCAAGACTTAGGTAACCTAGAGTCTACATGCTCTGGCTAGAAAGGCTTTATCTTGGTTTACTTTTGCATAAAGAAATCTTTATTTGTAAACAAGAGAGAGAAGAGGCTCGTCTACTCAGAATCTTTTAAAAGGGATAAGATAACGACTTCTTCTTGTCCAGCATATCTCGGCGATATCCAGCTCCATCAGAACCTCCTATCTAGGATCACCCCCTCGACCCACAGGAAGCATCCTTAAGCACACACGGATCAACATGTTTTATAGTGGTTAATGTTATCTATGATCTTAAGTACGGTCGCCAAGCGTTCATAACCGTGAACACGGCTTTTCGAAAAGATTTAACCCTGCAGGCGTGTATAACTTTACCCACACGTACCAACCGAATCTTAATGCCAAATTATTAGCCCTCTTCCTTAGAAGGCTGAAAGAGGGTGGTGGACCATGACCTTTACCTTGCTTTAGCCGAGACCATGAGTCATGCCCTAGGGATGGTTCCGCCGTAATGGGTGAAGTCCTGAAGCCGGTCCCTAAAGATGTGAGGCGAGGTTGGTTTACCAGGGGAGCTATCTACCCCAAGCAACCGCGGCCACGCTTCCCTACCTGTTATGATGCACCTCCATCACCTCCTCTTTCGAAAACATTTTCAATCCGTATGCCAAATGGAAAGCCCGAACTATGTGACTCATGGAATCTACTAGGGAAGTTAGTTAGTCAAGGGGTTGTCCAGGCCCCATGTGGTTGTATGCTCGTCTTGGTTCCAAAGGTAAGAACTCAGTTCCTAGTGGTGGCGAGCATGGGACTACAAAAACCACACCCAATGTGGCCTCCCATACAAGCCTTAGCATATTTATTTATCGCCATCGATGATACCTCCACATCCTACCTTTCTAGATTCTTCGGCATCTCTGATTCATCATTCGGACGGATCAGACATTGTTACCATGCATGGCTAAGCTGTCGGTCGCAGAAGATCTAGCAACGCTCAAATGCCAGACCTAGGTATGCTAGGAGCAGTGTATCAGGAGTATAAGGCTACAAAAGGGAAACTATGCAGCAGATAGGTAACACTAGCTACTGACAAAAGACCACATTGGAATCGTTTGCATCATAGCGAGAAAGTAATATACTTTGTAAAAGTAGGTTCAGAATGAGAGTCTACACTTGACTTGTCCTTTAGTAGACAGATATGGATCTTCGGTGTCGTTGACTTTAGCGTCGGGCTCGGATCCTATCGCGAAGAACCAATACCAGGAAGAAAGGCGACAATCAAGACATGGCATCGATGCAATGCTCAAACATGGATGATGATATGATAAGTTAAATTGCATTTAAATGAAACCCTAAGGCATGCTTGATAGTTTAAAAGGGGTTTCGAGGGGTGAAAACCCTAACTCGGGGAAACTCCGGAATCACCTGTGAGGGGTTACTATGTTGTTTTAATTAAACTTGTCATAAAAAATGATTAGAAATGCATGATTATAGTGTAATTATATAAATCTCATTTTTCTGAACATTTTGATATATTATTTGTATTTTTCTGATTTTAAATGAATTAGTTATGAATTTCTCCAATGTTAATTCATTTTAAATCATTTTTGGAATAGTTAAATTATTTTCCAACTTGGGCCCACATGTAAGACTTTTATTAATTTCAGAAATAATTTACAAAAAGAATAAAACCCTCACAGACAGGGCCCGTTATTTATTTCCAGAATTGATTTTTAGAAAACATTTAAACAAATAAAAGATTATTGCATCATGGTGATGTCACTGTGACGTCATCAATGGCGGATCTTCTCAGATCGAGAGTGGGGCGGGCGATTGGCTGCGTCTGGGGATGTGCGGGTAGGCTTGCTAGAAAGAGGAGACCTAGGCGAACAATATAGTGGTGGCACCGCCTCGGTATGGTCACCAGAGCGACGACAGCGAAGGCGAATAGTGGCGGTGTCGGCAGGTGTTCGTCGGGGCAGCAATACAACGTGAAAGGGAGGGAACGGAGGGGTCCAAGAGGTCCACTAGCTCACGACGACCATGACGGTGAGGTCGAAGAAGCGAGGGGAAGCCGGATGGAGGGGAATCGACGATTCGACTATGGCGGCCGGAGTTGAGGTCGATCTTGATTCCGGTCAAACGACGTCCTCCCAACTTGCGTGGCTTGATAGAAACGACGACGACGACACATCGCTTCTCCCAGACTACTCCACGGTGCACGGGGAAGCCGGAGACAGCGAGGCTCAATGGAGCCCGAACGGCTAGGGTTTGGCCAGAGAGGAAGAGAACGCGTGCGAGGGAGAGAAAGAGGGTTAGGGTTCTCCACTATGGCGTCCAGGGGTTCTTGTAGGCGCCGGAGTCATCGGTGGCGCGAATCTTGGCGCGCGGAATGGCGGCGGATGGCGGCCGTGTCGACAGCGAGCTGCTGCTCGTCGTCGATGAAGACGGCGCGAGGAGACAAGAGGGCTGAAGTGGTACGGGGCCGGCTGCGGGCTGTTCTTGGGCCCCGGGTAGGCCTCTGCAGGGCTGATTTGCAGCGCGCGCGAGCGTTAGAGAGAGAAAGGAGATGGGCCACGGCCCATCGGCTGCTGCTGCATTTTTTTAAAACTGAAACTATTTTTCTTTTCTGATTTGTATTTTCTGTTTGTATTTCAATTCCTTTTTCTGATTTGTATAATTCAAAAATACTAGAAGCTTTAAAATATTATTTAAAATACATAGGGTCCCTCCATACTGTTTGGGCTCCACACATTTTGAGTTTCCAAAATAACAAACCATTTTGAATATGTTTCATGAGAGAGAGAAAGCTAGGGTTTGGGGTTTTGTGCTTGTATTTTGATTCACACACTTGATCACATGCAAATATTTTATTGAGTTTAACACATGCATTCAATGCTTAAGTACTAATTACATATATTACAAAATTGGACTGTTACAGCTCTAACCCCCTTACAAGAATCTCGTCTCGAGATTCCTAAGTTTTAGAAAAGAAGGCAGGGTACTTAGATCGAAGACGATCTTCTCGTTCCCAGGTTGCTTCATCCTTAGAGTGATGAGACCACTGAACTTTCAGGAACTTGATGTTTTGACGACCAGTCTTGTGCTCCGTTTCATCAAGGATACGTACAGGATACTCTCGATAAGTCAGATCCTTCTAGAGATCAAGAGTTTGGTGATCAACACCATGAACAGGATCTTTGAAGCAACGCTTGAGTTGAGACACATGAAAGACGTCATGCACCTCAGGAAAGTTTGCAGCCAACTCCAATTGATATGCAAGTTTACCTTACTTGGAAAGAACGCGAAAAGGAACAACATAGCGAGGAGCCAGTTTGCCTTTGATGCCGAAATGATGGACACCCTTTAAAGGAGTGACCCGAAGATAAGCTTGGTCACCAACTTCATATTCAACATGTTGATGGTGACGATCATGATAGCTTTTCTGGCGAGACTGAGAAGTTTTCAAACGATCTCGAATGATACGAACTTGATCTTCTGCTTCCTGGATCATAACCGGACCAAAGGACTTTCTTTCGCCGGTTTCTGACCAGTTCAAAGGAGTACGACAGGTTCTTCCATATAGGAACTATAAGGGTACCATTTCTATACTGGACTGATAACTATTGTTGTAGGAGAATTCAGCAAAAGGAAGGCATTTCTCCTAGTCCTTGCCAAAAGATATGACACATGCTCTTAGCATGTCTTCAAGGATTTGATTCACTCTTTTGGTCTGGCCACCGGTGCTAGGATGATAAGATGTACTGAAGGAGAGGAGAGTTCCCATAGCAGTTTGGAAACTTGTCCAAAACCTTGAGGTGAAAAAACTCCCTTGGTCAGAGACAATTTTCTTTGGAATCCCATGAAGGACAACTATTCGAGAGATATAAAGATCTGCTAACTGACTAGCATTAATACTCTCGTGAACAGGTAGGAAGTGAGCAACCTTGGACAGATAGTCAACGATTACCCAGATGACATCATTTCCCTTTTGAGTCTTAGGAAGACTAGTAATGAAATCCATACCAACTTCATCCCATTTCCATGCAGGGATTCTATGTGGTTGCAGGAGACCAGCGGGTCTTTGGTGCTTAGCTTTGACGCGACGGCAGACGTCACATTCAGCAACAAAACGAGCGATATCCTTCTTCATACCAGACCACCAGAATCTTTGACGAAGATCCTGATACATCTTGGTACCTCCAGGGTGGATAGAGAGAGGTGATTCATGGGCCTCTCGGAGAATTAAATCCCTCAACTTTGTTCTGTTCGGCACTACCAGACGGTTACCAAAGTAGACAGCGCCTTGGTTATCAACAGAAAAATACTTAGCAACTCCGCTAGCAATGTTCCCTTTGATCTCAACAATTTCAGAATCATATTTTTGGGTAAGCTTAATTTCATCCTCTATAGAAGATTTCACTTCCAGAGTAGAAAGGATTCCATGAGGAACTACTTCAAGATTCAATCGAGCAAATTCCTCATGGAGAGAAGGTTGAGCTTGTTTGATCATCAGGGTGTTGCAATAGGATTTACGGCTCAGCGCATCAGCAACAACATTGTTGTCTTTGCCAGGTTGATAGTTGAGACCCAAATCATAGTATTTGATGAGTTCCAACCATATTCTTTGCTTGAGGTTCAGATCAGGTTGTGTGAAAAGATAATTTAGACTCTGATGATCCTAGTATAACTCGCAACGACTATCGAGAAGGTAATGTCGCCATTGCTTAAGAGCATGAACAACAGTTGCAATCTCAAGATCATGAGTTGGGTAGTTGTTCTCATGTGGTTTCAACTGATGGGAGGCATAAGCCACCACATGCCCATCTTGCATTAACACACATCCAAGACCTTGGTGGGAAGCATCGCAGAAGACGACAAAGTCTTTGCTGGTGTCTAGGAGAACCAGCACTGGAGCAGTTGTTAACTTGGTTTTAAACATCTGGAAGCTTTCTTTAGCCATATCAGACCATTCAAACTTCTTATCCTTCTTAAGAAGATCAGTCATCGGCTTTGCAATCCTGGAGAAGTTCTCGATGAACGATGGTAATAACGAGCCATCTCGAGAAAACTTCGAACATCCTTAACGGATTTAGGAGACTCCCAGTCAAGGACAGTTTGGACCTTATCTGGGATAACAGCAACACCTTGGGTGGAAACAACATGACCAAGGAATATGAGCTCTTGTAACCAAAACTCACATTTGGAGAACTTGGCATAGAGACGATGTTCTCGAAGTTTTGTCAACACCAAATGAAGATGTTCAGCATGCTCTTATTTAGTCTTGGAATAGAACAGAATATCATCGATGTAGAGCACGACGAACTTGTCAAGATACTCCATAAAGACAGAGTTCATAAGCCGCATAAAAGTGGTTGGAGCATTGGTAAGACCAAGGACATGACTGTATACTCGTAATGACCATAACGAGTGGTGAAAGCAGTCTTTGGAATATCTTCCTTACAAATCTTTATCTGGTGATACCCTGACCTTAAATCCATTTTGGAAAAGAAAGTGGCACCACTTAACTGATCAAAGATATCGTTGATCCTAGGGAGAGGATACTTGTTCTTGATAGTCACAGCATTGAGTGGGCGATAATCCACAACCAGACGCGGTATATTGGTATCCCGCTTCTTAACAAAGATGGTGGGACATCCCCAAGAAGATGTGCTGGGATGGATGTATCCTTTTCCTTCTAACTCTTATAATTGCTTCTTCAACTCCACAAGCTCATGATGAGGCATACGATAGGGTCTTTTAGAGACAGGAGCAATTCCAGGAGCTAACTCTATGACAAACTCCACACTTCGATCAGGTGGCATGCCAGGCAAATCCTCAGGAAAGACATTCGGGAATTCACAAACCATGAAAACATCTTGAATCTCCAGTGGAGGTAGAACCTCAAGAGCATACAACTCTGCTTCAGGAATAGAAACAGCTGAAGGAGATAGTGACCCTACGGTCCAATACTTGACTGTTATGCCAGCAGGACTAGTCAGAGTCACGGACTTGGTTGTACAATCGAGGATAGCTTGATAGCGAGTGAACCAATCCATGCCAAAAATGATGTCGATGTTAGTTGACTTGAGGGAAATCAAAGAAGTGGGAAAATTTTGAAATGCAGCTTCGATTATATTCCCATGACTAACCATGGTGGAACGCCAACTAGAACCAGGAGATTGAACCCATAGAGGAACGGATAACCCCTCAAAACTTATCCCATGCATTTGAGCAAAATCTTGTGACTGGAATGAATGCCATGCTCCATAATTAAAAAAAAACTTTAGCTGGAATTTGATTGATACGAAGCGTACCCATGATGACACTTGAATCTTCCCGAGCCTCCTCAGCAGAGATATGGTTCAAGCGACCTCTTCCAGCACCTTGATACATGTCATTCTTCTTTGGTGGTTGTGCCCTCTCAGCAGCACTCTTTTGAAGATAATCTCTTGCATAGTGGCCAGGCTGACGACAGTTGAGACAGATAAGGCCTGATACAGTACCATCAGCAGGATAATTTGATCCACCAGCATTGTTTGGATTAGCATTCGGATGAGGAGCATATCTAGAAGACCTTGGGTGTAAGGAGCACGTGGCACAGCATTGTAAGGCACGAAGACACATCGCTTCTTATTGCTAGAACCAGCCTTGTTGTACCCCTCCTGAGGACGCTTATGGGTTTCTTCATACTCCACCTTTCCACTCTTGGCCTTCATAGCCTTGTTGACAAGACCTTGGAAGTTACCAAAGTACTTGAGATGGATATCACGGCAAACCTCAGGATCCAGTCCCTTGCGGAACAGAGCTTGCTTCTTAACATCAGTGGATACATCTTCATTAGCATAGAAGGCAAGACGATTGAAGTTGTGATGGTATTCACACACCGAACCAGTGCCCTGCTTCAGCTTCAGGAACTCCTCCCTCTTCTGATCCATCAGACCCTCCGGGATATGATAAGCTCGGAAGGCTTCAGTGAACTCTTGCCATGTAACAACATGTTGAGCTTCTTGCATAGCCAAGAAATTTTCCCACCAGGAGTTAGCTGCTCCCTCCAGATGATAGGCAGCAAAAGTCACCCAATCATCTTGAGCAACATGACCAACCTGAAGTTTGAGCTCCATAGTGCGAAGCCAGTAGTCTGCATCAAGTGGCTCCCTGGAATAGCTAAAAACTGGCGGAGTGAGACATGTGAAGTCCTTGATACCAACTTGATTGTTCTCGCGTTGAGCAGTGTTGCGCTCAATCCTTTCAAGGAGCCTCATGTTGTCAGCACGGTTGGTTTCGTACATGTCCATGAGTTAAACCATGGATGGCAGTGGAGGAAGGTTGGAAGATTCACCCTCATTTGTAGCACCACGAGCATGAGCACGAGTACGGGCACAAGAGGTGTCACCCATCCTGAAAGAACAAAAAGGGTTAGACAAGTGATACAAAGGAACAAGATGGAAATATGAACAAAGAGTACTTGATATAAATGTATCATCTTATCAAGCATGGTAGTATCAAAGCATACTAATGTATACACTAACCAGTTGACTTACAAACCATGACAATAGAATGCTAAGATGTTACACACCAAGCGAAAATGAGATATATTGGAACTCTGAGAATAGCAACCAAGTACGGAGTACTTTAGAAAAACAACCCCAAAACCACGATCCTAAAAGTTTGAGACAAGAGGTAAGAAATGAAAACCTTTTCAAACCAAATAGGGTAAGAAAAATCCAGCATCAGAAACACACCAGAGAAGGAGTAAAAAGAATCCTAGTCAGAGTTTCTGCAAATAAGTTTTAACTTTCAAATAGTTTTGTCAACTTCTAGACTCAACATCGACCAATAAAAGGGTTTCCTACAGGCAGTCTTGCTCTGATACCAAAACCTGTAGTACCCCCGGGATTAGGGTTCAACTAACCTCATATCACATCTAAGATAAGTTCAACTCCAATCATGGAAGATCACAGTATGATTCGGTAATATTACAGAACTCATAGATTCAACAACATAAGTTTAAACTCTTAGCAGAGTAAGATATTAGAGTTATTACAAACCATAGGTCATAGACCCAACATTACATCACACAGCGAAAGCAAATTATGTTGTTCTACACAACAACTTAACAAAGGGCCTAAGAGGCCATAAACAGAAGCGACGTCCACCCCATAGTCCTCAGGCTGCTACCTGGGACCCCCTACTACTCGTCGATGTCAACATAGAAGCCACCTTCAGTTGCAACTAGATCATCTGTAGAAAAACAACAATGGCGCAAGGCTGAGTATGAGGATGTACTCCGCAAGACTTAGGTAACCTAGAGTCTACATGCTCTGGCTAGAAAGGCTTTCTTTGGGTTTACTTTTGTGTAAAGCAATCTTTATTTGTAAACAAGAGAGAGAAGAGGCTTTTCTACTCAGAATCTTTTAAAAGGGATAAGATAACGACTTCTTCTTCTTGTCCAGCATATCTCGGCGATCTCCAGCTCCATCAGAACCTCCTATCTAGGATCACCCCTTGACCCAGAGGAAGCATCCTTAAGAACACACGGATCAACAAGTTTTATAGTGGTTAATGTTATCTATGATCTTAAGTCTGGTCGCTAAGTGTTCATAACCGTGAAAATGGATTTTCGAAAAGATTTAACCCTGCAAGGGTGTACAAATTTACCCACACGTACCAACCGACTCTTAATGCCAAATTATTAGCAATGTTCCTTGGAAGGCCGACAGAGGGTGTTCTACCACGACCTTTACCTTGCTTTCGCCGAGACCATGAGTCACGCCCTAGGGATGGTTCCGCCGTAACGGGTCAAGTCTTGAAGCCAATCCCTAAAGATGTGAGGCGAGGTTGGTTTACCAGGGACGCTATCTACCCCAAGCAACCGCGGCCACACTTCCCTAAATGTTATGATGCACCTCCATCACCTCCTCTTTCGAAAATGTTTTCAATCTGTATGCCAAATGGAAACCTGAACTGAAGGGAATATACCCGAGAGGCAATAATAAAGTGGTTATTATCGTATTCCTTATTTATGATAAATGTTTATTTTACATGCTATAATTGTATTAATATGGAAACGTTAATACATGTGTGTTTAATAAACAAAAGGAAGTTCCTAGTTATGCCTCTCTTATAAACTAGCTCGTTGATTAACAAGATGATCAAGGTTTCCTGATCATGGACATTGGATGTTGTTAATAACGAGATCACAACATTAGTGTAATGGTGTGATGAACATTCATCCGAAGTATAGCATTACAATCAAAGTCATTGAGTTTATATTGCTATAACAACTTACGAAGTGATCCTAATCCTTAGACCATGAGATCATGTCAATCACTAACACCGGAAGAGTTACTTGATAACATCAAACGTCACACCGTAACAGGGTGATTATAAAGATGGATTCAGAACTAATAAAGTGTTATGTTGAGGCTCATGGATAGAGAGTGGAATTTTTTCATCCCGATGACGGATAGATATACTCTGGGCCCTCTCGGTGATATCACATTGATTAGCTTGCAAGCAAGTGATTTGATCACTAGAATGTTATATCACGGGAACGAGAAAAGAGTGCATGTTGGTAACAAGATCAAACTAGGTATGGAGATACCGATGATCGAATCTCGGACATGTAATATATCGCGAAACAAAGGGATTAAGATACTAGCGTAAAAGGTTTCGACGATCACAAGAAAGTCATCGTTGAATGTGTGGGAGTCAGTATGGGTCTCCAGATCCCGCTTCTTATTATTGATCCGAGAGGGGTCTCGATCATGTCCGCATTATTCACGAACCGTAGGGTGACACACTTAAGAGACACCGACATCCATTTGGAGCAAAAGTTTCATGCCGAAAAGAAAAGGAAAGCGCAGGAATTTATTTCACTAGACACCGAAACTGTTTCGGTTGAAATTGCTGAAACTGGTTCTGCATGTGAAATGGAATTCTAGCAAGGGGTTTTATGTGAATGTTTGTTAATTAAAGTAATTAACAAAATTCTGAATAAATAAATAAAAGAGTTTTATTTAAATGAGAGCTTGCATTAAATTTGGTGGAAATTTAATGCATGTGAGTGGATTTTTGAGTGGAGGCTTTTTAATGGGAGTGGAGGCTTTTCATTTTGAGTGGGATCTCCACCCACATGAATGTGGAAGAGGTGGGGGCATCCCCATGGCTGGGCGCCATGCCCCTTGGGTGCCCCCCTCTCCCCTATAAAAGGCCCCCCTCTCTTCCTCTCAAAGCACACCTCCTCGTGAAGGATCTCTCTCCCCCTCTAGAATTTATTCCCCATGGTCTCAGACTAGCGAGATACATGTTCCCGGTGGCTTTTCGGCAAGAAAGAGTTGTGCTTCCGCTGCATCGCTGGAGCGAGGAGGCAGAGGTTGCTCGGTGCCTCGAACGTGTGTGCGAGCACGGATGCGCTGCTGTTTTGCGGCGCTAGGACTTCCTCTCGATCTTGAGATCGGCAAGAGATCGTCTACATCAACCACGAGTTTGGACTAGTTGAGCTTTGTCGGTCTTCAAGGGTATGTTCTCTATGGATATACATCCGCCCGTTGTTTGTATCTAGTAGATAGATCTTGGTACATAGTTGTTCCCATCGTAGGAAATTTTTTGTTTTCTATGCTGCGAACCCTACAGTGGTATCAGAGCCAGGTTCTATGCGTAGATACTTTGCACGGGTAGTACACATATGAGTATGTGGGCGATGATGATCATTTTATTGCTTCTTAGTTGTACTTTGGATATTGGTGGCATAGTGGGATGAAGCGGCCCGAACAAACTTTACATGTCCTCGCACATGAGACCTGTTCCACGCTTGACATGCAACTAGTTTTGCATAAGTGGCTAGCGGGTGTCTGTGTCTCCTACTATAGTCAATATCTAATTTGCAACGAGTTGTCAACAATTTGGTTATCCTCGTTGTGGTTCATGTTCGTAGGTAAGAACGGTTCTATCTTCGAAAGCCCTAAGCCACGTAAAACTTGCAATGGATAAATTAGAGGCGTCTAGTTTAGATTGTTGCTGGGCTAGTGTTATGATATGGTGATGTTGTAAGTAGAAGTATGAGATGATACTCTTACAACACACATAACGTGTAATCTCCATAGACCTGGACTTACACATATAGGTATGATAGTGATCATACCACGGTGCACATGATGGAGATCATATGCGGGAACCATATCATTTCACTTATAAACATGTGATGTTTGATAGCATCTTATATTGCTTGTTTGGCGTTTTATTAGCATAATAAGATGATCCCTCATTTAGATATCAAGATAAAAAATGTGTTCTTCCTTAAGTATGCACCGACAATGTTTCGTCGCTTCAAGAAATCACGTGATGATCGGGTGTACTTGAATCCACGAGCATATCTCGGGTGTAAGACAGTTACACACGCGAATACTAAGGTTCTTACTTGGCCAGCCTAGCATGTACAGACATGGCCTCGGAACACGGACCGAAAGGTTAAGCATGAGTCATATGTTTTGATATGATGACCATATGGATGCTCGCCTTTGAAGCTACGCCGACTCACGTGATGATCAGACTTGGTGTAGTGGATTTGGTTCATGTAATCACCAAAAATACACGAGGGATGTAGTTTTTGAGTGGGAGTTCATTTCTAATTTGGATTAGTAGAACTCAATTTATCATAAATTAAATCAAAGTGAATTTGCATAATTTGTTGTAGTCATTGGCATTCGTTCACCACCTTATGCATAGTTGTAATTGAGATAATAGAACTATAAAATTCTGGTTATATACTTTACGAACTGGTATCGTATTGTGTTGAGTGTCAATCTAAAGTTTAAAGTCCTATTGCAAACTTTCAGCAAACTCTATTTACTCCGTGAAATTTAATAGTTGGTATTAAATCGAGAGTAACAATTCCAGTGTTAGTATCTTAAGTATCATGTTTGCCTCCATGATTCTTGATTGTTTTAATATCAAGTTTATCTAGGAGCTGAAAGAATTGTTTCAGAAACCATCATGTATGACAGATATAACGATATCTGAAACAATGTTTTGGTTGCAATATGATAGAGTATAATATATGTTCTCATATTGGATGAGAATTTACGAAGATTAGAGATGCTAGACATCCTAATCATCCAAAAGGGTTTTGGAAAGTAATGTTATACTCACGATTCGCCTTTATAAGCTATAGTAGCTTGATCATGAAAGTCATCATGATAAGGATGAATAGAAGATGTATGTAAAGTGTTTACTACACTAAAAGATTACTAAAGAATGGATTTTGAAAGAATACCGATCATTTTGATGATGGTGATCTACTTCAAAGTGCAAGTCCAAAGGCATTATTATTTGAATATACACGCTTTGGACTATGTGTCATGTATATGGCGTCACTTTTGATGTTGATAGATTCTTTTAAAAAGGAAAAGGAAATGCTGAAAGAGAATCTATAAAATATACTTGGCAGAAAAGAAAAGATTGGAAATATCCAATTTAGGTACATATATGATATACATGTTATGTTTGTATTCTTTGCTTGTTAAACAATGTGGTTCTTGGGTATTGGATACCGAATTGGTTGGTATGAAATTTCATACGGAACAACGCAATTCATGAACCACAATGGCCTAAGTAACTAGCAAGAGAATATGTGATGATGTTCATCGAAAACAAACAAACCGTTGTTTGTATTTCTCGTTGACATCAAAGCTTGACTTCAAGATTTGTTTTAATAATTGTTATTTGAATCAGGTATTATGAGAACAAAGGTTGTTCAAATAATTACCATATTCCATATAAGATGGATGATTTACAAATCTAGTTAGAGAAATCACATCCATAAAACCTAATGCTAAAATGTCGCAAGACAAATGATTGAAAAATCACTTACGAAGTGACATCGCTGTTTAAATTATATTGGAAAGAAAACATGAAGAATCTCCATATTCATGGATTTTTGGAGTCCTTGATTTGATCAAGTGACGCTTGTGAGACTTTCCACGTGATAATTAAAACTTCGTTCAAAGGCCAAAGAAGAACGAATGACTAAAATATTGGAATTTATACATACGATGTATGTAGTCCATTATGTATAGTCGTAAGCGATGGATTTCAACTTCATATGCTTTCTCTGGAAATTTGAGTGAATATTCACTCAATGAGAAAGAAGTATGAAATATTTGAAAAACGTTTCAAAGACTTTCAAGATGAAGTGAAAATCATTGTAACAAGAAAATAAATGGTTTATGATTTTATCATAAGGGATTTATTTGAGTTACAAGTGTAACAAGAAAATAAATGAATTATGATTTTATCATAAAGGGATTTATTTGAGTTGCAAGTTTAGCAAAACACCTAGATTTACATCTCCCGAAACACCATAGGAGTATGGAGTGTTTGAGATTTGTAATGAAACCTTGTTTGACATGGTTGGATCAAAGGTGTTATTTATAAAACTGCCATTATGTTTTAAAAGATTAAAGCTTTAGAGACTACCGCTTTTACACTGAAAAGAGCTCCATCTTGATCCGTTGAAATGACACCATGGAAGTTATGGTTTGGGGTAAAACCCAAGTTGTCATTTCTTAAATTTTGGTATGCTAAACATAAGTAAGATGTTTACAACCGAAGTCGGATGAGCATGTCTTTGTAGGTTATTTCGAATAACAATTGGTTATTCCTCCATAACACCAAGGACAAAAGGGTTTGTCGCTTGAAACGTGAAGTTTCTTGAAGAAGGAATTTTTCATAAATGTTAAGTGGGAGGACAATAGAACTTTGATAAGGTTAACAAACCTTAGCTATATGTGCTGAGTTGCACAGAACAAGTTCAAGGAGTTGATTATGACAAGACTTTCTCGCTCGTAGCGATGCTTAAATCAGTTCGGATCATGTTAGCTATAGCATCCTATTTCGACTATGAGATATGGCAGATGGATGTCAAAACGGCTTTCCTTAACGGAAATTTAACTGAGGACGTGTATATGATACAGCCCGAGGGTTTTGTCGATCCGGCTAATGCTGACAAGGTATGTAAACTTCAGAAATCCATTTATGGGTTGAAGCAAGCATCTCGAAGTTGGAATATTCGCTTTGATGAGGTAGTCAAATCGTTTGGCTTCATCAAGAGTGATCATGATTCTTGTTTATACAAGAAGTTTAGTGAGAGCAAAGTAAACTTTCTAATCTTATATGTGGATGACATATTACTGATTGGAAATGATGTCCAGATGTTGCAAGAAACCAAGGAATCATAGGAAAGGAGTTTCTCAATGAAAGACTTGGGTGAGGCAACATACATCCTCGGAATCCGGATCTATAGAGATAGATCAAGGAGGCTCATTGGATTGAGTCAGAGTACTTATTTGGACAAAGTGTTGAAGAAGTTCAACATGGAATCATCTAAGAAGGGGTTCTTACCAATATCCCATGGTGTAAAACTTAGCAAGACTCAGTGTCCTTCGACAACTGATGAGCGAAGTCGGATGAGTGCGATTCCGTATGCTTCTGCAGTCGGATCCATCATGTACGCCATGATTTGTACTAGGCCGGATGTTTCCTATGCTCTAAGTGTTGTGAGCAGATATCAGGTTGATCCTGGAGAAATCCACTAGACAGCGGCTAAAAATATCCTAAATTACTTGAGAAGGACTAAGGATATGGTCTTGGTTTATGGTGGTGAAGATGAACTCAGTGTAAAGGGTTACACGGATGCAAGTTATCTTACCGACTCTGATGATTCTCGTTCGCAATCCGGATACGTGTTTATTATAAACGGAGGTGCTGTGAGCTGGAAGAGTTCCAAGCAAGATACTATGTCTGCATCTACAACAGAGGCTGAGTATATTGCCGCCTCGGAGGCAGCAAAGGAAGTTGTTTGGATGAGGAATTTCCTCATGGTTCATGGTGTGGTTCAGGGCTCGTCCAATCCGTTAGACGTGTATTGTGACAACAATGGTGCTATTGCACAAGCCAAGGAACCTAGACAACACCGAAAGAACAAGCACATACTCATGCGGTACCACCTGATTTGCCAGTTCGTGGATCAGCGTGATATCAAGTTATGCAAGGTACACATGGATGCAAATATTGTGGATCTGTTGACAAAGACGTTACCACAGCCAAAGCATGAGGCGCACCTGAGAGCCATGGGCATTAGATGCTTAGACATGTGATGTCAGAAGATTGACTCTAGTGCAAGTGGGAGACTGTTGGGAATAATTCATAGGCATTTCATTGAGTCTAGAAATGTTACCTACTCATTGACATTCATCACATGATAAGACAAACTTCCTTGCATCTTTGAAAAGGGTAGGCCAATAAAATCCAGATTGTAAAACCTTTTGTGCAGTCCTATCCCCTGCATGATGCCCTCCATAAGCACTACCATGACATTTTCTCAATATCTCTTGTTGTTCAAATTCTGGAACACATCTTCGCATGATGCCATCTACTCCTTCTTTATATATGTGTGTGTCATCCCAAAAGTAATGCCTTAGATCATAAAAGAATTTCCTTCTTTGCTGAGCTGTAAAGGTTGGAGGAAAATACTTGGAAACAATAAAGTTAGCATAATCAGCATACCAAGGACTCTCATGCGGACTTACCCTTATCGCAGCCAACTGCTCATTTATAAAACTATCATTAACAAGCAATGGGTCAAAAGAAATGTTTTCCAAACAAGATAATTTGTTAGCAACATGATTTTTAGCACCTTTCCTATCTACAATATGTAGACCAAACTCTTGTAAAAGCAAAACCCACCTAATAAGTCTAGGCTTAGCGTCCTTCTTTGTCATAAGGTACTTGATAGCAGAATGATCAGTATGAATAGTAACCTTTGAATCAACAATATAAGTCATAAACTTATCACATGCAAATATTACAGCTAAGAACTATTTTTCAGTTGTAGCATAATTCCTTTGAGCAGCATCTAGAGTCTTGCTAGCATAATGAATAACATTCAACTTCTTGTCAACACGTTGTCCAAGGACAACACCCACAGCAAAATCACTAGCATCACACATAATTTCAAAACGTAAACTAGGATACTACGAATACCTCTGATATCTCTAGGACAAGGCATCTTCTCAATTGCTTCAATTTTGGCTCTGTCAACTTCAATGCCTCTTTCAGAGATCTTGTGTCCAAGAACAATCCCTTCATTAATCATAAAATGGCATTTCTCCCAATTAAGGACAAGATTGGTTTCTTCACATCTCTGCAAAACTTTATCAAGGTTCTGCAAACAGTTATCAAAAGAAGTCCCATAGACGGAAAAATTGTCCATGAAAACCTCCACAATTTCTTCACAAAAACCATGAAAGATAGCAGACATACATCTCTGAAAGGTAGCAGGAGCATTACATAAACCAAAAGGCATACACCTATAAGCATAAGTATCATAAGGACAAGTGAAAGTAGTTTTCTCTTGGTATTGTTCTTTCACAGCAATTTGAGAAAACCCAGAATAACCATCAAGAAAACAAAAGTGGGTCTTTTTGGACAACCTCTCAAGCATTTGATCAATAAAGGGCAAAGGATAATGATCTTTCTTAGTAACTTTATTTATCTTTCTAAAATAAATGCACATTCTATACCCAACCACTACTCTTTGGGGGTATAAGCTCATTATGTTCATTAGGCACAACAGTTATTACCCCTTTCTTGGGAACGCAATGAACATGACTAACCCATTGACTATCAGCAATAGGATAAATAATACCAGCATCAAGGAGTTTTAGTCCATCATTTCTTATCACATCCTTCATCTTAGGATTTAGACGATGTTGGTGCTCTACAACTGGGTTTTCATCAGGCTCAATATTAATAGCATGCTGACATATAGTAGGGTAAACTCCTTTTAAATCATCAAGAGTATACCCCATAGGTCCTCGGTGTTTCTTCAACACTTCCAATAACTTTTCTTCTTCCTTTCCAGAAAGTTTAGAACTAATAATAACAGGATACACTTTATTATTGTCAAGATAAGCATATTTAAGATCATCAGGTAAAGGTTTTAATTCAAAAACAGGGTCCTGTTTAGGTGGTAGTGTGGTACCCAAATCTTCCACAGGTAGATTATGCTTAAGTAACTCAGGCTGACGAAGGAAAACCTCGTCAATCTCATTTCTTTCCTTCATGAAAACATCACTTTCATGATCTTCCATGAACTACTGCAAGGCATTGTTAGGAGCAAGAGAAATAGCAGAAAGTTGTTCAACCCTGAAATCATCATTAGGCAGTTCATTTTCAGAAGGAGTTTTGGAAAATTTGGAAAAATTAAACTCATAAGACTCTCCATCAAACTTAGTCAAATCTTTTTCTTTCCTACAATCTATAATAGCCCCACAAGTATTCAGGAAGGGTCTACCAAAGATAATAGGATAGGTTTTACTAGCTTCTTTACCAAGTACCAGAAAATCAGCAGGATATTTAATCTTACCACAAAGGACCTCCACATCTCTTACAATGCCAATGGGGCAAACTTGCTCCCTATTGGCAAGGTGAATAACCACATCGATGTCTTCAAGCTCACAAGGACCAATTTCATGCATAATTTCCCTGTAAAGCTCATAAGGAATAGCACTAGAACTAGCACCAATATCACATAAACCATAGTAGCAATGGCTACCAATTCTAATAGAAAGCAGAGGGACACTAGATTTTCTAGCTTTCTTAGGATGAGAAACAATATTAGTGGCGTCTTCACTAAAGACAATATGCTCATCCTCTATATTCCTAGTGACAAGGTCTTTCACAATAGCTACCACAGGCTCAATATCAATAAGCTCATCGGACCCCATAGTTTTATTTGCGATTTTGCTAACCACATTAGCTATAATAGAATGATCCCTTACCTTAGCAGGGAAAGGGATTTTCTCCACATACGGTTCAGGAAAAATAGGATCAACAGTACAAACCTCTGTGCTAGCAGGAACATGGGTGACAATGTCTTTATAAGGAGCATGGTACTTGTCCCACTCTTTATTGGGAATTTCAATATAAGAGGCAAAGGCATTAAAACATTTTGCAAGAACTTGAGGATCAAGACCAAACTCATTGCTAATATCACGGAAGTCATCAGTTCCCATAAAAGATTTAATACATTCATAATCATAGTTTATACCTGACTTTCTTCCTTTGTCATTCTCCCAAGCTTCAGTGTTTTCTTGAATACGGTCCAGTAGACCCCATTTAGCTTCTTCCTTCATACGTGTAAATGATACAACACAAGAAGCATCTAGTAAATCTTTATCATGAAGAGAAAGCATAGCATAAAAGTTATTGAGAATAATATTGTTAGGGAGCTCATGAATAGGACATTTAAGCATTAGTAACTTCAATCTCCCCCAAGCTTGAGCTGTACTCTCTCCATCAAGAGGCCAAAATTTATATATAAGATTTCTATCCTTATGAATTTCACTGGGAGGATAAAATTTAGAGTAAAAGAGAGATGCCATCTCCTCCCATTTCATGGATTGTCCATTCTTCAGCAGCTTATACCATTCTTCGGCTCTCCCTTTCAAGGATATGGAGAGTAACTTCTTCTTCACCTAGTTAGTTGTGATACCTGCATACTTAAACAACCCGCATAATTCATGGATAAAAAGTAAATGATAACCAGGGTGGACAGTTCCATCTCCAAAATAATAATTATCCATAACTTGATTAACAATACTTGTAGGTATCTTAAAAGGATCTATCTCAATAGGTGGTGGTTCATGTACTACCCTAGTAGTGGTAGTAGTTTTCCCAAACAGAAAACCAAGTGGGTTATCCATATTGGAAACAAAGTAACAAGCAGTAATAAGAGAAATACTCAAAGTTAATGTTTCCCTTACCAGTTCCACTCTTCAATAGCGCTTCACTCCCCGGGAACGGCGCCAGAAAATAGTATTGATGACCCACAAGTATAGGGGGTGTATCTTAGTACTTTTGATAAATAGGAGTGTCGATCCCAACGAGGAGCAGAAGGTGCTGAACAGTGGTATGGAGGAGGAAATCCCTGTGAATACTTAGCAAACAGTTTTTTTAGTGGTTTTCTGATAAGGCAACAAAACAAAGTGCAAGTAATAAAGAACAAACACAACAAGTGGCCCAATCCTTTCTTAGCAAAGGACAAGCCGGTGGAAATACTTATAAGGACCAAATGTTCTTGAGGACACATGGGAACTCTGTCAAGTGCTTTCGCGTCAAATAGCTGAGTACTCTTCTTTGGTGTTGTAAGTGTTGTGTGGGTGATCCTGTGCTAATGTACCGACCGTACTTGGACTAATACATACTTGTGATTAAATCCCCTACAAACATCCATAACTACAGGAAAGTAATTAAGATATAAATCTAACCACAACCTTAAACTCCGAGATCCTACACTCCCTTGTGCAAAGGTGTCCTAACGGGGGTTCAGGTTTCTGTCACTCCGGCAACCCCACAATTAGTAGCCAAATACACAATGCATTCCATGGTGAAGTATCATGTAGTCGACGTTCACATTACACCACTAGAAGAATAGCACCACAACTTAAATACTAAACCACTAAATAATAACTCATCACAGATTCACTACTAACAACATGACTTCTCCCATGTCCTCAAGAACTAAACGAACTACTCACGAGACATCATATGGATCAAGATCAATAATGGATAACAATCTGAACATAAACAATAATCCAATGGTTCCACTCATAAGCATCAACTACAATAGTAATTAACACCGGGAAAGTTTACCCTAATAACTAAAGCAATATCCAACACAATTGTTACAGCGGGAAAGAGTGGTGATGATGGTGCTGGTGGATATGATGGTGTGGATGATGATGATTATGATCCTGATGAAGCCTAGCTTGATGACGGTATTGATGGCGACGATCTCCCCTAAACCCTAAAACCCGAAATACCAAACCCTTAACCCTAAAATCCGAAACACTAAACCCCTATATCTTGACCAAGCAGCTGTCATGCACACTTATAAATTAAATTTTTAGATACATATATTATTTCGGGTAACACCATTTTATTCGACAAATATATAGGAAAGCTTGAACATTATTGAAAATTCCCTAAACACACAACCCTAAACAACCCCTAAAACATAAAACCTAAACCCATAAATACTAAAACCCTCAACCCACATACACCCTAACCAAGCATGTATCATGCACTTATAGATCAAAATTCAAGATACTTTCATTAAATTACGGTAACTCTATTATATTCCATGAATATAAGCATAAATCTTGAACATTACTGAAAATTCTCCAAACCCTAAACCTTAAACCCCTCAACCCACATAAACCCTAACCAAGCAGGTATCATGCACTTATAAATTTAAATTTGAGATACTTTCATTAAATTATGGTAACGCCATTCTATTCCACGATTAAAAGCATAAAGCGGCTTGAACATTATTGAAAAATCTCGAAACCATGAAACCCTAAAAAACAAAACCTATAAACCCTGACCAAGCAAGTATCATGCACTTGTAGATCGAATATGAGATACTTACATTAAATTGGGCAACGCCATTCTATTCGATGAAAATAAGCATAAAGCTTGTTGAACACTATTGAAAATTAACTAAACCCAAAACCCTAATAAACAACACCTAAACCCTAAATATCTAAATACTAAAACCCTAAACTTAAAATGTCAACCCACAATTAAACCCTAACCAAGTAGGTATCATGCACCTATAGATTCAAATTTGAGAGATACTTTCATTAAATTACGGTAACACCATTCTATTCAATGACTAAAAGCATAAATCGGCTTGAATATTATTGAAAATTCCTGAAACCATAAACCATAAAACCCTAAACCCCTAAACCCTGACCAAGAAAGTATCATGCACTTGTAGATCAAATTTGCAATACTTACATTAAATTGGGCAACACCATTCTATTTGACGAATATAAGCCTAAAGCTTGAAGATTATTAAAAATTCCCTGAACCCATAAACCCTTAAACCCCTAAACTACCCTGACTAAGCAAATATATCATTGACTTATAGAACAACATTTGAGATATACTTCATTAAATTGTGCTAACGTCATTTGATTCCACGAATCTGAGCATCAATCTTGAACATTATTAAAAAATCCCTAAAACCTAAAACTTAAATCCTACAACCCTAAACCCCGACCAAGCAGGTATCATGCACTTATAGATCAAAATTTATGATACTTTCGTTAAATTTCTCTAACGCCATTCTAATTCACGAAAGCTCGAACGTTATTGAAAATTCCCTAAACCCTAACCCCCTAAAACCCCTAAACGTACCCTCAACCCCTTACACTACAAGAAATGTTTCCTTCTGCAACGAATGGGCCCGTCAGTCATCGTAGAAGGCTCCTCTTCCGCGACGAAAATCTTGGCTCGAGCGTGGCTGATGCAAAACTTTTTTTTTGGTTTCGCACCCCTCTACTATGACAAAACTGCTAAAAACATGGAGGAAGCTCGTCGGGCTTATGGCAGAAGTAAGATTTCCACTTCCTCGCGAGATGTTGAATCGCTGTAGTATTTTTTTTCTTGTGGGTCCTGGACGTAAGTGACTCTAGCGAACCAAACTTTTCGGTCGCGCCTCCCTGATTTGAACTCGATAACGTTGTTCGGTGCCTCTTCCGTTTAGTCAGGCTGCTGGGTCTCGTATGTCTGCCTCACATTAGAGGAATCGTGTATATGATGGAACTTTTTCCTTCCCTGTTCCGAACTTGATAGCGGCGCTCAATGCATCTACCATTTAATCAGGCTGCTGGGTCCCACGTGTCATCCTCATACTAGAAGAAACGTGTGCATGATGATTCCTTGGCTTGTGCCTTCCTGATATGAACTCGATAATGTTGCTCGATCTATCTGCTATTAATCATGATGCTGGGTCCCACATGCCAGCCTCTCATTACAAGAATCATGTGTATGATGGAATTTTTTCCTTCGCTCCCGCTACCCTCTTTCGAACTTGATTGCGATGTCGTTTAATCACACATCTGGGCCCACCTATCATCCTCTCATTGGAAGAAATGTGTGTATGATAGATTTTTTGCCCTCGGTCGTGCTATCCTGTTCCGAACTTGATAGCGCTAATAGATGCGTTATCACGCAGCTGGGCCCCACGTGTCATACTATCATTAGAAGAAATGTGTGTATGATAGATTTTTTCCCTTGGTCGCGCCTCCATGTTAACTTGATAGCGTTGCTCGCTGCATCAGCCGTTTATACAGGCTGGTGGGTCCCATATGTCAGCCTCACATTAGAAGAATAGTGTATATATGATGCAATTTTTTCTTCTCTAGCGCTACCCTATTCCGAACTAGATAGCGTTGCTCGACGAATCTGCCATTTGGTCACGCTGCTGGGACCCACATGTCAACATCTCATTAGAAGAACGTGTATATGTTGGACTTTTTTCTCGCTCGTGCCTACCTTATTCAAACTTGGCAATGTTGCTCAATGCAGCACCTATATAAGGTCTCTCTGGTGGGTCCCACATGTTAGTCTCTCCGTAAATGAAACGTGCTATGATGGACTTTTTTCGTCCGCCTCCGTTGTTCTCAGGTCCGTAGCTAGGTCCCAGATGTTAGAAACCTATGTGCAGGAAACATGTCTATGCTGGGTCCCATATGTTAGCCTCTATTTGAAAAAAACGTGTGTATGTTGGACTATTTTTTTTTGGGTTGAGTCCATCGTTATGACCTTGGCAACATTGGTGGATTTTTTTGAGGGGAAACGTGCCTATGATGTAGCAGCAGTTTACCTGGGTCCTAGATGTCAGCCTTATAGAGTGCAATTTTTTTTAATCTACACTCCGATGCTGGGTCCCACATGTCAGGCTTCTATGTATATGAAACGTGTCTATGCTGGGTCCCACATTGCAGCCTTCTCTATGCAGGAAACGTGTCTATGCTGGGTCCCACATGTCAGCCACTATTTGAATTAAACTTGTCCATGCTTGGTTTCACATGTCAACCTCTATTTATATTAAACATGTGTATATATGTTGGACGGTTTTTTCGGGTCGAGTCCGCCGTCCTGACCTTGGCAACATTGCTAGATGCAACAACAGTTTATCTGGGTCCCACATGTCAGCCACTATTTGAATTAAACATGTCCATGCTTGGTCCGACATGTTAACCTCTATTTGAATTAAACATGTGTATATATGTTGGACTGTTTTTTCGGGTCGAGTCCAATGTCCTGACTTTGGCAACATTGCTAGATGCAACAACATTTTATCTGGGTCCCAGATGTCATCCTAAGAGTACAAAAAAGTAACTCTGTGTTAACAAAATTGCTTAGGATTCGAACTCGAGACCTCACCACCAATTTACTGGGTGCCTTGCCACTACAACAAAAACATCTAATTGAATAAAAATGTTAAGTTCTTCTATTATAACTTATTGACTTGTCTCCTTAAAAAGACTTTTTTTGAATATTTTTATCTCCCATCAAATAATAAGGCGGCGCTCCTGGCAGTTAAACTAAAAACTGCAGGTGCTGTAAAAAAAATCTGCAAGCAGAGTTTTTTTAAAATATTGAGAGGTGGGGGGCAATGCCCAAAAGGCCGAATTAAAAAGAGTTTGGCTATTCTACATGGGATGCTCTACATGGGCTATATACTCCATAGGATATTCTCCATGGGGTCCTTTCTCAAATTTCAGCATCTCATTAGAAGAACGTGTGCAGGGCCCCACATGTCAGCATCTCATTAGAAGAGCGTGCGCATATTGGACTTTTTATCGCTCGTGCCTACCTTATTCAATCTTGGCAATGTTGCTCGATGCAACACCTATATAAGGTCTTTCTGGTGGGTTGCACATGTCAGCCTCTCCATAAATGAAATATGCTATGATGGATTTTTTTGGCCGCCTCCATTGTTCTGACTTTGGTCCGTTGGTGGGTCCCAGATGTCAGCCTCCTCTGTGAGGACACGTGTGTAGGTTGTTACCGGATGTCAGCCTCCATTTGAAAGAAATGTGTGTATGTTGGACCGTTTTTCAGGTTGACTCCACCGTCCTGACCTTGGCAACATTGCTAGATGTAGCAGTTATTGGGACCTAGGTATCTGTCTTTAAAAAAATGTTAATCTATACTCCGTTGCTGGGTCCCACACGTCAGCGTTAGTATGTAATAACAGAAATTGCCACGACCACTATTTTAACCTTGGTTCGTTGCTGGGTCCCAGATGTCAGCCTCCTCTCTGCAGGAAACTTGTCTATGATGGGTCCCAGATGTCAGCCTCTATTTTAAAGAAACATGTATGTGTTGGACTATTTTTTCGGATCGAGTCCGTAGCTCTGACCTTGGCAACATTGTTAGACGCGGCAGTAGTTTACCTGGGTCCCAGATATCAGCCTCAGAGTACAAAAAGATGACTACAAGAAAAACAAAAATTGCATACCATTCGAACTCGAGACCTCAGAACTGGTAAACGACTTACCTTGCCACTGCAAAAGAAATAGTTAATACAACAAAAAAAATTAAACAATTCCTTCTATAAGTTTAAAAGACTTTCTTTTACCATGTTTATCTCCTTTAAAATAATATGGCGACACTCCTGGCAGCTAAACTAAAAACTGCTACATAATGCGGTAGTTTTTACACAAAAAATAGGTAGGCTGAGCTTTTTATCGTCATGGGCAATATTTAATGGGCTCACTCCTAAACTGAATGGGCTATGATCGGCGGCCACAAGACCATGAAAAGGCCGAATTAGAAAGTTTTTGGCTATGCTTGGCCTTCATAGGCTAATTTCATGGGCTTAGTAATAAAAATTTCAGACGTCAACAAGGTAGAAAAACACAAGGGCGGAAAAATTGTCAGATATTTCGTGTGGAAATTGTTGACAACCAGGACATATAGCCCGTGCGCGCCAAAAATTTCCTTCTCGAGCATGCACTCCATCAGCCAACTACTATCTCTACGCCATTCTTCTGGAGACACACCGAACATGAAAACCACAGGCCGCGCTCCAAAACATTCACCCTCCATCTACCAGCCGAGGCGGCTGACACCATCGCTGGTGGCGGCTTTCTTCTCGAGACGCACACAGACCGGCGGTGAGCTGGTCGATCCCAACAGTACGCTTATAATTTCCTTAGTTCGCTCGAATCGTTCGCTACAAGTCGTTTTGTACTCGATCTATTCGTTTGACATTGTTCTGCACTTGATCACAGTGTTTGTTCGAATTGGTTAGCATTCTATTGCGCTCGGTCCATCTGTTCTCTCAAATATGTAACATAGTTGCGCTCAATTTATAAAATAGGCTAAAATTACGTGGCATTTATAGTTGTATATTTCATCAGTTTTCTCATATATCTTGGCTTAATTAGATTTGTAATCAACCTGTTCACTGAATTATCATGAAAGATTCTGACCATCTTTATCCTCAACAGATGAACAGATATTGGATATTGACCGGACAAAAAGCAACACCTTCATATTTGGCAAGTGTTAATGACTTCATGAAGTTTGTTAAACAGCATAACGGCGACTCGGATGTGTTTTGCCCATGCCAACAATGCCTTAATTATAAAAAACTGAGTCGGAGCACAATTGCAGACCATATGTTCATTAATGGGATGCAATGAACATAAATTAGGTGGACTAAACATGGTGAACCATATGATCAGCCTATTCTTGATCCTCTAGCTAATGCTGGTCCGCCTGAAGATCATCGGATCGAGGATGAGGACCTTTCTGGTTTGTTAAGGGACCTGTATCCCATTGCAAGCAAAAAAGGACGACCCTTCTCTTAAAAGATCACCTTTCTCTGACCTGATACAAGATGCCAAGTGTTTAGTAGACCCTGATTATGGTATCTCAAGATTTGAAATGGTAATGAAATTACTAAAGGAAAAGTCGTCCAACAAGGTTACCAACAAAGCTTTTGATGCAGTGATTAAGGTGTACAACGAGTCAATCCCTAGGGAAGGACTGCCAAAATCCTTTTATGACATGAAACAATACATCAAGGTACTCGGAATATCATATGAGAAGATCCATTTTTGTCCAAATAACTGTGTACTATTCTGGGACGATTATGAAAACCTCGATGAATGCCTAGTATGTAACGAATCAAGATGAAAAAATGGTGATAAAAATAAGAATGATCCTTGTAAGGTTCTGAGATATTTTCAATTATAGATAGATTGCAGAGGCTGTTTCAGTCATAACAAACATCAAAGGAAACAAGATGGCATAAAGAGATTCTCAAGTCAGACGATTACTTACTGAGACATCTAGCTGATGGCGATGAATGGAAGAATTTTGACAAGGCTCATCCAGGATTTGCTACGGATCCAAGGAACCTAAGACTTGACGTAGCTATAGATGGATTTAACCCATTTGGCAACATGAGTAACTCGTACAACATGTGGCCAGTACTTGTTACAATTTACAACTTGCCTCCCTAGGCATGCACTAAATAGTCGAACTTCTTGCTGACTTTACTCATCCCAGGTCCCAAATCACCTGGTAGGTATTTTGATCTGTTCATGCGGCCTCTTATACGAGACTTGCAGAAACTATGGCAGGGTGTCATGACTCCTGATATCCTTGCAAGCAAACCTGAAGATGCCAAGTTCCCTCTGCGTGCTGCTGTGCTGTTCTACAACCATAATTTTCTAGCTCTTAGCACTATGTCAGGTAGAGTGACAGGAGGTTACAACGCATGTGTTCGTTGTGAGTCAAAATAGGTCATAGTGAGGCGACAAAATAAGACCGTTTACCTTGGTCACCGGGTTTTTCTTCATGCAGGCCACAAATTCCGAAAAAGCTTAAATTTTTTTAGTTCTATGGAAAGAGGACTGAGTATAGCACTGCACCACGAAAGTTCACTATAGATAAGTTGCAGGAGCATCTAGAAAAGGTCATAAATGTCAAACCAGGAAAACAACCAGCTGCCAAACAAGGTAAAAGAAAGAATACATAAGATGCACCGATAGTAGGAGCAACATCCAAAAGGAAGAGAGCGGAAGAAATAGCAGCAACTGCCCAAGGAAAGGAAAAGGAACCGAGAATATTTTATAAGCGCAGATCCATTCTATGGGACTTGCCATATTGGGCTGGTAAGACGCTTCGACATAATATTGATTTCATGCACATAGATAAAAATATATGTGACAGCATTATAGGCACATTACTCAACATTCCAACCAAGACAAAAGATAGTTATAATGCTAGGCTTGACTGCGAAAAAC
Organism: Avena insularis; assembly: GCA_023614405.1. NCBI lineage: Eukaryota > Viridiplantae > Streptophyta > Magnoliopsida > Poales > Poaceae > Avena > Avena insularis. Next base: position 48,260,322 of record CM042687.1, on the reverse strand, counting down.
TCAATTTTAACAACAACTTGAAGTTGCATCCTGAAGATACGGTTGATAAGGGCGGTGAAAAACATTACAAATTTCGAGGTGCAGAATTTACCTTGCCGATGAATAAAAGGGTACTATTTTGTGACTTCCTACGTGGTGTGAAGTTCCCATCTAGATTTGCCTTCAACATTGCAAATTGTATCAATGTAGAGGGGAACAAGCTCCAAGGGGTGAAAACTCATTATTGCCACATCCTACTACAAAGGCTTTTAGCTCTTGGCATTAAAGGTTTAGTGAACAAGGATTTCTACAATGTTCTTACAGAATTGGGAAAGTTCTTTAGGGAACTTTGTAGCAAAACTCTAGACAGAAGAGTTGTAGCGCGTCTTCATACGGACATAGTAGAAATCCTGTGCAAGTTTGAGCTAATATATCCATCATCCTTCTTTGATGTGATGGTGAATTTGGCTATTCATATGCTTGAAGATGCACTTTATAGAGGTCCCATACAATACGAATGGATGTATCCTATAGAACATTGACTTTGCACTTTCAATGGTACTGTTAGGAACAAGGATAGAGTAGAGTCTTGCATTGCAGAGGCATATATTGCAGCTGAAGCATTTGCATTTTTCTCAAGATACATACCAGATCGTAAAACGAGATCCAATCTGGGTGGCAGAACTGAAGAAGTTGAAAAATCTGTTTTTAAGCATGGTGTTCGCCTAGTAGGAAAAAAGGAACATAGAACATTAATGCAGCACGAATATGACCAACTCAGTTGGTATGTGCTGAATAACGCTAATGAGGCTGAAAACTTTGTTGCGTGAGTACTATTCATACATATCCTCACATATATGGAATGAAACTTGTAGCAAGATATGTTCAGATGTCTGACTTGAGTATCATTTTGTAGGTTATTTAAAGCAACCAAAGGAAAATATTATGTTGCACTAGTATGTGGGGGTGGGTTTCAGGAATGGTTTAGGAATCATGTAAGATGTTCAACTAAACTTTTAATTGCATATTAATTGTGCACATGAGATGCCCTCTTGATTATTTTGTATAACCGCAAATCACGAAGCTATGTGAAGAGAACCTGGGCAATGTTAGTGATGGTCTCTATGCTCTATCATGTGGTCCTGCAAAGAGGGTACAGACAGCTTCAGCTTGCAATGACGATGGTATCCACTACAACACTTATGAGCGTGAGAAACATTTGAAGATACAAAACAGTGGTATCACGACCAGTGGAGAGCACTTGCCAACCAAAATGAAGAAGTTAGAGGATTATGATCATTATGGTCGCATAAAAGAGGTTATTGAGTTGAACTATAACGACAAGACTGGTGGTTGATGTATGGTTCTATTCAAGTGTTACTGGTATGACCATGTTCCGAACAATAAAAGAGGCCCCGGAAATGATGGGAATTTCATATCGATGAATACTACTGCTAAGTGGTACAAGGAGGAACCCTGTATTTTGGTAACTCAATCTTCCAAGGTAATATTCTTGGATGACATAGATAATAACGACTGGCAATATGTGCAAAAGTTTTAGGCAAGGAGCACCTATGATTTGAATGAGTATGACGACCCAGTCACCATTGATGTTGCCCACCAAGATGATCCTAGTGTTTGTATGGTAACTGAACTGGCTGGCATCGATGAAAATTGATTGCCAGAGGTGGCTCTGCGCATGATGGACAAGTAGATTTCACTATCGAGGTTAGTATAGTGGACAAAGACAAGAATAAACTGGTTCTACCTGATGAAACTCAGGACATGTATGATGAATGGCAAGAGAAACAAAATCCAACCCAGTCAGAATATGTGGATCTAGAATGTGGTTGTGCTAAAAGCGATCATGGTGACGATGCTTAGACTGTTGTTCCAAATTATGCAGTGAGATGACAAACATTGATTCGTTTTGGTTTTATCATTTTAAAATGTATGAGACATGATGACATTATTCTGTTGGATTGTAATCCTAAATTAATTGTTTTCCCTGTCTAAATTGGATTAAGCTTAAATCGACAAGTGAAAACATATGTTGATCATGTTTAATACATTAATTAATTAGCAACAACATGACCAGGTTTCATACAGGAGGGGGCATATGAACCTCGTGTTAGTAGAGATGGGCGAGAACATTGTCTCGGTAGATAGGGCAGCTGTCATTGGTCTCAAACCAAGTGAAGATGCACTTGCGGTGGTACGGATGGTTGCATCCCCGGAGCCTCGACAGCGCCTGCATGCATATGATGAAGTGGTCATCCTCCTGCTCAACCAGGTACTAACTGTCTTGAAGAACCGGCAGGTTGACAATGAGCCGGAGGTCGACACTGAAGGTTAGGTGGAAGTGGAACCCGTCGACACACACACGCCTCATGCCAAAGTCGATGAGGAATGTCGTAAGGCATGATGATGTCCCACTCCTCCACCATGAGTTGCAGGTTCTTCAGCAACCATACATGGACAAGAACCTTCCGCATAGTTCCCACGACCTTGATCGCTCTTCGTAGCTTGCTGGGAGGCAGGCTGAGATTCAACAACTCCTCTTTGCAGGGTGTGGCTACGACATCGTCCTCCTCCAGAGGGGCTGGAAGGGAGCCAGGCATCCTCCTAAGCTCATACGTCCTCGAGAAGAAGATCTTTAGTGTAATTGTGTACGGCATCGCCTCGTCAACTAACTGTAGCTCGACGACGGAGAAGTCGGTTGTGGATGCGGAGACGCGGCAGGCATGGAATACAGGGGGGCCAGACTCGATGATGCGCTCTTGTGAGGAGCGCTTGAGTTACGGCGGTGCCGCCATTTGGGGATTTTTTGGTGGGGGCGGGGGTGGGGGTGGGAGGGGAAGGGTGGGGTGGGGTGGGTGGATGGCTAGTCGATGGCGAGGAGTTGGTTTTTTAATTTTGGGTTCTCTGGCGCTAGGCCTGGATGAGGGGGGGGGCAAGAGGCCAGGGAAAATGGGTGAGAGGGGAGAGCTCGAACGCGAGGCCACGGTAGCTCGTCACTCCCCAACGTCAGCCCTGGCTCGTCCTCTCTCCATGGTTCTACTATATTATTTTTAATTATTTTTTTGCGAGGGATCCATGGTTCTATTTTTTAATTATTTTTTTGAGGGGGTCCATGGTTCTATTTATAGGGAAAGTCCAATATAAACATTGAATCTCTAGGGGAAAATGTAAATTCGAACCCCAAAACCAAATCCTTGAAATTGGCACTCCAAACTTATCAATCGTAGCTTCAATTCAAACCCCAAAACCAAATCCCCTTATTATCGGTAAAAGAGAGAAACTATGTGGATGCGATGATGATTCAATTTATTTATAACATAACTAGTACAGGTACTCCACAACCATGGCAGAAACTAAATACCATACTCTAGACGGAATCAGCACACACATGGACAACCGCATATCATACGGCTCTTTTCCGTGATGAACCTACGGCGCCCTCTGCCGCATGCAAGAACGCCCTCGCGTGTTCGATGTACTCAAAGAAGATGCCCCTCATGGCACAACCTTTTTTCCTGCAAGTTAACCTCAGTCCTGAGAAAAGCTGATCCATAAAAGTGTTTGGTTCGAAGACGCCTCCGTGCTCACATCCCGGTCACTTGCGATCAGATAATTTTCCAACGCATTTTGGGCATGCCATGTGCCTATAGACAGTGCACTGCTTGTGAAAAAAAAGAGATTTAGCCCAAAAAATAACAGTTGTATCGAACCAGTATGACACAGAAGGAAAACATCCCGAAGAAAGAAGTACTTAACCATGTACACATGACAACGAACAATTTAAGAACAAAGCCTGCAACTAAAGAACTGAATCGTATGACTCCAGTCAATCGTAACTTTAACCCACCTGTCCTCCATAGATCCGCCACTCATGTCAATCGTAGCTTCAACTGCGGATCTGAGAGGGATTTTTGAGACCAAGCGAGAGAGGAGAGAGATAGGGTTGATGAGAGCGAGCGGGAGACACTTAAAAGTTAAATAGTTCTACTACTAGTATACTCCTCATCTCACTCTAGGGAAGCGAAAGAGAAAAAGACTGGCGCGGAGAAAACTAGGGAGCACTATGTTTCCCGAGTAGGAGTAGGTGCGGAGTTACTCTAGTTTTTAATTAATCTCTAACCCAATGTACACGACGCTTTGATGACCTAGGGCTACGTGCAAGACTAATACAGTAGTACTAGTACATATTAGGAAGGAAACCACTTTGGTCCTTGGCGGCAAAAAAAATCAAACTTTTCCGGTTTCAAAATTTTCACTTGCTTCCCAAACATCGGGAGGAAAGGTTATTCAAAAGATCCGCCATTCACAGTAGTAGTACTTCTTATCTTATCTTTATCTTGTCTTATCTACTCTCGTAGGGTACCCAAATTCACACTTCTACTTATTGATAGTACTAGTAGTACTCCTAATTACTACTCGTCGTTTGCGGCTGTTCTATTGTTACCAAGAACTGGCCTAGAAAACAAGTGAGAAAATCTTGGGGACGTTTGAGCTAGCCTCTTAACTGCACCATAATTCTCTCCCTTTGTTTCATCTTTTCCCCATGCTTGTAGCTCATGCACAGGTCTTTTTTTAGGGAAATCTTGGTGCCTTGGTCAATGAAAGAAAACAGAAACGAAGGTCCCCTTATTTATTCATTGTAACAGAGGGAGTAGGAGTACTGGAGTACTACTCTATACTCCTTCACAAATACTTGAAGGAATCCCGGTGGATTGGCTGCATCGTCCTCGGAGGTATGCTTCGGCTCGAGGCCAGTCCCGGGAACAGTTCATCCGGCGGGAGCATGCTGCCATTGGAGCCGCCTCTATAGGGAGCACGGGCGCGCGATAAATGTCGCGATGGTGCAGCCGTCGGCGGCGTGATTTTGGGCCCCCTCGAGGGTACCGATCCTGTGCTAGCCACGTCACGGAGGCGTCAACACGGCAGCCGAAGAAAAGTGGACCTCTACAACAAAGCGTCGATGTGCTTCTACTTCCACTGCGATGGAGCAGCGTCTGGGGGGGGGGGGGGCTCTGGATGGACATTAACCGTGGCCAAGTTAATCCCGTGCGAGACAACGGGCAATCCTTCCGCCGGGAACTTGCGGCCAACAAGCATGCGACCGGGGCAGACAACTCGGGTGGGCGCTAGGTCTTCCTGGCCGTGGTATACGACCTGCTCCTGGGTCCCCTCGAACCTATCGATCCTATGCTGGCCCTTGCTTACGAGCAGGACAAGCTCGAGTTTGAGCTCGAGCGCGAGGAACCTGCGGCCAGCGGACGTGCAGCTGGAGGATCGGCTCGGTAGGGGGGCAGGTCTACCTCTTCAGGACCTTCGCCTGGCGTTAACAAGGTATAGAAGTGACTTCAGTCCTCGGAATTGCTTCACATCCCTGTATGCTCCTCTACTCGTTCCGAGCAATCTTGTCCCTTTGACTATGATCAACAGTAACGAGGGTGCTTTTTTCTGTGTGTGGCAAGCAGTTGTACAAAGAGTATGGACTACTTCTCCAAGCTAAATTTTAGGCCGTTTATGAAAATTGTATGGACTTGGATGTAATTTTCTATTTTTTAGTCCTTGATGTAACCTTTAATTTCAGTGACCGTGTTAATTGAAGCATGTTGCTCTTTCGAGCCCTACCCTGGTTAAAAAATAAAAAAATGCCACCAGCACGATTTTCATACGAAGTGTACCATGCCAAATTTTAGGATTTTTAAGCTTTATAACTAAAACTTCACACACTTAAATGATTGTATTCCAATAATCCGATATTAGGCAAAACTTGAATACATGTAAGCATGATAGACTATTCCTCTTGAAAATTTCCAAAATTTAACCACTATTAATAATCATAAACACAAATTTTAAAAATGCACAAAAGTAACAATAATTACAGATAGGTCCACAAACCACCTTGAAGTGACTATTGGCCCTAGCGCGATAATTGAAGAGTCTCGCTCCTCTAGGACCTATGGTAGCCCGGTTCCAAAAATTAAATAAAGAATGCCGGCACCCCAATTTTCAGACAAAGTGTACCATGCTCTCTTACAATTCCCAAGTTTTAGGATTTTCAAGCGGGCATAGAAAGGTTTTTCATTTTATTCATGTTTAATATTCTAACTTTTTGACGAGGTTGTTGCGTTGTGATGCTAGTTGTTCTATAGTTTAATCTCTAGGTATTGTATATGCTAGTATAAGGCCGGCAGTAGATGACGTGTCACTTTGTTATACCTAAGACTCGGTTATACTATTGAACTTCCTCTTGCACACTTCTTATAGATTATTAAATTAAACTAATTCGACATATCGACATAAAGTCATCTGAGTGGGTGAAATTAGGTAGAAAATTAAGCTTTAAAAATATAACATGTAAATTATCCAACAACTTTATATACTATAAAATAAATGGCACCTATGAACTCTAATTTAGCCATATTAACCATACTTCCTTCTTAAAAAAACTTTTACTTCTTCACCATGCTAACTTTTACTTGAGAGGACGGCTCTATTTCTCTGGCGTGTTCGACAACCGCGTTGGTGTGGAGTAGGAGGAGTAATACATAGGAAGTAAACCACTTTGGTCCTTGGCAGCAAAAAGATTCAAAAAATTTAGGTTTTGAAATTTTTACTTGCTTCCCAAATATCGGGAGGGAAAGGTTATTCAAAAGACCGACCATGCGCAACAGTACTTCTTATCTTATCTTTTTCATCAAAAGAAACTATATAGTGTACTGATAACTTTGAACATGATCTGTTGGATCAAGACTGGCAAATCCAAACATTGTTAACCGTTGAATCTTATTTTACGTTCTTAGCATCTAGAAGATTCTATTTATAATCTTTATTACAATGAACACTAGTATGCACAAATCTCAAAACACACTTCTGTGCATAGTTTCAGGGATCTTGTGCTAACTGCATGGACTTGGATATATTTTCATTTTTATGAGGTCCTCGATGCAACTCGTACTTCCACCGACCGTGTGTTAACTGAAACACCTCGCTCCTACGGGACCTACCACAATTAGAAGAATATGTAACTGCCCCAATTATCACATGAAGTGGACCACGATTTCTTATAGTTCTATTTTTCAAGCTTCCTAGCTAACTTCACACGCTTCAATGACTTCTTGCCAATTTAAAGGAATTATTAGGTCAAACTTGATATACAAGTAAGCATAGTACATTGAACTTGAATTAGATGCCTTTTCTGAGGTAGATGGGTGCATCTTCTTCTGGTAAAACAATATCGTCCGTGTGAATTTACAGCTATCCAGAAAAGAACATTCTCAATTTCTCGAGTGATGACGAGATTGTTCTATTATGTAGAGAAAGTACGAAGAATATGGATCTGAATGCCACAAGCCAAGCTTCCTGAAATATTAAGTGGACCAACATGTTTCACTTATGATTCCCATGTTTAATGTTATGAGTTTTCAAACTTTGTCCTAGCAAACTCTGCCCACCTGAGTGACTTTATGTCGATTTATCGAAATTAGGTCAAATTTGAACTAAAAGTAAAAAAATTTCTTTGAAAGATTTGTGAAATTTTTGGAGGTAACCATCGAGGGGTCATTTAATATATCACATACCACCACCGAGAATTTTGACGACATCTTCAAATTCTTACTAAGATTTTGCATCTTGACAATTTAACGAAATTAGGTCAAACTTGAGCTACAAGTAGCGCGATGGATTGCTCTTGAATTAAATGTCATTTCATGGGTAGATGAGTGCATCTTCTCGTAGTAAACAAGACCGTCGATGTGAGTTTCCAACTATCAGGAAATCACATTCTAAATTTCCACAATGATGATGAGATTGTTCCTTTCCGAAAAGAAAGTCTGAAGAATATGGATCTGAATGCCACAAGAAAATGTTTTAGACATATATAGTTTAACAACATGTTGTACTTACGATTTCCATGTTTTATGAGTTTTCAAACTTCGTCTTAGCTAACTCTGTCCACTTGAATAAATTTATGTCAATTTATCGAAATTAGGTCAAATATCAACTACAAGTAAAGTGTAGATTGCGTTGAAAGTTTTACGAATATTTTTTGGAGGTAACCATGGGGGGTCATTTAATATATGTATCACAAACCACACCATCGAGGGTTTTGACAACAGGTTCGACTTCTTGCTAAGATTTTGCATCTTGACAACTTAACGAAAATAGGTCAAACTTGAGCTACGAGTAAGCACGATAGATTGCTCTTGAATTAATTGTCTTTTTTGAAGGTAGATGGGTGCATATTTTCGGATATAGCGGACCATCCATGTTTTATTGCGATTCCTATGTTCTATGAGTTTTCAAGGTCTGTAGTTACATTAACCCACTTAAATTACACTACTCCCTCCTATTCAAATTATTGTTTGCCAAATTGCGGATAAGGTTAACATTTTACACAAGGTAGGACCCACATAGCTTGGTCATATTTGTCCATGGAATAGATATGAGAGAGGGGAAATGATTTTTCTATTCTCTATGGGCAACCCACAAGCTTGAAGTATAACTTTATTTTCTCCACAATGTACTACTATGTGAATTAATGTGTACTTTTCTCCTTTTTTACACATTGCCGATGCCCTAAGGAAAAAAGAAAATAATGGGTCCACTTGGCAGTGTAAAACTCCTAAGCAGAAGTTAGCCTCTTTAGTTTAGTGGATCCCACGAATCATCTTGTTACGGTAGAGCTTTTTACTCGTAGTTGGACATATGCTCACCTCTGCCCACGCGCTGTAGATGCATAGAGAATTAAACGTAGGCAGGGGAAGAGGACATTAGAAAATAGATAAGAGGAGTTAAAGGCGTTTTGAGGTCAGAGCATTTATGATGGGTTCATGACACGAGGTACTCCTGCCGCCTTACAGTGTACTCACTCTACTAGTAAAGTAGTAGTAAATTTCAGGACCTATGCACGCAAAAAAGTGTGTTTTCTCTCTCCTTCGCTGCCTCCCATCTCTCCCCACCCCTCTTCCCTCGCGCACCGGCCCGGCTAATCTCTCTCTCCTCCACAGCGTGGCATTGCGCACATGTGCCTTGGTACGGCGGCTCTATTTTCTTCCTTTTAGAGGGCGTGACTCTGTTTCTCTGGTGTGTTCAGCAGCCACATTGGTGTGTAGTAGGTAGGGTGTCAACTGGGATCCCACCAAAATCCCACTTCTAGTTCATTTGCCAAAATCTAGTGTAAATTTTTCCTTAAAATTTGAACTAGATTTTGACAAATGAATTAGAAGTGGGATTTTGGTGAGATCCCACTTGACACCCTAAGAGTAGTACATAGGAGGTCCTTGGCGGCAAAAAGATTCAAACTTTTCAGGTTTTGAAATTTTCACTTGCTTCCCAAACATCGGGAGGGAAAGGTTATTCAATAAGACCGACCACGCGTAGTAGTACTTCTTATCTTATCTTTTTCGTAAAAAAAAACTATATAGTGTATTGATAACTTTGAACATGATCCATTGGATCAAGACTAGCAAATCCAAACATTTCTAACTGTTGGATCTTCTTTTTCGTTCTTAGCATCTAAAAGAATATTGGTAGTCTTTATCACAATGAACGCTAGTATGGACAAACCTCAAAACACACTTAAGTGCATAGTTTCAGGGATCTTGTGCTAACTGCATGGACTTGGATGTAATTTTCATTTTTATAAGGTCCTCGATGCAACTTGTAATTCCACCGACCGTGTGTTAACTGAAGTACCTCGCTCCCACAGGACCTACCACAGTTAGAACAAAATGCAACCGCCCCAATTATCACACAAAGTGGACCACAGTTTCTTATAGTTATGTTTTCAAGCTTCCTAGCTAACTGCGCACGCTTCACTGACCTCTTGCCGATTTAATAGAATTATTAGGTCAAACTTGATCTACAAGTAAGAGCAGTACATTGCACTTTAATGAGATGTCTTTTCTGATGTAGATGGGTGCATCTTCTTGTAGTAAAACAATATCGTCGGTATGATTTTCCAACTATCTGGAAAAGAACATTCTCAATTTCTTGAGTGATGACGAGATTGTTATTTTACATAAAGAAAGATTGAAGAATATGGATCTGAATGCCATAAGCCAAGCTTCCCAACATATTAAGTGGACCAACATGTTTTACTTATGATTCCCATGTTTAATGTTATGAGTTTTCAAACTTCGTCCTAGCAAACTCTGCCCACTTGAATGGCTTTATGCCAGTTTATCGAAATTAGGTAAAATTTTAACTAAAAGTAAATTGTAGGTTGCTTTGAAAGATTTGTGATTTGTTTTGGAGCTAGGTAACCATCGAGGGGTCATTTAATATATATCATACCACCACCGAGAATTTTGACGACATCTTCAACTTCTTACTAAGATTTTGCATCTTGACAATTTAACGAAATTAGGCCAAACTTGAGATACAAGTAGCACAATGGACTGCTCTCGAATTAAATGTCATTTCATGGGTAGATGAGTGCATATTCTCGCAGTAAACAACATTGTCGATGTGAGTTTCCAACTATCAGGAAATCACATTCTAAATTTCCACAGCGATGATGAGATTGTTCCTTTCCGAAAAGAAAGTCTGAAGAATATGGATCTGAATGCCACAAGACAATCTTTCAGACATATATAGTTTAATGGCATGTTGTACTTACGTTTCCCATGTTTTATGAGTTTTAAAACTTCGTCCTAGCTAACTCTGTCCACTTGAATTACTTTATGCTGTTTTATCAAAATTGGGTCAAACTTCAACTACAAGTAAACTGTAGATTGCGTTGAAAGTTTTACGAATATTTTTTGGAGGTAACCATGGGGAGGAGTCATTTAATATACATATCACAAATCACCACCAAGAATTTTGACAACAGGTTCAACTTCTTGCTGATATTTTGCATCTTGACAATTTAACAAAATTAGGTCAAACTTGAGCTACTAGTAAGCGTGATAGATTGCTGATGAACTAACTGTCTTTTTCAAAGGTAGATGGGTGCATCTTATTTTAGTAAGCAATGCCATCGGTGTGAGTCTCCAACTATCTAGAAAGAACATTATCTATTTTCTGAAATTAGGTCAAAATTGAGCTACAAGTAAGCGCGATAGATTGCTCTCGAATTGAATGTCATTTCATGGCCGGTGCATCTTCTCTCAGTAAACAACACCATTATTGTGAATTTCCAACTATCAAGAAATTACATTCTAAATTTTCAAAGTGATGACCAGATTGTTCCTTTCTGAAAAGAAACACTAGAGAATATATATGGATCGGAATGCCACAAGACAAGCTTTCAGACATATATAGTGGACCGACATGTTGTACTTATGATTCCCATGTTTTATGAGTTTTCAAACTTCGTCCGAGATAACTATGTCCTATTGAATGACTTTATGTCGATTTATCGAAATTAGGTCAATTTTCAAATACAAGTGAATTGTAGATCATTGCGTTAATTTTTTTACGATTTTTTGGAGGTAACCATCGGGGGTTCATTTAATATATCACAAACAACCACCAAGAACGTTGATAATAGGTTCAACTTCTTGCTAAGATTTTGGATCTTGATAACTTAAGGAAATTAGGTCAAACTTGAGATACTAGTAAGCATGATAGATTGCTCTTGAATTAATTGTCTTTTTGGAGTTAGATGGGTGCATCTTCTTTTAGTAAACTATATTGTTGTCGGTATGAGTTTCCAACTACCAGGAAAGAACATTCTCAATTTTTCGAGTGATGACGAGATTGTTCCTTTCCGTAAAGAAGGTCTCAATAATATGGATCTGAATATCACAAGCAGAGATTTTCAGATATATATATATAGTGGACCGACATGTTGTACTTATAGTTCCCATGTTTTATGAGTTTTCAAACTTTGTCCTAGGTAACTCTGTCCACTTAGATGACTTTATGTTGATTTATTGAACTTAGGTCAAATTTCAAATGTAAGTAAATTATATATTGCATTTAAATTTTTATTTTTTTAGAGGTAACCATAAGGGGATCATTTAATATATCACAAACCACCTCCGAGAATTTTGACAGCAGGTTCAACTTCTTGCTAAGATTCTTGACAACTTAATGAAATTAGGTCAAACTTGAGCTACGAGTAAGAGTGATAGATTGCTCTTGAATTATTTGTCTTTTTGGAGGTACATGGGTGGATGTTCTTTTAGTAAACAATAATGACGTCGGTGCGAGTTTCCAACTACTAGGAAAGAACATTCTTAATTTTCCGAGTCATGACCAGATAGTTCGTTTCTGTAATTAAGGTCTCAAGAATATGGATCTGAATGCCACAAGTAGAGCTTTTTAGATGTATATATATAGTGGACCGACATGTTGTGTACTACTTATATGATTCCCATGTTTCACGAGTTTTCAAACTTCGACCTAGCTAATTTGGCCCACTTGAATGGCTTTATGTTGTTTTATTGAAATTAGGTCAAATTTGAACTACGAGTAAATTATAGGTTGTTGTAATAGCCCAGTTTTGTAATATATGTAATTAGTACTTAAGCATTGTATGCATGTGTTAAACTCAATAAAATATTTGCATGTGATCAAGTGTGTGAATCAAAATACAAGCACAAAACCCTAAACCCTAGCTTTCTCTCTCTCATGAAACATATTCAAAATGGTTTGTTATTTTGGAAACTCAAAAGTGTGGAGCCCAAACCCTATGGAGGGCCCCTATGTATTTTAAATAATATTTTAAAGCTTCTAGTGTTTTTGAAATATACAAATCATAAAAAGGAATTGAAATACAAACAGAAAATACAAATGAAAAAAGAAAAACAGTTTCAGTTTAAAAAATTGCAGCAGCAGCCGATGGGCTGTGGCCCATCTCCTTTCTCTATGTCTGACGCTCACGCACGCTGTAGAGCAGCCCTATAGAGGTCCACTCGGGGCCCAAGCACAGCCCACAGCTGGCCCCGTACCGCTTCAGCCCTCCTGTCTCCTCGTGTTGTCTTCGTCGACGACGAGAAGTAGCTCGCTGTCGACACGACCGCCATCCACCGCCGTGCCGCGCGCCAAGATTCACGCCACCAACGACGCCGACGCCTACAATAACCCCTGGCCACCTGTAACATCCCAAAAATACTAAGCTTGGATCATCAAGCATTAGTCATCAACATTTAGGGTTAACAAAAACTTTTCTAAATAAAATTATGAATGCATGCATATGTGTATGCATGGATTTTGAAATTCTTTGGAACCACCTTGTTTGATTGTTTCATTGCTTGTAAAATGTTTCTTAGGTGAAATAAACATCATCTAAAACATTTCCCACACTTTTCCTAAAGACAAGTAAATCAAAACAAATATATTAAAGGAATGGTCACTTTGACCAATTTAACTCCCATGCCTACTTTGGCTGTCTCAAACTTTCAGAACTTAACAGAAACTTTTCTGGATCTTTGCACCCCTTGAATGTACTCCTAACAAAGTATCAAGGCCCACTTTGTGATCATCCAGAAACTTTCAAATGCATAGTTTAAATGACAATTCAAAATTGAATCTTTATCATATGGGAAGATCCCACTTTTTCAAAAACCACTCAAACAAGCTCAACTTTCAAAACCCAAGCATCTGCAGACTCACCAGCACCAACCTAGCAAACCCACCAAAAATCTTTTCAAAATTCAAAACTTGAATTCATGCGGCCATTTCATCAAACAGGTTGCAGATACAAATCAAACAAACATCAAACACTATAGTGTGCAGTAAAATTGGCCTAACTTGTTCCCTATTTAGCTCACAACCAGCTCAGTAGATCATCTAGGAAGATTAACCAAGCACTAGCACCACTGTGAGCTTGCCATTGCCATCAATGGTGAACAGCCGAGCACACCCATGTCACCCCCATGTCGACAGCAAGCTAGGAGGAGACACAAGCCTAGCCAGCATGTCTGGGAGGCAGCCCACCGTCCACCGCCACTCCCTGTCCACCGCTCGAACCTTGCCAACCACTGGACCACACGCACGGACCGCGCCCAGACCGCCAGCGACCATGCCGAGCGTGCGCCAGAGCACCACCCTCGACCGAAGCCCCGCGTGCTACCGCCACGTGCATACACAATCCCCACCGACCCAGGAGACCGCGAGACATCCCCGTTCGCCGCCCCGTGACGCACAGCCACCGCTCGCCGTCGAAGACGCCGCCTCTGCCGCGCAGAGCGTCGCATTCAGACCAAGCACATACGCCTCGAAACCATGTCGTTGAGCATCTCCAGGGAACACCACACCGTCCCCTACCATCGCCCATGCCAATAGCCGCCTGTAACATCGCCCCCGACGAGCTCACCTTGTGCCCCATCGGTCCCCTCGCTCGACTAAATAGAGGCCACCCCCGCTCGATTTCTTCACACCATCTCACTCCCCTCTCGTCACTGATAGTGCCACACCGTTCCCGGAGCAAGGCGAGCACCACCTCGCCGGAATTTCACCGGAGCCCGCCGCCTCTGGAGAAGAAGGGAGCCATCGATTTCGTCCATCCCAGGAGCTGCCGCGACCACCCCTGAGTTCGCCATCGTCGACTTCGTCGTTCGCCCGCCTCGCCGACCCTCACCAGCACCCCGGTGAGCCCCCAGCAACCCTTACTGGCCGCGCTAGGTTTCTTTCTCGCCGGCGTTGTCTCGCGTCGACGATGACTCCCAGCCGTTGGATTAGAATCAGATCGAACGACCCACGTTGCCCCATACCGCTTCGCCCCTCCCTGTCTCACTGGCAAGTGGGGACACCCACTTAAGCAGCCCGCGGGAGCACTGCGCTTAGCAGGCCGGCCCAGTAACTTTTCCCGCGCAGCCTAGTGATTTGAATTAAATCTTTTTCTTTTTAATTCAAACACACTTCTGTACCCATTTTCAAAAATCAATCCAGATCGATTCAGTGCACCAATTTGAATGAAACAAATTTTGTTGGAAAGGTCTGTGAATGCTGAATCCAAGCCCGTTGGATTCAAGTCATTTGGACCTATAGATCATCCTTAGTAAAAATAACAAGGCAGAGGCTTTTCTGCATTCAAACATTTTTCAAATTTAAACCATACTAGCTTTTGAGTTGATTCCAACTCCCAAAAATCACATTTAACCATACCTTTCAGAATATATAAAAATATATAGGTTTACTTGCAGAAATAATGTTCAAGTAATAAAAGAATGCTACATAGGCATTTTTAGTCATTATATTTAAATAAAATAAAAGGGTAAAACCTTATTAAATTGTGACACCACTTTAAATCACATTCCCTTGGACTACAATATGTGGTGATGACATGTGTCAACATGATCCCATGTTTGGGTTGGAGAATATTAAATCTTAAGTAGTTTTTCAATGAGTAGAAATTACTTTTCTAAAAATAAAAGGAATTAAACCAAGCCTTAACCTTGTAATGTTAGAGATGATGCTAGATCATCTATAGGACCCTTGTGTGTGATGATTGCAAGTAGTTAAGTATTGTTTGGTGATTGTGTACCTTGTATTTATTCATAGACACTAGTACCAACCAAGGATACGAGGAGGAAGGAGGATACTACGAAGAAGAAGCCGAGGAGAACTTCAACCACTGCTCTGCACAAGGCAAGCTTATATTGACATTGATGCAAGCTAACACTTGCAAGATACTTTACCTATGCAAGCCAATACTTGCTTGTTACCATGCCTACTATATGCTTTAAGCATATATGATCATACCCACTTGATAAACCAATCCTAGTTTTAGTTGCAAGCTTCTTACTTTATTTCTTTATCAAAGCTTACTTAGAGTTTACTTAAGAGTTTGGTAGATACTAGAAAGTTATCTGAAGGTTGCATAAAGAGCATAAAATTTGGCCTAAGATTAGATACCTTGATATCATCCTGAGATATAAGGTTATACCTAGTTGAAACTCCCCTAGTTTACCACCCCTCATTATTGCTTACCCCCACTTGTAGATGCTAGTGCTAAGCATAAAACTTGATCAACTTTAGATGGGAATACTTGGTGAGAAAATGGTTATGAAAACCTTAGAATGATGGATCATTCGATTGAAATGTTTTGGACATGTGTTTCCAAACACCTGATGATTTTCGTGATGAAAATGTTGAGGCATGAGCCTTAGCCCTTTTATAAAACTGATGGTTGTCTGGATGCGATACCATTCCAATTTTATCGTACAACCACAATACCCGAAGATTGGGTAGGGCTTGACTGGAAACTTATGTACCTTAGTATTAGCTCCCTCATGGCCAAGGTCTGAGCTGAGGCTACCTTGTGAAGATTGTCCACCTGTGCAGTACCCAAGATGACAGTTGGTCATGGTTGGGAGGCCAAACTCACAGGAGAGGTGCTTATACTAGGGCGTGTAATTGAAAGGTTAGGATTGATTATCCGCATACTGAGTATGGTGAATTCAGGATTTGTTCCTGACGGATGTATCGAATGTTGTGGTGAAAGTGTACAATCTCTGCAGAGTGTCAAACTATTGAATAGCAGCGTCATGATTATGGACAGATTAGATGGCCATCTGTTCCCCGTCAGACTTTTGAAAATTGACTTGTGAAATGAATTGAGACTTTGACTTGACCACAACAGAGTTGTGACATGAGTTACAAGATCCCACTTAGGAGTTAGAAAATTGTGCGTAGCTTTGGAACTTAGTAGAGATAAATCTGGCTTTTGCAAAACAACCCTAGAGCCTAGTGTCCTATTATCCAAAAACCCCTTTACCTGTTAGTATTAGTTTGCGAGTACTTAAAGAGTACGCATGGCTTTGTCCCTGGCTATTCCCATGGCCAGACTATGAAGAGGAGTACCTGGAAGATGGACCCCAGGAAGGTTACGACAATTAGGATCATCTCCCATCGTCAGCATTGCCTGTGACCCCGAAGATGGAGCTTCGCCTACGCTACCGTTATTATTACGTATTCTGCTGCTTGATGTTGTATTAAGAACTGGATCATGAGATCCCTATTCGTGTAAGAACTTATGTATCATTTGTAATGGATGATGTACTATGGTATCCAATTCTGTTATGTCTCGCAAAAATGGTAATCCTGGGATTGCGAGGTATGGCATAACAAGCATCCGGGATTAAAAATCCGGGTGTTGACACCACCGCAGTGGAGAACCCTAACCCTCTTTCTCCCCCTCGCGCGGGTTCTCTTCCTCTCTGGCCAAACCCTAGCCGTTCAGGCTCTGTCGAGCCTCGCCGTCTATGTCTGCCCCGTGCACCGTGGAGTAGTCTGGGAGAAGAGCTGTGTTGCCATCGTCGTTTCTGTCAAGCCACGCAAGCTAGGAGGACGTTGTTTGACCGGAATCAAGCTTGACCTCAACTCCGGCCGCCGCAGTCGAATCGTTGATTCCCCTCCGTCCAGCTTCCCCTTGCTCCATTGACCTCCCCGTCGTGCTCGTGGTGAGCTAGCGGACCTCCTAGACCCCTCTGTTCCCTCCTCTTGCGCTGTATTGCTGCCCTGACAAACACCTGCCGATGTTCGCCGTCGCTGCCGTCGCTCCGGTGACCATACCGAGGCGGCGCTGCCACTATATTTTTCGCCTCGGTCTCCTATTTCCATCAAGCCCACCCGCGCATCCCCAGACGCAGCCAATCGCTCGCCCGACTCTCGATCTGAGAAGATCCGCCATTGATGACGTCACCACGATGCAATAATCTTTTATTTGTTTAAATGTTTTCTGAAAATCAATAACCCAGGTGGGCCCTGTCTGTCAGGGTTTTATTCTTTTTGTAAATTATTTCTGAAATTAATAAAAGTCTTACATGTGGGCCCAAGTTGGAAAATAATTTAAATATTCCAAAAATGATTTAAAATGAATTAAAATTGGAGAAATTCATAACTAATTCATTTTAAATCTGAAAAATACAAATAATATATCAAAATGTTCAGAAAAATGAGATCTATCTAACTAAACTATAATCATGCATTTTTAATCAACTTTCATGACAAGTTTAATTAGAACAACATAGTAAACCCTCATAGGTGATTCCGGAGTTTCCCCGAGTTAGGGTTTTCACCCCTCGAAACCTCGTTTAAACTATCAAGCATGCCTTAGGGTTTCATTTAAATGCAATTTAACTTGTCATATCATCATCCATGCTTGAGCATTGCATCGATGCCATGTCTTGATTGTCGCCTTTCTTTCCAGTATTGGTTCTTCGTGATAGGATCCGAGTCCGAGGCTGAAGTCAACGACACCGAAGATCCATATATGTCTACTGAAGGACAAGGCAAGCGTAGCCTCTCATTCTGAACCTACTTTTACAAAGTATATTACTTTCTCGCTATGATGCACACGATTCCAATGTGGTCTTTTGTCAGTAGCTAGTGTTACCTATCTGCTGCATAGTTTCCCTTTTGTAGCCTTATACTCCTGATCCACTGCTCCTAGCATACCTAGGTCTGGCATTTGAGCGTTGCTAGAGCTTCTGCAACCGACAGCTTAGCCATGCATAGTAACAATGTCTGATCCGTTCGAATGATGAATCAGAGATGCCGGAGAATCTAGAAAGGTAGGATGTGGAGGTATCATCGATGGAGATAAATAAATATGCTAAGGCTTGTATGGGAGGCCACATTGGGTGTGGTTTTTGTAGTCCCATGCTCGGCACCACTAGGAACTGAGTTCTTACCTTTGGAACCAAGACGAGCGTACAGCCACATGGGGCCTGGACAACCCCTCGACTAACTTACTTGCCTAGTAGATTCCACGAGTCACATAGTTCATGTAGGGTTCGCAGCATAGAAAACAAAAAATTTCCTACGATGGGAACAACTATGTACCAAGATCTATCTACTAGATACAAACAACGGGCGGATGTATATCCGTAGAGAACATACCCTTGAAGACCAAAAAAGCTTAACGAGTCCAAACTCGTGGTTGATGTAGACGATCTCTTGCCGATCTCAAGATCGAGAGGAAGTCCTAGCGCCGCAAAACAGCAGCGCATCCGTGCTCGCACACACGTTCGAGGCACCGAGCAACCTCCGCCTCCTCGCTCCAGCGATGCAGCGGAAGCACAACACTTTCTTGCCGAAAAGCCACCCGGAACATGTATCTCGCTAGTCCGAGACCATGGGGAATAAATTCTAGAGGGGGAGAGAGATCCTTCACGAGGAGGTGTGCTTTGAGAGGAAGAGAGGGGGGCCTTTTATAGGGGAGAGGGGGGGCACCCAAGGGGCATGGCGCCCAGCCATGGGGCTGCCCCCACCTCTTCCACATTCATGTGGGTGGAGCTCCCACTCAAAATGAAAAGCCTCCACTCAAAAATCCACTCACATGCATTAAATTTCCACCAAATTTAATGCAAGCTCTCATTTAAATAAAACTCTTTTATTTATTTATTCAGAATTTTGTTAATTACTTTAATTAACAAACATTCACATAAAACCCTTGCTAGTATTCCATTTCACATGCAGAACCAGTTTTAGCAATTTCAACCGAAACAGTTTCGGTGTCTAGTGAAATAAATTCCTGCGCTTTCCTTTTCTTTTCGGCATGAAACTTTTGCTCCAAATGGATGTAGGTGTCTCTTAAGTGTGTCACCCTACGGTTCGTGAATAATGCGGACATGATCGAGACCCATCTCGGATCAATAATCAGAAGCGGGATCTGGAGACCCATACTGACTCCCACACATTCAATGATGACTTTCTTGTGATCGCCGGAACCTTTTACGCTAGTATCTTAATCCCTTTGTTTCGCGATATATTGCATGTCCGAGATTCGATCATCGGTATCTCCATACCTAGTTTGATCTCGTTACCAACATGCACTCTTTTCTCGTTCCCGTGATATAACATTCTAGTGATCAAATCACTTGCTTGCAAGCTAATCAATGTGATATCACCGAGAGGGCCCAGAGTATATCTATCCGTCATCGGGATGAACAAATTCCACTCTCGATCCATGAGCCTCAACATAACACTTTATTAGTTCTGAATCCATCTTTATAATCACCCTGCTACGGTGTGACGTTTGATGTTATCAAGTAACTCTTCCGGTGTTAGTGATTGACATGATCTCATGGTCTAAGGATTAGGATCACTTCGCAAGTTGTTATAGCAATATAAACTCAATGACTTTGATCGTAATGCTATACTTCGGATGAATGTTCATCACACCATTACACTAATGTCGTGATCCCGTTATTAACAACATCCAATGTCCATGATCAGGAAACCTTGATCATCTTGTTAATGAACGAGCTAGTTTATAAGAGAGGCATAACTAGGAACTTCCTTTTGTTTATTAAACACACATGTATTAACGTTTCCGTATTAATACAATTATAGCATGTAAAATAAACATTTATCATAAATAAGGAATACGATAATAACCACTTTATTATTGCCTCTCGGGTATATTCCCTTCAGTCTCCCACTTGCACTAGAGACAATAATCTAGTTTGAAAACTTTGCGTATTGAACACTTATGGCTTTCCGGTGTTCCATATACGCAGTTGCAAGTGGTTAACATAATCTACGGATCTGACACTTCAGGTCCGTGTGTATTTGCATGTCTTTGCGTCTTCATGCATCACTCATTCTCCAATGAGATGGCATTGTATAAATTTGGTATTTCGGTGAGACCTTTAGTTCCTTGGGGTTAAAACACGTTGATACTATTGTCATACAATATATCTTTAGTGTTAGCCCGTTGCGAACCACACCTTAGTTTGATAACAAACTACTTGACACAAATTCCCTCCTTTGCTGCTACTATAACAGTCATATACTTAGCCTTTTATTGTAGTATCCGTCACAATGTCTTAACTTTGGATTTCATCCAAATCCATCATGGAATCTCCTTTCCATTACATTGTGCCACCCATAGTTTAAATTGAGATAAACTTAATTTGTATCTTGTGACAAAACTAGTATCAATGTAACGCTTTACAATGAACTATTTGTAATTGTTTGTCACCTCTACACAAATATATTCTTAGTTCTTCCAAAAGATCATAAGAATATTCTCACTATCGTCCAATGATCATTTTATGATTCATTCTGGTATATGCTTATAACACTTAGAGCATAGGACATATCTGGATGTGTACATATCATGGTATGATTGATCAAAAACATCCTTGTGATTTCACTCATCAAGTGTCAAA
Source organism: Avena insularis (assembly GCA_023614405.1). Classification (NCBI taxonomy): domain Eukaryota; kingdom Viridiplantae; phylum Streptophyta; class Magnoliopsida; order Poales; family Poaceae; genus Avena; species Avena insularis. Next base: position 48,239,260 of record CM042687.1, on the reverse strand, counting down.
GCACTTGAATCTTGTTTCACTTATCAAGTGTCGATACACTTGAATCTTGATTCAATTCCTTTCCATGCGACAAGAACCGTTTCTTGTCGTTTCTATATTGAACTCCTTCAATATCTCATATATGTACATTTGGCACAACCATATTAGCGTCACAGTCTATCCACTATAGACATTCATGCTAAATATTCGGGTTTTGCCTAAGTCTTTCATCGAAATGAAATTCTTAACCTTTGTCAATAAAAGATACATCATTTCTAATAAACAAGATGTCCTTCACATAATGTATTAGAAATATGTCTCAGCGCTCCCACTTAATTTCTTGCAAATGCAAGCATCTTCATCGTCTCCAGATGAAAACTCCTTTTTCATCACGGTGAAGATTCCAACTCCGCGATGCTTACTTCAACCGTTGAAGTTTGCATGCCCTTTTTAGAATCCTTTGAATTAACAAAACCCTTTGGACCGTGTCATGTACACGTCCTAGGTAACCATTCTATTAGAAGAACTTTGTTTTGTTTATTCATCTACCATATACCAAATTGTATGTAGTGGTTGCTACTTTAATCCGTTCAGACTAAATATCGCTATGAAAGATCAAATCTTGTCATAGTCAACTCCTTGAACATTGTCATAAAATACTTTACGACATGTCGAATATTTCATAGATGTGAGACATCCATGTCTGTTTCTTTATAGATCCAAATACGACCGATAGGGTTTTACACCTTTCCGGAGGGTCTTCCAAGTTCAAAACTTGATTTCTCGTGTATGGAACTATCACGGATTTTATGGCTTCAAGCCATTTGACGGAGTCAGGGCCCATCATCGCTTCTTTGCATGTAGTCGGTTCATCATTGTCAAACAATAATGATTTACTCTCAAATCTTAATCATTTGATTGTTTATCCGACCTTCTTGGTTCAATAGGAACTTTAGACCTCCGTGACCGCAACCTTTGAGGCACGTAATCCATGAGCATTCTGGCTGCCTCCGGAACATTTTCTGGCATTGTGATAAGATATATGGATAGGCTTGCTAGGTTTAGACGACTCTAGTATAGGTTTTCATAGTTTTAGTATGTCATCTATAAAAAAATTGCATGCATGCTATCTAGATACACAACTAAGCAAGAGAATAACAACAACTAGTAGTATTGTATTCATGCAATAATCAACAATCTCTAACAACACCCGATCGATAAGTAAATAAGATAAGATGGATATATATATGGAGTTTAGGTAATATCTAGCAAGGTTATACTACCAAAAGTAATTATACGCTAATCAAACATCCGTCGACTAGTTTATAAACACTCATGGGATAGAAAAGTAATGAAAAAATATCATATGCTCAATTTATATAAACAAGCACAATAACAAATCAGGGCATGAATATATCAGTACCAATCTATTGTATTCACTAAGCATGAAATGGATCATAGAACATTAATAGGCTATCACATGCATAGTTGACAATAAATCACTAGTAGTAAACCATATAGAGAACTAATATAAAAAATATATACTAGAAAATATAAACAGAGGTAACAAAGCATTACTAACATGCTACAGAATATCAAGTAAAACAAAGAATGACTTTTTCAGCAATAAAATAAATCCTAGCAAATTACACGAGTAAGCAGGATGAGAAAATTGAACCACTTCAGGTGTACAAACATCCTGACATTTTCGATTGACAAAAACAAAACTAACTAATAGAATAGGAAACATATGAGTAACAACTTAATTAAGTCTAGCAATTTCAACTATAGCTAGACACGTGAACTCAAATGGAAAAGCTAGGACTAAACTTGACAATCGGTGAATACAATAGCAGCAGTACACAAGAGAAATGTCACCGTGACGAACACAAGTCAGTTATCATTTCAGAATAGATTAATAAAATATTGAAGATATTCATATCTAACTACACAGGTGGGTTCCTAGAGGCATTTGGCACATCTTCTAAGTTGATACCAAGATCATCCGACGTATGCATGGTGGTCCAAAATGGCGATGTCACCGAATGGCATTCGGTTCACCGGCAACACGATCAACTACAAAACTGCAGCCGGAAACCATGTCTAGGAGGTAGATACACTCTAATCTAACACGTGTGTGCAAGGAAATTCGTGGATTCTCACCGAGCGCGACGTAATTGTTTGACGAAGATGATGAACTGAGATGAACGTAGCCGAAGTGCGTCTCCGGCAAGACGCTTCTCGTCCTTCTAGTCCATGAGTCGGCTCACCACGTCCTTGTGCTTCCGGTGGCGCAGCAGCTTATCCTTCTAGCATCTCGTCATCTCCTCTTCGGAGCTACCGGAAATGTCGCCGACGTCCGGCAGCGACCGGCGGTGCTCTCCAAGATTTACTAGAATATGAGCCAAATGCTCGGTCTGGAGGAGAATGGCAGGAGCAGTTACAGGGCATTGTATTTGGGCTTAATACGAGCATGTAATGGCACCAGTTTATAATATTATGGCATTTAAGACGGGCGTTTCAGATCTCTATGGGAAGAAGATGAGTATCACACGACGTTTTAATAACTTGGCTAAGAGCCAGGACGTGTTACGACGGACTATTTGGTCCAAGTGATGCTTGCTTGAGCTGGCCGGTCTTAGTTTGGTTTGGTAAACCAAAAGTATTGATCGGTAGAGAGAAAGGAAAAAACAAAAAGGACACAAGCAGATAATAGAAACGAGGTGCTGCGCTCTAGAGAGAGAATAACATATATACATTTATGCTACATTAGCCTAGATACCAGTTCATGCATGCACATGCATGAATCAATAAGAAACAAATTGAGAGAAAAAAGATCCAAATAAAAATACATGATGTATTGTGAGAAAATATTCTCCTTTTTATGTGAGTCCAATTAATTCCAGTATAGTCAGAATTAATTTAAGAAATAGAAAACAACATATTATTTTATGTCATCCCAACATCCTTTGAGAAAAAAATCAACCGTAAAATCAGGATGTTACAGTTCTATCCTCCTAAATTTCATCAATTTTTTTTGTTTATTATTTTTTTTACATTTCAAAATTTGCAAAATTTTGGGATGTGACAGACTACCACCCTTAAAAGGAATCTCGTCCCGAGATTCGGGAAGGCTAGAAACAACAAGTTGGTTTCAAGACAACTAGGATACTACCACCCTTAAAAGGATTTTAACTAGATTGCATCTTGGCTTACTTGGTGTCTTGATGTAACTTTTTTGGAAGTTGTTTGCATAGTGTCTCTTATTACCACATTTGAAACATGTGACAAGGTTGAGGTCCTTCACAGGTTTGCTTGTCTTATTCTTCTCCTTTTCTGGACAATTTGATGCATAATGGCCTAGCTCTTTGCATTTGTGGCATATCACTTGGCTAATATCCCTTTTTATCTTTGGTATCACTACCTCTTATTTGTTTCCTTGCCCTTCTTCTTTTCTAGGCATTCATTATCATAATGTCCCATCTTCTTGCAACTGTAACATGGCATCTGGCTAATGTCTTGCTTGCTGGGGTTGGGGCGTTTCTTCTTGTTCTTGGGTTTCTCCAAGGCTAGGAGGGCTCTTATTTCATGTTCTTCATATTTCATCACCAATGTGGGAAAATTTCCTCGGTTCTTAGAATGGTTCCTAGGATAACATCCACGTTTCCTCTTTTGTTCACCAAAGTTGGTTACAACGTATGGAGGTGCATACTGAGATTTGACTTTGTCTTCATCATTCTTGGTGGAGGTTGTACCTTCATGGGTGTTTCCAAAGACTTGATGTATACCATCCTTAGCTTTATGTTTCATATGTTGAACTATAGGATAGATGTGGCATTGGACAGGGACATGATCATTTCCTTCACATAGGAAACATGTAACTTGAGATGTGGGGCATTGTCTAGCTGGGTGTTTCTCTTCACAATTAAGGCATTGGTCAATATGCTCTTTATAAGTGTGTCCTATGTCTCCACAGATTTTGCAGGCTTGTGTTCTTTCCTCCATATCATCCTTGAAATCATGGTTTTCATAATATATTTGGAAAGGGTTGGTTCTCATGTTGATCATCGGATTGGTCATCCTTTGCAACAATTGGGATTGGGATCCCAAGAACTTTAGCATGGCTGGGTCTAACTCAATGTTGTTGTGGTTGTTGGCTAAAAACTGGGTTGTCACTTCATTCAACTTAGCTTGGGTTGCTAGCAGTTGTCCTGTCATGTGCATCTCTAGGTTGTTGTTGTCACCATCCTTGATGTTGGACTTGTGGTCTCTTGGAGAAGTCATCTGCTTGGGTTGGGTTGGGATTAGAATAAACAAAAGATCTCTAGAGTAAGAATTCTACTCAACCCACCAAAAATCACACAAAGAAATGTGCAAGCAATCACATGAAGGGAATATGCCCTGAGAGGCAATAATAAAGTGTTTATTATGTGTATTCCAAGTATATGATAGATGTTTATTTTGCATGCTATAATTGTATTACTACGGAAACATTAATACATGTGTGTTTAATAAACAAACAGAAAGTTCCTAGTTATGCCTCTCTCATAAACTAGCTCGTTGATTAACAAGATGATCAAGGTTTCCTGATCATGGACATTGGATGTTGTTAATAACGGGATCACAACATTAGTGTAATGGTGTGATGAACATTCATCCGAAGTATAGCATTACGATCGAAGTCATTGAGTTTATATTGCTATAACAACTTACGAAGTGATCCTAATCCCTAGACCATGAGATCATGTCAATCACTAACACCGGAAGAGTTTCTTGATAACATCAAACGTCACACCGTAACAGGGTGATTATAAAGATGGATTCAGAACTAATAAAGTGTTATGTTGAGGCTCATGGATCGAGAGTGGAATTTGTTCATCCCGATGACGGATAGATATACTCTGGGCCCTCTCGGTGATATCACATTGATTAGCTTGCAAGCAAGTGATTTGATCACTAGAATGTTATATCACAGGAACGAGAAAAGAGTGCATGTCGGTAACGAGATAAAACTAGGTATGGAGATACCGATGATCGAATCTCGGACATGTAATATATCGTGAAACAAAGGGATTAAGTTACTAGCGTAAAAGGTTCCGACGATCACAAGAAAGTCATCGTTGAATGTGTGGGAGTCAGTATGGGTCTCGGATCTCGCCGATTATTGATCCGAGAGGGGTCTCGATCATGTCCGCATTATTCACGAACCGTAGGGCGACACACTTAAGAGACACCGACATCCAATTGGAGCAAATGTTTCATGCCGAAAGAATGAACAAGCGCAGGAATTTATTTCACTAGATACCGAAACAGGTTTTCGGGTGAAATTGCATAAAGTGGTTATGCATGTGAAATGGAATTCTAGCAAGGGGTTATTTGTGAATGTTTGTCATTAAAGTAATTGACAAAATTCTGAATAAAATAAAAGTGTTTTATTTAATGAGAGTTTGCATTAAATTTGGTGGAAATTTAATGGGAATTTGAGTGGACTTTTGAGTGGAGGAAATTTAAAGGGCATTTTGTGAGTGGAGTGTCCACCCACATGAATGAAGGAGGGAGGGCAGCCCCATGGCGGCCACCCCCTTGGGTGCCCCCCTCCTCCTATAAAAGGAGCCCCCCTCCTCACTTATCTCTCACACCTCCTCGTGAAGGATCTCTCTCCCCCTCTAGAATTTATCCCCCATGGTCTCGGACTAGCGAGATACATGTTCCCAGTGGCTATTCGGCAAGAAAGAGTTGTGCTTCCGCTGCATCGCTGGAGCGAGGAGGCGGAGGTTGCTCGGTGCCTCGAACGTGTGTGCGAGCACGGATGCGCTGCTGATTTGCGGCGCTAGGACTTCCTCTCGATCTTGAGATCGGCAAGAGAACGTCTACATCAACCACGAGTTGAACTTGTTAAGCTTTGTCGGTCTTCAAGGGTATGTTCTCTACGGATATACATCCGCCCGTTGTTTGTATCTAGTAGATAGATCTTGGTACATAGTTCACATCGTAGTAAAAATTTTGTTTTCTATGCTGCGAACCCTATAGTGGTATCAGAGCCGGATCTATGCGTAGATACTTTACACGGGTAGTACACATATGAGTATGTGGGCGATGATAATCATGTTGTTGCTCCTTTGTTGTAATTTTGGATATTGGTGGCATAGTGGGATGAAGCGGCCCGGACAAACTTTACATGTCCTCGCACATGAGACCTGTTCCACGCTTGACATGCAACTAGTTTGCATAAGTGGCTAGCGGGTGTCTGTCTCTCCTACTATAGTCAATATCTATTTTGCAAGCGAGTTGTCAACAATTTGGTTATCCTCGTTGTGGTTCATGTTCGTAGGTAAGAACGGTTCTATCTCGAAAGCCCTAAGCCACGTAAAACTTGCAATGGATAAATTAGAGGCGTCTAGTTTAGATTGTTGCTGGGCTAGTGTTATGATATGCTAGTGTTGTAAGTAGAAGTATGAGATGATACTCTTACAACACACATAGCGTGTAAAATCCATAGACCTTGGATTTACACATATAGGTATGATAGTGATCATACCACGATGCACATGATAGAGATCATCTGCGGGAACCATATCATTTCACTAATAAACATATGATGTTTGATAGCATCTTATATTGCTTGTTTAGCGCTTTGTTAGCATAATAAGATGATCCCTCATTTAAATATCAAGATAAGAATGTGTTCTTCCTTTAGTATGCACCGATTATGTTTTCGCTCCAAGACATCACGTGATGATCGGTGTTCTTGGATCCATGACCATATTTCGGGTGTAAAAGCAGTTACACGCCGAATACTAAGGTTCTAACTTGGCGAGCCTAGCATGTACTGAGACATGGCCTCGGAACACGGACGAAAGGTTAAGCATGAGTCATATAGTTGATATGATGCCCATTTGATGCTCGCCTTTGAAGCTATCCGACTCACGTGATGATCGGACTTGGTGTAGTGGATTTGGTTCATGTAATCACCAAAAGGCACGAGGGATGTCGTTTTGAGTGGGAGTTCATTCGTAATATGGATTAGTTGAACTCAATCTATCATAGACTTAGTCTAAACTTTACAAATTCTGTTGTAGATGGCACCACCTGCTTTTAATTTCAATGTGTTCATGGAGAAAGAGAAACTAGCAAGCAACGGTAGCAACTTTACCGAATGGGCCATGAATTTGAGGATTCTACTCTCTGCACAAAAGCAATATGTGCTAGAAGCGCCGTTAGGCCCCCACCTTTGATGATGCCTGACGAGGAGAAGAATGTCTATCGGACTCGTCGGAGGACCACAACAGTTCATTGCGGCATATTGTATGGGCTAGAGCGGAACTTGAAAGCGTTTGAAAATGGCAATGCATTTGATACAATGGATGAGTTGAAAATGATTTTGACACACATGCTTACATGAGAGCTACAACGCTTGAAAAGTTCTTTAGCTGCATGATGGAAGAGCACTCCGTTAGTGAGCATGTACTCAAGATGTCGGGTTACGCCGATAAGCTTGTGTCCTTGGGAATATCGATTCCCATTGACTTAGGCATCCATCGTGTTCTGCAGTCTCTGCCACCTAGCTATAAGAGCTTCGTGATGAACTATAATATGCAAGGCATGAAGAAGTCTCTCCCCGAGCTTCTGTCAATGCTTAAAACTGCAGAAGTGGAGATCAAAAAGGAACATCAAGTGTTGATGATCAATAGGAACACTGGTTTCAAGAAAGACAAGAAGGGACAACGGAAGGAAGTAAGGCGGCAAGCACTGTTGCGCTTTGAAAGAAACCACGAGTTGGACCTAAGTCTGATTCCGAGTGCTACTATTGTAAGGGGTAGCCATCGAGCGCAATTGCCCCAAGTATCTGGCAGACAAGAAGGCCGGCAAGGCAAACAAAGGTATATATGATATACATGTTATTGATGTGTACTTGACTAGTGCTCGCAGTAGCACCTGGGTATTTGATACCGGTTCAGTTGCTAATATTTGTAACTCGAATTAGGGGCTGCGGAACAAGCGACCGCTAGCAAGGGGTGAGGTCAAGATGCGTGTCGGCAATGGATCAAGCGTTGATGTGATCACCGTCGGAACGCTGCCTCTCCACTTGCCGTCGGGATTAGTTATAAACTTGAATAAATGTTATCTGGTGCCTGCACTGAGCATGAACATTGTATCTGGATCGTGTTTGATGCGAAGTGGTTATTCATTTAAATCTGAGAACAATGGTTGTTCCATTTATATGAATGAAATCTTTTATGGTCATGCACCGATGATGAATGGTTTATTTCTATTAGATGTCGATGATAATGTTACACATATTCATAATGTTGATGCTAAAAGGATTAAACTTAATGATGATATATCCGCATATATGTGGCACTGCCGTCTAGGTCATATTGGCGTTAAACGCATGAAGAAGCTCCATTCAGATGGACTTTTGGAATCACTTGATTATGAATCATTTGATACATGTGAGCCATGCCTTATGGGCAAGATGACTAGAACGCCGTTTTCCGGTTCAATGGAACGGGCGACAGATTTATTGGAAATCATACATTCTGATGTATGTGGTCCAATGAGTGTGTAGGCGCGAGGTGGATATCGTTATTTTGTTACTTTCTCGGATGATTTGAGTAGATACGGTTATATCTACTTGATGAAACACAAGTCTGAAACCTTTGAAAAGTTCAAGGAATTTCAGAATGAAGTGGAAAATCATCGTAATAGAAAGATCAAATTTCTACGGTCCGACCATGGAGGTGAGTATCTAAGTTACGATTTTAGCACTCACATGAAAGAGTGTGGAATTGTTTCACAACTCACACCTGCCGGAACACGACAGCGAAATGGTGTGTCGAGCGTAATGTCGTACTTTATTAGATATGGTTCGATCTATGATGTCTCTGACGGACTTGCCGTTGTCATTTTGGGGTTATGCACTAGAAACTGCTGCATTCACTTTAAATCGGGCACCATCTAAATCCGTTGAAAAGACACCGTATGAATTGTGGTTTGGAAACAAACCTAAGCTGTCATTTCTTAAAGTTTGGGGATGCGATGTTTATGTGAAGAAAACTTCAACCGGATAAACTCGAACCCAAAGCGGAAAAATGCGTCTTCATAGGATACCCTAAAGAAACTATTGGGTATTCCTTCTATCACAGATCCGAGGGCAAGGTTTTTGTTGCCAAGAATGGATCCTTTCTAGAGAAAGAGTTTCTCGTGAAAGGTGTGAGTAGTCGGAAGATAGAACTTGAAGAGGTTGTGGAACCTTCTCTTCAAAGTATGGCGAGTAGCGCAGCGCCGGAAGTTGTTCCGGAGTTGGCTCCACCTGTTGAAGAGGGAACTAATGATAATGATCATGAAACTCCGAAAGAGAGTACTACCGAACCTCGCAGGTCAAACAGGACGCGTGCAGCTCCCGAGCTGTACGGAAATCCTGTCATGAATTTCATGGTTGATGAAAATGATGACCCTGCGACGTATGAAGAAGCGATGATGAGCCCGGATTCCAACAAATGGTTAGAAGTCATGAAATCCGAGATGGAATCCATGTATGAAAATCAAGTTTGGAACTTGGTGGAATTACCTCACGTAGAAAGGCCGTGGAGAACAAATGGATTTTCAAAGGAAAACTGATGCTGATGGTAATGTATTTGTCTATAAAGCTCGACTTGTAAAGGGTTTCGACAAATTCAAGGAGTTGACTACGATGAGACTTTCTCTCCCGTAGCGATGCTAAAGTCAGTTAGGATTATGTTAGCAAGTGATGCATATTTCGATTATGAGATATGGCAGATGGATGTCAAAACCGCGTTTCTCAATGGTAATATTGAAGAAGAGTTGTATATGATACAACCAAAGGGTTTTGTCGATCCTAAGGATGCTAACAAGGTGTGCAAGCTTCAGCGATCCATCTATGGATTGAAGCAAGCAAAGTTGGAATCTCCGCTTTGATGAGGTGATCAAAGAGTTTGGATTTGTCCAAACTTATGGAGAAGCTTGTATTTACAAGAAAGTGAGTGGGAGCAATGTGGCAATTCTGATATTATATGTGGATGACATATTATTGATCGGAAATGATATAGATCTTTTAAACAGTGTTAAAAGTTATCTAAACAGCAAATTTTCAATGAAGGACCTAGGTGAAGCGTCATACATATTAGGCATAAAGATCTATAGAGATAGATCTAGGCGCCTAATAGGGCTATCGCAAAGTACATACCTTGATAAGATTTTAAAGAAGTTTAAAATGGACGGAAAGAAGGGGTTCTTACCTATGTTGCAAGGCAAGACATTGAGTAAGACTCAAAGTCCGGCTTCAGCGGAAGAAAGAGAGATAATGGACAAAGTCCCCTATGCTTCAGCCATAGGCTCTATAATGTACGCCATGCTATGTACAAGACCGGATGTGGCACATGCTATTAGTTTGACTAGTAGGTACCAATCGGATCCAGGTTCGGAACACTGGATAGCGGTCAAGAATATCCTTAAGTACTTACGAAGAACTAAGGATATGTTTCTTGTATACGGAGGTGAAGAAGATCTTGTCGCTAAGTGTTATGTTGATGCTAGCTTTGACACCGATCCGGATGACTCTAAGTCTCAATCCGGATACGTTTTTCTCATGAATGGCGGAGCGGTTAGTTGGAGGAGCTCCAAACAACCTGTGGTAGCGGGATCAACAACGGAGGCCAAATATGTTGCTGCTTCAGAAGCGGCTCAGAAAGCAGTTTGGATGAAGGAGTTCATATCCGAACTAGGAGTGGTGGCAAACGCGTTGGACCCAATGGTGATCTATTGTGACAACAATGGTGCCATTGCCAATGCCAAAGAGCCAAGGTCTCACAAGCATTCCAAGCATATTAAGCGCCGATTTCACTCATTCCGCGAGCATGTCAAGGATGGAGATATAAAGATTTGTAAAGTACATACGGATCTCAATGTAGCAGATCCGTTGACTAAAACTCTCCCTAGAGCAAACCATGATCAACACCAGAACTCAATGGGTGTTAGATTTATCACTATGTAACTAGATTATTGTCTCTAGTGCAAGTGGGAGACTGAAGGGAATATGCCCTGAGAGGCAATAATAAAGTGTTTATTATGTGTATTCAAGGTATATGATAGATGTTTATTTTGCATGCTATAATTGTATTAATACGGAAACGTTAATACATGTGTGTTTAATAAACAAACAGAAAGTTCCTAGTTATGCCTCTCTCATAAACTAGCTCGTTGATTAACAAGATGATCAAGGTTTCCTGATCATGGACATTGGATGTTGTTAATAACGGGATCACAACATTAGTGTAATGGTGTGATGAACATTCATCCGAAGTATAGCATTACGATCGAAGTCATTGAGTTTATATTGCTATAACAACTTACGAAGTAATCCTAATCCTTAGACCATGAGATCATGTCAATCACTAACACCGGAAGAGTTTCTTGATAACATCAAACGTCACACCGTAACAGGGTTATTATAAAGATGGATTCAGAACTAATAAAGTGTTATGTTGAGGCTCATGGATCGAGAGTGGAATTTGTTCATCCCGATGACTGATAGATATACTCTGGGCCCTCTCGGTGATATCACATTGATTAGCTTGCAAGCAAGTGATTTGATCACTAGAATGTTATATCACAGGAACAAGAAAAGAGTGCATGTCGGTAACGAGATCAAACTAGGTATGGAGATACCGATGATCGAATCTCGGACATGTAATATATCGTGAAACAAATGGATTAAGATACTAGCGTAAAGGTTAACGATCACAAGAAAGTCATCGTTGAATGTGTGGGAGTCAGTATGGGTCTCCAGATCTCGCTTCTGATTATTGATCCGAGAGGGGTCTCGATCATGTACGCATTATTCACGAACCGTAGGGCAACACACTTAAGAGACACCGACATCCAATTGGAGCAAATGTTTCATGCCAAAAGAATGAACAAGCGCAGGAATTTATTTCACTAGATACCGAAACAGGTTTTCGGGTGAAATTGCATAAAGTGGTTATGCATGTGAAATGGAATTCTAGCAAGGGGTTATTTGTGAATGTTTGTCATTAAAGTAATTGACAAAATTCTGAATAAAATAAAAGAGTTTTATTTAATGAGAGTTTGCATTAAATTTGGTGGAAATTTAATGGGAATTTGAGTGGACTTTTGAGTGGAGGAAATTTAAAGGGAATTTTGTGAGTGGAGTGTCCACCCACATGAATGAAGGAGGGGAGGGGGCAGCCCCCATGGCCGGCGGCCACCCCCTTGGGTGCCCCCCCTCCTCCTATAAAAGGAGCCCCCCTCCTCACTTGTCTCACACCTCCTCGTGAAGGATCTCTCTCCCCCTCTAGAATTTATCCCCCATGGTCTCGGACTAGCGAGATACATGTTCCCGGTGGCTATTCGGCAAGAAAGAGTTGTGCTTCCGCTGCATCGCTGGAGCGAGGAGGCGGAGGTTGCTCGGTGCCTCGAACGTGTGTGCGTGCACGGATGCGTTGCTGATTTGCGGCGCTAGGACTTCCTCTCGATCTTGAGATCGGCAATAGAACGTCTACATCAACCACGAGTTGAACTCGTTAAGCTTTGTCGGTCTTCAAGGGTATGTTCTCTACGGATATACATCCACCCGTTGTTTGTATCTAGTAGATAGATCTTGGTACATAGTTTACATCGTAGGAAAATTTTTGTTTTCTATGCTGCGAACCCTACATCACAATCATGCATTCCACTCAAACAACAAGGTTCAAGCATATTTTAGGTAACAAAAATATTTTTTCTACACCACATAAGTTGGTGCGATCAATAGATCGATTTAAACTAAACACTAGTATGGTGGTCCAACTATGGGGTTTACTTGAGATCATTCAATCTTTCTTCTTAGCTGTTACATCAGGAACAAGATCATGGTATCCTTGGAACAAATTATTGCATCTTGGTCACAAAGTTCAAAGGCAATGTCTATAATGTTCCTCCTAAGTTGAGTTCCCTTAGTCTCCAAGTCTTGAGTATTCTTCTTATCTTCCTTGAAGTCCTTCCAAGTTATTTGCAGTCTATGCCTAAGTATTTATCCAAGTTCTTCAGTGGATATCCATGCAACACTTCTTGTAGAGTCAAAGAATAACGTATGAGGTTTTGAGTTGGTGAACATCCAAAGTCCCATTGTCTTGTTATTGTCTTCCTTGATAGATTTGTTGACTCTTTTCAAATGAATGAAGATAGTTCCACTTCCACAAGAAACGAAAACAAATATAACCTAGTAGAACCATAATAGATAAGTTTCACATCCTATGGTCTTTCCTAATTTTTCTCGCATCTTCTTTCTTATACTAAACTTGAACTTCTCCATTGATCTTGGGCTTCTGTTCTTGATCCTAGAATGCCTTTTCCTTCTCCTTGAGTTGGGAGTGTATCACTTCATTTCCTTAGTTGGTTGCTCCTATCATCAAAAAAATCCTAAATAAAATTTCTAAGTACTAGAACTATTGAAGAACAAATATTCCTTCTAAAACTTCTTCACTTGAATTCTTTTGATGATGGAAGTAGGTAGATCTAGCATGTTGACGATGTCGAGAAGTCCAATTCCTATCAGGTGGTCTTGAAGTCCATGGTGATGGTGAAGCCGAGGTCCTTGTCTATGTTGAAGATGAAGTCCTTCTTAATGTTGAAGTCCTTGGCCATCAAGTTGAGAAAGGTAGAGATATAGAAACAAAACAGAATAGTAAGGAAAGAGTTGACAAGATTGTTCGTAAATAACCTAGCACAAATGCAACTCCTATTATTATAAGGGGTTTTGTCCAAATCCTAGGGTTACGAACCTACAAGCAACACAGTGCTCTGATACCATCTGTAGCGGTCCCAACCTGATAAGGTAGAGATCCCTGTGTTTACAGTGCTAGTCCCTGGATCAAATAGCTATCACCCACAGTGTAAGATGTAATATCAAGAAACAAAGGTCATATTACAACTTATAACCAGGAATAAAATAGTTCATTACAACTTACATAGCTCATATGGCTATCTTATTACAAAGCAGCGGATAAAACTATATAGCATGGAGTCCTTCATCTTCATGTGCCACATGAAATCATGTTGGTGTAGACTTGTAATCCCTACTCAACAAACTTCACTAACATCAAACAAACCTGCAACATAATAAGTTACAACCACAAGGGTCAATACATTTGAATTGTATTGGCAAGTGATATCATATTGATATGGAGAATCTAACATCTACATGAATATATGGCTAAGTGGAGTTTTGGCTGGCTTTGCATAAAATAAGTTTTTCCTATCCTTTTGAAAATTGTTTTTCTCCTTTTCAAAACATTTCATCAGACAGGGCACACTGGATACACACCAGGTGCTTCCCTTGTTCACCCAACAAGTTTTAACTTAGATAAATTGGGATGAGGAGATCCTTGATTGCTTCAATGTCTTTGATGCTCAAATTATCCGTTGCCTGGGACACGGCTATGTACTTAGGTTTTACCCTCTTGAGAGGTGGTGCACTTTCCCCACAAGACTTGACATGCATCGAGACAAGATTTCCAGAAACAATCCCTCAGACCACCATGGACGCACTCCATCCTATCATCACTACCACCAACTGTCCATCTGGCTGAGTTCTTGCAACCTAGTTGGTCAAGGCAGAGCCCATATGCCATGTGGTTGCACTGGAAGCTTCTTAACACAAAACATCTCAAATCTCTTTGTTCTGGTGTCCACCCACAAGTGAGATACACCAGGGTAAACCATAGAAATGGGCCCTGAGTAACCACTCAACCCAAACCAATCTTCCCATTCCACCCAGGTGATTCATTCACATGTTGTTTTATTAATCAAAAACATAGTCATAGGCTTTGCATAATACCATAACATGAATATTCCACCCTTGCAATCTACTAGCTAGGCTAAGCATACTAGCATAACATGTCTCTTAACATAGTAAGATTCCTACCAAGATATATTCTATAGGATCTACTATAGTATAGCAATATACAAAATAGTCCTATCATGCATACTACAAAAATATTACTAATGCAATATTGAAAATATGGGACTTTTGATGACCAAAGTATCACTTGCCTTTTTAGTAGAAAATCTAGGTACTCTCCTTGATCTTGCAAATGTCACTCTCTTCAAAGTTCACTACACACAATCAATCATAGCACACATTCAAAACTAGCATCACAAATCAATCACATGAATACAAAGAAATGCATGCAAGCATGCAAAAGGTTTTATTTTATTGAAAAAGTTGTTCCTAACAAGATTCTAAACATTACAAACACCTACTTGCCCTTTTTATAAAGGTGGAATTCCAATTGGAACCAAGTTAGTGAAAATAAGTCATTTAAATCATTTTTGTTTGGTTAGAAAAGCTTTTATTCAAAGGAATAATTTCTAGTGTCAACAAAATATATTTTTAAGTTCAAATGTTAGTGTTTATGTTCAGGGGGTTCAATACAAAACCATTTGCAACAAGATTCACTCAAAAATAATTTTAGAACAATTTTTATAGCCAAAATGGCCCTAAACAAGTTTCTGCCTAAACCTCAATTTTTACAGAAACAAGTGTACAAAGTAAGGCCACAATAGTGTAGAATAAGATAGGACAACTTGGGTTGGATCGAGAAAATGAGTTGTAGTAAATCGAATATGAATGAATCGAATGGATATCTTGGGTTCTAGGATGCTAGGATAGATTATCTCAACATAATATTGTGATAAGATATATGGATAGGCTTGCTAGGTTTAGACGACTCGAGTATAGGTGGCATAGTTTTAGTATGTCATCTATAAGAAAATTGCATGCATGCTATATAGATACACAACTAAGCAAGAGAATAACAACAACTACTAGTATTGTATTCATGCAATAATCAACAATCTCTAACAACACCCGATCGATAAGTAAATAAGATAAGATGGATAGATATATGGAGTTTAGGTAACATCTAGCAAGGTTATACTACCAAAAGTAATTATATGCTAATCAAACATCCGTCGACTAGTTTATAAATACTCATGGGATAGAAAAGTAATGAAAAACTATCATATGCTCAATTTATATAAACAAGCACAATAACAAATCAGGGCATGATTATAACAGTACCAATCTATTGTATTCACTAAGCACGAAGTGGATCATAGAACATTAATAGGATATCATATGCATAGCTGACAACAAATCACTATCCGTAAACCATATAGAGAACTAATATAAAAAATATATACTATAAAATATAAACAGAGGTTACAAAGCATTACTAACATGCTACATAATATCAAGTAAAACAAAGAATGACTTTTTCAGCAATAAAATAAATCCTAGCAAATTACACGAGTAAGCAGGATGAGAAAATTGAACCACTTCAGGTGTACAAACATCCTGACATTTTCTATCGACAAAAACAAAACTAACTAATAGAATAGGAAATATATGAGTAACAACTTAATTAAGTCTAGCAATTTCAACTATAGCTGGACACGTGAACTCGAATGGAAAAGCTAGGACTAAACTTGACAATCGGTGAATACAATAGCAGCAATACACAAGAGAAATGTCACTGTGACGAACACAAGTCAGTTATCATTTCCGAATAGGTTAATAAAATATTGAAGATATTCATATCTAACTACACAGGTGGGTTCCTAGAGGCATTTGGCACATCTTCTAAGTTGAGACCAAGATCATCCGATGACGCATGGTGGTCTAAAATGGCGATGCCCGAATGGCATTCGGTTCACCAGCAACACAATCAACTACAAAACTGCAGCCGGAAACCATGTCTAGGAGGTATATACACTCTAATCTAACACGTGTGTGCAAGGAAATTCGTGGATTCTCACCGAGCGCGACGTAATTGTTTGACGAAGATGATGAACTGAGATGAACGTAGCCGAAGTGCGTCTGTGGCGAGACGAGTCTCGTCCTTCTAGTCCATGAGTCGGCTCCCCACGTCCTTGTGCTTCCGGTGGCGCAGCAGCTTATCCTTCTAGCAGCTCGTCGTCTCCTCGTCGGACCTACTGGAAATGTCGCCGACGTCTGGCAGCGACCGGCGGTGCTCTCCAAGATTTACTGAAATATGAGCCAAAGGCTCGGTGGTGGAGGAGAATGGCAGGAGCAGTCCCAGGGCATTGTATTTGGGATTAATACGAGCATGTAATGGCATCAGTTTATAATATTATGGCATTTAAGGCGGGCGTTTCAGATCTCTACGGGAAGAAGATGAGTATCACACGACATTTTAATAACTTGGCTAAGAGTCAGGACGTGTTACGACGGACTATTTGGCCCAAGTGATGCTTGCTTGAGCTGGACAGTCTTAGTTTGGTTTGGTAAACCGAAAGTATTGATCGGTAGAGAGAAAGGAAAAAAACAAAGAGGACACGAGCAGATAATAGAAACGAGGTGCTATGCTCTAGAGAGAGAATGACATATATACGTATATACATACAGTAGCCTAGATACCATGCATGCACATGCATGAATCAATAAGAAACAAATTGAGAGAAAAAAGATCCAAATAATAATAACATGATGTATTGTGAGAAAATATTCTCCTTTTTATGTGAGTCTAATTAATTCCAGTATAGTCAGAATTAATTTAAGAAATAGAAAACATACTATTATATTATGTCATCCCAACATCCTTTGAGAAAAAAATCAACCGTAAAAATCAGGATGTTACAATTCTATCCCCCTAAATTTCATCTATTTTTTTGTTTATTATTTTTTTTACATTTCAAAATTTGCAAAATTTTGGGATATGACAGACTACCACCCTTAAAAAGAATCTCGTCTCGAGATTCGGGAAGGCTAGAAACAACAAGTTGGTTTCAAGACAACTAGGATACTACCACCCTGAAAAGGATTTTAACTAGACTGCATATTGGCTTACTTGGTGTCTTGATGTAACTTTTTTGGACAATTGTTTGCATAGTGTCTTTTATTACCACATTTGAAACATGTGACAAGGTTGAGGTCCTTCACAGGTTTGCTTGTCTTGTTCTTCTCCTTTTCTGGACAATTTGATGCATAATGGCCTAGCTCTTTGCATTTGTGGCACATCACTTGGCTAATATCCCTTTTTATCTTTGGTATCACTACCTCTTGTTTGTTTCCTTGGCCCTTCTTCTTTTCTGGGCATTCATTATCATAGTGTCCCATCTTCTTGCAATTGTAACATTGCATCTGGCTAATGTCTTGCTTGCTAGGGTTGGGGCGTTTCTTCTTGTTCTTGGGTTTCTCCAAGGCTAGGAGGGATCTTATTTCATGTTCTTCATATTTCATCACCAATGTGGGAAAACTTCCTCGGTTCTTAGAACGGTTCCTAGGATAACATCCACGTTTCCTCTTTTGTTCACCAAAGTTGGTTACAATGTATGGAGGTGCATACTGATATTTGACTTTATCTTCATCATTCTTGGTGGAGGTTGTACCTTCATGGGTGTTTCCAAAGACTTGATGTATACCATCCTTAGCTTGATGTTTCATCTGTTGAACTATAGAACTATAGGATAGATGTGGCATTGGACAGGGACATGATCATTTCCTTCACATAGGAAACATGTAACTTGAGATGTGGGGCATTGTCTAGCTGGGTGTTTCTCTTCACAATTAGGGCATTGGTCAATATGCTCTTTATAAGTGTGTCCTATGTCTCCACAGATTTTGCAGGCTTGTGTTCTTTCCTCCATATCATCCTTGAAATCATGGTTTTCATAATATCTTTGGAAAGGGTTGGTTCTCATGTTGATCATCTGATTGGTCATCCTTTGCAACAATTGGGATTGGGATCCCAAGAACTTTAGCATGGCTGGGTCTAACTCAATGTTGTTGGGGTTGTTGGCTAAAAACTGGGTTTCACTTGATTCAACTTAGCTTGGGTTGCTAGCAGTTGTCCTATCATGTGCATCTCTAGGTTGTTGTTGTCACCATCCTTGATGTTGGAGTTGTGGTCTCTTGGAGAAGCCATCTGCTTGGGTTGGGTTGGGATTAGAATAAACAAAAGATCTCTAGAGTAAGAATTCTACTCACATACAACAAATCACACAAAGAAATGTGCAAGCAATCACAATCATGCATTCCACTCAAACAACAAGGTTCAAGCATATTTTAGGTAACAAAAATATTTTTTCTACACCACATAAGTTGGTGTGATCAATAGATCGATTTAAACTAAACACTAGTATGGTGGTCCAACTATGGGGTTCACTTGAGATCATTCAATCTTTCTTCTTAGCTGTTACATCAGGAACAAGATCATGGTATCCTTGGAAGAAATTATTGCATCTTGGTCACAAAGTTCAAAGGAAATGTCTATAATGTTCCTCCTAAGTTGAGTTTCCTTAGTCTCCAAGTCTTGAGTATTCTTCTTATCTTCCTTGAAGTCCTTCCAAGTTATTTGCAGTCTATGCCTAAGTCTTTCTCCAAGTTCTTTAGTGGATATCCATGCAACACTTCTTGTAGAGTCGAAGAAAAACGTATGAGGTTTTGAGTTGGTGAACATCCAAAGTCCCATTGTCTTGTTATTGTCTTCCTTGATAGATTTGTTGACTCTTTTCAAATGAATCAAGATAGATCCACTTCCACAAGAAACGAAAACAAATATAACCTAGCAGAACCATAATAGATAAGTTTCACATCCTATGGTCTTTCCTAATTTTTCTCGCATCTTCTTTCTTATACTAAACTCGAACTTCTCCATTGATCTTGGGATTCTCTTCTTGATCCTAGAATGCCTTGTCCTTCTCCTTGAGTTGGGCGTGTATCTCTTCATTTCCTTAGTTGGTTGCTCCTATCATCAAAAAAATCCTAAATAAAATTTCTAAGTACTAGAACTATTGAAGAACAAATATTCCTTCTAAAACTTCTTCACTTGAATTCTTTTGATGATGGAAGTAGGTAGATCCAGCATGTTGACGATGTCGAGAAGTCCAATGACTAGCAGGTGGTCTTGAAGTCCATGGTGATGGTGAAGCCGAAGTCCTTGTCTATGTTGAAGATGAAGTCCTTCTTAATGTTGAAGTCCTTGGCCATCAAGTTGAGAAAGGTAAAGATATAGAAACAAAACAGAATACTAAGGAAAGAATTTACAAGATTGTTCATAAATAACCTAGCACAAATGCAACTCCTATTATTATAAGGGATTTTGTCCAAATCCTAGGGTTACGAACCTACAGGCAACACAGTGCTCTGATACCATCTGTAGCGGTCCCAACCTGATAAGGTAGAGATCCCTGTGTTTACAGTGCTAGTCCCTGGATCAAATAGCTAGCACCCACAGTGTAAGATGTAATATCAAGAAACAAAGTTCATATTACAACTTATAACTAGGAATAAAATAGTTCATTACAACTTACATAGCTCATATGGCTATCTTATTACAAAGCAGCGGATATAACTATATAGCATGGAGTCCTTCATCTTCATGTGCCACAGGAAATCATGTTGGTTGTAGACTTGTAATCCCTACTCAACAAACTTCACTAACATCAAACAAACCTGCAACATAATAAGTTATAGCCACAAGGGTCAATACATTTGAATTGTATTGGCAAGTGATATCATATTGATATGGAGAATCTAACATCTACATGAATATATGGCTAAGTGGAGTTTTGGCTGGCTTTGCATAAAATAAGTTTTCCCTATCCTTTTGAAAATTGTTTTTCTCCTTTTCAAAACATTTCATCAGACAGGGCACACTGGATACACACCAGGTGCTTCCCTTGTTCACCCAACAAGTTTTAACTTAGATAAATTGGGATGAGGAGATCCTTGATTGCTTCAATGTCTTTGATGCTCAAATTATCCGTTGCCTGGGACACGGCTATGTACTTAGGTTTTACCCTCTTGAGAGGTGGTGCACTTTCCCCACAAGACTTGACATGCATCGAGACAAGATTTCCAGAAACAATCCCTCAGACCACCATGGACGCACTCCATCCTATCATCACTACCACCAACTGTCCATCTGGCTGAGTTCTTGCAACCTAGTTGGTCAAGGCAGAGCCCATATGCCATGTGGTTGCACTGGAAGCTTCTTAACACAAAACATCTCAAATCTCTTTGTTCCTGGGTGTCCACCCACAAGTGAGATACACCAGGGTAAACCATAGAAATGGGCCCTGAGTAACCACTCAACCCAAACCAATCTTCCCATTCCACCCAGGTGATTCATTCACATGTTGTTTTATTAATCAAAAACATAGTCATAGGCTTTGCATAATACCATAACATGAATATTCCACCCTTGCAATCTACTAGCTAGGCTAAGCATACTAGCATAACATGTCTCTTAACATAGTAAGATTCCTACCAAGATATATTCTATAGGATCTACTATAGTATAGCAATATACAAAATAGTCCTATCATGCATACTACAAAAATATTACTAATGCAATATTGAAAATGGGACTTTTGATGACCAAAGTATCACTTGCCTTTTTAGTAGAAAATCTAGGTACTCTCCTTGATCTTGCAAATGTCACTCTCTTCAAAGTTCACTACACACAATCAATCATAGCACACATTCAAAACTAGCATCACAAATCAATCACATGAATACAAAGAAATGCATGCAAGCATGCAAAAGGTTTTATTTTATTGAAAAAGTTGTTCCTAACAAGATTCTAAACATTACAAACACCTACTTGCCCTTTTTATAAAGGTGGAATTCCAATTGGAACCAAGTTAGTGAAAATAAGTCATTTAAATCATTTTTGTTTGGTTAGAAAAGCTTTTATTCAAAGGAATAATTTCTAGTGTCAACAAAATATATTTTTAAGTTCAAATGTTAGTGTTTATGTTCAGGGGGTTCAATACAAAACCATTTGCAACAAGATTCACTCAAAAATAATTTTAGAACAATTTTTATAGCCAAAATGGCCCTAAACAAGTTTCTGCCTAAACCTCAATTTTTACAGAAACAAGTGTACAAAGTAAGGCCACAATAGTGTAGAACAAGATAGGACAACTTGGGTGGTTTCGAGGAAATGAGTTGTAGTAACTCGAATATGAACGAATCAAATGGATAGCTTGGGTTCTAAGATGCTAGGATAGATTATCTCAACATAATATTGTGATAAGATATATGGATAGGCTTGCTAGGTTCAGACGACTCGAGTATAGGTGGCATAGTTTTAGTATGTCATATATAAACAAATTGCATGCATTCTATATAGATACACAACTAAGCAAGAGAATAACAATAACTAGTAGTATTGTATTCATGCAATAATCAACAATCTCTAACAACACCCGATCGATAAGTAAATAAGATAAGATGGATAGATATATGGAGTTTCGGTAACATCTAGCAAGGTTATACTACCAAAAGTAATTATATGCTAATCAAACATCCGTCGACTAGTTTATAAATACTCATGGGATAGAAAAGTAATGAAAAACTATCATATGCTCAATTTATATAACAATCACAATAACAAATCAGGGCATGAATATAACAGTACCAATCTATTGTATTCACTAAGCACGAAGTGGATCATAGAACATTAATAGGCTATCATATGCATAGCTGACAACAAATCACTAGCAGTAAACCATATAGAGAACTAATATAAAAAATATATACTAGAAAATATAAACAGAGGTTACAAAGCATTACTAACATGCTACATAATATCAAGTAAAACAAAGAATGACTTTTTCAGCAATAAAATAAATCCTAGCAAATTACACGAGTTAGCAGGATGAGAAAATTGAACCACTTCATGTGTACAAACATCCTGACATTTTCTATCGACAAAAACAAAACTAACTAATAGAATAGGAAACATATGAGTAACAACTTAATTAATTCTAGCAATTTCAACTATAGCTAGACACGTGAACTCGAATAGAAAAGCTAGGACTAAACTTGACAATCGGTGAATACAATAGCAGCAATACACAAGAGAAATGTCACCGTGAGGAACACAAGTCATTTATCATTTCAGAATAGATTAATAAAATATTGAAGATATTCATATCTAACTACACAGGTGGGTTCCTAGAGGCATTTGGCACATCTTCTAAGTTGAGACCAAGATCATCCGATGTATGCATGGTGGTCTAAAATGGCGATGCCACCGAATGGCATTCGGTTCACCGAAAACACGATCAACTACAAAATTGCAGCCGGAAACCATGTCTAGAAGGTAGATACACTCTAATCTAACACGTGTGTGCAAGGAAATTCATGGATTCTCATCGAGCGCGACGTAATTGTTTGACGAAGACGATGAACTGAGATGAACGTAGCCGAAGTGCGTCTTCGGCGAGACGCGTCTCGTCCTTCTAGTCCATGAGTCGGCTCCCCACGTCCTTGTGCTTCCGGTGGCGCATCAGCTTATCCTTCTAGCAGCTCGTCGTCTCCTCGTCGGAGCTACTGGAAATGTCGCCGACGTCCGGCAGCGACCGGCGGTGCTCTCCAAGATTTACTGAAATATGAGCCAAAGGATCGGTGGTGGAGGAGAATGGCAGGAGCAGTCCCAGGGCATTGTATTTGGGCTTAATACGAGCATATAATGTCATCAGTTTATAATATTATGGCATTTAAGGCGGGCGTTTTAGATCTCTACGGAAAGAAGATGAGTATCACACGACATTTTAATAACTTGGCTAAGAGCCAGGACGTGTTACGACGAACTATTTGGCCCAATTGATGCTTGCTTGAGCTGGCCGGTCTTAGTTTGGTTTGGTAAACCGAAAGTATTGATCGGTAGAGAGAAAGGAAAAAAAACAAAGAGGACACGAGCAGATAATAGAAACGAGGTGTTGCGCTCTAGAGAGAGAATGACATATATATGTATATGCTACAGTAGCCTAGATACCATGCATGCACATGCATGAATCAATAAGAAACAAATCGATAGAAAAAAGATCCAAATAAAAATACATGATGTATTGTGAGAAAATATTCTCCTTTTTATGTGAGTCTAATTAATTCCAGTATAGTCAGAATTAATTTAAGAAATAGAAAAAAACTATTATTTTATGTCATCCCAACATCCTTTGAGAAAAAAAATCAACCGTAAAAATCAGGATGTTATAGTTCTATCTCCCTAAATTTCATCAATTTTTTTTGTCTATTATTTTTTTTACATTTCAAAATTTGCAAAATTTTGGGATATGACAGACTACCACCCTTAAAAAGAATCTCGTCCCGAGATTCGGGAAGGCTAGAAACAACAAGTTGGTTTCAAGACAACTAGGATACTACCATCCTTAAAAGGATTTTAACTAGATTGCATCTTGGCTTACTTGGTGTCTTGATGTAACTTTTTTGGACAGTTGTTTGCATAGTGTCTCTTATTACCACATTTGAAACATGTGACAAGGTTGAGGTCCTTCACAGGTTTGCTTGTCTTTTTATTCTCCTTTTCTGGACAATTTGATGCATAATGGCCTAGCTCTTTTTATTTGTGGCACATCACTTGGCTAATATCCCTTTTTATCTTTGGTATCACTACATCTTGTTTGTTTCCTTGGCCCTTCTTCTTTTCTAGGCATTCATTATCATAGTGTCCCATCTTCTTGCAATTGTAACATTGCATCTGGCTAATGTCTTGCTTGCTAGGGTTGGGGCGTTTCTTCTTGTTCTTGGGTTTCTCCAAGGCTAGGAGGGCTCTTATTTCATGTTCTTCATATTTCATCACCAATGTGGGAAAACTTCCTCGGTTCTTAGAACGGTTCCTAGGATAACATCCACGTTTCCTCTTTTGTTCACCAAAGTTGGTTACAATGTATGGAGGTGCATACTGATATTTGACTTTATCTTCATCATTCTTGGTGGAGGTTGTACCTTCATGGGTGTTTCCAAAGACTTGATGTATACCATCCTTAGCTTGATGTTTCATCTGTTGAACTATAGAACTATAGGATAGATGTGGCATTGGACAGGGACATGATCATTTCCTTCACATAGGAAACATGTAACTTGAGATGTGGGGCATTGTCTAGCTGGGTGTTTCTCTTCACAATTAGGGCATTGGTCAATATGCTCTTTATAAGTGTGTCCTATGTCTCCACAGATTTTGCAGGCTTGTGTTCTTTCCTCCATATCATCCTTGAAATCATGGTTTTCATAATATCTTTGGAAAGGGTTGGTTCTCATGTTGATCATCTGATTGGTCATCCTTTGCAACAATTGGGATTGGGATCCCAAGAAATTTAGAATGGCTGGGTCTAACTCAATGTTGTTGTGGTTATTGGCTAAAAACTGGGTTGTCACTTGATTCAACTTAGCTTGGGTTGCTAGCAGTTGTCCTGTCATGTGCATCTCTAGGTTTTTGTTGTCACCATCCTTGATGTTGGAGTTGTGGTCTCTTGGAGAAGTCATCTGCTTGGGTTGGGATTAGAATAAACAAAAGATCTCTAGAGTAAGAATTCTACTCACACACAACAAATCACACAAAGAAATGTGCAAGCAATCACAATCATGCATTCCACTCAAACAACAAGGTTCAAGCATATTTTAGGTAACAAAAATATTTTTGCTACACCACATAAGTTGGTGTGATCAATAGATCGATTTAAACTAAACACTAGTATGGTGGTCCATCTATGGGGTTCACTTGAGATCATTCAATCTTTCTTCTTAGCTGTTACATCAGGAACAAGATCATGGTATCCTTGGAAGAAATTATTGCATCTTGGCCACAAAGTTCAAAGGCAATGTCTATAATGTTCCTCCTAAGTTGAGTTTCCTTAGTCTCCAAGTCTTGAGTATTCTTATTATCTTCCTTGAAGTCCTTCCAAGTTATTTGCAGTCTATGCCTAAGTCTTTCTCCAAGTTCTTAAGTGGATATCCATGCAACACTTCTTGTAGAGTCGAAGAATAACGTATGAGGTTTTGAGTTGGTGAACATCCAAAGTCCCATTGCCTTGTTATTGTCTTCCTTGATAGATTTGTTGACTCTTTTCAAATGAATCAAGATAGTTACACTTCCATAAGAAACAAAAACAAATATAACCTAGTACAACCATAATAGATAAGTTTCACATCCTATGGTATTTCCTAATTTTTCTCGCATCTTCTTTCTTATACTAAACTTGAACTTCTCCATTGATCTTGGGCTTCTCTTCTTGATCCTAGAATGCCTTGTACTTCTCCTTGAGTTGGACGTGTATCTCTTCATTTCCTTAGTTGGTTGCTCCTATCATCAAAAAAATCCTAAATAAAATTTCTAAGTACTAGAACTATTGAAGAACAAATATTCCTTCTGAAACTTCTTCACTTGAATTATTTTGATGATGGAAGTAGGTAGATCAAGCATGTTGACGATGTCGAGAAGTCCAATTCCTAGCAGGTGGTCTTGAAGTCCATGGTGATGGTGAAGCCGAAGTACTTGTCTATGTTGGAGATGAAGTCCTTCTTAATGTTGAAGTCCTTGGCCATCAAGTTGAGAAAGGTAGAGATATAGAAACAAAACAGAATACTAAGGAAAGAATTTACAATATTGTTCGTAAATAACCTAGCACAAATGCAAATCCTATTATTATAAGGGGTTTTGTCCAAATACTAGGGTTACGAACCTACAGGCAACATAGTGCTCTGATACCATCTGTAGCGGTCCCAACCTGATAAGGTAGAGATCTCTGTGTTTACAGTGCTAGTCCCTGGATCAAATAGCTAGCACCCACAGTGTAACATGTAATATCAAGAAACAAAGGTCATATTACAACTTATAACCAGGAATAAAATAGTTCATTACAACTTACATAGCTCATATGGCTATCTTATTACAAAGCAGCGGATATAACTATATAGCATGGAGTCCTTCATCTTCATGTGCCACAGGAAATCATGTTGGTTGTAGACTTGTAATCCCTACTCAACAAACTTCACTGACATCAAACAAACCTGCAACATAATAAGTTAAAGCCACAACGGTCAATACATTTGAATTGTATTGGCAAGTGATATCATATTGATATGGAGAATCTAACATCTACATGAATATATGTCTAAGTGGAGTTTTGGCTGGCCTTTGCATAAAATAAGTTTTCCCTATCCTTTTGAAAATTGTTTTTCTCCTTTTCAAAACATTTCATCAGACAAGGCACACTGGATACACACCAGGTGCTTCCCTTGTTCACCCAACAAGTTTTAACTTATAGAAATTGGGATGAGGAGATCCTTGATTGCTTCAATGTCTTTGATGCTCAAATTATCCGTTGCCAGGGACACGGCTATGTACTTAGGTTTTACCCTCTTGAGAGGTGGTGCACTTTCCCCACAAGACTTGACAAGCATCGAGACAAGACTTTTCAGAAACAATCCCTCAGACCACCATGGACGCGTTCCATCCTATCATCACTACCACCAACTGTCCATCTGGCTGAGTTCTTGCAACCTAGTTGGTCAAGGCAGAGCCCATATGCCATGTGGTTGCACTGGAAGCTTCTTAACACAAAACATCTCAAATCTCTTTGTTTCTGGGTGGCCATCCACAAGTGAGATACACCTGGGTAAACCATAGAAATGGGCCCTGAGTAACCACTCAACACAAACCAATCTTCCCATTCCACCCGGGTGATTCATTCACATGTTGTTTTATTAATCAAAAACATAGTCATAGGATTTGCATAATACCATAACATGAATATTCCACCCTTGCAATCTACTAGCTAGGCTAAGCATACTAGCATAACATGTCTCTTAACTTAGGAAGATTCCTACCAAGATATATTCTATAGGATCTACTATAGTATAGCAATATACAAAATAGTCCTATCATGCATACTACAAAAATATTACTAATGCAATATTGAAAAGATGGGACTTTTGATGACCAAATTATCACTTGCCTTTTTAGTAGAAAATCTAGGTACTCTCCTTGATCTTGCAAATGTCACTCTCTTCAAAGTTCACTACACACAATCAATCATATCACACATTCAAAACTAGCATCACAAATCAATCACATGAATACAAAGAAATGCATGCAAGCATGCAAAAGGTTTTATTTTATTGAAAAAGTTGTTCCTAACAAGATTCTAAACATTACAAACACCTACTAGTCCTTTTTATAAAGGTGGAATTCCAATTGGAACCAAGTTAGTGAAAATAAGTCATTTAAATCATTTTTCTTTGGTTAGAAAAGCTTTTATTCAAAGGAATAATTTCTAGTGTCAACAAAATATATTTTTAAGTTCAAATGTTAGTGTTTATGTTCAGGGGGTTCAAAACAAAACCATTTGCAATAAGATTCACTCAAAAATAATTTTAGAACAAATTTTATAGCCAAAATGGCCCTAAACAATTTTCTGCCTAAACCTCAATTTTTACAGAAACAAGTGTACAAAGTAAGACCACAGTAGTGTAGAACAAGATAGGACAACTTGGGTTGGATCGAGGAAATGAGTTGTAGTAACTCGAATATGAATGAATCCAATGGATAGCTTGGGTTCTAGGATGCTAGGATAGATTATATCAACATAATATTGTGATAAGAGATATGGATAGGCTTGCTAGGTTTAGACGACTCGAGTATAGGTGGCCTAGTTTTAGTATGTCATCTATAAACAAATTGCATGCATCTATCTAGATACACAACTAAGCAAGAGAATAACAACAACTATTAGTATTGTATTCATGCAATAATCAACAATCTCTAACAACACCCGATCGATAAGTAAATAAGATAAGATGGATAGATATATGGAGTTTAGGTAACATCTAGCAAGGTTATACTACCAAAAGTAATTATATGCTAATCAAACATCCGTCGACTAGTTTATAAATACTCATGGGATAGAAAAGTAATGAAAAACTATCATATGCTCAAGTTATATAAACAAGCACAATAACAAATAAGGGCATGAATATAATAGTACCAATCTATTGTATTCACTAAGCACGAAGTGGATCATAGAACATTAATAGGCTATCACATGCATAGCTGACAACAAATCACTAGCAGTAAACCATATAGAGAACTAATATAAAAATATATACTAGAAAATATAAACAGAGGTAACAAAGCATTACTAACATGCTACAGAATATCAAGTAAAACAAAGAATGACTTTTTCAGCAATAAAATAAATCCTAGCAAATTACACGAGTAAGCAGGATGAGAAAATTGAACCACTTCAGGTGTACAAACATCCTGACATTTTCTATCGACAAAAACAAAACTAACTAATAGAATAGGAAACATATGAGTAACAACTTAATTAAGTGTAGCAATTTCAACTATAGCTAGACACGTGAACTCGAATGGAAAAGCTAGGACTAAACTTGACAATCGGTGAATACAATAGCAGCAGTACACAAGAGAAATATCACCGTGACGAACAGTCAGTTATCATTTCAGAATAGATTAATAAAATATTGAAAATATTCATATCTAACTACATAGGTGGGTTCCTAGAGGCATTTGGCACATCTTCTAAGTTGAGCCCAAGATCATCCGACGTATGCATGGTGGTCGAAAATGGCGATGCCACCGAATGGCATTCGGTTCACCGGCAACATGATCAACTACAAAACTGTAGCCGGAAACCATGTCTAGGAGGTAGATACACTCTAATCTAACACGCGTGTGCAAGGAAATTCGTGGATTCTCACCGAGCGCGATGTAATCGTTTGGCAAAGATGATGAACTGAGATGAACGTAGCCCAAGTGCGTCTCCGGCGAGACGCGTATCGTCCTTCTAGTCCATGAGTCGGCTCCCCACGTCCTTGTTCTTCCGGTGGCGCAGTAGCTTATCCTTCTAGCAGCTCGTCGTCTCCTCGTCGGAGCTACCAGAAATGTCACCGACGTCCGGCAGCGACCGGCGGTGCTCTCCAAGATTTACTGGAATATGAGCCAAAGGCTCGGTGGTGGAGGAGAATGGCAGGAGCAGTCCCAGGGCATTGTATTTGGGCTTAATATGAGCATGTAATGGCATCAGTTTATAATATTATGGCGTTTAAGGCTGGCGTTTCATATCTCTACGGAAGAAGATGAGTATCATACTATGTTTCAATAACTTGGCTAAGAGCCAGGACCTGTTACGACGGACTATTTGGCCCAAGTGATGCTTGCTTGAGCTGGCCGGTCTTAGTTTGGTCTGGTAAACTTATAGTATTGATCGGTAGAGAGAAAGGAAAAAACAAAGAGGAGACGAGCAGATAATAGAAAAGAGGTGCTGCGCTCTAGAGAGAGAATGCCGTATATACATATATGCTACACTAGCCTATATACCGGTTCATGCATGCACATGCATAAATCATTAAGAAACAAGTTGAGAGAAAAAAATCTAAATAAAAATATATGATGTATTGTGAGAAAATTCTCCTTCTTATGTGAGTCTAATTAATTTCAATATAGTCGAAATTAATTTAAGAAATAGAAAACAACATATTATTTTATGTCATGCCAACATCCTTTGAGAAAAAAATCAACCGTAAAATCAGGATGTTACAGTTCTATCCCCCTAAATTTCATCAATTTTTTTTGTTTATTATTTTTTTTACATTTCAAAATTTGCAAAATTTTAGGATGTGACAACCCTTTAACCCTAAACCGTGACAAAGCAAGCTAGGTATTATGTATTTATAGATCAAAGTTTGAGATACTTTTATTAAATTGACCCTAACACCTTTTTATTTCACAAATATCGGCATATAGCTCGAACATTATTGAAAATTCACTAAACCCTACCCTCTCAAAAACGTAAACACTAAGCCATATACCCCTAAACACTACGTCATTCTATTCCACAAATATAAGTATAAAGCTCGAACTTCATTGAAAATTCTTGAAACCCTAAAACAACCTCGAAAACCTAAACCCTCAACTCCTAAATTCCCTAAGCCCCAAACAATCCCCCAACCTAAACCCTTGAACCCTAAGTACTAAAACCCTAAACCCTAAACCCCTCAACCTATAATTAAACCCTAACCAAGTAGGTATATCATGCACTTATAGATCCAAATTCGAGATACTTTCATTAAATTGCGGTAAAAACATTATGTTCCACAAATATAAGCATAAAGCTTGAACATTATTCAAAATTTCCTAAACGCTAAACACCTAATTAAATGACCCTGACTAATTAAGCAGGTATATCATCCACTTATATATCAACATTTGAGATATACTTTCATTAAATTATGCTAACACCATTTCATTCCAGGAATCTAAGCATAAAGCTTGAACATTATTATTGAAAATGCCCTAAAACCTAAACCTTAAACCCTATTAACCCTAATAAACCCTGACCAAACATGCATCATGCACTTTAAGATAAAATTTTTGAGATACCTTCATCAAATTGTGCTAACACCATTATAATTCATGAAATGTCGAACATTATTGAAAATTCCCTAAGCCCTAACCCCCTAAAGCCTAAACCCTAATCCCTATATACCCTTAAAAACCCTAACCCCTAACCCTAAGCTGAGACATAACCCTGAATGCTAAACTACCCCTAAAAAAATGAGAACCCTAAATCCGCAATACGAAAAACCTAAACCCTCAACCCATAAACCCTAAACATCCATGTATTATGCACTTATAGATCAAAATTTTAGATACTTTCATTATTAAATTGTTTCCAAGTCATTCTATTCCATGAATATATGCATAAAGCTCGAATTGTATTGAAAATTCCCAAAGCCCTAAACCCTAAACCCCTAAATACCTAAAACCCTTAAACCCTAAAACCCGAAATACTAAACCCTAAAAACCAAAACCCTAAACAATCATGACCAGGCAGGGCATCATAAGCATAAAGCTTAAACAGTATTGAAAATTCCCTAAACCCTAAACCCGTAAACGACCCTGACCGGGCACGGGTATCATCCACTTGTAGATCAACGTTTGAGATATACTTTCATTAAATTATGATAAAACCATTCAATTCCTCGAATATAAGCCTAAAGACTGAACATTATTGAAAATGCCCCAAAACCTAAACCCTAAACCCCTAAACCTTAGAACCGTAAACCCTAAACCCTCAACCCCTAAACACTGACCAAGAAGGTATCGTGCAGTTATAGACATGTTATAATAAACTATGGTAGAGATATGGCCATGACCTTGGCCATCTTATTTCAAAGCTTTCAAAATATAATGCTTATAAATTTCGGCAAATGGTTGGAAACTCATATAAATGTTGGTAAGCATGTTGTCGCTGCCGTGTGAGTCCAGACAGGACCAACACGTGAGGAGCGGCTGCGTCGGAGTAGCGTACGTCGGAAGCTTCAACCTCAAAATTTCCGCACAACACTGAAAAATCCCACAAATCTATTCAAAAATCCCGCCCTGTTTTTCGCGATGCAAAATTCCTCTTCTATCCTGGCCCGAAAACAAGGACCAGAGGAGCACTGCAATAATAGAGGGTTATAGGTGGTAAATTTGCGTCATCCCACCTATATACCCCCATTGCCTCTTCGCCGCCCACCCCCCTCTGACTTCCGCCTTCCTCCAGCCCCTTCACCGCCAGCCCTCTCTTCCACACTGGAGCTCCTTCACCACCGGCGCTCTCTTCTACACGGGAGAATATTCACCGCCGGCGCTCTCTTCCGCATCGGAGCTCCTTCCCTGCCGGTGCTCTCTTCCACTCGGGAACATCTTGAAAGTGCATTTCATATCCTAAGTAATTTTTGTGTTTAATGACAACACACATATCAGACTAATTATTTGCCAAGTGTACCATAGGTTTTATCAGGAAAAGACATTGTTCATTCTCCCAAAAAAGGGTCACCTGCAAGGCCTTGCCCAAGCTTCTGTGCTGTCCGGTAGTACTGGAAATATCAACCGGTACTACCGCACATCACCGGAAGTACCTCCCTTTGCTACCGGTCAGGGCAAAGAGGGTGGGCGAGTCTGCCCAAATGCTTGTACCCTCCTCGGTACCGAAAAGCGGCACTACCACTTCGGTCCGATAGTACCACGTCTACGACCCGGTACTACCACTCGACACCAGTAGTACCTAT
The DNA here is from genome assembly GCA_023614405.1 of Avena insularis. Taxonomy (NCBI): domain Eukaryota; kingdom Viridiplantae; phylum Streptophyta; class Magnoliopsida; order Poales; family Poaceae; genus Avena; species Avena insularis. Next base: position 48,206,349 of record CM042687.1, on the reverse strand, counting down.
CTTTGGTACCGGACAAGGAAGAGAGGGATGATGAGCCTGCCCAACGCCACTGCCTCACCCGGTAGCTTGGTGCGGCACTATCGCATGGATCCGGTAGTACCGCTCCTATGGTCCGGTACTACCGCTTTGCGGTAGCATCGTTTCTCTCGAGTACCACCTCCAGGGGGAGCAGGTGGCTAGTCACACATAGGATAAAGTTCTGGTACATCATCCGGTATCTAACCGGTAGTACCGGTTATTTTCGGTACTACCGCTCAGATATCTGGTAGTACCGGTCCTGACAAAACTACAACGGTCAGATCTGCGCAGTGGTGTATAAAAGGACCCCTCTTCTACCTTGGGAGCTTGCTCGACTCACTCAAGAACACAACCTCCATTTGAGCCACCAAATCACCAAGATCTCTTCACCCAACCATCCAAAGTCATTGATCTTTGGAGAATCGAAGGAGGAGTCCTTGATCTATAGCTTCACCAAGAGAGATCTTCATTTCCCCCTCATTCACTTGAGGGCCCCTTGCTCTAGTGTTTATTTGGGAACTCTAGTTCTATATTTGGTTCTTACAAGTTTGTCTTTGATTGTTTGACAACTTGCTTGTATTTGGTAGCCTCCAATTAAGTTGTGGATGTGTGCCCCGAACTTGTTGTAAAGGTGTAAGCTTCCACCTTGAAGGTTGACAATATAGTGGAAGAGGTGAATCGAACCCGTTGGGTTGAGGTTCATCGGAGAATAAGGGAGGCCTTTCGTGGCGCAGGTGGTTTGATACCACCCCCTCTCCAAACGTAGACGTACTTCCCCTCAAAAGGAAGGAACTACGGGAAACAAACCCTCGTGTCTCAGAGTGCTCCACTTTGGTTAGTTCTATCCTTTATCGCACTTCACTTTACTTGTTCTTGCTTTGTGTATGTGCTAGTTTGACATAAAGGTAAATTCACACTAGTTGCATAATCTGTAGAATTTACCTTTTGTGTCAAACCCTAATTTGAAAAAGAGTAAAATTTGAAGTAGCACGTATTCACCCCCCTCTAGGTGCCCATACGATCCTTTCAATTGGTATCAAAGCCTCGACTCTTTATTCGGGCTTTACCACGTAAGAGTATATGGGTAGCTGTGTAGGAGAACATGATGGTGAGCCTAGTCACACGGTGACCATGGAGGATCTCAATAAATTGGAAACAAGATTGAGCTCCACCTTGGGCAATGAGATCAAACAATTGCAGAAGTTACTTGAGAAACTTGTTAAAGATAAATCTGCCTCATCATCACCTTCTCCTTAAGAGGAACCACCTTCATTACCCAAGGTGAATGACTCGGCATCACCCGAGGTTGTGGAGGTGGGAGATAATCCAAACAACACTAATTCTTCCACAAAAAGGGATGGTGGGAAGGGAGAGAATCATGAGTCTCAAGGATGGTACTCTCCCGACCCTCCAATTCCTCACCCTCATATAAACAATAGAGGAGACCCACCAAAGCTAGCTGCATGTACTTTTTCTCAATGGCAATCACTAATGAAATCTCATGTGTATAGCTCTTGTATTGAGTTATGGAACATCATTGAAGGACTCCAAATTGGGGATCCAACCAACTTGACTAGAACATAAGTTGTCAATAGTCAACTCAATGCGAACGCCTTGCACATGATTCAACAAGGATTGGGTACAAAAGATTACCCTCACACTGAACACCTCAACACCGCCAAGGAAGCTTGGGATGCTCTCACGGAGTTGTATGTTGGAAATGAGAGCATGAGAAGGAACTGGTATGAAGCACTAAGAAATGAAGCCGAAGTCTTCTATATGAAGGATGGTGAAGATCATGAAGACATGTATCGTAGGATCAAGTCCACCTCCACCGCCTTTAGGAATGTGGGTGCCTCACATGTGGATGATGCTTGGATAAAAAGGAAATATGTGAGTGCACTCATGCCCTTTGAGCCCACCGACTTTAAGAGCCTACAAGGAAGACACAACTACCACCTCATGACCTCCAATGAAGTTATGCAAGAGATGGCCTCTTTCAAGGTTGCCACCAAGAATGCCAAATATGCCCGTGCTCGAGCCCTTGGAATGAGCAATGGTTTCAACCTTGCATTAAAGGCCAACGTTGTGGAATATGTGGATGGAGATGAAAGTGATGAAGGAAAATCTATGAGCCCTCACGACGATATTAATATTGCTCATAATGAGTGCATGGCCTTCTGTGCAAGAGACTTATGGAGGAACCCCGCCAAGGCCAAGAAGGAGATGCTACAAATAAGAAATGCTAATGGGAGAAGAGACCATAACCTCAAACTGAGAACTTGCTTCAATTGTGGTGACCGATATCACTTCCTTGCGAGCTGTCCCTATGAGAGAAGAGAAGATCATGGCGGTGCACTCGTGCCAAAGAAAAACTCCAAGGCTCCCCTCAAGAAACCATTCATCAAGAAGAATATCACCAACAAGAAGTCAAGTGAAATTGTCTTGATTACACATGAAGAATACTCCTCCGACGAGGAAGATGATGAAGAGGAAACATCAAGTGGTGTGGCTGCACTTGTCACTACTTCTGCTCCCACTTTCTCTCTCTTTGACTCCCCTAATGAGAAAATCTCCAACAAGGACATCACTTGCCTTATGGGAAGAGGTACAGATGTATTACATCTTCCCACCTCACCTATTTGATCGATGATGAACTTGATGATGAGATATCTTTTGAAGTAAAAAAGGAGTTAATTTCTTTCATTGAGTTTGTGACTAACTTACAAGGGGAGTCTAAGATACATTTTGGGAACATATTAGATCAACTTTCCCACACACAAGAGCTTATTTATGAGAGATTTAAACTTGGGAGAGAGCACATGATTGAGGTAGAAGCTCTAAATAATGCTCTAGAAGAAGAACAAAATACTAGGATGTCCCTTGAACTAAAACTCGAAGGGCTTGATGGAGAAAATGACCTAATTATTAGTAGACTCGTTAAGGAACGTGACCATGCTATTGATAAATATAAAAAGGCTAAAAAGGACAAGATTGAGTTTGGTGTTCATGAAAAACTTGCCGAGGACTTTAGGATGCTTGAAAAGGCTCACAAGGCCTTGGAGAGTGAACTCTTATTACTCACAAAGTCTCGTGAAAAGCTTCAAACTCAATTGGACAATATTTCTTCACCTAGCACTTTCATTCCTTCTAGTTGTACAAATATGCTTGAAGAAAATGCTAGGTTGAAGGGGGAGCTAGCTAAGGCCACCTTTCCAAAAGGAAACAAGTCCATTGATGATCTCTTGAGTAAGCATAGGCCAAATGGTGGGAAAGGGGGCATTGTCTATGTATCCAAAGCCAAGAAGAAGAAGGCCAAGCCCGCACAAGCAAAAGACAAGCCCATTGTGGGTAGTAAGACCACAAGTGGCAAAACTATGTCTCATGACGACTTTGCGGGAAGTGCTAACCCTCACTATGTTTTAATGCATAATTATTATGGTGATGTGTATGGATAATATGTTGGCCCATTTGATGGTTACATTGCTTGGTCTATTTGGGTCCCCAAGACCCTTGTTGATAACAAAAGAGGACCCATTAAAAAACGGGTACCTAAAAACTAGCTTGATATTTTGTAGACCTATGCTTCTGGAAGGTCAAAGTGGGTGCTTGATAGTGGATGCACAAGTCATATGACCGGAAGCACATATATTGTCAAGGAATTGAGACCAAATGATGACAAAATATCCATGACATATGCCGACAATTCTAAATCTAAGGTAATGGGTTTCAGCAAGGTTGTGGTTGCCCACGAAATTACACTCGTGGACGTCATGCTTGTTGAGACCCTTGGATATAATTTACTTTTAGTCCATGCTCTTATAAAGATGGGCTTTGCCGTATTTATAGATAATGATATCGTGGTCCTCATGTGGAGCAAGTCTATAAAGGTCGCTTTTGTTGGGTACGTCGAAAATGACTTGTATGTTGTGGACTTTTTGGGGCAAACCACTACAAGCTCTATGTGCCTATTCAGAAAGGCAGATGTGGGTTGGTTATGGCATCGCCGTCTAGCCCATGTCAACATGAGAACTTTGCAAAGTCTCCACAAGGATGGCCACATTGTTGGACTAAAAGAAAATGTTTGCTTTGCCAAAGATCGTGTTTGCAGGGCTTGTGTTGAAGGAAAGATGCATGATTCTCCCCACAAGCCGAAGAACTACATCAAGTCCAAGAGGATCTTGAAGCTCCTTCATGTGGATCTCTTTGGTCCTACATATCATGCAAGTCTTGGTGGGAAGAAATATTGTTTGGTGATTGTTGATGACTATTCAAGATACACATGGGTATATTTCTTTAAGCTAAAAAGTGAGACCCAAGAGAACTTCATCGACTTCATCAACATGGTTCAAAGTCAATACAATGTCCCTGTGTTGATGATAAGAAGTGATAACGGCACCGGTTTCAAGAACTACACCTTGAATGGATTTCTTAGTGATGAAGGGATAAAACACCAATATTCTGCTGCATATACCCCTCAAGAAAATGGTGTAGCCGAGAAGAAGAACCGGACTCTTATTGATATGGTTAGGACCATATTTGCGGAGTTTAAATATCCATATAACTTTTGGGCCAAAGAAATATCCACCACATGCCATGCATCAAATCGGCTCTACCTCCGCAAGAAATTGATCAAGACTCCATATGAAATACTTACTAGTAACAAGCCCAACATATATTACTTCTGGGTGTTCGGTTGTAAGTGTTTCTATCTCAAAAAGGGTGTTCGTTTGTCCAAATTCGATTCTAAAGAATTAGAGGGTATTTTTGTTGGCTATGGTCTTGAATCCAACACTTATAGAATCTATGATAAGCTCTCCGGAGCTGTCATAGAATCTTGTAGTGTGGTTTTCAAAGAATATGATGGTCCCCAAGGAGGGTGTGTTGATGCTTGTGATGCAGATGATGAAATGCCTCAAGATGCCATAGGAAGAATGGGTGTAGGATTTATCCGCCCCGTTGAGGAAACCCTTATGACGGATCGAGAAGAACTATGCTCTACTCAAGTGGAGCCCTCATCTTCACAGCAACAACAAGCTCCCTCTATCGAGGAGGAAACTGACCCAAGCCAAAGACAATACCTTCAACATGTTGATCAGGGAGATACCTCTAGTGAGGAGGAGCTTGAGTCACCATTCTCCAGAATGTCAAGCGCTGCTCGGTATATGTAACATCCCAAAATTCATGAATTTTAAAAGCATGCATTGCATTCATATCATCATAGCATCTAGAGCTTGCACAAAAATTTTCAAATTTTGAAACCAAATAAAACCATATTTATGCCCATTTTATTAATAATATGAGGCATGGTTTTATTTTTATTTTCGAAGGACCAAGGTGTGTTTGATTGAACAGATGTGTTTATCACACTTTTGAGTGCTAGGTTCACAGTGCAAAAATCTAGAAAAGATTTGAATTCAAACAAGTTTGAATTTGGGTTTCAAATTCATTCTTGAAAATCAAATTAGAAAATAAAAAGAAAAAAGAAAAAAATATAAGCAGGCGCTGCCTTTTCAGCCTAATGCCCAAACCGGCCCAGCAAGCCCACACGGGCCACCCTCCCCCTCTCTCTCTCACTCGTGCGAATCCTACCCCGCACTCGCTGCCACTAGGCCTAAGACAACTCATCTCTTCTTCCCTAAACTCCGCGCGCAGATGACGCCGTCGTCGGCCGTTTCCTCTCATCACTGCTGCAAATCAATTTGGTTAAATCCCATTGATTCGCCGCGCAATTTCTGCCCCTGCTCTGGCTAAATCACCACCTTGCCACGGCCATTTCCCCTCAAACTCCCACGCCCAAGCGCCCCCAGGCTGCCCACAATCGTGCTTCCACTACAGCGGACCCGAGCGCCTCCGGCGAGCTATTCTGGTGAGTACCATGCTCGCCTTTGTCCCTCGTTCATGCAAGCTTGATTCTTTCTTCCTTGCGCATCTTGTCATACCATTTTCTTGTCAAAATTTTCTCCAGAACTTCGCCCCCGTGAAGCACCACGAAACCCAAAGCTCTAAGCAACTTCGGCGAGTAATTTCCTTTAGGTCAGCATGCCCCTTGCCTTCTAGATCAAACTAACTAGTGTGCCTTGTCCTTGTGCATGTTATAATTCCCTTTGTTTGCACTACGGTGACCTAGGTCGTCGCCTCCGTCGCCGTTTGCAAAAACCTGATACCAGTAGCTACTCCGACGAGCTCCCACAGCTGCAGCAGCTCGCCCCTGTCCAGACCAAGGCCACCTTGAGCTTCCTTGCATCTGTGTGACGCTGGTAAGCCACAACACTACCCCTAGCCCCCTCTAGATTCGCCGGAGCGTCGCCGGCAGAAGCGCCGCCGCCGCCAGTGCCATTTGCGCCGCCCACTTGTGGTGGTTTGATCCAGAGCCATAGTATTTAGATCTGACGCTGTAGATTAGATCTGGATGAACCGTTTTGTTTAGATCTGGCGCGTTGGATCTGACTTGATGCAATGGCGCGGAAGTGTGATCCGTGCGAAACGGTATCGACCAATCAGGCACTGCCAACGTCTGTAGTTTAGATTTAAAATCTGTTTTGAATCTATTAAATGTTTAAACTTGTAAAATTCACAACTTTAGTTATGTTTGTCCAAATTTTGCAAATAATATATCAATGGATTCAAAAAATAAAGCCCTACACATCTATGGCCTTATTTTAGTATTTTGCTTCTGGAAAAATAGGATTATTTGCAGAACCATTTATATGCCTATTTTGGCTTTATAAAATTGTTTTGAGGCAAATTTGAGTTTGTTTAGATTTTAGATAGATTACTTTGTGTTCAGTACTATTTTTTTACTTGATTAGTATAGAAAAATCATTTCATTGCATTTTCATGCATTCATGTGTATTTTGTTTGAATATTTGAATGTGAATTTGGTGTTATTATTTTATGTGTATATTTTGGTGATAGTGGTGATTGTGATTGTGAGGACTGTTGCTACTCTCCCAACTACCAATTTAAGTGGTGCTTCATGAATTTTGTCCTATTATTTTGACTATGCATTAGTAATATTTTGAGTAGGACTTGCATGGAGATTTTTGCTAAGTATATACTATGCTATGCCTTGGGAAATCCTAGTAGTTGTAGTCTTAGTAGAATTTTCTCTAAGTTAAGAAACTTGTTATGTTATCATGCTTAGCCTAGATAGTAGAAAACAAGGCTGGAATATTCATGCTATGAAATTTTGCTAAGTCTATGACTTGTGTTTTGATTAATAAAACAACTATGTGAATGAATGGAATGGTATGTTGGTTTATGTTGAGTGGTTACACAAGGCCCATGTCTATGGTTTACCTTGTGTATCACACTTGTGGAAAGCCACCTAGGAACAAAGGGATTTGAGATGTTTAGTGTTGTCAAGCTTCTAGTGCAACCACATGGCATATGGGCTCTTCCTAAACCAAATAGGTTGCAAGAACTTAGCCAGATGGATAGTTGGTGGTAGGGCGATAGGATGGAACGCGTCCATGGTAGTCTAAGGGAATGCTTCTGAAAAGTCTGGTCTCGATGTCGAGTCTTGTGGGGAAAGTGCACCACCTCTCGAGATGGCAAAACCTAAGTACTTAGCCATGTCCCCGACAACGGACAATTTGAGCATCAAAGACATTGAAGCTATCAAGGATATCCTCATCCCAATTTATAAGTTAATAACTTGTGGTTGAACAAGGGTAAAGGTGCACCAATGTCTATTGGTGGTTCCTTGGGAGTTTTTGATAAACAAAAACTTAGTGTTTTTCAACTGATAAGAAAAACCTATTTTGAGAAAAGCAAGCCTAAGATACACTTAGCCAAATTCATATATATGTTAGACACTACTATTCTACTATGGGATCACTTACAAATACTATTCCAAATGTATTGACCCACTGTGGCTGTAACTTATGATGTTGCAGGTTACTCTGATGGAGATTAGGGTTGTGAGTCTACACTCAACATGCTTGCCTGTGGCACATGAAGTTGAAGATTTTACTTTATTTACTTATGTTTGAACTCTATGTATTAGCCAAATGAGTTGTAAAAGACTATGTTTATCTCTGGAATGACGATGTAATAAAGACCTTTGTATCTATGTACTTTATCTTAAATTGTGGATGCTAGCATTTGATCCAGGGACTAGCATTGCAATCACAAGGACCTTTACCTTTAATTGGTGGGGTCTTACAGATTGTATCAAAGCACTGTGTTGCGTGTAGGATTATGACCCTAAGTTGAATTAGACTAAGGAAACCACTAGCAAAACTACAACTCTTTCCAAATTCCACACTTATCTTTTTTCTCCTCGTAAACCTCTCCTAATCTTCTTTCTCATCTTTATTTGTAGACGGCCTCCATCAACGAAGTTGTCAAGAAGGGACCACTCATGACCATGACCTTAGAATGTGAGATGGAGTTTCCCAAGGCACTCAAAAACCTCATGGTTAGCTTGGGAATAAATGGTGAAGCCGTGTACAAAGGATTTCCAGTGATGGATGAAGGAGAAGAATATTGGTGGGTGCAACTCCACTTGTACAAAAACAAGGGAGACAACCACAAGGAGTCGGGATTCTGCATGATCACCAACTCAGAAATGTATACGACATTCTTTGACTTTGCAAGAAATGCATCTTGGAATACTATCAAGGAGCTTGGTGAAAGGCTCAAGTGTAGAATGCTCAACACTCAAAATGACCCTAGAGAAGAGAAGAAATATACCCAAGACGTAGAGACCACCATAAAACGTCTAAGGGAAGATATCATAGACTTAGCATATGAGTGAGAATTGTGACGTACTCTGATAGCTGGACCACCACACTTGTCGTTTTTTTTCGCGTTAATAATTTGATCATACCAACCCATGTGGTGTGGAAAGTTTTTGTCTAAGTTATGTTTGAACCTTAGTGCTTGTGGTAGAAATTTTGTATTCCATGACTTGTATGTTTTATTGTTGAATGTATGCTTGATTTTTGTTTCACTATCTTGTGTTTTTCTCTCTACTTATATTGTTCTAATTTTCCTCTATCTTATACAGTAGATGCCTAGCTTTGTTGTCAGCACTGCCGAGGAGTTCAAGGAAACTCGTTTCGGTTCTCGTCTTGTGGAGATCACCAGTGTGCTCAATCTCCCACTCCCTAGTATTAAGGCACTTCAGCTCTCCAAGTTCGAGAGGAAGGATCTTTGGAGCTTTAAAGTCTCGCAGCCTGGACTCCAGACGGAGCCATCCAGGGAGGAGATTACCTTCAAGCTGATGCATGATGACAAGGAGAAGGGACTAGACGTAGTCATGCATGAGCTACTTGGGCGCCTTGTTGGACGACACTCCACCAAGCTCAAGGGCCTCTACTTCCACCCGTTCAGGAGACGTGACAAGTAGGGTGAGGCTGTAGTGTATGATGACGCTACTAGAGAGAAGATTGAGCCTATATGTCTGTATCTCCAGGAGCTAGAGAGCCTTGTTAGACACCTAGACACAGATAGGACCAACGTCATGCTTAGCAATGATGAGCTTCAGGTTCAGTTGAGGGAGAAGGACAAGATCTTCGCAGAGCAGGACGAGATCTTCAAGGAGATGGAGGTCAGATTCGAGAGCCAGGACAAGAAGTTCAAGAATCAAAAGAAAAGGGTGCAGGATAGAAACAATAAGATCAAGGACATGAGGGCCGAGTTAGAGCTCAAGGACCTTGAGATAGAGACCCATCAGGGAGTGATAGAGAGGCTGCGCTCGCAGAAGAGAGCCCTTCGTGCGAAGATTGAGGCCTTGACCACCAATGTGAAGGAGTACAAGCCAGCCATGGAGACAGCTGGACTTACTCTTGTGGACGAGGAGGTCGACATGGAGGAGTAGTGTTGACTACTCAATTATCTATTTATCTATCATCCTTTATTTATCGAGTCGCAATGATCATCCAACATGTGGATGGCTTGCTAGTGTGTTTACTTTTCCAAAACTTGTTGTTTACGTTGTTCAAACTCTAAGTTTATTTTTGTGCTTGATTATTTTATGTTTGTTGCTATGTGATGTATTATGCATGTTAGCATCTATGGGCTATATCTCATTACTTACCCTTATTGAAAACACAGATGCCTCCCTGTTGTGCCAATCCCAACCAAAACAACAATAACAACAATCCCGAGATGCAGCAGCTAATGACAGCTCAAACTGAGTTGATGCAGATGATGAACCCAGTTCATGGCAAATCATAATCAAAACAACAACAACAATAACAACAACAATCAAAACAACCCACCAGCCTTTGACATGCTTACAAGGTTTTTGAGGTTGAGGCCTGCCAAATTCTCGGGAACCACTGATCCTATGGTAGCCAATGAATGGTTACACTCTGTGAACAAGGACTTGGTCACCGTTGGCTGCACCGATGAGGAAAAGGTCAGATTCACAACACATCTACTTGAAGGTCCAGCAACCATATGGTGGGATAACTTATAGATCACCACTCCTATTGAGGATGTGACTTGGGCCATATTTGAAGATGGTTTTCGCACTGCCTATATCTCATCAGGAGTGATGAATTTGAAGAAGATAGAGTTCCACAATCTGAAGCAATGTCACCGCAGTGTGGCAGAATATATTGAGGAGTTCAACAATCTGGCACGCTATGCACCAGATGAGGTTGATACTGATGCCAAGAGGAAGGAGAAGTTCCTCGAGGGACTGAATGATGAGATTAACCTGCATCTATCTGTTGCATATGTCCCAACTTAACAATCACTATGTGACAAGGACACCATATTGGAAATCAAGTTGAAACAAGTTGAGAATAGGAAGAGGAAGCATCACTTTGACAAGCACAACTCGGAATCGTCTCACAAGCGTTCCCATGGTGATGATAGTGGAGGTTCTGGGCCCCACAAGCATGGGAAGTATAACAGCCACCACAACAGTAACCGTCACCATGACAACAAGCACCACCGCAGTCATGACAATGATAGATATAAGAACCACAAGAGTGGACACAAGAGCCACCACAGTGGGAATGGCAATGGAAGTCAGCCTACAAAGAGGGACATCAGTCAGGTTGAGTGCTTTAAGTGCAATAAAACTAGGCACTATGCAAATGAATGCCTAGGAAAGAAGGCTGAAGGAGCCAACAAGCCCAACCCTTTCTGGAAGGGACAAGTGAACCACATCAATGTGGAAGAAATCTATGAGGAATCAGATGTTGTGGCTGGTAAGTTCAAGCTTAATTCTTTTCCAGTACTTGATCTTTTTGATACTGGCGCATCGCATTCATTCATATCAAGAGCATTTGTTGATAAAAATGGGCTTCCAACTGAAACTATTGGATGTCCTATTAAAGTAAGCTCTCCCGACGGAGAGATGATAGTGAATTTTGGATTTCATGATCTAGTGATAGAATTTGGAAAGTATAAGTTTCCAGTTAGTCTGATAATCCTAGATTCCCAAGGATTGGATGTAATTTTGGGCATGGATTGGATGACTAGGTAAGAAGGAGTATTATATTGTGCCAATCGTACTGTTACACTCACAACCCCGGATAAGAAACGGATTAGATTCAAGTCTAACTTTGAATCTAAAGGGAGTAAGTTAAATTCTCTTAAGGGGGTTAGCATAGACAATGTACTACTTGTGAAGGAGTATCCGGATGTGTTTCCGGAAGAGTTACTAGGAGTGCCACCAGATAGAGATGTGGAGTTTCTGATTGACTTGCTGCCAGGATCTGGACCAATAGCAAAGAGACCCTACAAGATGTCAGTTGATGAGTTGAAAGAACTCAAGAAACAACTTGGAGAACAGTTGCAGAAAGGATTTATTCAACCAAGTTCTTCGTCTTGGGGTGCACCAGTTCTATTTGTTGAGAAGAAGGATAGAAGTCAAAGGCTATGCATATATTATTGATGGGGATATGCCTACCGGGGTATACCCAGCAGGACGTTTCCGACTGGCCCCGGAACTGGCGAGTGGGCCTGCAGGACGGCGACTGGATCAACACCTGGCGTGGATCCAAGCGACTGGAAGATGAAGGCCCAGGAGAGTAGATAGGCCCAGTCGGATTAGGTTAAACGAGTATCGAAACCTTAACTGATTCGGTGGAGATATGTAAACCCTACGGGGGTGAGTCTATAAACCTCCCTACAGGGCGTGTAGAGGATACGTTCCATCATCCACCCAAGCGACTCGCCGCCTAGCCATCGAGCTCGCCCCATTGTACCTCCATCATAATACAATCTAGCAGGAGTAGGTATTTACCCTCCGGGGGGCCGAACCTGGGTAAAACCCTGTGTCTCCTCCCTCATCTCGCACCGCAGATGGCTGGCCGCCCTTGCCCTTCGTTCTACTACTCGCTGCTGATTGCAGCGTCTGCCGTGGTCATTCCCACGACAGTGGAGCCCACCGTGGGGACTGGCCGGTCTGGCCGGTGTTCTGCGTCGAGATCCAATCTGCCCATCAATGATTCGGTCGCCACCGGCCACATGATAGCGATCAGCGAGATGCTCCAGATCTTGCCGAGTAGCTACGTCCCGGCGGCGCGACCCGTCACGCACATCATGATCTTGCCAGTCGACACGATCAGCCTCTTCATCGGCCTCACCGACATCATCGTCTCGGAGGACTCGGCTCGCATCCGCGAGTCGCCGCCACGCGATCGGCTCTCCGAGAGCCAGGTCCGCATGATCCACCGCCTCGCCTCCGAGTACAACTCGACCCACAGCGACGTGGCCGAAACCACCGCGGCCGCGAAAGACGCGGCCTTCAACGACGACGCCGACTCGGCGACCCCGGCGTCACTCACCAGATCCATCACCGCGGCTTCGCCCGCGGGCTCCATAACACATGTCTCCAACATGGGAGACTTCGTGGATCCCTCCATCCTTGGGATCTTCGACTTCGACTCTGGATCGGAAAACTCCGCCGATCTCCGCGATGGGACCGGTCGCCACGCCGCGACCTACATGGCGACTGGCATCGACCCACCAGAGGATCCCTTCTCCACCCCGATCCCTCCTAACGCCACGGCAACGGAGGTCGAGGAACACCGCCTGAAGCTGGCGGAGGCAGTCCGCAAGGAGCAAGCCGAGCGCAATTTTTTTTGCCTCGAGCAGGTGACGGCGCAGGAGCTGTCACGTTACCACCAGCAGCGAATCAGGTATCGCCTAAACCCCACCGTCCAGGGGCGCGCCCTGAACTTCAACGACAAGAACGACCCGGCCCACGTGGCCGAGCGAGCGATCTGCGAGAACGCGCCACCCGGAGGAAGCGCCCGGCCCCCGCCAGGGTCGACGGCAAACGGCGCCCCACCTCCACCCAACCGCGCACCCCCCAGGGACCAGCCGTGGATCGTGGTCTCCTCACGGGAGCGAGATGCGAACGGCCTACCACTGTTCTCCACCCCGATGGACAACCTCGTGGCGGGCCGAGCAGCGGCCGACAACATCACGGCCACCGGTGACGGTGCCCTACAGATCCAGTACGTCAAGGCCCTGCTCGCAAAGGCGGTCGAGCAACAAAACGCAGGAGTCGACTCACAGGGGAGGATGTACTCGCGTTCATCGGGCAGTAGGGCGGCCTCAAGCGGCCGTCCATTGGCGGCAAACACCCTCAACTGCCCGCCACCCGAAGCACTGCAGCTCCAACACCGACCCGCGAACGCGGCACTCTCCACCAACGACCCCAGGCCAGCGACCAACTTCGTCGCCGCCAACGGTCAGCCCGTCGACGCCCGCACCCACATCATCAACAACCAAAGCTGGCGCGCACGCCAGCCCGACGACCTGCGACACACCTTAACCAATCGCCACGACGGCGAGCCGATGGGGTCGCTAAGCCGACTAGGGCCCCGATGCTTCGGACCAATGATCCGAGGCGAAAAGTACCCGGCGAACTACAAAGCGCCGAAGGAAATAGAGAAGTACGACCCTTCGTATGACCCCTACGTGTGGCTGGACACCTACCTCATGGCGATGGGGATCGTCGGCCACGCCGATCTGCTAGCCACCCGCTACCTTCCCCTGATGATGGAGGGAGCGTGCAGGCAGTGGATCAACACTCTCCCCCCGGATAGCATCGATTCCTGGGAAGAGATGCGCGACGCCTTCGTCAGGCACTTCGAGGGTTCCTACACCCGCGCCACCACCATCGAGGACATGGAACGATGCGTCCAGGGACCCCGCTAGTCGACCCGAAGCTGGGTCCAACGGTGGAAAGAACTATGGTAAAACGTGGCCGGCATCCACCTGGACACCGCGATCCACTGCTTCAAGACCTCGTGCCGCTACGAGCCCTTGGTCGCCAAGCTCAAACGAGCATACCGCACACTCGACAACATATCGGACCTCCTTGAGATCGCCAAAAGATATGCGGAGGAAGACCCAAACCAGGAAACCGACGACGAGTCGGGTGGCCAACGCCGCACAAACGGCAACGACAACGGATGACGGTCCGACCTACGCTATAGCAACACTCGCCTCACCGGCAAGCGCCGCAGTGACGGGCGAGTCGACTTCGTCGCCAACGCTGGGCACGCGCAGCGCGAGCCCAAGAGCTTCCACAGCGACGGAGGGCAACGCCGCGACGGCGGCAACTACAAGGCGAAACCAAGGTTCGACCCCGCGGCCCTCCTTAACCAGCCTTGTGCGTTTCACAGCAGGAAAGGGAAGCCCGCCACGCACACGACCGCCGACTTCCACTCTCTCAAGGAGATTGAGAAGGCACGGCGAGCGCGGGAGGATCCCGACAACAACCCGCCAAATGGCGGAAAATTCGGCAGTGTGGACGGCTCACTCCACACCTTCACAGGCTTCAACACGAAGCGCGAGAAGAAGGTCATCGCCCGCGCTGTCGCAGTCAACACGGGGGTCCAGGTGGACGTTCCCCAGTTCCTCAACTGGTCGGAGCAGCCCATCACCTGGAGCTGCCAAGACCACTCGCCACGCATCGAGTACCCAGGCCGAGTCGCCCTGGTGGTCAATCCCAAGGTGGGAGACTACTGGCTCCCCAAGACATTGATGGACGGTGGCAGCTCCATCATCATCCTGTACCTGGACACCTTTAGGCGACTGCGGCTCCCGCAGTCGATGGTCGAGACGACCTGCACCATGTTCCATGGCATCGTCCCCGGTCGGAAGGCGTACCCGATCGGCAAGGTCACGCTGCCAGTCACCTTCGGCACACCAACAAACTTCCGCACCGAGCGGATTGTCTTCGAGACGGTACCCTTCGACAGCCCCTACCACTGCGTCCTGGGGCGCCACGCGTTCGCCAAGTTCATGGCAGCGCCCCACTACGCGTACAACGCGATGAAGCTCCCCGGGCCGCGCGGCGTCATCACCATCAACCGCGACCCCGACATGGCCGCCGAGTGCGAGGCCAAAGGAGCCGAACTCGCCGACGCCGTCATCGCGGCAGAGGCCAACCACGCCGACGAGCTCGCCAAGTACGCGAGCGGGGTCAACAACGACGACCCCACCATACTCAAGAAGCCCAATTCGAAGGGCGGCAACACCTCAGTCTTCGAGGCAATGACGCACACCCGCACCGTCGAGCTGGTCCCAGGCGACTCCAGCCAGACGGTGACGATCGGGACAGGCATGAGCCCAGCATAGGAAGGCGCGCTCATCGAGTTCCTCCGTGAGAACAGGGACATCTTCGCATGGAAGCCCTCTGACATGCCTGGTGTCCATAGGGAACTCGCTGAGCACAAACTCAACACCGACCCCAAAGTGCGACCTGTCAAGCAGTCGCTGCGGCCCTTCAATGAAGAGCGCCGCCGAGCCGTCGCCGAGGAGGTGCAGCGTCTACTCGCTGCAGGCTTCATCCGACCAATAAAATACTCCAAGTGGCTGGCAAACCCAGTCCTGGTCGAGAAGAAAAATGGGACCTAGAGGATGTGTATTGACTACACAAACTTAAACAGCGCCTGCCCGAAGGAGCAATTCGTCCTCCCGCGGATCGACCAAATAATCGATTCCACCGCGGGCTCGGAGTCGCTGTGTTTCCTCGACGCCTACTCTTGGTACAACCAGATCAAAATGGCTGTCGAGGACGAGGAAAAGACGGCGTTCATCACGCCATTTGGAGCCTTCTGCTACACCGCCATGACCTTTGGCCTCAAGAACGCCAGGGCGACCTACCAGCGGTGCATGCAAGAATGCCTTGCGATCCAAATTGGCCACAATATTCACGTCTACATCGATGACGTGGTAGTGAAGTCCGCTCGCCAGGGCGACCTACTCGCCGACCTGGCGGAAACATTCGCCAACCTGCAGAAATACAAGATAAAGCTAAACCCAGGCAAATGCACCTTCGGTGTACCAGCAGGGCAACTACTGGGCTACGTCGTCTCCAAGCGCGGGATCGAGGCGAACCCCACCAAGATCGACACAATCGCTCGACTCGGCAAATCCGAGTGCCTGCGCGACATCTAGAAGCTGGCCGGGCGAGTCGTGGCTCTCAGTCGCTTCATCCCCCGATTGGGCGAAAAGGCGATGCCCCTATACCGCCTGATGTGGAAGAACCCCACCTTACAGTGGGACAAGGAGGCGGACGACGCGCTCCGCGACCTCAAGAAGGTGCTACTCGCAGCACCGCTACTCGCCGCCCCCGTCGACAAAGAACCCATGCTGGTCTACGTCGCGGATTCCGAGCGCGTCGTCAGCGCCGTCATGGTCGTCGAGCGGCCAGAGGAAGGAAAGGAGCGCCCGGTACAGCGACCGGTGTACTACATCAGCGAGGTCCTCACCGAGTCGCGCCAGCGGTACCCGGAATACCAAAAATTGGTATACGCGGTCTTCAGAGCACAGCGGCGACTGCCGCACTACTTCTAGGAGCACCCGATCACGGTCGTCTCCTCAGCACCGTTGCAGGACATCATCCGCAACCATGAGGCGACCGGGCGAGTCGCCAAGTGGGCCATCGAAATCGGCGTCCACAACATCAAGTATGAGCCACGCAAAGCGATCAAGTCGCAGGCTCTCGCGGACTTCATCGCTGACTGGGAAGAGGCCCAGCAGCCGGAAAAGCTGCCATACCTCCACTATTGGAGCCTGCACTTCGACGGCTCCAAGAATGCAGACGACGCAGGAGCAGGGATCGTGGTGACCTCCCCGAAGGGCGACAAGCTCCGCTACGTCCTCTGCCTCGACTTCACCCCCTGCACCAACAACATGGTCGAGTACGAGGCACTACTCCATGGCATGCGAGCTGCCAACGAGATGAACGTCAACCGCCTACGCTGCTACGGAGACTCCGACCTCGTCGCTGGGCAAGTCGCTGGCACCTGCGACACCGTCTCTCCCACCATGGCGGCATACCGCCAAGCAGTGGACAAGATGGGCGGACATTTCGCAGGCTACTCCGTCGAGTGGATTGATAGGCGGAAGAACGAGGAGGCCGACGCACTCTCTCGCATCGGCTCGGCTCGACTCCCACCACCTGTCGGCGTCTTCCTCGACACGATCACCAAGCCATCCGTCTCTCCCCCAAGGGAGATCGATATTGGAGTCCCGCTGCAACCAGAGGCAGCCCTGGTTGCACTCATCGCCGAGCCAGAAGACTGGGCTAGGCCGTATATCGCCTACCTGGAGGGAGGCACCTTGCCGGCAGACGAAACAGATGCCCGGATGATAGCGCGACGCTGCAAATCCTTCGTCATCATCGATGGCGAGCTCCACAAGCGCAGTGTGACCGACATGTTCCAACGCTGCGTCCAACCCGCTGAAGGACGCAAAATCCTTCACGACATCCACTCCGGCGACTGCGGCCACCATGCTGGCGCTCGCTCTCTGGTCGCAAAGGCTATGCGACACGGCTTCTACTGGCCCACTGCACACGCAGACGCCGTCGACATTGTCCAGCGGTGCGCCGGGTGCCAGAAGTACGCCAACCAGACACACGTGCCGAGCGCAGCGCTCAAGACAATCCCTATCACCTGGCCATTCGCCGTGTGGGGTATGGACATGGTAGGCCCTTTCAAAAAGGGCCCCCTCCGGCTTCACCCACTTCCTGGTCGCGGTCGACAAATTCACAAAGTGGGTGGAGGCCAAGCCAGTCCAGAAATGCGACGGGAAGACCGCCACCAAGTTCCTACGCGAGCTCATATATCGCTACGGGTTCCCAAATAGCATCATCATGGACAACGGCACCAACTTCGCCAAAGGAGCCATGGCCGAGTTCTGCGAGGAACATCACATCCGACTCGACCTCACCTCAGTCGCCCACCCGGAGTCCAACAGCCAGGCGGAACGGGCCAACCAGAGCATCCTCCACGGCCTGAAGCCGCGGCTCCAAGTACCACTCGAGCGCACCGCCGGGTGCTGGGTCGAGGAGCTACCCTCCGTCATCTGGGGTATCCGCACCTCGGTCAACAGGTCGACAGGGTTCACCCCCTTCCTCATGGTGTATGGCGCCGAGGCAGTCATGCCCACCGACCTAGAGCATGACTTGCCAAGGGTCGTCCACTACACGGAGGCTGTGAACAAACTCGCACACCAGGATGGAGTCGATCAACTCGACGAGGCACGCGACCTAGCTCGCTCCCGCACTGCCATCTGCCAGCAAGGACTCCGCCGCTACCATAGCCGACGGGTGAGAACTCGCACCTTCTAGGAAGGCGACCTGGTGCTACGCCTCATCCAGGACAAGAAGGGCATGCACAAGCTCTCCCCCCCATGGGAGGGACCATTCGCCATCGGGCGAGTACTCGGCAACGACGCCTACTACCTCACCGACGTCCGCGGAGACGGGAAACTCGACGTCAAGCGACCGTGGAATGTAAACCTCCTACGGAAGTTCTACTCCTAGAACTCCATACATGTACCCTCCACTAGCTATGAAATAAAATATATCGGTTACCGCAAATTGCGTCTTGTCTCCGTGTCTTGTGCCACTCGCACTCGTAATAACAACGCCAAGCTAACTTCAGGAGTCAACCTCTGGTACAGCGATCGGCACGGCCAAGTAGTGCGCTACGAGGCCACTGGGTTACCCCAGGACTCGTAACGTCCACGAAAAACGCCTACCCGGAGCCCCATTGGAGTCGCCTAGCTCGACTGGCTTAACGAGCCAAGACAACTGCCTTCGCTCCTCACAGCGACCGTGATCCTCCGCATCCTCGACACAGCGACTCGAACGGCCAAGTATCACGCTCGGGGACTGACGACCAGTTCAGCACGAAGCGACTAGGGAAAAACGCCAAGTATGAGAGCGTGCCCAGGACTCGCCATGCGACTGACCCGACGGGCCAGGCAGGAGTGATGCGCTCACTCTGACGCGCCCAGTCCTCACCCACCCTAGAGCCGCGACTAAAACAACCAAGTACCACGCTCGGGGACTCGGCTACCCGACCTCGTTCGTGCAAGGGAAAATGGTGAAGTAAAGAGCACTCATGGGAGTCGCCCTGCGACTGGCTTTCCAAGCTCGGGCGAGTCGACCTCAATAACAAAACGCTCAAAACCACAAACACATAACAAACAAGGTAAACCCCATAAAAAGGGCGGACGCGCTCGGGGACTCGTTCAGTCATCAATAACAATCGCAAGACAATTCACAAAATAACGCGAAATCCCATTATAACAGACCAAAGTTGTTACAAAATACAAGTTGCGCCCAATGGCCGAACTGCTACTAACGCCCCAGGGCACAATGTTTTATTTCGCAGGCTTTGATGTCGACTCGCCGCCACCCTTGCGGTTGCGAATGAAGGGAGTGTACGGGTTCGATGGGTACGTCGTCAGCTCACCCGCCATCGCCACACGGAAGGGCTGCTCGATCTTGAAGTCCCGGTGCGGCGGCTCGGGGTCGTTGGGCGCGACAATCGTCTCCTGATAAGGAAGGAGGTCGCCCATCGCCCAGACACGATCGGAGTATACCGTGGCACGGTCCGTCAGCTTCAGCACCTCGGCAATCTCCACCGAGCCCGTCGACGAGGGGTAGCCACTCGTCACGTCGTCCAGATCGAAATCCTCCGGGAAGTGGGCGAGCCCAAGGCTAAGCACCATCGCCGCCCCGTGCCGGAACGCTGACCGCGTCATGAACTCGACGACTGACGATGCCTTCTCCAGATACCGCCACACTTCGACGAGGTCGCTGGGAATCACTTCCGTGGGCGACATCTCCTGAAGATACGCCTGAATGCAAGCCGCGGGCAATGTGGCCGAGTCGACCAGAGTGGCCACACACTGCCGCGCGTCGTATGACTGTGCCTCTTCCGAGCTGTCGATGATCCGACCTGTGGACAGAGAGTGGTAGTGAGTACAACAAAGATCATGCAATGCAGCTACTACAGGCAGAGGCATGCACACTTACCAATCAAAGGACGGTAGAGACCCGTGATGAAGCTTTGAAGAGAGGAGTAGTCGTCTTGTAGCCCAGCAACAAGGGCATCAGAGACCTTACGCTCTTCAGCGGCGGCCGTAATAGCAGCCTTGGCTCGCCCATCCGCTGAACTCGCCTCCTCCTTTGCTTCCTTCAGCTCGCGCTCAAGGTCGGCTATCTGCTTCTCAGCCGAACTCAACGCAGATTGAGCTGCCGTCAGGTCACTCGCCGGGACAAGGCCCCGTCGGACCTCCTCTGCCTTCGCAGCAGTCGCCTGGAGTGCCTTGTTCGCCTCTTGGACGGCAACAAGTTCCTCCTCCGCGCGACACTTCGCAACTAGCCGGTCGGCTGATTCACGCTGCAATCCCTGTGCACAAGTCAAACAGTTAACAACAACGGAATCCTAAGTGCCCACCCGCTGAAATTCAGTGACTAGACACTCGGGGACTGGAGATCAAAAATCCTAAGTGCCCACCCGCTGAAATTCAGCGACTGGACACTCGGGGACTGGAGATCAAAAATCCTAAGTGCCCACCCGCTGAAATTCAGCGACTGGACACTCGGGGACTGGAGATCAAAAATCCTAAGTGCCCACCCGCTGAAATTCAGCAACTGGACACTCGGGGACTGGGCGCGAGAAATAAAAACAAAACACCAAAAGAATCTGACCGCTGCAATTCAGTGGCCCGATCCTCGGGGACTGGACATACCTGGATGGCTGCGCCAAGCATGCCATGGAGCTGTAGCGCGTCCACAGATGTGAGAAGAGCTGGAGTGTGCCCGCGACGATGTTCGATCTCCGTTTCGGCGACCCCAGGTACGTGGCTCGATGGCGTGGTACCACTCGCCGTAGCCGCTCTGGCCATGAAGCGGGGAAGGTCGCGGCGGATGCGCCGGCACCAAAAGAGGCCGACTCGGCCACCCCAGGCGAGGAAGCACCCTCCTTGATCTTCAAGGCCGCCTCCGTCGCAGGATCACTCAGAGCAATCATCGTGTCGTCAGACACCGTGATGACATTGTCGCCCTTGGCCTTCTTCGCACTGTCTGCGGGGGCAGCAACCTCATTAGCCTTCCTCTTCCGAGAGGGGTCCTCCTCGGCGATGACTAGCGGCACTTTGGCCACGGACGGGTGGCCTATCTTTTTAACTCCAGTCCTGCGAATTGGTTACATAAGCAAAATGGTCCGAGTACAACGAAAAGTAAGGCAGGTGAACAAAACTCACTTGGCGACTGGTATGAACCGCAGCCCTGTGCGGATGCTGGCCGGCTTCTCCAGTTCGGGGCCCAGTTTCCGACTGAGGCCCATCTCAAACACATCATGCGCCCAAGACATGGAAGGCTTCTTCATTTACGAGGCCGCGACAGGAGCCTCCAAACCAATTTCGGCAGGAGCTCTCCTGGGAGGCAAATCTGCCGCGGCCGGAGCAGCCCCTGACCCGGAGACTGGGGCGAATGGGGGAGTAAGCGAGGCCAGGGGTACCTCACTCAGGGCGGCAGTGGCATCCGGTGCTGCTGTCGTCTGCGGCGCTTCATCCCTGGGCAGGCTGGTGGCGTCGGAACTACTCGCCGAACGAGGCGGAGATGCCTGTTTTGCCGGCTTCATCTTCCTCTTCGGTGGGGCCTTCACTTCCTTCTTCTTCTTCTTTTTGGACGGAGTGTTCGGGAAGCTCGTCGTCTTAATCGTCATGGCGTTCAAGGCTTCTACTCGCCTCGAGTTCGCGCTGATGCTGCCCGCGAGTTTTGCGAACTAGTGGGGCGGCCTCTTCCTCGGCTCGTCGTCATCGTCGCTCCTGTCGCTCTTGACGCCGCCCTTGGCAGGAGGCGATTCACCCCGTCCTGGACGGACGAGCTCGAGTTCTCGTCGTCCGCGGGTGGAAGCCACCCTTCCACCACTTGAAATAACTGTAGTAGGCATGAGACAATATCAGTATAACCGCGACAGCATCAACTGCGACTGCGAATGGTAGACAGTGACTTACCGTCGGGGCTGGATGCTTCGCGGTGTAGGGGGCGACCCCAGCCTTCGCGTCTAGGTACGCTGCCTGGGTGATCTTCTTCAACGCCAGGACGTAGTCCTCGAGTTTCCACTCGGCGAGGCAGGATTTCGTCGAGTCTTCTCGGCCCGTGTACTCGTACATGTAATGGTCACGGCAGGCCAGGGGAACGAGTCACCGTCCGAGCCAACAGTTGTACAAATTGATGGTCTGAAGACCCTTCTTCTTCAGGCCGCGGATGGTTTGGAGCATCTCATCCACGACCATCCGCTGGTCTACTGGGAGCTTGCCGACTTGGAGTCAGCACGGTTTGGGACGGTCGGCGGAGTACCTTGGGATCGCCACCTTTCCGTCTAGAGTCGCCTCGGTGACATAAAACCAGGACTTCTTCCACTCGCTCGCCGCCTTGGCAGGTAGCATCAGGTCAAAGAAGGAGGCCTTCAACTTCAACTGAAACGTCAGGCCACCCGCAGCAAGCAATGGGCCGCCTGCTTCTTCGCGACTGATCCTCCCATGGAACAGATCTTGCCATAGGGGGAAGTAGGGCCTGCAGCCCAGGTAGCACTCGCAGAACGCAACGAAAATGACGAGCTGCTCGATGCTGTGCAGGCCCAGGTCCGACGGTTGGATCCCGTAGAACGCGCAGAAGCGCCAGAAGAAGAGAGACGTGGGGAACCCCAGCCCCCGTTCCAGATGGCTGGTGAATCAAACAAATTCTCCCTCGCACGGATTCAGAGTCACCTCTCCAGCCGCGGGGATGCGCCACCTGTCGGTGCGTAGGATCCCGGCCTCCTCGAAGGATGCCAGTAGCGCTCTTATGCACTTGGACCTGCCCCATGGTTCGGTGGAGGGGGCCATTGGCAGAAAGGTTCGTGGAGGTCGAGGGATTTTGGATAGGTTGGATCGCGATGCAGAGGAGAATAGAGATGGGCGAAATCGGAGGAAATGACGAAGGAATGGTTCCCCGATCGCCTACCATTTCCTTTATATAGCGGTTGTTACCCGCCAAATCAAGGAGCCGTTACCACGCGGTGATTACGCCCAAGTTACTGTTGGATTACCCCAACGGCTAGTTTTGACTGCGTCTGACGGTCCAACTTCATCCATTCGACTCGCCGACCCAATCACTACAACAGTGACTAGATATTTCGCCGACCCGTTCGCCGAGCTGCGACCCGATTAACCACTGTCAGTGCAACCAGAGTAATTAGTTTTTTCCTTTATTCAGAAGCCCACCACCGATGCGACTGGGCGTCCGCATTGGACCCGTATACTCCGACTGCCAACGAACACCTGCGCCCAATCGACGACGGCCTCGGGGACTACTGATGGGGATATGCCTACCGGGGTATACCCAGCAGGACGTTTCCGACTGGCCTAGGAACTGGCGAGTGGGCCTGCAGGATGGCGACTGGATCAAGACCTGGCGTGGATCCAAGCGACTGGAAGCTGAAGGCCCAGGAGAGTAGATAGGCCCAGTCGGATTAGGTTAAACAAGTACCGAAACCTTAACTGATTCGGTTGAGATATGTAAACCCTAGGGGGGTGAGTCTATATAAACCTCCCTACAGGGCGTGTAGAGGATACATTCCATCATCCACCCAAGCGACTCGCCGCCTAGCCGTCGAGCTCGCCCCATTGTACCTCCATCATAATACAATCTAGCAGGAGTAGGTCTTTACCCTCCGGGGGGCCGAACCTGGGTAAAACCCTGTGTCTCCACCCTCATCTCGCACCGCAGATAGCTGGCCGCCCTTGCCCTTCGTTCTACTACTCACTGCCGATTGCAGCATCTACCGTGGTCATTCCCACGACAATTATCGTTCACTAAATGAGGTGACTATAAAGAACAAGTACCCTTTGCCTAGAATCAATGATCTATTTGATCAGCTATAGGGAGCCCGTGTGTTCTCAAAGATTGATCTCCGATCAGGATATTTCTAGCTAAAGATTAGAGAGAAAGATATACCTAAGACTGCTTTACCACCAGGTATGGATTGTATGAGCATACCATGATGTCATTTGGATTGACAAATGCACCAGCTTATTTTATGAACATGATGAACAAAGTGTTCATGGAGTTTCTTGAAAAATTTGTTGTCGTATTCATCGACGACATTTTGATCTATTCCAAGAGAAAAGAAGAGCATGAAGAACATTTGCGTTTGATACTTGAGAAGCTCAGGGAGCACAAGTTTTATGCCAAGTTCAGTAAGTGTGAATTTTGGTTAAGTGAAGTTGGATTTCTCGGACATATTGTGTCAGGAGATGGTATAGCTATCGATCCCGCAAAAGTGTCAGCTATAACTGAATGGGAATATCCTAAGTCAGTTAAGGAAGTTCGTAGTTTCCTAGGCTTAGCAGGATACTATAGAAGGTTCACTGAGAATTTCTCAAAGGTAGCTAAACCAATGACGGAGTTACTTAAGAAAGAGAAGAAGTTCAACTGGACTGAAGGATGTGAATTTAGTTTCCAAGAATTGAAGAAGAGACTAGTATCAGCACCAGTCTTATGTTTGCCAGATTTGGAGAAGGATTTCCAAGTCTATTGTGATGCATCTCACCAAGGATTTGGTGGAGTTTTGATGCAAGAAGGGAAAGTTGTGGCATATTTCTCGAGACAACTCAAAACTCATGAAGTGAATTATCCTACTCATGACTTAGAGTTAGCCTCTGTTGTCCATGCACACAAAACATGGAGACACTATCTTTTTGGAATGCGATGTGAAGTGTTCACGGATCACAAGAGTTTGAAATATATTGTAAGAGGTCCCAACCTTAGAGATCCATGTTTTTACAATGCTAGTCCCTGGATCAATAGCTAGCATCCACAGTTAAGATGTAATATCAAGAAACAAAGGTCATAATACAACTTTATAACCAGGAATAAAATAATTCATTACATCTTAGATAGCTCATTTGGCTATCTCAATACAATGCAGCAGAAATAACTATATAGCATGGAGTCCTTCATCTTCAAAGTGCCACATGCAGTCATGTTGGTTGTAGACTTGTAATCCTAATAAACACACTTCACTAACATCAAACAAACCTGCAACATAATAAGTTACAGCCACAAGGGTCAATACATTTGAATTGTATTGACAAGTGATACTATGGTAGTATAGTGGTAACTATCATCTATATGCATTTGGCTAAGTGGAGCTTAGGCTTGCTTTGCTCAAAATAGATTTTCCTTATCATTTGAAAACACAAAGTTTTTGTTTGTCAAAATCACCCAAGGCATCTACCAATCAAAGATTGAAGATCCTTTAACCCTTGTTCAACAACAAGTTTTTAACTTAGAAATTGGGATGAGGAGATTCTTGATAGCTTCCATGTCTTGATGCTCAAATTGTCCATTGCCGGGGACACGGCTAAGTACTTAGATTTTACACTCTGCAGAGGTGGTGCACTTTCCCCACAATACTCGACATGCATCGAGACAAGATCTTTCAGAAGCCTTCCTTAGACCAGAATGGATGCGCTCCAAACCTATCATCCCCTACCACCAACTGTCCATTTGGCTAAGTTATTGCAACCTATATGATCCAGGCAGAGCCCATAATGCCAAGTGGCTACACTTGAAGTTTCTCAACATTTGACATCTCAAATCTCTTTGTTCCTGGGTGGCATTCCACAAGTGAGATACACGGGTAAACCATTAAAAAATGGGCCCTGGTAACCACTCAACAAAAATCCATCCATGCAAGTCCCTTTACACCCAGGTGATTCATTCCCATAGTTGTTTTATTAAACAAAACACAAGTCCTTGACTTAGCAATATTCCATAGCATGAATATAATCCACCCTTTTTTCTACTAGCTAAGGTAAGCATGATGGTAGTAGGAATCTTTACTTACGAAAAAATCTACTAAGGTTTCATATACTAGGATTTCCCATGGCATAGTTTATACTTAGTAAAAATTCCATCCAAGTCCTACATAGAAATATCACTAATGCATAGTGAAAATAATAGGACAAAAGTATGAAGCGCCACTTGCCTTTTTGGTAGTGAATATAAGTTCACTCATTGATCTTGCAATAGTCACACTCTTCAAATTCCACTACAATTCAATCAAGGCACAAAATTCAATCTACCAATTCAAGCAATTCATCATAAAATAATAAAAGCAAAGCAATGCATGCAAGCATGCCAAAGATTGTTTTATTTGGAAAAGTGGTTTCTAATAGGTTATAACATTTGAAAACACCTATTGGTCATTTATAAATGCGGCAAAACCATTTGATATTAAGTTAGTGAAAATGGCCATTTTAAGTCATTTTTGTTTTGCTAGAAATGGTTCAAATCAAAGTAATATTTTCTAGTGTTTGACAAATACATTTTTAAACACAAATGTTAGTGTTTTATGGTCAGGTGTTTAATATTAAAGCCATTTGCAAAAGGTTTCACCAATAAACCATTTTTATACTAAAGAAATATTTTATTTTGTTGGAAATGCCTTTTAGCAAAGTAATAATTTTATAGGGTTCATCAAATATATTTTCAAATCCTAAAACTTGGTGTTTAGGGTCAGAGAGTTTAAATCAAATCATTTTCCAAAGGTTTTACTCAAAAAGCATTTTTAAACCATATTCAATATTTTTATTTAGCTAGAATTGCTTTTATTCAAAGATTTATTCTTTAGCTTCATAAAATACACTTTTAAATCCATAAGTTGGTTTCGATGGTCAGTAGGTTCAAATCAAACTATTTACCAAAGATTTTAACCTAAAAACATTTCTAGAATTATTTTTATATTCAAATTATGCCTACACAAGTTTCTACAAAAACAACTAAGTTTAGAGAATCAAATTACTAAACAAAGTACATGGTTGGAAAGTATTTTTTTTGCTGATTCCATTGATATAAAATTTGTAAAATTTGGACGTGTAGATTTAAAGTTATGAATTTTACAAAATCAAACATCTAATAGATTCATTTCTGTTTTTAAAACAACACTTTGGCCACATGGTGTGTTCTGATTGGACCATACCTTTTCGTTCGGATCAAGCAATGTGGACTGCAGGATTAAAAGGGAATTGCACGGCTTAGATCTAGCATACCGTTTCACTTAAGTGATTCTATTCTATCCATGCGATCAAGATCCAACGGCTGCTGTGCGTGTGACCAAGAATGGGCGGCGCTGGCAGCAGCGAGTGGCGGCGGCGCGCTCAGACAAGGATTGTGCCGGCGATATAGGATGCGAGAGGAGGAGTGGATGGCTCACCAGGTTCGGCATGCTTTGCTGATGCTCGACGTATCCTTGGTTGGCGAAGGGGCGCTCGAGGACGTCAGGGATTCCTCGCCGGAGTTCCCTCTGGCGACGGTTGCTCTCTGTTGAAGACGGAGGTGACGCTACGGTGCATGCCAGGGCAAGTAAAGGATGCAGTCAGATGCACAAGATCTCGGTGAGTACACGCGTGTGCAAGAGAGGGAGATGCGCGGTCGGAATTTACCTCAAATGCTCGTCGGAGAAATGGCAGACTACGTGTCAACACCCAGATTTTTCAATCCTAGATGCCTGTTATGCCATACATCGCAATCCCAGGATTACCATTTTAGCGAGACATAAAAGAATTGGATACCATAGTACATCATCCATTACAAACGATACATAAGTTCTTACACAAATAGGGATCTCATGATCCAGTTCTTAATACAGGGGTCACAGGCAATGCTGACGATGGGAGATGATCCTAGTTGTCGTAACCTTCCTGGGGTCCATCCTCCAGGTACTCCTCTTCATAGTCTGGCCATGGGAATAGCCAGGGACAAAGCCATGAGTACTCTTTAAGTACTTGCAAACTAATACTAACAGGTAAAGGGGTTTTTGGATAATTGGACACTAGGCTCTAGGGTTGTTTTGCAAAAGCCAGATTTATCTCTACGAAGTTCCAAAGCTAATCACAATTTTATAACTCCTAAGTGGGATCTTGTATTTCATATCACAACCCTATTGTGGTCAACTCAAAGTCTCAATTCATTTCACAAGTCATTTTGAAAAGTCTGACGGGGGAACAGTATGGCCACTAATCGTCCATAATCAGACGGCTATTCGAATAGTTTGACACTCTGCAGAGATTGTACACTTTCACCACAACATTCGATACATCCGTCAGGAACAAATCCTGAATTCACCATACTCAGTATGCGGATAATCAATGCTAACCTTTCAATTATACGCCCTAGTATAAGCACCTCTCCTGTGAGTTTGGCCTCCCAACCATGACAGACTGTCATCTTGGGTACTGCACAGGTGGACAATCTTCACAAGGCAGCCTCAGCTCAGACCTTGGTCGTGAGGGAGCAAATACTAAGGTATATAAGTTTCCAGTCAAGCCCTACCCAATATTCGGGTATTGTGGTTGTACGATAAAATTGGAATGGTATCGCATCCAGACAACCATCAGTTTTATAAAGGGGTAAGGCTCATGCCTCAACATTTTCATCACCAAAATCATCAGGCGTTCGGAAACACATGTCCAAAACATTTCAATAGAATGATCCATCATTCCAAGGTTTTCATAACCATTTTTCCACCAAGTATTCCCATCTAAAGTTGATCAAGTTTTATGCTTAGCACTTGCATCTACAGGTGGGGGTAAACACTAATGAGGGGTAGTAGACTAGTGGAGTTTCAACTAAGCTCAATCTCATGCCTTGGGATGACATCAATATTATCTATCTTAGGCCAAATTTCATGCTCTTTATGCAACCTTCACACATCTTTCTAGTATCTACCATTCACTTAAGTAAGCTCTAAGTACTAGCTTTGATAAAGAAATAAAGTAATCAAGCTTGCAAGTAAAACTAGGATTGGTTTATCAAGTGGATATGATCATATATGCTTAGGGCATATAGTAGTCATAGTAACAAGTAGGGGTTTGTTGCATCAGTTGGGTATTCTGCAAGAGTTAACTTGCATAAATATCAGTATAAGCTTGCCTTGTGCAGAGCAGTGGTTGAAGTTCTCCTCGGCTTCTTCTTCGTAGAATCCTCCTTCCTCCTCGTATCCTTGGTCGGTACTAGCGTCTATGAATAAATACGAGGTACACAATCACCAAACAATACTTAACTACTTGCAATCATCACACAAAATGGTCCTATAGATGATCTAACATCATCTCTAATATTATAAGATAAAGGCTTGGTTTAATTTCTTTTATTTTTAGAAAAGTAATTTCTACTCATTGAAAAACTACTTAAGATTTAATATTCTCCAAACCAAACATGGGATCATATTGACACATGCCGTCACCACATATTGTAGTCCAAGGTAATGTGATTTAAAGTGGTGTCACAATTTAATAAGGTTTTACCCTTTTATTTTAATTAATTAAAGTGGCTAGAAATGCTTATGTAGCATTCTTTTATTACTTAAACATTATTCCTGCAAGTAAACCTATAGATTTTTATATATTCTAAAAGGTATGGTTAAATTTGATTTTTGAGAGTTGGAATCAACTCAAAAGCTATTATGGTTTAAATTTGAAAAATGTTTGAATGCAGAAAAGCTTCTGCCTTGTTATTTTTACCATGGGTGATCTATAGATCCAAATGACTTGAATCTAACGGGCTTGGATTCAGCATTCCCAGAACTTTCTAACAAAGTTGGTTTCATTCAATTTGGTGCACTGAATCGATCTGGGTTGAATTTTGAAGTTGGGTACAGAAGTGAGTTTGAAATAAAATAGAAAAGGTTTAATTTGAATAACTGGGCTGCGCGGGAAAAGTTAACGGGCCGGCCTACTAAGTGCAATGCTCCCACGGGCTGCTTAAGTGGGTGTCCCCACTCGTCAGTGAGACAGGGAGGGGCGAAGCGGTACGGGGCAACGTGGGTCGTTCGATCTGATTCTAATCCAACGGCTGGGAGTCATCTTCGACGCGAGACAACGCCGGCGAGAAAGAAACCTAGCGCGGCCAGTGAGGGGTGCTGGGGGCTCACCGGGGTGCAGGTGAGGGTCGGCGAGGCGGGCGAACGACGAAGTCGACAACGGCGAACTCAGGGGTGGTCGTGGCAGCTCCTGGGGTGGACGAAATCGATGGCGCCCTTCTTCTCCAGAGGCGGCGGGCTCCGGTGAAATTCCGGCGAGGTGGTGCTCGCCTTGCTCCGGGAACGGTGTGGCACGATCAGTGAGAAGAGGGGAGTGAGGTGGTGTGAAGAAATCGACTGGGATGACCTCTATTTATAGTCGAGCGAGGGGACCAACGGGACGCAAGGTGAGCTTGTCGGGGGCGATGTTACAGGCGGCTACTGGCATGGGCGACGGTAGGGGACGGTGCGGTGCTCCCTGGAGATGCTCAACGACATGGTTTTGAGGCATGGGGCGGTGTGGCTTGGTCTGGAACATGCGATGCTCTGCACGGAAGAGGCGGCGTCTTCGGCGGCAAGCGGTGGCTGTGCGTCACGGGGAGGCGAACAGGGATGTCTGGCGGTCTCCTGGGTCGGTGCGGATTGTGTGCCTGCGGTGAGGCGGACGCTGTGATGCGTGGCGCTGGTCGAGGTGGCGCTCTAAGCGCATGCTCGGCACGATTCTGGCGAGGTTGGCATGGTTCGTGCGTGTGGTCGAGGCTTGGCGCTTCGCGGCGGGACGACAGGAGTGGCGATGGACGGTGGGCTGCCTCCCAAACATGCTGGCTAGGCTTGCTTCTCTTCCTAGCTTGCTGTCGACATGGGGGTGACAAGGTTGGCTTCGGCTGTTCACTATTGATGGTAATGCCAAGCTCACAGTGGTGCCAGTGTTTAGTTAATCTTGCTAGATGATCTACTGAGCTGGTTGTGAGCTAGCAAGGGAACAAGTTAGGCTTCAATCACTGCTCACTATAGTGTTTAGGATTTTGATGATTTGTGTCTGCAACCTGTTTGATGAAATGGCCGCATGAAATCAAGTTTTGAATTTTGAAAATATTTTTGGTGGGTTTGCTATATTGGTGCCGGTGAGTCTGCAGATGCTTGGGTTTTGAAAGTCGAGCTTGTTTGAGTGGTTTTTGAAAAAGTGGGATCTTCCCATATGATAAAGATTCAATTTTGAATTGTCATTTAAACTATGCATTTGAAAGTTTCTGGATGATCACAAAGTGGGCCTTGATACTTGTTATGAGTACAATCAAGGGGTGCAAAGATCCAGAAATGTTTCTGTTAGGTTCTGAAAGTTTGAGACAGCCAAAGTAGGCATGGGAGTTAAATTGGTCAAAATGACCATTCCTTTATTTTATTGGTTTTGATTTATTTGTCTTTAGGAAAAGTTTGGGAAATGTTTAGATGATGTTTATTTCACCTAAGAAACATTTTACAAGCAAGGAAACACACAAACAAGGTGGTTCAAAAGAATTTCAAATTTAATGCATACTCATAGGCATTCATTCATAATTTTATTTAACAAAGTTTTTGTTAACCCTAATTTTGATGATTAGAAATTGATGATCCAAGTTTAGTATTTTTGGGATGTTACAAACCTTCCCCCCTTAAACAAAATCTCGTCCCGAGATTTGAAAAAGGACGAAAAGATTACCTAGGATTTGAAGAGATCGGGAAACTCCGTCCTGATGTGATCTTCGCGTTCCCAGGTGGCTTCCTCTTCTGTGTGGTTGCTCCAATGAATCTTGAGAAACTTGATGCTTCGGGTTCGGGTAGTTCGAAAAGCTTCTTCCAAAATACGGATGGTTACTTCGGGATAGGTCAGGTCATCGTTGATCTCTATGGTTCGGTGATCGATATTTTTGAACACTTCAGTCTTCTCGGGGACTTCGAGACACTTGCGAAGTAACGAGATATGGAACACATTGTGCACGGTTGACATTTCTTCAGGTAGTTCCAATTGATATGATACTTCTCCTCGACAGTTCAGAATCTTGAAAGGTCCGATATATCTGGGGGCTAACTTTCCTTTGAGTTGGAAACGCTGCATTCCCTTCAATGGCGACACTTTCAGATAAACAAAATCTCCTATGTTGAAGGCAAAGTCTCTACGTCTCTTGTCGGCGTAACTCTTTTGTCTGGATTGGGCTGTCTTGAGGTGCTCACGAATCTTGTGAATCTTCTCTTCTGCTTCCCGTAGGATGTCGGGTCCAAAAATCTGACTCTCTCCTACTTCCGACCAGTTCAAAGGGGTGCGACACTTCCTTCCGTACATAAATTAAAATGGGGCCATTTGCAAACTGGCTTGATAACTGTTGTTGTATGAAAATTCTGCAAACGGCAGACAGTCTTCCCACTTGGATCCATATTCTAACACGCATGCTCTCGGCATATCTTCGAGTATTTGATTTACTCGCTCCGTTTGTCCATCGGTCTGAGGGTGATATGCGGTGCTGAAATCTAGACGGGTTCCTAAACCTTCTTGGACTTTCTTCCAGAATCTCGAGGTAAACTGAGTTCCTCGATCCGATACTATGTTCTTGGGGACTCCATGCAAACTAACGATTCTAGCGATGTACAACTCCGCTAGCTTCGAACTCTGATATGTGGTCTTGACGTGTAAGAAATGGGCGACTTTGGACAATCTGTCCACTATGACCCAGATAGAGTCATTTCCCCTACTAGAAGTAGGTAGTCCAGTGATAAAGTCCATTCCTACAGAATCCCATTTCCATTCTAGAATCTGCAATGGTTGCAACAATCCAGCGGGTCTTTGATGTCCGGCCTTGACTCGCTGACAAATATCACACTTGGCGATATAGCTTCCGATTTCTCTCTTCATCTTATGCCACCAAAATTGCTTTTTAAATCTTGATACATCATAGTTCCTCCGGGATGGATAGAATAAAGAGTATCATGAGCCTCCTTCAAAATAACTTCTTTCAACTCAGAATCTGATGGTACACAAAGGTGTCCATTGTACCAAAGAACTCCTTCTTCCTCTTTGGTGAATCCGGGTACTTTGCCTGTACCAATACGACGCTTGATTCCGTCGATACTAGCATTTCCTTTCTGCGCCTCTTTAATCTGACTGATCAAAGTGGGCTGGAGTTCTATGCTAGCCAAAAATCCTTCACTCACTAATTCCATTCGAAAAGCTTCCATCTCTTTGTTCAAGCTTGGTTGCTCCTTCAAAATCATGGAGTTCAAGCGGCACGGCAATCTGCTAAGGGCATCTGCTACTACGTTGGCTTTACCAGGGTGATAGTGAATGTCCAGATCATAATCCTTGATTAGCTCAATCCATCTTCTCTGCCTCATATTCAGCTCCTTCTGAGTGAATATATACTTCAGGCTCTTGTGATCCGAATAAATTTCACAACGGTTTCCCATCAGGTAATGCCTCCATGTTTTGAGGGCTAGAACTACGGCTACGAGTTCGAGGTCATGGGTTGGGTAATTTTGCTCATGTTGCTTCAGTTTTTGCGATAGATAATATATAACTTTGACTTCTTGAATTAGCACACATCCGAGACCAATCTTGGATGCATCACAATACACATCGAAGGGCTTCGTGATATCTGGCATGATCAAGATTGGGGCTGAAATCAATCTCCTCTTGAGTTCTTGAAAACTCGCTTCACATTTGTCGGTCCATTCAAACTTCTTGTCCTTCTTCAGCAATTGGGTCATGGGTCTGGCGATACTAGAGAATCCTTCTACAAATTTGCGGTAATATCCCGCCAATCCGAGAAATGCACGGACTTGGGTTTGAGTGGTTGGGGCTTGCCAATCTTCTACATCTTTCACTTTGGCAGGGTCAACGGCAATTCCTCCGGCTGATACAATGTGACCGAGGAATCCCACCTCCTGTAACCAGAATTCACATTTGCTAAACTTTGCATACAACTGATGCTCTCTAAGGGTCCCAAGAATGGTCCTTAGGTGTAGCTCATGTTCTTCTTCTGATTTGGAATAAATCAGAATGTCATCGATGAAAACAACGACAAACTTATCCAGGAAGTCCATAAAAATCTTATTCATGAGATTCATGAAATAAGCGGGGGCATTGGTTAATCTGAAAGACATGACCGTATACTCATACAATCCATATCTGGTGGTAAAGGCAGTCTTTGGAATATCCTCTGCACGAATTTTGAGTTGATGATAGCTAGTTCTAAGATCAATCTTAGAAAATACTTTGGCACCGGTCAACTGATCAAACAAATCTTCTATCTTGGGCAAGGGGTACTGGTCATAGTTATGGCTTTCTTGGCACAGTCAATTAATCCTTTATGTTTGGACATCCAATCCATTCCTAGTACTACTTCCAATCCTTTAGTTCCGAGTACTATCAGATTTGCATAAAAATCTATGCCATGGATTCGGATAGGGACGGCTTTGCAAATTTGCCTAGCCTTGGTGGTTGATCTGGGAATTTGAACAATCATGACATGCTTCAGTTTGGTTGGTTGAATTTTACTAGTGCATGCAAATTCTTTGGTGACAAATGAATGCGATGCACCAGAATCAAACAACACTCTTGCAAGTACTGAATTAACCGAAAACATACCCAGCACGACGTCTGGCGCTTCCTGATCTTCTTCAGCATGCATGAGAAAAAGACGGCCATTGCGGTTGAGTGAATTCCCTGGGGCAAGTATTCTTCCTAGCTGAACACGACGCTGCTGCTAAGCTGGGGCATTGGCATTGGGGGCTATAGCATTCTTTTTGTTGGGGCACTCGTTGGAATAGTGGCCTTTATTTCCACAGTCATAACAGGTCACTTGTGACTTGTCCTTGGCTGCGACAAGCACAGCATTGCTTCCAGTCCTCGGGGCAGTGTTGGGGTTGGCGGTAGCATTGTTGTTGTTGAACTTGGGTGGGGCACGGTTGAAATTGCTAGAGTTGCCGGGGTTGTGATTTCCTCCGGGTCTAGGGTTTCCACGGTTGGGATAGGTGGGACGGGTCATCGGGGGTCTGTTGGTCCTTGGGGCAAATCCTGGAGATGGGTTAGGGCGATACTTTGGGGTCTGATGGGTTCCTGGTTGATGCATCATACGACGCTTGCGGTTCTCATTGGCTTGGTTGATCTTTCCTTCCATCTGGATAGCAGAGTCGGCAAGGGATTCAATATCCGCAAAGGGAATATTGACTAACACCGTCTGCATCTCATCATGCAGACCATTCAGGAATCTTTCTTTCTTCTTGGCTTCAGTGTCTATTTCATCCGGGGCATACCTAGCTAATGACAAAAATTTGTCACGGTATTCCACTACAATCATCCTTCCTTTCTTTAGCTCTCTGAACTCGTATCTCATTCTCTTGATCAAACCTGGTGGTACATGGGTTCTGCTAAACTTGACCTTGAATTCCTCCCAGGTCATCATCTGGCCTCTGGTCATTGCGCGAACACTGTTCCACCATGCTCGGGCATCTCCGGCTAGATAGTGGGTGGCGAACATGACTTTCTCGTTGGCTTCCACTCCTGCTACTTCTAAGTTATTTTCCATGGTTTGCATCCAATCATCGGCGTCTAGGGGTTCCTATGACTTGGTGAAAACAGGTGGGTTCGTATTCTGGAAATTCTTGAGCTTAGATCCATGGTGGTCCTGATTTCCATGGCCTTGGTTGTTATGGGCTGGCTGGGCTATCTGCTGAAGGGTGGCCAGGTTGGCTTGACGTTCCGCTCTTTCAGGTTTACGGTCAGAAGTCAACATTTGCAGAATCTGCAACATCGGGTCCGGGGTTGAACCACTTCCTCCACGTGGCATCTGAAGATTGAGGTAGATCATGAGAAAAGAGGGAAATTTCTAAAGTTTTGGGTCTTTGAATTTTTTTTTTAAGTTTGACTTAGATTTCCTAGCAACTTGCCTTTTCATTCATTCATTCATAGCACCCGATACAACACACACCACAACAAAGAAAAACAGATGGTTTTAAGAACCATTCTGGAAACTACGATACAGTGGGACCGAATACTACGCACTACGTTGGTGCTCAAGTGCTACTATTCCTCGGAATCTGTGGCTTCGTCATCTTCATCATCATCGATGAAGGCGAAATCATCCTCATTGGTGTAGCCTGATCCTCCAGAAAATCATCGTCATCGCTGAGAGAGGAGTAGGGGTCTCCACGAAGATCTTCTCCGGCATTCTCCCTTTCCTCCAACTGCATGTCCCTCTCGTGGATGGTCTCCTCCAGAGATGAGATGCGGTGGCGAAGACGGGCAATGATGCGCTCCTTCTTGTCGAGCTGACGGCGGCGAGACTTTGCGATCCTTGGCTAGCATGGCGATGGTTGGTCCTTCGTCTTGATGATGGAAGACTTGTGGTTGCAGTAGTCACGGCAGTTGTCTAACTCATGCTGACGATCGTACATCATGAAGCTGAGGTGGTCCAATTTGGTCTTCAGCTCGGGGTGGTATGGGGCTTCCAGTGGTTGTCCATTTGTATCACCCTTGGGCAAAACTCAAAGCGAGTACCCTTGATCTGATTGATGCTCTGCCCACACAGACGGGAAAGAGCTTCTTGCATGGCTTTGGCAAGTCCATCGAGCCAGTTGTTTTCTCTCAAGGTAAACCGAATTCCCTCCGTAGTGGGAGGTTTAATCTTTCCTCAGAGACTTGCAACAATTAGCCACTGCAGATCTTCTCCTCCTTGATCATTGAGCTGAGCTCCAAGAACTTCAAAGTGCGACGCTCGAACTTCGAAAAGCTGGTCCAAATCCCTCTCAAAGATCAGGTCTCCTCCATTCCCCAACTGATAAAACTTGTTGTACTTCACGTCCATCTATAAGAATATAGGATGAGTAAGTTAGTAGAGTGATTAAGTGTTCCACAATTTTATGTATTTTGCAAGAGTTTTTGAGGAACATGATTTTTTTAGGAAAGGATCAAAGGGATAAGAATGAGAATAGTTTTTTCTAAATATTTGTTTTTCTTTGGTTTTGGAAAATAAGTTTTGGTTTAAACGTCCATTCTAACTAGGGTCTCCTATGGTCAGTATGGCTCTGATACCAACTTGTCAACACCCGGATTTTTCAATCCTAGATGCCTATTATGCCATACATCGCAATCCCAGGATTACCATTTTTGCGAGACATAACAGAATTGGATACCATAGTACATCATCCATTACAAACGATACATAAGTTCTTACACAAATAGGGATCTCATGATCCAGTTCTTAATACAACATCAAGGAGCGGAATACGTAATCATAACGGTAGCATAGGCGAAGCTCCATCTTCGGGGTCACAGACAATGCTGACGATGGGAGATGATCCCAGTTGTCGTAACCTTCCTGGGGTCCATCCTCCAGGTACTCCTCTTCATAGTCTGGCCATGGGAATAGCCAGGAACAAAGCCATGAGTACTCTTTAAGTACTCGCAAACTAATACTAATAGGTAAAGGGTTTTTTGGATAATTGGACACTAGGCTCTAGGGTTGTTTTGCAAAAGCCAGATTTATCTCTACGAAGTTCCAAAGCTAATCACAATTTTATAACTCCTAAGTGGGATCTTGTATTTCATATCACAACCCTGTTGCGGTCAAGTCAAAGTCTCAATTAATTTCACAAGTCATTTTGAAAAGTCTGACGGGGGAACAGTATGACCACTCCAACTGTCCATAACCGCGGACGCGGCTATTCGAATAGTTTGACACTCTGCAGAGATTGTACACTTTCACCACAACATTCGATACATCCGTCAGGAACAAATCCTGAATTCACCATACTCAGTATGCGGATAATCAATCCTAACCTTTCAATTACACGCCTAGTATAAGAACCTCTCCTGTGAGTTTGGCCTCCCAACCATGACCAACTGTCATCTTGGGTACTGCACAGGTGGACAATCTTCACAAGGTAGCCTCAGCTCAGACCTTGGCGGTGAGGGAGCTAATACTAAGGTATATAAGTTTCCAGTCAAGCCCTACCCAATATTCGGGTATTGTGGTTGTACGATAAAATTGGAATGGTATCGCATCCAGACAACCATCGGTTTTATAAAGGGGTAAGGCTCATGCCTCAACATTTTCATCACCAAAATCATCAGGTGTTTGGAAACACATGTCCAAAACATTTCAATAGAATGATCCATCATTCCAAGGTTTACATAACCATTTTTCCACCAAGTATTCCCATCTAAAGTTGATCAAGTTTTATGCTTAGCACTTGCATCTACAGGTGGGGGTAAACACTAATGAGGGGTAGTAGACTAGTGGAGTTTCAACTAAGCTCAATCTCATGCCTTGGGATGACATCAAGATTATCTAGCTTAGGCCAAATTTTATGCTCTTTATGCAACCTTCACACATCTTTCTAGTATCTACCATTCACTTAAGTAAGCTCTAAGTACTAGCTTTGATAAAGAAATAAAGTAATCAAGCTTGCAAGTAAAACTAGGATTGGTTTATCAAGTGCATATGATCATATATGCTTAGGGCATATAGTAGTCATAGTAACAAGTAGGGGTTTGTTGCATCAGTTGGGTATTC
Source organism: Avena insularis (assembly GCA_023614405.1). Classification (NCBI taxonomy): domain Eukaryota; kingdom Viridiplantae; phylum Streptophyta; class Magnoliopsida; order Poales; family Poaceae; genus Avena; species Avena insularis. Next base: position 48,167,699 of record CM042687.1, on the reverse strand, counting down.
TGCAAGAGTTAACTTGCATCAATATCAGTATAAGCTTGCCTTGTGCAGAGCAGTGGTTGAAGTTTTCCTCGGCTTCTTCTTCATAGAATCCTCCTTCCTCCTCGTATCCTTGGTCGGTACTAGCGTCTATGAATAAATACGAGGTACACAATCACCAAACAATACTTAACTACTTGCAATCATCACACAAAAGGGTCCTATATATGATCTAACATCATCTCTAATATTATAAGATAAAGGCTTGGTTTAATTCCTTTTATTTTTAGAAAAGTAATTTCTACTCATTGAAAAACTACTTAAGATTTAAAATTCTCCAAACCAAACATGGGATCATGTTGACACATGCCATCACCACATATTGTAGTCCAAGGGAATGTGATTTAAAGTGGTGTCACAATTTAATAAGGTTTTACCCTTTTATTTTAATTAATTAAAGTGGCTAGAAATGCTTATGTAGCATTCTTTTATTACTTGAACATTATTCCTGCAAGTAAACCTATATATTTTTATATATTCTAAAAGGTATGGTTAAATTTGATTTTTGAGAGTTGGAATCAACTCAAAAGCTATTATGGTTTAAATTTGAAAAATGTTTGAATGCAGAAAAGCTTTTGCCTTGTTATTTTTACCATGGGTGATCTATAGATCCAAATGACTTGAATCCAACGGGCTTGGATTCAGCATTCCCAGACCTTTCTAACAAAATTGGTTTCATTCAATTTGGTGCAATGAATCGATCTGGGTTGAATTTTGAAGTTGGGTATAGAGGTGAGTTTGAAATAAAATAGAAAAGGTTTAATTTGAATAACTGGGCTGCGTGGGAAAAGTTAACGGGCCGGCCTGCTAAGCGCAGTGCTCCTGCGGGCTGCTTAAGTGGGTGTCCCCACTCGTCAGTGAGACAGGGAGGGGCGAAGCGGTATGGGGCAACGTGGGTCATTCGATCTGATTCTAATCCAACGGCTGGGAGTCATCATCGACGCGAGACAACGCCGACGAGAAAGAAACCTAGCGCGGCCAGTGAGGGGTGCTGGGGGCTCACCGTGGTGCAGGCGAGGGTCGGCGAGGCGGGCGAATGACGAAGTCGACGACGGCGAACTCAGGGGTGGTCGCGACATCTCCTGGGGTGGACGAAATCGATGGCGCCCTTCTTCTCCAGAGGCGGCGGGCTTCGGTGAAATTCTGGCGAGGTGGTGCTCGCCTTGCTCCGGGAACGGTGTGGCACGATCAGTGAGAAGAGGGGAGTGAGGTGGTGTGAAGAAATCGACTAGGGGTGACCACTATTTATAGTCGAGCGAGGGACCGGCACGCAAGGCAGGTGAGCTCGTCGGCGATATTCTGATGACTCTTGGCATGGGCGTGTAGGGACGGTGCGGTGCTCCCTGGCGATGCTCAACGACATGGTTTTGAGGCATGGGGCGGTGTGGCTTGGTCTGGAACATGCGACGCTCTGTGCGGCAGAGGCGGCGTCTTCGGCGGCGAGTGGTGGCTCTGCGTCACGGGGCGGCGAACGGGGATGTCTGGTGGTATCCTGGGTCAGTGGGGATTGTGTGTGCACACGGTGAGGGAGGCGCGCGGTCTGTGGGCGCTGGTCGAGGGTGGCGCTCTGGCGCACGCTCGGCACGGTTGCTGGCAAGGTTGGCATGGTTCGTGCGTGTGGTTCAGGGCTTGGCAACGCTCGCGGCTGGGACAGGGAGTGGCGATGGACGGTGGGCTGCCTCCCAGACATGCTGGCTAGGCTTGCTTCTCTTCCTAGCTTGCTGTCGACATGGGGGTGACAAGGTTGGCTTCGGCTGTTCACCATTGATGGTAATGACAAGCTCATAGTGGTGCTAGTGTTTAGTTAATCTTGCTAGATGATCTACTGAGCTGGTTGTGAGCTAGCGAGGGAACAAGTTAGGCTTCAATCACTGCTCACTATTGTGTTTAGGATTTTGAAGATTTGTGTCTGCAACCTGTTTGATGAAATGGCCGCATGAAATCAAGTTTTGAATTTTGAAAAGATTTTTGGTGGGTTTGCTAGATTGGTGCTGGTGAGTCTGCAGATGCTTGGGTTTTGAAAGTTGAGCTTGTTTGAGTGGTTTTTGAAAAAGTGGGATCTTCCCATATGATAAAGATTCAATTTTGAATTGTGATTTAAACTATGCATTTGAAAGTTTCTGGATGATCACAAAGTGGGCCTTGATACCTTGTTATGAGTACAATCAAGGGGTGCAAAGATCCGGAAAATTTTCTGTTAGGTTCTGAAAGTTTGAGACAGCCAAAGTAGGCATGGGAGTTAAATTGGTCAAAATGACCATTCCTTTATTTTATTGGTTTTGATTTATTTGTCTTTAGGAAAAGTTTGGGAAATGTTTAGATGATGTTTATTTCACCTAAGAAACATTTTACAAGCAAGGAAACACACAAACAAGGTGGTTCAAAAGAATTTCAAATTTAATGCATACTCATAGGCATGTATTCATAATTTTATTTAACAAAGTTTTTGTTAACCCTAATTTTGATGAGTAGAAATTGATGATCCAAGTTTAGAATTTTTGGGATGTTACACTACGGCGGTGCTCAGACGCGGAAGAAGTCGACGTTTTGGGGCATGCACGGCCAAGCGGGCGATACTGGGAGGTGCAAAGAACGATGGGGCTCGTTGCATGCTCGCTCCAAAGAGAGGGGAGGAGGCTAGCGAATCGTCGCCGGAAGGTCGCCGGAGAAGTGGCTTGCAAAGAAGGAAGCGCCTTTGGGGCGGTTGTGTGCGGGTGAATTGGGGGAAACGAAGAGGGGTACCGGGTGATTAAGAGGGTGAGGTCAGGGTCAAGAATCACGCGGCCAATTATGCGAATTGAAGTGTGCATTCAACGGCAGAAACGACCGGGCGTGGTCAGGCTTGAGTGAAGGTGGTGGGGTGTCACTTGAAGTCGAGAGAGAGAGAGAGAGAGAGAGAGAGAGAGAGAGAGAGAGAGAGAGAGAGAGAGAGAGAGAAGGTGGGGTCCAGTGGTCATTGACTGCGCGGGTGCGGGTCTGGGTGGAAAAATAAAACAAGTCGAGGGGAGAGGGGTAGGCTCTTCTTGGGCCTCTTTTGGGTTCTTTGATTTTTTCTTTCTTTTTTCTTTTTTTCTTTTCTTTTCTTTTTCTATTTAGGTTTTCTGTTTTGATTTTTATTCAAATGATTTCAAACCCTTTTTCTTTTCAAATCTTTTCAAACTTTTCAGTAAGTTTCTATTTTTTTTAAAACATGTATTTTAAGACCATTTTTAGAATAATTTCTTTATTCTTTTTATGGTTTTATTCTTTATTAAAATAAGCACTTGCCTTTATTCAAATAAGATTAAATATATTTTCACTCTCTTTATTTGAATTCTAATTTTTCACCAAACCTTATTCAGTAGGTTTTATTTATTCAAATGGGGTGTTAAATTATTTAAAGTATTTCCATATGTCTTATTAATCATTTTAAATTGGGAAATTGTTTTTATTCCAATAAAATCCAATATGGTTTGAATTCCATATAATTTTATTTAAATGTTTCTTTTATTTCATTTAAGTTAATTAAATAACTTTTATTCCACTTGGGCAATTCCATTTATTATTTTCCCATGATTTAATTAATCATCTCTATTAGAAATTTTGTTTTTATTTAATAGAATGGAATTTGATTAATGCCATATAATTTTATTTTAATATTTTTTTATCCATTTATTTTATTTGGATTTGGATTATATTTATTCCATTTTCTTATGGATTTGGCCAGATTTAATTTGGCTTTTAAATATTCCTTATTTATTTATTTTCTTTCTTTGCCTTATAAAATCTTTATCTTTTTATTTATAGATCCAAAATTGGTGATTCCAATTTGTAATATCTTATTCAATATTTGTTTATCTTTTTAAATCCCTTTAGGATTTATTTGATCACAATTTGGTATGGGTTTTATACAGGAGCTTTATTTGCTTTGAAATTTAATTTCTTTATCTTATTAACTTCATAAGATTTTTACCCATGGTTCCAAATTGAATGAAATCAATTTCTATGGTTTTATAATATTTTTATTTATCATCTTTGATCATTTATAAATGTTTGTTGACCAATTTTTATATGGATCAAATTCATAGTCTTTGAGATATCTTGGAAATGATTTTCTTCCATTAGGGTTTTATAGTTTTGGTTTATTTTCCAAGTGTTTTAAATTTCAAGATGCATTTATGAATAATGCATTTCACTTGATTTGAATTTAGTTTTATTCAAATTTTGTTCAAAGTTTGTTCAAGATGGGTTTTAATGTTTCCATTTTAAAACAAAAAGTTTCTTTTCACCCTAAATTTCAACAATTATTTATTTTGTTTATTTATTTTTCACATTTCAAAATTTGGAAAATTTTGGGATGTGAGAGGCTATCACCCTTAAAAGAAATCTCGTCCCGAGATTTGGGAAGGCTAGAGGTTACAAGTTGGCTTCAAAACAACTAGGGTACTACCACCCTTAACAGTTTTCCACTAGATTACATATTGGCTTGCTTGGGATCTTGATGAAACATGTGACAAGGCTGAGATCCCTCATAGGCTTGCTTGTCTTGTATCTCATATTTTCTGGACAATTGCTTGCATAATGTCCTTGGTCACCACAATTGTAACATGTGAGAAGGTTGAGATCTTCATGTATCTTCTGTGGACAAGTTGATATATAATGGCCTAGCTCTTTGTAGTTGTTGCACCACACTTGGATAATTTCCTTATTCTTCTTTTTCTTGGGTTTCTCCAAAGCTAGGAGTTCTCTAGTTCATGTTCTTCATATCTCACCTCAAAGGTGGGAAAGTCTCCTCGGTTCCTTAATCGATTCTTTGGATAATACATACGTTTCCTCTTTTGTCCATCAAGGTGATTCCTAGTGTATGGAGGTGCAATCTGAGATTTTCCTTTGCTTTCATCCTTCTTGATAGAAGTTGTTTCCTCATGGGGTTTTCCATACTCTTGATGCATTCCACCTTGTTTCACTTGTTGAACAATAGGATAGATGGGGCATTGGATAGGCACATGATTATTTCCTTCACAAAGGAAACAAGTCACTTGAGATGTGGGGCATTGTTTAGTTGGATGTTTCTCTTCACAATTAGGGCATTGATCTTCATGCTCTTTGGAAGTGTGATCCATGTCTCCACAAATATTGCAAGCTTGAGTTCCTTCTATAATATCATCCTTGACATCATTGTTTTCACAAACTCCTTGGGAAAGGTTATCTTTCATGTTGGTCATTTGAGTGGTCATCCCTTGCAACAATTGGTATTGGATTTCCAAAAACTTTTGCAACGTTGGGTCTAACTCATTGTTTTTAGCTAAAAACTGAGTTGTCATCTGATTCAACTGGGCTTGGGTTGCTAGAAATTATTCTCTCATGTGCATCTCTTGGTTGTTGTTGTTGTTGTCACCATTCTTGATGTTGGAGTGTCTTGGGGAAGTCATCTATTTGGGTTGGATTGGGATTAGAATAGTCAAAAGATTTATATAGGAAACATTCTAATCACACACATCACAAATCACACAAGAAATGTGCAAGCAATCACAAACAAACATTCCACTCAAACAACAAGTTTCAAGCACATTTTTAGGTAACAAAATATTTTTGCTACACCACATAAGTTGGTGTGTTTAATCTAATCAATTAGTATGGTGGTCCAACTATATGGTTCACTTGAGATCATCTCATTCTTCTTAGTTGCTTTTTCTTGAACAAGATCTTGGTATCCTTGGAAAAATTCTTGCATCTTGGTCACAAACTTCAAAGGTGATGATGGTTTCTTCTAAGTTGTGTTTCCTTAGTCTTCAAGTCTTGAGTAATATTCCTTGTCTCACTTGTAGTCTTTAGTGATGTCCAAGTTGAAATCCTTGATGAAACTAAACTTGAAGTCATTGGTGATGTTGAAGTTGATGTTGTAGTTGAAGTCATTTGAGTTGGTGAAGTACTTTGCTCATGTTGAAGTCTTTGCTCATAGTTGAGGTTTTATCCAACAAGTTTGAAAACGGAGAGATGTAGAATTAAAACCAAAAAGGTTGAGGACAGAGTTTACAAGATTGTTTGTAAATAAGTTTTGGAACAAGTACAACTCCTATTTTTCTAAGGGGTTTTGTCCAATCCTAGGGTTACAATCCTACAAGCAACAAAGTGCTCTGATACCATCTCTAAGAGGTCCCAACCTTTAATAAGGTAGAGATCCCTGTGTTTACAATGCTAGTCCCTGGATCAATAGCAAGGATCCACAATTAAGATGTAATATCAAGAAACAAAGGTCATAATACAACTTTATAACCAGGAATAAAATAATTCATTACAACTTACATAGTTCATTTGGCTATCTCAATACAATGCAGGAGAAATAACTATATAACATGGAGTCCTTCATCTTCAAAGTGCCACAGGCAGTCATGTTGGTTGTAGACTTGTAATCCTAATCAACACACTTCACTAACATCAAACAAACCTGCAACATAATAAGTTATAGCCACAAGGGTCAATACATTTGAATTGTATTGGCAAGTGATACTATGGTAGTATAGTGGTAACTATCATCTATATGCATTTGGCTAAGTGGAGCTTAGGCTTGCTTTGCTCAAAAGAGATTTTCCTTATCATTTGAAAACACAAAGTTTTTGTTTGTCAAAATCACCCAAGGCATCTACCAATCAAATATTGAAGATCCTTTAACCCTTGTTCAACCACAAGTTTTTAACTTAGAAATTGGGATGAGGAGATTCTTGATAGCTTCCATGTCTTGATGCTCAAATTGTCCATTGCCGGGGACACGGCTAAGTACTTAGATTTTACACTCTACAGAGGTGGTGCACTTTCCCCACAACACTCGACATGCATCGAGACAAGATCTTTTAGAAGCCTTCTCTTAGACCAAAATGGACGCGCTCCAAACCTATCATCCCCTACCACCAACTATCCATTTGGCTAAGTTATTGCAACCTATATGATCCAGGCAGAGCCCATAATGCCAAGTGGCTACACTTGAAGTTTATCAACATTTGACATCTCAAATCTCTTTGTTCCTGGGTGGCATTCCACAAGTGAGATACACAGGCTAAACCATTGAAAAATGGTCCCTGGTAACCACTCAAGTCCCTTTCCACCCAGGTGATTCATTCACAGAGTTGTTTTATTAAACAAAACACAAGTCCTTGACTTAGCAATATTCCATAGCATGAATATAATCCACCCTTTTTTTCTACTAGCTAAGCTAAGCATGATGGTAGTAGGAATCTTAACTTAGGAAAAATTCTACTAACGTTTCATCTACTAGGATTTCGCATAGCATAGTTTATACTTAGAAAAAATCCATGCAAGTCCTACATAGAAATATCACTAATGCATAGTGAAAATAATAGGACAAAAGTATGAAGCACCACTTGCCTTTTGGGTAGTGAATATAAGTTCACTCCTTGATCTTGCAATAGTCACACTCTTCAAATTCCACTACAATTCAATCCAGGCACAAAATTCAATCTACCATTCAAGCAATTCATCATAAAATAATAAAAGCAAAGAAATGCATGCAAGCATGCCAAAGATTGTTTTATTTGGGAAAGTGGTTTCTAATAGGTTATAAACATTTGAAAACACCTATTGGTCATTTATAAATGTGGCAAAACCATTTGATATTAAGTTAGTGAAAATGGCCATTTTAAGTCATTTTTGTTTTGCTAGAAATGGTTCAAATCAAAGTAATATTTTCTAGTGTTTGACAAGTACATTTTTAAACACAAATGTTAGTGTTTTATGGTCAGGTGTTTAATAATAAAGCCATTTGCAAAAGGTTTCACCAATAAACCATTTTTATACTAAAGAAATATTTTATTTTGTTGGAAATGCCTTTTATGAAAGTAATAATTTTATAGGGTTCATCAAATATACTTTCAAACCCTAAAACTTGGTGTTTAGGGTTAGAGAGTTTAAATCAAATCATTTTCCAAAGGTTTTACTCAAAAAGCATTTTTAAACCATATTCAATATTTTTATTTAGCTAGAATTGCTTTGAATAAAGATTTATTCTTTAGCTTCACAAAATACACTTTTAAATCCATAAGTTGGTTTCGATGGTAAGTAGGTTCAAATCAAACTATTTACCAAAGATTTTAACCTAAAAACATTTCTAGAATAATTTTTATATTCAAATTATGCCTACACAAGTTTCTGCAAAAACAACTAAGTTTAGAGAATCAAATTACTAAACAAAGTACATGGTTGGAAAGTATTTGTTTTGCTGATTCCATTGATATAAAATTTGAAAAATTTGGACGTGTAGATTTAAAGTTATGAATTTTACAAAATCAAACATCTAATAGATTCATTTCTGTTTTTAAAAAACACTCTGGCCACGTGGTGTGTTCTGATTGGACCATACCATTTCGTTTGGATCAAGCAATGTGGACTGCAGGATTAAAAGGGAATTACACGGCTCAGATCTAGCATACTATTTCACTTAAGTGATTCTATTCTATCCATGCGATCAAGATCCAACGGCTGTTGTGCGTGTGACCAAGAATGGGCGGCACTGGCGGTGGCGAGTGGCGGCAGCGCGCTCAGATGATGATGGTGCCGGTGATACAGGAGGCGAGAGGAGGAGTGGGATGGCTCACCAGGTTTGCCGTGCTTTGCTGATGCTCGACGTATCCTTGGTTGGCGAAGGGGCGCTCAAGGACGTCAGGGATTCCTCGCCGGAGTTCCCTCTAGCAACGGTTGCTCTCTATTGAAGACGGAGGTAACGCTACGGTGCATGCCAGGGCAAGTAAAGGATGCAGTCAGATGTGCAAGATCTCGATGAGTACACGCGTGTGAAAGAGAGGGAGAGGCGCGGTCGGAATTTACCTCGAATGATCGTCGGAGAAATGGCAGACTACGGCAGCGCTCAGACGTGGAAGAAGTCGACGTTTTGGGGTGCGCGTGGCCAAGCAGGCGATACTGGGAGGTGCAGAGAATGATGGGGAGCATACTCGTTTGCTCCAGTGAGCAAGGGGAGGCGTACGCTAGCCGGAATCGTCGCCGGAAGGTCGTCGGAGACAGTGGCTTGCAGCAAGGAATTGGCGCAGCCTGGGGGCGGTTGTGTGCGGGTGAATGGGGGAAACGGAGAGGGGGACCGGGCGATTAAGAGGGTGAGGTCAGGGGCAAGAATCACACGGCCAATTACGTGAATTGGAGTGTGCATTCAACGGTAGAAACGGCCGGGTGTGGTCGTCGCGCGAGGTTGAAGACGGTCTGGCAGGTGGGTTCGCTTCGTCAGCGTAAGAGAGAGAGAAAAGGTGGGGTCCAGTGGTCATTGACTGCGCGGGTGCGGGTCTAGGTGGAAAAAGAAAACGATTCGAGGGGAGAGGGGTGGGCTGCTAGGCCTGGTGGGCTTGCTGGGTTGGACTGATTCTTTCTCTTTTTTTATACTGTTTCCTTTTTCTTTTTCTATTTAGGTTTTCTGTTTTGATTTTTATTCAAATGATTTCAAACCTTTTTTCTTTTCAAATCTTTTCAAACTTTTTAGTAAGTTTCTATTCTGTTTAAACATGTATTTTTAAGATCATTTTTAGAATAATTTCTTTATTCTTTTTATGGTTTTTTTCTTTATTAAAATAAGCACTTGCCTTTATTTAAATAAGATTAAATATATTTTCAAACTCTTTATTTGAATTATAATTTTTCATCAAACCTTATTCAGTAGGGTTTATTTATTCAAATGGGGTGTTAAATTATTTAAAGTATTTCCATATGTCTTATTAATCACTTTAAATTGGGCAATAGTTTTTATTCCAATAAAATCCAATATGGTTTTAATTCCATATAATTTTATTTAAATGTTTCTTTTATTTCATTTAAGTTAATTAAATAACTTTTATTCCACTTGGGCAATTCCATTTATTATTTTCCCATGATTTAATTAATCATCTCTATTAGAGATTTTGTCTTTATTTAATAGAATGGAATTTAGTTAATGCCATATAATTTTATTTGAATATTTTTTTATCCATTTATTTTATTTGGATTTGGATTATATTTATTCCATTTTCTTATGGATTTGGCCAGATTTAATTTGGCTTTTAAATATACCTTATTTATTTATTTATTTTCTTTCTTTGCCTTATAAAATTTATATCTTTTTATTTATAGATCCAAAATTGATTATTCCAATTTGTAAAATCTTATTTAATATTTTTTTATCTTTTTAAATCCCTTTAGGATTTATTTGATCACAATTTAGTATGGGTTTTAGATAGGAGCTTTATTAGCTTTGAAATTTAATTTCTTTATCTTATTAACTTCATAAGATTTTTACCCATGGTTCCAAATTGAATGAAATCAATTTCTATGGTTTTATAATATTTTTATTTATCATCTTTGATCATTTATAAATGTTTGTTGACCAATTTTTATATGGATCAAATCCATAGTCTTTGAGATATCTTGGAAATGATTTTCTTCCATTAGGGTTTTAGAGTTTTGGTTTATTTTCCAAGTGTTTTAAATTTTAAGACGCATTTATGAAGAATGCATTTCACTTGATTTGAATTTAGTTGGATTCAAATTTTATTCAAAGTTTGTTCAAGATGGGTTTTGATGTTTCCATTTTAAAACAAAACTTTTCTTTTCACCCTAAATTTCAACAATTATTTATTTTGTTTATTTATTTTTCACACTTCAAAATTTGGAAAATTTTGGGATGTGACATATATCTTCACCCAGAAGGAACTCAATATGAGACAAAGAAGGTGGCTAGATCTCATTAAGGACTATGACTTGAGTTTGGAATACCATCCCGGTAAAGAAAATTTTGTAGCGGATGCTTTAAGCCGTAAGGTTTATGTGAATGACCTTACTAAAGGAGAATTGCTAGATGATCTGTGTGCCCAATTCAAAGATCTCAGATTGGAGATAGTGTCAGAAGGATATCTCATGTCATTGGATGTTCAACCAACATTGTTGGACAAGGTCAAAGAATCCCAAAAGTTGGACAAGGAAATATATGAGATTAAAGATAAAATTAGCAAAGGTAAGGCTAAAGGATTCCATGAAGATGAACAAGGTACTTTATGGTATGGAAAGCGCATCTGCATTCTGCAAGATCCGGAAATTCGTAAATTGATTCTGCAAGAAGCACACAATTCACCATATTCTATTCATCCAGGTAACACCAAAATGTACATGGATGTGAAGGAAAGATTTTGGTGGAACAACCTCAAGAAAGATATTCCGAAACATATTAAATTGTGTGATGTGTGTAGTCGAGTGAAAGCGGAACATCAGAAACCGGCAGGGTTATTGCAAACACTACCTATTCCTGAATGGAAGTGGGATAAGATTGTTATGGATTTTATCTCCGGACAGCCATGGACTAGATCCAGATATGATTCTATTTGGGTTGTTGTAGATCGCCTAACTAAAGTGGCTCATTTCATACCCGTGAAGACTACATATACAAGTGCTAAGTTAGCCAAGATCTATATGAACATGATTGTATGTCTACATGGAGTACCTAAGAGTATTTTTGGCGACAACTACATGAATCATTGGGAACAAGGTTGGAGTTCAGCACAGCTTTTCACCCTCAAACAGACGGACAGACAGAAAGGACCAATCATATTTTGGAGGATATGTTGAGGGCATGTGCCCTAGACTATGGTGCTAGTTGGGATGAAAGTCTGCCTTACGCAGAAATCTCTTATAATAATAGGTATCAAGCAAGCATTGGTATGGCATCGTTTGAGTTTCTTTATGAAAGAAAGTGTACTACACCATTGCTATGGAGTGGTGTAGGAGAAAGAAATATGTTTAGACCAGAATTGATAATGGAAGCTGAAGATAAGGTTAAATTAGTAAAGGACAGATTAAAGATAGCCCAGTCCCGACAAAAGAGCTACGCAGATCCAAAGCGTAGGGAAGTCACCTATGAGGTGGGTGATAGAACTTATCTTAGAGTCTCACCACTTCGTGGTGTTAAGAGATTTGGAGTCAAAGGAAAATTGTCACCAAGGTATGTTGGACCATTCAAGATTTTGAGCCGCAAAGGAGAAGTGGCTTACGAGATTGAATTGCCTGAATCACTGTCAGCAGTTCACAATGTGTTTCATGTGAGTCAGTTGAAGAAGTGTCATCCGGAGATGGAAGAAACTTCATTAAAGGACACCATACCTTTGGAAGAGGTTCAGTTGGAAAGTGATCTCACCTATGAAGAGGAACCTATCAAGATTCCTAAGACAGCAGAAAGGGTTACTCGCACAAAGACCATCAAATTCTGCAAAGTATAGTGGAATCAGCATACCGAAGAAGAAGCAACTTGGGAAAGAGAAGATGATCTTTGGAAAAACCACCCACACCTATTTGCTAGCCAATCTGAATCTCGAGGGCGAGATTCATCTTAAGGGGGTTAGATTTGTAACATCCCAAAATTCATGAATTGTAAAAGCATGCATTTCATTCATATCATCATAGCATGTCACGACCCGGGATCAGGGCTAGACAAATACCAGATCCTCTTCTGATATAAGCCTCACCTAAATTCCGAAACGTGCAGGGAAAGATCGGTAACATTACAGAACATACAGACCATACATTAATAAGGTAAAGTCTTAAGAGAGTTACAAACCAGTCATACAAGCCAGGGGTCACAGACCCATCATTACATCAAACAACGGAAGCAAACAAGTTGTTCTAAACAACAAACTTAGCAAAGGGCCTAAGAGGCCTTAAACAGAAGTAGCGACCCTTCCGTAGATCCTAGGCTGCTGCCCGGGAACTCCGACTCCTCGTCGACTTCGACGTAGAAACCACCTTCAGTTGGAGTAGCATCATCTGTAGAAAAACATCAATGAAGCAAGGCTGAGTACAGGGTGTACTCCGCAAGACTTATGGCTAATGGAGTTATTTTGCATAAAGCCATCTTTTGTTTTCAAAACAAGAGGGAGAAGAAACTCGTCTAGTCAGATCATTTTCAAAAGGGGATAAGAAGAGTTCAAATCTAGCTCTTAGAATCATCTTTGATATCCACCAAGTATCATCATCAACTGAACCTCTCTTCGTGGACTACCCCCTCAACAACCCCGAGGAAGTATTCCGGATCTCACTTTAGTTGGCAAATTTTATCATTCGCTTATAGTTCTCTATGATCACAGAATCGGTTCCCAAGTAGTCCATAACCGTGGACACGGCTTTTCGAAAAGATTAATAACCCTGTAGGGGTGCACAACTTTACCCACACGTACCAACCAATTCTTAATGCCTAATTTTTAGCCCTCTTCCTTAGACGGCCGACAGAGAGTGGTTGACCACGACCTTTACCTTTCTTTCGCCGAGACCATGAGTCATGCACTAGGGAGATTCCTCCATAATGGGTCAAGTCCCAAAGCCGGTCCCTAATGATGTGTGCGGGGTTCAAGATTACGGATGTCGGGCATCTCTTGTTCCTGGCCACGCTTACCTACATGTTATTAATGCACCTCCTTCACCTCCATTCAAAAACAACCAAGATGCGTATGTCGAATGGAAAGCCCAAACTATGTGACTCATGGAATCTACTAGGCAAGTTAGTGAGTCGAGGGGTTTCCAGGCCCCCCTGTGGTTGTATGCTCGTCTTGGTTCAAGAGGCGAGAACATCAGGTCCTAAGGGTGGCAAGTATGGGACTACAAAAACCACAACCCACGTGGCCTCCCATACAAGCCTTAGCATGTTTATCATTCATATCTGATCACATCACAACATCCTACCATACTAGATTCATTCGCATCTCCGGTGCATCACATGAATGATCAGCATCAGACCACTAAGAATGACTAAGCTTGACTGAACTGTGGCGCTAGCGATGCTCATAAGCAAAACCCTAGTTATGCTAGGAGCGGTGGATAAGGTAATATAGTTCACAAAGGAAAACATGCATCAGATAGGATTACTCTGTCTATTGATAAAAGACTGTTGAACCAAATGCATATGACGAGAATGAAATACTTTGTAATCATAGGATTCATATGTATGAGTGGGGACTTGCTTGCCTTGTCCGTTGTTGGACTGGTACTGCTCTTCGGTGGCATTGAGTTTAGCTTCGGGTTCGGTTCCTATTCGCGAGAACCAATCACCGGAAAAGAGAAAGCAACACTCAACACATGGCATGTGCAATGCTCATACAATATGTATGATATGATAAGTTGGATATTGTTGAATTGAACTCTAAAACATGCTTGATCACTTTAAAGGGAGTCTGAAAGGTCCAAACCCTAGAACAGGGGGGTCCTCGGATTCACCTATGGGGTTCAAATGGTTCTTCTAATTAAACTTGCCATCAAAGTTGGTTAACAATGTATGATTATAGCTTAGTTAGATAGGTTTCATTTTTATTGATCATTTTGGTATATTATTTGTATTTTTCTGATTTAAAATGAATTAGTTATGAATTTCCCAAATTTTAATTCATTTTAAATCATTTTTGGAATATTTGGAATAATTTCCAAACTTTGGCCCACATGTCAGACTTTTATTAATTTCAGAAAACATTTACAGAAAATATTAAAGTCCTGACAGGCAGGGGCCACCTGTCATATATTTATTAATTACAGAAATCATTCACAAAAACATTTCAATAAAATAAATCAGGGGAATATGACCTCATGCTGACGTCAGCATAACGTCAGCAATGGAGGTGCTCTCAGATCGATCAAGCCCCCAACGATCTACTGCGCGCGGGACCTTGTGAGTGGGATGGTTGCGAAGAGGGGGTCGAGGCGGACCTGATAGCGGTGGCACCACCCTAAAATGGTCGCCGGAGCAGCAGGTGCAACGGCGGCGAACGACGGCGGTGTCGGGCTCACGTGGGGAGGAAGATACAGAGGGAGAGGAAGAGAGCGGAGGGCATCGTGAAGACGAGGAGCTCACCGTGAAGACGACGGGCTTGACGGCGAGGCAAGGCGAGCTCGAGAACTGCGGGAATAGACGAATACCGACGGCGACCGGAGCTCTCGATTCGCCCGATTGGGGTCGCGCGCAAGGGGAAAAAGGGCTAAGGAGAGAGAGTCGAACTCGGCGAGTTCAACGGTGGCAATGGCTAGGGCTGGGGTGGCCGGAAACGGTGAGGCCGATGGCGACTGGCGGCTAGGGTTCTTCGGCCATGGCGTTGCCGCGAGGGAGAGAGGGAGGAATCGAAAAGGGTACTGGGAGAGAGAGAGGAGGGAGGAGCGGTTCTTATCCGCACATCCTGGGGCGGCGGCGAGCATCGCAATGCGGCGAGGATCGACGCATGGCGCTGCTGTTGTGCAGCTTGCCAAGGAGGAGAAAGAAGAGGAGAGGAGAAGGTAGGGTCGTATCTAGGGCTGCTTGGGGCCCCGGGTGGTGGGGGCTGCTAGTTGGCTGCTGAGAGAGAGAGAGGGAAGAGGTGGGCTGCGGCCCAGAGAGGATTAGGGGTAGTTTTTATTTGGAAATTTATTTTTATATTTTTGTTTTCTAATTTCTTTTGTAAATTCCATTTTGTAATTCTGTTTTGAATAATTTCAAATCATAGAAACTTTTGTAATATAACTGAAAATACTAAGGGGCCCTTGGTACTGATTTGGCTCCATGTATTTTGTGTTTTTTCCAAATATTTTCAAAACCAGATGAATGTTTCAAATAGAGAGGGGAGTTAGGGTCTAGGTTTTTGTTTGTTCTTTCTTGATTAAACAAAAGTGCAAGTGTTATGCATGCATGCAATGCTCAAACATGTATTATTTATATTACACAAAAGGGTGGTATGTTACAGCTCTACCCCACTTACAAGAATATCGACCCGAGATTCCTAGGTTTTAGAAAAGAAGGCAGGGTACTCAGATCGAAGACGATCTTCGCGTTCCCAGGTTGCTTCTGACTCAGAGTGATGAGACCATTGAACTTTCAGGAACTTGATGGTTTGGCGATGAGTCTTGCGCTCAGTTTCATCAAGAATACGAACAGGGTATTCTTGATAGGTTAGATCATCTTGGAGATCCAAAGTTTCATGGTCCATACCACGAATGGGATCTTTGAAGCAACGCTTGAGTTGAGACACATGGAAAACATCATGTACCTCTGGAAAAGTTGAAGGTAGATCCAATTGGTAGGCAAGCTCACCCCGCTTGGAGAGAATGCGAAAGGGACCAACATAGCGATAAGCCAATTTGCCCTTGATACCGAATCGATGGACACCCTTAAGAGGAGTGACCCGGAGGTAAAATTGATCACCAACTTCATAATGAACATCAAGATGATGACAATCGTAGTTGGTCTTCTAACGATATTGAGCGGCCTTCAGACGCTCTCGGATTATGTGAACTTGATATTCTGCTTCTTGGATCATGTCTGGACCAAAGAATTGTCTTTCGCCGGTTTCTGTCCAGTTCAGAGGTGTTCGACATGTTCTCCCATACAGGAATTGGAAAGGTGCCATGCCCAAACTGGATTGAAAACTGTTGTTATAGGAGAACTCGACATTTCTCCCAGTTCTTTCCAAAGGATATGACACACGCTCTGAGCATGTCTTCAAGAATTTGATTCACTCTTTCGGTCTGACCACCGGTTTTAGGATGATAAGTTGTACTAAAAGAAACTTGAGTTCCCATTGCTTGTTGGATACTAGCCTAGAATTTGGAAGTGAACAAGCTTCCACGATCAGATATGATCTTATTGGGAACACCATGAAGAACGACGATCCGGGATACATATAGCTCTGCCAACTGGCTTGCAGTAATGCATTCCCGAACATCTAGGAAGTGGGCAACTTTGGATAGTCAATCAATAACTACCCATATGGCAGCATGTCCACATCGTGTCCTTGGGAGTCCAGTAATGATGTCCATACCAATTTCATCCCATTTCCACTCAGGGATTTTCAATGGCTGCAGAAGTCCAGCAGGCCTTTGGTGTTCAGCCTTCACACGACGGCAAACGTCGCACTCTGCAACAAAGCGAGCGATTTCTGTTTTCATTCCACTCCACCAAAATCTTTGACGGATATCTCGGTACATCTTGGTACCACCAGGATGGATAGATAGAGGGGATTCATGAGTTTCCAAAAGGATTAGATCTTTGATTTTCCGACTGTTTGGAACCACTAGCCGGTTACTGAAGTATAGAATACCTTGATCATTTACGGAGAAACATTTAGATTCACCTCTTGCAACACGTTCCTTGATCTTGGTAACTTCATCATCTTGCTTTTGAGCTTCCTTGATTTGGTCCTCGAGAGAAGATTTTATTTCAAGGTTAGCAAGGAATCCACAAGGAACTACTTCAAGGTTAAGACGCTTGATTTCCTCGTAGAGAGCAGGTTGGGCTTGTGAAATCATCAGGTTGTTGCAATAAGACTTCCGACTTAGCGCATCAGCAACGACGTTGGCTTTGCTGGGTTGACCAAAATCATAATCTTTGATGAGTTCCAACCATCGTCTTTGCCTGAGATTCAGATCTGGCTGGGTAAAGAGATACTTCAGACTTTGATGATCCGAGTAAAGTTCACAACGGTTACCAATGAGGTAATGTCGCCATTTCTTAAGAGCATGAACAACAGCAGCGAGTTCGAGATCATGGGTTGGATATTTGTTCTCATGTGGCTTCAACTGCCGAGAATCATAGGCCACTACATGACCATCTTGCATCAACACACAACCAAACCCTTGAAGTGAAGCATCACAATAGATGACGAAGTCCTTGCTTGTGTCCGTAAGGACAAGCACATGAGCGGTGGTTAGCTTATCTTTCAAAGCTTGAAAGCTTTCTTCTGCCTTTTCTGACTATTCAAACTTCATATCTTTCTTAAGGAGATCAATCATAGGCTTGGCTATCTTGGAGAAGTTCTCGATGAATCGACGGTAATATCCAGCCATTCCAAGAAAACTTCGGACTTCCTTGACTGAAGTAGGCGACTTCCATTCCAGAATGGTCTGAACCTTATCCGGTATGACAGCAACACCACTTGCAGACACAACATGGCCAAGGAAGATGAGCTCTTGTAACCAGAACTCACATTTGGAAAACTTGGCATAGAGATGATGTTCACGAAGTTTAGTCAACACCAAACTTAGGTGTTCGGCATGCTCTTCTTCGGTCTTGGAGTAGATTAGAATGTCATCAATGTATACCACGACGAACTTGTCGAGATATTCCATGAAGACAGAGTTCATGAGCCTCATAAATGTGGCAGGGGCATTGGTCAACCCAAAGGACATCACTGTATACTCGTAAAGACCATAACAAGTTGTGAATGCTGTCTTTGGGATATCCTCCTTTCTGATCTTGATTTGATGATACCCTGATCTTAGATCCATTTTCGAGAAGACAGTGGCACCACTTAATTGATCAAAGAGGTCATTTATCCGAGGAAGTGGGTACTTATTCTTGATTGTCACCGTGTTGAGTGGACGGTAATCAACCACAAATCTTGGAATATTTGTATCCCGCTTCTTAACAAAGATGGTAGGGCAACCCCAAGAGGATGTACTAGGTTGGATGTATCCTAGACCCTCTAACTCTTCAAGTTGCTTCTGCAACTCAACCAACTCATGAGGAGGCATGCGGTACGGTCTTTTGGAGATAGGAGCAGTTCCAGGAACTATCTCTATGACAAACTCCACACTTCGATCAGGTGGCATGCCAGGAAACTCTTCAGGAAAGACATCCGGGAAATCACAGACTACAAGGAAATCTTGGACCTCGAGAGTGGGTAAAACATCCATGGCATACAACTCCGAGAAAGGTTTGAAGGCTGCTGACGGAGACTTTGAACCATCAG
This sequence comes from Avena insularis, assembly GCA_023614405.1. Lineage (NCBI taxonomy): Eukaryota > Viridiplantae > Streptophyta > Magnoliopsida > Poales > Poaceae > Avena > Avena insularis. The sequence goes on along the minus strand of CM042687.1, from coordinate 48,148,950 downwards.
TCCAATACTTGACAGTTATGCCAGCAGGAGAGGTCACAACAACTGTTCTAAGTGCACAGTCAATGACAGCTTGATACTTGGTTAACCAGTCCATGCCCAGAATAACATCTATGTCAGTTGACTTGAGTGCAATGAGGGAAGTGGGAAACTTCTGATATGCTATATCTATCTCAACCCCATGAGTAACCCAGATGGTCTGCCAACGATACCCAGGAGTTCTAATCTCTAGAGGAGAGTCAATAGATTGAAAGGTGATATCATGCATTTGAGCAAAATCTTGTGATATGAATGTATGCGATGCTCCAGAATCAAACAAGACTGTTGCGAAAATTGAATTGACACGAAGCGTACCCAGAATGACGCGTGGATCTTCCTGAGCTTCCTCAATAGTGACAAGGGTCAGACGACCATGTCCAGCACCTTGAGATTTATCATTCTTCTTTGCCTACTGATCATTACGTCCGACAGCCCTTTGGGAACACTCCCTTGATTAGTGACCAGGCTGACCACAGGAGTAACAGGTAACTCCAGTGTGGGAACTAGCATGAGGATGATAGTTTGCTCCACCAGTATTTGACTGTGGCTGACCAGAATTATTGCCAGAAGACTTGGGTGCATAAGGAGCACGAGGCACAACACTATATGGAACAAAGACACGGCGCTTCTTGTTACCAGAGGAAGAAGCACGAGAATTTCCTTCTTCACGCTTTTGGGAGACTTCCATATCCTTCCTTCCATGCTCCAGAGTAAGAGCCTGATTGTGCAAGTCATGGAAAGACTGGAACTTGAAGGGCAACAACTCGTAGCGAAGTGTAGGGTTAAGTCCCTTACGGAACAACTCTTGCTTATCTTCATCATTGGTCACATCCCTGGTTGCATAGCGAGCCAGACGAGTAAACTCACGCCCATAGGTTTCAATATCCTTGCGCCCCTGAGTCAGATCCAGAAACTCCCTCCTTTTGAGATCCATGACGGGCTTAGGGATAGAGGCACGAAATGCTGCAACAAACTCCTCCCAGGTAACAACATGTCCCTAAGCTTGCAGATTCAGAAAACCTTCCCACCAAACACCAGCCTCACCTTCTAGTTGATAGGTGGCGAAGTTGACACGATCAGCGGGACGGATACGAAGATCACTGAACTTGCACTCTGTGGTGTGGAGCCAATCATCAGCTTCAAGGGGCTCCTTGGAGTGGGAGAAGATTGGAGGAAAAGAGCGGATGAAATCTCCAAGTGTGACACAGTCGTCAGGACGATGTTTAGTGTTCTGCGCCACACGCTCCAGAAGGCGTTCATTCCTTAGACGGTTGGTCTCAATGTTGTTGAGAACCTAGGCCATTGTGGGAGGTGGTGGAAGTCCCTGATTAGCATTGTTGTTTCCTCGACGGCCAACAGAACCACGAGTACCAGACGGCATCCTGAGGAGAAAACAGAAACCATGAGAATGGATTCAACAAAAAGGGTACAACAAAGGATGGCTAAACCATATCAGAAGATCATGGTAGAGGTGAACATGTGGATGAAAATTATATCAATGCATTAAGTATGGCAGTAGAACAAGCATACGAAATGTATACACTATGAACTTAGATACAAACCATAACAATGGAATGCAAGCATGACATAATACCAACAGATCACAAAAGAATAGAGAGCGGGATTGGAGGAATCCTTATCAAAGTTGAAAAACAATGCTTTAGTTGCACAGATATATCTTAGAAACTCTGAGCCTTGCAACCAAGTACGGAGTACAAGGGAAAAAACAACCCAAACCCGCTCATTACATCAAATAGAGTCCTATTCGGAGTTTTGCAAATAGTTTTTAGCTTTCAAATAGTTTTCTCAAACTCTAAACTCAACATCGACCAGCTAGAAGGGTTTCCTACAAGCAGTCCTGCTCTGATACCAAAATCTGTCACGACCCGGGATCAGGGCTAGACAAATACCAGATCCTCATTTGATATAAGCCTAACCTAAATTCCGAAATGCGCAGGGAAAGATCGGTAACATTACAGAACATACAGACCATACATTAATAAGGTAAACTCTTAAGAGAGTTACAAACCAGTCATACAAGCCAGGGGTCACAGACCAATCATTACATCAAACAACGGAAGCAAAAAAGTTGTTCTAAACAACAAACTTAGCAAAGGGCCTAAGAGGCCTTAAACAGAAGTAGTGACCCTTCCGTAGATCCTAGGGTTCTGCCCGGGAACCCCGACTACTCGTCGACTTCGACGTAGAAACCACCTTCAGTTGGAGTAGCATCATATATAGAAAAACATCAACGAAGCAAGGTTGTGTACATGGTGTACTCCGCAAGACTTATGGCTAATGGAGTTATTTTGCATAAAGCCATCTTTTGTTTTCAAAACAAGAGGGAGAAGAAACTTGTCTAGTCAGATCATTTTCAAAAGGGGATAAGAATACTTCAACTCTATCTCTTAGAATCATCTTTGATATCCACCAAGTATCATCATCAACTAAACCTCTCTTCCAGGACTACCCCCTCAACAACCCCGAGGAAGTATTCCGTATCTTACTTTAGTTGGCAAATTTTATCATTCGGTTATAGTTCTCTATGATCACAGAATCTGTTCCCAAGTCGTCCATAACCTTGGACACGGCTTTTCAAAAAGATTAATAACCCCATAGGGGTGCACAACTTTACCCACACGTACCAACCAATTCTTAATGCCTAATTTTTAGCCCTATTCCTTGGAAGGCCGGCAGAGAGTGGTTGACCACGACCTTTACCTTGCTTTCGTCGAGACCATGAGTCATTCACTAGGGAGATGTCACCATAACGAGTCAAGTCCCCAAGCCAGTCCCTAATGATGTGTGCGGGGTTCAAGATTACGGATGCCGGGCATCTCTTGTTCCCGGCCACGCTTACCTACCTGTTATGAATGCACCTCCTTCACCTCAATTCAAGAACAACCAAGATGCATATGTCGAATGGAAAGCCCAAACTATGTGACTCATGGAATCTACTAGGCAAGTTAGTGAGTCGAGGGGGTTTCCAGGCCCCCGTGTGGTTATACGCTCGTCTTGGTTCAAGAGGCGAGAACATCAGGTCCTAAGGGTGGCAAGTATGGGACTACAAAAACCACAACCCACGTGGCCTCCCATACAAGCCTTAGCATGTTTATCATTCATATCTGATCACATCACAACATCCTACCATACTAGATTCATTCGCATCTCCGGTGCATCACATGAATGATCAACATCAGACCACTAAGAATGGCTAAGATTGACTGAACTGTGGCGCTAGCGATGCTCATAAGACAAACCCTAGTTATGCTAGGAGCGGTGGATAAGGTAATATAGTTCACAAAGGAAAACATGCATCAGATAGGATTACTCTGTCAACTGATAAAAGACTGTTGAACCGAATGCATATGACGAGAATGAAATACTTTTTAATCATAGGATTCATATGTATGAGTGGGGCTTCACTTGCCTTGTCCGTTGTTGGACTGGTACTGCTCTTCGGTGGCGTTGACTTCAGCTTCGGGTTCGGTTCCTATTCGCGAGAACCAATCACCGGAAAAGAGAAAGAAAAACTCAACACATGATATGTGCAATGCTCATACAATATGGATGATATGACAAGTTGGATAGTGTTGAATTGAACCCTAAAACATGCTTGATCACTTTAGAGGGAGTCCGAAAGGTCCAAACCCTAGAACAGGGGGATCCTCGGATTCACCTGTGGGGTTCAATTAGTTCTTCTAATTAAACTTGCCATCAAAGATGGTTAACAATATATGATTATAGATTAGTTAGATAGGTTTCATTTTTATGATCATTTTGGTATATTATTTGTATTTTTATGATTTAAAATGAAATAGTTATGAATTTTCCAAATTTTAATTCATTTTAATTTTTTTTTGGAATATTTGGAATAATTTCCAAACTTGGGCCCACATGTCAGACTTTTATTTATTTCAGAAAACATTTACACAAAATATTAAATTCCTGACAGGCAGGGCCCACCTGTCATATATTTATTAATTACAGAAATCATTTACAAAAACATTTCAATAAAAGAAATCAGGGGAATATGACCTCATGCTGACGTCAGTGTGACGTCAGTAATGGAGGTGCTCTCAGATCGAGCAAGCCCCCAACGATCTACTGCACGCGGGACCTCGTGAGTGGGATGGTTGCGAAGATGGGGTCGAGGCGGACCTGATAGCGGTGGCGCCGCCCTAAAATTGTCGCCGGAGCATTAGGTGCAACGACGGCGAGCGGCGGCAGCATCAGGCTCACGTGGGGAGGAAGATACAGGGGGAGAGGAAGAGAGCGGAGGACACCGTGAATATGAGGAGCTCACCGTGAAGATGAATGGGCTTGACGGCGAGGCGAGGAGAGGTCGGGAACGGCGGGAATCGACGAATACCGACAACGATGGGAGCTCTCAATTCACCCGATTAGGGTCGCGTGCGAGGGGAAAAAGAGCTAGGGAGAGAGAGTCGAACTCGGCGAGTTCAACGGTGGCAATGGCTAGGGCTAGGGTGGCCGGAAACGGCGAGGCCGACGGCGACTGGCGACTAGGGTTCTTCGGCCATGGAGTTGACGCGAGGGAGAGAGAGAGCGAAATGGTCTTTGGGAGAGAGAGGAGGAGGCGGTTCTTATCCACATCCTGGGCGGCGCGAGCATCGTAATGCGGCGGATTGTGCGGTTTTGTTGCTAGGCAGCTGCTTGCCGGCGAGGAGAAATAATATAGGGGAGGAGGCCGAAGGGGTATCGGGCCAGGCTGGGCCGGCTTTGGCCCCGGGTGGCTGGCTGCTAGCTGCGGTGGGCGGAAGAGAGAGAGGGAAGAGGTGGGCTGCGGCCCAGAGAGGATTAGGGGTAGTTTTTATTTGGAAATTTCTTTTTATATTTCTATTTTCTAATTTCTTTTGTAAATTCCATTTTGTAATTCTGTTTGAATAATTTCAAATCACAAGAACTTTTGTAATATAACTGAAAACACTAAGGGGCCCTTGGTACTGATTTGGCTCCATGCATTTTGTGTTTTTTCCAAATATTTTGAAAACCAGATGAATGTTTCAAATAGAGAGGGAAGTTAGGGTTTAGGGTTTTGTTTGTTCTTTCTTGATTAAACCAAAGTGCAAGTGTTATGCATGCATGCAATGCTAAAACATATCTTATTTATGTTACATAGCATCTAGAGCTTGCACATATTTTTTCAAAGTTTGAAACCAAATAAAACCATATTTATGCCAATTTTATTAATCATATGAGGCATGGTTTTATTTTTATTTTCAAAGGACCAAGGTGTGTTTGAGTGAACAAATGTGTTTATCACACTTTTGAGTGCAAGGTTCATAGTGCAAAAATGTAGAAAAGATTTGAATTCAAACAAGTTTGAATTAGGGTTTCAAATTCCTTCCTGAAAATCAAATTAGAAAAGAAAAAGGCAAAAGAAAAAAAGAAAAGCAGGCGCTGCCTTTTCAGCCCAACGCCAAAACCGGCCCAGCAATCCCACCCGGGCCACCCTCCCCCCCTCTCTCTCACCCGCGCGAATGCTACCCTGCACTCACTGCCACTAGGCCCAAGCCAACTCATCTCGTCTTCCCTAAACCCTACGCGCAGACGACGCCGTCACCGGCCGTTTCCTCCCATCACTGCTGCAAATCAATTTGGTTAAATCCCATTGATTCGTCGTGCAATTGCCGCCCCTGCTCTGGCTATATAATCACCACCTCGCCACGGCCATTTCCCCTCAAACTCCCATGCCCAAGCGCCCCCAGGCTGCCCACAACCGTGCTTGCACCGTCGCAGACCCGAGCGCCTCCGACAAGCTATTCCGGTGAGTACCGTGCTCGCCTATGTCCCTCGTTCATGCAAGCTTGATCCTTTCTTCCTTGCGCATCTTCTCAGACCATTTGCTTGTCCAAATTTGCTCCAGAACGTCGCCCCCGTCATGCACCGTGAAACCTGAAGCTCTGAGCAACTCCGCTAAGTAATTTTGTTCAGGTCAGCACGCCCCTTGCCTTCTAGATCAAACTAACTGGTGCTCCTTGTCCTTGTTCGTGTTCTGATGCCCTTTGTTTGCGTTATGGTGACCTAGGTCGTCGCCTCCATTTCCGTTTGTAAAAACCCGATGCTAGCAGCTACTCCGACGAGCTCCCACGGCCGTAGAAGCTCGCCCCTGTCTAGACCAAGGCCACCTTGAGCTTCCTCGCGTCTGTGCGATGCTATTAAGCCACAACACTACCCCTATCCCCCTCTAGATTTGCCAGAGCGTCGCCGGTAGAAGCGCCGCTGCCGCCAGTACCATTTGCGCTGCCCACTTGTGGTCGTTTGATCCATAGCCTAGGATTTGATCTGACGCTGTAGATTAGATCTGGATGAACGGTTTTTTTAGATCTGGCGCATTGGATCTGACTTGATCCAACGGCGTGGAAGAGTTATCCGCGCAAAACGGTATCGACCAATCAGGCTCTGCCACGCGTATGTAGTTTAGATTTAAAATCTGTTTTGAATCTATTAAATATTTAAACTTGTAAAATTCATAACTTTAGTTCTGTTTGTCCAAATTTTGCAAATAATATATCAATGGATTCAGAAAATTAAGCCCTACATATCTATGGCCTTATTTTAGTATTTTTCTTCTGCAAAATAGGATTATTTGCAGAACCAATTATATGCTTATTTTGGCTTTATAAAATGTTTATAAAATTGTTTTGAGGCAAATTTGAGTTTGTTTAGAATTTAGATAGATTACATTGTGTTTATTACTGTTTGGTTTGACTTGATTAATATAGAAAAATCATTTCATTGCATTTTCATGCATTCATCTATATTTTGTTTGAATATTTGAATGTGAATTTGGTGTTATTATTTTATGTATAGATTTTGGTGATAGTGGTGATTGTGATTGTGAGGAATGTTGCTAATCTCCCAACTACCAAGGCAAGTGGTGCTTCATGAATTTTCTCCTATTATTTTGAATATGCATTAGTGATATTTTGAGTAGGACTTCCATGGAGATTTTTGATAAGTATATACTATGCTATGCCTTGGGAAATCCTAGTAGTTGTAGTCTTAGTAGAATTTTCTCTAAGTTAAGAAATTTGTTATGTTGTCATACTTAGCCTAGCTAGTAGCAAACAAGGGTGGAATATTCATGCTATGAAATTTTTCTAAGTCTATGACTTATGTTGTGATTAATAAAACAACTATGTGAATGAATCACCTCGGTGGAATGGTATGTTGGTTTATGTTGAGTGGTTACACAAGGCCCATGTCTATGGGTTACCTTGTGTATCACACTTGTGGAAAGCCACCCAGGAACAAAGGGATTTGAGATGTTTAGTGTTGAGAAGCTTCTAGTGCAACCACATGGCATATGGGCTCTACCTTGACCAAATAGGTTGCAAGAACTTAGCCAGATGGACAGTTGGTGGTATGGTGATAGGATGGAACGCGTCCATGGTGGTCTAAGGGAATGCTTATGAAAAGTCTCGTCTCGATGCATGTTGAGTCTTGTGGGGAAATTGCACCACCTCTCGAGAGGGTAAAACCTAAGTACTTAGCCATGTCCCCGGCAACGGAAAATTTGTGCATCAAGGACATTGAAGCTATCAAGGATCTCCTCATCCCAATTTCTAAGTTAATAACTTGTGGTTGAACAAGGGTAAAGGTTCACCAATGTCTATTGGTGGTTCCTTGGGATTGTTTGACAAACAAAAACTTAGTGTTTTTCAACTGATAAGAAAAACCTATTTTGAGCAAAGCAAGCCTGTAGAGGTCCCAACCTTTAATAAGGTAGAGATCCCTGTGTTTACAATGCTAGTCCCTGGATCAATAGCTAGCATCCAAAGTGAAGATGTAATATCAAGAAACAAAGGTCATATAGCCAGGAATAAAATAATTTAGTACATCTTACATAGATCATTTGGCTATCTCATTACAATGCAGCAGAAATAACTATGTAGCATGGAGTCCTTCATCTTCAAAGTGCCACAGGCATTCATGTTGGTTGTAGACTTGTAATCCTATTCAACACACTTCACTAACATCAAACAAACCTGCAACATAATAAGTTGCAGCCACAAGGGTCAATACATTTGAATTATATTGGCAAGTTTCACTACTATGTGGAAATAAGTGGAACCTATCAATATATGCATATTTGGCTAAGTAGGGTTTAGCCTCATTTGCATAAAGCAATATAATTTTATCCTATATTTCAAAATAGTTTTGATCTTTTGACAATCTTTCTGAACTCCTTGGAAAACTCCAAGTACTTCTAATCCCTTGTTGACACCATCAAGTTTTACATTGAGAAATTGGAATGTCGAGATCTTCCATAGCTTTAGGCCTTAGTTCCCTAGAATTGTCCATAACCGGGGACACAGCTAAGTACTTAGAATTTGATCTTCTGCAGAAGTTGTACACTTTACCCACATGACACAATCTCGTCTTGATGCCACCAGTGGCCGCTGGATAAGTACACACCAAATGGAGTACCAGCAGATCGAGAATGTGACAAAGTCTTTCCATAGAAGTCCTCCCAAGACATAATGCTAGCATGTCTACCAGGCACCAATGCAAGGATATATTTCCAATACATGAATCCGGTTAACCTGAGTAGGTTCTAATGAAAGGGTCTTCCACTATGTAATTGACTAAGCTAGAGCCCATTTAGCATGTGGCTGTACACGGAAACCACTATACGAGAAACATGTTCAATCTCTAGGTCCCTGGGTGGTTTTTCTTCTAGTGCACATACAAAAAGATAGCCATATAAACATGGTTCCCTTTGTTGCCACCTTATCCACAATTGAGTATCCACATTCCACCCAGGTGATTCATTGAGTACTTGTTTTATTATATAAAACATATATTTTTCCAACACTTCATATATTCATAACATGGTATTCCACCCCAAGTCTATAGTAGGGCTAAGCATACTACAACTATGATGTTTTCAGTAAGGAAGATATAAAGGGTATCCTAATAGGACATAGCATAGCATAGTAATATAGTAGCCCTATCATGCATACTACAAAAATTCTACTAAGTGTAATGAAAATAGTAGGTCATGGATGAAAATAGTAGAGTATATTGGTTCACTCCTTGATCTTGCAACAATCACACTCTTCAAATTTTACTACAATTCAATCAAGCAAGCACATATTCAAACTAGCATTCCAACAATTCACCACATAAAATAATAAAAACAAAGCAATGCATGCAAGAATGCAAAAGATTGTTTTATTTGTAAAATTGGTTTCTAATAGTCTATAAACATTTTAAAACACCTAAAGGTCATTGATAAATGTGGCATAATCATTTGAAACAAATTAGTGAAAATGGGCCATTTAAATCATTTTTGTTTTGCTAGAAATGATTTTAATCAAAGGAATAATTTCTAATGTTTAACCAATATATTTTTACACACAAATGTTAGTGTTTTAAGTTTAAGTGTTTAATACTAAACCATTTGAAAAAGGTTTCCCTAAAACCATTTTTAAATCAAAGCAATATTTTATTTTGTTGGAAATGTATTTAAACAAAGTAATAATTTTCTAGGGTTCACCAAATATATTTTTAAATTCTAAAACTTGGTTTTTAAGGTCAGAGAGTTTAAATCAAACCATTTTCATAGGGTTTTACTCAAAAGCATTTTTAAACCTTAATCAATATTTTTATTTAACTAGAAATGCTTTTATTTAAGGATTAATTCCTTAGTGTCACAAAATTTACTTTTAAATCCAAATGTTGGTTTTTATGGTCAGTAGGTTCAAAACAAACCATTTACAAAAGATTTTACTCTAAAAACATTTTTAGAATAAATTTTATACTCAAAATATGCCTACACATGTTTCTGCAAAAACAATCAACATTACAGAAGCAAATCATTAAACAAAGGGAATGGTTGGATAGAATTCTTTTTCCTGATTCCAATGATATAAAGTTTGCAAAATTTGTACGTGTAGATTTAAAATTATGAATTTTACAAATCCTATCATCTAATAGATCAAATTTATGTTTTTAAAACACAGACTGGCCACGTGGCTGTTTCTTACTGGCGAGTACTGGTTCGCGCGGATCGCGCTCTATGGACCATCAAATCTAATTGAAATCTCCCGGTGTAAACTACTTGATACCCTTTCGATCTAATATCTAATCTTAGCCTACCGATCTGCATCGAACGGTTTAGGGCATGCTGACCACAGATGGGAGGCGTGGCGTGGCGTCTGCGGCGGCGGCGCTCGGGCGGTGATGTTTCCCACAAAACTAGGAAGAGAGGAGGGAAACGTAGGGGCTTACCAAATTCTCCGAAGCGCGTAGATGGTCAACGTATCCTTGGTTGGCGAAGGGGCACACGGGAACGACGGCGATTGCTCACCAGAGATGGCGTCGGCGTCGGGCTCTCTCATGTGTGGTTGTTGCTGATGCTACAAGGCATAAAAGTGCGAGCCAGATGTGGCGTTAGCGACGTACAAGCATGGTGAGTGTACGCGTAACCTCCAAAAAGAAAGGGGCAGTCAGGTCTCACCGGAGTTGAGGCAGGAGACGGTGGCGAGAAGGCTTCGTCGTTGCCGAGCCTCTAGGGCATGCGCGGCCAAGGGGAAGGTGTTGAAAGGTGTGCACGTATATGGGGAACAGGTTCGTAGGTACTGGGAGTCAAGGGGAGGGTCGACGTTGCCGGAATCGGCCGGTGAGCTCATCGGTTTAGTGGGTGCTAGGGCTTGCGATTCTTGCAGCCTGGTGGCCGAGAGGTGTGGGGGATTGAGGGGAAAGAGATAGGAGGGCGAGGCGCTTAAGATGGCATGGTCTCTGGAGGGATTAACGTTGCCATTTACTCGAATTTACGAGAATTGAATCGCGGCAGAAACAGCGAGGTGCGAGGGGGGGGAACGGTCGTCGCGGGTGGAAGAGATGATGACGGGGCAGTGTGGTCCAGCGGTCAGCAAAGAGAGGAGGTATGCGTGGGGTCAGGAGGTCAGCGACTCTGCGGGTGCGAGTTCGGGTGAGAAAATAAAAACGCTTCGGGGAACATATGGGCTGCGAGTTGGGCTGGACTGGGCCTGTTTTTTGGGCTGGCTTCGTTTTCTTATTTTTTTTCTTCTCTGAATCTTTTTCTTTTTCTATTTCTATTATTCTGTTTTGAATTCAAACTCTTATTTGAAAACAGATTTATTCATCATATCTTTTCAAAACGTTTCAGTAAGTTTCTATACTATTTTAATTGTGTTTTAAAGTCCATTTTAGAATAATTAAATTTATTCCTTCATGGTTTATTGTTTATTTAAATAAACATTTGTCTTTATTTTAAATAGGGTTTAAATATGGTTTCAAACTCTATTTGAAATCTAATTTTTACCAAACCTTTTTCAGTAGATTTTATTTATTCATTAGTGCAAATAATTCACTTTGAATTATTATTTAAAATATTTTAATATGATTTAATGTTCATTTAAATTGGAAATTTGTCTTTATTTAAATAGAATTGGATATTAATTAATCCTTATGATTTTATTTAAATAATCCTTTACTCCTTTTATTAATCAATAATCTTTCATTTAATTTTTTTGGCCAAGATTTAATTTGGCTTTTAAATATTCCTTATTTATTTATTTATTTCTTTCTTTGCCTTATAAAATCCATATCTTTTTATTTAAATATCCAAAATTGGTGATTCCAATTTGTATATTTTTATTTAATATTTGTTTATATTTTAAAATTCTTTTAGGATTACTTTGCTCAAGATTTGGTATGGATTTAGATAGGATATTTTATTAGCCTTGGAAAATATTTCCTTTTAACTTATTAATTTCATAAGTTTTTATCTATGGCTCCAAAATGAGTGAAACCAATTTCTATGGTTTTATAATATTTTTATTTATCATTCTTGATCATTTTGAAATGATTGTTGCTGAATTTTTATATGGATCAAATCCATAGTCTTAGAGAGATTTTGGAAATGAATTATTCCATTAGGGTTTTAGGGTTTTGGTTTAACTTTTCCAAGTGTTTAAATTTCAAGATACATTTATTGATGAATGCATTTCACTTGATTGAAATTTGTTGGATTCCCTTTTATTCAAAGTTTGTTCAAGATTGGTTTTGATGTTTCCATTTGGAATCAAAAAGTTTATTTTCACCCTAAATTTAAACAATTATTTATTTTGTTTATTTATTTTTCACATTACAAAATTTGGAAAATTTTGGGATGTGAAAGGCTAACACCCTTAAAAGAAATCTCGTCCCGAGATTTGGGAAGGCTAGAGATTACAAGTTGGCTTGAAGACAACTAGGGTACTACCACCCTTAAAAGAAAGTTTTGTAGGGTTACATTGTTGGTTGACTTGACTATGGATTCAATAATTGATATCCAAACAAGGAATCCTTATTTGAATCAACTGAGTTAACTAATTCCTGCCATCCACATCATCTAATTCTTTAAGGGTTCCATACATGTCGATGTGGTTCACATGTCCTTTCTGGGCCATATTGGAATTGATTTCTTTGGAGTTTCTAGCATCCCTTTTCTTTTTCTTCTCAGGACAGTCTGATGCATAGTGTACAAGTTCCTTACAATTATAGCACTACAACTGGCTAATGTCTTTCTTCCTGGGATTGCTTTGTTGGTTCTGACCAAGGTCATCTCCATTGTCAGTATCATTCCCATTATTATCACTTCCATTGTTGTTGTGGTGATGCTGATGTGGTCCAGAATCTCCATTGCTCTTTTTGAATGAACGCTTCTTTTGTGATGATCCTAAGTGATACTTGAGGCTATGCTTCCTCTTTCTGTTCTCAACGTGATTCATATTGTTTTCCAAGATGGTGGCTTTGTCACAAAGTGATTGATAAGTTGGGACATAGGCAACAGAAAGTTGCAGGTTCAACTCATCATTAAGTCCTTCGAGGAATTTATCTTTCCTCTTAGCATCTGTATCAACTTCATCCGCTGCATAGCGTGCCAGATTGTTGAACTCCTCAATGTACTCAGCCACACTACGGTGATGCTGTTTTAGATTGTGGAACTCCTTTTTCTTCAAATTCATCACTCCGGATGAGATGTGAGATGTACGAAACCATCCACAAAAATATCCCAAGTCACATCCTCAAGGGGAGTGGTGATCTGAAAGTTGTCCCACCATGTTGTTGCTGGCCCTTCGAGCAGATATGCTGCAAACCTAAATTTTTCCTCATCGGTGTAGCCAACAGTCACTAAGTCCTTGTTCACCGAACGTAACCAGTCATTGGCTACCATTGTATCAGTTGTTCCAGAGAACCTTGTAGGCCTCAGTTTCAGAAATATGGTGAGCATGTCAAGTGCTGGAGGATTATTCTGATTGTGGTTGTTATTGTTATTATTGTTCTAATTCTGATTTTGCATAAACTGCGCCATCATCTGCATCAGTTGAGCTTGAGATGTGATCAACTACTGCATCTCGGGAGTGTTGTTGTTGTTTTGGTTGGGGTTGGTACGACGGGGAGGCATCTGTTGGTTTTAATAGGGATAAGTAATGATAGATAGATCTAAAGAAGTTCTAACACACAACCCAAAACAATCAAGTTCAATCAAACAATCAACAAGCTACTATTCACTTAACAACTTATGAGATTAACTCATGAGTTGAAGGAAACAACAAGTTTTCTTGAAACAATCAATCTAGTATAGTCATACCTCATAGGCCAGTATGATCCATACACTACATGATATCAATGTCTTAGATAGTTGGTAGGCAATCTAATGTCTCTTGGTTCTCATTTGTGGTCCTTAGTGATGTCCAAGTTGAAGTCCTTGGTGAAACTAAAGTTGAATTCATTAGTCATGGTGGAGGCTTTGTCCATCAAGTTGAAAAAGGAAGGGATGTAGAATCAAAACAAAAAGGTTGAGGAAAGAATTTACAAGATTGTTTGTAAATAAGTTTTGGAACAAATACAACTCCTATTTTTCTAAGGGGTTTTGTCCAATCCTAGGGTAACAATCCTACAGGAAACACAGTCCTCTGATACCATCTGTAGAGGTCCCAACCTTTAATAAGGTAGGGATTCATGTGTTTACAATGCTAGTCCCTGGATCAATAGCTAGCATCCATAGTTAAGATGTAATATCAAGAAACAAAGGTCATATTACAACTTTATGACCATGAATAAAATAATTTATTACATCTTACATAACTCATTTGGCTATCTCATTACAATGCAGTAGAAATAACTATGTAGCATGGAGTCCTTCATCTTTAAAGTGCCACAAGCATTCATGTTGGTTGTAGACTTGTAATCCTATTCAACACACTTCACTAACATCAAACAAACCTGCAACATAATAAGTTGCAGCCATAAGGGTCAATACATTTGAATTGTATTGGCAAGTTTCACTACTATGTGGAAATAAGTGGAACCTATCAATATATGCATATTTGGCTAAGTAGGGTTTAGGCTCATTTGCATAAAGCAATATAATTTTATCCTATCTTTTCAAAATAGTTTTCATCTTTTGACAATCTTTCTGAACTCCTTGAAAAACTCCAAGTACTTCTAATCCCTTGTTGACACCATCAAGTTTTACATTGACAAATTGGAATGTCGAGATCTTCCATAGCTTCAGGCCTTAGTTGCTTAGAATTGTCCATAACTGGGGACACGGCTAAGTACTTAGAATCTTATCTTCTGCAGAAGTTGTACACTTTACCCACATGACACAATATCGTCTTGATCCCACCAGTGGCCGCTGGATAAGTACACACCAAATAGAGTACCGGCAGATCGAGAATGTGACAAAGTCTTTCCATAGAAGTCCTCCCAAGACATAATGCTAGCATGTCTACCAGGTACCAATGCAAGGATATATTTCCAATACATTAATCCGGTTAACCTGAGTAGGTGCCAATGCAAGGGTCTTCCACTATGTAATTGACTAAGCCAGAGCCCATTTAGCATGTGGTTGTACACGGAAGCCACTGTACGAGAAACATGTTCAACCTCTGAGTCCCTGGGTGGTTTTTCTTCTAGTGCACATACAAAAAGATAGCCATATAAACATGGTTCCCTTTGTTGCCACCTTATCCACAATTGAGTATCCACATTCCACCCAGGTGATTCATTGAGTACTTGTTTTATTATAAAAAACATATATTTTTCCAACACTTCATATATTCATAACATGGTATTCCACCCCAAGTCTATAGCAGGGCTAAGCATACTAAAACTATGATGTTTTCACTAAGGAAGATATAAAGGGTATCCTAATAGGAAATAGCATAGCATAGTAATATAGTAGCCCTATCATGCATACTACAAAAATTCTAGTAAGTCTAATGAAAATAGTAGGTCATGGATGATAGTGTCACTTGCTTTTTTTTAGTATAGTATATTGGTTCACTCCTTGATCTTGCAACAATCACACTCTTCAAATTTCTCTACAATTCAATCAAGCAAGCACATATTCAAACTAGCATTCCAACAATTCACCACATAAAACAATAAAAACAAAGCAATGCATGCAAGCATGCAAAAGATTATTTTATTTAGAAAATTGGTTTCTAATAGGCTATAAACATTTTAAAACACCTAAAGGTCATTGATAAATGTGGAAAAATCATTTGAAACCAAGTTAGTGAAAATGGGCCATTTAAATCATTTTTGTTTTACTAGAAATGATTTTAATCAAAGTAATAATTTCTAATGTTTAAGCAATATATTTTTACACACAAATGTTAGTGTTTTAAGTTTAAGTGTTTAATATTAAACCATTTGCAAAAGGTTTTACCTAAAACCATTTTTAAATCAAAGCAATATTTTATTTTGTTGGAAATGTCTTTAAACAAAGTAATAATTTTCTAGGGTTCACCAAATATATTTTTAAATCCTAAAACTTGGTGTTTAAGGTCAGAGAGTTTAAATCAAACCATTTTCATAGGTTTTTACTCAAAAAGCATTTTTAAACCTTAATCAATATTTTTATTTAACTAGAAATGCTTTTATTCAAGGATTAATTCCTTAGTGTCACAAAATTTACTTTTAAATCCAAATGTTGGTTTTTATGGTCAGTAGGTTCAAAACAAACCATTTACAAAAGATTTTACTCTAAAAACATTTTTAGAATAAATTTTATACTCAAAATATGCCTACACATGTTTCTGCAAAAATAATCAATATTATAGAAGCAAATCATTAAACAAAGGGCATGGTTGGATAGAAATCTTTTTCCTGATTCCAATGGTATAAAGTTTGCAAAATTTGTACGTGTAGATTTAAAGTTATGAATTTTACAAATCCTATCATGTAATAGATCAAATTTCTGTTTTTAAAACACAGACTGTCCACGTGGCTGTTTCTTACTGGCGCGTACCGGTTCGCACGGATCACGCTCTGTGGACCGTCATATCTAATTGAAATCGCACAGTGTAAACTACTCGATACCCTTTCAATCTAATATCTAATCTTAGCCTACCGATCTGCATCCAACAGTTCAGGGCATGCTGACCATAGATGGGCGGCGCGGCCTGGCGTCTGCAGCGGCGGCGCTCGGGAGGTGATGTTTCTGACAAAACTAGGAAGCGAGGAGGGAAACAGAGGGTCTTACCAGATTCGCCGAAGCGCGTAGATGCTCAACGTATCCTTGGTTGGCGAAGGGGCACACAGGAATGACAGCGATTGCTAACTGGAGATGGCATCGGCGTCGGGCTCGCTCAGGTGTGGTTGTTGCTGACGCTACAAGGCATAAAAGGGCAAGCCAGATGTCGTGTTAGATGCGTACGAGCATGGTGAGTGTACGGGTAACCTCCAAAGAGAAAGGGGCAGTCAGGTCTCACCGGTAGGGGTCGCCGAAGTTGAGGCAGGATACGGTGGCGAGAAGGCTTCGTCTTTGCCGAGCCTCTGGGCATGCGCGGCCAAGGGGAAGGTGCTAAAAGGTGCGCACGTCGATGGTGAATAGGTTCGTGGGTACTAGGAGGCAAGGGGAGGGTCAACATCGCCGGAATCGACCGGTGAGCTCGTCGGTGCAGTTGGTGCTTGGGCTTGCAATTCTTGCAGCCTGGTGGCCGAGAGGTGTGGGGGATTGCGGGGAAAGAGAGAGGAGGGCGAGGCGCTTAAGATGGCATGGTCTCTGGAGGGATTAACGTCGCCATTTACTCGAATTTACGAGAATTGAATCGCGACATAAACAACGAGGTGCGAGGGGGGAATGGTCGTCGCGGGTGGAAGAGATGATGACGGGGCAGTGGGGTCCAGAGGTCAGCAAAGAGAGGAGGTGCACGTGGGGTCAGGAGTTCAGCGAATGTGCGGGTGCGAGTTTGGGTGAGAAAAGAAAAACGCTTCGGGGACGAGATGGGCTGCGAGTTGGGCTGGACTGGGCCTGTTTTCTGGGCTGGCTTCGTTTTCTTATTTTTTTCTTATCTGAATCTTTTAATTTTTCTTTTTCTATTATTCTGTTTTGAATTCAAACTCTTATTTGAAAACAGATTTATTCATCATATCTTTTCAAAACTTTTCAGTAAGTTTCTATATTGTTTTAATAGTGTTTTAAAGTCCATTTTAGAATAATTAATTTTATTCCTTCATGGTTTATTATTTATTTAAATAGACATTTGTTTTTATTTTAAATAGGGTTTAAATATGGTTTCAAACTCTATTTGAAATATAATTTTTACCAAACCTTTTTCAGTAGGTTTTATTTATTCATTAGTGCAAATAATTCACTTTGAATTAATATTTAAAATATTTTAATATGATTTAAGGTTCATTTAAATTGGAAATTTGTCTTTATTTAAATAGAATTGGATATTAATCAATCCTTATGATTTTATTTAAATAATACTTTGCTCCTTTTATTAATCAATAATATTTCATTTCATTTGTTTGGCCAAGATTTAATTTGGCTTTTAAATATTCCTTATTTATTTATTTATTTCTTTACCTTATAAAATCCATATCTTTTTATTTAAAGATCCAAAATTGGTGATTCCAATTTGTATATTTTTATTTAATATTTGTTTATCTTTTCAAATACTTTTAGGATTACTTTGCTCAATATTTGGTATGGATTTAGATAGGAGCTTTTATTAGCCTTGGAAAATATTTCCTTTTAACTTATTAATTTCAAAAGTTTTTATCTATGGCTCCAAAATGAGTGAAACCAATTTCTATGGTTTTATAATATTTTTATTTATCATTCTTGATCATTTTGAAATGATTGTTGCTGAATTTTTATATGGATCAAATCCATAGTCTTAGAGAGATTTTGGAAATAAATTATTCCATTAGGGTTTTAGGGTTTTGGTTTAACTTTTCCAAGTGTTTAAATTTCAAGATACATTTATTGATGAATGCATTTCACTTGATTGAAATTTGTTGGATTCCCTTTTATTCAAAGTTTGTTCAAGATGGGTTTTGATGTTTCCATTTGGAATCAAAAAGTTTCTTTTTACCCTAAATTTCAACAATTATTTATTTTGTTTATTTATTTTTCACATTACAAAATTTGGAAAAATTTGAGATGTGACAAAGCCTAAGCTACACTAAGCAAAATTCATATAGATGTTAGACACTACTATTCTACTATGGTATCACTTGCCAATACAATTCCAAATGTATTGACCCACTGTGGTTGTAACTTATGATGTTGCAGGTTACTCTGATGGAGATTAGGGTTGTGAGTCTACACTCAACATGCTTTCCTGTGGCACATGAAGATGGAGATTTTACTTTATTTACTTATGTTTGAACTCTATGTATTAGCCATGTGCTAATGAGTTGTAAAAAACTATGTTTATCTCTGGAATAATGATGTAATAAAGACCTTTGTATCTGTGTACTTCATCTTAAACTGTGGATGCTAGCATTTGATCCAGGGAATAGCATTGCAATCACAGGGACCTTTACCTTTAATTGGTGGGGTCTTACAATCTATTACACAAGGAAGATCTATACAATCTGCCATGAGGGTAGCTCAACTCCAGTTTAGTAGTGTGCCTGATCAAGACCAAGGTCAATCTTTGCCCCTTAATGAAGACATTGATTCCGATGATGATCAAGGTCAAGTTGATGGTCAAGACGAGGACCAAAATGATGAAGTGATCCCCCAAGAAACAACAAGGAGATCGAAACTCGTCTCAAATCTAGAATGGATAGAATGTTGGAATTGAGAGACCACTCTCTAGAGAATGTGGTTGGATATCGAAGGATAGGAATGCCCACTAGAGCACAATTGAAGAGGTTTAGTGAACACCAAGCACACATCTCCATGATCGAACCAAAGAAAGTATGGGAAGATCTTGAAGATTTGGATTGGTTGGAAGCAATGCACAACGAGCTCAACAACTTTGAGATAAACAAAGTATGGAAGTTAGTTGAGAAGCCAAAGGATTTCCGCAATGTTATAGGCACCAAGTGGATATTCAAGAACAAGCAAGATGAGCATGGAATTGTTGTAAGGAACAAGGCAAGATTGATTGCACAAGGGTTCTCTCAAATTGAAGGCATTGATTATGGAGAGACATATGGACATGTGGCTTCCCTTGAGTCCATCCGCATCCTTCTTGATTATGTGGCACATCATAATTTTAAGTTGCAACAAATGGATGTAGAAAGTGCATTTGTTAATGGTCCATTGAATGAGTTGGTATATGTAAAGCAACCCTCAGGGTTCGAGGATCCCACCTTCCCAAACCATGTCTACAAACATGATAAGGTGCTTTATGGGCTCAAAAAAGCCCCACCATGTGGTATGAGTACCTTAGAGAGTTGTTGTTAGACCGTGGGTTTGAGGTTGGGAAAATCGATCCCACTCTTTTTAATAAGAAGGTCAATGGGGAGGTTTTTGTATGCCAAATATATGTTTATGATATTATCTTTGGCTCATCTAACAAATATTTTAATGATGAATTCTGAAAGCTTATGACTAGTAGGTTCCGGATGTCTATGATGGGGGAATTAAGAGTATTTCTTGGTCTTGAGATCAAGTAAGTTAGAGGAGGAACATTCTTCAACCAAGCCAAGTATACTTAAGATATCCTTAAAAGATTCAACATGAAAGATTTAAATGGAGCTCCTACTCCCATGGCAACAAAGACTCATCTTGAACTAAATCCAAATGGTAAAGATATGGATCAAAAGGTATACCGGTCTATGATTGGTTCTTTGCTTTACCTTTGTGCATATAGACCCGATATTGTGTTGAGTGTAGGAGTGTGTGCAAGATATCAAGCGGCTCTTAAAGAAATCCATTTGATGGCGGTCAAGTGAATCTTTCGATATTTGGTTCATACCCCCACACTATGGTATTTGGTATCCTCAAGGATCAACATTCAATCTTCGTGGATACTCAGACTCAGATTGGGTGGGTGATAATGATAGAAAATCAACCTTCAGGGCTTGCCAATTCCTTGGTAGGTCCTTGGTGTGTTAGTCTTCTAAGAAGCTTAATTGTATATCTCTCTCCACCGCCGAAGCCGAGTATGTGGTATAT
The DNA here is from genome assembly GCA_023614405.1 of Avena insularis. NCBI lineage: Eukaryota > Viridiplantae > Streptophyta > Magnoliopsida > Poales > Poaceae > Avena > Avena insularis. Next base: position 48,128,498 of record CM042687.1, on the reverse strand, counting down.
GCTAGTGCTTGTACTCAATTGCTATGGATGAGGCAAACTTTAAAGTAATACAGTGTCCATTGTGACAAAGTGCCTCTTCTATGTGACAATGAAAGTGCTATCAAGATTGCCTACAAACCGGTGGATCATACAAGGACAAAGCATACTGAGATTCATCATCATTTCATTAGAGACCATGTTGGTCGAGGTGATATTGATATATCCTATGTGTCAACCAAAGACCAACTTGCCTACATCTTCACGAAGCCACTTGATGAAGCAAGGTTTTGTTATTTGAGGAATGAACTAAATATCATAGATTCAAGGAGCTTGATTTGATCACCTTGCATACACACCTATGTATTGACTCTTATTTGGTTTAGGAGCAGGCATGGATATAGGGGGAGTGCGACCCTAATTGATTGGACTATCCCTCCGCCCATTATGCCCAAAGTGATAAAAATCATTTCTCTTAATATCATCTTGTGATATGTGAGCTTAAATGATGAGTTTCGGTAATGGGCCCAAGATATATCTTCGTGGTTCCAAGACGAGTATACTCAAACATGGTGGCCTAGGCCACCGCCGTCTCACATTTGAGAGGTTGGCGCTTACTCGTGTTTGTCATTTATTGAGTTGTTTAGATCTTAGGATCATGCACTCCCATTTGGTTCTTGCTATGTTTTCCCTATTTAGAGTGCATGTGTCCATATCAGTTTGAGTGTCTCAACCTAAGCCATTCATATCCCTCATACAAACCCCATCTACTCTGCACAAGAACCCTCTCATTTGTCCTTGGCGATTGGCTCTACTGGAAACGGTACTACCGAATAGGGAAGCGGTACTGATACTTCGTATACGTATCTATAATTTTTGATGTTCCATGCTTGTTTAGTTTCCACTTTGCTATGCTTTGTCTACACTTTGAGGTATTTTTATACATTTTCTGGGACTAACCTATTAACAAGATGCCACAGTGCCAATTGCCTGTTTTCTGCTATTTTTGGTTTCAGAAAAGCTAGTAAGGAAATATTCTCGTAATTGGATGGGACAAAATCCAAAGTCAATATTTCACCAAGGAGAACACAAAGATCAAAGGGCGACCGGAGGGGAGCCATAGGGTGGTCGCACCCCCCCACACACACACACGCTGGCCCACCCTGGGCCGCGCCTGGGCAGGGTGTGGGCCCCCTGGCCACCGTCCTGCCTCGCCTCTTCGCCTAAAAAAGCCCCCCGATGCCAAAACCCTAAGTACCCGATCAGATCTCCATGAAACAGTCCGTAGCCACCGCCACCATCGTCCCTAGATAGGGGGGATCTGAAGCTCTTCTCGGCACCCTGCCGGAGGGAAGAGATGATCCTGGAGGCCATCTTCATCACCATGCCAGCCTCCGGTATGATGCGTGATTAGTTCCACCTTGGACTATGGGTCCATACAGTAGCTAGATGGTTGTTTCTCCTCCTTTGTGCTATCATGTTTAGATCTTGTGAGCTCTGTTTATGATCAAGATCATATATTTGTAATCATGCATGTTGTGTTTGCGGGGATCCGATGGATATTGAAATTACTATATCAGATTGATTAATGATTCTATCTTATTGATTCTATCATGTCTGTGTTGTTTGAGATATTGCATGATCTCCGTTTCTAGTAGCTATCTTGGCCAAGTAGATGCTAGTGACTCCAAGATGGAGTATTTATGATCGATAGTGGGTTCATGCATCTATTGAATCTGGGAAGTGACAGAAATCTCTAAGGTTGTAGATGTGTTGTTGATACTAGAGAGAAAACAATAATATTTTGTTCAAGGAACAATTGTATTATTTACTTTACGTACATTGCTTAAAGCAGTTATCTGTTGCTTGCAACTTAATACTGGAGGGGGTTCAGACGATAACGTGCAGGTGGATTTGAAGGAAATATGCCCTAGAGGCAATCATAGAGATGATTATATTTCTTATGTATCCATGAGTTATTGTAATGTTCCATAAATATCCATATCAGGCAACTTGTATTGATTGGCAATTATGTGAATTGTTTGTAAAACTCTTTACTTATATGGTTATAGAATAGTTGTCCCTAGTCGGAGTTCATGTGAGGACACACGTGAATATTAGAATAGCACATCGATTGGTTGATGACTATGTTTTGCAAGTCATAGACATGGAGATGTCAAACCAATAATATAGACACATGTTATGAACATGGGGTTGGACTGACCCAACTTGAGACTGGTAATTACACTACAAGAAATGTGTTAACTTGTGACCTTCTCATAGTGACGGGGAATGAAATCATCATAGATCTATGACTATTTTGCACAAGATGGTCATATGCTATCTAGAGGGGTTAAAACCTTATAGAATTATGACGTTTTGTGTCCGAATCGTCGTAATTTCATCATATTAAATCGTCATAACCTACACAGTACAACTTAGAGCCTTATTTATACCCCATTATGGCCAATTTAAATCATCGTATCGTCTAAAAATGGTACATTGAATTGACTAGTTGGCCACATCAGCAATTATGTCTACGTGGCATGTCTACGTGTCCATTTTTTACTATGTATCGTATTCATGTGTAAATATCAATTGAATCTACTACCTGAACTGACATGTGAAACCCGTTTAAATTTTCCAAAATGCGGGACCCGTTTAAATTTTACGAAAACATGTTTATTCCGCAAAAAGGAGTCTAGCGGGGGTTGGAACCGACGAACTCACGTACAACATAGGGAATCTAACCACTAGGCCACCAGATTGTTTTTATACTAGAACTATAATTCCGTCTTATAAGTATAACTCATTTGGGACCGCCTCCCTCATTTAGAAATAATGAACAAAAAATACTTGTATTGGGGGGTCGAACCCGCAACCCCTCAAACTACATGGCAGACGACAACCACCACGCCACCATTCCTTTCTTGTCTTGAAATAGCGCGATCCATATATTAATGTTCCTCTCGTCTGTTGGGCCTTGGGCATGGAACTCGATTAGGTTAGGCCCGCGAAGTACATAATATATTCTTGGGTCGATTTTACTTGCCACGCGGTAGATTAAATCCGGGCCAGCTCGGCTGGTCCGGCTATGTCTTTTTTCTCTTGTTTTTTCTTTTTCAGTTTTCTTAATTCTTTTGTATCTCTTTCATATGAAGTCCAAATGAATTGATTTTTATCTCTCTATTTTTATAAAATTTAGTAGATCATCTTAGATTGTTAATTAGGAATATTTTATAATTTAACAATGTGCAATTACTAATTCCACATTAGTCTATAGTAGAGACACTAGAATAATTCAAAATATGATCTTGAAATTAGGGTTTTTAATTCGAAATTTTAGGTGAGCGCAACTGATATTTGAAATATCTGAAGTTTGATATTTTCCTTGCAACTATGTCAAATAAAATGATGTGACGCGAAGTATTTGCATTGATCGGGCCGTTTTTGAATTTTTTATGCCCATTTCAAACTATGGTCAAAACGGCGGGCATGAAGTTTCTTAGCTAGGAGGTGAGCCTCGCTAAACTTGTATTGGATCTCTGAAGAAATAGAATATTGTGAGTCTAAAAATAAATTTTTCAAAAAATCATGGGCATCAGATAATGTACCTGTAGTTCAAATCGGACCCACTTCCTATTGATTCGGCAGGAATTTGTCTTTTTCGCCAGGGATGGACGGAAAGGTTTGAGATACCCTAGTTGGGACATTTGTCCATTTAATGTGTCCATTATTTTTAAAAAATGTGATGGTAGCATTTTGAAACTTTCATTTGGTGGTTGCTTCACAAAACGGCTCGTTTTTACGCTCGGAAAATGGTTTTTCCGTGCAACAAAAAGGAAAACTTCCTCCTGAAACATTGTTCTCCATCGCATGATACATATGTGTCAACAGTATGGGAATATTATCACAAACTATGCCGCGATTCTAGCCATAACATTGGTCGTTTGGTCCAAAAGCCATGAAACCTCAGACATGATAGGTCATTTCTGAGAAGGTTTTTATGAGACACTTGTAATTTACCAAGTTTGGTATTTTCATTGAAACTATGTCACATAATAAGACACCACGCGAAGGATTTGCATTGATCGGACCGTTATTGAATTTTTTATACCCGTTTTAAACTATGGTCAAAATGGCATGCATACAGGTTCTTAGCTAGGGGCTAAGCCTCGCTAAACTTGTATTGGATCTCGGAAGAAATAGCATATTGTGAGTCTAAAAATATTTTTTTCAAAAAATCATGGGCATCATATAATGTACCTGTAGTTCAAATCGGACCCACTTCCTACCGATTCGGCAGGAATTTGTCTTTTTTGCCAGGGGTGGACGAAAAGGTTTGAGATACAACCGGTTGGGACATTATTATATGTAATGTGGCCCATTATTTTTTTAAATGGGATGGTTGCATTTTGAAACTTTCACTTGGTGGTTGCTTCACAAAACGGCCCGTATTTTGCGCTCGAAATATGGAAATTGGTTTTTCCGTGCGACGAAAAGGAAAACTTCCTCCTAGAACATTGTTCTCCATCACATGATACATATGTGTGCACAATATGGGAACATTATCACAAACTATGCTGCGATTCTAGCCATAACGTTGGTCGTTTGGTCCGAAAGCCATGAAACCTTAGACATGATAGGTCATTTTTGAGAAGGTTTTTTCGAGACACTTGCAATTTACCAAGTTCGGTATTTTTCATTTAAACTATGTCACGTAATAAGACACCATGCGAAGGATTTGCATTGATCGGACCGTTTTTGAATTTTTTATACCCGTTTCAAACTATGGTCAAAACGGCGTGCATACAGGTTCTTAGTTAGGGGCTAAGCCTCGCTAAACTTGTATTGGATCTCTGAAGAAATAGCATATTGTGAGTCTAAAAATAATTTTTTCAAAAAATCATGGGCATCATATAATATACCTGTAGTTCAAATCGGACCCACTTCCTACCGATTCGGCAGGAATTTTTCTTTTTTGCCAGGGATGGATGGAAAGGTTTGAGATACAACTGGTTGGGACATTTTTCTAATTAATGTGACCCATTATTTTTGAAAAATGGGATGGTAGCATTTTAAAACTTTCATTTGGTGGTTGCTTCACAAAACGACCCGTTTTTTACGCTCGGAAAATGGAAATTGGTTTTTCCATGCGACGAAAAGGAAAACTTTCTCCTGAAACATTGTTCTCCATCCCATGATACATATGTGTGCATAATATGGGAACATTATCACAAACTATGCTGCAATTCTAGGCATAACACGATGTTTTTGGCACTCGGGAAATAGAAAAACAGCATCATTCAATCAGAATAGAGAATCAGCGTACCCACGGATTATCCCACCAAAGTTGATCGCAGCCGTCTACATTCCCTTCATCCAATGCCCAAAATTTCATTATACACCTCTTTGTACCCCTTGTCTTTGTACGTGGAATGACAAAAACACCCCAAGTTCCCATATACTTCACCACATAAATGATCAGGGGTAATTTTGTAATATCATGAACACCACCCTCACAGATAGAACACGGTCGAGAGGGACTAACCCCAAACCCTAATCCCCTCTCTCCTCTTCACAGACCCCCGCCGCCACATCTTCCTCTCTCTCTATCTCAATAGCCGCTCCTCACCGCAACCCTAATTCTCTCCTCGATCCAAACTGTCGCCTCTCAACACCAGAACTCAACACCGCCGCCTCTCGTCGATCCAAACCGCCGCCTCTCCTCGATCCAAATCGCCGCCTCCTCTGTCTTGATCTGGGAGAAGGGAGTCCAGTTCATCTAGATGCGTCTCCGCCGCCCCAACCTGTCGCCTCCCCTCCCCTGCCTCGACGAACCGGTCGTGTGGTATGGCACAAAGCATCATAGCGAGCTCCCGACGCATCTCCTCGCGATCCCCCAACAACGAGCATCGCCTTACTCTTCCCGAGACCATGGCGCCGCCGCCCCTTTCTCCCTTTCTTGTGTAGCAACCCACAGCTCTGGCAGCCCCGCCGCTCCTGCGTCCTCTTCCTGAAAGACCCCTCTGCACACGCCGCGAGGATGGGGAGGTGCCTGCTCCTGCTCGCGCTAGTGGCCACGTACGATGGCGGAGGCGCTTGCGTGCGTGCCTCCGCAAGGGCGAACTGGCTAGGCGGGCTGAGCCGGGCGTCGTTCCCCAAGGGCTTCGTGTTCGAGACGGCGACGTCGGCATTCTAGGAAAGGGCATGGCGGCCGGAGGCGGCCATGGGGCCTCCATTTGGGACGCGTTATCACACACCCCAGGTGACCACATTCATCCAGTTGATTTTCTCCCTACTTCCTCACTTGTGCTGCTCGCTAAGCTACACTCTACTTCCAATTTCCAAACCGCGTCTAGTAGTACTACTCACTGTCAACTACTCCACCAGGTTCATGAGATTCAAGAACTGGAAAGAACATTGTCAAACGTGTGTGCTGGTATGCAAATCTGGTCGTCACTAGCATTCGGATTCGATTTGTGCTTCAGCCTCTTTTATTCTTGTGCCTGACTGCCTGTAGAAAGCATGACATGAGTACATAAGTGTAACAATAATGTAGTAGGACATGAGTTTAGACTATGGACATAATTAAGTGAAGGATTTATGAGGACACCATCACCCGACCATCTTGCCAAAATTATTACAACGTATATGGAATGTTGGGAAGTAGACACCTACCAATTTAGTGTTGATTGTTGTACTGTAGTAGCTAGATGCGTTTAATGTTGCAGGATAATGTTCGTACATGTACATAGATAGATCTTATAGACAACTAAATGCTGGACTTAGGATTTTAACTGATATTCCATGTTTACTTGCTCTTCTTCTTTGTCATGATGTCTGATCCACACTAGCATTTTCTTTCTTTGTGTTGCGATGAACATGGAGGACTGCAGGGAATGGAAATGTAGACTTCAGAACAGATCAGTATCATCACTACAAGGTAGTACTACGTCAAAAGTAAACAGACACATCTTGTATTCTTTAAACCCACTTCCAAAATGAGACTGTTGGCTAGAGCTGGGAGTGTGTGCCCAGTTCACCCTGTTTGAGGCTTGGTTTCCGCTGGGTGGGTATAGTGATGGTAGTTTCTTCTAGTCTAGTTAAAAATCTCACAGCTGTTGGTAGATCCATTTGTCGAGTTTGTTTTAACCCCATATGCTACCTATTACTATATAAGTAATCATAATTATTTAGACCTTCTATATCAGAAACTATAGAAACTTGCAGTAGCAATAGTTATCCTTGATAAGACATTGTTTGTTCTAGTAATATGAACAAACTAGGGAAAAGCTAGGAAAAGATATAGTTTGTTCTAGTCCCCGACGTCTAATTATTATACATGTTATGTGACTATGCTGGTTATTTTTTTAGTACATATGCTAGAACATCTACCACTTAATACTAGATTTGGACTAATGCCTTGTTTCTAGTATGTATAGTTCCACTCATTAAGACAGTTAGATATGAAAAGCATTTCATGTTCTTAGGTACTTGACTGCATGTTGTGCTTATATGCCTGAGTGAATCAGAGATATGAAGAATGTTTGTTGTTAAACAGTGACAAAAATAGTTTCTGCTCCTTGGCTTGTACAAAGTGATGTGAAGTTTTGTATCACTAGTATAATGTTTGCTAACAGGATCTCGATAAGGAGCATCTCATCATGCTTTTGAGCTTGCAATTTTTTTCCTTTTTGAAAAAGGGTGATACCTCCTAGGCCCATTTTGAGATGTGAATGGTGTCCTGATCTTGAGTTTTCATATGTGTTACCAGATAAATCTTACATGGGTGAGCGGAGACGGGAGCCCGCAGCAGATTCATTATGCAGGAGGCACCAGGTCTGCCACTTCTGTGGCTACGACATTCACACAGAAGAACATGTGCATTGAGTGATGATATGCCTATTGAATAATTGCAGAAAGATTACATTATAGAAGGAGAGTTTTAGCATGTTGTATACTGTAAGTTCATGAGTCTTTTGTGGAAGGAGAGTTTTAGCATTGCAGTGAGTGATGATGTCCATCTCAGTCCTACAAGTATCGTTATGGAAGGTAAAACCTATCAGTGTTACTGTAAAATCATTATGTGAATTGTCTGTACTATAACCTGCTATTTCATGAGTCTGTTGTTACTAAATTTCTTGTTGTGCAGTGGGACTGTGGGTTGGAGTGACACGGTCAAGTTCAGAACCCCTCCAGCGGCAGGGTCAGATGAGGTGTCCTTCGTGATCTATGGCGACATGGGGAAGGCTCCGCTAGACCTATCGGTGGAGCCTTACATTCAGGTACAGAAAAAATGTTTCCCTGTGTAACTAAAATACTACTCAGTAGAAAAATACGTTGCTAGCTTATAGGATGCATTAAACTTCTCTGCACAAGAAGTGTCCTTATGAACTCTGAAGTTAACTCATTCCATGCCACTCGTTTGCAGCCTGGGTCGATCTCCGTGACCAGAGCAGTGGCCAAAGAGATGCAAACCGGGAAGGTCGATCTGACTAACCATATAACCATCATTTCCTCTCTTTAAGAGGAGCTCTAGCCTGAGGTGAAAGAAGCGAAGGCTTCATCACTCAGCAAAGTATAGATAGTCATATTTTTTGAAACTAGTATTTGCCTGGGTGATTTGAGCAATGTAATAATTGTAATATTGATCAGTCTGAGGTGGAAGAAGCGAAGGCTTCATCACTCAGCAAACGTTTGTAGCTATTTATGTTCTTGGTTGATGTCAAATATGTCCTGATTGTAATATTGATCTAAATTTGGTTAGAATTCTTGAAAATTAATGTGATTTGGCCAGTGCATACCTAGATATTTGATGTTTTGTTTGTCTGAAATGAAACAAATGCTAGATGGGCTCTAAAAAGGCCTCAGCCCACACAATTTTAGACTGAAGAATTATACAATTTCATAAAATGGTTCAAAATAAAAAAGAAACTGGTCTTTAAAAGGCTAAAGCCCTAAAAATAGAGAAGGCCAACTTGTTGGGTTGGCCTAACAAATAAACAGAATTGGCAGAACAATTAATTTACCATGTTTTTGGGCTTAGCCCATATAAACAACAAACATGGAGTGTGCTAATTTCGTGCCATGTCGGACTAGCCACGTAGGATTTGACCTGGACATGCCAATTTTCCCGTGACGATATCATATCGTCATAACGGTAACGACGATCCAATATCGTTATAGACGGTTATGACGATTTCGTGAAAAAACGTTGTTGTGTGCAATTACTGACGCTCAGTTTTTGACGATCTGTTTTTTGTCATAAGATCGTCATATATTGTAGATAATGACGATTCAGTGATGAAAATAGAGGGTCATGTATCAACAGATTCCTTGTAGTGTTAGACTTGCATCTCTCTCTACACATCGTGTACATTTTGTCCTTAGACCTGAGATTATTGCATTTACTTGAGATGTGGATCGACCTACTTTGGGGATATCAGATGCTACTCCGTAACTGGGTACTTATAAAGGTAGCTTTCGGGTTTGTCCTAAAGCATGCTGCAATGCATGGTCAATCAAGATGGGATTTTCCCCTCTCTACTTGAGAGAGATATCTCTAGGCCCCTTGAGTGATCGGATCCAGAAATGCATGGCCGTGCTACATAAGGTTAAGAGTTAACCTAGTAAAGGGATTTCGAATCATAGTATCGAGAAAGGGAGGTTAGCTTGGAGCTAGACCAAATATCGTGAGGCAAAGGGAAATAAATGTACTAAACCTTGTGATGGTTCGTCCGATATGATCTTTGTATGCGTTTAGGAGTTGGCACGTCTTGCTAGAGGCCACTACCAACTATTGATAGAATAAGTGTATTCGTGTCATGTGTACACGTATATGAACCTATAGGGTCACACACTTAAGAGGCTGGAAGCCTAATGAGGATTAGATCCGAATTAGATCAGGCTTAGGCTACTAATGGGCTGCTAATGTAGAAGCCCAATAGGGACACCTATATAAGAGAGGGTGGGGCGATCTGGCCAGGGTTAGACCATTCCACCCAGCAGCCACACCTTTTTGACCTTGGACCTAGCAGATCCAGCGTCGATTTACCCTTGCGTGTGGATAGCTCGGAGGTGTTGCATCTGTATCACTTGGACGAGCCACGCAAGTGGTGCTGCTCGTGGGATGAGGAGAAGGAGGAGACGTAGAACATCTACACTGCCTCGACGCTCTTCATCAAGTTCCACAACCGCACGTCTAGTGGTAATCCCGTGATCTATGACAACAGTATTCCTGGTTTATGCGGTAGAAAATTTTGATTTGTGCTAGTGTAGCCTACCCGTATCCCTTCAATGGTATCAGAGCCGATGCTGTATAGTTATAGGTTCGGGATGTTTGCATATGGTGATATGCAGATTGATATGAATGATGTGATCGTTTATATTGCGGTGGTTCAGGATTGATCTATGATCTTGCTTTCCGTGATCGTGATTCTGAGGTTGTCGAACGACTTACCCCTACCGGTCGGTTTCCACCATCGGGGTAGATAGTGACACATAAATCCTGTTGAATCACGCGAAGATCAATATGATTGATCGAATTGGAACCTAGATCTAAAATTGATGTACCGTGATCAAAGGAGTTTGATTGAATCGGAGTGATAGTCGATTTATGGTAAATTTGATTTGCCGATCAAAATCCTTAAATAAAATTGTGTAGATTCGATCAAATTGAACCGCGAGGGACGCTTCCCCTTCGAACCCCACAGGGGGAGACCCCCTAGACCCCCCTAATCGTAGCCCCTTTTGTATCTCGTTAAGATAACTAGGTGCTGCAATGTCACATGATCTGGTAGAATGCGATTCTATGTATAATTTGTTTTTGCAGGATGTATGTGATCAGTATGGCCCATATATGTGTGTGATGCATGTATAAAATTTATCATGACCTACATGTCGTGAGTAGGGCAACATGGCTGGAGCCATATGTGTTGTCAATTATTGTAATGGCCTGCATGCCTACTTGTGATGATCCCAATACTATGTAATTTTTATTACTAGTTGTTAGGAGTAATAGCTTGTATTAGTTCTTGGAGGACTCATCACTTGGAGGATGGCTCACATGGAACATGAAGATGGAGATCATCATGGTGGACAGGTTCTATGGCGATAGAGATCACCATGAGAAAATGGGCCATACTGTGTCACAACTATGTGAATGCTATTCTTATGCGTTTTACTACTATGCACGCTTAGATGATAGAAGTAGAATGATCCCTCACAAAGTTTAAGTTAAACTATGCCCTCCCAACCAAACCTTGCACCATCCTATGCCATGTACAATCGCTGGTGGGCCTATGGAATTAGGGTGTTGCGGTTTTCCTTGTCTGGATGGGTTTGTATCAGATACCTACACACATAAGGGTTGGTGAGATTGACAAGGTCATCTTAATAGTTAAGGACCTTGGGGCATAAAGGTTGGGCGCCTAGTTTTGACATAGAGATGTCACCCAACAACAAGAGTCATATGTGATATGATTAGCAAGAGTTGCTTACCGATTTACCTTGTCTTCTAGCAGTCATGCAAAAGCTCACTAGTCGACTTGTTAATTGTGGATCTTGAATCACTTAGTATCAATAGAGGGATGTTGATTTAAGTGGGAGTATATGCTATTAAACTGTTTAATATGTTTTACTCTTTCATGGTTACATGGCTTAGTATTTTGCATGTTTTCTGTTGTAGATCAATGGCACCGAACACTACATCACCTTTTTCTTTGCATTCGATTCTTGACAAAGATAAACTAAATGGAACAAACTATTCGGACTGGGTCTGTAACCTGAGAATTCTTTTGAGGTATGATAAAAAGGAAACGGTTCTAGATACCCCAATCCCCGATGAACCTGCTGATAATGCAACTGCTACCCTTAAGAATGCCTACAAGAGAGCATGTGATGATTCTCTTGAGGTTAGCTGTCTTATGCTTGCATGCATGGAACCTGAACTTCAAAAGAAGTTTGAGGATCACAACGCGTACGATATGATCGTCGCGCTTAGGGACATGTTCCAGACTTAGGAAAGGACTGAGAGGTACAATGTTGCCAAGTCATTTGTGGAATGCAAGCTGGAAGAGGGAGCAGCTGTAGGCCCCCATGTGATCAAAATGGTTGGTTACAGCCAGACTTTGGAAAAGCTTGGTTTTCCACTAGGCCAAGAGTTGGTTACTGATTTCATTTTGGCGTCTCTTCCATCTAGCTATGGGCAGTTCATTTCGAACTACCATATGCATGGGGTAGAGAAGGGCCTTAATGAGTTATGTGGGACGCTAAAAACAACAGAAAGTGACATGAAGAAGTGTGCAGGGCATAGCCATGTTATGGCTATGGAAGAAGAAGGGAAAGGCTAAGGATACGATCCCTAAGCCTACACCCAAGCAAAAGGACGGACCTGTAGATGACACTGAGTGCTTCTTTTGTCATGAACTTGGCCACTGGAAGAGAAACTGCAGCAAGTACTAGGCTTCTTTGAAGAAGAGTGGAAGTAAGAGTACTTCCCACTCAGGTACGATTGTTGTAAACGTTGTGGACATTCTTCTCGCCGATTCCTATGTTAACTCTTGGGTATTTGATATCGGATCGGTTGCTCATATTTGCAATTCGATGCAGGGGATAATAAGGACTAGAGAAGTGCAGAAAGGCGAAGTGGATTTTCGTGTCGGAAATAAAGCAAGGGTTGTGCATTGTTCGTCGGTGTCATGCAACTTCACCTTCCGTCAGGATTTATTATGGAGTTGAATAATTGTTATTACATTTCTTGTATGGGTTGAAACATTTTATCACATTCATGTTTGATGAGGGATGGTTATTCATTCGGGAGTGCAAACAATGGTTGTGTAATCTCTAAGAATGCTATGTTTATGGCTGATGCTCCCATTGTGAATGGGTTATTTATTTTAAATCTTGATGATGCATCTGTTTACAATGTTAGTGCTAAAAGTCTTCGGCCTAATGATTTGAGTCCTACCTATTTATGGCATTGTCATTTGGGGCATATAAGTGAAAAGCGCATGAAGAAGCTCCATGGTGATGGTCTTCTAACTTTGTTTGATTTTCAATCATACGTGACATGTCAGGCTTGTTTACTTGGAAAGATGACCAAGTCGCCCTTTTCGGGTTTACCCGAGAGAGCGACAGACTTGTTGGAACTCATACATACTGATGTATGTGGACCAATGAGCACGACGTCCAGAGGATGATATCACTACTGCATTACTTTCACTGATGATTTCAATAGATATGGTTATGTCTACTTGATGAAGCATAAGTCTGTAACTTTTGAAAAGTTCAAGGAGTTTTAGAGTGAGGTAGAGAATCAACATGGCATGAAAATAAAGGCCTTACGATATGATCGTGGAGGTGAATATTTGAGTCACGAATTTAGCAATCATCTTAAGAGTTGCAGAATTGTTCCACAGCTCACGCCGCCCGGAACGCCTCAAAGGAACGGGGTCTCTGAACGGCGCAATCAAACTTTGTTGGACATGGTTCGATCGATGATGAGCCAGTCGGATTTACCATTATCATTTTGGGGTTATGCTCTAGAAACGACAGCTTTCACACTTAATAGGGTACCATCTAAATCCGTAGTTAAGACACCATATGAGATATGGACTGGAAAGAATCCCATTTTTCCTTTTCTAAAGATTTGGGGTTGTGATGCATTTTTCAAGTGACTTCAGTCGGACAAGCTAACACCCAAATCGGATAAGTGCATTTTCGTGGGATATCCGAGGGAAACCTTAGGGTATTACTTCTACAACCGAGAAGAGGGCAAAGTGTTTGTCGCTCGTAGCGATGTTTTCCTAGAGAAAGAGTTTCTCACAAAGGGAACAAGTGGAAGGTCGGTGCGACTTGAAGAAGTTCAAGATGAGCCAGTCGGGGATGCTTCTACGAGTGATGCTATTGTAGCAGAACAAGTTGAGGAACCCGTGGCAATAGAAGCACCACAACCACGAAGGTCGGTGAGGCTCCGTGAAGCGCGGGAATTATTATTGTTAGATAATGATGAGCCTGTGACCTATGCAGAAGCGATGGTGAACCCAGATTCTGAGAAATGGCTGATCGCCATGAGATCCGAGATAGAGTCCATGGGATACAATCAAGTTTGGAACTTGGTTGACCTGCCTGATGGTTTTAAAGCCATCGAGTGCAAATGGATCTATAAGAAGAAGATTGATATGGATGGAAATGTTCACATCCATAAAGCTCGACTTGTTGCAAAAGCTTTTCAACAAGTTCAAGGAGTTAACTACGACGAAACTTTATCGCCCGTAGCGATGCTTAAATCTATATGGATAATTCTAGCCATTGCTGCACATTTCGACTATGAAATATTGGGGATATAACCCTAGGTACCCCAGAGTTAAGGTATAAAGAGACCTCAAGAGAGTATTGGGCATTTCTATAAAGGAATACGGAGGTACAAAAAGATATATCAAAAGACAAGAGGGATTAAGAAAGAAATATAAAGGAGAAAAGGGAGAAAGAGGACCTGGGCCGACATAGGAAAATCTCGTCCTGGTCAACCTCTCTCCAGGCCGAATTAGGCCTTACCGCCATCACTCGGGCCTTCCTGGTCGAATTACACGAAACCCGGCTGGGCCGAGGTACACCCAGCCGGCCCACCACGGCGACAGTCCGATCCCAAACAGCCCACCTCAACACCGAATCCTTCCCGCCTCGTTTCCTTGTCCCCAACATCCGCCGAGCTCCCTTCGATTGCCTCCAGCGCGCGAGAGGAACACCCGCCAGGTCACCTCGCTGAACCTCCCCAAATGGCCCGGCGCGGACAGCTCGGCCTGCCAGAGCCAGCGCCAGGATCACGGAGAGTTCCCCGGGTGGGCCGGCATTGGACCAAGCCAGCCCACCACGGGTTATCAGCTCACAGCCGCGCGGGCCGACGGGATCTGCCCCGGCTGGGCCGCTCTCCTCGCTGCCTCACTCGGGCCGACTAAGAGGAAGCTCGGCTGGGCCTCTTTTACCCCGGCTGGGCTGCAACCAGTCTGGGCCGACTATGGGGAAACCAGGCTGGGCCACCCAGGAATTCAGCTGGGCTGCTTCCTCTCCCTAGGCCGAGTTAGTTCTTCCCTGGGCCGAGTGTCCCCTATATCCAAAGCACCCAGGCCGAATCAGCTCACTCTAGGCGCCCTTTTATTTATCCCCGGATGAACCTTCAACCTTCACGAGAGCACGCCGTCAAGCCAGGACAAGCTCCTCAAGAACCGTGCCAGTATTGGGACGCCTGTGGCTCAGACTGGCACATGCGATACGGAATATGCCTTTGGCATCTAGGAATATGCTGAGGAATATGCCTTTGCATCTCCAAAGATGCCAAGGCATATGCTGAGCATCTCCAGAAGATGCCTGGAATATGCTAAAGAGATGCCAATCGTGGGGAACAAGATTTGTCCCCTGGGCTCTCCTTTATAAAGAGCACCAGGGGGATCGTTCACAGAGAGGCCCCAAAGGGCTCCTCCCATCTCTGCTCATTAGGAGTTCTCCTTCTTCTTCTTCCTCCACTCTCACAGAGAGATCTAGATAGAATCATACGAGATACAGCTCAAGGAGCATGATTGTAGCCACAAGTACGGCATGATTATAAGAGGTTAGGTGTATAGAATGAGGTGTTATCTCTACTTGAGAGCTTCAATCCAATATACATTGTATTTCTCTTTGTTCATACGAGTGCGGTCTTCACTGCATCATCCCTTCCCGGATTCCTCCACGTCCATCGGCCCCAACTTTAGCCTACCCATGGCATATGCCGTGATACCACCACGACATTTGGCGCCCACCATGGGGCCTTCTAGTGGCGTTGGTTGGGTTTCCATCCGGACAGGAACATCTTCATCAACTTCTTCCTCATAGGGCTCGTTCAGCTCCACCAAGCCAACAGAGAACAAATAGGTAAGCTTAGAGGCTCTCCAAGTCTAACTCATCAAAGCAGGTAAGACTCAGCAAGAAGGACTCAAGCACTACTCCAAGCTTACTGTAAGTACTAGGTAACTCAGCAGGGCAGGTATGACCTAGCAAGACTCACTCAAACACTTCTCCAAGTATACTGTAAGTGCCAGATAACTCAGCCACCTACACTCAATCCTTCACCCCAGGGAGAAAATAACTTAACCCGGGGACTAGTCAACTAATCCGTAGAGTCACCTTTGGATTAAGAGAACATTATGTTGATTTAGATCTGTATTTGAGTCAGCTTATTTATAACTCGGATAGAAGTTGAATCAGCTTATTTATGATTCAGATAGATTTTGAGTCAGTTTATTTATGCTTTGGATTGACCTTTAACTCAGCTCACCAGCCAGCTTATTTATAACTCGGATAGAAGTTGAATCAGCTTATTGATGATTCAGATAGAATTTGAGTCAGTTTATGTATGCTTTAGATTAACCTTTAACTCAGCTCGTCATCCAGCTTATTGATGATTAAGATAGAATTTGAGTTAGTTTATTTACGCTTTGGATTGACCTTTAACTCAGCTCACCAACCATCTTATTTATAACTCGGATAGAAGTTGAATCAGCTTATTGATGATTCAGATAGAACTTGAGTCGGTTTATGTATGCTTTAGATTAACCTTTAACTCAGCTCGTCAGCCAGCTTATTGATGATTCAGATAGAATTTGAGTTAGTTTATTTATGCTTTGGACCGACCTTTAACTCAGCCCACCAGCCAGCTGGTTGCTGATTCGGACAGAATTTGAGTCAGCATATTCATGATTCGGATAAGATTTGAGTCAGCCTATTTATAATTCGGATAGAATTTGAGTCAGCTTGTTTATGATTCAGACAGAATTTGAGTCAGTTTATTTATGCTTTGGATTATCCTTTAACTCAACTTACCGGCCAGCTTATTGATGATTAGGATATAATTTGAGTCAATTTATTTATGCTTCGGATTAACCTTTAACTCAGCTCAGTAGATTGTCTCTGATTCGTACTAACATTTGATTCAGCTTGCCAGGGTATATTATAATTCGGATTTGTATTCAGACTCGGCGTACTAATCATATCTCTGATTCGGGCCGAAGCTTTATTCATTCCAGATTGCGTGTTATGTTATGACTCGGATTGATATTTAACCATCTTGCCAGGTTATCCCATATCTCGGATGACTATTGGCCAGCTTATCATATCTCGAATCTATATCTCATATCTACATCTCGAATCAGATCTCTCAGCGGTAGGCCCTATTATCATATCCCAAAACTTAATCTTGGATCTATATCTCGGATCCATATGAAAGGCAAATTAACATCATCACGCCGAATCAAGTTATATCGTGGCAAACAGATGATTCGGATTTGAGACATATACCTCGGATTTGAGTCAGATGACTCAGATTTGAGATGTAAGTCAAAATGGAGTAAAGTAACTCGGATTTGGAATGAGATAACTCGGATTTGAGTCATATAACTCGGATTTGAGTCAGGTGACTCAGACTTAAGACATAGGTCAAATATGAGTAAAGTAACTCAGATTTGGAAGTAGATGACTCGGATTTGAGTCATATAACTCGGTTTGAGTCAGATGACTCAGACTTAAGACATAAAGTCAATTTTGAGTAAAGTAACTCGGATTTGGAATCAGATGACTCAGATTTGAGATGTAAGTAAAAATTGAGTAAAGTGACTCGGATTTGGAATGAGATAACTCGGATTTGAGTCATATAACTCGGATTTGAGTCAGATGACTCAGACTTAAGACATAGGTCAAATATGAGTAAAGTAACTCAGATTTGGAAGCAGATGACTCAGATTTGAGTCATATAACTCGGATTTGAGTCAAATGACTCAGACTTAAGACATAAAGTCAATATTGAGTAAAGTAACTCGGATTTGGAATCAGATGACTCGGATTTGATTCATATAACTCGGATTTGAGTCAGATGACTCAGACTTAAGACATAAGTCAATTTTGAGTAAAATAACTCGGATTTGGAAACAGATGACTCGGATTATAACTTACCCACAGAGGTTAAAAGAGCAGTGCCCAATAAGGCCAGAACTCTTACCCAATGGGGTTAAAAGAGCAATGCCAAAGAAGGTCAGAACTCATAACTTACCCAATGGGGTTAAAAGAGCAGTGCCCAAGAAGGCCAGAACTCATAACTTACCCAATGGGATTAAAAGAGCAGTGCCCAAGAAGGCCAGAACTCATAACTTACCCAAAAGGGTTATGACCAGTGCCCATGAAGGCCAGAAGTCCAGAAACTTACTCAAAGGAGTTATGACCAGTGCCCATGAAGGCTAGAAGTCCAGAAACTTACCCAAAAGGGTTATGACCAGTGCCCATGAAGGCCAGAAGTCCAGAAACTTACTCAAAGGAGTTATGACCAGTGCCCATGAAGGCTAGAAGTCCAGAAACTTACCAAAAAGGGTTATGACCAGTGCCCATGAAGGCCAGAAGTCCAGAAACTTACCCAAAGGAGTTATGGCCAGTGCCCAAGAAGGCCAGAAGTCCAGAAACTTACCCAAAGGGGTTATGACCAGTGCCCATGAAGGCCAGAAGTCCGGAAACTTACTCAAAGGAGTTATGACCAGTGCCCAAGAAGGCCAGAAGTCCAGAAACTTACCCAAAGGGGTTATGACCAGTGCCCATGAAGGCCAGAAGTCCAGAAACTTACCCAAAAGGGTTATGACGAGTGCCCATGAAGGCCAGAAGTCCGGAAGCTTACTCAAAGGAGTTATGACCAGTGCCCAAGAAGGCCAGAAGTCCAGAAAATTACCAAAAGGGGTTATGACCAGTGCCCATGAAGGCCAGAAGTCCAGAAACTTACCCAAAGGGGTTGTGACCAGTGCCCAAGAAGGCCAGAAACCAAAAAAAACTTGCCCAGAAGGGTTATGAGCAGAGCCCAAGAAGGCGAAAGTCATAAACTTACCCAAGAGGATTATGCGACCAAGAAATATATGACAAAGAAGTTGCATGTCAGGAAACAACTCTGGGGACATTTAGATATAAATCCCATGAGCGATTCTACGAATCCCACATGGCCTCGGGGACTAATGTCGGGGATATAACCCCAGGTACCCCAGAGTTAAGGTATAAAGAGACCTCAAGAGAGTATTGGGCATTTCTATAAAGGAATACGGAGGTACAAAAAGATATATAAAAAGACAAGAGGGATTAAGAAAGAAATATAAAGGAGAAAAGGGAGAAAGAGGACCTGGGCCGACATAGGCAAATCTCGTCCTGGTCAACCTCTCTAGGCAGAATTAGGCCTTACCGCCGTCACTCGGGCCTTCCTGGACGAATTACACGAAACCCAGCTGGGCCGAGGTACACCCAGCTGGCCCACCATGGCGACAGTCCGCTCCCAAACAGCCCACCTCAACGCCGAATCCTTCCCGCCTCGTTTCCTTGTCCCCAACATCCGCCGAGCTCCCTTCGATTGCCTTCAGCGCGCGAGAGGAACACCTGCCATGTCACCTCGCTGAACCTCCCTAGATGGCCTGGCGCGGACATCTCGGCCCGCCAGAGCCAGCGCCAGGATCACGGAGAGTTCCCCGGGTGGGCCGGCATTGGACCAAGCCAGCCCACCACGGGTTATCAACTCACAACCTCGCGGGCCGACGGGATCTGCCCCGGCTGGGCCGCTCTCCTCGCTGCCTCACTCGGGCCGAGTAAGAGGAAGCTCGGCTGGGCCTCTTTTACCCCGGCTGGGCTGCAACCAGTCTGGGCCGACTATGGGGAAACTAGGCTAGGCCACCCAGGAATTCGGCTGGGATGCTTCCTCTCCCCAAGCCGAGTTAGTTCTTCCCTGGGCCGAGTTTCCCCTATATCCAAAGCACCCAGGCCGAATTAGCTCACTCCAGGCGCCCTTTTATCTATCCCCGGATGAACCTTCAACCTTCACGAGAGCACGCCGTCAAGCCAGGACAAGCTCCTCAAGAACCGTGCCAGTATTGGGACGCCTGTGGCTTAGACTGGCACATGCGATACGGAATATGCCTTTGGCATCTAGGAATATGCTGAGGAATATGCCTTGGCATCTCCAAAGATGCCAAGGCATATGCTGAGCATCTCCAGAAGATGCCTGGAATATGCTGAAGAGATGCCAATCGTGGGGAACAAGATTTGTCCCCTGGGCTCTCCTTTATAAAGAGCACCAGGGGGATCGTTCACAGAGAGGCCCCAAAGGGCTCCTCCTATCTCTGCTCATTAGGAGTTCTCCTTCTTCTTCTTCCTCCACTCTCACAGAGAGATCTAGATAGAATCATAGGAGATACAGCTCAAGGAGCATGATTGTAGCCACAAGTATGGCATGATTATAAGAGGTTAGGTGTATAGAATGAGGTGTTATCTCTACTTGAGAGCTCTAATCCAATATACATTGTATTTCTCTTTGTTCATACGAGTGCGGTCTTCACTGCATCATCCCTCCCCGGATTCCTCCACGTCCATCGGCCCCAACTTTAGCCTACCCATGGCATATGCCGTGATACCACCACGACAAATATGGCAAATGTATGTCAAGACGGCTTTCCTAAATGGAATCCTAACTGAGGACGTGTATATGATGCAGCCCGAAGGTTTTGTCGATCCAAACAATGCTAGAAAGGTATGCAAACTTCTAAATTTCATTTATGGGCTGAAGCAAGCATCTCGGAGTTGGAACATTTGATTTGATGAAGTTGTAAAGGAGTTTGGCTTCATCAAAAACGAACAAGAACCATGTGTTTACAAGAAGGAAAGTGGGAGAGCACTTGTATTTCTAATCTTATATGTAGATGATATATTGCTGATTGGAAATGACACTCCTATGCTCGAGTCTGTTAAGACCTCATTGAAAAATAGTTTTTCGATGAAGGACTTAGGAGAAGCGGCATATATTATGGGCATCAAGATCTATAGAGATAGATCAAGAAGGCTAATTGGATTAAGCCAGAGTACATACATTGACAAAGTGTTGAAACGGTTCAGCATGGAAGAGTCTAAGAAAGGGTTCTTGCCCATGTCTCACGGCATTAAACTCAGCAAGATTCAGTGTCCTTCGACTACTGATGAGCGTGAGGGCATGAGCAGGGTTCCATATGCTTCGGCTATTGGATCCATCATGTATGCAATGATATGTACTCGCCCAGATGTTTCCTATTCTCTAAGTGTTACGAGCAGATACCAGGATGATCCAGATGAAGGTCACTGGACAATTGTAAAGAATATCCTTAAGTACTTGAAAAGGACTAAGGATATGTTCCTAGTTTATGGAGGTGAGGATGAACTCAGTGTAAAGGGTTACACAACTGTGAGTTACCTTAACGACTCAGCTGATTCGAAATCGCAATCAGGTTATGTGTTTGTCTTGAATGGTGGTGCTGTGAGCTGGAAAAGTTCCAAGCAAGATACGGTGACCTCCTCTTCAACATAAGCTGAATATATTGCTGCCTTGGAGGCTGTAAAGGAAGCTGTCTGGAATAGGAATTTCTTGATCGCTCTTGGTGTGGTTCAGGGCGCATCCAATCCCTTGGACGTTTATTGTGATAACAATGGTGCTATTGCACAAGCCAAGGAACCTAGACAGCACCAAGAACAAACATATTCACATGTGTTACCATCAGATTCATGAGTTTGTTGAGGATGGTAGTGTCATGATATGCAAAATACATACGGACTCAAATGTTGCTGATCCCTTGACTAAGCCTCTCCCACAGCCCGCGCATGAAGTGCACACAAGAGCAATTGGTATTATATACATTTTAGATTGACTCTAGTGCAAGTGGGAGACTGAAGGAAATATGCCCTAGAGGCAATCATAGATATGATTATATTTCTTATGTATCCATGAGTTATTGTAATGTTCATTGAATATCCATATCAGTCAACTTGTATTGATTGGAAATTATGTGAATTATTTGTGAAACTATTTACTTTTATGGTTATCGAATAGTGGTCCCTAGTCGGAGTTCATGTGCGGACACACATGAATATTATACTAGCACATAGATTGGTTGATGACTATGTTTCGCAAGTCATAGACATGGAGATGTCAGACCAATGATGTGGACACATGTTATGAACATGGGGTTGGACTGACCCAACTTGAGACTGACATTAGACTTTCATCTCTCTCTACACATCGTGTATGTTTTTTCCTTAGACCCGAGATTGTCGCATGTACTTGAGATGTGGATCGACCTACTTTGGGGCTATCATACGCTACTCTGTAACTGGGTAGTTATAAATGTAGTTGTTGGGTTTGTCCTGAAGCATGCTGCAAGGCATGGTCAATCAAGATGGGATTTGCCCCTCTCTACTTGAGAGAGATATCTCTGGGCCCCTCGAGTGATCGGATCTAGAAATGCATGGCCATGGTACATAAGGTTAAGAGTTAACCTAGTAAACGGATTCCGAATCACAATATCGATAAAGGGAGGTCAGCTTGGAACTAGACCAAATATCGTGAGGCAAAGGGAAATACATGTACTAAACCTTGTGATGGTTCGTCCGATATGATCTTTGTATGTGTTTAGGAGTTGGCACGTCTTTCTAGAGGGCGCTACCAACTATTGACAGAATAAGTGTATTCGTGTCATGTGTACACGTGTATGAACCTATAGGGTCACACACTTAAGGGGCTGGAAGCCTAATGAGGATTGGATCTGAATTAGACCAGGCTTAGGCTACTAATGGGCTGCTAATGTAGAAGCCCACTAGGGACGCCTATATAAGAGAGGGTGGGGCGAGCTGGCTAGGGTTAGACCATTCCAACCAGCCGCCACACCTCACGCCAGTGTTGCACGCACGGACCTAGCAGTCCGACGTCTGACGCTTCGACCCCGCACCTGTGAATACCTCGGAGGTGCTACATCTGTGGCACTTGGACGAGCCACGCAAGGGGAGCTGCTCGTGGGACAAGGACAAGAAGGAGACGTAGAACATCTACACTACCTCGATGCACTTCATCAAGTTCCGCAACCGCACGTCTAGTGGTAATCCCGTGATCTATGACAACAGTATTCCTGGTTTACGCGCCAAATTTTTTTGATTTGCTCTAGTGTATCCTACCCATATACCTTCAGGATTACTAGTCATAGAAGCAGTTGGATGGCAGTCTATGTATATTGTTGTAATGCCCGATCAAATCTTATAGGATCATGAATGTCTAGTATTGCATTGTTATGCCCCGCTATAATTTGTTTACCCAGCATGTTATGTTGTTTATATTAAGGAGAACACCTCTAGTGAACTATGGACCCTGGTCCAATCTTTACCATTGATACATCATCTACTGTGAGTGTTTACTTTCTTCAATCAATCATTACCTTCCACACCATATGTTTAATCCTTTGTTTTCAGCAAACCGGTG
This sequence comes from Avena insularis, assembly GCA_023614405.1. Classification (NCBI taxonomy): domain Eukaryota; kingdom Viridiplantae; phylum Streptophyta; class Magnoliopsida; order Poales; family Poaceae; genus Avena; species Avena insularis. The sequence goes on along the minus strand of CM042687.1, from coordinate 48,105,199 downwards.
AGATTGACAACCTCACTGTTCGTTGGGGCAAAGTCTTGAGTTTGTATTGTGCAGGTTCCAGGTTGTTAGCAACACCTTTGAGTCGTTTCCTTCCTCCTACTAGTTCGATAACCTTGGTTTCATACTGAGGGAAGACTTAATGCTATGCTCATCATACCTTCCTCTTGGGGTTTCCCAACGAAGCTCTACAGTGATCTAAGCTGCATCAAGACATTTTCTGGCGCCGCTGCCGAGGAGTTAAGGACGGCTTCACAAGGGGATCCCTTCACAGCCTTCCTCTTTACTTTGTTTTTGTTTTGCTTTGTTTCTTTTGCTTTGTTTAGCTTGCTACTTTCTATTAAAAATTCCAAAAATATTATTTTCGTCTAGTTTGTTTTTCTTATAAAAAACACACAAAAATTAGTTCTTCCTATAGTTATCACCTTGCTCTAACCCACCATGTTGATCCCTAAGTTCACCCTGAAAGACCTTTCAATAGGTAGTGGCTCTATAATTGGGAAACAAAATATTGAAGAATTCTTTAATCATATTAGCAAACATGAGGATATTGAGGATAGATCCTTAGAAGAACTTGCTCGTAATTATGAAATTGCTGCAGCTTCTTTATTTCACATGTTGGAGGCTAGGTTTTTAACCTTAACCCCATGATGCAAATAATGTTTCTTAAACTAAAAGAAATTAAGGACGCTGAAAAGAGAGATTTTATTCTAGAAATTTTGCTAAAAGAGTTCAATGATGTTGCTAAGGAAGCCAAAAAAGGTCTTTGATCATTTTAATATTCTAGGCTCATGTGTAGATGTTATGGGTACATTAGAAAATTTGGATAAAACCAAACCCAATGGAGAGGAAAATAAAATACCCATACCTTTTAAACTTGTAGGAATGCATGAAGCCCTAGAAAAGAATTTTGATTGGATTGTTCCTGAAAACCCATTTGATGAAAGTAGTGAACCCAATAGTGCTGAGAGAGGATCCTATACAACTCACTTGGATGACATACCTTTCCTAGTTGAAGAAATTTCGAGTATTGATCTTAATGCTTCTTCATTTGAAAATACTTGATTCTTGCTTCTTATGCCTAACTTAAAGGCGTTAAAGAAAAGTACTTCTTGGGAGATAACCCAATAGTTTTCTTGAGTCTTGAAAGTTATTAATTCTGTAATAACCTCTACTTATCATTTTGTTTGATTTTTTGTGCCAAGAATAACCTCTAATGAGAGGAAAGTAAGATTTGGGGAAGTGCTGCCCCGAAACAGATTTTTATGCTTCACTGTAAAAATTCTTCAAAAATCTTTGTATATCGTATTAAGCTGTAATTTTCTGAATAAATCCCTTGGGTTGTTATCTAACTTTCATTAATTCGACACTTTTTGATTTCAGCAACAGAAGGTCTTCGAAAAAATCGGTTTTCACCTGCTGTTCTGTTTTGACAGATTTCTGCCATTATTTGCATTTGCCTCTTTATTGATTTCCTTTTGGGTTCTTTTTGGTAAATTGATATTTTTTAGGGAATTGCTACAGTATATTGTGTTTTTAATGAATTTTTTTCTATTTTAAAACTAAACACAAAGGTTTATTATCTTTTGAATGCACTAATGTTGCTAATGAAGATTGTGTGAAGTTATGTATGAAGGAAAAATTTCAATTGTAAGGGAAGAATGATGTAATGAGATGAAGAATGGACAAAATATTAAGCTTGGGGATGCAACCCCGTGTGACCCCAAGAAACATTCAGTAGGTACAAGCATAAAATCTTGGGGATTCCTTGGGCATCCCCTTCTTCATCAATAAAAATCTCAGGTCTTTCTAGACACTTCGTTTTTATTGTTTCATGCATGATTATGTTGTTCTCTGGAGCGTCTTAGTTTTCGTTTTTGGTTTTAGTTTGTTTAGTTTTCTTGAATAAAGTAGTTGGACCCCCTCTTTCGTTGTGTTGTTTCAAATAAGTTGATTGGTGTTGGAAAGGAGTAGAAAGTTCTTGCTTATAGTAGCACAAAAGGGAGCATGCTTTGACTGTGACTTAGACTCTATCATGTCATGCTAGATGTTGTTTTGACCTTATGCTTAGTGTTTATTGTTGTAGCATGACTTGTTCCAAACAATTGAGATTGCTTAATGTGACTTGCAAGAATCATGCGTTGTTTTAGCACACAAAAGCATAGTATTGTGGTATTCTCCTTTGATGCTTTATTTGGGTTGACTTGGCACATGGTCACACCATGTTATGACTATGAACCAGTCACCTTAGCCTCCATGATCATTTAATTTTTTACTTGTGGTACCACTTTATGCTTTGATCAGTAATGTTTTGTCGCTCTGCATGATTATGACCATTATTGCTCTCTTAGTTGGTTGCTCCCAGTCTTTTGCTAGACTCCACTTGTATTGAGTAAGCTCTACTCATGCATCCAACTCACAAGAAACCAAGTTATTCCAAAGTGCCCACTATAAATTCCTATGCATGGTGTGTTACACCATTCCAAGTATATTCTTGTTTTATCTATCTTCGAAATTAAACTTGTTATGTGAAAATTAGTGATTAATGTTCTCACAAACTTGATGGCACACTTTATTTTTCTTACACCTAATAAACTTGAACCATTGTTTCATCTATGTTTTATATGCTTGCACTTATAAGTTGGGAATTAGCAGAACCGTGCTGTCACAGGGAACGCTTTCAACACCTGTAAATATCTACCCAGTTGATATATGCTCTTTTGTTTATGGATGTCGGCGGTGTGAAATAAAAGGGGAGATTGTAAGTACATGGAGTTATGTATGTGTGTTAGAGAAACGCCTGGGCCTAGCCTAAGCCATGCCTAATCATGGTGGAAACTTGCAGCATCACCATAGTGAGCAATCTATGAAGAATTCTTATTATATAAAAAAGAGAAAGATAGAAAATAGGAAAGAAGAGATAAAACACCATTTTCCCATGGTAAATAAGAAGATTGATGAGATGCTCATTGTCTGCTTGCCTTGTCATTTTGATATGGGATAGCCCCTGTATCATGGGGCAAGGGGTACCCCGTTGGCGGTTCTATATGATACACATGTACTTACTATGACAAGAACTTACCGGTAACTAAAGTTGAGTAGCATGTGGAACGGCCCTCGTACTCAAGGGACATGAGATTGCCAACTTATACTTTGTCAAGCATATACTACATACTTTGTTCACTTTAACCTTAATCACTTCAAGATGCTAATGATAGGGGCAATGAGAGTTGAAAGCTAACAAGTACCATAATTTTTGGAAGCTCTTTATGAAACTTGAAATCCCTGCTTCCCTTTGAAGGGCCTTTCGTCCACTTTTATATTGAGTCTCCACCTTCTATCTTTATGCACCAATTAAGAGAGCATAGTTTTCATTCTTAGTTCTATGTGAATTGTCCAAAAACTTATTGATTGATTCATAATGTTTTTATTGCTTGTTTTTGAACTATTTGTATCTAGTCACCCTTATGAACTTTGAAGGTGTCCTATGAATTTATTTTTTGCTATTCCATTAGGGACAAGCATAGTTGTCGTGGGACGAGGACAAGGAGGATACGTAGAGCATCTACACTACCTCGATGCACTTCATCAAGTTCCGCAACCGCGCGTCTAGTGGTAATCCCGTGATCTATGACAATAGTATTCCTGGTTTACGCGGCAGAAAATTTTGATTTGCTCTAGTGTATCCTACCCATATACCTTCAGGATTACTAGTCATAGAAGCAGTTGGATGGCAGTCTATGTATATTGTTGTAATGCCCAATCAAATCTCATAGGATCATGAATGTCTAGTATTGCATTGTTATGCCCCGCTATAATTTGTTTACCCAGCATGTTATGTTGTTTATATTAAGGAGAACACCTCTAGTGAACTATGGACCCTGGTCCAATCTTTACCATTGATACATCATCTACTGTGAGTGTTTACTTTCTTCAATCAATCATTACCTTCCACACCATATGTTTAATCCTTTGTTTTCAGCAAACCAGTGAGATTGACAACCTCACTGTTCGTTGGGGCAAAGTCTTGAGTTTGTATTTTGCAGGTTCCAAGTTGTTAGCAACACCTTGGAGTCGTTTCCTTCCTCCTACTAGTTCGATAACCTTGGTTTCATACTGAGGGAAGACTTAATGCTATGCTCATCATACCTTATTCTTGGGGTTTCCCAACGAAGCTCTACAAAGGATCTAAGACGGCTTCACAAGGGGATCCCTTCACAACCTTTCTCTTTACTTTTTTTTGTTCTGCTTTGTTTCTTTTGCTTTGTTTAGCTTGCTACTTTCTATTAAAAATTCCAAAAAAATTATTTTCGTCTAGTTTATTTTTTCTTATAAAAAACACACAAAAATTAGTTCTTCCTATAGTTGTCACCTTGCTCTAACCCACCATGTTGATCCCTAAGTTCACCCTGAAAGACCTTTCAATAGGTAGTGGCTCTATAATTGGGAAACAAAATATTGAAGAATTCTTTAATCATATTAGCAAACATGAGGATATTGAGGATAGATCCTTAGCAGAACTTGCTCGTAATTATGAAATTGCTGCAGCTTCTTTATTTCACATGTTGGAGGCTAGGTTTTTAACCTTAACCCCATGATGCAAATAATGTTTCTTAAACTAAAAGAAATTAAGGACGCTAAAAAGAGAGATTTTATTCTAGAAATTTTGCTAAAAGAGTTCAATGATGTTGCTAAGGAAGCCAAAAAAGGTCTTTGATCATTTTAATATTCTAGGCTCATGTGTAGATGTTATGGGTACATTAGAAAATTTGGATAAAACCAAACCCAATGGAGAGGAAAATAAAATACCCATACCTTTTAAACTTGTAGGAATGCATTAACCCTAGAAAAGAATTTTGATTAGATTGTTCCTGAAATCCCATTTGATGAAAGTAGTGAACCCAATAGTGCTGAGAGAGGATCCTATACAACTCACTTGGATGACATAACTTTCCTATTTGAAGAAATTTCGAGTATTGATCTTAATGCTTCTTCATTTGAAAATACTTGATTCTTGCTTCTTATGCCTAACTTAAAGGCGTTAAAGAAAAGTACTTCTTGGGAGATAACCCAATAGTTTTCTTGAGTCTTGAAAGTTATTACTTCTGTAATAACCTCTACTTATCATTTTGTTTGATTTTTTGTGCCAAGAATAACCTCTAATGAGAGGAAAGTAATATTTGGGGAAGTGCTGTCCCGAAACAGATTTTTATGCTTCACTGTAAAAATTCTTCAAAAATCTTTGTATATCTTATTAAGCTATAATTTTCTGAATAAATCCCCTAGGTTGTTATCTAACTTTCATTACTTCGACACTTTTTGAGTTCAGCAACAGAAGGTCTTCGAAAAAATCGGTTTTCACCTGCTGTTCTGTTTTGACAGATTTCTGCCATTATTTGCATTTGCCTCTTTATTGATTTCCTTTTGGGTTCTTTTTGGTAAATTGAGATTTTTTAGGGAATTGCTACAGTATCTTGTGTTTTTCATGAAATTTTTTCTGTTTTAAAACTAAACACAAAGGTTTATTATCTTTTGAATGCACTAATGTTGCTAATGAAGATTTTGTGAAGTTATGTATGAAGGAAAAAATTTCAATTGTAAGGGAAGAATGATGTAATGAGATGAAGAATGGACAAAATATTAAGCTTGGGGATGCAACCCCGTGTGACCACAAGAAACATTCAATAGGTACAAGCATCAAATCTTGGGGATTCCTTGGGCATCCCCTTCTTCATCAACAAAAATCTCAGGTCTTTCTAGACACTTCGTTTTTATTGTTTCATGCATGATTATGTTGTTCACTCGAGCGTCTTAGTTTTCGTTTTTGGTTTTAGCTTGTTTAGTTTTCTTGAATAAAGTAGTTGGATCCCCTCTTTCATTGTGTTGTTTCAAATAAGTTGATTGGTGTTGGAAAGGAGTAGAAAGTTCTTGCTTATAGTAGCACAAAAGGGAGCTTGCTTTGACTGTGACTTAGACTCTATCATGTCATGCTAGATGTTGTTTTGACCTTATGCTTAGTGATTATTGTTGTAGCATGACTTGTTCCAAACAATTGAGATTGCTTAATGTGACTTGCAAGAATCATGCGTTGTTTTAGCACAAAAGCATAGTATTGTGGTATTCTCCTTTGATGCATTATTTGGGTTGACTTGGCACATGGTCACACCATGTTATGACTATGAACCAGTCACCTTAGCCTCCATGATCATTTAATTTTTTACTTGTGGTACCACTTTATGCTTTGACCAGTAATGTTTTGTCGCTCTGCATGATTATGACCATTATTGCTCTCTTAGTTGGTTGCTCCCAGTCTTTTGCTAGACTCCACTAGTATTGAGTAAGCTCTACTCATGCATCCAACTCACAAGAAACCAAGTTATTCCAAAGTGCCCACTATAAATTCCTATGCATGGTGTGTTACACCATTCCAAGTATGTTTTATCTATCTTCAAAATTAAACTTGTTATGTGAAAATTAGTGATTAATGTTCTCACAAACTTGATGGCACACTTTATTTTTCTTACACCTAATAAACTTGAACCATTGTGTCATCTATGTTGTATATGCTTGCACTTATAAGTTGGGAATTAGCAGAACCGTGCTGTCACAGGGAATGCTTTCAACACCTGTAAATATCTACCCAGTTGATATCATGCTCTTTTGTTAATGGATGTCGGCGGTGTGAAATAAAAGGGGAGCTTGTAAGTACATGGAGTTATGTATGTGTGTTAGAGAAACACCTGGGCCTAACCTAAGCCATGCCTAATCATGGTGGAAACTTGCAGCATCACCATAGTGAGAAATCTATGAAGCATTCTTATTATATAAAAAAGAGAGAGATAGAAAATAGGAAAGAAGAGAAAAAACACCATTTTCCCATGGTCAATAAGAAGATTGCTGAGATGCTCATTGTCTTCTTGCCTTGTCATTTTGATATGGGATAGCCCCTGTATCATGGGGCAAGGGGTACCCCGTTGGCGGTTCTATATGATACACATGTACTTACTATGACAAGAACTTACCGGTAACTAAAGTTGAGTAGCATGTGGAACGGCCCTCGTACTCAAGGGACATGAGATTGCCAACTTATACTTTGTCAAGCATATACTACATACTTTGTTCACTTTAACCTTAATCACTTCAAGATGCTAATGATAGGGGCAATGAGAGTTGAAAGCTAACAAGTACCATAATTTTTGGAAGCTCTTTATGAAACTTGAAATCCCTGCTTCCCTTTGAAGGGCCTTTCGTCCACTTTTATATTGAGTCTCCACCTTCTATCTTTATGCACCAATTAAGAGAGCATAGTTGTCATTCTTAGTTCTATGTGAATTGTCCCAAAACTTATTGATTGATTCATAATGTTTTATTGCTTGTTCTTGAACTATTTGTATCTAGTCACCCTTATGAACTTTGAAGGTGTCCTATGAATTTATTTTTTGCTATTCCATGAGGGACAAGGTGAATGCCACTATGCTATGTTTTTTGTATGTGAAACAAACAAACGTCTTTCAATGCATTGTTATTCATGAATCTTTTTGTATCCTTTCATGTTGTAGCATAGTTGTTATGTCTTATTGTTAGAACTTCAACTTTCATGCTCATGTTTAGAGTACTTTGATCCCAGCTTTCAATGCTTGCAAACGGTTTGATCTTGATTTTTATGGTGCATGTCACCTCAAAAATTATTCTTTTTATCACATACCTACTCAAGGATGAGCAGGAGTTATGCTTGGGGATGCTTGATACGTCATAAACGTATCTATAATTTTTTATGTTCCATGCTTGTTTAGTATCCACTTTGCTATGCTTTGTCTACACTTTGAGGTATTTTTATACATTTTCTAGGACTAACCTATTAACAAGATGCCACAGTGTCAGTTGCCTGTTTTCTGTTGTTTTTGGTTCAGAAAAGCTAGTAAGGAAATATTCTCGTAATTGGACGGGACAAAAGCCAAAATCAATATTTTACCGAGGAGAACACAGAGACCAAAGGGCGACCGGAGGGGAGCGACTGTAGTGACCTCGGATCAAGTAAGATCCTAAGTCCCTGTGAATAACGTGCTAGTCCCTGGATCAATAGCTAGCACTCACAGTCAATGAAATATCATGTAAAACACAAGTCTTTATTACATGAATCGAGTAATCCAGAGTTTACATTATTACAACATAAGCGATATAATACAACTTGGAGTCCCATCAATGCCACAAGCAGGTTGAGTGAAGACCCGCAATCCTAGCGCACCTTTCAACAATCTCTGAAATTCTGCACATGAAACATGCAGCCAACAAGTTGGGTCAATACTTTGAATGTATTGGCAAATTACACCAAGGAAGGAAAAGACTATCTCTACATGCAAGGTTGGTATAGGCTATAGAGTTCATTTGCTCAAAGCTAGTTTTCTTAAGTAGAGAGAGGAAGAGAGGATTGTCCTACTTTGTAAACATTTGCTTGGATAAAGTAAGGTCGAGTGGCACACAAGGATATTACGCACCAAGTGTCCAAACAACCAAACACTTGGATATTACGCACCAAGCGTCACTTGGATATTACACACCAAGTTCCCCAAATTCCCACCCATTAGCGATATATTACACGCCATGGGGTTTCAAAACTTTGTTTTAGAAAAGAGAGGAAGATCCTTCAGAGGCTCCATCCTTCAGACGCTCATTGTTGTTCTGTTACCGTGAACACGGCTGATCGATCAGATTGCAATACTCTCGAGAGTTTGTGCACTTTACCCACAATCCACGATCAAGTCCTTTTACAGACAAGACCATGGCGAGGCTTTCCCTTAGTAGCCCCTCTACCTTCCGGATCCAACCGTGCCAAGAATCCTCCAAATGTTGGTACCCAGGTGAGGTTTCCCACTAAGTACTAGGCCAAGACAGAGCCCATAATGTATTGTGGTTGCACTGGAAGCTTCTGAATTCTGAAATATGGCAGACTTCTTTGATTCCTGGGCGGCCGTCCTCCACCAAAATCTCACTCGTTGTCCCGACAACCATTCCGCCTAGAAGAAAACTTAGTTTTATTTTGAAGTGGATTTGAGAAGAAAAGTTTGCTCTAGAGAGCCTTTATACTTAGAAAAATTCTTTGTCTTTCGAACCCCCCAACGGTACTTTGTATATATATAGCATAGCAAGCAATACTTAGTAAAAACAGGGGTAACCTATTGGGATGGGAAATCCTAAGTATAGATCTACTCATGGCATACTACAAAATCATCGCACTTGCAAAATAATACTAAGAAAAAATTCTACTAGAACATCCTACACATGCATACTATAGAATTTTGAAGATCACATGCATAGAATCAAAACTAGGACAAAATTATGAACAAGTGGTGTAACTTGCCTTATGTTGATAATATGGGTGTTAGACTGTATTTCTCCGCAGCAATCGCACTCTCCGAACAATCTAATACGAGAACAAGGTAGTCCCAATCAAAACAATTGCAAACTTAGCAAAAACACAACAAGGACGATCAAAAACATGCATGATGGTTTAATAAGTTATAATGGTTGTAATTAGTTCTCTGGACAATACTACAACACATGATGCATGCAGGAGATCATTTAATGCAATAGGATATCTATTATTAATACTTGATTGCCAATCTGGGGGTTTTAATAGTTCTATTGAACTTCTGTACTAATTGCCGTATTAAATTTGTATCTAAAGTGTACTGGATAGAGGGCATTAATACGAACCAGTAGCAATTGGATTCAACTTAATCGAAGTTATAAATCTTTTCTTATGATTTAAATAGTGTTTAATGGAGTTTAAATCATTTAAACAATTTCTGTTGTCTAAAATTCAAACTAAATACAGATCTGTAATCTACATGATAATGTGATTCCAGAGACATATTATTCATATTTTTCTGAGTTATAAATTATTTACCATGAATTTAATACTCTAAAAGTCCATTAAAACTATTTAAATCACTACAGCAATTTTACACTGCAAAATTTGGATCTAACAACATATTAATGTTTTACATGAAATTATGAATCCATAGACACTTTATTTGTATTTTTAGGATCTACAGATAATTTACTATGATTTATTATGTCTAAAAGCTCATTAAACCATTTAATTTATTACAGTAAATAGGTACTATAAAAGTTATATCTAATCTTGTATTATTGTTCTACACAATTTTATGAATCCAACCATATATTATTTATAATTTTTGGACATGTATTCAATTTTATATGAATTTTACAATATTGGACATAAATCTGGCTATTTTAAATATTAAAATCAAATAACTCGCGCTGACTGGGCTCTGACCTGCTAACCTGGCAGGTTACGAAGCGATGACGCAGCGCGCTGATGAGGCAGAGTGACGAGGATGGCCACGTGGCGTAACCAGGTTGGTCGGTACCCCTTCGCTCCTTGTTTTAACCTGGATCGTCGGATGTTGATCCTACAGCTGCTGGTGAACTAGGCTTAGGTGGCGGTCAACGGCGACGGGAACAGTGGCTTCGGCGGCGGCGGCGCTCGGATGTCAGTGGTGGAGGCGGTTCTGGTGGCCTCCGGCGACAGCGGAGTAGGCGACAGGGTGCAGATCGTTTCGGCGAACCCTATGGGACGCTTATGTTCGTTGTTTGCTTCCGAGAACAGCCACGGTGTGCGGATGGAGTGGCAGCGGGTCGGGGGAGCTCTGGCGAGCTCGCGTGCTCGCTGTGCTGCGCCTGCGAGGGGGAAAACAGGGTGAGGAAACGCGGTGAAACAAGGGGAAGACGATGGGATAAATAATAGGGCTCGGGGTGCTCGAAATCAACAGCAGACTTGACCTCCCGAACCTCCTGTAATGGCGATGGAGGCTCAAGATCCAATCGGCTCGGTGCTAGGGCTTCTAGGGTTTTTGAAAGGGGAAAAAGTTTGCAAGGACGGGGAATTATATGGGGGTCCAGCCTTGTACAAGGGGGCAACAAAATCGGGCGTGAATCGGACGGATTCCTCGCGGAATTTGGTTCGGGAGCAGGTCGTGTTCTTGCCGGTCTCGCGCCGGAGGTTGGGGATGAGGGCGGGGTCCACCCGTCAGCGAGGCAGAGAGGAGGGAGGCCGAGCGGGCTGGCAGCTGGGCTGCTCTAGGCCCATTGGGGAAGCGCTGGGACAAATAGAGGAGAGGAGGGAGTGGGTTGGGCCAGGGTGGTCCGCTGGTTAGGTTTAGTTTTTTTTTGTTTATTCTTTTCTCCTTTTCTATTTCCTTATTTACTTTATATATTTTTCATATGATCTACAAATGAGTTGATTCTTGTCTCCAAAATTTTCTAAAATTCTGTAGATCATCATAGGACACTTTATAGAAATATTTTTCATATTTAAACAAATGGATTCATAATACCTTGTTTGTAGTCTTGTAGGAGTATTTTCGGTAATTTCATAGGAGGGTTTGCAAACGGTGATTTAACCTAAGAAATCAAACAATTGTCTTGGGTTTGTTCAAACCTTGGTAGTCATAGTAATCCTCTTCTTTTACTGTGGCTTAGTAAAAAAATCAATCATCAACAAAAGTTTCTTTTCATTCAAAATTTCAACAAGATTAAGCAATCCAATCAACTTAATAATTTTATTTTATCATTCCAAATTTAGGAAAAAAAAATCGGGATGTTACAGACTACCACCCTTAAAAGGAATCTCGTCCTCGAGATTCGAGAAAGCTAGCAAGAAATAGGTTTGGTTCACACTAGGGTACTACCACCCTTAAAATATTGTATTTGTCGAATCCTCCCAATTGAATGATTTGAGGTTTTTTCGTCAACTGTCTCGATGTGAAGATTTGTGTGCTTCGTCCGTAGAGTCGTGGTGCACAATGGCATTAACAGGAGGATGAATCCTTTTATTTCCATTCCTATTACCATTCTTCGGTTCCAGGCAATCAACGGCATAGTATCAGGTGTGCGACAGTTGAAACAAAGGACTTTACTCGTGTCCTTCCTTCACAGTAGGGGCGCTGATCATGATGCTCCTTGGTGATATGTCCTATTTCTCCACAGATCGTGCAAGCTAAATGTTTCAGGACTTCAACTTCTTGGGTTTTTGGTATACGAGTGACGAGGCGAGATTGTAGTAGAACCTCTTTAAATTCTCCCCAAGATATCATCCCTTGATGATCATTAATGGCATGTTGCATCTCCCACTAGGTTGCAACCTCGTCTTTTAGGAATTGGGTGGCCTAATGAACCATTCTGTTGACTTCAATGTTGGCATCCTTCATTCTTTATTCAACCTGGAGCATCCACTTCTTTGCATCGGCGTGGCTCTTACGCTTGGTGGAGTTGAGTTCCTTGTCCTCCTTATTGATATGGTCCATCCGTCGAGTTGACCAAGGTTTAGAGTAGGAACGAATGGGGTATGGAAGAAGAAGAATAACCCATATAAGAAATTTTATTTAGAAAATAGGTTTTCATTAGCTATGGTAATAAACCATACAAGATAGCAAACAAATTGTCGTATCTATATTTAGCGAAATCTTATTCGGGTTTGGTTCCTAATAGGTCACTTGGAATCTTCGAGGCTTCGAGTCTCCAAAAGTTTTCGTGCTCTTGATAGTCTTCATGTTCTTCATAATCTTCAATCTTTCGAGTTCTTTAGTTAATAACATTGACTTAAGGCCTTTGAAGTCTTTAATCTCGTAGCTTCAGTCTTGGAACATCTTTCATGGAGTTCTTCAATCTTGACTTAATCGAAACATTGAGATGATCTTCTTTGAAAAGGTAATGTTCAGAAAAGTTTCTTCTTGAAGTGTGTAGTGGTCATTTTCTAATGTTGAAAAGAAGATACTTAAGAAATTTTAAAACCCCAAAGGTAGATGATGAGAAGTATGAGAGTTTTCTGAAATAACTTAGAAAATATTTGTCCTAAGGTTTTTTTCCATGTCTAGGGTCACGATCTACAGTCAACTTATGCTCTGATACCATCTGTAGTGACCTCGGATCAAGTAAGATCCTAAGTCCCTGTGAATAACATGCTAGTCCCTGGATCAATAGCTAGCACTCACAGTCGATGAAATATCACGTAAAACACAAGTCTTTATTACATGAATCGAGTAATCCAGAGTTTACATTATTACAACAGAAGCGATATAATACAACTTGGAGTCCCATCAATGCCACAAGCAGGTTGAGTGAAGACCCGCGATCCTAGCGCACCTTTCAACGATCTCTGAAATTCTGCACATGAAATGTGCAGCCAACAAGTTGGGTCAATACTTTGAATGTATTGGCAAATTACACCAAGGAAGGAAAAGACTATCTCTACATGCAAGGCTGGTATAGGCTGTAGAGTTCATTTGCTCAAAGCTAGTTTTCTTAAGTAGAGAGAGGAAGAGAGGATTGTCCTACTTTGTAAACATTTGCTTGGATAAAGTAAGGTCGAGTGGCACACAAGGATATTACGCACCAAGTGTCCAAACAACCAAACACTTGGATATTACGCTGCCGCCACTTGGATATTACACACCAAGTTCCCCAAATTCCCACCCATTAGCGATATTACGCACGCCATGGGGTTTCAAAACTTTGTTTTTAGAAAAGAGAGAGGAAGATCCTTCAGAGGCTCCATCCTTCAGACGCTCATTGTTGTTCTGTTACCGTGAACACGGCTGATCGATCAGATTGCAATACTCTCGAGAGTTTGTGCACTTTACCCACAATCCACGATCAAGTCCTTTTACAGACAAGACCATGGCGAGGCTTTCCCTTAGTAGCCCTCTACCTTCCGGATCCAACCGTGCCAAGAATCCTCCAAATGTTGGTACCCAGGTGAGGTTTCCCACTAAGTACTAGGCCAAGACAGAGCCCATAATGTATTGTGGTCAGACCGGAAGCTTCTGAATTCTGAAACATGGCAGACTTCTTTGATTCTGGGCGGCCGTCCTCCACCAAAAATCTCACTCGTTGTCCCGACAACCATTCCATGAAGAAAACTTAGTTTTATTTTGAAGTGGATTTGAGAAGAAAAGTTTGCTCTAGAGAGCCTTTATACTTAGAAAATTCTTTGTCTTTCGAACCCCCAACGATTTTGTATATATAGCATAGCAAGCAATACTTAGTAAAAACAGGGGTAACCTATTGGGATGGGAAATCCTAAGTATAGATCTACTCATGGCATACTACAAAATCATCGCACTTGCAAAATAATACTAAGAAAAAATTCTACTAGAACATCCTACACATGCATACTATAGAATTTTGAAGATCACATGCATAGAATCAAAACTAGGACAAAATTATGAACAAGTGGTGTAACTTGCCTTATGTTGATAATATGGGTGTTAGACTGTATTTCTCCGCAGCAATCGCACTCTCCGAACAATCTAATACGAGAACAAGGTAGTCCCAATCAAAACAATTGCAAACTTAGCAAAAACACAACAAGGACGATCAAAAACATGCATGATGGTTTAATAAGTCATAATGGTTGTAATTAGTTCTCTGGACAATACTACAACACATGATGCATGCAGGAGATCATTTAATGCAATAGGATATCTATTATTAATACTTGATTGCCAATCTGGGGGTTTTAATAGTTCTGTTGAACTTATGTACTAATTGCCGTATTAAATTTTTATCTAAAGTGTACTGGATAGAGAGCATTAATACGAACCAGTAGCAATTGGATTCAACTTAATCGGAGTTATAAATCTTTTCTTATGATTTAAATAGTGTTTAATGGAGTTTAAATCATTTAAACAATTTCTGTTGTCTAAAATTCAAACTAAATACAGATCTGTAATCTACATGATAATGTGATTCCAGAGACATATTATTCATATTTTTCTGAGTTATAAATTATTTACCATGAATTTAATACTTTAAAAGTCCATTAAAACTATTTAAATCACTACAGCAATTTTACACTGCAAAATTTGGATCTAATAGCATATTAATGTTTTATATGAAATTATGAATCCATAGACACTTTATTTGTATTTTTAGGATCTACAGATAATTTACTATGATTTATTATGTCTAAAAGCTCATTAAACCATTTAATTTATTACAGTAAATAGGTACTGTAAAACTTATATCTAATCTTGTATTATTGTTCTACACAATTTTATGAATCCAACCATATATTATTTATAATTTTTGGACATGTATTCAATTTTATATGAATTTTACAATATTGGACATAAATCTGGCTATTTTAAATATTAAAATCAAATAACTCTCTTGACCTGCCTCACCTTGACACAGATGATGACGAAGCGGCCATTGATGAGGCAGAGTGACGAGGATGGCCACGTGGCGTAACCAGGTTGGTCGGTACCCCTTCGCTCCTTGTTTTAATCTGGATCGTCGGATGTTGATCCTACGGCTGCTGGTGAACTGGGCTTAGGTGGCGGTCAACGGCGACGGGAACAGTGGCTTCGGCGGCGGCGGCGCTCGGATGTCAGTGGTGGAGGCGGTTCTGGTGGCCTCCGGCGACGGCGGAGTAGGCGACGGGGTGCGGATCGTTTCGGCGAACCCTATGGCACGCTTATGTTTGTTGTTTGCTTCCGGGAACAGCCACGGTGTGCGGATGGAGTGGCAGCGGGTCGGGGGAGCTCCGGCGAGCTCGCGTGCTCGCTGTGCTGCGCCTGCGAGGGGGAAAACAGGGTGAGGAAACGCGGCGAAACAAGGGGAAGACGATGGGATAAATAATAGGGCTCGGGGTGCTCGAAATCAACAGCAGACTTGACCTCCCGAAGCTCCTGTAATGGCGACGGCGGCTCAAGATCCAATCGGCTCGGTGCTAGGGCTACTAGGGTTTTTGAAAGTGGAAAAAGCTTGCAAGGACGGGGAATTATATGGGGGTCCAGCCTTGTACAAGGGGGCAACAAAATCGGGCGTGAATCGGACGGATTCCTCGCGGAATTTGGTTCGGGAGCAGGTCGTGTTCTTGCCGGTCTCGCGCCGGAGGTTGGGGATGAGGGCGGGGTCCACCCGTCAGCGAGGCAGAGAGGAGGGAGGCCGAGCGGGCTGGCAGCTGGGCTGCTCTAGGCCGGCCCATTGGCGCTGCGCTGCGCGATGCGTGCTGGGGAGCGGCAGCAAATAGAGGAGAGGAGGGAGTGGGTTGGGCCAGGGTGGTCCGCTGGTTAGGTTTAGTTTTTTTTTGTTTATTCTTTTCTCCTTTTCTATTTCCTTATTTACTTTATATATTTTTCATATGATCTACAAATGAGTTGATTCTTGTCTCCAAAATTTTCTAAAATTCTGTAGATCATCATAGGACACTTTATAGAAATATTTTTCATATTTAAACAAATGGATTCATAATACCTTGTTTGTAGTCTTGTAGGAGTATTTTCGGTAATTTCATAATAGGGTTTGCAAACGGTGATTTAACTTAAGAAATCAAACAATTGTCTTGGGTTTGTTCAAACCTTGGTAGTCATAGTAATCCTCTTCTTTTACTGTGGCTTAATAAAAAAAATCAATCATCAACAAAAGTTTCTTTTCATTCAAAATTTCAACAAGATTAAGCAATCCAATCAACTTAATAATTTTATTTTATCATTCCAAATTTAGGAAAAAAAATTCGGGATGTTGCAGCGACATGGTGGGCGCACCCCCCCCACATGCGGGCCCACCCAGAGCCGTGCCTAGGCAGGGTGTGGGGCCCCTGGCCGCCCTCCTGCCTCGCCTCTTCGCCTATAAAAGCCCCTCGATGCCAAAACCCTAAGTACCCGATCAGATCTCCACGAAACAGTCCGTAGCCACCGCCACCATCGTCCCTAGATAGGGGGATCTGAAGCTCTTCTCGGCACCCTGCCGGAGGGGAGAGATCATCCCGGAGGCCATCTTCATCTCCATGCCAGCCTTCGGTATGATGCGTGAGTAGTTCCACCTTGGACTATGGGTCCATACAGTAGCTAGATGGTTGTTTCTCCTCCTATGTGCTATCATGTTTAGATCTTGTGAGCTCTGTTCATGATCAAGATCATATATTTATAATCATGCATATTGTGTTTGCGGGTATCCGATGGATACTGAAATTACTATATCAGATTGATTAATGATTCTATCTTATTGATTCTATCATGTCTGTGTTGTTTGAGATCTTGCATGATCTCCGTTTCTAGTAGCTATCTTGGCCAAGTAGATGCTAGTGACTCCAAGAGGGAGTATTTATGCTCGATAGTGGGTTCATGCCTCTATTGAATCTGGGGGAAGTGACAGAAATCTCTAAGGTTGTTGATGTGCTATTGATACTAGGGAGAAAACAACAATCTTTTGTTCATGGAACAATTGTATTGTTTACTTTACACATATTTCTTAAAGCAGTTATCCGTTGCTTGCAACTTAATACTGGAGGGGGTTCGGATGATGACCTGAAGGTGGATTACTAGTCATAGAGGCAGTTGGATGGCAGTCTATGTATATTGCTGTAATGCCCAATCATGAATATCTAGTATTAAATTGTTATGCCTTGCTCAGTCCTATCAAGTCTGGTGGTCCAACTATCGGAGTACGTCACATTTCTCACTCATATGCTAAGTCTATGATATCTTCCCTTAGTCGTTTTATGGTGGTCTCTAAGTCTTGGATATACTTCTTCTCCTCACTAAGGTCATTTTGAGTGTTGAGCATTCTACACTTGAGTCTTTCACCAAGCCCCTTGATAGCATTCCATGCTACATTTCTTGCAGAGTCAAAGAATGACATATAAATTTCTGAGTTGGTGACCATGTAGAATCCCGACTCTTTGTGGTTGTCTCCCTTGGTTTTGTACAAGTGGAGTTATACCCACCAATATTCTTCTCCTTCATCCATCACTGTAAATCCCTTGTACACGGCTTCACCATGTATTCCCAAGCTAACCATGAGGTTTTTGAGTGCCTTGGGAAACTCCGTCTCACATTCTAAGGTCATGTTCATGAGTGGTCCCTTCTTGACGGCTTCGTTGATGGCAGCCATCTACAAATAGAGATGAGAAAGAAGATTAGGAGAGGTTTACGAGAAGAAAAAGACAAGTGTGGAATTTTCAAAGAGTTGCATTTTTTCCTAGTGGTTTCCTTAGTCTAACCCATCTTAGGGTAATAATCCTACAGGCAACACAGTGCTCTGATACCATCTGTAAGACCCCACCTTTTAAAGGTAAAGGCCCTGTGATTGCAATGCTAGTCCCTGGATCAAAATGCTAGCATCCATAGTTTAAGATGAAGTACACAGATACAAAGGTCATTATTACATCGCCATTCCAGAGATAACATAGTATTTACAACTCAATATCCCAAGGCTATAACATAGAGTTCACAATATAATGGAATTAACTATAAGTCTTCATCTTCATGTGCCATAGGCAAACATGTTGAGTGTAGACTCACAACCCTAGTCTCCATATGAGTAACCTGCAACATCATAAGTTATAGCCACAGAGGGTCAATACATTTGGAATTGTATTGGTAAGTGATACCATAGTAGAATAGTAGTATCTAATATCTATATGAATTTGGCTAAGTGTAGCTTAGGCTTGCTTTGCTCAAAATAAGGTTTTCCTTATTAGTTGAAAACACTAAGTTTTTGTTTGATAAAAACACCCAAGGAACCACCAATAGACATTGGTGAACCTTCACCCTTGTTCAAACACAAGTTTTTAACTTAGAGAAATTGGGATGAGGAGATCCTTGATTGCTTCAATGTCTTTGATGCTCAAATTTTCTGTTGCCGGGGACACGACTAAGTACTTAGATTTTACCCTCTCGATAGGTGGTGCATTTCCCCACAAGACTCGACATGCATCGAGACGAGACTTTTTAGAAGCATTCCCTTTGACCACCATGGACGCGTTCCATCCTATCAACCCTACCACCAACTGTCCATCTGGCTAAGTTCTTGCAACCTAGTTGGTCAAGGCAGAGCCCATATGCCATGTGGTTGCACTAGAAGCTTCTCAACACTAACCATCTCAAATATCTTTGTTCCTGGGTGGCAATCCACAAGTGTGATACACAAGGTAAACCATAGACTTGGGCCTTGTGTAACCACTTAACATAAACCGACCATAACATTCCACCCAGGTGATTCATTCACATAGTTGTTTTATTAATCAAAACACAATTCATAGACTTAGCAATATTTCATAGCATGAATAATCCACCCTTGTATTCTACTAGCTAGGCTAAGCATACTAGTATAGCAAGTTTCTTAACTTAGTGAAAAATCTACTAAGACTACAACTACTAGGATTTCCCAAGGCATAGTATTATCATATACTTAGAAATTTTCTAATGCATTTCCTTAATCAAAATATCACTAATGCATAGATAAAATAGTAGGCCAAAATATGAAGCATCACTTGCCTTGATAGTTGGGAGAGTAGCAACAGTCCTCACAATCACAATCACCACAATCACCAATATCTACACATAAAATCATAACACCAAATTCACATTTCAATACTCAAACAAAGACACAAATGAATGCATGAAAATGCAATGTAATGATTTTCTACACTAAACAAGTCAAATCAAACAGTTCTAAACACAAAGAAAACTTTCTATAGTATAAACAAACTCAAATTTGCCTTAAAAACATTTTCTAAATAATTTTTATATGCAAAATAGGCGTACAAATGGTTCTGTAAATAATCCTATTCAGAAGAAAAATACAAATTGGTAGCGCGGGTTTTTATTTTTTCCTTTAACTTTTTCTTTTCTGTTTTGATTTTTAGAAATGGCTTTGAAACCCTAATTCAAATCTATTTGAATTCAAACCTTTTCCAAATTTGTGTACTCTGATCCTAGCATTCTAAAGTGTGTCAAACACATATGTTCACTCAAAAACACTTTGGTCTTTTGAAAATAAAATAAAACACATTGTGAACTGCTGACAGTGATTCGGGCAACTCAATCTCATAAGCCACTTCTCCTTTGCGGCTCAGAATCTTGAATGGTCCAGCATATCTAGGTGCCAGTTTTCCTTGGACTCCAAATCTCTTCACACCACGAAGTGGTGAGACTCTAAGATAAGCTCTATCACCTACCTCATAAGTGACTTCCCTACGCTTTGGATATGCGTAGCTCTTTTGTTGGGAATGGGCTATCTTCAATTTGTCCTTTACCAATTTAACTTTCTCTTCAGCCTCCTTGATCAGTTCTAGTCCGAACAAATTTCTTTCTCCTACTCCACTCCATAGCAATGGCGTAGTACATTTCCTTCCATAAAGAAATTCAAACGGAGCCATCTCAATGCTTGCTTGATAGCTGTTATTGTAAGAGAATTCAGTGTAAGGCAGACTTTCATCCCAACTAGCACCATAGTCTAGTGCACAAGCCCTCAACATATCCTCCAAAATCTGATTGCACAAGCCCTCAACATGTCCGTCCATTAGCCTGAGGGTGAAAAGCTGTGCTGAACTCTAACCTTGTTCCCAATGATTCATGTAGTTGTCGCCAAAAATGCAAAGTGAACTGAGTTCATCTATCAGATACAATACTCTTAGGTACTCCATGCAGACATACAATCCTGTTCATATAGATCTTAGCCAATTTAGCACTTGTATAGGTAGTCTTCACGGGTATGAAATGAGCTACTTTGGTTAGGTGATCCACAACAACCCATATAGAGTCATAACCAGATCTGGTCCTTTGCAGTCCTGTGATAAAATCCATTCCAATATTATCCCACTACCAATCAGGAATAGGTAGTGGTTGTAATAACCCTGCCGGTTTCTGATGTTTTGCCATCACTCGACTACACACATCACACAAGGCAATATGTTCCGCAATATCCTTCTTGAGATTGCTCCACCAAAACCTTTCCTTCCCATCCATGTACATTTTAGTGTTACCTGGATGAATCGAATATGGTGAATTGTGTGCCTCTTGCAGAATCAACTTCCGAAGTTCGGATCTTGTGGAATACAGATACGCTTTCCATACCATAAAGTACCTTGTTCATCTTCATGGAATCCTTTAGCCTTCCCTTTACTAATTTTTCCTTTAATCTCTTCAATTTCCTTGTCCAACTTTTGGGCTTCTTTGATCTTGTCCAGCAATGTTGGTTGAACATCCAATGACATGAGATATCCTTTAGGCACTATCTCTAATCTTAGATCTTTTGAATTGGGCACACAGATCATCTGGCAATTCTCCCTTAGTAAGGCCATTTACATAACCCTTATGCCTTAAAGCATCCGCTACAACATTTGCTTTACCGGGATGGTATTGCAAACTCAAGTCATAGTCCTTGATAAGCTCTAGCCACCTTCATTGTCTCATATTGAGTTCCTTCTAGGGTAAATATATATTTCAAACTCTTGTGATCTGTGAACACTTCATAACACTTTCCCAAAAGATAGTGTCTCCATGTTTTGAGTGCATGGACAACAGAGGCTAACTCTAAATCATGAGTAGGAGAATTCACTTCATGAGTTTTGAGTTGTCTTGAGGCATAAGCCACGACTTTCCCTTATTCCATCAACACTCCACCCAATCCTTGGTGAGATACATCACAATAGACTTGAAAATCTTTCTCGAAATCTGGTAGACATAAGACTGGTGCTGATACTAGTCTCTTCTTCAATTCTTGGAAACTGATTTCACATCCTTCAGTCCAATCAAACTTCTTCTCTTTCTTAAGTAACTCCGTCATTGGCTTAGCTACTTTTGAGAAATTCTCAATGAACCTTCTATAGTATCCTGCCAAGCCTAGGGAACTGCAAACTTCTTTAACTGACTGTGGAGATTCCCACTCAGTTACAGCTGACACCTTTGCGGGATCGACAGCTATAGCATCTCCCGACACAATATGTCCGAGAAATCCAACATAAGTCAACCAGAATTCACACTTGCTAAACTTGGCATACAACTTGTGCTCCCTGAGCTTCTCAAGTATCAAACACAAATGTTCTTCATGCTCTTCTTTGCTCTTGGAACAGATCAAAATGTCGTCAGTGAATACGACAACAAACTTGTCAGGAAACTCCATGAACACTTTGTTCATCATATTCATGAAATATGCTAGTGCATTTGTCAATCCAAATGGCATCACATTATACTCATACAATCCATACCTAGTGGTAAAAGCAGTCTTAGGTATGTCTTGCTCTCTAATATTTATCTGAAAGTAGCCTGATCGAAGATCAATTTTTGAGAACACTCGGGCTCCTTCCAGCTGATCAAATAGATCATTGATTCTAGGCAAAGGGTACTTGTTCTTTATAGTCACCTCATTGAGTGAATGATAACCTATGCATAACCTTTGACTTCTATCCTTCTTTTCAACAAACAGAATTGGTGCACCCCAAGACAAAGAACTTGTTTGGATAAATCCTTTTTGCAACTGTTCTCCAAGTTGTTTCTTGAGTTCTTTCAACTCATCAACTAACATCTTATAGGGTCTCTTTCCTATTAGTCTAGATCCTGTTAGTAAGTCAATTAGAAACTCCACATCTCTGTCTGGTGGCATTCCTAGCAATTCCTCCGGAAAGACATCCGGATATTCCTTCACAACTGGTACACTGTCTATGCTAACCCCCTTAAGAGAATTTAGCTTACTCCCTTTAGATTCAAAGTTAGACTTGAACCTAATCCGTTTCTTATCCGGAGTTGTGAGTGTAACAGTACGATTGGCACAATCTAATACTCCTTAATACTTATTCATCCAATCCATGCCCAAAATTACATCCAATCCTTGGGAATCTAGGATTATCAGACTAACTGGAAACTTATACTTTCCAAATTCTATTACTAGATCATGACATCCAAAATTTACTACCATCTCTCCACCTGGAGAGCTTACTTTAATAGGAAATCCAATAGTTTCAGTTGGAAGTCCATTTTATAAACAAATGCTCTTGATATGAATGAATGCAGTGCGCTGATATCAAAAAGAACAAGTGCTGGAAAAGAATTAAGCTTGAACTTACCAGCCATGGCATCAGATTCCTCATAGATTTCCTCCACGTTGATGTGTTTCACTTGACCCTTCTGAAATAGGTTTGGCTTGTTGGCTCCATCAGCCTTTTTTTCTTGACATTCATTTGCATAGTGCCCAGTTTTCTTGCACTTGAAGCACTCAACCTGACTGATGTCTCTTTTAACAGGCTGACTTCCATTGCCATTCCCACTGTGATGGCTCCCGTGTCCACTCTTGTGGTTCTTATATTTATCATTGTCATGACTGCGGTGGTGCTTGTTGTCATGGTGACAGTTACTGTTGTGGTGGCTGTTATACTTCCCATGTTTGTGGGATCCAGAACCTCCACTATCATCACCATGGTAACGCTTGTGAGACGATCCCGAACTATTCTTATCAAAGTGATGCTTCCTCTTCCTACTTTCCACTTGCTTCATCTTGCTTTCCAAGATGGTGGCCTTGTCACACGGTGATTGATAAGCTGTAACATATGCAATAGATAGTTGCAAGCACATCTCATCATTCAGCCCTTCGAGGAATTTTTCCTTCCTCTTGGCATCAGTGTCAACATCATTTGGTGCATAATGTGCCACATTGTTGAACTCCTCAATATATTCTGCCACACTGCGGTGACGTTGCTTAAGGTTGTGGAACTCTTTCTTCTTCAAACTCCATCACTCCTGACGAGATATGAGCAGTACGGAAACCATCCTCAAATATATCCCAAGTCACATCTTCAATGGGAGTGGTGATTTAGAAATTATCCTACCATATGGCTGCTGGTCCTTTAAGCAGATATGCTGCAAATCTGACCTTTTCCTCATTAGTGCAGCCCACTGTAACCAAGTCCTTGTTCACAGAACGTAGCCAATCATTGGCTACCATGGGATCAGTGGTTCCCGAGAACTTGGCAGGCCTCAACCTCAAAAACCTTGTAAGCATATCAAAGGCTGGTGGGTTGTTTTGATTGTTGTTGTTATGGTTGTTGTTGTTTTGGTTCTGATTTGCCATGAACTGGGTCATCATTTGCATCAACTGAGTTTGGGATGTCATCAGCTGCTGCATCTCATTGCCATTGTTGTTATTGTTGTTTTGGTTGGGATTTGCACGACGGGGACGCATCTGTGGTTTCAATAAGGTTAAGTAATGAGATATAACCCGTATATGCTAACATGCACAATACATGACATAGCAACAATCACCAATAAACAAGCATAAGATAAACATAGAGTTTAAACAACGTAAACAACAAGTTTTGGAAGATAAACACACTAACAAAGCCATCCACATGTTGGATGATCATTGCGACTCGATAAATGAAAGGATGATAGATAAATAGATAGCATAGTAATCAACACTACTCCTCCATGTCGACCTCCTCATCCACTAGAGTAAGTCCGGCTGTCTCCATGGCTGTCTTGTACTCCTCCACATTGGTGGTCAAGGCATCGATCTTCGCACGAAGGGCTCTCTTCTGCGAGCGCAGCCTCTCTATCACTCCCTGCTGAGTCTCTAGCTCATGGTCCTTGAGCTCTATCTCGGCCTTCATGTCCTTGATCTTCTTATCCCTATCCTGCACTCCTTTGTCTTGATTCTTGAACCTCTTGTCTTGGCTCTCGAACCGATCCTCCATATCCTTGATGATCTCATCCTACTCCGCGTAGGCCTTGTCCTTCTCCCTCAACTGAACCTGTAGCTCGTCATTGCTAAGAATGACGTTGGTCCTATCAGTGTCGAGGTGTCTAACGAGGCTCTCTAGGTCCTGAAGATACAGACGCACTGGCTCCATAGTCTCTCTAGTAGCATCATCATACACTACTGCCTCTCCCTCCTTGTCATGTCTCCCAAATGGGTGGAAGTAGAGGCCCCTAAGCTCGGTGGAGTGACGTCCAACAAGGCGTCCAAGTAGCTCATGCATGATGACGTCGAGTCCCTTCTCCTTGTCATCATGCATCAACTTGAAGGCAATCTCCTCGGTGAGTGGCTCCGACTGGCGTCCGGGCTGCGAGACTCTAAATCCCCATAGATCCTTCCTCTCAAACTTCGTAAGCTGAAGTCCCTTAATGCTAGGGAGGGGGAGACTGAGCACACTAGTGAGATCCACAATACGAGAACCAAAACGAGTTCCCTTGAACTCCTCGGTAGTGCTGATAATTAAGCTAGGCATCTATTGCATAAGATAGATAAAATTAGAAACAATACAAGTAAAGAGAAAAACATAAGGTAGTGAAACAAAATCCAAAAGCATGCATTCAACAATAAAATACACAAGACATGGTATACAATAATCTATCACACACACTAAGGTTCAAACATAACTTAAACAAAAATTTGCCATACCACATAGGTTGGTATGATCAAATTATTAACGCGAGAAAACGACAAGTGTGGTGGTCCAACTATCGGAGTACGTCACATTTCTCACTCATATGCTAAGTCTATGATATCTTCCCTTAGTCGTTTTATGGCGGTCTCTAAGTCTTGGATATACTTCTTCTCCTCACTAAGGTCATTTTTAGTGTTGAGCATTCTACACTTGAGTATTTCACCAAGCTCCTTGATAGCATTCCATGCTGCATTTCTTGCAGAGTCAAAGAATGACATATACATTTCTGAGTTTGTGACCATGTAGAATCCTGAATCTTTGTGGTTGTCTCCCTTGGTTTTGTACAAGTGGAGTTGTACACACCAATATTCTTCTCCTTCATCCATCACTAGAAATCCCTTGTACACGGCTTCACCATGTATTCCCAAGCTAACCATGAGGTTTTTGAGTGCCTTGGGAAACTCCGTCTCACATTCTAAGGTCATGGTCATGAGTGGTCCATTCTTGACGTCTTCGTTGATGGAGGCCATCTACAAATAGAAATGAGAAAGAAGATTAGGAGAGGTTTACGAGAAGAAAAAGACAAGTGTTGAATTTGCAAAGATTTGAATTTTTTTCCTAGTGGTTTCCTTAGTCTAATCCATCTTAGGGTAATAATCCTACAGGCAACACAGTGCTCTGATACCATCTGTAAGAACCACGTTCTAAAGGTAAAGGCCCCTGTGATTGCAATGCTAGTCCCTGGATCAAAATGCTAGCATCCACAGTTTAAGATGAAGTACACAGATACAAAGGTCATTATTACATCGTCATTCCAGATATAACATAGTCTTTACAACTCAATAGCCCAAGGCTATAACATAGAGTTCACAATATAATGGAATTAACTATAAGTCTTCATCTTCATGTGCCACAGGCAAACATATTGAGTGTAGACTCACAACCCTAGTCTCCATCAGAGTAACCTGCAACATCATATGTTACATCCACAGAGGGTCAATACATTTGGAATTGTATTGGCAAGTGATACCATAGTAGAATAGTAATATCTAATATCTATATGAATTTGGCTAAGTGTAGCTTAGGCTTGCTTTGCTCAAAATAAGGTTTTCCTTATTAGTTGAAAACACTAAGTTTTTGTTTGATAAAAAGACCCAAGGAACCACCAATAGACATTGGTGAACCTTCACCCGTGTTCAACCACAAGTTTTTAACTTAGAGAAATTGGGATGAGGAGATCCTTGATTGCTTCAATGTCTTTGATGCTCAATTTGTCCATTGCCGGGAACACGACTAAGTACTTAGGTTTTACCCTCTTGAGAGGTGGTGCACTTTCCCCACAAGACTGGACATGCATTGAGACGAGACTTTTCAGAAGCATTCCCTTAGACCACCATGGACGCGTTCCATCCTATCAACCCTACCACCAACTGTCCACCTGGCTAAGTTCTTGCAACCTAGTTGGTCAAGGCAGAGCCCATATGGCATGTGGTTTCACTAGAAGCTTCTCAACACTAACCATCTCAAATCTCTTTGTTCCTGGGTGGGAATCCACAAGTGTGATACACAAGGTAAACCATAGACATGGGCCTTGTGTAACCACTCAACATAAACCAACCATACCAGGTGATTCATTCACATAGTTGTTTTATTAATCAAAACACAAGTCATAGACTTAGCAATATTTCATATCATGAATAATCCACCCTTGTATTCTACTAGCTAGGCTAAGCATACTAGTATAGCAAGTTTCTTAACTTAGTGAAAAATCTACTAAGACTACAACTACTAGGATTTCCCAAGGCATAGTATAGCATATACTTAGAAAATTTCCAATGCATTTACTTACTCAAAATATCACTAATGCATAGATAAAATAGTAGGCCAAAATATGAAGCATCACTTGCCTCACAATCACAATCACCACAATCACCAATATCGACACATAAAATCATAACACCAAATTCACATTTCAATATTCAAACAAAAACACAAATGAATGCATACAAATGAAATGGAATGATTTTATACACTAAACAAGTCAAATTAAACAGTACTGAACACAAAGCAAACTTTCTATAGTCTAAAAAAACTCAAATTTGCCTTAAAAATATTTTCCAAAT
The DNA here is from genome assembly GCA_023614405.1 of Avena insularis. Classification (NCBI taxonomy): domain Eukaryota; kingdom Viridiplantae; phylum Streptophyta; class Magnoliopsida; order Poales; family Poaceae; genus Avena; species Avena insularis. Next base: position 48,077,887 of record CM042687.1, on the reverse strand, counting down.
AATTTTTATATGCAAAATAGGCCTACAAATGGTTTTGTAAATAATCCTATTTTTCCATAAGGAAAAGAAAAATTCAATGTCATAGATGTTTAGGGCTTAATTTTCTGAATCCATTGATATATTATTTTCAATTTTTGGACAAACATATCAAAAGATATGAATTTTACAAGTTTGAAAAGCTAATAGATCTAAAAACAGATTTTAAATCAAAAACACAGACACGTGGCCATGTCTGATTGGCCCGTACCGCTTCGCGTGGATCACGCGCGTGGGCCATTAGATCTAAGTTAGATCCCGTGGTCTAGATCTGACGATGCCATTAGATCTAAGTGATCTATCTATGACGTTGGATCTAAATCCTACGGCTCTGGATCAAGCGACCAAAAGTGAGTGGCGCCGATGGCTACTGCTGCGGCGACTCTACTGCCAGCGACTTTTTGGTGGCGCTAGGGGGTAAAGGGGATGGTGGCGAGGCTTGTCAGGTTCGCACAGACACGTGGAAGCTCAAGGTGCAGTTGGCTTGGACAGGGGCGCATGAACGTAGGCGTAGGAGCTCGTCGGAGTTGCTGCTGGTGTCGGGCTTTCGCAAATGGCGACGGAGGCGATGACCTAGGTCACCAGAAGTCAAACAAAGGGCATCAAGATGTGCACAAGTTCACGGCGCACACATTGGTTTGAACCAGAGGGCAAGGGGCGTGCGGTCCTTACCAGAATTACTCGCCGGAGTGGACTCGCGGTGTTCGTGGAGGTTGACGGAGGAGACGACCTGAGGCGAATTGGGTCAAACCAGAGGCATGATTAGCTACACAAGAACATGAGGAACACACTCGTGTGATCGAGAGGCAGAGGGGCGCGCTATACTCACCGGAATAGCTCGCCGGAGTGTGTCAGGACGCCGCCGGTGCGAGCTTGATTACGGGCAGCCTGGGGGTGCTAAGTGGGGGCTAGGTGAGGGAAAATGACTGCGGAGAGGTGGTGCTTAAGTAGCCGGAGCAGGGGAGGCCATCATGCTGCGAATCAATGCCAATTAGGCGAATTCATTCGCGGCAGTGAAGGGGAGAAACGGGCAGCGACGGTGTCGTCTGCGGGCGCGGGATTTGGGGACGATGATCTGACGTGGCGAAGGGGACACTGGTAGTGAGTGCGGGCTATGGTTCGCGCGGGTGAGAGAGGGAGGAGAGGGGGAAAACCCCGGGTGGGGTAGATGGGCCGCTAGTGCTGCTGGGCTGAATAGGTAGCGCATGTTTTTATTTTTTCCTTTAACTTTTTATTTTCTGTTTTTATTTTTAGAAATGGTTTGAAACCCTAATTCAAATCTATTTGAATTCAAACATTCTCCAAATTTTTGTACTGTGATCCTAGCATTCAAAAGTGTGTCAAACATATATGTTCACTCAATAACACTTTCGTCTTTTGAAAATAAAATAAAACATGCCCCATATATAATATATCAAGTGGGGTTTAAATATGGTTTCAAATATATCTTTGGTTTGAAAATTTTTGTGCAAGACAAACATGGTATGATGATATGAATGCAATGATATGACTTTTTATTTGATGAAATTTGGGATGTTACACCAATAAAGCTTGTGCTCGTCAGAAATAAATGATGTAAGCTCAAGGGTTGACCTTCTCCAAGGGTTCCGAGAACAACATCACTCCTGAAGACCAACGGATCTCCAAGCATAGCTACTGGGAGGATGATGCCACCTCTTCATTCCGTGCTCCGCCGACTCATGTGAATGACTATGATGAGGATGAGGAGTGAACTTCGGGACGTTAGTGTTGCTCTTGTCCCTTTTTGGCATCTAGATGCCAAAGGGGGAGAATTTGCACCTTAGGCATGAGATATTTGCATGGGAAAATTCACAAGCTCGTTCTTGCCTTGATCGTTACTTGCTTGTGAACTTTATTTGCTTTATTTGCCTCATATTTTGTGTGAACTTTAGGTACTAACTATTCGTGCTATGTATGTTGAGACTATGTGGTTATCTTATGGATCCATCATATGTGTGCTATGGTTATTCTCTTATCTTATGTGATGATATTCTCTATCCATTATCAATACTTCTCTCATCACATTTTATTGTGCAAAGGTATGACTTCTAAGTGTTGTTACCTTTGAATGTGTACTCTTGGTTGGTTTGTAAAATAGAGGGGGAGGTTTGATCCTACTCATCTAGGGGAGCCCCGTCTCAATTTTTCAAAACCATGATCGCTATCACAATATTATCATGCAAACATGTGTTGTCATCAAACACCAAAAAGGGGAGATTAAAAGTACATTTACTATCCTAAGTAACTTTGGTGTTTAATGACAACACACATATCAGACTAATTATTTGCCAAGTGTACCACAGGTTTTATAAGGAAAAGACATTGTTCGTTCTCCCCAAAAAGGGGTCACCTGCAAGGCCTTGCCCAAGCATCTATGGTGTCCGGTAGTACTGGAAATATCAACTGGTACAACCACACATCACCAGTAGTACCGCCTTTTGCTACCGGTCAGGGAAGACAGGGTGGGCGAGTCTTCCAAATGCTTCTGCCTTCCCCGGTACTAAAAAGCGGCACTACCGCGTCGGTCCATTAGTACCATGTCTATGAACCGGTACTACCGCTCGACACCGGAAGTACCTCTCTTTGGTACCATAAAAGGAAGAGAGGGCTGATGAGCCTTCCCAATGCCACTGCCTCACCCGGTAGCTTGGTGCAGCACTACCGCTTGGATCCGGTAGTACCGCTCCTATGGTCCGGTACTACCGCTTTGCGGTAGCACCGTTTCTCCTGAGTACTACCTCTAGGGGGAGTAGGTGGCTAGTCACACATCGGATAAAGTTCTGGTACCTCATCCGGTATTTGACTGGTAGTACCGGTTGTTTCCGGTACTACCGCTTAGATATTTGGTAGTACCGGTCCTAACAAAACTACAATGGTTAGATCTACGTAGTGGTGTATAAAAGGACCCCTCTTCTACCTTGGGAGGTTGCTCGACTCACTCAAGAACACCACCTCCATTTGATCCACCAAATCACCAAGATCTCTTCACCCAACCATCCAAAGTCATTGATCTTTGGAGAATCGAAGGAGGAGGCCTTGATCTATAGATTCACCAAGAGATATCTTCATTTCCCCCTCATTCACTTGAGGGCCCCCTTGCTCTAGTGTTTCTTTGGAAACTCTAGTTTTAGATTTGGTTCTTACAAGTTTGTCTCTGATTGTTTGACATCTTGCTTGTATTCGGGAGCCTCCAATTAAGTTGTGGATGTGTGCCTCGAACTTGTTGTAAAGGTTCCGGCTTCCACCTTGAAGGTTGCCGATAGAGTGGAAGAGGTGACTCGAACCCGTTGGGGTGAGGTTCATCGGAGAACAAGGGAGGCCTTTCGTGGCACAGGTGGTTTGATACCACCCCCTCTCCAAACGTAGACATACTTCCCCTCAAAAGGAAGGAACTACGGGAAACAAACCCTTGTGTCACTCAGTGATCCACTTTGGTTACTTCTATCCTTTATCGCACTTCACTTTACTTGTTATTGCTTTGTGTATGTGCTAGTTTGACATATAGGTAAATTCACATTAGTTGCATAATCTAGAAAATTTATCTTTTGTGTCAAACCCTAATTTGAAAAAGAAGTTGTCTATTGCTTGCAACATAATACTGGAGGGGGTTCAAATGATAACCTAAAGGTGGACTTCTAGTCATAGATGCAGTTGGATGGCAGTCTATGTATCTTGTTGTATTGCCCAATCGAACCTCATAGGATCTTTCTGACTAGTATTGCATTGTTATGCCTTGCTTAGTTCCTGTCAATTTCTCTGCTGTAATTCGTTTACCCTTCATGCCATGTTGTTTATCTAAGGAGAGCACCTCTAGTGAACTATGGACCCCGGTCCAATCTTTACCATTGATACATCTTCCACTGTTACTGTTTACTTGCTGCAAACCACCATTACCTTCCACACCATACAGTTAATCCTTTGTTACAGCAAACCGGTGAGCTTGACAACCTCACTAATTCATTGGGACAAAGTCTTGAGTTTGTGTTGTGCAGGTATCCACATTGTTTGCAACACCTATGTGACGTTTCCTTCCTCCTTCTGGTTCGATAACCTCGGTCTCTACCGAGGGAAACTTGCTGTTGTGCTCATCACACCTTGCTCTTGGGGTTCCAACGAAGTGTCCCACGACAACATTGGGTGCACGCATCAAGGATTTCTGGCGCCATTGCCGGGGAGGCTAAGGACGTCTTCCCAAGGCGAGTCCTTCACTTCCTTTCTCTTTACTTTGTTTTTAGTTTGCTTTGTTCCTTTTGCTTGGTTTTGTTTGCCTATTTTCAAATAACCCAAATAAAATTACTCTAGTTTGGTTTGCTTGCTTTATTCAAAAACACAAAAAAACTAATTCCTTCCCTAGCTGCTCCTGCTGTTTTTGTCTTTCCCACCTTTGCCAAAATGAACTCTGCTAAGAACACCAAGTTGTGTGACTTCACTAGAACCAACAACAATGATTTCCTAAGCACTCCTATTGCTCCACCTTCTCATGATGCTACCTTTTATGAAATTAAGCCTGCTTTGTTGAATCTTGTGATGAGAGAGCAATTTTATGGTGCTAGTTCTGATGATGTTGCTGCCCATCTCAATAACTTTGTTGAACTTTGTGAGATGCCAAAGTATAAGGATGTAGATGGATATATTATTAAGCTCAAACTGTTTCCTTTCTCCTTGAGAGGAAAAGCTAAAGAATGGTTGCTATATTTGCCTAAAAATAGTATCGATTCTTGGACTAAGTGCAAAGATTCTTTTATTGGAAAGTACTACCCTCCTACTAAGATTATATCTATGAGAAGTGACATTATGAAATTTAAACAACTTGATAATGAACATGTTGCTCAAGCTTGGGAAAGAATGAAATCTTTGGTTAAGAATTGTCCCACTCATGGACTCACTACTTGGATGATTATCCAGACTTTTTATGCAGGTTTGAACTTCTCCTCAAGAAACCTGTTGGATTCAGCTGCTGGAGGTACTTTTATGAGCATCACTTTGGGTGCTGCAACTAGACTCCTTGATAATATGATGGTTAACTACTCTGAATGGCACACTGAGAGATCTCCACATGGTAAGAAGATAAATTCTATTGCGGAAACCTCATCTTTGAGTGATAAGATTGATGTTATTATGGCTATGCTTGTTAATGGGAAAGCTCCTTTAAATCCTAATAGTGTTCCCTTAGCCTCTTTGGTTGCTAAAGAAGAGCAAGTTGATGTGAACTTCATTAGAAACAACAATTTTGGCAACAATACTTATGGTAATTATAGGCCTTATCCTCCTAGTGGAAATGTTTATCATGGTAGATCTGGAATGCCTACTGAAGAAAGGATTCAAGAAGTAGAGAGATCCACTAAGAATTTTATGCAGATGCAATATGAATAAAATAAGATTTTCACTAAAACTATGGAGGAACAATCTATTATCTTGAAAAACATTAGCCATCAGCTTGAGAATCTGAATAGAGAAATTCCTAATTTACAGTCAAAAAATTTGAGTGCTGAGAAAAATATATCCTCTTTATCTGAAGCTCAGTTTTCCTTGATTAATAAAATGGCTACTAAACCTGAAACTATGGAAAATACCTTTGCTACTGCTCATGCCATACATGTTACTATTGATGAAAATGTTAGGCTGTTAGCTCAGCTTCATGCTAAGTGGGAAAGGGAAGCTAAAATTGATAGAAACAATAGTGTGTGCACCATCACCACTAAACCACAAGTAGTCCCTGTTCCTCCTCCTACTATGCCTAAGCCTATTGAGCCTACTACTAGTGATTCTAAGTTTAATTTTGATATTGATGGTTACAATATTTCTGAAGTGATTATGTTCCTACAAAAGCTTGCTAGAAGTCCTGATGCTAGTGATATGCATGTTGCTTTCACCAAACACATTACAGATGCTCTTGTTAAGATTAAGGAAGAGAAGCTAAAACACAAAGCTTCTATTCCTAGGAAAGTATAAGATAGTTGGGAACCCATTATTAATATGCAAGTGAATGACTTTGATCTCAAAGCTTCATGTGATCTTGGTTCTAGTGTCTCTATTATGCCCAGGAAGATTTATGAAATTCTTGATTTGCCACCTTCGGAAGATTGTTATTTGGGTGTCCCACTCAATGATAATGCTAAAAAGAAACTATTGGGGAGTATTAATGATGTTCTCATCATGGTTAACATTGCTTATGTCCCTGTGGATTTCTATGTTTTGGATGTTGAATACAATGCTTCTTGTCCTATTACTTTGGGAAGACCCTTCCTTAGAACAGTTGGTGCCATCATTGATATGAAAGAAGGGACCATTAAATATCATTTTCCATTCAAGAAAGGTATTGAACACTTCCCTATGAGGAGAGAGAAGTTTCTTTTTGCTCCTCCTTTGAAAGCAAGGTTTGATATGAATGCTTCATCATTTGAAAATACTTGATTCTTCTTGCTTCTTGTGCCTAACTTAAAGGAGTTAAAGAAAAGTACTTGTTGGGAAATAATCAAGAGTTTCCTTGAGTCTTGGAAGTTATTACTTCAGTAATGAACTCTCCTTATACTTTTTATTTTCTTTTTGTACCAAGAATGACCTCTAATGAGAGGGAAGTAAGATTTGGGGAGTTGCTGTCCCGAAACAGATTTCTGTCCTCCACCGTAAAAATTCGTGAGGAGTCTCTGTAACTCCGATTGAGCTAACAATTTATGAATAAATCCCCCAGTATGTTAGATAACTTTAGTTAGTTCAACACTTTTTGATTTTAGCAACAGAAGATGTTCGAAAAAATCGATTTCTACCTGCTGGTCTGTTTTGATAGATTTCTGCCATTATTTGCATTTGCTTCTTATTAATTCCTTTTTGAGTTATGTTTAGGTGAATTGAGATTTTTGAAGAAGTTGCTATAGTAGCTTGTATTTTTAGTGAAAAGTTTTGCTGTTCAAAAGCTTTGCCAGAGGTCTAATATCTTTTGAATAAACTAATGTTGCTAATGAAGATTGTGTGATGTTTTGTATGAAGGAAAAAAATTCAGGTGTAGAGAGAGAATGATGAAATAAGAAGAAGAATGGACAAAAGCTCAAGCTTGGGGATTCCACCATGGTGTCACCCCAATAAATATCCAAGAGGTACAAGCGTCAAAGCTTGGGGATGCCCAAGGCATCCCCTTCTTCATCAATAAAAAGCCCATGTCTGTTTAGACACCTCGTTTTTATTGTTTCATGCACTGTTGTGTTGTTCTTGGAGCATCTTAGTTTTTGTTTGTTTTTCTTAGTTTTTTTAGTTTGCTTGAATAAATTAGTTTGGACCCCCGTTCTCGTTGTGTTGTTGCAAATAAGTTGCTTGGTGTTGGAAAGGAGTAGTAAGTTCTTGCTTGAAAGTGCAAGAGGAGCTTGCACTGGCTATGACTTAGACTTTAGAATGACATGCTAGGTGTTGTTTTGACCTTATGCTTAGTGATTATTGCTGTATCATGTCTTTTTCCAAACAATTGGGATTTCTTAGTGTGCCTTGAAGAAATTATGCGTTGTTTTACATGCAAAAGCATAGTATTGTGGTATTCTCCTTTGATGCTTTGCTTGGGTTGACATGGCACATTCTCACACCATGTTATTACTATGACAAGTCACCATAGCCTCTATGATCATTTAGTCCTTGACTTGTAGTACCACTCTATGCTTGATTAGTAATGTTTTGTTGCTCTGCATGATTATGGCCATTATTGCTCTCTTAGTTGGTTGCTCCCAGTCTTTTGCTAGCCTCCACTTGTATGAGTAAGCTCTAGTCATGCTTCCAACTCCCAAGAAACCATGTTTTTACAAAGTGTCCACTATAAAATCCTATGCATGGTGTGTTACACCATTCCAAGTATATTCTTGTTTTTAGCTATCTTCCAATTAAAAACTATTTTGTTATGTGAAAACTTAGTGATTAAAGCCCTCACAAACTTGATGGCACATTTTATATTATTTGCCCCTAATAAACTTGAACCATTATGTCATCTATGTTGTATATGCTTGCACTTATATGTTGGAATTAGCAGAACGGTGCTATCACGGGGAACGTTTTCAACATTGCACTTGTACTCTGTACTCAGTTGATATCATGCTCTTTTGTCTATGGATGTCACCGGTGTGAAATAAAGAGGGAACTTGTAAGTCCATGGAGTATGTATTTTGTGTTAGAGAAACGCTTGTGCCGCTAGCCTAAGCCATGCCTAATCATGGTGGAAACTTGCAGCATCACCATAGTGAGCTATCTATGAAGCATCCTCAATAAAAAGCTATGCATATAGTAAATAAAAATATCGTTGAGATGCTCATTGTCTGCTTGCCTTGTCATTTTGGTTATGGATAGATCATGTACCATGTGCAAGGGGTACCCCATTGGCGGTTCTCTATGATATGCAAATACTTACAATGACAAGAACTTGCAGGTGACTGAAGTTGAGTAGCATTAGGTGTGGGCCTCGTATTCAAGGGACTTGAGATTGCCAACTTATACTTTGTCAAGCATATACTCCATAGTTTCTTCACTTTAACCTTAACCACTTCAAGATGCTTATGATAGGGGAAATTAGGGTTGAAAGCTAACAAGTACCATAATTTTTGGAATCTCTTTTTGAAACTTGAAATACCTGCTTCCCTTTATGAAGGGCCCTTTCTTCCACCATTATTTGAGTCTCCACCTTCTACCTTTAGGCACCATTAAGAGAGCATAGCTGTCATTCTGTGTGCAGTGTTCCAAAACTTATTGATTGATGCATATTGTGATATTACTTGTTCTTGTACTACTTGTTTCTAGTCACCCTTGTGAACTTTGAAGGTGTCCTATGCATCTATTTGTTACTCTATGAGGGACAAGCTGAATCCCACTATGCCATGTTTTCTGTATGTGAAACAAACAAATGTTTTTCAATGCATGTTATTCATGATCTTTGTTTGTAGCCTTTCATGTTGCATGCATAGTTATTTTGTCTTATTGTTAGAACTCCATCTTTCATGCACATGTTTAGAGTTCTTTGATTCCATATTTCAATGCTTGCAAATGGTTTGATATTGGTTTTGATGGTGCATGTCACCTTAAAAATTATTCTTTTTATCACTTACCTACTCGAGGACGAGCAGGAGTTAAGCTTGGGGATGCTTGATACGTCAGAAAAGTATCTATAATTTTTGATTCTCCATGCTTATTTAGTATCTAATTTGCTTTGTCTACACTTTGAGGTGTTTTTATATCTTTTCTGGAACTAACCTATTAACAAGTTGCTATAGTGCCAGTTGCCTGTTTTCTTGTTTTTTTGGTTCTAGAAAGGTAGAAAATCAATATTCTCGGAATTGGACGGGACAAAAGCCAAAATCAATATTTTACCGTGAGGGACACGAATCCAGAAGACGAGACGGAGACGCGAACCAGGGTGCCCAAACCCCCCTAGGCGCGGGTGGGCCCTGCCCCGCGCCTGGGCAGGGTGTGGCCCCCCTAGTCGCCTCCCGGCCTCGCCTCTTCGCCTATAAGAAGCCCCCATATGCAGAAACCCTATGTACCTGATCAAAACTCCACAAAACCTTCTGTAGCCGCCGTCACCGTCGTACCTAGATCGGGGGGATATGAAGTTCTTCCTAGCACCCTGCCGAAGGGGAGATCATCACGGAGGCCATCTCTCCGGTATGATGCGTGAGTAGTTCTACCTTGTACTATGGGTCCATGTAGTAGCTAGATGGTTGTATCTCCTCCTTGTACTTTCATGTATAGATCTTGTGAGCTCCGTTCATGATCAAGATCTAATCTATTTGTAATCATGCATGTTGTGTTTGCGGGGATCCAATGGATATTGAGATTATTATGTCAGTTTGGTTAATGGTTTTGTCTTTATGATTCTATCATGTCTGTGTTGTTTGTGATCTTGCGTGCTCTCTGTTGTTAGTAGCTATCTTGTCCTAGTAGTTGCTAGTGACTCCAAGAGGGGGTATTTATGTTCGATTGTGGGTTCACGCCTCTAGTTTCCAAGGGAAGTGACAGAAATCTCTTCGGTTGTAGATGTGATGTTGATACTAGGGAGAAAACAACGGTCTCTTGTTCATGGAACATGTGGACTGTTGACCTTACAGACTTTGCTTAAAGCAATTGTCTGTTGCTTGCAACTTAATATTGGAGGGGGTTCGGATGATAACCTGAAGGTGGACTTCTAGTCATAGATGCAGTTGGATGGAGGTCTATGTATCTTGTTGTATTGCCCAGTCGAATCTCATAGGATATTTCTGACTAGTATTGCATTGTTATGCCTTGCTCATTTCCTGTCAATTGCCCTGCTGTAATTATTTTACCCTTCATGCCATGTTGTTTATCTAAGGAGAGCACCTCTAGTGAACTATGGACCCCGGTCCAATCTTTACCATTGATACATTTTCCACTATTACTATTTACTTGCTGCAAATAACCATTACCTTGCACACCATACAGTTAATGCTTTGTTACAACAAACCGGTGAGCTTGACAACCTCACTAATTCGTTGGGACAAAGTCTTGAGTTTGTGTTGTGCAGGTCTCCATGTTGTTTGCAACACCCGTGTGACGTTTCCTTCCTCCTTCTGGTTCGATAACCTCGTTCTCTACTGAGGGAAACTTGTTGTTGTGCTCATCACACCTTGCTCTTGGGGTTCCAACGAAGTGTCCCACGACAACATTGGGTGCACGCATCAGTCACCCTTAAGCTTTTTGGCTTGTGGACAAGATCCACTATGTATATAGATAGTAGCTCTTAAGTTGCACCTTTTGGCTTATGGTGTGGTTTATTCATACATAGTGGATGCCCAGCATGTGCAACATTGGAGATTTGTGGTGTCTAGAGTATTTTTCATTAGTGAGGAGTCTAGCAAGTTTATGTGGACCATGGGTCTAGTACAAGACCCATGCCTTTATTGTTTCTTTCTACTCGGATGAGTGGGTCCCCTATCTGGTGTAAACGGTGGAGCAGATTTTATTTTCTTAGACACGAGCCTAGTAAATTTCTTACTAGTATTATTTCTCTTAAATGATCTCTAATTTATAGTATAATACTACTTTGTTTTAATATCTTTCACCTTGTTGTATATGCTGCAGTTAAAACGAAGCAAGAGTCCTCGGAAGGCAGGACTGAAAGTTGTGATCCCTCTTCCCATTCATCCTCCCATTGTATTTCTGAAGCAAACAACTTATTTACCACTCCACCTAGTACATATCCTATAGGTAATATATATACGAAGGATGTGTTGCTTGCAGAAAGAAAGGGTGTAGCTACTCTTAGATCTATAGCTGAAATGTTGAAGAAGAGGACAGATGATACATTGAAGTGAATTGTCATGTACAGATCTCTTACTGAGGATACCAATACTCTATAATTTTTAGAATACAGATCTTGTTTAATGATGTGTTGTCATAAAATTTTATTGTTGTAATAAGTAGTTTAAATTTTTGCATGTGTATTAATTGGCATCTTGACATTCGTGTGCTGTTCTGCAAAATAAGTCGACGGTTCCAAAAAAAAGGCAAAACAGTAACATGATGGAATAGAATGATCTATGAAATGACGCATGGACATGAACATGAATAGTAATGGCAGTAATAGTTAAAGGCCTGAGCAGTGACCGGCCCGATCAGTATCGGACCAAAATCCTAGAACAGTAACATGCCAGAAACGCAGCATGCCTGAACAGTAAAAGTCCAGAAACACAGCAGGCTAGAACAGTAATAGGCCAGATTTCTAGCAGACTAGAATAGTAAATGACCAGATTTACAGCAGGCCGGAACGGTTAATGGTCAGATACACAGCAGGCCAAAATAGTAAAATGCTAGATTTCTAGTAGGCCGGAACAGTAAATGGCCAGATACATAGCAGGCCAAAACAGTGAAAGGCTAGATTGTCAGCAGGCCGGAACAGTAAATGGCTAGATTGTCAGCAGGCCGGAATAGTAAATGTCCAGACACACATTAGGCCAAAATAGTAATAGAAGAGATTCACAACATGATAGAATAGTAGATGGATAGATTGTCAGCAGGCTGGAATAGTAAATGGCCAGATATACCGCATGCCGATAATAGTAAAAGGCCAGATAAGCAACAGGCCAGAAGAGTATAAGGCCGGATACGCAGTAGGCCAGAACAGTAAAAGGCCAGATGCATATCAGGCCGGAAAGTGGAAGGCTGGAATAACAGCGGGCCGAAATAGTACTAGGCCTAAATATATGATGGACCAACTTGTGGGCCCATTTCAAATAGTGCTGCTCTAAGCAGTAACGGATCGAATTACTATTGGGATCTCGTAATGGGCCGGCTCACTTAATAATTGTCAGGCCCTGGATGGACCTGACTTTCTACCACGGTTTCCATGACAGTTAACGCCATTAACCGACCGTTAATGGCGTTCGCCACATGGTAGTTTACATGACGTCAGCAGTCAACGCGGCTGGCGAACAGATCTATGCCAGAATGACTTTTCGTGGCTGAAGGGTGCGATGCGCCATGGTCGGAAAAAAACACGTGGTAGATTCATTTGTGACGGGACTATTACCACAAAGGGCATCCGTCGTAGAAGACTCTTCAGCCATGAAAAACGGGCCTTCAACCACGAAAATCTTCTATTGTAAAAGGACATTTTTCTTGTAGTGTCCTCTCAACCGATCTGATCCTGCATCGAGTCTTCTCAAGAGAACTTTATTTTTTCCCCTGTTTTCATATTTCTCTCTACACCAACGCCATGTCTTCTGGAGACTCCTACCAGTTCTCCTCCATGGATGATGATGATGAACTTGAGGGCCTTAGACCCAAGTAAATTGGCAGAGGAACCGGAAGAGGAAGGACTACTTCTATGATGAAGAGTATGCGCACGAGGATGATGGAGATGATGAGGACGATGAGGAGGAGGATCATGATCTCACCACCAGCACTAAGTACAAAGGGAGGCTCCACCCAGCTGCCATACCCATCGCTGTGGTGAGGCTAGTGCCACCTTCGAAGAAGACTAGGCAAACTTCTGGTATGAGCACCGGTGGAAAAAACCCAAGGTTTTGAATTAAAATATAAAGTATGGTGTCATCCATGATTCTCTTGTTTAGAGATTTATGGGTAACACTCATGCTTATGTGCGCACCATATGTAGGAATTTCACTTACATCTTTCCTTGAACCGAATTAACTTGAGCATGTTGGACAAGCATAGAATTACTCAACAAGCTAAAACTTGCAAATAAGGAAAGATCCATGCAAGAGAAGCAACACTTATTAAAAGAGGAACATTGTGAATTTGTGGTAAGATGGGGATCCTTATAAAATAAATAGTAGGAAAGAGGAGGATGACAAGGGGACATGAGATACTCTTATTATACTTAGTAATCAACGAGTAAGCTGAATGGTTGTCATGGGTATATCAATACATATGCTCTATGGGAAAGTGTTTGAAAGGTAGGCACCCGAGAATTCGGCTATCCATGGAAAGTGAAAGACAAATGTTGTGTAGAGCATATGACATGATTTAAAGACCCATGAATAAGGTTTATACTGGTTACTAGGAGAGCAAGACCATTAACTGATGCCATGCAGAAGTGGTGAAAGTTCTTGACAAAAAGTAAAAATAGTCATGTATATCTTGTTATCTAAATAATTCTCTTTTCCACTATTTTATTTATGAGAAACTTATCTTTATCACAATGGCATATCGAAAGGTTAAATTAAAAGCTGGTACAATCCATGCAAATATATAAAAAATAGCAAAGTGTATGATAAATTTGAGACTTGTTCAATTTTCCAACATGTAATGGTTAGTCTTTATTCAAAAGTAAGGGGTAAGTGACAATATCTATCTATGTAGCCCACATGTGCATGATGGTTAGTTCATATTTCTTTTGTACAAGTGAATATGCATAAGTTGATGATGCCATGCTCGTATTTTCTTATCAACCATAAGCTCATTGATGCATGATGATGATCTATTCGCTTATTTGCTCGAGGACGAGCACATGCTTAAGCTTGGGGGAGTTGATCCTTTCATTTTGTCTCATCATTTTTAGGACCTTTATGCACCATTTAGAATCATATTTACCTTGATCCATCATTATTTATGCATATTTAGATGATTTACGAGACTTTCCTACAAAGTCGCTCTCTTTGGTATTTAATTTCTGGGAGGCAGAAAACCTCCTTTTTCATGTTTTTGTTGTTTCAGGACCATCTGGACGTCAATAAATTGAAGGAAAAAATACCTGACAAGTTTTTCACCAGAAGAACCAACTTGCACCAAAGAATGGACCGAGGGGAGCCACGAGGCCCGAAAGAGGCCAGGTGGGCGCCCACCCCTAGGTACGCCACACATGCTATTTTGTCCCTCGAGCGTCGTCTCGGCTCCTCCTTTTTACAGACGCCTTCGTATTGCCAAAAAACCTACGCCATATTTTTCCCATGATTTATAGAGGCGGTGGCCGAGGCGAAAGTCCTCTCCGACTCTGGGAGGGGGCAGATCCTGCCGCACCGGAGCCTCCGGTGAGGGGGAAATCGACGCCATCGTCATCACCACTCCTCCTATACCTAGGGGGGGCCTCTTCATCAACATCTCCACCAGCTCCATCATCATCACCATCTCCAAGATCCATCTCATTCCCCTCATAGTTTGTGATTGATTGAACCCCGGATATTGTTTTAAGGGCTATTTACATGTTTGTGATTGGCATCTTATCTTTATTTGGTGGAGTGATTATATTTTTAGATTGTGTTATATCCCATATGCTACTAATCCATATCATGTTTGGCACTTGTGAGTAGATCCCATGTTCCTGAGGGCATAGGATGAATTGGCTATGATTTCCATATAATATGCAATGAGTATGTGATCTAGTTTTTATCTCTTATATTTTTCTATGATGGTTTTATGCGAACGTCGACTACATATTACTTCACCTATATGGGCTCATAGTAGAATACTTTGATGTAATGATAGGGGTTAGAAGGTACGGAATTGATAGAAACAGTTTTCCAATACTTTGAGTTGCATTGGAGGGATTATATGTTGGAGACCAATGAATTTATTGCTATGGTGGGACATTTATGTATTAATGATTCCTAGATGTTCATGTGAATGGATTTAGGACCCTTCATAAGTGGTGTATTTAGCCCATGCTTACGGCTGCACCTAATTAGGCTCCGCCCTAAGGGAATGAAACTTGACAACATATTCACCATATTGTGTAGAAATCTTTATGCTAAGTAAATCCATGCCTCCCTCGGGAACACTTGTAACATATAAATTCACACACACATTTGAGCTTGTCCTCTTGCTGCATAGAGGATTGGGATTTCTCTCATTGAGAGAATTTACTTATTGTTATGTACTTCCAACATGTAATGGTTAGTCTTTATTCAAAAGTAAGGGGTAACTGACAATATATATCTATGTAGCCCACATGTGCATGATGGTTAGTTCATATTTCTTTTGGACAAGTGAATATGCATAAGTTGATGATGCCATGCTCGTATTTTCTTGTCAACCATAAGCTCATTGATGCATGCTGATGATCTATTCGCTTATATGCTCGAGGACGAGCACATGCTTAAGCTTGGAGGAGTTGATCCTTTAATTTTGTCTCATCATTTTTAGGACCTTTATGCACCATTTGGGCATATGACTCGGATTTGGGCATATATGTCAGAATATGACAGACCGTAGAGTCAAATTCATATAACTCGGATTTGAGTCATATGATTCGGATTTGGACATGTATGTCAGAATTATGACATGTATGTCATAATTCTGACATATAATTCTGAATATATACAGGATGTTGGGTCACATGACCCAGATTAT
The DNA here is from genome assembly GCA_023614405.1 of Avena insularis. Taxonomy (NCBI): domain Eukaryota; kingdom Viridiplantae; phylum Streptophyta; class Magnoliopsida; order Poales; family Poaceae; genus Avena; species Avena insularis. Next base: position 48,062,038 of record CM042687.1, on the reverse strand, counting down.
GAGTCAAATGACTCGGATTATGAGTGAGATGACTCGAATTTGAATCATATGACTCATATGGTGAGTCAAATGAGTTGTGTTTAATCGTATGACTCATATTTGAGTCATATGACGACTCGTATTTGACATGTATGTTAGAATATGATAGATGGAAAGAGTCAAATTCATATGACTTGGATTTGTACATGTATGTCAGAATATGGCAGACCGTGGAGTCAAACTCATTTGACTTGGATTTGGACATGTATGACAGAATATGACATACAGACAGAAATAGTCAAATTCATATGACTCGGATTTGGAAATGTATATCAGAATATGACAGACAAAAAGAGTCAAATTCATATGACTCGGATTTGGATCATATGACTTGGATGGTGAGTAAAATGAGTCGAATTTAATTGTATGACTCGGATTTGAGTCATTGTGACTCAGATTTGACATGTATGTCAGAATATGACAGATGGAAAGAGTCAAATTCATATGACTTAGATTTGTACATGTATGTCAGAATATGACCGACAGAAAGAGTGAAATTCATATGACTTGGATTTGAGTCACATGACTCGGATTTGGAGATGTATGTCAGAATATGATAGACGAAAAGATTCAAATACATATGACTCGGATTTGGACTAGTATGTCAAATTATGACAGGTATATCAGATTTAGAAACACATGTCAAATTTTCCCAAAAAGGTTATTTGACAAGGGCCCATGAAGTTAGTATGTCAAATTAAGCCTATTCAGGTAAAGTATGATATCGGTACAACCAAGTGAGTTGTACATCAAATCTGAGAATGTAGATCATGTGTCAACTAAGCCAACTCAGGTAGATGAATAACACCAGCGCAATTCTTACCAGATATATATTCCAATAGAGGAAAAATATTATATATCAATAAGAAACTATGGGGATTTTCTAATATGAAGCCTATGCATGACTATACGAGTCCTACATAGACTCGAGGGCTAATGTCTGGGATCTGACCCCAGGTACCCCAAAGTTGAGTATAAGTAATTCGGTAGAGGACAAGAATAGATGAGAGATATAAAATGAAGCACAAGAATAATTATATAAATAGAAAAGGGGAAACACTACTAGGGAAATGGCCATTCGTGGCGCACCTGAAAAAGCATCACATGGCGCACTAGCAGGCGCCACGGCTTATGGCTATCTATCTCGATCGTGGCGATCGCCTAGTGCGCCACGGTTGTGTCGAGATAGGCGTAGCGCACCTGCTAGTGCGCCACGGCTATGTGGGCAGGTGCGCTACGCGTAGGATCTTCTGTGGCGCACTTCCCAGTGCGCCACTAAGCTTCTAAGGTGCGCTTTAGGTGTAGTGCGCCACAAAAGGTAGGTCATGTGTGCCACAGGTGTTTTTTTTTAATTTCCAAGCCAGATTATATACAATACAGATTATATACAATATTACAGGCAGATATACACACACAGATACAAGATATACAATTATATATATAAATACACAATTTGAAAAACATGATTGAAACAAATACATATAGATAAGTCTCATACATTAATACATAGTATAAGTTAGATTGTTTCGATCAAGTTACAAAGTATTTAGTGACATGCGAATACATGTGTCGATCGAACAAGTTAGAGCTCGAAAGCTCGCCTAGACATCTAAACTAGCTAGACACAAACGCGGAATAAACAACCAAAGAAGATAAGCATGATCACCGCCGCGACGAAGGTGTAGGTCTTCATCCGGTTCCTTGTCCTAACTCCCGCTAGATAGCGCGTGTATCTAGCTTCCGCCTCCGCCATAGTGTTGTACCCTTTGTAGCTATTGCCGCTGAAACGGTGCACCTGTCTCCGGCAGTCTTCCCAATTATCGTAGACTCCGGGAACTCGTCCCTTGTACACGACGTACCACGTCATCTATAAGTTGACAATAATAATTAACCGGTGATTGAAAAAAAACATATATAATTAAAGTCGCATATGAAGATACACTTATAGAAAGTACTCCTAAATCAAAAAGACCAAACTCAAAAAGCATGCCTCATATATATATAGGTCGTTGGACACAGGAATATGCTACGATGGAACCGTAAGCCAAGTAGGATGCACAACATCTAGACTTGTGCATAATACAAGGCTTATAGTCCCATCGTAGCACATTCACATATATATTGTGCCACAACATTTCAATCATCGACACTATTCTCGAAAAAGACCAAAGTAGCTCGAAAAGAATCCCTCATATATAACTAGCTAGGTCGTTGGACACAGGAATATGCTATGACGGAACGGTTAGCCAAGTAGGATGCACAATTCCTGGACTTGTGCATATCACAAGGCTAACTATCCATTCGTAGCACATTCACATATATATTGTGCCACGACATTTCAATCATCAGCATTATTCTCGAAAAAGACAAAAATAACTCGAAAAGAATGCCTCATATATATACATAGGTCGTTGGACACAGGAATATGCTACGATGGAACCGTGAGCCAAGTAGGATGCACAAGACCTGGACTTGTGCATATCACAAGGCTCACAATCACATCGTAGCACATTCACATATATAGTGTGCCACGACATTCCAATCATCGGCATTATTCTCGAAAAGAGAGTAAGGAAAAAAAGAAGGACCAAAGTGAGCAAAGGACCAAAGAGTAAGCAAAAAAACCAAGCATTGATTGATATATAATAATAATAAGCAAAAGAAGTAAGCGATGATTCATAAACCTAATGAGATAAGTATAGTAGCATGTACACTTGTCCACACACACACAAAGGTCATCTATAGTTTGTAACTACAACTAGGCCAACATCAAGCCTTCTGGCTCGGCTTAGGGAACGGGAGGACGCCTTGTCTCGTCATGAACTTCCTATAGTCACCCTGCATCTCTAGGCGATCTTCTATGTCATGGTTATTCGGGATATTTCCTCCGTAGAAGATCCCCCCCGAAGTCATGACATCACGAAAGATGATTGCCCCAAACTGCTGCTGGATGCGATACATCTCTTGTCTAATATCTGAATCATTGATCTTGGCCTTTGCTTCGGCCCACTGTTTGAGATGATCTGGCAGCATAGAATTCTGCTGGTCAAGTAGGAACACCCTCATGTGATGGAGCGCGTAGTAGGCTTCCTTCTTATTTTTCCTGCTTCATGGGGAACTCCGTTCGTGGTTGAATACGTGCTGCCGAACTTGACCTTCAGACGCATGAAGGTGGTGCCTTCCGTCGAGGCAAAGCCAGTGAGAGCATCATCCAGAACTTCCTTGATCTTGTCCTAGTTTTTCTTTTTTTCTAGACTCCCCGAGTCGAAATACGTGGCATGGGAATGCTTTGGCGATAAGGAGATGAGCGTGCAGTGTTCATCTCTGCGCAAAAAATTCAAATGGAATGTGTTGGAAAAAGAATGATGATAATCTAATAAAGCCAATCGACGGTGGCGAGTGAATAACGACTTACTCGGGAAAGTAAGGAACGAGAATGTATTCCCTTGTCTTGTTCGCCACGAGGATTCTTTTTAGGTACGAGGCCACGATACGTCGTTCGGCGGGGGAACCCAAGCAGCCGTCACGCATGTAGTAGGGGTCCACTATAGCGATGCCCGTTGTGTTCTCTCTAATGATCTGCATGGCCAGTCTGAGAGAAAAGAGACGGACCATGGTATAGTGCAACGGGTATAGGTGGAACATATTGAAGATGTCGTCGAACCGCAGGAAGAACAGATCCGCAGGGGCATTGTCGACGAAGCCCAAGCCTGGTGGCACCTTAACCACGAATACCAGGTGCGAGGATCTTTCTCCGATAGAAGGCGTCTCTCTATCGTCAGCACGCCGTCATGCACACTCTGCAGTTCCGAACTGGCGAGCTTCCGCAAATTCTTAGGTAGCATGGGCTCACCCGCCACATGAATCCTCCACGTAATACCCTCGGGTCTTGGTGGCCCGTCCCGAAACCTGATCGGATTCGCAGTTGTTGACGCCACCGGCTGGCTCGAGCTACTAGATTTTCTTTTCCTGCCCTTTTTTCCTTTTGGAGAGTGGGCAGGCACCACAATCTGAGCACCGGCCGCCCTATGTAGTGTGTCATGGCTTAGAATGAAGGGCCGGTTGGTTGTATCAGCTGGCTCTGTAAAGGCGCAAGCTGGAGGCGTCTCCTGAGAACCAAACAGACGCTTGGTAATAGTGGCTTTCTCTGTGGGGCCACCAGCTAGGTCTTCGTTGCTAAACTGAGTGTTGAAGAAGTGATCATTCCAGTCTTCGTCTTCCTCGGCCGGATCCTGCGCCATGTGCATATCATCAACATGATCGTCCGACCCACCGTGTGGAGGTGACGGCGAGGGCGGTAAGGGGGCCTTGCCACCGCTTGTCCCTGGCACGACAGGCGGTGCTGTTGTCTGTGGCGTGATGGCCCCGCCGTCCCCAAACGGATCATGCTCTTTGGCCATAGCAAGAATAAGCCGAAGCAAGTTCTGAGGACAGACGGCTCTTCTTCATCCGCTCCTGGGGGTTGAATGGGAGGTTCCAGGTCGTCGCAGCCCCTTAGCACCCGACTAATTTTAACCCTGTGCACGCTATCTGACATCGGCCTTGAGTGGAACATGCGCTGCAAGGGTTGAACGATGGTACCCTTGGCAACATCCCTCAGCTCGTTGTTCACGTAGCATAAGAGAGTGCAAGGAACATCCGTCTGCGGAAAAAATGTACAGCGTCGTCAGAGATGCCATAAGAGTAATAGATTGCATGAAAGGCGGTAATTAAAGCAATTTGTTTACTGTGATGGCGTCGAGATCGGCTAATGTCGACGCACCGCATACGGTGACGGGCGTGCAAGAGACGGAAGGGCTGCTTGATGGCGCGGTGCTGGCCGCCAATGTATTCTCCCTACCGATGGGTGCTTGGAGCTCCGGTGCCGCCGCGACGATGGCAGGGGGGCACCAACATGTACTCCGGCGCCGCGGTGCTAGCGGGCGGAGTCACGAACATGTAGTTCGCCTGATTCGTCGGTGCGCGTTGTTCGAGTGGCTGCTGACCATGCTTGGAATCGGGCACGGCCCTACTCGACCACCCGCACTCCAGTTTGCTATTGACTCCACCAAGGTAGGCAGGAAGGATGTGAGGGTGATTGTCAGGTTGTCTTGGACGATCTGCAGGATCCATGCAACTTGTTCCTTAAGTTCTTGAACCTCGCGGTTTTCCTCCTCGCTCCTTCCCGACGGCGCCACATGCGTCCTCGGCAGTGGACCAAAATGATCCACCCAATTCTTACCCCCGAGGCCGGCCAGACGGCCGACAACTTCTTCAGAACGCTCTATTTTCTTGGCTCGGTTCATCGCCTTGTTAAAAGGGTTATCCCACCGGGTGGCCGCCGTCGACCCCTGGGATGAGGAACCCTGGGATCCATGACTAGCAACAATTTCCTCCTCCTGCAGAACAAGTAACAGTGAATCGTTTAGATCATCGATTAGATTGCAATCGAGTTGATCCGCGGTAACTAGATTATACTTACCACAATTTCCTCGAATTCCTTCACCGCAGGATCCACGGTGAGTTTTTTGATTTTTGGGTCCACATGGTAACGGGCCCTGATGAAGTTTCGAACCTGCCCAGGTTCGAATTTCGCAAAGGGGTTTTCTATCCCCTTGGATCTATACTCTTTGTCCTCCTTATTCCATTTGGCCTCCGTGGTTCTGTATCCACCAGATCCGAGATGGTGATGACCTATATTCATCGCCTGCAGCACCTTTCCCCGATTACTATTGGCCAGGGCTCTTTCGGATTCACACCTCTCCTTGAACTCCCGCAACTGATCTTCGGTGATCTGCGGGTCAATCTTCTAGATCTCCTCGAGACTTTTGCCTTCTTTATAGATCTTCTTTATCCGGGTTCTCCAGCTGGCCAGGGCGGTGCTCATCTTTGTGAGGGCAGATTTGTTTACTTTGTTCCCATGATAATTTGTGTTCTGATACTTAGCGGGGAACTTGTATCTTGCGTGCAGCTTCTCGAAGAGGAGTGTGCGCAAGTGGCCATTATCTTTATGCCGGAGATTCTCGGTGTTGATCGAGATGGTTGTCCGGGTGATCGCCGCCACTTGCCTACCGTACCCTTTAACGACAAGGGCGGGCTCCAAAGGAACCCCTGATGGGCTCACTTCGGTAATTTCCTCCCTGACCGTGCCGACCGTGTTCGGGCGCCGGTCCTTCTTCTTCTTCTTCTTCTTCTTCTTCTAAGGAGGATTGCTACCACTCCCTGTGCCCTCGCCGCCATCAGTGGTTTCATCGTCCGCCGTTCCTTCGGCTTCTTCCTCCGCGTCTTCCATCTCATCATCCTCGCTCTCCGAAGGATGGTATTATTTATCGTCTTCTAGCCGCTGGGCCGCCTCCCAGAATGTCAATTGTTTATTCGGAGGTCTGACTTCTCCTTCAGCGCTGATGCTCTTAGAACATCCATCCTCGTCGTTGTCACACATCTTTGCACTAATAAAAGAGAAATAATTGGTTAAATGCACGGAAAAATCCGGCATGACCTTTGCTAATTTTCTTAAACTAGGAGCGCCCGATTTCTGCCGAAACGGAAGTTAATCAACATTCCGGCAAAAATCGGGACTCGTTTCATACAAGAACCTGCATACGGGACATAATAAAGTGCTTCATACAAGCACAAGAATAATTTCAATACACCATACACCATAACAAGCACAAGTTCAGCAAGCAATAAGAAAATGAGAATACACCATACACCATACACCATAAGAAAATGAGAATACACCATACACCATAACAAGCACAAGTTCATTTGCTGTCATTTGCTTGCAATAAGAAAATGAGAATACACCATACACCATAACAAGCACAAGTTCAACAAGCAAATGATGGCAACATAATTTTTAGTTTTGTGAACAAATGAAAGCAAATGAACTTGTTCAGCAAGCAAATTGGCCTACTGCTAACTACTAACTACTAACCTACTACATACCTACAACATCTAACTTGACAGCAACCAACTAAACCTAAAGCATTTGTTTCCTTCTTATTTTGCCAGAATTAATAAGATTCATAGCAGTAAAAGAGCAATGTATACCCAACTTTGTAATTAACATATCTGAGCCATTTATATAATGCAGCTAATTCTTGTGTTGGTATTTATCATACTCAGCTGCTACTAAAGAACATTTCATGTTTCCCTAGTATATGGGCGAGTCCTATTTATGCAGGCTGATTTTGTTAATTGCCCTGTTTGTAGTGAAATCACTTGTCATACTTCAATCTATATGGGCGAGTCCTATTTATTCAGGCTGATTTTCATTAGCAAACATGTAATTGACAATTAATGGTGTGTTCTTCCAGCAAACTTGTCGGATCCCATGGTGGCTGTCGATGCTAGTACTGATGGAAAGGAAGCTACAGGAACGCTACTGTGCAATCTACGACTTCTTACTGGCTCTTTCTTCTCATCTGGGCAGTGTTGCTGCAGTACCTTGGGCGATCATTAGCACAACATACATTTCAAAAATTAGAAAACAAGACTGAAACATCACACTTGTTCCACATTTTTTTGGGAAGCCTGGCAGCAAAATCTCACCATTTTTGTTGTTGAGACTAATACGTTACCAGTTACAGCTCCCTGAGTGTTGAGAATATTATGACAAGGGTGACTAATCGATGCACAGTTTCTAGTATTGTGTCCAAAGGCTCTACTTATGCTGTCACTTGACGGTTGACTGTGCATCTCTGGTTATACAATGCAAGAGGGAGTGGCAATAGATTTCAGAAATAAGAAGTCAATGGTGAAATGTTGCATGACTAGAAATGAGGAGATTAATTTTTGAAATTCCGACATGCTCTGAGTGTGCTTGTGAGTTTTTCTAGAAAGCTCAAATTCTGAATTTGTTAATGAAACATAAGTAGATGTGGAACAGCGTAATTATCCAAGAATACCCATAGTACTCCACTACACTAGTGAGCAGCTTCTCTGAAACTAGATGGCATGTCTGAGAACACAAGCAAGTCAAAGTCATGCACTGCAGCACTGCGGAAGGGGGTAATTTTTATTGCTAATCAAACATCGCATCGTACTCCTAGATTAGCAAGAAAACCCAAGAATTAAAGCATGTATAACACTGAAAAGAATTAGTCTCCCCTATTTGAAAAAAACTGAAAAGAATTATTCAATACGGCAAGCTCCGGCTCCTCCTTCGGGACACGGAAGCCCACGCCCGGTGCTCCCGTATGCCGTGATGTCGAAGAGCCGCAGCGCGACGACAAGGCACCCCGGCGCGATGAAGAGAGGGAGAGAGGGGAGGTGGGCAGGGGACTCACCAGGAGGGAGCGCAGAGCTAGGCAGGCGGGCGATGAGGACGACGATGGCGGGCGGGCGGACGACGATGGCTCCTCCTCCTCCACGTCCTCCTCCTAGAGCGGTGGAGGACGACGGCGGGCGGGCGGGCGGACGACGGCGGGTTCCTCCACGGACTCCTCCGCACGGGCCTCCTCCTCCATGACCTCCTCCTCGAGCGATGGCAGCTGGCAGGGCTCGGGCTCCTCCTCCTCCACGTCCTCCTCCTAGAGCGGCGGTGGATCAAGAGCGCGGCGGCGGGGCACGGTTGAGATCGGTGGTGTCTGATCTGAGATGGGGAGGAGAGGCGCGCGGGGCGTGGCACGGTTGACTAATAGCACCGAGTTAGGCATGCCTAACTCGGTGCTATTAGTCACATAAGAAGGCGCGGCCACCCCTATAGTCAACTAACACTGCCCTATCCCACTAGTTCCACCCACTGCTCTAATCTAAACCTGTGAGCACCCAGGTTCGAATCCTGGTGCCCACCTTTTTTATTTTTATTTTAAAAATATTTTTAAATGTTCCAAAAAATGCCCAAAAGTGGTGATATATTCCATAAAAGTTTTGTTTTGTTTTTAAAATAGTTTTAAATATTCCAAAGATGCCCGAAAGTGATAATATATGTCATAAAAGTGGTACAAATTAAATATGATTCCAATATGTCATAATAATTTGTCCATGATACAAATATGTCATAATAATTTGTCCATGAATATTACAATCTTTTTCGACCACGCGTTTTACAATATTTGTTGAGCTAGCGTTTTACAATCTTTTTTCCCTTCTTTGTCGTGGTTGAATAATTTACCCCCGGCACTTTAATGTTTATTATTTCGAACGGGCTACCTTTTTTGGGTAGGGTTGTCCTTTTTCTTCTTGTGATGTATGTTGCTGCATCGTAGTCGTCATCATCTTCAATCTTTGGATCGCCGTACTGGTCGAAGTGTTGCTCGTTGGCGACTCCATCCATTCCGATGATGTTTCTTTTTCCTCTCCTCACGACAACACGGCTAGGCTTTGTCGGGTCGATAATGAAAAAACATTGGTCCACTTTGGTAGCCAGTACCCACGGTTCATTTTTCGCGGCCACGTTTGCACCGACGGCCTTGGATTTGGCTGCTTCGGGTATAACCATGGTTGTGAAATACCGGTCTTCTCTTTCGACGCTCTTTGCCCATCTGACATGGAACATCGGCACCTTTTCTCCATAGTAGTCGAGCTCCCAGATCTCCTCGATTCTTCTGTAGAATCTTTCCTTCACGTTGTCATCGGTGTAGAATTCTGACGTTACGCCTGAGTTCTGATAATCACACTTGTTGTCCTTTTCCTCCGTGTAGAATGTGTAGCTGTTGATATCATACGCCTGATAGGTCACCAGGTTTTGCATCGGTCCCTGCGACAAGGTGAATATGATCTTTTCCATGTCAGAAGAATGTGATCGCGGGGGATTATCAAGGAGCGTCTGCCTAAACCAACGCGTGAAATCTGAGTTGTGCTCTTTGATTATTTCTCCCTGTGTCCTTTGTATGCCCCGGTCACTGTACTTCTTCTCGATTAACCTTTTGTGCTTCTGTACCCAAGGATCGACCAGTTCTAAATGCTGTAGCGCGACGAGGTTTGCTCAATCAAAGTCTGCACGTCAAAAATCGAAGTCTGCATGAAGTATGCGACGACCCTCTCGGTGACCAAATCCGTCGAGCTTGCCAAGGTGCCTGTTGACGGGAAGACCGACAGGGTTCTCGATGTCTAGATAATTCATGCAGAAAGAGATGCACTCTTCGGCCAGAAAGCCCTTGGCTATGCTTCCATCTGGACGGGACTTGTTGCGAATGTATCCTTTGATGTGTCCGTTCATCCTTTCGAACGCCATCATGCTGCGGAGGAACATCGGCCCGAGTTGTACGATGTCCTCCACGACATGGACCAGCAGATGCACCATAATGTCAAAGAATGCGGGTGGGAAGTAGACCTCAAGCTCACATAGTATCACCACGATCTCCTCCTGTAGCCTACCGAGATGATTCACGCCAATCGACTTCCTAGAGATGACGTCGAAAAACTTGCATAGGCCAAATAACGTTTCACGGACGTGCTCATCCATTATCCCTCTTAGTGCGACCGGAAGTACCTGCGTCATTAGCAGGGCACAGTCGTGAGACTTCATGCCATTGAACCTCTGCTTCGCCTCGTCTAGGTATCTGCTTATCTTGCCCGCGTAGCCGTAAGGAAATTTGACTCCTAGAAGGCACTTGAAAAACTGTTTGATCTCATCCTGGCTTAGAGTGAAGCAAGAAGGAGGGCAGTAATATTCGTTCTTCTTGAACTTTTTACCCTTCCGACGACCTTGTGTCGTCTCCGACTCATGATCATCGTCATCTTCCGATCATCAAGAGTAGTCGTCTCCGTGAATCTCCTTCCGGATACCCAAGCATATCAGGTCGTGCCTTGCTTTGGACCATCTTCGTCCTATCTGGCATGTTGATTATGGTGGCGACCAGACTCTCACACACGTTTTTCGTGATATGCATGATGTCGAGGCTATGAGGCGTGCGGAGAAACATCCAGTATGGCAACTCCCAGAAAACAGACCTTGTTTTCCATACCTCCATCAGCGGCTTGTCTTGTTGCTGCCTCTTTCGCTTCTTTCCAGGCTTAGGACAATCTTTCTAGTTTTTCAGCAACTCTTCCACTTCTTCGCTGCTCCTACGCTCTGGGATTCCTCGGGTCACGGATTTTCCATCGAACAGGTCTCCATGTTTTCTCCATGGATCATTCTTGCCGAGCCACCTCCGGTGCGCCATGAACATGGTTTTTGATGACCCTGGATCTTTCTCTAGTTGGATATAGCTTGTCTTATCCATGCACCTAACGCATGCGCAGAATCCTTGGATAACCTGCCCCGAGATATACCCGCAACCTGGATAGTCTTGCACCGTAGTGACCAACGCGGCTCTCATAGTGAAATAATCTTGTGCAACGGCGTCGTAAGTATTGACTCCATATTCCCATAACGTGGCTAGCTCCTCTTTCAACAGCCCGAGATACAGATTGATGTCGGTACCAGGTTGTTTCGGCCCTTGAATTAGCATACTCATTTGTATGTACTTCTTCTTCATGCACAACCATGGAGGGAGGTTGTACATCCATACAAACACGGGCCAAGTGCTGTGCGTGCTGCTATGGCTACCGAACGGATTGAGTCCATCGGTGCTCGCACCAAGCCTGATGTTCCTCGAATCTCCACCGAATTCTGGGAATTCGAGGTCTAATGCTTTCCACTGGCTAGCATCTGAAGGGTGCGTCAGCAGCTCATCCTTTTCGGGGTTATCATCATCATCATCTCCTGGCTTCTTCCTTTCCGCATGCCATCGCATGAGCTTTGCTTCCTTAGGGTCCGCGAAATAGCGCTGCAGACGAGGAGTGATAGGAAAGTACCATACCACTTTTCGAGGTGCTTTCTTCCCTTTCTTGTATTGACTCACGCCGCACACCAGACATGTGGTTTTCTCCGTGTCCTCGCCCCTATAAATGATGCAATTGTTGATGCATATGTGATATCTAACGTGCGGTAGATTGAGAGGACAGACGATTTTCTTGGCGTCCTCGATACTAGTTGGACATGTGTTCCCCTCCGGGAGACGATCGTGCCAGAATGCCATCATATCGTCGAAGCTTGCGTCGCTCAATTTGTGTTTTTCCTTCATCTCCATAGCCTTGAGTGTTACATTCAACCGGGTATTATCGGGCCTGCATCCTTCATACAATGGAGTAACCACGTCTTTCTCAAGTTGCGCAAGCTTGGCTTTCTCTCTAGCCGCAGCCCTGGCGTTACTCGTCTGCTTGAGAAGCAGCTCTTGCACATAAGGATCCCGCACCCAGCCTGACGTTGTTCCATGGTCGTCTGCTCCTCCGGCATCTAGATCATCATCATCCCGGTCTGCTTCCGCACCTTCACCATCTCCAGGAGACTCTTCATCATCTCGCCCATTCTCGTCGTGATGATGATCATCGTCATGTTGGCCACCTTCACCGTCTCCATCGTCTTCGTCATCGCTTATCCAACGAGTGTATCCATCCATGAAACCATGGCGGAGCAAGTGCGCCTGCAGATTCCCGGAATCTGGGTCGATGACCCAGTTGAGTTTGCATCTTCTGCACGGACATCTTATATCCGTCTTGTTATTTCGTATCATGTCGGCCGTCGCACATTTCAAAAATCTAGCCACAATGCCTTCGCTCATTATGCGGACCATTTTTGCCTGCACGGTGTACACGGTACAATTAGAAGTCTATTAGAACCACATAATGAATGCATGCATGCAATGGTCGATAGAAAATTTCGGCATGACCTATCCTAAAATTAGGACCTTTGCGAAATGCCAAAGTCTTGCCAAAATGGAAATGAATCAACATTTTGGCAAAACAAATGGCAACTTGTTCACATACAAACACAAGAGAGAGAGACTGATCCATACACACATGAACATATCATTATCCTCTCCATACACACATGCATGAGCATCATCGATACTCTCCATATACACACACATATGACCATCGATCCTCTCATACACACATCATGAGCATCGATCATCTACATACATATGAGCATATCATCCATATACACATGAACACATCCTTACATGGACAACTTACCGAGATGAGAGACCAATCGCGAGAAAGATGGAAAGGAGAGGTGCGCGCGAGACCGGAGAAGGAGATGAGAGACCGGAGATCTTCCTCTATTACTTATGTAACATCCAAGGCAAGTTCTACGTGCTAAAAATGGTGAATGGGTGCAGAAATTGAGGTGGGAAGGAGAAGATCCCGACTAGATCTAAGGAGGAAGAAGAAGGGGAAAGTGAAGTGTAGGGTGGTGGATGGTCACACATGTGCACATAAAGTGCTGTCAAAAAAATCGCCACATCCATGGCGCACTCTGCCCTAGTGCGCCACAGGCAGTAGTAACATTCGTGGCGCACATGCCATAGTGCGCCACGCATGTGTCTGGCCGTTTCACAGCGGAGAGGGGCATGGGCTTAGGCGTAGCGCACCCTCCCATGTGCGCCACGGTTGACACTAACAACCGTAGCGCACCTACCCTATGTGCGCTACGGATGTTTGGCGGCGCCAATGTGGCCTGGCCCACACATATCTGTGGCGCACTATGGCCATGTGCGCCACGGTTGTTCTAGTTACTAGTAGGGCACTTCCCATAGGTGAGCCACGCCTGTTTTAGCCGTGGGGCACTTCAACCATGTGAGCCACGGATGTGCTGATTACCTATAGCCATTTTCCTAGTAGTGAAAGACTGAGCCGAGTCACCTACCCTCCTAGCTGACTCATCTTCCCTCCTTACTGAGTAATCTGCCTTCTACGTCGAGTTAGCTACCTCCTCGTCGAGTCATCTGCCTCCTGGCTGAGTCAGCTGCCTTCCACGCCGACTCAACTGCCTTCCAGGCCGAGTCAGTTGCCCCTCTAGACCGAATCTATCCAGGAATAGGCCCTCCAGGCTGAGTCAGCTTCCCTCCATGCCAAGTTTCATCAAGCCAGGTCAATCCCTTCAGTCATCTTCCAGTCTTGGGATGCCCCTGGCTCAGATTGTCACATGTAGCATATTTACGTATGAGATGCTCCCAGGTTCTCAAGGATGCTCCCTCTAAATTCCAAGATGCTCTCTGGTTATAAGGAAGATATAAGACCAATGACTAGGAACATGCCAAGTACAAGCACAACTGGACAAGACAAAGGACAGACAAGACTTGACAAAGCCCATGCCTTGTTAGTTGACAAGACCCCAGTAGTCACATCAGGAATAGTGTATGTGGGCCAAATCTTGTCCCCTGGGCTCCCCTTTATTAGGAGCACCAGGGGATCGATCTAGGGAGACCCCTGGGGACTCTTTCTTTCTCTACTCACATACGAGCACCACTTATTCTTCCTCTAGCTCTCTCAGAGAAACCATAAGATTCATAGAATGAACAGCTCAAGGAGCACCAATGTAGCTACAGTAAATGGCAAAATCATATAAGATCTAGATGCATGGTGTAGAGGTTTTATCTCACTAGGAGAGCCTCTAATCTGGGCATATCGTGTCTCTCTGTGTTTCTGTTTGTGTTCTCCGTGTGCAGATTCATTGCATCATCCCTCCCTGGATTCCTCTAGTGTCCATGCGGCCCCAACTTAAGCCAACCCCAGGCATATGCCGTGACACCACCACAATAGTTGGTGCCTACCGTGGGGCTGATTAGAGGTGCTGGTTGGGTTTCCATCCGGACGAGACCATCTTTGTCAACCTCTGCTTCACCATCAAGCAACAACTTCTTCATCCTCTTCCCAAACGTACAGAGAGCATGGAGCTGGCTTACAAGCTTTTCTTGTTGACTCAACCAACAAGCATGAATCAACCTCCACCTCATCACCAAGGGAACTATAAGTATCAATTGACTCAACCAACAAGCATGACTCAACCTCAACCTCATCATCAAGTATACTATGAGTACCAACTGACTCAACCAACATGCACATGAGATAACCCCGAATGTCACTCGGGGGCTATCACCTTCTTATCACTTAGTTATTCACCCCGAGAAGGAAATATCTCAACCTGGGGGCTAGCCAACATACAAGTAGATCACCCATAGATAGAAAAAGTATCTCGTGGACTCGGTCATTATATGACCTGATTTCCCCATGCTTAGAATTGATATTTAGAGTAGACATAACATATGTTACCTGTTATGTCTTCACATATATCAACTGCTATATGTATTTTAAGCTATGTCTTCTACTACTACAGCATAATATTGATTATATGACCTTGTTGACTAACGATGCCATCACAACACATATTATATCTTAGATTACTATTTATATAGGTTTGCCAGGTCATATTATATCTCGTATTACTGTTTACATCAGTTTTTCACGTCATATTATATCTTGGATTACTGTTTGTATCAGTTTGTCAGGTCATAATATATCTTTGGATTACTGTTTATATCAGTTTGCCAGGTCATATTATATCTCAGATTACTGTTTATATCAGTTTGTCAGGTCATATGATATCTCGAATCACTATTAATATAAGTTTGTCAGGTTATATTCTATCTCAGATTACTATTTAAATCAGTTTGACAGGTTATTTAGTATCTCGAATCATTGTTTTAATCAGTTTGCCAGGTCATATTATATCTTGGAATTATATCTCAGAATTATATCTTCGATTTATATCTCGGAACCATGTTTATGCTAGTTTGCCAGCATATCGTAAAGTCATATCATATCTTATAATTATATCTCGGATTTATATTCGGATCCCTATTAATGGCAATTTGCCAGCATATCATAAGATCATATCATATCTCAGAATTATATCTCGGATCCCTATTTATGGCAGTTTGCCAACATATCATATCTCAGAATTATATCTTGGATTTATATCTCAGATCCCTAATGGCAGTTTGCCAGCATATCATAAGATCATATCATATCTCGGATTTATATCTCGGATCCCTATTAATGGAACTTTGCCAGCATATCATAAGATCATATCATATCTCGGAATTATATGTTGGATTTATATCTCGGATCCCTATTTGTGGCAATTTGCCAGCGTTTCATAAATTTGTATCATAGCTCGTGTAACATCCAAAAAATCATGAATTACAAAAACTTTCATATCATTCATGCATTTATAGCATCCTTGGCTTGCACAAAAATTTGCAAAACAAAATTTCAAATTAAAACCATTTTATTCCTATTATCTATATGCAATAACGCATGGTTTTATTTTATTATTTCAAAGTGTCAAACTGCATTTGACTAAACAGTAGTGTTTTATACACAATTAGGTGAAAAGTTTACACTACAAAAACCTAGAGGTGATTTGAATTCAAATCCATTTGATTTTGGTTTCATTTGTTTCTTGAAAATAAAAATAAAAAAAGAGAGAAGAAAAGGAAAAGGGTCGGTGCCACCTATTTGGCGCAACAGCAGAGGCAGCCCACGAACCCACCCGGCCATCTCCCCCTCTCCACTCTTTCTCACCCGCAAACTAACCCTCAACCCCACTGACCTTGCGGGCCCACACCACACAAGCATCGTCGTCTCCACCCCGCGTGACCCATTCCCCCTCTCCCCGAGAGTTTCCTTCATTGATTTCGCGGCATCAATTCATGTTAATGGCCTAGTAATTCCTCCCTATGACATTCCTCTATTAAGCGCCCCTCTCCCCTCTCTCTTTCCCCTCACTCGCCACTCCTTCTCCACCACCAGGCTGCGTGAATTCCTCGCCTAAACCCCCTCTGCTCCGACGAGCTGCAACGCTGATTCCGGCCAACTCCGGCCACCTCTCTGCCCCTAGCTTCCACGATCTTGACCACCAACCCCGTACGCACCTGCTAGTAGCCCTATCTTGGCCGCGCGTTCCCTACAGCCTCGGCAACAACCAAGTCTGAGCGCCGCTGTCGTCTGCATCCACTCCGGCGACCTCTATTGGTAACTACTGACCGCCCCCTCCTCTCTGGTTGATGCCCCTACAATCTCCTCTCTCTCACGCATCTGACGCATCATTTGTCTTGCCCTGGCATGCTCCGTAGCCTCACCAAAGTCGATGACTGAGCATCCCCGACGCCAGGAGCTTCTCCAGCGAGCAATTGCCGACACGACCATGCGCCCCTTGCCATCCCACGACAACCTTGAGCTTCGCCACATCCCTGTGAACTCGGTGAGCATCTCCCCTTCCTTCCTTGCTTCCTATTTTCGCCGGAACCCTGCTGGTAGAGCGCCGCCGCCGCTCACCATCGAGCCAGCGCCGCTAGTTCCTGGCAGTGTGTTATGAGCCGTCTGATTTAGATCCAAGTATAGGATAGATTGGCTTAGCGAAAGGGTATGAATTGATCTGTGCCGTGCGATTCACTTTTAATCCTGCAGTCCACAAAGCTCGATACATGTGAATCGATATCAGCCAATGGAATCATTCCACGTGGCATGTCCTGTCTGTTTAAAAATCCAGAAAATCAATTTGAATGATTAAACTTGTAAAATATATAACTTTTGTTCTACTCGTCCAAAATTTGCAAATTTTATATTATTGGAATCAGAAAAATAAATAATACACTACTGTGGGCTTGGTTTTGTATTTGCTTCTGTAAAATTGGGTTTATTTGTAGAATCAAATGTAGGCCTATTTTGGCTATATAAATTATTTAGAAAATGATTTTAAGACAAATTTAAGTTTATTTAGACTATAAGTAGTTGGATTTGTGTTCAGTACTGTTTGTCTTGTCTTGTTTAGTTTAGAAAAATCATCACATGGCATTTGCATGCATTCATAATATTTTTTGCTTGAATATTGGAATGTGAATTTGGTGTTATTATTTTATGTGTAGATTTTGGTGCTAGTGGTGATTGTGATTGTGAAGATTGTTGCTACACTCCCAACTACCAAGGCAAGTGGTGCTTCATGTATTTGTCCTATTATTTTTGACTATGCACTAGTGATATTTTTTATAGAGCTTGTATGAAATTTTTGCTAAGTATCTATATGCTATGCCTTGGGAAATCCTAGTAGTTGTAGCCTTGGTAGAATTATTATCTAAGTTAAGGTACTTGTTGATATCATGCTTAGCCTAGCTAGTAGCAAACAAGGGTGGATTATATACATGCTATGAAAATTTTGCTAAGTCTTTTACTTATGTTTTTGTTTAATAAAACAACTAAGTGAATGAATCACCTGGGTGGAATGGAAAGAATGGATTATGCTGAGTGGTTACTCAGGGCCCATTTTTATGGCCTCCCTGGTGTATCTCGCTTGTGGAAAGCCACCCAAGAACAAAGGGATTTGAGATACTTAGTGTTTATAAGCTTCTAGTGCACCCACATGGCATATGGGCTCTGCCTTGATCATATAGGTTGCAATAACTTAGTCAAATTGACAGATGGTGGTAGGGTGATAGGATGGAACGCGTCCATTTGTTCTAAGGGAAGGCTTCTGAAAGATATCGTCTCGATGCATGTCGAGTCTTGTGGGAAAAGTGCACCACCTCTCGAGAAGGAAAAAAATCTAAGTACTTAGGCGTGTCCCCGGCAACGGATAATTTGAGCATCAAGACATTGAAGCTATCAAGGATCTCGTCATCCCAATTTCTAAGTTAAAAACTTTTGGTTGAACAAGGGTTAAAGGTTCACCAATGTCAAATTGGTGGTTCCTTGGGTGATTTTCAGCAAACAAAAACCTAGTGTTTTTCAACTAATAAGGAAAACCTATTTTGAGCAAAGCAAGCCTAAGCTACACTTAGCCAAAAATTCATATAGATGATAGAAACTAATATTCTACTATGGTATCACTTGCCAATACTATTGCAATGTATTGACCCACTATGGCTGCAACTTATGATGTTGCAGGTTACTCTCATGAGGATTAGGGTTATGAGTCTACACTCAACATGTTTGCTTGTGGCACATGAAGATGAAGACTTTACTTTATTTTACTTATGTTATGAACTCTTGTAAAATACTACGTTTATCTCTGGAATGACGATGTAATAAAGACCTTTGTATCTGTGTACTTCATCTTAAACTATGGATGCTAGCATTTGATCTAGGGACTAGCATTGCAATCACAGGGACCTTTACCTTACAAAGGTGGGGTCCTATAGATGGTATCAGAGCACTGTGTTGCCTGTAGGACTATGACCCTAGGTTGGATTAGACTAAGAAAACCACTAAGGAAAATGCAACTCTTTGCAAAAATTCCACACTTGTCTTTTTCTTCTCGTAAACCTTTCTAATCTTCTTTCTCATCTCAATTTGTAGATGGCCACCATCAACGAAGCTGTCAAGAAGGGACCACTCATGACCATGACTTTAGAATGTGAGACGGAGTTTCCCAAAGCACTCAAAACCCTTATGGTTAGCTTGGGAATACATGGTGAGGCCGTATACAAAGGATTTCCAGTTATGGATGAAGGAGAAGAATATTGGTGGGTGCAACTTCACTTGTATAAAAACAAGGGAGACAACCACAAAGAGTCAGGATTCTACACGGGCACCAACTCAGAAATGTATACAACATTCTTTGACTCTGCAAGAAATGCAACTTGGAATGCTATCAAGGATCTTGGTGAAAGACTCAAGTGTAGAATGATCAACACTAAAAATGACCTTGAAGAGGAGAAAAAGTATACCCAAGACTTACAGACCGACATAAAACGTCTAAGGGAGGATATCTTAGACTTAGCATATGAGTGAGAATTGTAACATACTCTGTTAGTTGGACCACCACACTTGTCGTACTTTCACAAATATTGTCTAAGTAATGTTGACCTTAGTGTTTGTGGTAGATTTTGTATGCAATGATTTGTATGATTTATGGATGATGTATGCTTTTTCTTTCTTTTTACTGTCTTGTTTTTCTCTTACTTGTGTTGTTCTAATACTTCTCTATCTTATGTAGATGCCTAGCTTTGTGATCAGCACTGCCGAGGAGTTCAATGGAACTCGTTTTGGTTCACGCATCATGCAGTTTACTAGTGTGCTCAACCTTCCACTTCCTAGTATCAAGGCACTTCAGCTCACCAAGTTCGATAGGAAGGACCTTTGGGGCTTTAGAGTCTCACAGCCGGGATGCCAGGTGGAGCCACTCACGGAGGAGATTTCCTTCAATCTAATGCACGATGACAAGGAGAAGGTTCTAGATGTAGTCATGCATGAGCTACTCGGACGCCTCTGCGGACGCCACTCCACCGAGCTTAGAGGCCTCTACTTCCACCCGTTCGGAAGACGTGACGAGGAGGAAGAGGCATTGGTGTATGAGGGCGAGACTAGAGAGATGATAGACCCAGTTCGTCTGTACCTCCAGGACCTCGAGGGCCTTATTAGACACCTCGACACCGATAGGACCAACGTCATGCTTAGCAATGACGAGCTTCAGGTTCAGTTGAAGGAGAAGAACAAGATCATTACGGAGAAAGACGAGATCATCAAGGAGATGGAGGCCAGATTCGAGAGCCGGGACAAGAAGTTCAAGAATCAGGAGAAGATGGTCCAAGACAGAAACAAGAAGATCAAGGACATGAAGGCTGAGATAGAGGCCAAGGACTTCGAGCTCGAGACCCAGCAGGGAGTGACATGGTTATACCTTACGGGTACGTGGCCTCAGCATACCTGGTCCAGCCCAAGGAAGGCCCACAGCAGATGTACGCTGGCCCATGAAGATTTTCGGGTGGCCAAGGCCCATGATGCCTTCGGATCCTTGGAGAGCAAGACTAGCGTAGATAGGAAATTCAAAGGGGTAAAACCCTAGAACTTGTAACCGACTAGGACTATGCCTGGGACCTGCCTAAGTCTATATAAAGGCCAGGAGGGCACGACCTAGATCTCTCGACTCATACTTTCGCATACGCACCACCACGCCAGATCGAATCTGCGCACCCCTGTAACCTTCGGTTCCGCTATAATCAAGAGTAGACAAGCAGGAGTAGGGTTTTCCCTCTGGGGGCCTGAACCTGGGTAAATCTTGTGTCCCCTGGTTGCTTGTCTGTTAACTGTTCCACGATCTCCAGCATCCCCATCTTCTCCAAAACCCAAGTCCATAACAATGGGCATTGATGAGATCAAACCTCGTCAATTGGCGCCGTCCGTGGGAATCGGGGCTGCTGATTGTGCGATCGTGACGGTCCCGACCCGATCGATCTACAACTCTGCGGCGACGGAGAGTCACCTCCTCTTCGGCGCTTTCGACTTCACCGCCCACTCGCCGGCCACCATGAAGGACTTCGAGCCCGTAGGCGACGGACTCGAAATCCTGTTCGGGAGCTTCTGCTTCCAGGTGGGGCGAAGTGGCACCCAGACATCTCCCTGAGCGGGTGCCCCTACCATCAATCAGGCCCGCTTCATGGGCCCCACACCCCGTGCTACGCACAACATCATCAGCAGATGATTCCTACGACAAAGAATGCAACTCCGATCCAGCGATCCGCCATCGGATGCAGGGACCTACGGTTCCGGATCTGAGAGTTGCGGCAGCAACAGACCGATCTACAAGCGCTACCAATGCGTCGTAGTCATCCAGGAACAGCAAACGCCTAACCCGCCGCCCAACACGAACCCCAACCCGCAGGACAGAAATGGCGAAAACGGCAGAAACAGAAGAAGCTAGTCCCCCCACCCGAAGGGGAAAACAACAGCCACGTCATCCAACTTAGCAAAGAAGGATGGGTCCAGGAACGCCACGCCGTAGCAGGCGACATAGTCCTGCCTGTAGACTCCCCACGTGAACTACTAATGGCATGCCACTACCTCCTCATCGAGGAGCATAAGAAGCAAGTCAAGATGCAGGAAACACTTGACAAACGCAAGCAAGCAGCCTCTGAGTCCAGCGCGCGACGAGCCACGCTCTCCGCCATGGCCCCTGGCTCTAGCACAAACGGAAACCAGGGAAACTAGCAGCGCTCGCGGATGGAGAATATGGATCCCAAGGAGCGCCGTGATGTGACCCGAACTCTCCACACATCGTTCATGGAGATGGATGCCGACGGCAACATCATCCCGAAGACACCGCAAGCTGCGATCATGGCAGCCACTGCGTATCTCGCGGCCCACCAACCTCCGGAAGGGGACCCGAAAAGTGCCATGCATAAGTCCGCACTCACCAGACTTGGACTTGTTGGAGTTGCGCTCCACAAAGACGCTCCTACGGAGCCGAAGAAGAAAGCTCCGGCCAGGCGCGACCGGAGCCCCACCCCTTCATCCGAAGAGGAAGAGGAACACGACCTTCCTCGAAGGAAGAAGAGCTCGTGTCGCCATAAACGCGACTACGACGCCAGAGACGCGCTCACACAGCGCAAAATCGACAAAGCACGAGCCAAACATGCATGCTCGTCTGAATCCGAGATGGACAAAGACGAAGGAGAACTCTGCGGAGCTCGATGCTTCAGCAGATCTGTTCGGCGAACACAGATGCCACGCAATTTCAAGCTTCCTTCGGATACTCCGAAGTTCAACGGCACGCAAGATCCAAAAGTTCGCTCGGTGACCATCTCACATCCGCTGGCACACGGCGGTAGCAAAGAAACTGCCATGCAATGCCTTCAGCTGCAGCTGACAGGTGCGGCGCGGGTCTGGATCAGCAGCCTATCATGAGGGTCCATCCGAAGCTGGGAGGAGCTAGCTTACAGCTTCATCCGAAATTTCAAGGGCACCAGCAAGAGGCCCGCCTCAATCGAAGAGTTGCGAGCATGCACTCAGAAAACGGGCGAAACTATTCGCTCGTACATACTACGTTGGTCTAACACCAAGAACTCCACAACACACATCTCCAAAGAGAGGGCCATTGATGCCTTCAGGGACGGCGTCAAACGCCCAGACTTCAAGGAGGAACTCGGGCGCGTCAAGCCCAAAACACTAGACCACCTCATGGACATCGCCAACAGGTGGACCGACGGCGAAGATTGCATTCACCGAGCATAAACAGATGAAGAGGACGACTACGGCCAAAGACGGGAACGCCGCAGCAAGAGGAGATCGCGCGTCTACGAGGACCGCGACGGACCCGACATGGTCTCGGCTGGCTACGCCGACCGTCGCAACGACAACTTCCGCGATGGGGGACGCCCAGCGCAGTCGTGGCAACGCCGCGAC
The DNA here is from genome assembly GCA_023614405.1 of Avena insularis. Taxonomy (NCBI): domain Eukaryota; kingdom Viridiplantae; phylum Streptophyta; class Magnoliopsida; order Poales; family Poaceae; genus Avena; species Avena insularis. The sequence continues at coordinate 48,039,067 of CM042687.1, read as the reverse complement.
CGCGATAATGGACCCTCAGCGTACGAAAAGCTTTCGGTACCATGCACCATCCACTTGTACATCGACAAGCAAGATGGCAAAAAGAAGGCGAGCCACATGCTCAAGGACTGCCGCGAGTTCCAAAAGCTCGGCGAAAGCATGGTGCAAATGAGGCAACAAGCCCCAATCCCTGCATTCGGAAACGCACCTGCACAAGGTGAAATAGCACATGGAGCCCCTCCACCGCCACCTATCGGAGGCCCGAACCAACCAACAGACACGTAACAACGCTGGGAACGGGTACCCCCCACCGAAAGGAGCACTGATGATGATCCAGAAGGGACGCCCCACGAATAGGGTGCAGAAGAAAATCACCTGACAAATCAACCTAGCCATGGCAACCCCACCTGCCATCCCTAAGTACCTCAGCGGATCAGAGTCCTGCATCACATTCACTCGTGCGGATCACCCTTGCCAGATCCCTCGCCCAGGTCATGCTGCCCTGGTGCTGGAGGCGCAGATCGGAGGTTTCGAGATGAGTCGCGTCTTCATGGACGGCGGCAGCGGCATCAACCTAATGTTCGCAAGCACTCTAGCGGCAATGCGGATCCCGCAATGCAGCCTGGAACAGTCAGACACAACGTTCCATGGCATCGTTCCAGGGAAGGGCATATTCCCCCTGGGAAAAATAGGGCTCGACGTCATCTTCGGGAAGCCGGACAACTTCTGGCAGGAGCGACTCGAATTTGAAGTGGTGGACTGGCCGTCACAATACCACGCCATACTTGGGCGTGTAGCATTCGCAAGGTTCCTGGCTGTCCCACACTACGCATACCTGCTACTCAAGATGCCAGGGCCGAAGGGCGTCATCACAGTCCACGGGAGCTTCACCCGATCGGACCAGTGCGACAGGGATTTCAACAAAATCTCCCAGTCTTTCGGCATGCAAGACGAGCTCGTAAGGCTCCGTGAGGTGACGGACAATGGGGCACCCCTAGTCACAAGGCAAAACGCACCCGACATGTCTTTTGACTCCACCGTCAACACAAAGAAGGTGCAGGTCCATCCAATGGATGCCTCCAAGATGGCACTGATCGCCAACGACCTCAGCCCCGCATAGGAAGGCGTGCTCGTCGAATTCCTCCGTGAGTGCTGGGAAATCTTCGCCTGGTGTCCTGCGGACATGCCAGGAGTTCCCAGGGAATTCGCCGAGCATGCACTCAATGTCTTTCCAGACACCAAGACAGTCAAGCAGTCCATCCGGAGACTGTCCGAGCCGCGAGCCGAAGCCATCGGCAAGGAAATCAATAGACTACTCGCTGCAGACTTCATCAGGGAAATCAAGGAAAGCGAGTGGCTTGCGAATACAGTGATGGTCCCAAAGAAGGACACGGACATCCTGCGGATGTGCGTGGACTTCACGTCACTAAACAAGCATTGCCCAAAGGACCATTTCCCTCTTCCTCGGATCGATCAGATCATCGATTCGACTGCAGGATGTGAGAAACTCTCCTTCCTCGATGCCTACTCAGGCTATAACCAGATTCGACTCAAGGTCGAAGATCAGGAGAAAACAGCGTTTATCACACCGTTCGGAGTATTCTGCTACAACACAATGCATTTCGGGCTAAAGAACACAGGTGCCACGTACCAGCGATGCATGCAGGCCTGCCTCAAGGACCAGATCGGTCGCAACGTCCAAGTCTACATTGACGACATAGTCATAAAAACCAGGGAGGCAAGGACACTTATCGACGATCTCGGAGACGTTCGACAACCTTGATCGCTACAGGATCAAGCTCAACCCCGAAAAATGCGCCTTTGGCGTCCCATCGGGTCAGCTGCTTGGGTACTTCATCTCTCAGGGAGGGATCGAGGCGAACCCAAAGAAAATCAGAGCCATCATGGTGATGGAGAAGCCGAAAAACCTCAAAGGCGTCCAGCAGCTCGCAGGACGAATAGCGGCGCTAAGCAGATTCATCAGCCGCATGGGCGAAAAGGCCCTGCCATTCTACCAGCTACTACGCAAGGCAGACAAGTTTGAGTGGACGCCAGAAGCCAACGATGCATTCAAAAGCCTCAAGCGGCTCCTCTCCACCTCGCCCGTCTTGGTCACGCCAAAGGAGCGCGAGCCTCTGCTGTACATAGCAGCCACACACCAAGTGGTCAGCACCGTGCTCATGGTCGAACGACCCGAAGAAGGCAAGACCCACGGGGTCCAGCGCCCAATCTACTACCTCAGCGAGGTACTGACACCAACAAAGCAGAGGTACCCTCACTACCAGAAGCTCGCCTATGGCGTGTTCATGACGGCTCGACAGCTGAGCCATTACTTCCAGGAGCACCAAGTGATGGTCGTCAACGAAGCACCCCTGAACAGCATCCTGAATAATCCAGAGGCCACAGGACGCGTGACCCTGTGGGGCATCGAGCTGTCACCCTTGGACATCGTCTACGAGAAACGACTTGCAATCAAATCTCAAGTCCTTCCGGACTTCCTGGTACATTGGATGGAGCTGCAGCTGCCAGACACCCCGGATATGTCACAGTCATGGACGATGCACTTCGACGGCTCCAAGCGAGAAGCTGGAGCAGGAGCGAGGGTCATACTGACCTCCCCGCAAGGCGGCACGATGAAGTACGTCCTTCGGATGAAATTCTGAGCTTCTAATAATGAGGCCGAATACGAAGCCCTCATCCACGTCATGAGGATGGCAAAGATATGCGGCGCAACGCGCCTAGTCATCTACGATGACTCCAACCTCGTCGTCCAGCAGGCGATGAATGAGTGTGACGCACACGCCGAAAACATGATCGCGTACCGCGCGCTCTACAACGCACTCGAAGGAGAATTCGACGGCTGTGAGCTTCGGCACGTTGGAAGAGAAAGCAGCGAGGAAGCCGACAGACTCGCCAACATCGGCTCCACCTGTGCAAAGGTTCCACCAGGTGTGTTCCTCGAACAGATCTGTGTGCCATCCATCAAGCGAAAATTCCCCAAGGGATCACCCGAAGAAGCAGAACATTCGGGGGCTACGCTGCCCGAAGGACATGAAGGACCCGAGAACCGGACAGAAGTCGCCATGGTAAACCTAATGCAGGTCATGGCAGTCGAAGAAACTTGGACGCGACCATACCTCCAGTTCTTGTTAAATGGAGAACTGCCTGACAGCCCGACAGATGCCCGGCGCATATCTCGTCGGTCAAAAGCCTTCACCACCATCAATGGTGAGCTGTACAAGCGCAGTATTATGGGTGTACTACAAAGGTGTGTCACCATCGGTGACGGGAAAGCCATCCTCCAAGACATCCACGAGGGCATCTGCGGCCATCATGCAGGCAGCCGCTCCCTAGTCGCCAAAGCTCTACGGGCCGGATTCTACTGGCCAACGGCCATGAGCGACGCAAAGGACATCGTCCGAAGATGCAATGGATGCCAACGGTTCGCCGACAAACCGCACACACCTGGGTCAGAGCTCAGACCCATACCTATAGCTTGGCCTTTTGCTCAATGAGGCCTCGACATGATCGGCAAACTGCCAAAGTCCTCGAAAGGGGGACACGTTTACCTCCTGGTCGCAGTCGACAAATTCACCAAGTGGATCGAGGCCATGCCCGTCACCAACCAAAAGGGCAAAACTGCCGTCAAGTTCTTCAAGTCCATTGTCTACAGGTTCGGCGTACCGCATAGCATCATCACCGACAACGGATCGAACTTTATCTCCAAGGAATTCCAGGACTTCTGCGAAGGCCTTGGGATCAACATCACGTACGCCTCAGTGGCACACCCCCAAACGAACGAGCAAGTGGAAAAGGCCAACGGCCTAATCGGCGCTGGCATCAAGAAGCGCCTCATGAGTCCACTCGAACGGAAAGCAGGAGCCTGGACGAAAGAGCTACCATCCGTCCTATGGAGCTTACGGACCACGCCAAACAGCTCCACAGGCTACACACCTTTCTTCATGGTGCACGGAGCTGAAGCCGTGCTACCATCCGAAGTACGCCACCAGGCCCCCCGGGTCGTCGCTTACAGCGAAGCCGAATCCACGGCTGCACTCGAAGATGCCGTCGACACACTCGACGAAGCAAGAGACATAGCAGCAGCTCGATTAGCGGTGTACCAGCAGAGTCTCCGCAACTACCACAGCCGCCGGCTGCGCCCAAGGTCCTTCGTCGAAGGAGACCTCGTCTTGCGACTCAATCAAGAGCGACCGACGAAATTTTAGTCACCATGGGAAGGACCCTACGTCATCACCGAAGTCATCCCAGGTGGCGCCTACCGCCTCAAGCACGTGGAGTCTGGAGTCGCATACTCCAACCCATGGAACATCTCGCACTTGCGACGATTCTACCCCTAGCTACCTACCCCCTTTACTTTCAATAAGGCTTTCAGCCAAGTCTATTCAGCCGAACAATGTACTCCCTCCATTACGATATAAATAAAGCTAAGTGTCTCGCCCCAAACTCCAGTTTATTATTTGCAACTCTACTTTACGCTGCAAAGCACTCGGGGGCTCCCCCCACCTCACGATTTCGTCGACTGAGGATCACGCGTGTACACCTGAGTAGCTGACAACGTCAGGCAAATGAAAAGGACACGTACTAAAACAAAGCACTGCGTGCTTACAGCAAAAAAAAACCTTTACAACAAAGGGCACAACACGCCCAGTCGAAATATACAAATTTTACATCTATCTATTTTACAGGTACTACCTATTCTGAAGAATAACCTGAGCACGCTGCTCAAACAAATCTACGACCTGTTCGGCATACTGCCTTACAGCTGCGTAATGTGGACGCATGTCCCACTCATCACCGTCCGGCCGAGGAGGTGGCCCAGCTGCCACAGCAGCCAAATCCACATCAGGCGAGTGCAGCCTCACAAGAGACAAACCAGCCTTCACTCCTGCGACGAGCTGTTGCCGCACCAACTCCTTGACATTGCTCACGTTCTGAAACTTTGACAGAAGACCCGCAAGGCTCGTCGGTAAGGCATCCAAAGGAAACATGACGTGCAACACCGAGGCAAGCGACGTCTGCACTTGGCGAAGCACTCGCAAAACCTGGTGCACACGATCCTGCACCGTCGCCAGAACCATGGCACGGTCACGATCCATCCAGAAGAAGCCACCAGCTTCCATGTCCTGTTGAGTCAAGCAATTGACCCGAACAGCGACACGCTCCTTCTCTTCCCTCAGAGCAAGGTTCGCACCTGCGATAATTGCACAAAGTAAGAGCAAGGCCAGAAGGCTCACCCGAAAAACTGAGCTACAGCTCGAAACAAAGAACAACTTACATTGAAGCTGCTTGGACAGCCGAACAAGTTCCGCCATCAAGTACTCCTCCCTGGCTGCACCACGATCCGCCTTGGACATCCAAACATCGACATGACCTCGCAACCCGAGCAACTCCCTCTCCAAACTACGCACACGATCCCGAAGAAAAGCGAGTTGCGAGGAATCATCCAAAGATGGTCGCAGCGGCACTGCGGACGAGGTGTCAACAGGGTCAGCACCCGAAGGAACCTAGAGCAGCAGACAAAGAAAGGGACACAAACATTCATACAATGGTAGATCACAACTCAGGCGAATTCATTCAACACATAAAAGGCCACTACGTGGCACAAGAATTGTGTTCATCAAAATATTTACAGCAAAAGAAGACTACAAATTATCCTACGTCTACAACACCTAAGACGCGGCACCCTGAGTCGCCTCGGAGCCGGACTGCCTAGCTTTGGCCCCACCTCATGCTGCAGCGCGCATACTGACAAAGAAATCAATGAGCTTTGGCCCATATCGCTTGGTAGAGCGTAGTAGGCAGCAAAAGCTACCTCGGATCCATCTGCGGTTGTCGGCATCCGGGAGGTGATCTGAGGCAGGTCGAGCTCCGCTCCAGCCGCCAAAGCCATCGCCAGCCCGACGGACGCGCCGATGCCCTTCTGCTTGCACTTGTACGCCACAGGCGCTTTGGCTGACAAAGCCTCCGCTAGAGCATCCACATCATCCAGGGTCGCGCCCTTAGGGACAAGCTCCTTGTAGAAGCGGCCAAGGACCTCCTTCGCCTTGGCAAGGGAACCTACGACGGTGCTGCAACGATCTTCGACCGCTGCAGTAGCATCATCTAGAGCACTCCCGTGCTCCAGAGTGCCCTGGTCAAACTCGATGCCTGCGGCATCTGAGACAAAAAGAAAGGGACATGACGAAAAGCAACGCAGAAGAAGACAGGAAACACGAAGAAATAAGCACAAATACAACACTTACCCGAAACAGCCTTGGCAGCAGCCATGAGCTTGCCCGCCACCTCTTTCTCACGAGCAGCTGCAGGGCTGGCTGTTGCTTCACGGTCCATGGCCTCCTGCAGACGCCTTCGCTTCGCCGCCTTAGTCAGCTCTAGCTCGAGGCGTTCCTTCGCACCAACGGCGGCCTCGGCCTTCTTCTCCGACTGACCAAGGCTCTTCTTGAGAGCGTCGACTTCACAGAGATAAGTATTATGCTCCACTGCATTCAAAACAAGCAAACGTCAGAGAGAAGGACCAGAATAAATGAAAGAAGCCCCAACAGCAAACAGGTACCTTGAAGCTGCCGAAGGTTCGCCAAAGACCAAAGCGCCTGCACTGACCGCTTGGCTTCCCGCATAAAAAGGCTGCAGAAAAAGAAACAGCAAGAAGAAAGGACTTGGGGCTACGCCCAACACAAAGGAATAAAACAAAATTCAGACACGGAGACACTCGGGCCTCTGGCACGGGCAAAGGTACTCACATGCTCGGATAGCGACTCCGAAGACCCGCTGGCGAAATTCTGAGGTGCAACCACCTGCACCTCCTGCACAGGAGGATCCAGAGCGGTGCCCCCCGAAGTCGCCACCGTCTGAGGAGGAGGAGACACAATTTTCGACTCCCCCATCATCTCCCGCGCACCATCACTGGAGGAGTCGCGGGAGGAATGCCTGCATACGAAGCAATCAGCACAAGTGCAAAATCAAAAAGGAAAAAGGGCAGTAGTATAACAAGAAACTTACGAGCCCAGCGATCTCAGGTCGAAGACAGGAGGAGTCCTTCGGGCTCTCTTCTCTTCCTTCTTCTCCTCTTTCTTCTCTTCCTTCTTTTCTTCCTTCTTCCGCTTCGCTGGCGGGTGCGGTGCCACAGCCCGCACAGGAATGGCAGGAATGGGAGAGGAAGAATCTCCATGACCATCGCTATGACGCTCAAGGCCCAGAGGATTTCTGCGAGTCGGAGGAGTCGATGCATCCGAAGACTCGCTGGAGCTCCGTGATCGTTTGTGTGTATGGTCCTCACTCGACTCGTCGGCATCTTCGGCCGGAGATCACGCTGAAGGAAGTTCGGACAGGGACTCCACCACTTCATTATCCGAGGCATTCGGATACTTTTCAGGCAATGGCGGTACCATGCCCGGTACCTTGAAGATCTACCACAACAGAAGGAACTTTGTTAGCAAACAAAGGAAATAAATACGCAGTCGACAAAAAAGCACTACGCACACAAATCTACACCTGTGGAACAGCCAACGCCGAAGAAAACGGCAGAGTCAGCGACTTCCCCGGGATTTTCTCTCTGGCCTTGAACTTCAGCAGCGCGCGAAGGGTCTTGTCAAGATCCTCCTCGGAGACTTTCTCAGCCGAAACCCTCGTCGGATCACGGCGCCCAGAATAAAGAAACATCGGGTGCGCCCTCGCTTGGAGAGGCTGCACCTGACGCTCAAGAAACGTTCGGATGATGTCCACGCCGTTCACTTCCTTCTCCGAAATTAGCTGGAGATCCTCCACCCGACGGTAAAGGGCCTCTATTTCCGCCACCTCGCCATCCAAGATTTTGTTTTTCCAAGACCTTTTCGGATCAATCATTTGGGAAGGGTCAAAAGGAACAAGACCAAAATCTTGCCCAGGCACTACGGAGTCGCGGATGTAAAACCATCGCCTCCGCCAGTACTGGACGGATTCGGACATGGAAAAAGAAAAGAAAAGAAGATTGGGACTAAGAGAGATGATGCAACCCCCAATGGGATAAACACCATCTGAACCAGACTGCCTCTTCATGGAATAAAGTTTCCGGAAGAGGCCAAAGTGCGGATCAATGCCGAGCCAGCACTTGCAAAAAGTGATGAAGCAAGCAATGCGGAGAAGAGAGTTGGGCGAAAGATGATGAAGTTGGATGCCATAGAGAAAGAGCATCCCACGGAGAAAGTTGTGGACTCTAAAGGAAAACCCACGCATAACGAAGGCAAGAAACATAACCCGATACCCAGCTGGGGACGAGGGATTACCTCGTTGTCGGGGAGTCTGACGGCCTCCCTATCCTGTGGGATCAGACCTCGCTCGCAAAGCTTGCGGAGATCGCTCTCCCGCGTCTCTGATCGCCGCCAGCCGCCGTCGGTGACACGGGTAGCGGTGGCGCCTTTTTTTCCTCCGGCGGTGCTGGTACCAACGGCAGATGATGATTTTTTCGGCTTCCCCATTGCGCTACGGCGGCACCGGCGGTAAAAGCGCAGAAAGGAAGATGGAAATGTGGAAGGAAATCCCAGCGCACAGCAAGAATCGCTAGAGCACAAGGAGGCAGCGGAAACAAGAACTGATGCGGTGAAAACAAACTGCGATTTTCCCCAATGATTATAACGACAAAGACGACGCACGGCAGCCGTCCATCTAGAAGACCTAACGCCAACGGCAGATCTGACCATACACGTGTCAGCATCACAACGAACCGTCGTTACCACTCCGTCCACTACGCGCGGAAATCGAGGAGACGCCGTAATTATCTCCACGCCGCGCGTGACCGGTCAATTCAAGGTCAGCAACTGGGACCCACGTTCGTCCAGTCAAGTCATCTCTGGCATAGCAGATGCTTGAGGTCATTGATCGTCAGCACTGATGTCATCAAAAGCTATACTAGCACCAACTACAATTCTTCGGCTCCACAGCTAAGAGTACTCACTCGAATCTTCGATTCGACTAAATACTCGGGGGCTACTCCTATCAGGAGCGCTGGCCGTGCACCCGAAAGACGAATAAAGACAAAATAATTCTTCGAGTCCTACGTTGAGTCTGCGACTCCACTACGGACTCGGGGGCTACTCCCATAGGGAGGATGCATTTAAGCATCCGAAATTTTTTGTGTCCTACGGACTTAACAACTGTACAATGTTTTGAGCTAAAGTCTCCGCTCGAGTCCACGACTCGAACAGACACTCGGGGGATACTCCCATAGGGAGCGCTGGTCGCGCACCCTACGAAATCTTCGACTGCGATCTTTCGGATCAGCATGCAAAAACTTTTCGGCAAACTCTGCCCCAACAAAACTCCTAGTGAGCAACGGTCTCCTTGTCCACCCGAAACACCTCCGAGGTGACAAACATTCGGATGCTGTGTCTACGACACAAAGATAAGACCTACATATATCATCTGATGGCCTGGAAACGCACACGACTGCGCTCTGCTAAGTAAAAACCCGTGCTAATAGGTGCGATGAAAAATCCCGACGGACGCGTTGGGTACATCAATTAAATTCACTGGAATTCCACTCCTGTAAGTCCTCCACGTCCTGAGTCGAATTACACCAGCATATGTTCCAGTTTCGAGTTGAGGGACTCGAATCTGAGGAAGATCATGTTGTTTCGTCCTAAGACAGTTAACTGACCCTGATCCGTCGGGTGAGTCAGGCACACGCATCAACAATCCCTACACACATACTGTTGAAACATATAGTTACACCCGAAAGATTGAAGAGTCCTCAGCCGAATCTGCGATTTGACTGATCACTCGGGGGCTACTGACATGGTTATACCTTACGGGTACATGGCCTCATCATACCTGGTCCAGCCCAAGGAAGGCCCACAGCAGATGTACGCTGGCCCATGAAGATTTTCGGGTGGCCAAGGCCCATGATGCCTTCGGATCCTTGGAGAGCAAGACTAGCGTAGATAGGAAATTCAAAGGGGTAAAACCCTAGAACTTGTAACCGACTAGGACTATGCCCGGGACCTGCCTAAGTCTATATAAAGGCTAGGAGGGCACGACCTAGATCTCTCGACTCATACTTTCGCATACGCACCACCACGCCAGATCGAATCTGCAGACCTCAGAAACCTTCGGTTCCGCCGTAATCAAGAGCGCATAAGCAGGAGTAGGGTTTTCCGGGCCTGAACACTGGTAAATCTGTGTCCCCAGTTGCTTGTCTGTTAACCGTTCCACGATCTCCAGCATCCCCATCTTCTCCAAAACCCAAGTCCATAACAATGGGCATTGATGAGATCAAACCTCGTCAGGGAGTGATTGAGAGGGTTCGCTCACAGAAGAGGGCCCTCAGGGCAAAGATCGAGGCCTTGACCACTAGTGTAGATGAGTACAAGGCTGCCATGGAGAATACATGTCTTGCTCTTGTTGGCGTGGAGGTCGACATGGAGGAGTAGTGTAGACTACTCGACTATCTTTTATCTATCATACTTTGATTATTGAGTCGCCATGACCATCCAGCATGTGGATGGCTTGCTATTGTGCGTTTACATTTTCAAAACCTGTTGCTTTTGTTGTTCAAACTCTTTGTTATTTTGAGCTTGGTTATTGTGATTGTTACTATGCGATGTATTGTGCATGTTAAGCATCTATGGGTATGTCATTTCTTATCCGTATTGAAATCACAGATGCCTCCCCGTCGTGCCAACCCCAACCAAAACAACAACAATAACGTCACTCCCAAGATGCAGCAGTTGATGACAGCTCAAGCTCAACTAATGAAGATGATGACTCAGTTCATGCAAAGTCAGAATCAGAATAACAATAACGACAACAACAATCAGAACAATCCTCCAGCATTTGACATGCTCACCATATTTCTGAGACTGAGACCTGCAAAGTTTTCGGGAACCACTGACCCAACGATAGCCAATGACTGGTTACGTTCAGTAAACAAGGACTTAGTCAGTGTTGGCTGCACCGACGAGGAAAAGTCAGTTCGCAAGACATCCGTCAAGGCCAGCAAAGAACTGGTGGGACAACTTTCAGATCACCACTCCCCTTGAGGATGTGACTTGGGCTATTTTTAAGGATGGTTTCCGTACAGCTCACATCTCATCTAGAGTGATGAACTTGAAGAAGAAGGAGTTCCACAATCTGAAATAGCGTCACCGCAGTGTGGCTGAGTACATTGAGGAGTTCAACAATCTGGCGTGCTATGCACCGGATGAAGTTGATACTGATGCCAAGAGGAAGGAGAAGTTCCTTGAGGGACTTAATGATGAGTTGAACCTGCAACTATCTATTGCCTATGTCCCAACAACCAATCACTTTGTGACAATGCCACCATCTTGGAAAACAAGATGAAACAGGTTGAGGGCAGGAAGAGGAAACATAACTTTGATAAGCACAACTCGGGATCGTCTCACAAACGTTCCCATAATGATGATAGTGGAAGTTCTGGATTCCACAAGCATGGGAAATACAACAGTCATCACAACCACAACTGTCATCATGACAACAAGCACCATCACAGTCATGATAGTGACAAGTATAAGAAGCCAACCTGCAAAGAAAGATCTCAGTCAGGTTGAGTGTTACAAGTGTAAGAAGATGGGACACTATGGAAATGAGTGCCCAGAAAAGAAAGTTGAGGGATCCAACAAGCCCAACCCTTTTCAGAAGGAACAAGTGAACCACATCAATGTGGAAGAAATATATGAAGAGTCTGATGTTGTGGCTGGTAAGTTCAAGCTTAATTCTTTTCCAGCACTTGTTCTTTTTGATACTGGTGCATCGCATTCATTCATATCAAGAGCATTTGTTGATAAAAATGGACTTCCAACTAAAACTATTGGATGTCCTATAAAAGTAAGCTCTCCTGGTGGAGAGATGATAGTGAACCTTGGATGCCAGGATCTAGTGATAGAATTTGGAAAGTATAAGTTTCCAGTTAGTTTGATAATCCTAGATTCCTAAGGATTGGATGTTATTCTAGGCATGGATTGGATGACTAAGTATGAAGGAGTACTAGATTGTGCCAATCATACTATCACACTCACTACCCTAGATAAGAAACGGATTAGGTTCAAGTCCAACTTTGAATCTAAAGGGAGTAAGCTAAATTCTCTTAAGGGGGTTAGCATAGACACTGTGCTAATTATGAGAGAGTATTCGGATGTGTTTCCGGAAGAATTGCCTGGAATGCCACTAGATAGAGATGTAGATTTTCTCATTGACTTGCTGCCAGGATCTGGACCAATCGCAAAGAGACCCTACAAGATGTCAGTTGATGAGTTGAAAGAACTCAAGAAACAACTTGGAGAACAGTTGCAGAAAGGATTTATTTAACCAAGTCCTTCGTCTTGGGGTGCACCCGTTCTGTTTTTTGAAAAGAAGGATAGAAGTCAAAGGTTGTGCATAGATTACCGTTCACTCAATGAGGTGACTATCAAGAACAAATATCCTTTCCCTAGAATTAACGATCTATTTGATCAGCTAGAAGGAGCCCGTGTGTTTTCAAAGATTGATCTCTGATCAGGCTAATTTCAGCTAAAGATTAGAGAGCAATACATACCTAAGACTGCTTTCACCACTAGGTATGGTTTGTATGAGTACACCGTAATGCAATTTGGTTTGACAAATACACCAGCCTATTTCATGAACATGATGAGCAAAGTGTTCATGGAGTTTCTTGACAAGTTTGTTGTCGTATTCATCGATGAAATTTTGATCTACTCCAAGAGCAAAGAAGAGCATGAGGAACATTTTCGTTTGATAGTTGAGAAGCTCAGGGAGCACAAGTTGTATGCCAAATTCAGCAAGTGTGAATTCTGGTTGAATAAAGTGGGATTTCTCGGGCATATTGTGTCGGGAGATGGTGTAGCTGTCGATCCCGCAAAAGTGTCAGCTGTAACTGAGTGGGAATCTCCCAAGTCAGTGAAAGAAGTTCATAGTTTCCTAGGCTTGGTAGGATACTACAGGAGATTCATTGAGAATTTCTTAAAAGTGGCTAAGCCAATGACGGAGTTACTTAAGAAACACAAGAAGTTTAACTGGACTGAGGGATGTGAAATCAGTTTCCAAGAATTGAAGAACATACTAGTGTCATTGTTGGGCCATGCAGAGATAAAACAAAACTTTTCCCTCTAACCTGGTGATCCCAAGATCTAGCTGAGGTAGAAGGCCACGAGGTTTACCACTAGACGCTTTAGCTATGATTCGATGAAGCGCGTCAGTTGATGCAGTGCAGTCCTTTGCGATCCGATCGTCCTGGTGCTGATCGTACAACACCTCTGCTAGTATCCACACGTACAAGGAGGAGCACCGGCGGCGAACTGCTAGGTTTGTTACGATGGCAGGACTGCTGTGGAGCTAGGGTTTCCAACACATGGCATGACCTAACCGATCAACGATTAACCTTTCTGGGTTACGGTGCTCCACTATATATAGGGAGTGAATGTGGGCTTCACTCTCGTGGCCCATTCACTAAAGCCCATATAACACTAGTCACCACGAGTCCGACTCACTAACTCAGTCCTAATCCGGCTCGGGTCCAACCCAACCAGATTTCCGGTTCAGATCCAATCCGAACTTGCTCCCGCTCTTAAGTGTGTGACCCGGCAGGCTTATGGCTACTCGGACACGATTGGAGTCTGACTCACAATCGATCAGTCGGTAGCGGCTCCTAGCAGAACGTGCCGACTCCCAAGTACCAAAGCGTCATGACAACTTGCCTTTCCAATGCGACTTGCGTCCGAGTCCATTTTGCCTCACGATATGCCTTGTCAGACTATAGGCGAATAATTGTCATCCCTTAAATAGTTCAACTCTCTTCTCGATCCGAGATAAGTGATTCACCCGACTAACTCTTAGTCGATCGCCTCGGTTAACACTTAACCGAGTCGTGCATGGCCATGCTTTCCGAATCATATCATCTGAGAGGGCCCAGAGAATATCCCTCCGAGTGGAGGGGAAAAATCCCATCTTGGTTATTCACATCACGCAGTTTGATTCTCAGTCGACCCGAACTCTGCCTTTATAACTGCCCATTTACGGATCAGCGTTTGATAGAACCTAAGTCAGTGATCCTCAACCCGGACTATGCAACAACCTCAGGTCTAAGGATTACATTGATTGAGATATACAAATGACAACTTGTTCGTTGTACCTCAATATGGGTCAATCCGACTCGCTAAACTGTTTAGGCGAATCTGTGTAAGTCGGAATGGCATCACCATGCCCATGACAAGTGGAACCGAGTCATCAAGCCGACTTTCACATTGGTCTAAGTTGTGTGTCCAGCACAACCTCAATAACCAAGGACATTTAGTACAAACAACATGAATGCATAGTTCCACAACCGAATCACATATTCAATGATACACATCAGATGTTTATACAAGGACAACTTAATATCTTTATGAATACAATGGGAAATCTCATCATACATGATATCCTCTAGGGCATATTCCCAACAGTCTCCCACTTGCACTACAGTCAATATTTTGACATCACATGTCTAAGCATCTAATGCCCATGGCTCTCAGGTGCGCCTCATGCTTCGGCTGTGGTAACGGCTTTGTCAATGGATCCACAATATTTGCATCCGTATGTACCTTGCATAACTTGATATCACCTTGATGCACAAACTGGCGAGTCAGATGGTACCGCATGAGTATGTGCTTGTTCTTCTGGTGTTGTCTAGGTTCCTTGGCTTGTGCAATAACACCATTGTTGTCACAATACACGTCTAACGGATTGGACGAGCCCTAAACCACACCAAGATCCATGAGGAAATTCCTCATCCAAGCAACTTCCTTTGCTACCTCCGAGGTGGCAATATACTCAGCATCTGTTGTAGATGCAGACACAGTCTCCTGCTTGGAACTCTTCCAGCTCACAACACCTCCGTTTATAATAAACACGTATCCGGATTGCAAATGAGAATCATCAGAGTAGGTAAGATCACTTGCATCCGTGTAACCCTTTACACTGAGTTCATCTTCACCACCATAAACCAAGAACATATCCTTAGTCCTTCTCAAGTACTTTAGGATATTTTTAGCCGCTGTCTAGTGGATTTCTCCAGGATCAGCCTGGTATCTGCTCACAACACTTAGAGCATAGGAAACATCCGGCCTAGTACAAATCATGGCGTACATGATGGATCCGACTACAGAAGCATACGGAATCGCACTCATCCGACTTTGCTCATCAGTTGTCGAAGGACACTGAGTCTTGCGAAGTTTTACACCATGGGACATCTGTAAGAACCCCTTCTTAGACGATTCCATGTTGAACTTCTTCAACACTTTGTCCAAATAAGTACTCTGACTCAATCCAATGAGCCGTCTTGATCTATCTCTATAGATCCGGATTCCGAGGATGTATGTTGCCTCACCCAAGTCTTTCATCGAGAAACTCCTTTCCAATGATTCCTTGGTTTCTTGCAACATCTGGACATCATTTCCAATCAGTAATATGTCATCCACATATAATATTAGAAAGTTTACTTTGCTCCCACTAAACTTCTTGTATAAACAAGAATTGTGATCACTCTTGATGAAGCCAAACGATTTGACTACCTCATCAAAGCAAATATTCCAACTCCGAGATGCTTGCTTCAACCCATAAATGGGATTATGAAGTTTACATACCTTTTCAGCATTAGCCGGATCGACAAAACCCTCGGACTATATCATATACACATCCTCGGTTAAATTTCCGTTAAGGAAAGCCGTTTTGACATCCATCTGCCATATCTCATAGTCGAAATAGGCTGCTAGCTAACATGATCCGAACTGATTTAAGCATCTCTACGGGCGAGAAAGTCTCGTCATAATCAACTCCTTGAACTTGCCGGAACCCCTTCGCGACATGACGTGCTTTATAGATGGAAACATTTCCATCCATATCAGTTTTCTTCTTAAAGACCCATTTGCACTCGACGGGTCTTGCACCGTCTGGTAGATCAACCAAGTTCCAAACATGATTTTCATCCATGGACTTTAACTCGGATCTCATGGCTCCAAGCCATGACTCGGAATCAGATCCCACCATCGCTTCCGAATAATTTGCCGGCTCATCACTGTATAACAATAACACATCACGAACACTACGTAATCTCGCCGATCTTCGTAGTACAGGTGCTACTGCCGGCTCAACTACCACGACCGGCTGAACCTCCAAGGTTTTTGCCGACTTGCTACTAGCCAGTTCCTCTTGAATTTCTTCGATTTGCACCGTGATCCCACTTACTCCCTGACTGAGAAACTCTTTCTCAAGGAAGACACCGTTCCGAGCGACAAACACTTTGCCCTCTTCTCGGTTGTAGAAGTAGTAACCCAAGGTTTCCCTCGGATACCCCACGAAGATACACTTATCCGACTTGGCCATAAGCTTGTCCGACTGAAGTCGCTTGACAAATGCTTCACAGCCCCAAATCTTAAGAAAAGACAAACTTGGTTTTTTGCCTGTCCACATCTCATGCGGTGTCTTCTCTACCGATTTTGATGGTACTCTGTTTAGTGTGAACGTCGTTATTTCTAGACAATAACCCCAAAATGATAAAGGAAGATCTGTCTGACTCATCATTGATCGTACCATGTCCAACAAGGTTCGATTCTGCCTTTCCGAAACACCGTTCCTTTGCGGCGTTCCTGGTGGAGTAAGTTGAGGAACTATTCCACAACTTTCAGATGGTCATCAAACTCATGGCTCATGTACTCGCCTCCTCGGTCCGACCGAAGAAACTTTATTTTCTTGCCGAGTTGATTTCGTGCTTCATTGTGGAATTCTTTGAACTTTTCAAAGGCTTCCGGCTTATGTTTCATCAAGTAGATATATCCATACCTACTCAAATCATCAGTGAAGGTAATGAAGTACTCATAACTACCTCTGGCTGTCGTGCTCATTGGTTCACATACATCACTATGTACTAGTCCCAACAAGTCAGACGCCCTTTCGCAACTCTTTGCAAAAGGTGTCTTGGTCATTTTGCCGAGTAGGAAAGATTCGCATGTCTCGAACGACACTACTAGGAAAATGTCTATAGGTAATCAGCACATCCGTGGCTCACATGGTTGAAGTGCCCCACGGCTAAAACAGGCGTGGCTAACCTATGGGCAGTGCCCTACTAGTAACTAGAACAACCGTGGCGCACATGACCATAGTGCGCCACAGATATGTGTGGGATAGGTCCCTATTGGCCGCACGCCAAACATCCGTAGCGCACATAGGGTAGGTGCGCTACGGTTGTTAGTGTCAACCGTGGCGCACATGGAGGGGGTGCTCTACGCCTAAGCGCATGCCCCTCTCTGCTGTGAAATGGCCAGACACATCCGTGGCGCACTATGGCATGTGCGCCACGGATGTTACTACTCCCTGTGGCGCACTAGGGCAGAGTGGGCCATGGATGTGTCGATTTTTTTTTGACAGCACTTTATGTGCACATGTGTGACCATCCACCACCCCAGACTTCACTTTCCCCTTCTTCTTCCTCCTTAGATCTAGTCGGGATCTTCTCCTTCCCACCTCAATTTCTCCACCCATTCACTATTTTTAGCATGTAGAACTTGCCTTGGATGTTACATAAGTAATAGAGGAAGATCTTCGGTCTCTCATCTCCTTCTCCGGTCTCGCGCGCGCCTCTCCTTTCCATCTTTCTCGCGACTGGTCTCTCATCTCGGTAAGTTGTCCATGTAAGGATGTGTTCATGTGTATATGGATGATATGCTCATATGTATGTAGATGATCGATGCTCATGATGTGTGTATGAGAGGATCGATGGTCATATGTGTGTGTATATGGAGAGTATCGATGATGCTCATGCATGTGTGTATGGAGAGGATAATGATATGTTC
This sequence comes from Avena insularis, assembly GCA_023614405.1. Lineage (NCBI taxonomy): Eukaryota > Viridiplantae > Streptophyta > Magnoliopsida > Poales > Poaceae > Avena > Avena insularis. The sequence goes on along the minus strand of CM042687.1, from coordinate 48,021,257 downwards.
ATGTGTGTATGGATCAGTCTCTCTCTCTTGTGTTTGTATGTGAACAAGTTGCCATTTGTTTTGCCAAAATGTTGATTCATTTCCATTTTGGCAAGACTTTGGCATTTCGCAAAGGTCCTAATTTTAGGATAGGTCATGCCAAAATTTTCTATCGACCATTGCATGCATGCATTCATTATGTGGTTCTAATAGACTTCTAATTGTACTGTGTACACCGTGCAGGAAAAAATGGTCCGCATAATGAGCGAAGGCATTGTGGCTAGATTTTTGAAATGTGCGACGGCCGACATGATACGAAATAACAAGACGGATATAAGATGTCCATGCAGAAGATGCAAACTCAACTGGGTGATCGACCCAGATTCCGGGAATCTGCAGGCGCACCTGCTCCGCCATGGTTTCATGGATGGATACACTTGTTAGATAACGAATGACGAAGACGATGGAGACGGTGAAGGTGGCCAACATGACGATGATCATCATCACGGTGAGAACGGGCGAGATGATGAAGAGTCTCCTGGAGATGGTGAAGGTGCGGAAGCAGACCGGGATGATGATGATCTAGATGCCGGAGGAGCGTATGACGATGGAACAACGTCAAAGCTGTGCGGGACCCTTATGTGCAAGAGCTGCTTCTCAAGCAGACGAGTAATGCCAGGGCTGCCGCTAGAGAGAAAGCCAAGCTTGCGCAACTTGAGAAAGACGCGGTTACTCCATTGTATGAAGGATGCAGGCCTGATGATACTCGGTTGAATGTAACACTCAAGGCTATGGAGATGAAGGCAAAACACAAATTGAGCGACGCAAGCTTCGACGATATGATGGCATTCTGGCACGATCGTCTCCCGGAGGGGAACACATGTCCAACTAGTATCGAGGACGCTAAGAAAATCGTCTGTCCTCTCGATCTACCGCACGTTAGATATCAGGTATGCATCAACGATTGCATCATTTATCGGGGCGAGGACATGGAGAAAACCACATGTCCGGTGTGTGGCGTGAGTCGATACAAGAAAGGGAAGAAAGCACCTCGAAAAGTGGTATGGTACTTTCCTATCACTCCTCGTCTGCAGCGCTATTTCGCGGACCCTAAGGAAGCGAAGCTCATGCGATGGCATGCAGAAAGGAATAAGCCAGGAGATGATGATGATGACCCCGAAAATGATGAGCTGTTGACGCACCCTTCAGATGCTAGCCAGTGGAAACCATTGGACCTCGAATTCCCAGAATTCGGTGGAGATTCGAGGAACATCAGGCTTGGTGCAAGCACCGATGGACTCAATCCGTTCGGTAGCCAGAGCACGCATGCACTTGGCCCGTGTTTGTATGGATGTACAACCTCCCTCCATGGTTGTGCATGAAGAAGTACATACAAATGAGTATGCTAATTCAAGGGCCGAAACAACCTGGTACCGACATCAATCTGTATCTCGGGCTGTTGAAAGAGGAGCTAGCCACGTTATGGGAATCTGGAGCTAATACTTACGACGCCGTCGCACAAGATTATTTCATTATGAGAGCCGTGTTGGTCACTACGGTGCAAGACTATCCAGGTTGCGGGTATATCTCGGGGCAGGTTATCCAAGGATTCTGCGCATGCGTTAGGTGCATGGATAACACAAGCTATCTCCAACTAGAGAAAGATCTAGGGTCATCGAAAATCGTGTTCATGGCGCACCGGAGGTGGCTCGGCAAGAATGATCCATGGAGAAAACGTGGAGACCTGTTCGATGGCAAATCCGAGACCCGAGGAATCCCAGAGCGTAGGAGCAGCGAAGAAGTGGAAGAGTTGCTGAAAAACTGGAAAGATTGTCCTAAGCCTGGAAAGAAGCGAAAGAGGCAGCAACAAGACAAGCCGCTGATGAAGGTATGGAAAACAAGGTCTATTTTCTGGGAGTTGCTATACTAGAAGTTTCTCCGCACGCCTCATAGCCTCGACATCATGCATATCACGAAAAACGTGTGCGAGAGTCTAGTCGCCACCATAATCAACATGCCAGATAGGACGAAAGATGGTCCGAAAGCAAGGAACGACATGATATGCTTGGGTATCCGGAAGGAGCTTCACGGAGGACGCAATACTCCTGATGATCAGGAAGATGACGATGATCATGAGTCGGAGACGACACAAGGCCGTCGGAAGGGTAAAAACTTCAAGAAGAACGAATATTACTGCGCTCCTTCTTGCTTCACTCTAAGCCAGGATGAGATCAAACAGTTTTTCAAGTGCCTTCTAGGAGTCAAATTTCCTTACGGCTACGCGAGCAAGATAAGCAGATACCTAGACGAGGCGAAGCAGAGGTTCAGTGGCATGAAGTCTCACGACATTATGGTGCATCTGCTGGTCCATGTCGTGGAGGACATCGTACAACTCGCGCCGATGTTCCTCCGCAGCATGATGGTGTTTGAAAGGATGAACGGGCACATCAAAGGATACGTTCATAACAGGTCCCGTCCAGATGGAAGCATAGCCAAGGGCTTTCTGGCCGAAGAGTGCATCTCTTTTTGTACGAATTATCTAGACATCGAGAACCCTGTCGGTCTTCCCATCAACAGGCACCTTGGCAAGCTCGACGGATCTGGTCACCGAGAGGGTCGTCGCATACTGCATGCAGACTTTGATTTTCGACGCGCAGACTTTGATCGAGCAAACCTCGTCACGCTACAACATTTAGAACTGGTCAATCCTTGGGTACAGAAGCACAAAAGGTTAATCGAGAAGAAGTACAGTGACCGGGGCATACAGAGGACGCAGGGAGAAATAATCAAAGAGCACAACTCAGATTTCACGCGTTGGTTTAGGCAAACGCTCCTTGATAATCCCCCGCGATCGCATTCTTCTGACATGGAAAAGATCATATTCACCTTGTCACAGGGACCGATGCAAAACCTGGTGACCTATCAGGCGTATGATATCAACGGCTACACATTCTACATGGAGGAAAAGGACAACAAGTGTGATTATCAGAACTCAGGCGTAACGTCGGAATTCTACACCGATGACAATGTGAAGGAAAGATTCTACGAAAGAATCGAGGAGATCTAGGAGCTCGACTAATGTGGAGAAAAGTTGCCGATGTTCCGTGTCAGATGGGCAAAGAGCTTCGAAAGAGAAGACCGGTATTTCACAACCATGGTTATACCCGAAGCAGCCAAATCCAAGGCCGCCGGTGCAAACGTGGCCGCGAAAAATGAACCGTGGGTACTGGCTACCAAAGTGGACCAATGTTTTTTCATTACCGACCCGACAAAGCCTAGCCGTGTTGTCGTGAGGAGAGGAAAAAGAAACATCATCGGAATGGATGGAGTCGCCAACGAGCAAGACTTTGACCGACGCTGATCCAAAGATTGAAGATGACGACGACTACGATGCAACAACATACATCACAAGAAGAAAAAGGACAACCCTACCCAAAAAAGGTAGCCCGTTCGAAAGAAGAAACATTAAAGTGTCGGGGCTAAATTATTCAACCGCAACAAAGAAGGGAAAAAAGATTGTAAAATGCTAGCTCAAAAAATATTGTAAAACGCGTGGTCGAAAAAGATTGTAATATTCATGGATCTGTTCTTATGAAATTTAGTTATACTTTGAATCATATTTGTACCACTTCTATGACATATATTATCACTTTTGGGCATTTTTGGAATATTTAGAAGTATTTTAAAATCAAAACAAAACTTCTATGGCATATATCACCACTTTTGGGCATTTTTTGGAACATTTAAAAGTATTTTTGAAATAAAACAAAAAAGGTGGGCACCAGGATTCGAACCTGGGTGTTCACAAGTTTAGAATAGAGATAAGGGAACCAAAGGATAGGCTAGTGTAGTTGTTAGATAGTGGGGCTGCAGTTTTCTTATACAGTAGTTAGAAGCCGATAGGCGTAGCGCACTAGCCCATAGTGCGCTACAGATATTCGCAGCGCACTATGCCCAGTGCGCTATGCCCAGTGCGCTATGCCCAGTGCACTATCCACACGTGCGCTCGACCCCTCCTCTCTCATCCCCATCTCTCCATCTCTCAGCCCGATTGAGCACGATCCACCGCCGCTGCCGCCGCCGCTCTCGATCCGCCGCCTCGCCAGAAGCCGCCGCGTCTGAGGAGGAGGAGGCCTTCCCGCGTCCTAGGAGGAGGAGGTCCGCCCGTGTCCGAGGAGGAGGAGGCCCGCGCGCGTCTCAGGAGGTGGAGGCCGCCGTCGTCCGCCCGTCAGAGGTGAGCGTCGCCCCTCTCCCTCTCTCCCTCTCTCTCCCTCTCTCCTCTCTCTCTGCAGGCCGTTAGGGTTCATTTTTGGCCTTAGGTTTATCCTCTACGCCTTTTTAGATGTGTGCCTTTCTAGATTACTTCAGGAGTCAACAGATAATGTTTGCTCAATGAGTTACAACATGGAAGTCTAGTACAAAAAGGAGAACAATTGATTGATTAAAACAGAATATTTATATCATTTGCTTCTGTAATTTCCTTATCAAACAAGTCAGTTGTTGTTGTCTTGTTTTTGTGAGCTTCATCTATTGCATGGAGTATCCTATATTGTTCGAAAGCATGCCATTTTGTTCTTGATTGTTGTCTTCAAATCTATTTAGTTCTAAACTGAACCCTTACAACCCTTATGGCGCACCATTGCAATGTGTTTCTGTTTCATTTTGGTACTCGTAGTCAGGCTGGAGTTGCTCTTTATACCACATCGCTGCATTTTTTCTGCTAGTACCCTCGACGCTCATATTTACTGCATATTAGTTTTGAAAAACCCTACTTGCTTGGTAAATGGAAACTCGGACTGGAGCATCCTCTTGCTCACACTCCATTGTGTCTTGCTGGGATGGTTAAACATATGCTTCATTATGCCCAGAAATTATATTGCCTTCTGCTTAGTTTTCTCAAGCAATTGTTATATTTAGATGCTCCAAGGGAAAACATGTGTGCTGTACTCACATCATTTGTTTTCTGGACAATAGATACCATGACATTCAGTTACATTTTCAATTTGCTGCTCCCTGTGTTGAAGGCATTTTCGTGGATGCTACCCTGTACACTTTGCCATGCTGTGAATTTTGATTTGTTATCATATATTAGTTAATTTGGATTAGTTTTGACTTCCATGGTTTATCCTGTATCATCTTATGTTTCTACTCTGTAGTCAAATCAAGATCTACATCTGTAATCTAGGGTCTGATCAAACCCATTTTATGGAGATGAGTGGCAATTTTATGTTGACATATATATATATATATATATATATATATCTTGGTTCACCAAGATACTCTACTCTACAATATACACAACATATAGTAATTTAGAATATGAGAATATACAATATGCTTCCCTATGTACATGTATTTTCAAACAAATCTATTAAATCATATTATCGACACCCTTATTTACTCTATGGTGCAGAAAGAAAAGGATGCATGACTATAATCTGATCTAATTAAACAAGAAAGAATAGCATGGGTGCTGATTTTGTCCTTATGGAAAACCAGAAATCTGCTTGCTGTCACTTGCTAGTAATCTGATAGTAATCTACTTACTGTCACTTGCTTCTGTGGTTTGGTCCTTATGGAAAACAATAAAGAATAGCATGGGTCCTGATAGTAATCTGCTTGCTGTCACTTGCTTATGTGGTTTGGTCCTGATAGTAATCTGCTTGGTGTCACTTGCTGTAATGATCTTCTAGTATAGAAATCCTTGGTCCTTGTATGAACAAAAAGAACAAGTGATTGCTGTCACTTGGTCATTTGTATTCTAATTTGCTTAGTCTGAAGTAGTAAAAGAAAACATGGCTTAGTCTGAAGTAGTAAAAATGACAACAAGGATTGTTGTATTCTCATTTGCTTGCTGTCACTTGGTCATTTGTATGAAGCACCTTGAAATTGTGTTGGTGCTTGTATGAAGCACTTTATTATGTGTGTATGCAGGTTCTTGTGTGAAATGAGTCACAGTTTTTGCCGGAATGTTGATTAACTTCCGTTTCGGCAGAAATCGGGCACTCCTAGTTTAAGAAAATTAGCAGGTCATGCCGGATTTTTCCGTGCATTTAACCAATTATTTGTTTTTTATTAGTGCAAAGATGTGTGACAACGACGAGGCTGGATGTTCTAAGCGCATCAGCACTGAAGGAGAACTCAGACCTCCGAATAAACAATTGACATTCTAGGAGGCGGCCCAGCGGCTAGAAGACGATGAAGAATACCATCCTTCGGAGAGCGAGGATGATGAGATGGAAGACGCGGAGGAAGAATCCGAAGGAACGGCGGGTGATGAAACAACTGATGGCGGCGAGGTCACAGGGAGTGGTAGCAATCCTCCTAAGAAGAAGAAGCAGCAGAAGGACTGGCGCCCAAACACGGTCGGCACCGTTAGGGAGGAAATTACCGAAGTGAGCCCATCAGGGGTTCCTTTGGAGCCTGCCCTTGTTGTCACAGGGTACGGTGGACAAGTGGCGGCGATCACCCAGACAACCATCTCGATCAACACCGAGAATCTCCGGCATAAAGATAATGGCCACTTGCACACACTCCTCTTCAAGAAGCTGCACGCAAGATACAAGTTCCCCGCTAAGTATCAGAACACAAATTATCATGGGAACGAAGTAAACAAATCCGCCCTCACAAAGATGAGCACCGCCATACAGCCTGGAGAACCCGGATAAAGAAGAAGATCTATAAAGAAGGCAAAAGTCTCGAGGAGATCCAGAAGATTGACTCGCAGATCACCAAAGATCAGTTGCGGGAGTTCAAGGAGTGGTGTGAATCCGAAAGAGCCCTGGCCAATAGTAATCAAGGAAAGGTGCTGCAGGCGATGAATATAGGTCATCACCATCTCGGATCTGGTGGATACAGAACCGCGGAGGCCAAATGGAATAAGGAGGACGAAGAGTATAGATCCAAGGGGATAGAAAATCCCTTTGCGAAATTTGAACCCAGGCAGGTTCGAAACTTCATCAGGGCCCGTTACCATGTGGACCCAAAAACCAAACAACTCACCGCGGATCCTGCGGTGAAGGAATTCGAGGAAATTGTGGTAAGTATAATCTAATTACCGCGGATCAACTCGATTGCAATCTAATCGATGATCTAAACGATTCAACATTACTTCTTCTGCGGGAGGAGGAAATTGTTGCTAGTCATGGATCCTGTGGTTCCTCATCCCGGGTTGTGGCGGCCACCCGGTGGGATAACCCTTTTAACAGGGCGATGAACCGGGCCAAGAAAATAGAGCCTGTTACGAAGAAGTCGTCGTCGGCTGGCCGTCTGGCCGGCCTTGGGGGTAAGAATTGGGTGGATCATTTTGGTCCAGCGCCGAGGACGCATGTGGCGCCGTCGGGATGGAGCGAGGAGGAAAACTGTGAGGTTCAAGAACTTAAGGAACAAGTGGCGCAGATCCCGCAGATCGTCCAAGACAACCTGGCAATCACCCTCACGTCCTTCCTGCCTACCTTGGTGGAGTCAATAGCGAACTAGAGTGTGGGTGGTCGAGTAGGGCCGTGCCCGATTCCAAGCATGGTCAGCAGCCACTCGAACAACGCGGCACCGACGAGTCAGGCAAACTACGTGTTCGTGACTCCGCCCGCTAGCACCGCGGCGCCGCATGTGTTGGTGACTCCCCCTGCCATCACCGCGGCGCCGGAGTACATGTTGGTGCCCCCCTGCCATCGTCGCGGCACGAGCTCAAGCACCCGTCGGTAGGGAGAATACACCGGCGGCCAGCACCGCGCCATCAAGCAGCCCTTCCGTCTCTTGCACGCCCGTCGCCGTATGCGGTGCGTCGACATTAGCCGATCTCGACGCCATCACGGTAAACAAATTGCTTTAATTACCGCCTTTCATGCCATCTATTACTCTTATGGCATCTCTGACGACGTCGTACATGTTTTCCGCAGACGGATGTTCCTTGCACTCTCTTATGCTACGTGAACAACGAGCTGAGGGATGTTGCCAAGGGTACCATCGGTCAACCCTTGCAGCGCACGTTCCACTCAAGGACGATGTCAGATAGCGTGCACAGGGTTAAAATTAGTCGGGTGCTAAGGGGCTGCGACGACCTGGAACCTCCCATTCAACCCCCAGGAGCGGATGAAGAAGAGCCGTCTGTCCTTAGAACTTGCTTCGGCTTATTCTTGCTATGTCCAAAGAGCATGATCCGTTTGGGGACGGCGGGGGCCATCATGCCACAGACAACAGCACCGCCTGTCATGCCAGCGACAAGCGGTGGCAAGGCCCCCTTACCGCCCTTGCAGTCACCTCCACGCGGTGGGTCGGATGATCATGTTGATGATATGCACATGGCGCAGGATCCGGCCGAGGACAACGAAGACTGGAATGATCACTTCTTCAACACTCAGTTTAGCAACGAAGACCTAGCTGGTGGCCCCATAGAGAAAGCCACTATCACCAAGCGTCTGTTTGGTTCTCAGGAGACGCCTCCAGCTTGCGCCTTTACAGAGCTAGCTGATACAACCAACCGGCCCTTTATTCTAAGCCCTGACACAATACATAGGGCGGCCGGTGCTCAGATTGCGGTGCCTGCCCGCTCTCCAAAAGGAAAAAAGGGCAGGAAAAGAAAATCTAGCAGCTCGAGCCAGCCAGTGGCGTCAACAACTGTGAATCCGATCAAGTTTCGGGACGGGCCACCAAGACCCGAGGGTATTATGTGGAGGATTCATGTGGCGGGTGAGCCCACGCTACCTAAGAATTTGCGGAAGCTCGCCAGTTCGGAACTGCAGAGTGTGCATGACGGCGTGCTGACGATAGAGAGACGCCTTCTATCGGAGAAAGATCCCTCGCACCCGATATTCGTGGTTAAGGTGCCACCAGGCTTGGGCTTCGTCGACAATGCCCCTGCGGATCTGTTCTTCCTGCGGTTCGACGACATCTTCAATATGTTCCACCTATACCCGCTGCACTATACCATGGTCCGTCTCTTTTCTCTCAGCCTGGCCATGCAGATCATTAGAGAGAACACACCGGGCATCGCTATAGTGGACCCCTACTACATGCGTGACGACTGATTGGGTTCCCCCTCCGAACGACGTATCGTGGCCTCGTACCTAAAAAGAATCCTCGTGGCGAACAAGACAAAGGAATACATTCTCGTGCCTTACTTTCCCGAGTAAGTCGTTATTCACTCGCCATCGTCGATTGGCTTTATTAGATTATCATCATTATTTTTCCAACACATTCCATTTGAATTTTTTGCACAGAGATGAACACTGCACGCTCATCTCCTTATCGCCGAAGCATTCCCACGCCACGTATTTCGACTCGGGGAGTCTAGAAAAAAAGAAAACTACGACAAGATCAAGGAAGTTCTGGATGATGCTCTCACTGGCTTTGCCTCGACGGAAGACACCACCTTCGTGCGTACGAAGGTCAAGTTCGGCAGGCACGTCTTCAACCACGTAACGGAGTTCCCCTGCGTGAAGCGCGGAAAACAATGAAGAAGGAAGCCTACTCGCACTCCATCACATGAGGCGTTCCTACTTGACCAGCAGAATTCTACGCTGCAGTCATCTCAAACGATGGGCGAAGCAAAGGCCAAGATCAATGATTCAGATATTAGACAAGAGATGTATCGCATCCAGCAGCAGTTTGGGGCAATCATCTTTCGTGATGTCATGACTTCGGGGGGGATCTTCTACGGAGGAAATATCCCAAATAGCCGTGACATAGAAGATCGCCTAGAGATGCAGGGTGACTATAGGAAGTTCATGACGAGACAAGGCGTCCTCCCGTTCCCTAAGCTGAGCCAGAAGGCTTGATGTTGGCCTAGTTGTAGTTACAAACTATAGATGACCTTTGTGTGTGTGTGGACAAGTGTACATGCTACTATACTTATCTTATTAGGTTTATGAATCATCGCTTACTTCTTTTGCTTATTATTATTATATATCAATCAATGCTTGGTTTTTTTGCTTACTCTTTGGTCCTTTCCTCACTTTGGTCCTTCTTTTTTTCCTTACGCTTTTTTCAAGAATAATGCCGATGATTGGAATGTCGTGGCACACTATATATGTGAATATGCTACGATGGGATTGTGAGCCTTGTGATATGCACAATTCCAGGTCTTGTGCATCCTACTTGGCTCACGGTTCCATCGTAGCATATTCCTGTGTCCAACGACCTATGTATATATATGAATCATTCTTTTCGAGTTATTTTTGTCTTTTTCGAGAATAATGCCGATGACTGAAATGTCGTGGCACAATATATATGTGAATGTGCTACGACGGGATAGTTAGCCTTGTGATATGCACAAGTCCAAGAATTGTGCATCCTATTTGGCTAACCGTTCCGTCGTAGCATATTCCTGTGTCCAACGACCTAGCTAGTTATATATGAGGCATTCTTTTCGAGCTACTTTGGTCTTTTTCGAGAAAAATGCCAATGATTGAAATGTCGTGGCACAATATATATGCGAATGTGCCACGATGGGACTGTAAGCCTTGTGTTATGCACAAGTCTAGATGTTGTGCATCCTACTTGGCTTACGGTTCCATCGTAGCATATTCCTTTGTCCAACGACCTATGTATATATATGAGGTATGCTTTTTGAGTTTGGTCTTTTTGATTTAGGAGTACTTTCTATAAGTGTATCTTCATATGAGACTTTAATTATATATGTTTTTTTTCAATCACCGGTTAATTATTATTGTCAACTTATAGATGACGTGGTACGTCGTGTACAAGGGACGGGTTCCTGGAGTCTACGATGATTGGGAAGACTGCCGGAGACAGGTGCACCGTTTTAGCGACAATAGCTACAAAGGGTACAACACTATGGCGGAGGCGGAAGCTAGATACACGCGCTCTCTAGCGGGAGTTAGGACAAGGAACCGAATGAAGACCTACACCTTCGTCGCGGCGGTGATCATGCTTATCTTCTTTGGTTGTTTATCCCGCGTTTGTGTCTAGCTAGTTTAGATGTCTAGGAGAGCTTCCGAGCTCTAACTTGTTCGATCGACACATGTATTCGCATGTCACCAACTACTTTGTAACTTGATCGAAACAATGTAACTTATACTATGTATTCATGTATGAGACCTATCTATATGTATTTGTTTCAATCTTGTTTTTCAAATTGTGTATTTATATATATAATTGTATATCTTGTATCTGTGTGTGTATATCTTCCTATAATATTGTATATAATTTGTATTGTATATAATCTGGCTCGGAAATTAAAAAAAAAACAAAAAAAACACCTGTGGCGCACATGACCTACCTTTTGTGGCGCACTACACCTAAAGCGCACCTTAGAAGCTTAGTGGCACACTGGGAAGTGCGCCACAGAAGATCCTACGCGTAGCGCACCTGCCCACATAGCCGTGGCGCGCTAGCAGGTGCGCTACACCTATCTCGACACAACTGTGGCGATTAGGCGATCGCGCCGACTAGTAGATAGTCGTGGCGCCAAGGGGCGTGGCATCGCTAGTGCGCCGGATCTTCAGGTGCACCACGAATGGTCATTTCCCTAGTAGTGCGACTCCAAGTCGAACGAAGTTAGGAGTCCATCCTCATGGAGCTTCTTCATGCATTTCCAACTTATATGACCAAGCCGACAGTGCCAAAAGTAATTCATATTCAGATCATTTGGTTTTAACCTATTTACATTTATGTTATAAATCGACCCACCATCAAGATTCAAAATAAATAACCCGTCCTGGACGGGTGCAAAGCCGTGAAACATATCATTCAAATACAAAGAACAACCATTATTCTTGATATTCGACTCATAGCCTTGCCTCATCAAGCATGAAGCAGAAATAATGTTTCGACTGAGCACTGGAACATAATAACAATTATTCAGTTCCATAGTGAATCCAGAAGGTAAATGAAGTTGCATCGTGCCAACTTCCAATGCAGCAACTCTTGCTTTGTTGCCAACTCGAATATCAACCTCGCCTCTTGCTACGCTCCTAGTTCTTACCAGTCCCTGCAACAAGTTGCAGATGTGAATAACTGATCCGGTATCATATACCCAAGAACTATTAGGTGCATCAGCAATATATATGTCTATAACATTGTAAACAAGTGTACCTGAGTCGGAAGTCAGACCTCCACTCTTTGCCTTGTCGGCCAAATACTTGTTGCAGTTCCTCTTCCAGTGGACATCCTCCTTGCAGTAGAAGCAAGTGGATCCGGCTGAAGGAGATGGCTTAGTCCCTGAGGAAGCGCTTGGGACCGGGTACTGAGCATGCTTTCCTCCTGACTTAGCCTTTGTCTTAGTCCAAGAACTCTTCTTGAACTTAGCCTTATTTTGCACCATCAACACTTGACTGGCACCTTTCTTAAGATCCGCCTCTGCCTGCTTGAGCATCCCATGCAATTCAGTGAGCTTCTTGTCCATACCATGCATGCGGTAGTTCGAAATGAACTTCCCATATGCACTACGAAGAGAGTTCAGAATTATATCCATAGCGAACTCTTCGCTAATGGGGTAGCCAAGTCTTTCCAGAGACTGCACGTAACCAACCATTTTGATCACATGCGGACTCAGTGGATCACCATCCTTAAGCTTGCAACTCAGCAAAGCCTGGGAGACTTGATACCTCTCAGTCTTCGCCTGAGCCTGGAACATACTTTTGAGGCTTTTGATCATATCGTAGGCCTCAACATTCTCAAACTGCTTTTGCAAGTCCGGTTCCATGTGAGCAATCATAAGATAGCTAATATCCGTGGACTCATCCTTAGCCCGATGGTAGGCATTGGTGGCAGCGATAGTCGCATTCTCATTCGGCTCATCTGGAAGTGGGTTGTCTAGGACATGGTCCTTCTTTTCTTGTTTGAGAACAATTCTCAGATTTCGATACCAGTTGGTAAAATTGGTGTCGTTCAGTTTATCTTTCTCAAGAATGGTTCTCAACGCAAAACCGGATATCTAAGAGTGACTGCTACTTGGTGCCATGATCTACAACAGAAAATATGCAAAACACTTAAGACATGTATTCATAAAAGAGAAAGCATATTAAACACTTTAATATTTTATGCTCCCACTAGAACCAACACCCCTCCGATGGTTACTTAGTGATTCAGTATCCTAAATAAGCAAGTCGGCTAGTGAGATTTAGCATCACCGCTAGCCGCCAAGTGAGCTAGGTAGACAACTCCTTCTCAATCGCATCTCATACGACTCCTGTTGGACGGGTGGCATCACATACCCCGTCTCCCATCCGACCTTTCCCCGAGCCCCACAACCGTTGTGATAGACCCATCTAGCTTACCGAGTGTTTCTGCAGTAAGAGGTATCTAATAGAGGTAAATTTTACCTCTATTTAATAGAGGTAAAACAGAGACATAACAATAACACAAAATAAAGCAAATATAATGTGAAATGGTATGGCTCCCTTCATGGCGATCTCCATCTCCACAAAGCCTGTAGTCCGGCTCGTGCCAACTCTTGTCACTTGCCGTCTTAATCCATGTCGCCGACATGTACAACACCTTTCATGCCTTCTGGGTTCTCCAAACAGCTACACTAGCTAAGTAAAGTAAATTACAAGGAGAATCCGACACGCAGGTTGTTATACAATAAAATGACAGCACCTAGGCTCCAGCCGGCTGACAAAAACCGTGATTCGCAGATCACATATGGATTACACACATACATCACATGCATATGAACCATACCATTCACAACTTCCTGCAAAACAAGTTATGCATAGATACGATATCTACCGGCCTTGTGAAACTTGCAACAACGTCTAACGCGCTACGACAGGGCGAAGCCGGCGGTCACATATGCGCGATATCGAGCCTAAAACCAGAAGCTATTGCTCTGGTACCACTGTTGGGTCACGCAGAGATAAAACAAAACTTTTTCCTCTAACGTGGTGATCCCAAGATCTAGCTAAGGTAGAAGGCCACGAGGTTTACCACTAGACGCGCAGTTGCGGATTACTGATGAAGTGCGTCAGTTGATGCAGTGTAGTCCTTTGCGATCCGATCATCCCGGTGCTGATCGTACAACACCTCTGCTGGTATCCACATGTACAAGGAGGAGCACCAGCGCGAACTCCTAGGTTCGTTACGACCGCAGGACTGTTGTGGAGCAAGGGTTTCCAACACATGGAATGACCTAACCGATCAACGATTAACCTTTGTGGGTTACGGTGCTCCACTATATATAGGGAGTGAACGTGGGCTTCACTCGTGGCCCATTCACTAAAGCCCATATAACACTAGTCACCGCGAGTCTGACTCACTGACTCAGTCCTAATCCGGCTCGGGTCCAACCCGACCAGATTTCCGGTTCATATCCAATCCGAACTTGCTCCCGCTCTTAAGTGTGTGACCCAGCAGGCTCATGGCTACTCGGACACGATTGGAGTCCGACTCACAATCGATCAGTCGGCAGCGGCTCCTAGCAGAACGTGTCGACTCCCAAGTACCAAAGAGTCATGATGACTTGCCTTTCCAATGCGACTTGCGTCCGAATCCCTTTTGCCTCACGATATGCCTTGTCAGACTATAGGAGAATAATTGTCATCCCTTAAATAGTCTGACTCTCTTCTCGATCCGAGATAAGTGATTCACCCGACTAACTCTTAGTCGATCGCCTCGGTTAACACTTAACCGAGTCGTGCATGGCCATGCTATCTGAATCATATCATCCGAGAGGGCCCAGAGAATATATCTCCGAGTGGAGGGGCAAAATCTCATCTTGGTTATTCACATCACGCAGCTTGATTCTCAGTCGACCCGAACTCTGCCTTTATAACTGCCCAATTACGGATCAGCATTTCACAGAACCTAAGTCCGTGATCCTCAACTCAGACTATGCAACAACCTCAGGTCTAAGGATTGCATTGATTGAGATATACAAATGACAACTTGTTCGTTGTACCTCAATATGGGTCAATACGAATCGCTAAACTCTTTAGCCGAATCTGTGTAAGTCGGAATGACATCACCATGCCCATGATAAGTGGAACCGAGTCATCAAGCCGACTTTCACATTGGTCTAAGTTGTGTGTCCAGCACAACCTCAATGACCAAGGACATTTAGTACAAACAACATGAATGCATAGTTCCACAACCGAATCACATATTCAAGGTTACACATCAGATGTTTATACAAGGACAACTTAATATCTTTATGAATACAATGGGAAATCTCATCATACATGATTGCCTCTAGGGCATATTCCCAACAGTCATCACCAGTCTTATGTCTACCAGATTTGGAAAGGATTTCCATGTATATTGTGATGCATCTCACCAAGGATTGGGTGGAGTTTTGATGCAAGAAGGGAAAGTTGTGGCTTATGCCTCGAGACAACTCAAAACTCATGAAGTGAATTATCCTACTCATTACTTAGAGTTAGCCTCTGTTGTCCATGCACTCAAAACATGGAGACATTATCTTTTGGGAAAACGATGTGAAGTGTTCACAGATCACAAAAGTTTGAAATATATCTTCACATAGAAGGAATTCAATATGAGACAAAGAAGATGGCTTGAGCTCATCAAGGACTATGACTTGAGTTTGCAATACCATCCCTGTAAAGCAAATGTTGTAGCGGATGCCTTAAGCCGTAAGGTTTATGTGAATGGCCTTACTAAGGGAGAGTTTCCAGATGATCTGTGTGCCCAATTCAAAGATCTCAGATTGGAGATAGTGCCTGAAGGACACCTCATGTCATTGGATGTTCGACCCACATTGTTGGATAAGATCAAGGAATCCCAAAAGACATACAAGGAAATTGAAGAAATCAAAGGAAAAATTATTAAGGGGAAAGCTAAAGGATTCCATGAAGATGAACAGTGTACTTTATGGTATGGAAAACGTATCTGTATTCCGCAAGATCCGGAACTTCAGAAACTGATTCTGCAAGAAGCACACAACTCACCATATTCCATTCATCCGGCTAACACCAAAATGTACATGGATGTGAAGGAAATATTCTGGTGGAATAATCTCAAGAAGGACATCGCAGAACATATTGCTTTGTGTGATGTGTGTAGTCGAGTGAAAGCGGAATATCAGAAATCGGCAGGATTACTGCAACCACTACCTATTCCTAATTGGAAGTGGGACAAGATTGGTACGGATTTCATGATCGGACTGCCAAGGACTAGATCGGGCTATGATTCTATTTGGGTTGTTGTAGATCGCCTAACTAAGGTGGCTCATTTCATTCCCGTGAAGACAACCTATACAAGTGCTAAGTTAGCCAAGATCTATATGAACATGATTGTATGTATGCATGGAGTACCCAAGAGTATTTTGTCGGATAGAGGAACTCAGTTCACTTTGCATTTCTGGCGACAACTGCATGAGTCATTGCGAACAAGATTAGAGTTCAGCACAACTTTTCACCCCCAAACTGATGGACAGACATAAATGACCAATCAGATTCTGGAGGATATGATGAGGGCATGTGCCCTAAACTATGGTGCTAATTGGGATGAAAGTCTGCCTTACGCAGAATTCTCTTACAATAACAGCTATCAAGCCAGTATTGAGATGGCACCGTTTGAATTTCTCTATGGAAGAAAGTGTACTACCACTGCTATGGAGTGGTGTTGGAGAAAGAAATTTGTTCGGGCCAGAATTAATCAAGGAAGCTGAAGAGAAAGTCAAATTGGTAAAGGACAGATTGAAGATAGCACAGTCCCGATAGAAGAGCTACGCAGATCCAAAGCATAGAGAAGTCACCTATGAGGTAGGTGATAGAGCTTATCTTAGAGTCTCACCACTTCGTGGTGTGAAGAGATTTGGAGTCAAAGGAAAATTGGCACCAAGATATGTTGCACCATTTAAGATTTTGAGCCGCAAAGGAGGAGTGGCTTATGAGATTGAATTGCCTGAATCACTGTCTGCAGTTCACAATGTGTTTCACGTACGTCAGTTGAAGAAATGCCATACGGAGATGGAAGAAACTTCTTTGAAGGATACTATAACTTTGGAAGAGGTTCAGTTGGAAAGTGATCTTACCTATGAGGAGAAACCTATCAAGATCCTCGAGTTTGCAGAAAGAGTTACTCGTATCAATACTATCAAATTCTGCAAAGTTCAGTGGAACCATCATTCCGAAGAGGAAGCAACTTGGGAAAGAGAAGATGATCTTCGGAAAGACCACCCACACCTATTTGCTAGCCAATCTTAATCTCGAGGGCGAGATTCATCTTAAGGGGGTTAGATTTGTAACATCCCAAAAATCATGAATTATAAAAACTTTAATATCATTCATGCATTCATAGCATCCTTGGCTTGCACAAAAAATTTCAAAACAAATTTCAAATTAAAACCATTTTATGCCTATTATCTCAATGCAATAAGGCATGGTTTTATTTTATTTTTTCAAAGTGTCAAAGTGCATTTGACTAAACAGTAGTGTTTTATACACAATTAGGTGCAAAGTTTACACTACAAAAACCTAGAGGTGATTTGAATTCAAATCCATTTGATTTTGGTTTGATTTGTTTCCTGAAAATAAAAATAAAAAAAGAGAGAAAAAAAGGAAAAGGGCCGGCGCCACCTATTCGGCCCAGCAGCAGAGGCAGCCCACGAACCCACCCGACCATCTCCCCCTCTCCACTCTTTCTCACCCGCGAACTAACCATCAACCCACTGACCCCGCGGCCCCACGCAACGCAAGCATTGTCGTCTCCACCCTTGCGTGACCCGTTCCCCCTCTCCCCGAGCGTTTCCTGCATTGATTTCGCGGCGTCAATTCGCGTTAATGGCCCAGTAATTCCTCCCCGTGACCTTGCTCTCTTAAGCGCCCCTCTCTCCTCTCTCTTTCCCCTCACTCGCCACTCCCTCTCCGCCAACAGGCTGCATTAATTCCTCGCCTAAACCCCCTCTGCTTTGACGATCTGCAACACCGATTCCGGCCAACTCCGGCCACCTCTCTGCCCCTAGCTTCCACGAGCTTGACCAGCAACCCCGTACGCACCTTCCGATAACCCTAGCTTGGACGCGCGTGCCCCACAGCCTCGGCAACAACCAAGTCTGAGCGCCGTCGTCGTCTGCATCCAGTCCGGCGACCTCTACTGGTAACTACTGACCGCCCCCTCCTCTCTGGTTGATACCCCTACAATCTCCTCTCTCTCACGCATCTGACACATCCTTTTTCTTGCCTTGGCATGCTCCGTAGCCTCTCCAACATCGACGAACGAGCGTGCCCGATGCCATGAGCTTCTCTGGCGAGCAATTGCCAACACGACCGTGCGCCCCTGGCCATCCCACGACAACCTTGAGCTTTGCCACATCCCTGCGAACTCGGTGAGCATCTCCCCTTCCTCCATTGCTTCCTATTTTTGCCGGAACCCTGGTGACAGAGCGCCGCCGCCGCTCACCGTCGAGCCAGCACCGCTAGTTCCTGGCAGTGTGTTGTGAGCCGTCCGATTTAGATCCAAGTGATAGGATATATTGGCTTAGCAAAAGGGTATGACTTGATCTGTTCCATGCGATTCACTTTTAATCCTGCAGTCCACAGAGCTCGATCCATGCGAATCAGTATCAGCCAATGGAATCATTCCATGTGGCATGTCCTGTCTGTTTAAAAATTCATAAAATGAATTTGAATGATTAAACTTGTAAAATATATAACTTTTGTTCTACACGTCCAAAATTTGCAAATTTTATATTATTGGAATCAGAAAAATAAATCATACACTACTGTGGGCTTGGTTTTGTATTTTTCTTCTGTAAAATTGGGTTTATTTGTAGAATCAAATGTAGGCCTATTTTGGCTGTATAAATTATTTACAAAATGATTTTAAGACAAATTTAAGTTTATTTAGACTATAAGTAGTTGGTTTTGTGTTTAGTACTGTTTTTCTTGTCTTGTTTAGTTTAGAAAAATCATCACATGGCATTTGCATGCATTCATAATATTTTTTGCTTGAATATTGGAATGTGAATTTGGTGTTATTATTTTATGTGTAGATTTTGGTGCTAGTGGTGATTGTGATTGTGAAGATTGTTGCTACTCTCCCAACTACCAAGACAAGTGGTGATGCATGTATTTGTCCTATTATTTTTGACTATGCACTAGTGATATTTTGTATAGGGCTTGCATGATTTTTTTGCTAAGTATCTATATGCTATGCCTTGGGAAATCCTAATAGTTGTAGTCTTGGTAGAATTATTATCTAAGTTAAGATACTTGTTGATATCATGCTTAGCCTAGCTAGTAGCAAACAAGGGTGGATTATATACATGCTAGGAATATTTTGCTAAGTCTTTGACTTATGTTTTTGTTTAATAAAACAACATGGTATATGGGCTCTGCCTTGATCATATAGGTTGCAATAACTTAGTCAAATGGACATATGGTGGTAGGGTGATAGGATGGAACGCGTCCATTTGGTCTACGGGAAGGCTTTTGAAAGATCTCGTCTCGATGCATGTCGAGTCTTGTGGGGAAAGTGCACCACCTCTCCAGAAGGAAAAAAATCTAAGTACTTAGCCGTGTTCCCAGCAACGGACAATTTGAGCATCAAGACATTGAAGCTATCAAGGATCTCCTCATCCCAATTTCTTAGTTAAAAACTTGTGGTTGAACAAGGGTTAAAGGTTCACCAATGTCAAATTGGTGGTTCCTTGGGTGATTTTCATCAAACAAAAACCTAGTGTTTTTCAACTGATAAGGAAAACCTATTTTGAGTAAAGCAAGCCTAAGCTACACTTATCCAAAAATTCATATAGATGATA
Source organism: Avena insularis (assembly GCA_023614405.1). NCBI lineage: Eukaryota > Viridiplantae > Streptophyta > Magnoliopsida > Poales > Poaceae > Avena > Avena insularis. The sequence continues at coordinate 48,001,597 of CM042687.1, read as the reverse complement.
GAAACTAATATTCTACTATGGTATCACTTGCCAATACTATTCCAATTTATTGACCCACTGTGGTTGTAACTTATGATGTTGCAGGTTACTCTGATGAGGATTAGGGTTATGAGTCTACACTCAACATGTTTGCCTGTGGCACATGAAGATGAAGACTTTACTTTATTTTACTTATGTTATGAACTCTTGTACTAGCCTTTGGCTATGGAGTTGTAAAAGACTACGTTTATCTCTGGAATGACGATGTAATAAAGACCTTTGAATCGGTGTACTTCATCTTAAACTGTGGATGCTAGCATTTGATCTAGGGACTAGCATTGCAATCACAAAGACCTTTACCTTACAAAGGTGGGGTCCTACAGCTCGGATCCCTGTTTATGGCAATTTGCCAGCATATCATAACGTCGTATCATATCTCAGAATTCAATCTCGGATTTATATCTTTGATCCCTATTTATGGCAATTTTCCAGCATATCATAAAGTCATATTATATCTCAGAATTATAACTCAGATTTGAACAATAGAACTCGGATTTGAGTCATATGAATCGATTTTGGGCATATATGTTTGAATATGATAGACTATAGAGTCAAATTCATATAACTCGGATTTCAGTCATATGATTCAGATTTGGACATGTATGTCAGAATTATGACAGGTATGTCAATTTTCCCAATGAAGGCTATATGACCAGGTGCCGATGATGGACATGAGTCAAATTTGCCCAAAGATGGCTATATGACCAAGTTCCCATGATGACATGAGTCAAATTTGCCCAAAGATGGCTATATGACCAAGTGCACATGATGTCCATGAGTCAAATTTGCCCAAATATGGCTATATGACCAAGTGCCCATGATGTCCATGAGTCAAATTTTCCCAAAGATGGCTATATGACCAAGTGCCCATGATGACCATGAGTCAAATTTTCCCAAAGATGGCTATATGACCAGTACCCATGATGGCCATGAGACAAATATTCCCCAATAAAAGCTATATGATAAATTCCCATGAAGTCTATATATCAAATTTGCCCGATGAAGTCTTTGTCACATTTGGATCATATGACTCATATTTGGATCACACAATTCATATTTTGGATCATATAACTCGGATGTAGAATATATACAGGATGTTGGGTCACATGCCATAGATTATGAGTCAAATGACTCGGATTATGAGTGAGATAACTCGTATTTGAATCATATGACTTGGATGGTGAGTCCAATGAGTCGAGTTTAATTGTATGACTCATATTTGAGTCATATGACTCGGATTTGACATGTATGTTAGAATATGATATACAGAAAGAGTCAAATTCATATGACTTGGATTTGGACATGTATGCAGAATATGGCAGACCATGGAGTCAAATTCATTTGACTTGGATTTGGACATGTATGACAGAATATGACAGACAGAAAGATTCAAATTCATATTACTTGGATTTGAGTCATATGACTAGGATTTGGAGATGTATATATGACAGACAAAAACAGTCAAATTCATATGACTCGGATTTGGATCATATGACTTGTATGGTGAGTCAAATGTGTCGAATTTAATCGTATGACTCGGATTTGATTCATATGACTCGGATCTGAGTCATATGACTCAGATTTGGACATGTATGTCAAAATATGACACACGGAAAGAGTCAAGTTAATATGACTCGGATTTGCATCATATAACTCGGATTTGGACATGTATGTCAGAATATGGCAAACCGTGGAGTCAAATTCATATGACTCAGATTTCGACATGTATGGCAGAATATGACAAACGGAAAGAGACAAATTCATATAACTCGGATTTGGATCATATGACTCGGATGGTGAGTCAAATGAGTCGAATTTAATTGTTTGAATCAGATTTGAGTCATATGACTCGGATTTGACATGTATGTCAGACGAAAAGATTCAAATTCATATGACTCAGATTTGGACATGTTTTTCAGAATATGACAGATAGAAAGAGTCAAATTCATATGACTCGGATTTGAGTCACATGACTCGGATATGGAGATGTATGTCAGAATATGATAGACGGAAAGAGTCAAATACATATGACTCGTATTTAGACAAGTATGTCAAATTATGACAGGTATATCGGATTTAGAAACACAGGTCAAATTTTCTTAGAAAGGTTATTTGACAAGGGCCCATGAAGACAGTATGTCAATTTAAGCCTATTTAGGAAAAGTATGATATCGGTACAACCAAGTGAGTTGTACATCGAATCTGAGAATGTAGATCATGTGTCAACTAAGCCAACTCATGCAAATGAATAGCACTAGTGCAATTCATACCAGATATATATTGCAATAGAGGAAAAATATTATATATCAATAAGCAACTCCGAGGATTTTCTCACATAGACTCGGGGGAAAAATGTCTGGGATCTGACCCCAGGTACCCCACAGTTGAGTATAAGTAATTTGGTAGAGGACATGAATAGAGGAGAGATATAAAATGAAGCACAAGAAGAATTAGATAAATAGAAAAAGTAAAAGACTGAGCCGAGTCATCTACCCTCCTGGCCGAGTAATCTTCTCTCCTGGTCGAGTCATCTGCCTCCTAGGCCGAGTCAGCTACCTCCTCGCCGAGTCATCTGCCTCCTGGTCGAGTCATCTGCCTCATGGCCGAGTCATCTTCCCTCCTGTCTGAGTCAGCTGCCTTCCAAGGAGAGTCAGTTGCCCCTCTAGGCCGAATCTATCCAGGAATAGGCCCTCCAGGCTGAGTCAGCTGCCCTCCATGCCAAGTTTCATCAAGCCAGGTCAATCCCTTCAGTCATCTGTCAGTCTTGGGACGCCCCTAGATCAGACTGGCACATGTAGCATTTTTATGTATGAGATGCTCCCAGGTTCTTAGGGATGCTCCATCTAAAGTCCAAGATGCTCTCTGGTTATCAGGAATATATAAGACCAATGACTAGGAGCATGCCAAGTACAAGCACAACTGGACAAGAAAAAGGACAGACGAGACCTGACAATGCCCATGCCTTGTCAGTTGACAAGACCCTAGTAGTCACATCAGGAATAGTGTATGTGGGCCAAATCTTGTCCCCTGGGCTCCCCTTTATGAGGAGCACCAGGGGGATCGATCTATGGAGACCCCTGGGGACTCTTTCTTTCTTTGTTCATGTATGAGCACCACTTCTTCTACCTCTAGCTCTCTCAGAGAAACCATTAGAGGCATAGAAGGAACAGGTCAAGGAGCACCAATGTAGCTATAGTAAATGGCCAGATCATATATGATCTATATGTAGGAGTAGAGGTTTTATCTCACTACGAGAGCCTCGAACCTGGTTATATGATGTCTCTCTGTGTTTCTATTTGTGTTCTTCATGTGCAGATTCACTACATTATCAGTCCCTAGATTCCTCCAGTGTCCATGCGGCCCCAACTTAAGCCTACCCCAGGCATCTGCCGTGACACCACCATGACAATCAGTATGCACAATGTCCAATAACTTAGTCATTCGTTCCTCTTTGTCCTATGCAAAGAAAATTAAATCATTTCCAGAAAATTCTCACAAGCGTCAATTGATTCAAAAAATCAAAAAAACTCCAAAATTCCACCAACATGGAGTTTCTTCATGTTTTCTTTCCAATATGATTTAAGCTACAGTGTTACTCATAAGTGATCTTTTAATCATTTGTCTTACAACAATTTAGCATCAGTGTTTATGGATGTGATTTCTCCAACTAGATTTCTAAGAGTTCATCCATCTTCAATGGAATACAGTAATTATTTGAACAGCCATCATTCTGATAATAACGGAACAAAATAACAATTATTAAAAACAAATCTTGAAGGCAAGCTTTTATGTCAACAAGAAACACAATAACATTTTATTTGTTTTCGATGAACATCATCACATATTCTTTTGCTAGTTATTTATGCCATTGCATTTCATGAATTGTGTTGTTCTATATAACACTTCATACTAACAAATTCAGTATCCAATATCCAAGAACCACATTGTTTAACAAGCAAAGAATACACCCATAACGTGTATATCATCTATATACCTAAGATGGACATTTCCAGATTTTTCTTTTCTGCCAAATATTTACTAGATTCTCTTTCAGCATTTCCTTTCCTTTTAAGAAGAATCTATCAACATAAATAGTGGGCCATACATATGACACATATTTCAAAGCATGTATAGTCAAATAATAATACATTTGGACTTGCACTTTAAAGTGGATCACCATCAACAAATGTTTGGCATTCTTTCAAATTTCATTCCTTTTAGTAATCCTTTTAATATAGTAAATATTTTACCTACATCTTCTATCCATCCTTATACAACTTTCATGATCAGGCTACTATATCGCATAATGATGAATCGCGAATATAATGTTAGTTCCCAAAACCTTTTGTGAGATTAGGACGCCTAGCATCTCCAACCTTTGCAAATTCTTATACAATATGAGAACATGTATCCTACTAAAATTATATTCTATATTATTGCAACCAAATATTGTTTCAGATATCATAATATCTTTCACGCATGATGATTCCTGAAACAATTCTTTCAGCTCTTAGATAACCTTGATACTGAAACAACTTCAGAATATCAAATATCATGGAGGCAAGCATGATACTTGGATACTAACACTAGAATTTGTTACTCTTGATTTAATACTACTTATTGAATTTCACGGAGTAGGTGAGGTTTTGCTGAAAGTTAGTAATAGTACTTTAAACTTTAGATTGACACTCATAAAACAATACGATGCCAGTTTGTAAAGTAAAAATCTAGGATTCTTTAGTTCTATTATCTCAATTATAGCTAAATATAAGGTAGTAAATGAATTCCAATAACTACAATGAACTATGCAAATTCACTTCAATTCGGTTATGATAAATTAAGTTCAAATTAATCCAAATTACTAAATGAAGTCCCACTCAAAACAACATCCCTCGAGTCATTTTGATGATTACATGTACCAGATCCACTACACGAGTACGATCATCATGTGAGTTGGTACAGCTTCAAAGGCGATCATCATATGGACATCATATCAACTATATGACTCATGCTTTACCTTTCGGTTCGTGTTCCGAGGGCATGTCTATACATGATAGGCTCGCCAAGTAATAACCTTAGTACTCGTGTGTGTAAAACGTTCTTATACCCGTTGTATGCGAACATAGAGTCTATCACACCTGATCATGACGTGGTGCTTTGAAACGACGAACTTTCTTAACGGTGCATACTAAAGGAAGAACACATGTTTATCTTAATATTTTAGTGAGAGGGATCATCTTATAATTCTACCATCAAGTTCTAAGCTAGAAATAAGTATAAATAAGATGCAAACAAACATCATATGCATAAAGTGATATGATATGGTTCTTTTACTTGATCACTGTCTTATGCATCATAGTATGATCTCTATCATTCTATTTGTGTAACGCCAAGGTCTATGGCGCTCTCACTTATTTGTTATAATTCCCGAGAGTATCTTACCATAATAAAATTATAATATTTACCATATCATGACACAAGTCCAACAAAAATAAATCTACACGCCTCTAATTTATATTTTGCAAGTTTTACGTGGCTTAGGGCTTTCGAATAAAGAATCGTTTTACCTACAAAATTCAACCACAACGGTGATAATCAAGTTATTATCAAACCATTATAAATCAGATACTAGCTATAGTGAAAGAGATAGACACCTCCTAGCCACTTATGCAAAACTATTTGAATGTCAAGCGTGGAACAGGTCTCATGTGCGAGAACACGTAAAGTTTTTTCGGGCTGCTTCATCTCACTATACCACTAATATCCAAAGTATATGAAAAGTATGCAATAAAATGATCATAAACACCCACATATCTATGTGTTCTAACCATACAAAGCATCTATGCATAGACATAGCTCTAATACCACTGATGGGGTTCCTTGCATAGAAAAGAATTTTTTTTCCTATTATTGCAACTGCCAAGATTGAATCTAGGAGATACTTTTAATGGTTTAAAGGACTCACCCTTGAAGACCGTAAGCAGGATAACGTTCTCGCAAACAAACGTGGCCGGTGTAGAATGTACACGACCGTCCTCAAGGACGCGATGAAAATCAGCGCCACAAAGGGGTCGTGCCTCAGTAATTGGTCACATGTTCAGTGTGTTGATGACTTCCATCCCTTGCTCTAGTTGGGTAGAGAAAGTAGTAGATCCTTGGGAACTCCAACAGCACTACGACATGGAAGTGCTGGTGGTGGAGAAGATCTTGAGAAGGGCTTCGCCTAAGCATCGTGCTCATGGCAATGTACAAGCTATCAAGGGGAGGAACATGCCAACAAAAGGGCATATGAGAGGAGATGGGAATGGTTCCCCCACCTCTTCCCCATTTATGTGACTGGACTCTCCACTCACAAAAATTTATCTCCACTTTCTTCCATTTATTCTCCACTCAAAAATCAAGAGTCTCTCCATTAAAACCACTTTTAGTTCACTTAATTTAATATCACTTATTTAATGAACACTTTATTTAATCAACATATTAACAATTCAATCCCTTGCAATATTTCGATACACCGAAACTATTCTGGCAGATTCATCAGAATAATTCATGTGATGTCTAGTATTTTCTCATGCGTTTCCTATCCACTCAAATGTGTCGACTACCCTTAAGTGTGCCTCCCTACGGGTTGAGAACTATGTGGACATGACCTAGACTCTCTCCGATCAATGATCATTAGCGGGACCTGGAGATCCATAATGACTCCCACTAGTTCAACGATAAAAAACAGTGATCATGTGAACCTTTTTCGCAGTAACCAATTCCTTTTGTATCGTGATATTTTACTTGCCGGAGATGCGATCATTTGGTATCATCCATACCTAGTTCGATCTCGTTACCGACAAGTTTTTCTCGTACTCGTGATATAACATTCTTAGTGATCTTATCACTTGCTTGCAAGCTATGTTAATGTGATAACATCAAGAGAGCGCTGAGTAAATCTCTTCATCATTGCGATGGACAAATCTCACTCTTGTTTTCTAAAAACCCGATGGCTTATTTATAATCACCCTGTTATGGTGTGACGTTTTATGGAATCAAAGTACTCTTCCAGTGTTAGTGATTGACGTGATCTTATGGTCTAAGGACTAGAGTTACTTTGAATGAGATAGCAATATAAAGTTGAGGACATGATCGTATTACTATATTTCAGGAGAATGTTCATCACATTATTCTACCAATGATGTGACCTTATTATTAACAACATCCAATATCATGATCAGGAAATATTAATCATTTGTTAATCAACAAGCTAGTGTAATGAGATGCATTACTAGGAACATTTTCTTTGTTTATTAAACACACATGTATTAACGTTTCCAATTAACACAATTATAGCATGAGAAATAAAAATTTATCATAAACATGGAATAATATAATACCCACTTTATTATTTCCTTTCGGGCATATTCCTTTTAGGACCGGCGCCAGTGCATCTCCTCCTTGCTCGGCGGCGGCGCAGGAGGCTGGGCGTCGGATCTCCCTCCGCGCCACGGAGAAGCGCTGCCTTGGCCAGCCAAATTATGGCACGATTGGCTGGCCATGGATAGGAGGGATGGATGGTGATGATTTGACAGAGGGGCCTCGATGTGGGGAACCACAATTTTTTTGCGATATTTTCCCATTTACGGTATCAGGAAAGGCCATTTTTTGGCCCCGATATCGCATATCGTCCCAAATTTTTGCGGGCCGACGGATATGCGGTATTTGCTAGAGATGCTCTCAGAACAACATACCCCGCATAAACTAGCATGTACTGCACTCTAAACCAAATTTAAGGTTCGGTTGATTGAGTGCCAGTCTAGATACCGCATCTGCAAACTGCATATTTAAAAAAAATCACGAAAGAATTTAATCGCAAGAACTAGGGATTACGGTTGCATTTACAAAAGATCGCGGTTGCATTTACAAAATATTTTCGCCGCCACGGCATCTACCTACCAAAATGCGGCTCGGGACTCTCACTGTGGCCTATTTGTCATGGCGGTGCTGCAGGTGGCGGCGAACTCGTCGGGGGTCGAAGTCGACAAAGACCGTGGCTTGTGCCTCCACCTTGTCGGCATCTTTGCGGTTGCTCTTCGACACCATCGTGATGATGGTTCCAAGGTCATCGTTGTCGATGAAGTCACCGCGCGCGAGAACCTCCCTCTTCACGAGCATCACTACGACCTCGCCGATATCCTTGTCGTCGACATAGTCGCCCTGTGCAAACACTGGCACCGTCATCGGTGACCTCCTTATTCACAGGTAGCAGGGCGCAGGAGCTCGACGAGGATGGAGACGAGGACCGCAGGCAGCGAGAGCTTGACGAGGATGAATATGGGGTACGGAATAGTCAATAGTGGGATTCCCGGCGAGCGAACACAGGCGATAGTTTGTTGTAGCGGTACGAGCCATGGATGCACACCATGTCCAAGATCCTCCAAGGTTAATCCTCCTTCTCGTCAGTGGTGAGCTCGTGGGCAGAGGATCCGCGGCCAATCTGGCCACCCCCATGGCCGAATCGACCTCCACCCAACGACATGATGGTGTGGAGGTTGCGGATCTACGGTGGGGGTTATGGATTGCTCACCGACGGTGCCTCAGAGAGGGAGGCAATGTGGTGGCATGGGGATAGGGTTTGAACCCGTATCGGCTGCTTCCAGCAGCATATATAGAGGCCAATGCGATGCAGAAGCAAGGCCCAGCATATTAGATGTGGGCCAGACCACCAATATGGGGTATGGTCCGGCCGAAAATTTCGTCGAAACTAGCATATCAACGCTGTATTGCCGTCATGGCCGAGTTGTGGGGTCTACTAGAATTGCTCTTAGAACCCTTAAAAACTCGGCCTTTAAAACACATATAAGGGTCGTGAAAAGCCTGTTTTACAATGATGCAAAAAAGGCTTGGCTAGAACAGCAACCGTAAGTTGGCCCCTTAAAAGAGCAGGGCCCGTCGGTATATTTTTTTTTTCTGATGGGTCTTCTTCTCTCCGTGTTGTAAGAGCATCTCTAGCAGACACCGGGAAATTGCGAACCGGAAAACGCATTCCCAGATCGCGTTTGGCGGGTTTTTTCAAGCCGCGAGCGATGGGGCAGAACAGACCCCTCAAAACCGAACTAGAAAAGGGAATATTCCCTTTTTATAGTTTCACGCACATGATTTCTGCCAGGGCAAAAATATACGAAATCGTAAAACGAAACCACAAATGATAGAATTTAAACAAATTCGACCGTCAACCACGACAATCATCAAGTTTTAAGCAAATTTAACAAAGTATCTCGCTACCATGTCGGAGAACATCATCCAAAATATGAATCATCACCACAACCCACGATGATCATAAAGCATCAAAGCCAAGAGAAGCATCACCGCCACCACCACTTGCTGAAGCACCACCGTGGCCACCATCACTTGCCGGGGCACCAAGTCCACCACCATCCCTAGCCCGAGGATTGCCTCTTGCCAGCGTCTCTGACCTCCTTCTCTCCAAGATTTCCATCCTTGCTTGATCATGACACGCCAAGGTGAGCTCGTCCATGTTGCTCCGGTCCATGGTCATGATGGTGTTTTCTTCGGAATAGAGCTTTTCCATGGCCTTGGTTTCCTCGGCTTTTGCCTTCCTATCCTCCATGGCTATCTTGCGCAAACCATCTTGCTGGAGTGCTTCCCACCTTGCTTGCTTCTCAATTGTTTTCTTCTCGGCCAAAGCAACTTTTGCTTCCAAAGTCTTGGCCACCATTTTTTCATTTTAGATCACCATGAGATCAATCTTCTCTCTCAAGCTTGAATTCTCGGCTAGATTCTTAAGTTTCTCCTTTGCCATCTTGTTGCCATCGGGCTTGTTCTTATTCCTCCGTCTTGGTGGAAGTCCATCATCCTATTGGATGAGTGAGCCTCTTTTGGGTGGTGCTTCTTGCTCCCTCAACTTCCATTTCTCACTTCTTTGGAGCAAAAGTCAACAATGATCGAGGTTGAATGCCTTGCCCTATGAAGCCTCCATCTCCAAGAACCTCTCTTTTGCAATTTTCTCCTACAAAATGCAAACAAACAATGAGTTGCAAAAAAATGCTAGCACTTGGTGGTGCAAACAAACAATTGGACATTTAGCACTCACATAGTCACCCTCAAACGAACCACTTGGTGGTGCTCCTCGAACTTGCTCCAAGCATCCACTATAGAGAGAACAAGTGTTTTTTTATGTAATTCCAACGGCCTTGGAGTGATTGATAAGTTCGTGCAATCGTCCTTGGAAGGGAAGGCAAGAATTGGTAGAACTTGTCCTCGATCCTCTGCCAATAACGCTTCCCGGTTTGGTCGGTGTCGGTCATGGCATCGAGAGAGACAACCTCCCAAGCCTTGATCAAAGTCACGTCTTCAACTTGCATGAAATTCTTCGCTCGGTTCCGGGTAGGCACTTGCGATCCATCAACCTCCTCCACCTCCTTGTCTTCACATGCACCGTCGACACCACCATCAACCTCGTTGTAAATTTCTGACCCATCCAAATCATCTCCATATCCGTCGAGCGGAGCCGTGTCGATGTCCACCGCAATGTTATTCAACAAATCGATGTAGGAGGTCGGAACCTCATGCAAATCGCTGTGTATAAACCGCCAATTCGAATCAATTGTATACACAATTGGCGGCGACTGCGGCGGAAGGGGGAAGGGGAATTGTTCATACCTAGTTCGGCTAGCCGAGGCCTTTCTGGCGGATTTTGCGGTGGCGGATGGTTTCCCGGGGCCTGCCTTCCGCTTCGCGACCTCGTGCCTCCCCTTGCTCGACGCCGGCTTCGACTTGGAGGCGACGGCACTCGTTGGAGCGTGGGGAGCAGCAGGACCGGCGGGAGAAGCCGGTGCACCCACGCTGACATCCTGGATGAGGACGGAGCCCTGCTGCTTCCGCTTTGTCGCCGCAGCAGCTTTCGCAGACGCCCCGGCTGGGGGACCGGGGACGGAGACGACGGTGGTGCCTGTCAGATCTGGCAGACCCGTCAGAAGGGTCGCCTGCGTCAGCGCAACCTTGCCGGATCTCAGCGGCAGCTGCTGGACGTCCATGGCGGCCTTTCATGGGGCTCGACAGAGGTGGGAGGAGCGGGGACGGGAGATCGAGTGTGGCAGCGGAAGGAATGGCGCGGCTGAAACTCCCCTCCCGCCAACGAAAACGGAGGATACAGTTCGCGTCTAAGTCGGCCTCGAAAATTGGGTTTTCTCGGTTCCGCGGGGTGTTTTCTCGGGGGCCCTAAAATTTTTTTCGGTTCGGTCGATTTTGAGGCGTCTGTTCTGGCCACTTTTCTCATGCGAAACCGAAAAGTGGCGGTTATTTTCTCGGTTCCGCCCTTTTACGGTGTCTGCTAGAGATGCTCTAACGTGCGCAACGCCGCTCCTCGGCCATACCTCATCGCTGCCCGGAAGGCGCCACCGCCCCCACATCTCTCCTGAGCACCGCCAGCCCCGCGTGCCCGCATTCGTCGGGCCTCCCCTAAGCACCTCCCGCTCGCCCGCTTTTGTTGCGCCTCTCCCGACCACTGCGAAGCCCGCGCGCGCCGCCAGCCGCCGGCGCGGGTCCTCCATGGCCTTCGCCCAGCAGCCGGCCCTTCCGCTCGCCCGCGTCCGCCATGGCCACTCGCCAACGTCCATCATGGCCGCCGCCGTCGCAACCTCCGGCGATTTGGCTCGAGTTGGTCCGCTTTGAGATGGGCAGCGTGAAATTGATGGTAATGTGCCCGGATTCCAAATTTTCTGACAGGATTTCGTCGGATTACGGCTAGTTCGGCGGTGGCGCTCTAGTGTTCGAGTGATTGGTTATGACAGTTAGGCAGGTTTGACCAGCTTATGGTGCCCTTAAACATTTCGCCCAAAACTAGAGGTATGAGAATTCAGGGTTCCAAATAAAGGGCCCTTTAAAATATTTGAAGGGTTTGCCCGATATAAGGGTATTGGTAAGTTTAATTTTCTTGACCAAACCGTAAACTAGCGTTTATTTTTTGGGTTTGACTATTTTAAGAAGTCACCAGAGATGTTTTTAGCGGGAGGGAATCCACTCCGCCCTGCTGGAGTTCTTATTGAGCCGCTCCCTGTCGACACCCAGTAAACTGGAACGTACAGCTTTTTCTTTTCTTTTCTATTTTTCATTCAAATTTATTTCCAGATTTAAAATTTTCTCAGATTTAAAAAATTTATCTTCATATTTGGAAAATGTTTAGATTTAGAATTTGTTTAAATTTGAAATTTTTTCGTACTCAAAAAAGGTTCAAGTTTGAAAATTGTTGATTTTTTGGTTTGCGAAAGTTGTTCAAATTTGAAAAATATTCAGATTAAAAAATTCAAATTTGATAAAATAATAATAAAGCATAGATAAAGAAAAAAAGGAACAGAAAGAAACAAACTAGAAACGGCAAAACCGGCTTCTTCTTTCTTAGTGGGCCATGGCCCATCTCGCCACCCACGTGAGTGGAGTGGAATCCACTTCGCGTTTGGAGAAGAATAGGATTTGCCATGGCCTAGCTAACCATCGAGAATATATCTAGGGCGTGTTAGGTAGGTTGCAGGCGAGGCCATGGAGAGAAGAAATCTGCCCGATTAAATGCTGGGCTTTTTGCATGTTGTGTTTAGCCCGTTTGTCAAAGCATACTGGGTCAGGCTACCTAGGAACTATTGATTGAGCAGCTTTTTGTGAGCCAATCTCACGGCCAAAATGAAGAATGCGGTGTCTCCGCGGATAAAGTGGAGAGAGATGGCATGAGCTCGGTGCGGCGAAAAGCGGCAGGAGGTTTTTGGTCACCGTCTGCGTAAATTTTCCATCCTATTTAGGAACGACACCATCACCCCAACTCGAAATTCACCATTTTCAACCCTCCCCCCCCCCCTCGAGCTCCTCGACAGTTTGAAATCGATGATCATGGCGGGAGCTTGTGGATCTAAGCTTGGGGACATGATGGAATCCCCGTCTTCCCCGACCTATGTGCTGGTTGTTGTTCCGCTAGTGGTAGTGTCAGCATCCCGGTCGAACCAGGAGACGGTGTGACATGGGTATGACCTATCGGGTCCTTACAATTAGTTACCATAGGCACATAAAAGCCCACGAAGGCCCAACAGAGTCCAAGAGACACCCGACGAATAAAGACTTTCCTTATCTATTAAGGACTAATCAGGAACCGACATAGAGTTCATATTGTAAACATAAACTTGTAACCTCTCCGGCTACGGAACCAGGACCCAGCCTCTCATATAAAGGATGGGAGGACCCGATGGAGAGGGCACCTTAGATTTTTATGCCATCCGCCGTGAGCTTTACTGCAACTAGCGAGCCAGCAACTTTGTAATCGAGCTTTTCCAATAATCAAACTACATCGACTTCCTTGTTTGTTTGATCAGCCGATGAAATCCTCAATGCTCTCTTTTCCACAAAACCCTAAGTCTATAACAATAATGGGCATTGCCGAGGTTACCCCTCGTCAATTGGCGCCGTCTATGGAAACTTGAGCATTGGTGCCATGGATTCGACGGCTTCCCCTTCATCAAGCAACAACCCGACGATCATGGTTGGTGAGGTCCATTACGATCTCATTGATCCGTGCCCTCCCACCCCTTTGTCGGCTCTCCTCGACTTTGACGAGGAGACCGATCTCATGATCGGAAGTTTCCACTTTCGTGTGGGAGCACCCGAGCTCCGCTTAGCTCGGATTCGTCGGCCACACCCGCATCGCCTACGGCAACACTAGCATCATCCATCGGCTCAACAGGACAGGCCATCTCTGATCCGACGAACATCGAAGAAACTCGTGGAAACTCCGTGGATCTGGAAGATCTAGCCGATCTATATGACAGTCTCTCTTTTGGATCGATTTCCCAGTCAACACTATAGCACAACCTAAGTTCATCAAGCAAAGTTCCTAACAAAGCTGAAGAAAGCGTCGATTCTGGAATCAAGAAGAGGGAATCATACCCGGATCAAGATCATTGGGACTTCGTTGGATCACAAATCAGCATCTCTTATGGGTACAACAGCGATGATAATCAATCAAGCATGAGGCACCTCCAAGTGTGCATGATCCAGGACGAAGGAACCTCAACGCCCGTTGACTCCCACAGAAACCTGGTCATTAACCCTGATGATATTTTTTCGGATGATGCGGCAGGGCATCGTGAGGAGAGGGAGGACCCACCAGAAGGAGACCAACGTGTTGTGCAAATAGGAGGGCAACAAAATGGCGAGCGCCTAACACTTCAGTTTCCCCCAACGATCTGGCAGAAGGCCTGAGATGCCGTATCGGGTGCGGTACCCATGACAGTAGACGCCACAAGAGAGGAGATAATGGCCTACCAATACTTGTTGCACCACAAGAGGAAGGACCTACTGTGGCTGCAGCGGTCTCCGGATGGAAGGAAAAGGTTAGTCGATGAATCCAGCTTACGCCGGGCACAACTCATCTCTACCCGAAATTCTAGTAGTGTCACTGGAGGACCACAACCCAGAAGGGGCACTTTGCGACTGCAACGCAACCTAGAAGCCAAAAGGCGAGAGATGGAAAGAGATTTGGACTTGACATTCATGTCAGTAGATTCTGCAAGTAACATCAAAGAAAAAACAACACAGGCTGCCCTGGTCGCCGCCCAAACCTGCCTCTTGACCACCCAGCCAGCAGCCGATGATCCGTGGGTAGATATCCATCGCTCCGCCCTCATGAGATTGGGTATGGTAGGCTAAACTCTTGCGCAAGGAGAACAAGGAGTTGTGCAATGAGCCGATAAATCACCATGCCGTCGCAATAGCCCTCGGCACACAGGGATTACCCGGCAATCTTGATCCCCCCACCACATGCTCTTAACACACTCTTTGCGTGGGGATGATGTGAGAAACAACATTACATAGAAAAGGATCGATAGATCCAGAAAGGAATGCAATAGCCAAAGATATTCTGATGGAGAAAGCAATGATGAGCGCGAGCCTTGTGGCGCCAACTACTTTACCTATCTGGTTTGGAAGACTCCGGTACCCAAGGATTTCAAACTCCCTCACAACCGCCAAAAGTATGACGGACTCCAGGAACTCGCAGCATGGCTGGCTGATTACTTACAAACTGCCAAACTTCAAGGTGGTTCAAAGGCCACCGCAATGCAAAGCATCCAATTACACTTGAGCGGAGTGGCGTGCTCTTGGCTCAGGTAATTACCCGTAGAATCCATCAGCAGTTGGAGCGATTTAGAGGACAATTTCATCCGAAATTTCAAGTCCATGTTCAAGCGACCCGCATCTACCGAGGAACTGCGGGCCTGCAAGCAGAAACCCGGAGAATCTATCAGTACATACAACGGTGGAACATCATCAAAAAAATTGCGAAACACATCTTCGATGAGAGGGCGATAGATGCTTTCAGCGATGGATTGTAAAGGAAGGATTTCACCGAAGAGTTGGGGAAGGTGAAGACAAAAACAATTTCTCAAATGATGGACATGGCGAACCATTGAGCTGACAACGAAGAAGCTGTACACAACAAACGCCAGAGCTCACCCGATGAAGACCGCGATAGGCGAAACAATTATAATAGAAGAAGGCACAACTTTGATGGCTACAACAGACCCAATTACATTGCAACTGGCTTCGATGGGGAGGACAACACGAGAAGTGATAACCGCAGTAGCGGGTATCGTAGTACCGGGAGGATGCAGGAAAAAGCAGGCCAAGCCAGGCGTAAAGGCCAAGGGAACCCTCGATGTCCCCAATGCATATGCTAGAAGGACCGTGCAACATGCACTTCTAGGTCGACTCCGAGGGGATACGGCGATCAACACATATCATGAAGGATTGCCGCACCTTCCTAGGGATGCAGGCAGTATGTAATGCGAAAGTAAATGTCGCCACAAACCGCGGGTACACCACATCACCAAGAACTATCGCTCTTGTGGCACCACTGATGACCCACAAGTATACGAGATCACAACAGTCTTCGCGGGTAGTATTACCCAATTTATTGATTCGACACAAGGGTAGCCAAAGAATACTTGCAAGCCTTAACAACTGAGTTGTCAATTCAGCTGCACCTGGAAATAGTTGTTGCTCACAGAAGTTTATCAGTAGCAATAGTTTGGTAGTAGCAATAGCAAAGCAACAACAACAGCAAAACAGGAGCAATAGTAACAGTAGTAGCAAACAGTAGGATATGAGTGTGGTAGGCATAGAGATGGATGGACGAGCATTGCATGGACAAGTCTAAACATGTAAATTCAAGATCTAGGGCATTGCAGATAAATAAGATAAAGCATCCAAGTACTAAAAATCATAGGCATGTGCTCCATATATAGTCATGTGTGCTCGCAATGAGAACTTGCACAACATCTTTTGTCCTGCCAGCCCGTGGCAGCGGGGCCTCTAGGGAACTTTTGGCAATTAAGGTGCTCCGTTTAATAGAGCACGAGAGCAAAGCATTAACACTCCATGAACACGTGTGATCCTCACACCACAACCATCCCCTCCGGTTGTCCCAATTTCTGTCACTTCGGGGCCTTTGGATCCGGACAGTGATATGTGTACACAACTTGCAGATAAGATAACAAACAATACTATCATAATGATTAAATAATAAGTTCAGATCTGAGATCATGGCACTCGGTCCCTAGTGACAAGCATTAAGCACAACAAGTTGCAACAAAGTCAAATAGCACTAATAGAGATACTAGGCACCACGCCCTAACAATCTTATTCGATTACATGATAGAACTCATCCAATCCCAACCATCACCATAGCCTACAGCGGGGGATTGCTCACTCATGGATGAGGGAAACATTGATGGTTGATGGAGAGGCATTGATGATGACGATGGTGATGATCCTCCCCAAATTCCCCGTCCCGGCAGGGTGCCAGAACGGAGTTTCTGGATCCGAATCTTGGTTTCTGGTGGTGGCGGCGCAGCAAACTCTTTCTCGAAAAACGTCGAACTCCCCTCAGTTTTTAGGTAAAGGGGTAACTTATAGGCGAAGAGGGACCCCGAGGGGGTGCCTGGGGTGGCCGCACCCCCCTAGGCGCCGGCTTGGCCCACCCACGCCTGGCAAGGGTGTGGGCCCCCTAGGACTCCACTCCGTCTCGTACTCTGGCTCCATGGATCTTTGGTGAAATAGGATTTTTTTCATAGTTTCCGGTATTTTTCCTGATAGTTGATTTTCTGCACAAAAACTAGACACCAAGGTAATTCTTCTGAAAACAGCGTCAGTCCGTGTTAGTTGTATCCAAATCGCACAAGTTTAGAGGAGAAATAATAGCAAAATTGTTCGGGAAAGTAGATACGTTTTGGACGTATCAACTCCCCCCAAGCTTAGCTTATTGCTTGTCCTCAAGCAATTCAGTTGAAAACTGAGTGCGATAAAAGAACTTTCACGAACACATTTGCTTCATATGATGTATATATTCTTAGCACAGGAGTAGATACTTAAACCATTCATAGTAAGAAGTATGCAACTAAGTATACTCAATAGTCATTGAAAGATATGAAGAGAAACCAACTCAATAATAATAAGTAGCATGAAACATAAACATAAGCAACATTGCAATGCTCATAATAAGGTATGATAGAGTGGTATCTCGCTTGCGTTTGTCTATAGAATAAGTGGTGACTCAACTCACTAGCTTTGAGCTCGCATTGCCCCTATCATAGGCATATTCATATGGTTAAGGTGAAAGTGAGGTCCAATATGAGTTGTATGCTTGACAGACCATAAACTGGAAATCCCATGTCCCTTGAGTACAAGGGCCGCTCTGCATGCTACTCAACTTTGGTAACCTGTAAGTTCTTGTCATTGTACATACATGCATATCATAGAGAACCGCCAACGGGGCACCCCTTGCACATGATACAGGAGCTATCCCATGATCAAAATGACAAGGCAAGCAGACAATGAGCATCTCAGTGATCTTTTTATTTACTATGTGCATAGCTTTTTATTGAGGATGCTTCACATAATGCTCATTATGGTGGTGCTGCAAGTTTCCACCATGATTAGGCATGGCTTAGGCTAGTGGCCCAAGCATTTCTCTAACACATATATATACTCAATGAACTCATAAGCTCCCCTTTTATTTCACACCGTCGACATCCGCAAACAAAAGAGCAAGGTATCAACTGGATATGTATCCATAAGTGTTGAAAACATTCCCTGTGACAGCACGGTTCTACTAACTCCCAGCCTATAATTTGCAAGCATATAACTTTCATGGACAAGTCACAATGGTTCATGATTATTAAGTGCAAAGAATAAAGTGTGCCATCAAGTTCGTAAAAGCTTTACCAACTAACTTTCTCAAAACAGACAAACATTTTATTTGGAAGAAAACAAGGCATATAGAATATGCACTAAAATAGCAAATGATGCTAATAGGTAGGTATGGTGGACACTGTTGGCAATATTAGTTTTGGGGAGTTGGAAGCACAAGTAGAGCTCATACTCAGTGCAAGTGAAGGCTAGCAATAGAGAGGGAGCGACAAACGAGAGAGCAATAACTGTCATAATCATGCTTGCAACAAAAAAGGACTAATTATGGCATGAAAATGATACAAGAACATTGAGGCAAAATAAATCATCGAGGCTTACTGACTATTGTTTAGTCATATGCATGCGTGAGCATGTGCCAAGTAGATTCACATGAAAATTCCAGAGGAGGATACCACAATATCATACCAAAATATGAATAAAACAATGCGAGCAAACATTCATATGACATGCTAAAAACTATTAGCAAGCTGGAGCTAATTGTTGGGGATATGCTATATGGGTATCCTCATAGCATGTCTCCTATCCGGATAACCCGGGTGGCCCACAGTTGGTAGCCTGGCCCATGGCCTGCTGGGCGGCCCAGTTAGATGGATCCAGAAGGGAGGCCCATGCTGGATAAAGGAAGGCTACGGTTGGAGTCACCGGCGTACCCGGAGCCTTGGAGTACAAGACACGCAAGACTAGTAATAGACAGTGTAAGACTCTGTAACCTGTCCGTCTAGGACTTTTCCCTGTAACCCTAGGACCTATCGACTATATAAGTCAGGCCTATGGGAGCCTTTAGGGCACAATCTCAGATGATAACTTACAACCTCGCACAACGAACCAATCCCTGTAACTCGGCGTATTGCCCTTATAGTGATTTATAGCAGGAGTAGGATTCCGCCACTGTTGTGGGATCTAAACCTGGGTAAGAAATGTTACCTCGTACCCGTCAACCGTCCGCCTTCCCTCACGTCTCTAAAAACGCACTATGAGGACCCCTCCATGGCGTACTCGTCGGCAATACCATGACAGTTGGCGCCCACTGTGGGGCAAGAGGCGCTTTAGGCTCTTCAGCGGGCGAGGACCAAGATCTTCGCGGGAATCGGTGAAACCGTATCCATCGGTCGTGTTCTCTTCTTCGGCAACGTTCTGATCGTCCCTCCCGACGAGTTCTGGATCCCGACGAAGACGAACCCTACCTGGTGTTCGATCATTCCTATCAGAGACATCCACCTCTTCATTGGTGAAACCGACTCGAGCACTAGTTCCCTGGGAGTTGGAGGAGCATCAAGACCCGCACGGACCGCCTACGGGCAGGATACGTTCGCGGAAGGATCGATGTCGGATCTCTCTTCGGAATTGGCCGGCAAAGATCGAAAAAATTCAAGGCCCGCCCAAACCGCCCCTGTGCAGGATATAAAGGTGGAAGATCGCTGCAAGTCCGCCGGCTTCGCCCGTGCGTCTGGACAACAGAGATCCAAGTTTGTCGGTGTGGTTAGCATCTTCGATCTGGCGTGTTGCGTTCAAAGAGAGGGCGAAAACCCCCGTGATTACCTGGCCAGGTGGCTCCGCATACGAGCCGATCTGGCCTACTACCCCAATGATGATGCTATGTATCACTTTGTGGAAGGACTGGACCATGGCACGCTTCTCCGACATTCTCTATGACGGCAGCAGGCGTCAGGACGCCTTACTTTCGAAGGCATGGTGAACACCGTCAACAACTACGCGGAGGCTGAAGCGGCAGCTTAGACAGCGCTTGCGCTCATTGACGGAGCCCCTCCGATTCAGCCACCCCCACCACCGCCTCCGGCCGCCATCGTCGCAGTTGTGCCGCCACCTCCAGTCATCATCGCTGCTGTTGCACCTCCACCCCCCGTCATCGAGGAAGTCCTAGCATCCTTCGACTCTGTGATTGACGCGCTATATGCTGACTTCAGTGCAGATTAAGAGGAGATAGATTTTAGTCTAGAGGAACTAGACTCCGCCATGCAGGAGATGGAGGAGGAGTACACGCGCGACAAGCAAGCCAACAATGTTGTCACGTCTCGAGAGGTGTTCGTCACCATTGGGACGGCGATGGATGAAGACCAACCTAGACGAGCTCCGCCTACAGCGCTAGAAAAGGGGAAGGGGCCACTTATTGCTGTTGATGATGATCGCGCAAAGTTCATGCCTCCTCCGCCTAACCCAATGCAGCAGCCGCAGGAACTCGGCACCGGCCCGAGCAACAACAACACCGCAAACTTGCCGCCTCCAGCATCCACGTCTGCTACTTCCCAAGTTACTCCAGCTGATAGAGTGATGTACGTCAATCTCCTCGTTGAGCCACTGACCGTAGCTCATATCCGGAACGTGACTCAGCTCGACGAGAAGCACCAGCAGCTGCTGGAGGAAGCTCAGGCCATCACGGAGCAAGGCGCTAAGCTGGATCGAGATCTAGTCAACACGCAGAAGTCCATAGAAAAGCTAGAGCACTGGAGGCCGAGTACAAGACTCTGCTGCAGCAGTAGAAGGCCAAGAAAGCTCCGGCTCGAGTCATCAACGATCCTGGTGTACGGCGAAACCTAGAATGGGCTCCCTTGAAGCCGGCACAGTCCAAGCCATACATTGACAGTGAAGGCAAGTAGGTGATGCCCACCCCACTCCTTAACCTCGCCATCGCCAAGACCCTTCTGGAGCAGGATAGATCACCCGAGGCAGTGGATTAGGTCTATGACCTAGTGGCCAAGGCGGTGAAGCAGCAGGAAAAGGCCACCTCTCAGAGGCTTGAGTCTGACCCAACGCTTTGCCAGTCTAGCCAGTATAAGCTGCCAAGGGACAAATCTCCTCTTGATGTCGGGTCCTAGACAGGTTCATCAGAACGAAGACGGAGGGATGCGCGCAACAGGAAGAATGCTATCCCCATATCCTCCGACCACGGAGAAAAGGCCCGACCTCGTCGCCCATCGCCACCGCCCCGATCCACCCGACATCGCGAAGACCCCAAGGCTCACCATCGTACGGATATGCCCCCGCCAAAGCAGTGCGGCATCATCATCCACGACAACACGGAGCAGACCCGTCATGACGGAGAGTGCAACCAAGGACACAAGAGCAGGTCACGCCATGACCCTCCGCGTCCGACAAGCAATCGTGAAAGGCGCGAGGCGTCACAGGAGGGTAAAAGCAACAAGGCTAACTCACCGCCACCTCCGCCTCCGTCACCACCTAGCAGTCACCATGGCGGAGGGGGCCCGCGTCGTTCACGCAGCCCATCCCCTATTGACAAGAAGAAGAAGAACCTGGAGCCATACGATGCATGTTCACGGATCGATAAGATCCACGAGGCACGGTAAGGACCATACCTGGGACCACATTGATTTGGACCTGCAATATGGTCCGCAACTTACCCCAAAGGTTTCCGGATTGACAAGACCATCAAGCCCTATGACGGCACCGCCAAGCCAGCCACATGGTTGCAGGACTACAGCAACGCGGTGGAGATTGAGGCAACCCCAACATCGCCATCAAGTACCTCCCGTTAATATTCGGGCACGGCCCGTCAATGGATCGACGACTTGCCGGAGAAATCCATCTGCAATTGGCTGGACATGCAAGAAGCGTTCACCAAGAACTTTGAGGGTACATACAAGCGTCTCTGCACTGTTGGCGATCTACAGCGGTGCGTCCAAGAGAAAGACGAGACATCTCGCGCCTACCTCTCCCGCTGGCTGGACATGAAGAATTCCTGCGCAGGAGTGCATGCTCAAACTGCCATGGTCGCCTTCATCGATGGGTTGGAAAGGGGCATGTTGCTCCGACATAAGCTGAAGCGCTTGTAGGACAATCACCAGCTCGACTTGAACCAGATGATTCAGTTGTCTAGTGAATTCGTAGCTGCCGACGACGATGCTCGCGGCTCCTTGCCGGCAACGGCCGTTCCAACTCAAGATCGGAGGGACAGCAATACAAAGCGAAAAAACGCTCCAGAAGAAAAGCAATCTACCGACATGGTCGCTATGACTTTTGCAGGACGAGGTGATGGCGGACAGCGTGGCTGAAGACGGGGAGTTGGTCGTGGGCAGCAACGAGGAAGTGAAACTACCTCGACGCCGTTCCGTATTCCCCAAACCTACGAGGAGTACCGTGATATGCCGTGCCTCGTACACCTCGATGTCAATGGCAAGGCCACCCATACCAATCGACACTGCAAGTTCGTCAACAACCTCAAGGAAGACCTAAAGTCCGGCTACAAGCAAAGTCGAAAGAACAGACCGCGAGGCAAGGGCAAGGGGAAGAAGATGGGGAGGAGTCCAAGGATTCAAGTGACTTGGACGAGGACATTGACCCCAAGCACGCCGCCAAGAGCGACGACAAGGGCAAGAACCCCTTCGTAAAAAAAGGCGCCAGTCTACCACACTTTCCTTGGCACCCCCACCGTCCGACAACAGAAGACCTCTTTGAGGATCCTGATGGCTACTCTCCCCCCATTTCCCCGGTACCTGCGCTGGTCGGAGGTTCCAATTACTTGGGACAGGACGGACCACCCAGACCTTATTCCTACGAAGAACCAATACGCCATTGTCATCAACCCCTTGATTGACGGCGTGGAGTTCACCAAGTGCATGGTGGATAGTGGAAGTAGCATCAACATCATGTACCTGGATACAATGCAGAAGATGAACTTGACGGAGGCAAACCTAAGGCGGACCAACACCATCTTCCACAGCGTAGTTCCTGGTCGGGAGGGTCGGTCCCTTGGGTGCATTACACTTCAGGTTGCCTTTGGCGATGTTAATAATTACCGCCAGGAGCACATGACCTTTGAGGTGGTCCCCTTCAAGAGCGTGTACCACATCATATTCCGCCGTGAAATATTCTACATGTTCATGGCCAAGCGATGCTTCGTCTACAACAAACTCAAGTTACCCGGACCAAACGGTGTCATCACCGTATCCGGAAGCTTTACCAAGGCAAGGGACTGCGAGATTAACGAAGCAGCCTTCTGAAGCAAAGAATTCAAAGAGATCCAGAGCAAGGTCGATGACTCATAGATGCCCGCGTCGAAGAAGCAGATCTCCGACTCCGCTCCTGCATTCAAGGCCGCCATCGATACCAAGCCGGTGGAACTTGTGGTAGGCGATGCCTCCAAGGTCACCGCCATTGGGACCAACCTGGATCCCAAATTGGAAAGCGCGCTCGTCGAGTGCCTCCGTGAGAATAGGGACATCTTTGCCTGGCAACCTGCCGACATGAAAGGTGTACCTAGGGAACTTGCCGAGCACAGCTTAAACATTGATCCAAAATGAAAATCAATGAAACAACCTCTACGACGCTTCGGAGACAAGAAGAGACGCGCCATTGGCAAAGAAATATCTAGGTTGCTTAAGGCTAGATTTATCCGAGAAGTCCTTCACACCCGATGGGTGGCCAATCCTGTACTTGTCCCCAAAAAGGGAACCAAAGAATTAAGAATGTGTGTTGATTACACCTGCTTGAATAAAGCATGTCCCAAAGATCTGTTTGCTTTGCCTCACATTGACCAAGTCATTGACTCGACGGCTGGCTCGGAAGTTTTGTGTTTTCTCGATGCATACTCAGGATACCACCAGATCAAGATGAGGAAGTCGGACCAATTGGACACTTCATTCACTACCCCATACGGCCAGTTTTTCTATGTTATGATGCCCTTTGGGCTGAAAAACGCAGGTGCTACGTACCAGCGGACAATGCAACGTTGCCTTCATGACCAAATTGGTCGGAACGTTCACGCCTATGTGGACGATATCGCGGTGATGTCTAAAAAGTCAAATAAATTAATCTCCGAATTAAAAGAAACCTTCGATAATCTCTGGAAACACAACATGATGCTTAACCCTAAGAAGTGCGTCTTCGGGGTTCCAGCCGACAAATTGTTGGGATTCATCGTTTCCCAGCGCGGAATCAAGGTCAAACCGGAGAAAATCAAGGCCATCTTAAACATAAACCGTTCGACATGCCTAAAGGATATTCAACGACTAACAGGTTGTGTTGCAACAGTTAGTCGATTCGTCATCCAACTTCGAGAGAAGGCTCTGCCACTGTACAAGTTGCTGAAGAAGGCGGACAAATTCACATGGACGGACGAAGCAGATGCAGCATTGAAGCAGCTCAAGGAGATTCTTTCCTCAGCGCCCATCCTTGTAGCACCCGAGCCTGGGGAGCCCCTGTTAATCTACATGGCGGCAACCAACCAGGTAATCAGCATCATTGTCATGGTAGAGCGGAAGGAACCAGGCTATGAGCACGCAGTTCAACGACCAGTTTACTATTTGAGCAAGGTCTTAACGGAGTCCAAGTAGCGTTACCCGCACTACCAGAAGATAGCTTATGGAGTATTCCTTGCTTCTCGGAAGCTGAGGCATTACTTTCAGGAGCACCCAATCACAGTGGTGAGCAAGACTCCACTGTCCGACATTATCAACAACGACGCTACAGGAAGGGTCGCGAAGTGGGGCATTAAACTTGCCGCCTTCGAGATCACCTACAAGAGACGCGACGCTATCAAGTCACAAGCCTTGGCGGATTTTGTTGCGGATTGGACGGAGATGCCAGATGCTACTCCGTTGCCGGAACCAGAATACTGGGTGATGCACTTTGACGGATCAAAGTTACTCAACGGCTCGGGGGCTGATGTATTGCTGTAGTCACCAACAGGAGACAAGCTACACTACGTTCTGCAGATCCACTTCGAGGCTACAAACAACATGGCGGAGTATGAAGCACTCATTCACGGACTACGTGTAGCCAAGGATATTGGCATCAAGCGCATAGTTTGCTGTGGAGATTCCGACTTGGTTGCCCAGCAGGTGGCTGGCACCTAGAATGCGCGGAACCCTATGATGGAGGCATATCGAGACGAAGTAGACGAGATAGCCAAGAGCTTCTTGGGCTACAAAGTCAAGGATGTACCTAGGGAGCAAAACGAGGCGGCTGATCTACTGCCTAATCTTGGATCAGGGCGCAAAAGAATTCCTCCAGGAGTCTTCCTAGAGCATCTACGTACACCATCCGTGAAGGGAGCCGACATCGACAACCCGGATATAGCTGACTCTTTCGTCAACATGGTGACAAAGGTTCCTCTGGCTTGGAAAAAACCATTCATGGAATATCTCGAACACGGAACTTTGCCCGACGATGAGGTCGAATGACGACAAATAGTACGACGAGCAAAGGGTTATACCATAATCAATGGACAACTCTACAAATGGAGCACTACTGGTGTATACCTAAAGTGTGTTTCCCAGCTAGAAGGTATGGAAATCCTACGCGAAATCCATCTCGGAGATTGCGGGCATCACGCCGCTCCTCGATCGTTGGTCGCGAAAGCCTTCCGGCAAGGATTCTACTGGCTGACCACGAAGGCGGACGCCGACTAGCTGGTTGAGACATGCATGGGATGCCAGTATTATGCCCGACAACCACATGTTCCTGCTGAAGAATTGCAAACAATACCAATAACTTGGCCATTTGTAGTCTGGGGGCTAGACATGGTGGGACCGTTACAGACGACACCATGTGGGTTTACGCATCTTCTTGTAGCAGTTGATAAATTCACTAAATGGATAGAAGCTAAACCCATTAGAAAGCTTGATGGGGCAACTGCCCTCAGGTTTATCCGGGATCTAGTGGTGATATTTGGTCTCCCACATAGCATTATCACCGACAACGACATCAACTTGTCACTCGAAGAAGTGGAGGCTTATTGTTGGGAGAAGGGCATCCGACTTGACCTTGCATCCGTGGCACATCCACAATCCAATGGTCAGGTCGAGCGAGCTAATGGATTAATTCTGCAGGGAATCAAGCCACGTCTTGAGGCACCGCTACATAGAGTAGCTGAAGCCTGGGCGGAAGAATTGCCATCTGTGCTGTGGAGTTTACGAACTACACCCAACAGATCCACTGGCTACACCCCTTACTTCATGGTATATGGAGAAGAAGCCATCCTACCTTCCGACATACTTCATGATGCACCAAGTGTCGCCGCCTACGACGAAGATGACGCTGAAGAATCCAGACGCCTAGATGTGGACCTTCTCGAGGAGGAGCGTGTTTTGGCATGCCAAAGATCCGCCATCTACCAGCAGAAGCTACGCAGCTACCATAGTCGCCACGTTCGGCATCGCTCGTTTAAAGAGGGGGATTTGGTGCTCCGACTTAAGCAGAAGAAGTCACACAAATTATCCCCGCCATGGGAAGGACCGTTCATCATAAGCAAGGCGCTGCTCAATGGGTTTTACTACCTCGTTGACAATCGTGAACTGAAGGATAGACCCAACGAGGATCATAAGCGTAAGCGACGTGACCCGGATGATGACTACCCGGAGTTTGATCGGCCATGGAACATAGCACAGCTACGTCCTTTTTACACTTAGCATCTTTTATCTAATTGTTTACCTCTTATATAATCAATGAAATAAAGCTCTCTGGTTCACTCATATTTCTGAGTCTTTTACCTCCTTTAGTGTTCATTTTTGGATCATATAAAACCTTTATGCACAAGTTTTGCGATTGCACTTGTGAAAATTCCGCCTATGGGCGTTAGCTTAAGTTTTCTAGTCTACACGTTCTTTGTCATTTTTATGTGGATTCTGGAGTAGTGACTTTTGGCACTTATTGTCGGAGATTTTGTGCTTAGGTTATTGACGGTGCCATTGGGCATCATCACCTGAGCGCATGGTTCCGACAACGAGTCTTTCGACTCACGAAAGGTCAAGTATAAGAACCAAAGTAATGGATAAGCCAGCACTTGCTTAAAAAATATATACATGCTGGAAACTGGTTCTTAAGTAGCAGGACATACAACATTGTTTTCCGCGTTATGTTAAATACTTAGTTTTTTACGCATACGCATCAAAGGTGAAACAAATATTACAAGTTGTTTTTCATTCCTTTGGCGCAGGCGACTTGGAAGCAGCGTCATCGGCAGCAGGAGAACCACCCTCGAAGTCGGCGGTGTGAAGAGACTCAGAGGTGCTTTGATTGCCGCTATCGATGGTATTCATCAGCACGAAGACGTTGACGTCGACTAACTCGGCAACTCTGGTGTCATTGCCCGTGAGTGACGACAAGATGGATTCGTGATTAATCTCTTTGCCATCGTCATCTACGTCGGGAATGCCAGAGGTCACAATGTCGATGTCGGCATCTTCGTAGTGTTCCTTCACCATTGACAGCGCCATCCTTGCGCCAGCCCGTGCACATGAAGCTTTCTAGCTTGTGATACGCTCGGGGGCTCGGTGTAGGATCTCCGAGTACTTCGCCACAGAGTCCGATGCCTTGATGTTGATCTGGAGGGGCTTGGCAATCTCTTTTTCTTGCGCGATGGCGGTGTTGATGAAGTTGCCAGCAAGAACCATGCATTCCTTTGCTGGAGGAGGCGAACGGGTTAAACCCATAGGAGCTGCAAATTCCGACAAGGAGCACATGCGTTCAAAAATTCAGAGTATCGAGACTACAGAAATCCAAGACAGAGAAACACTTACTGAAGATGCTAGCCTCAGCTTGCCAGAGGGTGTCCGCCAAGGAGTCCCGTTCTTGTTGGAGGAGCTTGTACGCCTCATGATGGCGTTGATTCTGCTCATCGGCAACTTTCTTCTGATCTCTTAAGATCGAGATCTCCTCCTTCAAGTGGTTCATCTCCTCGGTGG
This sequence comes from Avena insularis, assembly GCA_023614405.1. Classification (NCBI taxonomy): domain Eukaryota; kingdom Viridiplantae; phylum Streptophyta; class Magnoliopsida; order Poales; family Poaceae; genus Avena; species Avena insularis. Next base: position 47,973,647 of record CM042687.1, on the reverse strand, counting down.
CGGAGTCCTACAGGGCTTTCATGGATTCTTCATGCATCTTCAGCATGTCCTTCCTCTCCTGCTTAAGGATCTTGTTCTCGCTATCCAGCTCCTAAATGTGCTTGGATTGCTCAACAATGTCCTTAGCCTTGGCAATGGTTTCTGCAAGTCGGAGAAAGCAAAGTACAAAGTGAGTACTCGGAGAATGTGGGCACAGAACCAAGTCGGAATGCGAAAAAGAAAACAGACGCTTGCTCTTGGTTATCTGTTCCTTCAAGAAGGCAGTTTTACCCTTTTCAGCTTCCAAGTCTGCCTGCATCTTCTTATACTTGTCTGTGAGACCCTGGCGCATGGCTCAATAGGATTGATAGGAAACCCATGCCAACAAGTTGCAACTTCTTTTCCGGAAGCTCATTCTAAAAGAACTCTAAGGTTAAGCGTGCTTGGCCTAGAGCAATTCTAGGATAGGTGACCGACCAGGAAGTGGGTACCGGGTGCGCACGAGTAGAAAAGACTAGTGTTGGTTTGTGGGGTTAGTCTAGAGATCCTATTGAGATGGTAGAAGTGATAGCCGTCGATCCGGAGTGACCGGGGGTGTTACAAGTGGTATCAGAGCCGACTCTCGCGGTTACATGGGCGTGTGCGGGTCAGTGGCGGACATGTGTAGCATGGCGCGTGTGGCCCGGAGTGGACACGACATGGCAATGTGCCGGCACTGGACGCACAAACGTGTGCCAAGAGGGGACATTCTTGGCTTGTGGCTGATCGACGAGGACGTCGATCTTCTAAGGGTTGGTGTATGTGAGACCCTGGCGCATGGCTCAATAGGATTGATAGGAAACCCATGCCAAAAAGTGGCAACTTCTTTTTCGGAAGCTCATTTGAAAAGAACTCTAAGATTAAGCATGCTTGGCCTAGAGCAATTCTAGGATGGGTGACCGACCAGGAAGTGGGTACCGGGTGCGCACGAGTGAGGACAAAGTGGGCATAAAATACTAGTGTTGGTTTGTGGGGTTAGTCTAGAGATACTATTGAGCTGCTAGAAGTGATAGACGTCGGTCCGGAGTGACTGGGGGTGTTACATTGTCGTTGGCCATGACCCTCCGAGCATTCTCGTTCTGTGGAACAAAGAATAAATCAAAACGTTGTTTGGTGTGCTTGGAGCATCTAGCCGGAAATTTTCCACCTAGACGCTCGGGGGCTACAGCGAGAGTTTTTTAACTTAGCAATATGCTTAGTCTTTCTTTAAGCATCTAGTCGAAACTAATTCAGTTTTCGATTAGAAGCTTGGGGGCTACAGTATAAAGTTTTTAACTTGGATATATGCTTAGCTTTTCTTTAAGCACCTAGTCGGAACTAATTCAGTTACAACTAGAGGCTTGGGGGCTACAGTATTGAAATTTATAGACACCACGTATGCTACTCTTAAAACATCTAGTCGGAATAATTCATTCCACCTATATGCTTGGGGGCTATAGTGAGAATTTTTCTAGCTTAGTCACTCTTAGAGCATCTAGACGCAAAGACCTATGGTTTTTCGTCTACATCCTCGGGGATATAGTGGGATACTCATATGAAATGCAAAAGGAAAATAAAAACTTACAAGTGCAATGATCTTGAGGTTGGTAGCGCTCTCGGCCAGTAGCTTGCCAAAGGATACGCTGTTTCCTTGCAAGATTTCTGCTTGTCGGAGGAGCCCCTCTAGACCGCACGTCGGACATGTCGGTGCTGCACCTGGGACCAGGGCAGTGCTACCCGGTGTAAGTACCAGATAGACTATCTTCGGATACTCTATGGCTTTCTTGGGTGCGGGGGCGCCTCTTATGGCAGAAGTACCAGCTTCCACCACCTCCTTACCGCCACCGATGGCATCCTTAGCCGGAGCTTCAGCCATTTGGTGGGTGGCACTCTCCTGCGTCGCCTGCTTGCCGACAACAGCGACCTCAGTAGAGGCACCTGAGTCCACTTCCATGGCGGAAGGACCAGATGCCTCCTTAGCTTGTGAGTTTGTCGGGGCAGACGAGGGCTTGACGGAGGGAGTGACAGGGGCGATGGCGGGAGATGCGTCACGATACAGCATGTCCTTAATGGTTCTAGAAGCCCCCAATGTTTTGGAGGTCTTCTTCAAGCTGGTCGTGGCTTTCTAACTGAAACGTGCAAAATGTATAAGTACAGGAGCGAGACAGACAAATAGACAATGTCGGAGGAAAAGAAGCTTACACAAGTGGGGGTGCTTTGGCAAAAGGGATCCCGGTAGTCATTCTTTTCTCCGCCTCCAGGGCGGCGGTAGTCTTCTTGGAGGCTCCACCCTCCGTCTTCTTCTTCTTGCCTCCGTCGGAAGCATCAGAGGTGGAGCTCTTCCCCTTTCGTGCCAATGGAGCATCGTCGTCAGACATGACGGTGACTTCCTTCATCTTTGGATCATAGATTTGAGGAGCCATGATGTCCTCATCTATGTCGCTAAGCTGTAAGGTGAAGAACTGCCGTGTTAGATGAAATGGCAATGGCTAGACGGAAGAACTGGAGTATATGTCATACACGGAAAATAAACAATTACCTTTGGGCACTTGCTGTCTATGAACATGTCGTAGGTGATGGTTAAGCCACGTCGCTTGTCCTTCACCTTGACGATGTCCTTAAGACGGAGCCTGATGGAGTCGCTCGAGAAATTGTCCACGGAGATGCGGAGGCTATCCCTTCTATCGCTGGTATACTCGTGCATCGGCTTCACGCGGTGCTGCAGAGGTTGGATTAGACTGATGAACCAGCACATGGCTAGGTCCAACCCGGTCAAACTCGTCTCTAGGAACCACTCTATCCGCCTTATGGCACGGGAAGCGTCGATGTCGGAGGAAAGGGAGGCCTGGGATCTCCATGTCGAAGTTTCGGTGGCGGCTCCATCGACGAAGTCCGGGTACGTTACTTCTCGGCCAGCCAGAGGGATATCTGGGCCGTAGAAGTAAGTACGCTGCCAGTTCTTGCAGGACTCGTGGCTGACGATGTCGGGGAACCGCCGGCCAGGACGGATCTTGAAGCTTATGGTGCCGCAATTTCTAAGTTCGTCCTTACTGACTCCGGCTTCACGCTTGACGGTTGAAGAAATACACGAAGAGATCTAGCCTAGGCTTAATCCCTAAGTAACCCTCGCAGAGCGCCGCATAATTGCTAAGCGCTAGGATGTTATTGGGAGAGAGGTTTTGGGGCTAGACTCGACAGTGATTCAAGATGGAAAGGAAGAAGTTAGAGATGGGTAGGGAGACGCCGCGTACCAATTGGGCTTTGAGGTACACCTTTTCTCTGGCTTGGGGAGAAGGTGTCACCTCGCCGGCCGGCGCCGCCCGCCAGGCGAGCCCCTCCGTCGCAGGGAGGTAGCCTTCAGCGATCAGTTCCTTGATGTCGCGGTCCGTGATGTCCGAACCGCGCCAATCGCCCTTGTGGGAGTCAAGCTCCTCTTCCAGCGGCTCCAGCGCCGCTGGATTATGGTCGCCGCCGGTGGTCTCGACTACCACAGTGATGGGGATGACCAGACCTTCTGGGGGCACGACGACGAAGCTCGCCGGCTTCGCCTGACGCCGCCATCGAGGGATAAGAGCTGCTGCTGGCCATTGTGCGGGTTTGGAGGTGACTGGCGAGAATTGGGGCTAGGGTTTTTCGCAAGATTGTGCGGAGAGGTCGAGGAGGCGCTCGCTGGAGGAAGAAGACAATGCGAGGAGAGAATGAGGTGAAAAGTAAAAAGTTTCACCGGAGTTACTATTTATGATCTCCAGCATCAAGATTCGCGCAGCTTGATCGGACGGTTGCCAGCGAGACGGCGGTGCGTGACGTCTTGTGAAATTTCGCCACATCCCAACCGTCGCCGCCAACGGTTCGTATCACTCGCGCGGGAAAATCGGACATGATTGTGTTCTCTGCATGTGTGAGTTACGAGGCGTCGCTGACCTATGTCTACGTCGCCCTAGCTGACATAGGCAGATGAGCCGTCACATCAAAAGATTCCGGCATGGACGGATCCAATCCGGCTATGGAAGAGTATGATGGAAAATTCAGCATTTCTCCAACTTACAAAGTTGAAGACGGAGAAAACCTTGCAGGGTTCTTTGGGAGGACTACAAGATATTGCTTGACGATTTGACGACATGCATCTAGACAGAGCATTCAACATGAAGAGGCAAGACAATGCAAGATCTCGGAGTTCTCCGGGGGCTACTGTTGGGGATATGCTATATGGGTATCCTCATAGCATGTCTCCTATCCGGATAACTCGGGTGGCCCACAGTTGGTAGCATGGCCCATGTCCTGCTGGGCGGACTAGTTAGATGGATCCAAAAGGGAGGCCCATGCCGGATAAAAGAAGGCTACGGTTGGAGTCACCAACGTACCCGGAGCCTTGGAGTACAAGACACGCAAGACTAGTAATAGACAGTGTAGGACTCTATAACCTGTCCGGCTAGGACTTTTCCCTGTAATCCTAGGACCTGGCAACTATATAAGTCGAGCCTATGGGAGCCTTTAGGGCACAATCTCAGACGATAACTTACAACCTCGCACATCGAACCAATCCCTATAACTCGGCGTATTTCCCTTATAGTGATTTATAGCAGGAGTAGGATTCCGCCACCATTGTGGGATCTGAACCTGGGTAAGCTGTGTTACCTCGTACCTGTCAACCCTCCGCCTTCCCCCACGTCTCTAAACATGCACTATGAGGACCCCTCCATGGCGTACTCATCGGCAATACCACCACACTAATCATAGACAAGCAAGAACTACTAAGCATCCATTAGTAACATACACCTTACATGAACAGACTAAGCATGCTCACCATGATGAGTATATGTACAAAAATGAAAACAAATAGAGTTCATTACCAGACTCTTACCACGCCTCAAGTTGTCTTAATTTTCATTATTTCCCTTCACTTGTGTGACTTGAATAATAACAATGAAACCAAAATCCACTGAGGATGGCTGAACCCTGCAAAGAACTCACAAAACCAAAGAAGAACAATAAATATTTTTGGTGTTCTCAATTTTTCAAAGCAAGAAAACAAAGCAAAAACAAAGCAAAATCTTTTTGGATTTTATTTAAGGCAAACCAAAGCTAAAAACCAAAGAAACAAACCAAGAGAAACAACGAAAATATTTTTGGTATTTTTGTGTTTTGAGAAAGCAGAAACAAAAACCAAAAAGATAGCGAAACAATGGATATACAAAGAACCAAGCGAACATGATATATAGATGAGTGTGATGTCGGTATACCTCCCCCCAAGCTTAGGATTTTGCACTAAGTGGGGCTCAAATCCATGGTGCCCAAGAAGGTGCACCTCCGTAGTACGATGAGGAGGCCCTTTCGTCCTGGTACGAACTCGAGGACTCACCCATGTAGTACACAGAGGGGTCATATGAGGGTGCGTCCCCCTGATAGCGTCCATGGAAGCCAAGAATGCGCAGCTTGTCATCCATCTCCTCCTTGGAGCATGACAAAGGTCCCTGTGAAATACTGAACAAAGTGGTTTGGGGAGAGGGATCTCTCTCTCTCTCTTCCCCGTCAATAAACAACATTCTATAAACCAAGCTCTCAAGGGTAGAGCCAGTAGTGACAAAGTGATGTGCCTTCATGGCAGCAAGATCAAGCCTCTGAGGGGACAAAACTATATCATTTGGATCAATAGCAAGGTCCAAAGCAGCAACAACACATGCAGCAATAATTCCCCCATAAATGGGTCCTTTAGCAGCTAAGCGATGAGCAATGAGAGAACCAAGATTGTACTTAGTTTCATTGTTGAGCGCAGCAACTATGAATGCAAAATGATAGTTGGAAATATTACTAGTGTTCTCCCTACCAAGAACACTAGTGGAAAGATAGTAAGCAAAGTACCTGATGGCTGGGAGTTGAATATTTCTTATCTTTCCCCGTTGAGCTCTACGGTCATCATCATTGGTTATCCCGCGGTAGAGATCCAACAAATAAGCGGGTTGAGCTGGAATCTACTTCGCCGACCCAGCTGTACCAAGTCCCAGGGCCTCACAAATTTCTTCAATGTCATGTTGTAAGTCCTGCCATAAATTTTGAAAGACACATCTGGCTTGAACAAGCTGTTAGTAAAAGAAAAGCTCTCCACAAATGTTTTACTGAGCATTGCATATTGCACGCTCTCATCCTGCATATAGCTTGTCAGTCCAACCCTCCGAACCAAGGTTGTAAAATCATCAAGAATCCCAGCAGCCCGCAAAAAGGTTAGTCAAGGAAAGGTGGAAGGGTGAGCATCCCTCTCATCTCCCTCGTCGCCAAATCGTGGTGTAATGAGATCCTCATTGTATGAGGGCCTATCTCGGGAGGATGATCTTGAAGGACTTGCCCTTCTAGGTGCATCACTCTCACATATTTCACCAAATGTGTGGTTGTCCATGACCTCTTTTTTTCTGAAATTTTTAGACAAACATCAAACCAAGTGATTTCCAAGTTGATAAATGATGAGAAACTACTATAGGAACTTTCTAGGGGGCTACACATGCATCAAAATGAAATCTCTAAGAATAGAACAAGCATGCAAGCTCACACAACCTATCACCTATAGCAGCAAAATACTCAAGATACAATCTACCAATCACAAATCTAATTGGACAAGTGGAGGAGGCACATACCAAGGAGCAATCCCTCCAAAAATCAGCAGCAAAGATGGGCTGAGCAAGGAGATCTAAAATCGCGAGCAACAACAGCAGGAAATCGATCTTGAGCAAGTTTTCCGGTGTTTTTGGGAAAGCGAAAGAAGATGGCTGAGAGGAGGCACCTTGGAAGGGCCTAGGTGGGCCACACCCCACCCAGGCGCCACCTAGGGTGTGCCCGCGCCCACCAGGGGTGTGGTGGCCTGGGGTGGCCCCATGGGTCACTCCATGTGTTCCTCTGCCCCTTTTTTTGAGCAAAAATTTATTTTGAATTTTCTGGAATTTTTCGGAAAACTTTATTTTTGGCCAATTTTCAGGGTATGAAAATTGATTTTCTCGCAGAAACAGTTTTTTAGAAGAAGCAAAAGCAAAAGCAAACCAAAAACCAAACTGTAGAAGTTCTAGAACACTCTAACAAGCAAACAACTAACAAAGCCAAAGCTAGCAAAATAAAAAGGCAAATACTAGGAAGGAGAAAGGTAAAAGAAAGCAAGTATAACCACATTGAAAACATTATTTTGTTCATAAAAATCCTTTTGTTAATGTAACATACCACCCTTTTGTGTAATATAAATAAGGACATGTTTGATCATTGCATGCATGCATAACACTTGCATTTTTGGTTTAATCAAGAAAGAACAAATAAAACCCTAAACCCTAACTCCCCTCTCTATTTGAAACCTTCTTTTGGTTTTGAAAATATTTGGAAAAAACAAAATGTATGGATCCCAATCAGTACCAAGGGTCCCTGCAATATTTTGATAGATTTTACAAAACCCTGACATTTTGAAAATATTCAAAACAGATTTGAATTCAAAATACAAAAGGGAAATCAGAAAACAGAAAAGAAAAAGGTTTTCAGGAGAAAAAATAGCTAAACCTAACTACTGGGCCGAGCCCATCTCTCCTATCCTCTCTCTCTGCCGCTAGCGTAGCCAGCAGCCAGCCCACCCGGGGCCCAAGCCAGCCTAGCCAGGCCCGTACCCCTTCGATTGTCTTTTCCCCGTCTTCTTCCTCGCCGGTAGATCGAGCTAAGCAGCTCGCTGTCGCCTCGCCGCCGGCCGCCGTGCGCCAAGATCCGTGCCGCCGCCCCCGAGCGCCTACAAGACCCTGCCAGACACGCCGACAAACCCTAGCGCCCTCCCACTTCTCCTCTTCCTCTCCCTCCCTCGCTGCAGCGCCATGGCCAAAGAACCCTAGCTGCCAGTCGCCGTCGGCCTCGCTGTTTCCGGCCACCCTAGCCTAGCCAGTGCCACCATTGACTTTGCCGTGCTCGACTCTTTCTCCCTAGCACCTTTTCCCCCTCGCGCGCGACCTTAATCGAGCGAATTGGAAGCTCCGGCCGCCGTCGGTCTCCGTTGATCCCCGCTGATCCCAAGCTCGCCTCGCCTCGCCGTCAAGCCCGTCTTGCTCACGGTGAGCTGTTGATCCTCACAGTGCCCTCCGTTTCCTCTCCCTTCCCCTGTGTCGCACTCCCCGCGTGTGGCTGACGCCGCCCCGCTAGAGCTCGTTGGAGGCGACGCTCCGATGACCAATAACGAGCGGCGCCGCCACTAGTTGGTCCAGCGCAGCGCCCCGCGTCGAACGCGCCCTCTCTCGCTCGCCCGCGCGTCCCCTATCGCCTGGCCCGTGCTTGATATGGGAGAGCCTCCATTGCTGATGTCAGCATGACATCAGCATGAGGTAATTTCCCTTTTTCTTTATTTTTAAATGGATTCTATAATTAATTTCAGTAAATAAGAAATGTATGATAGGTGGGCCCTTCCTGTCAGGGTTTTAATATTTTCTGTAAACATTTTGTGAAATTAATAAGTCTATGACATGTGGGCCCAAGTTTGGAAATTATTTCAAATATTCCAAAAATGATTTAAAATGAATTAAAATTTGGGAAATTCATAACTAATTCATTTTAAATGAGAAAAATAGAAATAATAAACCAAAATGATCAGAAAAATGAAACCTATCTAACTAAGCTATAATCATACATTGTTAATGAACTTTAATGGAAAGTTTAATTAGAAGAACCAATTGAACCCCATAGGTGAATCCGAGGATCCCCTTGTTCTAGGGTTTGGACCTCTCAGACCCCCTTTAAATTGACCAAGCATGTTTTAGGGTTCATTTCAACGCTATTCAACTTGTCATATCATTCATATTGTATGAGCATTGCACATGCCATGTGTTGAGTGTTGCTTTCTCTTTTCCGGTGATTGGTTCTTCGCGAATAGGAACCGAACCCGAAGCTGAAGTCAACGCCACCGAAGAGCAGTACCAGTCCAACAACGGACAAGGCAAGCGAAGCCCCACTCATACATATGAATCCTATGTTTACAAAGTATTTCATTCTCGTCATATGCATTCGGTTCAATAGTCTTTTATCAGTAGATAGATTAATCCTATCTGATGCATGTTTCTCCTTGTGAACTAAATACCTAATCCACTGCTCCTAGCATAACTAGGGTTTGGCTTATGAGCATCGCTAGTGCCACAGTTCAGCCAAGCTTAGCCATGCTTAGTGGTATGATGCTGATCATTCAGGTGATGCAACGGAGATGCGAATGAATCCTGTATGGTAGGATGTGGTGATGTGATCAGAGATGGATGATAAACATGCTAAGGCTTGTATGGGAGGCCACGTGCGTTGTGGTTTTTGTAGTCCCATACTTTCCACCCCTAGGACCCGATGTTCTTGCCTCTTGAACCAAGATGAGCGTACAACCACACGGGGGCCTGGAAACCCCCTCGACCAACTAACTTGCCTAGTAGATTCCATGAGTCACATAGTTCGGGCTTTCCATTCGACATTCGCATCATGGTTGTTCTTGAATGGAGGTGAAGGAGGTGCATTCATACAGGTAGGTAAGCGTGGCAGGGAATGGGAGATGCCCGACATCCGTAATCTCAAACCCTGTTCACATCGCTAGGGACCGACTTCGGGACTCGACCCGTTATAGAGGCGTCTCCTTAGTGCGCGACTCATGGTATCGGTGAAAGCAAGGTAAAGGTCGTGGTCGACCACTCTCTGTCGGCCTTCCAAGGAAGAGGGCTAATAATTTGGCATTAAGAATCGGTTGGTATGTGTGGGTAAAGTTGTGCACCCCTATAGGGTTATTAATCTTTTCGAAAAGTCGTGTCCACGGTTATGGACGACTTGGGAACGGACGTGAAGATCATAGAGAATTATAACCAAATGTTAAAACTTGTCAACTAATGTGAGATCCGGAGTACTTCCTCGGGGTTGTTTGAGGGGGTATTCCGGGAAGAGAGGTTCAGTTAATGATGGTTCTTGGTGGATATCGAAGATGACTACGAAGAGCTAGAGTTGTAGTCTTATCCCCCTTTTGAAAATGATCTGACTAGACGAGTTTCTTGTCCCTCTTGTCTTGAACACAAAACATGGCTTTATGCAAAATAACTGCACTAGCCATAAGTCTTCTGGAGTACACCCTGTACTTAGCCTTGCTTCGTTGATGTTTTTCTACAGATGATGCTACTCCAACTAAAGGTGGTTTCTACGTTGAAGTCGACGAGTAGTAGGGGTTCCCGGGCAGCAGCCTAGGATCTGTGGAAGGGTCGCTACTTCTGTTTAAGGCCTCTTAGGCCCTTTGCTAAGTTTTTTGTTTAGAACAACTTGTTTGCTTCTGTTGTTTGATGTAATGATGGGTCTGTGACCCCTGGTTTGTATGACTGGTTTGTAACTCTTTTAAGAGTTTACCTTATTAATGTATGGTTTGTATGTTCTGTAATGTTACCGATCTTTCCCTGCGCGCTTCGGATTTTAGGTTAGGCTTATATCAGATGAGGATCTGGTATTTGTCTAGCCCTGATCCCGGGTCGTGACAGATTTTGGTATCAGAACAGGACCGCCAGTAGGAAACCCTTCTAGCTGGTCGATGTTGAGTCTAGAGTTTGAGAAAACTATTTGAAAGCTAAAATTATTTGCAAAACTCCGAATAGGACCCTTTTTACTCCTTATCCAAGGTTGTTCTATTGCTGAGTTATCTTACCTCGTTTGCTTTGCAAAGTTTTCACTTCTCGTCTATCATTTCAAACCTTTAGGATATACGGGTTTGGGTTGTTTTTTCCCTATTACTTCATACTTGGTTGCAAGTCTCAGAGTTTCCAAGATATATCTGTGCAACTGAATCATTGTTTTTCAACATTGCTAAGGATGCCTATAATCCCTCTCTCTATTCTTTTGTGACTTGTTGGTATCATATCATGCACGCATTCCATTGTTATGGTTTGTATCTAAGTTGGTAGCGTATACGTTTCGTATGCTTGTTCTACTGCCATACTTAATGCATTGATATAATTTTCATCCACATGATCACCTCTACCATGATCTTTTGATATGGTTTTTGCCATCCTTTGTTGTACCCTTTTTGGTGAATCCATTCTCATGGTTTCTGTTTTCTCCTCAGGATGTCGTCTGGTACTCGTGGTTCTGTTGGCCGTCAAGCAAACAACATTGCTGATCAGGAACTTCTGCCACCTCCCACAATGGCCGAGGTTCTCAACAACATTGAGACCAACCGTCTTAGGAATGAACGCCTTCTGGAGCATGTGGCTCAGAACACTGAACATCGTCCTGACGACTATGTCACACTTGGAGATTCCATCCGCTCTTTTCCTCCAATCTTCACCCACTCCAAGGAGCCCCTTGAAGCTGATGATTGGCTTCGCAACATAGAGCGCTAGTTCAGTGCTCTCCGTGTCCGTCCTGCTGACTATGTCAACTTCACCACCTATCAACTAGAAGGTGAGGCTGGTGTTTGGTGGGAAGGTTTTCTGAATCTACAAGCTCAGGGACATGTTGTTACCTGGGAAGAGTTTGTTGCAGCATTTCGTGCCTCTTATATCCCTAAGCCCGTCATGGATCTCAAAAGGAGGGAGTTTCTGGATCTGACTCAGGGGCGCAAGGATATTGAAACCTATGGGCGTGAGTTTACTCGCCTAGCTCGTTATGCAACCAGGGATGTGACCAATGATGAAGATAAGCAAGAGTTGTTCCGTAAGGGACTTAACCCTGCACTTCGCTATGAGTTCGTGCCCTTCAAGTTCCAGTCTTTCCAGGACTTGCACAATCAGGCTCTTACTCTAGAGCATGGAAGGAAGGACATGGAAGTCTCTCAGAAGCGTGAAGAAGGAAATTCTCGTGCTTCTTACTCTGGTAACAAGAAGCACCGTGTCTTTGTTCCATACAGTGCTGTGCCTCATGCTCCTTATGCACCCAAGTCCTCTGGCAATAATTCTCGTCAGCCATAGTCAAATACTGGTGGAGCAAACTATCATGCTCCTGCTGGTTCTCACACTGGAGTTACCTATTACTCCTGTGGTCAGCCTAGTCACTACTCAAGCCAGTGTTCTCAAAGGGCTGTCGGACACAATGATCTACAGGCAAAGAAGAATGATAAGGCTCAAGGTGCTAGACGTGGTCGTCTGACCCATGTCACTGTTGAGGAAGCTCAGGAAGATCCACGCGTCATTCTGGGTATGCTCCGTGTCAATTCAATTCTTGCAACAGTCTCGTTTGATTCTGGAGCATCGCATACCTTCATGTAAAATTTGTTTGCTCAAGAGCATGGGATAAATTTTGAACCCCTGTCCACCCCTTTGACCATCCATTCCCCGGGTTCTAGCTGGTTCACCACTATGGTTAGTCACGGGAATGAGATTGACATAGCCTACCAGAAGTTCCCCACTTCTTTCATTGCACTCAAGTCATGTGACATTGATGTCATTCTGGGCATGGACTGGTTAACCAAGTATCAAGCCGTCATTGACTGTGCACTCAGAACAGTTTCAGTGACCTCTCATGCTGGCATAACTGTCAAGTATTGGACTGATGGTTCAAAGTCTCCATCAGCAGTCCTTAAACCGTTATCGGAGTTGTATGCCATGGATGTTCTACCTATTCTCGAGGTCCAAGATGTCCTTGTAGTATGTGATTTCTCGGATGTATTTCCTAAAGAGTTACCTGGCATGCCACCTGATCGAAGTGTGGAGTTTGTCATAGAGCTAGTTCCTGGAACCACTCCTATCTCCAAAAGACCTTACCGCATGCCTCCTCATGAGTTGGTTGAGTTGAAGAAGCAACTTGAAGAGTTAGAGGGTCTAGGATACATCCAACCTAGCACATCCTCTTGGGGTTGCTCTACCATCTTTGTCAAGAAGCGGGATACAAACATTCCAAGGTTGATGCTTGATTACTGTCCACTCAACACGGTGACAATCAAGAATAAGTACCCACTTCCTCGGATAAATGACCTATTTGATCAATTAATTGGTGCCACTGTCTTCTCCAAAATGGACTTAAGATCAGGGTATCATCAAATCAAGATCAGAAGGAAGATATTCCAAAGACAGCATTCACAACTCGTTATGGTCTTTACGAGTATACAGTGATGTCCTTTGGGTTAACCCATGCCCCTGCCACATTTATGAGGCTCATGAACTTCGTCTTCATGGAGTATCTCGACAAGTTCGTCGTGGTATACATTGATGACATTCTAATCTACTCCAAGACCGAAGAAGAGCATGCCGAACATCTAAGTTTGGTATTGACAAAACTTCGTGAACATCGTCTCTACGCCAAGTTCTCCAAATGTGAGTTCTGGTTACAAGAGCTCATCTTCCTTGGCCATGTTGTGTCTGCAAATGGTGTTGCTGTCATACCGGATAAGGTTCAGACCATTCTGGAATGGAAGTCACCTACTTCAGTCAAGGAAGTCCGAAGTTTTCTTGGAATGGCTGGATATTACCGCCGATTCATTGAGAACTTCTCCAAGATAGCCAAGCCTATGACTGATCTTCTTAAGAAAGATAAGAAGTTTGAATGGTTAGAAAAGGCAGAAGAAAGATTCCAAGCTTTGAAAATTAAGCTAACCACCGCCCCTGTGCTTGTCCTTCCGGACACAAGCAAGGACTTCGTCATCTATTGTGACGCTTCTCTCCAAGGGCTCGGTTGTGTGTTGATGAAAGATGGTCATGTAGTGGCTTATGCTTCTCGGCAGTTGAAGCCACATGAGAACAATTACCCAAACCATGATCTCGAACTCGCTGTTGTTGTTCATGCTCTTAAGCAATGGCGACATTACCTCATCGGTAACCGTTGCGAACTCGGATCATCAAAGCCTAAAGTATCTTTTTACCTAGCCAGATCTAAATCTCAGGCAAAGACGATGGTTGTAACTCATCAAAGATTATGATTTGGGTCTCAACTATCAACCCGGCAAAGCCAATGTTGTTGCTGATGCACTAAGTCAGAAGTCTTATTGCAATAACCTGATGATTTCACAAGCCCAACCTGCTCTCTACGAGGAAATCAAGCATCTTAACCTTGAAGTAGTTCCTTGTGGATTCCTTGCTAACCTTGAAATAAAATCTTCTCTCGAGGACCATATCAAGGATGCTCAAAAGCAAGATGATGAAGTGACCAAGATCAAGGTATCCTATACTTCAGTAACCGGCTAGTGGTTCCAAACAGTCGGAAAATCAAAGATCTAATCCTACTAGAAGCTCATGAATCCTCTTTGTCTATCCATCGTGGTGGTACCAAGATGTACCGAGATCTCCGTCAAAGATTCTAGTGGAGTGGAATGAAACCAGAAATCGCTCGCTTTGTTACAGAGTGCGACGTTTGCCGTCGTGTGAAGGCTGAACACCAAAGACCTGCTAGACTTCTGCAGCCATTGAAAATTCCTGAGTGGAAATGGGATGAAATTGGTATGGATTTTATCACTGGACTCCCAAGGACACAAGCAGGAAATGATGCCATATGGGTAATAGTTGATCGGTTATCCAAAGTTGCTCATTTCCTTCCGGTCCGAGAAACTATCCGTGCTAGTCAAATGGCTGACCTATACATCTCTCGGATCGTCGTTCTCCATGGTGTTCCCAAGAAGATCATCTCTGATCTTGGAAGTTTTTTTACTTCCAAATTTTGGCAAAGTTTCCAAGAAGTAATGGGAACTCATGTCTCCTTCAGCACAGCCTATCATCCTAAAACCGGTGGTCAAACCGAAAGAGTAAATCAAATTCTTGAAGACATGCTCAGAGTGTGTGTCATATCCTTTGGAAAGAACTGGGAGAAATGTCTTCCTTTTGCGGATTTCTCCTATAACAACAGTTTTCAATCCAGTTTGGGCATGGCACCTTTCCAATTCCTGTATGGGAGAACATGTCGAACACCGCTGAACTGGACAGAAACCGGCGAAAGACAATTCTTTGGTCCGGACATGATCCAAGAAGTAGAACATCAAGTTCGCATAATTCGAGAGCGTCTGAAGGCTGCTCAATCCCGTCAGAAGACCAACTACGATCATCATCATCTTGATGTTCATTATGAAGTTGGTGATCAAGTTTACCTCCGGGTCACTCCTCTGAAGGGTGTCCATCGATTCGGTATCAAAGGAAAATTGGCTCCTCGCTATGTTGGTCCCTTTCGCATTCTCTCCAAGCGGGGTGAGCTTGCCTACAAATTGGATCTACCTTCAACTTTTCCAGAGGTTCATGATGTCTTTCATGTGTCTCAACTCAAGTGTTGCTTCAAAGATCCCATTCGTGGTGTGGACCATGAAACTTTGGATCTCCAAGATGATCTAACCTACCGAGAATACCCTATTCGTATTCTTGATGAAACCTAGCACAAGACTCGTCGCCAAACCATCAAGTTCCTGAAAGTTCAATGGTCTCATCACTCTGAGTCAGAAGCAACCTGGGAACGCGAAGATCGTCTCCGATCTGAGTACCATGCCTTCTTTTCTAAAACCTAGGAATCTCGGGTCGAGATTCTTGTAAGTGGGGTAGAGTTGTAACATACCACCCTTATGTGTAATATAAATAAGTACATGTTTGAGCATTGCATGCATGCATAACACTTGCATTTTTCGTTTAATCAAGAAAGAACAAACAAAACCCTAAACCCTAACTCCACTCTCTATTTGAAACCTTCTTTTGGTTTTGAAAATATTTGGAAAACACAAAATGTATGGAGCCCAATCAGTACCAAAGGTCCCTGCAATATTTTGATACATTTTACAAAACCCTGACATTTTGAAAATATTCAAAACAGATTTGAATTCAAAATACAAAAGGGAAATCAGAAAAAAGAAAAGAAAAAGGTTCTCAGGAGAAAAAAATAGCTAAGCCTAACTACTGGGCCGAGCCCATCTCTCCTCTCCTCACTCTGCCGCCAGCGCATCCAGCAGCCAGCCCACCTTGGGCCCAAGCCGGCCCAGCCAGGCTCGTACCCCTTCGCTTGTATTTTCCCCATCTTCCTCGCCGATAGATCGAGCTAAGAAGCTTGCTGTCTCCTCGCCGCCGGCCGCCGTGCACCAATATCCGTGCCGCCCCCGAGTGCCTACAAGACCCTGCAGGACAAACCGACGAACCCTAGCGCCCTCCCACTTCTCCTCTTCCTCTCCCTCCCTCGCTGCAGCGCCATGGCCGAAGAACACTACCTGCCAGTCGCCGTAGGCCTCGCAGTTTCCGGCCACCCCAGCCCTAGCCAGTGCCACCGTTGTGTTCGCCGTGCTCGACTCTCTCTACCTAGCAACTTTTCCCCCTCACGCACGACCTCAATCTAGCGAATCGGAAGCTCCGGTCGCCGTCGGTCTCCGTTGATCCCCGCCGATCCCGAGCTCGCCTCGCCTCGCCGTCAAGCCCGTCTTGCTCACGGTGAGCTGCTGATCCTCACAGTGCCCTCCGTTTCCTTCCTCTTCCCCTGTGTCGCTCTCCCCGCGTGTTCCCGCCGCCGCCGCCGCTGGAGCTTGTCGGAGGCGATGCTCCGATGACCAATAACGAGCGGCGCCGACACTAGTTGGTCCAGTGCAGCGCTCCGCGTCGAATGCGCCCTCTCTCGCTCGCCCGCGCATTCCCTATCGCCTGGCCCATGCTTGATCTGGGAGAGCCTCCATTGTTGATGTCAGCATGACATCAGCATGAGGTCATTTCCCTTTTTCTTTATTTTAAATGGATTCTGTAATTAATTTCAGTAAATAAGAAATGTATGACATGTGGGCCCTACCTGTCAGGGTTTTAATATTTTCTGTAAACATTTTCTGAAATGAATAAATCTATGACATCTGGGCCTAAGTTTGGAAATTATTTCAAATATTCCAAAAATGATTTAAAATGAATTAAAATTTGGGAAATTCATAACTAATTCATTTTAAATCAGAAAAATACAAATAATATACCAAAATGATTAGAAAAATGAAACCTATCTAAATAAGCTATAATCATACATTTTGAATCAACTTTGATGGCAAGTTTAATTAGAAGAACCAATTGAACCCCATAGGTGAATTCGAGGATCCCCCTGTTCTAGGGTTTGGACCTCTCGGACCCCCTTTAAATTGACCAAGCATGTTTTAGGGTTCATTTCAACACTATTCAACTTCTCATATCATTCATATTGTATGAGAATTCCACATGCCATGTCTTGAGTGTTGCTTTCTCTTTTCCGGTGATCGGTTCTTCGCGAATAGGAACCGAACCCGAAGCTGAAGTAAACGCCACCGAAGAGCACTACCAGTCCAACAACGGACAAGGAAAGCGAAGCCCCACTCATACATATGAATCCTATTTTTACAAAGTATTTCATTCTCGTCATATGCATTCGGTTCAACTGTCTTTTATTAGTAGATAGAGTAATCCTATCTGATGCATGTTTCTCCTTGTGAACTAAATACCTGATCCACCGCTCCTAGCATAACTAGGGGTTGGCTTATGAGCATCGCTAGTGCCACAGTTCAGTCAAGCTTAGCCATGCTTACTGGTCTGATTCTGATCATTCAGGTGATGCACCGGAGATGCGAATGAATCCTGTATGGTAGGATGTGGTGATGTGATCAGATATGGATGATAAACATGCTAAGGCTTATATGGGAGGCCACGTGGGTTGTGGTTTTTGTGGTCCCATAATTGCCACCCTTAGGACCAGATGTTCTTGCCTCTTGAACCAAGACGAGCGTACAACCACACGGGGGCCTGGAAACCCCCTCGACCAACTATCTTGCCTAGTAGATTCCATGAGTCACATAGTTCGGGCTTTCCATTCGACATACGCATCATGGTTGTTCTTGAATGGAGGTGAAGGAGGTGCATTCATACAGGTAGGTAAGCGTGGCAGGGAATAAGAGATGCCCAGCATCCGTAATCTCAAACCCTGTTCACATCGCTAGGGACCGACTTCGGGACTCGACCCGTTACAGCGGCATCTCCTTAGTCCGTGACTCATGGTCTCGGCGAAATAAAGGTAAAGGTCATGGTCAACCACTCTCTGCCGGCCTTCTAAGGAAGAGGGCTTATAATTTTGCATTAAGAATCGGTTGGTACGTGTGGGAAAAGTTGTGCACCCCTGCAGGGTTATTAATATTTTCGAAAATCCATGTCCACGGTTATGGACGACTTGGGAAAAGATGTGAAGATCATAGAGAATTATAACCAAATGTTAAAACTTGTCAACTAATGTGAGATCCGGAGTACTTCCTCGGGGTTGTTTGAGGGGGTATTCGGGGAAAAGAGGTTCAGTTAAGGATGGTTCTTGGTGGATATCGAAGATGAATCCGAAGAGCTAGAGTTGCTTCTTATCCCCCTTTTGAAAATGATCTGACTAGACGAGTTTCTTCTCCCTCTTGTCTTGAAAACAAAAGATGGCTTTATGCAAAATAACACCACTAGCCATAAGTGTTGCGGAGTACACCCTGTACTTAGCCTTGCTTCGTTGATGTTTTTCTGCAGATGATGCTACTCCAACTGAAGGTGGTTTCTACGTTGAAGTCAAAGAGTAGTCGGGGTTCCCGGGCAGCAGCCTAGGATCTATGGAAGGGTCGCTACTTCTGTTTAAGGCGTCTTAGGCCCTTTGCTAAGTTTGTTGTTTAGAACAACTTGTTTGCTTCCGTTGTTTGATGTAATGATGGGTCTGTGACTCCTGGTTTGTATGACTGGTTTTTAACTCTTTTAAGAGTTTACCTTATTAATGTATGGTTTGTATGTTCTGTCATGTTATCGATCTTTCCCTACGCGCTTCGGATTTTAGGTTAGACTTATATCAGATGAGGATCTAGTATTTGTCTAGCCCTGATCCTGGGTCGTGACGGTTAACAAGGTTGATCAAGCCTTGTTACGAAAACAATCTTATATGAAATAAAACTTTGCATTCCATAAGGTGATTATGTTACCTCATACTTGATAGCAATGGTCCCAATCATAATAGTTTCAAAATTTTCTTATGGTATGAGACAATATATTTCTCCAACCTTGATGCTCTCAATATTTTCAATGGAATTCAGGAAATAGCTCTTAGCAACCTTCTTGGGGAAATAGACAGTATGCTCTTTGTCATTAATATTGAATATTACTTTTCCTTGATTACAATTAATGACAGCACCTGCAGTATTAAGAAAAGGTCTCCCAAGAATAATAGACATATTATCATCTTCAGGCATTTCAAGCACAACAAAATCAGTCAAAAGCAAGCAATTATGAGCCACTTGAACAAGAACATCCTCATATATACCAACAGGAATAGTAGTTGACTTATCAGCCATTTGCAAAGATATATCAGTTGGTATCAACTTTTCTAGCTCGAGTCTCTTGTAGAGAGAAAAGGCATAACACTAACTCCAGCTCCCAGTTCACATAAAGGAATTCTAACATAATTATTCTTAATAGAGCAAGGTATAGTTGGTATACCTAGATCACCAAGTTTCTTGGGAACCTTACATTGAAGGAACAATTAGCAAGCAAAGTAGAAATCTCCTCATTAGGAATCTTCCTTTTATTAGAGACAATATCCTTCATATACTTTGAATAAGGAGGCAACTTAATAGCATCAGTCAAAGGAATTTGCAAAAATAAAGGTTTCATCCACTCACAAAACTTGTTGTAGTGGTCTTCCTCCTTAGACTTGTGTTTCTTACCTGGAAAAGGCATAGGTTTCTGCACCCAAGGTTCTCTCTCACTGCCATGTTTCTTAGAAATAAAATCTTCCTTAGTGTACCTAGTGTTCTTAGTGTGCTTCTCAGGTTCTTCCTCAACTTCCACCTTATCAGGAGCATCATTTTTATCATTAACACTCTCAATTTCAGCATCAGAGGCAGATATACTATTAGGATCTACAACAGGTTCAAGTGGTTCCTCAACTATTTTATGTTTCTTTTTCTTTCTCTTACGAGGACTACCACTACTTTCACCTTGTTGAGAATCCTGCTCAATTCTTTTAGGGTGTCCTTCAGGATATAAAGGATCTTGAGTAGCTATACCACTCCTAGTTCTAATTCCATAAGCATGTTTATCTCCTGAGGCATTAACTAGCATATCCTTTTGTACCCTAGCAAGTTGATCAAGTTGGGTTTGAACCATTTTAAAATGTTTACAAAGCATTTTAATATCATTAGAAGTTCTTTCCACAATATCTTTCAACTCATTGACAACTCTAGAGTTTTCCAATAAATGATTCTCAACTTGTTTATTAAAATTACCTTGTTTAACAATAAATGTGTCAAGTTCCTCTAAGCATTGATCAGGAGGCTTACCATAGGGAATATCACCTTCATTAAAGTGGAGAGAGTGTGCCTCAATAGTAGATGAGTGGGGAATTGGCTTACATAATTCTTCTATAGGAGGTAGATTCTTCACATATTCAGCTCTAATACCTTTCTCCTTTAGACATTTCTTAGCTTCCTTCATCACTTCATCATTTAATGCAATAACTCCCCTCTTATTTGGTGTTGGTGTTGGAACTGGTTCAGGTACAACTGGTTCAGGAGTAATAGGCTCAGGTGTATTCAGCTCAGTTGAAGTCCAATCATCATAATTCTTGCTTATTTTAGCCATTAATTCTTCAGCATCTGTAGGAGTTCTCTTCCTGAAAACACAATCAGCAAAGCTATCTAGGTATGTCCTAGAATCATCAGTTAGTCCATTATAATAAATATCAAGAAGCTCATTTTTAGGTAATGGACATCCTGGATGTGCATGAATCAAGGCACAGAACCTTGTCCATGACTCAGGAAATTTTTCTTTCTTCTCCCTGTTTAAAATCATAAAGTTTCTGCAAAGTAGCATGTCTAGCACTGGGAGGAAAATATTTCTGGAAGAAGGAAGCAATCAAGCAATCAGGGCTATCAATGGAACCAGGAGGCAATCTATTAAACCATGCCCTAGCTTCTCCTTTTAGTGAAACAGGGAAGATCTTAGTAACAAAATACTTGCGCATCTTAAAATCATCAGAGAACAAATCACTCATAGTAGAAAACTCATTCATATGATCTACAACACTCTCATTTTCAGTCCCACAAAAAGGTTCTTTCTCAACAATGTCCAAATAGGATAAATCAAGAGAGAAATCATAATCTTTATCTTTAATATCTATGGGAGAGGTGGAAAACTTAGGATCAGAGGATAGTTTAGGAATAATGGTACGTCTAGCAAGGAGACTCTTAATAGCACTAGCACCATGTGTGTTTCGGCACTCTTCAACAAATTCATCAGTAAACTCAATGTAACCATCATTATTATCATAACTCTCTCTAGACTCAGGTCAGTGTCTTCACTAGGAGTTTTAGTATTTCCTAGACTAGCCATAGTAGCATCTAGGAAAGGACCTAATGAACCACTCACATCAAGCACAATAGAAGTAACATCATGAGCATCAAAAGTAGTCTCAGACTCAGCAGTAGTAGCAGTGTGTGTAGCACGAGTATGTGGTGGTGTGACAAGCTTACTTATAACAGACGGTGAATCAAGAGCAACAGAGGTGTTTAGGACTGTACCACTTCTTGTAGTGGATGGTAAAATAGGAAACTTTCCATCACGAGACTTCCCCATGATGAAAGGAGTATCAGTGAACAATAGTAGATTCAAGTGAACTTACAAATAAAGCTATGCTCCCCGGCAACGGCTCTAGAAAATAATTTTGATGACCCAAAAGTATAGGGGATCGCAACAGTCTTCACGGGTAGTATTACCCAATTTATTGATTCGACACAAGGGGAGCCAAAGAATACTTGCAAGCCTTAACAACTGAGTTGTCAATTCAGCTACACCTGGAAATAGTTCTTGCTCACAGAAGTTTATCAGTAGCAATAGTTTGGTAGTAGCAACAGCAGCAGCAAAACAGGAGCAATAGTAATAGTAGTAGCAAACAGTAGGATATGAGTGTGGTAGGCATAGGGATGGATGGACGGGCATTGCATGGACAAGTGTAGACATGTAACTTCAAAATCTAGGGCATTGCAGATAAATAAGATAAAGCATCCAATGTAACATCCCTAAAATCATGATTTCAAAGTTTGCATATCATTCATGCATGCATATAGATTTGAGATCAATTTCAAACTCATTTCAGAAAAACAGAAGCACATAGTGCTATGATTTTATGTGAGCAAACTTAAATCAAATGGCCATCCCCATTTGAGAGTTTGAATGATTTAAACCTAACTTGTTTGTCTTCCTTATTGAAAGGATTGAGTGTGGTTTGGACCAAGTTTTACAAAATGGGAATAGTTTCAAAAACCAATTTTCAAACTTTGCAAATCAAGTGCCAAGTCTCAGATATTTTGCTCCCCAAGTTTGACCAAGCCTTTGCAAAGCAACCACTTGATTTTATGCCTATATTTGAGACTACTGCACCCTGCAAAAACCCCAGAAAGATTTGAATTCAAAAAGAGTTTGAATTCATTTCAAAATCATTCCTGAAAATCAAAACAGAAAAAGAAAAGGAGTAAACAAAAGAAAAGGGCCAGGCGCCAGGATTCTAGCCCAGCAACAGAACTGTCCCAACTAGCCCACCCGGGCCATTCCTCTCCCTCTCGCCTGCAGCGCACTCCACACCCGGCGAGACCCCACCTCCTTTCTGCGTTTGGCTGACGGGCCCTCTCCACGTCACCCTCGTCTTCCCCAAACCGCGCCCGCAGACCACGTCGCCGCTGCTGTCAATGCCGGTAATGGCGCGGCGTAATTAGCCTTGATGCCACAGACGTTTCCTGTCGCGCTTGAGCCTATATAAACCACACCCCGCCGCGGTCATTTTCCCCCACTCTCCTCGCTCACTCCGCCACCAGGCTACGCGCATTTTCTCTCGAAGCCCCGCAGTACCGACGACTCCGGCGACCGATTTCGGTGAGCCAAGACCGCCCCCCTCTCTCTGGTTCAAACTGTCGTGCCCAGCTTGATCTTGTGCACCTCCTAATACTTTTCTTTTGCCTGCTCGTGACCCAGGTCGTCGATCCCGTTCACGACCGCAACCACCTGCGCCGCCGCTTGACTACGGCGATCAATTGAGGTAAAACCCGAGCGCCCCTTGCCCCCTCATTCATACGATATTGTTCGCCTGCGTCTTGCGCATCTCCTGACCCCTCTGGTTCGTTCTAGGGCGACGCCAAACCTTGGCAAGAACCACGACTGCAAGCGACTGACGCTGCCCGCAACTTCCACGCGCCCCTTCGCAAACCAACGCCACGTTGAGCTTCAGCACGCCACCGCGGTAAGACCCTCTCGTAAGACCCCTCGACCCGCGAACGCCAGCCGCCGCCGCCGGCGCTTGACGGCCCTTCCGGCGACGACACCGCGCCACCAGAACATGGTCGCATGCTCGAGAGCCGTTGGATCTAGATCCAACGCTTGCGATAGATCCACTAGTCGAACCGTTATGCTAGATCTGAACTGTGCATCGTTAGTTAGAGCCTACGGCTAGCAAGCGCGATCCGGAGGAAATCGGTACGCGCCAATAGAAACATGACGCGTGGCTAGGGTTAGATTCAAAAACAGAATTCAAATCAGATTTAGATCCAAAATTCAAATGGCTATAACTTTTGATTCCCACGTTAGATTTTTGCAAATTTTATACTGTTGGAATCAGGGTGACAAGCCCTTTCTGAGTCTGCAGTGTGTTTAGTGAAATGTTTCTGTTAAAATGAATTTTTAGGCAGAAACTTGTTTAGGACTATTTTGAGTATAGAATTTGTTTAGTAAATTGTTTTAGTGCTAAATAAGTTTAGTTAGCAAGTTTTTGACTTGGTTATGTGTCTGTATCATGCACTTGCTTGGTGGAATTTTCAAAAATCATCACTTAGCATTTTCTTGCATGCATGCATTCATATTTTTGTTTGTATATGAATTGTGTGTAATTTTGTGCTACAAATTTTTGTGTAGATTTTGCTAGTGACTGTGATTGTGAAGAGTGCAACTCTCCCCATTACCAAGGCAAGTGGTACTTCATGAATATTTCCATCCCTATATTTTGTACAAGCATTAGAAATATTTGGCTAAGTCTTGCATGTTGTTTTTGCCAAATGCTATGTTGGGAAATCCTAAGTAGTTGTAGAATTGTAGAATTGCTAGGAAATCTCCTAAGTTAAGTTACTATGCCATGCTTAGCCTAGCTAGTAGCAAACAAGGGTTGGTAAAGTATATACATGCTATGATGAAAATGTTTCTAAGTCTTGGGACTTATGTTTTTCCTAATAAAACAACTAAGTCAATGAACCTCCTGGGTGGAATGGGACTTGAATGGTGGTTTTTTGTTGAGTGGTTACACAAGGCCCATGGACATGGTTTACCTTGTGTATCACACTTGTGGAATGCCACCCAGGCACAAAGGGATTTGGAGGCCAAGTGTTGAGAAGCTTATAGTGCAACCACTTGGCAATATGGGCTCTGCCTTGATCATATAGGTTGCTAGAACTTAGTCATTTGGACAGTTGGTGGTAGTGGGATGATAGGTTGGAACGCGTCCATTTGGCTAAGGGAAGGCTTCTGAAAGGTCCTGTCTTGGGAAACCAAGTCTGGTGGGGAAAGTGCACAACCTCTGCAAATGGAAAATCTAAGTACTTAGCCAAGTCCATGGCAATGGACAACTTGAGCATCAAGACATGGAAGCTATCAAGAATCTCATCACTCCAACTTCTAAGTAAAACTTGTGGGTGAACAAGGGTAAAGGACCCCAATGTCTATTGGTGGTTTCTTGGGAAAGTTTTTGACAAAGAAAAACTTAGTGATTTCAACTAATAGGAAAAACCTATTTTGAGCAAAGCAAGCCAAGCTACACTTAGACAAAAATGCATATAGTAATATAGTCCACTTAAAAATTTACTAAGGTATCACTTGCCAATACTATTCCAAAGTATTGACCCACTGTGGCTGTAACTTGTGATGTTGCAGGTTACTCCGATGATGATTAGGTGTCATGAGTCTACACTCAACATGCTTGCACTGGCACATGAAGATGAAGACTTATGTCTATTTACTTATTCCAAAACTCTTGTATTAGGCCTGTGGCCTTGAGTTGTAAAAGACTATGTTTTATCTCTGGAATGGATGTAATAAATGACCTTTGTATCTGTGTACTTCATCTTAAACTGTGGATGCTATCAATGATCCAGGGACTAGCATTGCAATCACAGGGATCCTTTTCCTTTACAAAGGGATCTTCTGAGATGGTATCAGAGCACTGTGTTGCCTGTAGGATTATGACCCTAGGATTGGAAACCACTAAGGAAAAAAATTCAACTACTTCTACACTTGTATATTCTTCTCATAAACTTTTCTAATCTTCTTATTCTCATCTCTATTTGTAGATGAACTCCATCAACTAAGCCGTGAAGAAAGGACCACTCATGACCATGACCTTGGAGTGTGAGACAGAGTTTCCCAAAATTCTCAAGGACCTCATGGTGGCAATGGAAATACATGGTGCAGTCGTGTACAAAGGCTTTCCAGTGATGGATGAAGGAGTTGAGTACTGGTGGGTGCAACTTCACTTGTACAAAAGCAAGGAAGACAACCACAAAGAAACAGGATTCTGCATGTACACCAACACTGTGGTGCACACCACATTCTTTGAGTCAGCAAGAGAAGCAGCTTGGAGAACTATCAAAGAACTTAGTGCCAGAGTCAAGTGCAGAATGCTCAACCTCCAAAAAGACTTAGAGAAAGAGAAGGAACATACCCAAGAGTTGGAAGCCACCAACCAAACCTTAAGAGGAGATATTATAGACTTAGTGATGGAATCATGTGAGCAAGATAGGCTGATTGCCTCTAGGAACATTGTGTTAGCCAACAGATCCAGTGAGATAGGATTGTAAACGCACTTCGTTAGTTGGACCACCACCTATCACCTTATTTTCCAAATGATACCTTAAATAAGTTTGGACCTTGGTTGATGTAATGGATTCATGTATGCATGACTTGTGTGATTTTGTGTTCCAAGGATATGTATGAGATGTTTGTATTGTTTTATTTTAAATTGTGTTGTCCTAACTTTTCTATCTTATAAATAGATGCATATTACCATCAGCACTGTTGAGGAGTTCCAGGTTACCCGCTTTGGTCCTCGTATCGTTGAGCTTACCACCTTGCTCAATCTCCCTCTTCCCACCATCATGGTGCATCCACTTAGCAAGTTCGAGAGGAAGGACCTCTGGGGCTTCAAGGTGAACCAGCCCGGACGCCAGACAAAGCCTACTACAGAGGCCATCGTCTTCAAGCTTATGCACGACGACAGGGAGAGAGGCATGGAGGTAGTCATGCAGGACCTGATAGGACGTCTGCTAGTCCGTCACTCCCGACAGGTTAGGGGCACCCACTTCCACGTCTTCGGAAGACGTGATGAGGATGGAGAGTCCATTGACTTCGAGGACGACTCGAGGGACGCAGCAGAGCTGATACGTCTCTATCTCCAGGACTTAGAGTCTCTCATTAGGCACGTGGACACGGACAGGACCAATGTCATGCTCAGTAATGACAAGCTCAGTGCAACCAGCGAGAAGGACAAGCTTTTCGCCTGACAGCCAGAGATAGTCAAGGAAATGGAGGCGAAGTTCGAGACCCAGGACCGGAAGTTCAAGAGTCAGGAGAAACGCGTCCAGGATAGGAACAAGAAGATCCGGGACATGACTGAAGAACTGAAGTCCAAGGATTTCGAGCTAGAGCAGCAGCAGATGGTGATTGAGAGGCTTCGTTCCCAGAAGAGGGCTCTCAAGGCCAAGATTGAGTCCTTGACCACTACCATTGAGGAGAACAAGACCGCGATGGAGAACGCAGGCCTTACCTTTGTCGAGGAGGAGATTGATGCTGATGTGTAGACTTGACTACTCGTTTATCTTTTATTATCGTACTTGTTATTTGTGAACTTGTTATTGGACCATCCGACATGTGGATGGCTTGCCACTTGTGTGTTTTACTTTGAGAACTTGTTATCTGGTTGTTGAACTTTTATCTTCTGTTGCATGCTTGTGTTTGCTTATGTGATGTAATGTGCATAAAAACATATATGGGTATCTCATTCTTATCTCTATTTGAACCAACCACAGATGCCTCCCCGTCGCGCAAACCCCAACCCCAATAACAACAACATAACTCCGGAAATGCAGCAAATGATGAATTCTCAAACACAGCTTATGCAGATGATGACAACATTCATCCAGAACCAGAATAATAACAACAACAACAACCCCAATAACAACAACAATAACAACAACAACAACCCTCCGGGCTTCGATATGCTCACCAGATTTCTGCGATTGAGGCCAGCTGAGTTCTCGGGGACGACTAATCCCATGGTGGCCAATGATTGGCTACGTTCTGTAAACAAGGACTTAGTAACCGTGGGTTGCACGGATGCTGAAAAGGTCAGGTTCGCAGCACATCTGCTGGAAGGGCCAGCCGCCACTTGGTGGGACAACTTCCAAATCACCACTCCTATAGATGAGGTGACTTGGGCTATCTTTGAAGATGGCTTTCGCACTGCTCATATCTCATCGGGAATAATGAGCCTGAAAAAGAAAGAGTTCCACAATCTGAAGCAGCGCCACCGCAGCGTGGCTGAGTACATTGAAGAGTTCAACAATCTGGTGTGTTATGCACCGGATGAGGTTGACACAGATGCCAAAAGAAAGGAAAAATTTCTGGAAGGCTTGAATGATGAGCTGAATCTGCAGCTGGCTGTGGCATATGTTCCCACTTATCAGTCGCTCTGTGACAAGGCTGCTATATTGGAGAACAAAATGAAGCAAGTCGAGAGTAGAAAGAGAAAGCACTCCGACAAGCACAGCTCGGGATCGTCTCACAAACGATCTCACTATGATGACAGTGGAAGCTCAGGATCCCATAAGCATGGGAAATTCAACAAGCACCACAACCACAACCGTCATGACAACAAACATCATCGCAGTCATGACAATGACAAGTACAAGAACCACAAGAGTGGGCATAAGAGCCACCACAGTGGAAATGGTAGTGGAAGTCAGCCTGCTAAAAGGGACATCGGTCAGGTTGAATGCTTCAAATGCAAGAAGATGGGACACTATGCAAATGAGTGCCCCGAAAAGAAAGTTGAAGGACCTGTCAAGCCCAATCCTTTCCAGAAAGGTCAGGTGAACCACATTAATGTGGAGGAGGTCTATGAGGAACCTGACGCTGTTGCTGGTAAGTTCAGACTCAATTCCATTCCAGCATTTGTACTCTTTGATACTGGTGCATCTCATTCATTCATATCAAGAGCATTTGTTGAAAGAAATGAACTACCGGTAGAAACTATTGGGTGTCCTATAAAAGTAAGTTCTCCTGGTGGAGAAATGATAGTGAATTCAGGATGCCATGACCTAGTCATAGAATTTGGGAAGTATAAGTTTCCCGTTAACTTGATAATATTAAACTCCCAAGGTTTGGATGTCATTCTGGGAATGGACTGGATGACTAAGTACAAAGGAGTGATAGATTGTGCCAGCCATACTGTCTCACTCACAACTCCGGATAATAAAAGGATCAGATTCAAGACCAGCTTTGGAGAAAAGAGGAGTATGCTAAATTCTCTTAAGGGGGTTAGCATGGACAGTGTGCCAATTGTGTGTGAGTATCCGGATGTATTTCCGGAAGAATTGCCAGGAATGCCACCGGATAGAGATGTGGAATTTCTGATAGATTTGGTACCAGGTGCTGGACCAATAGCAAAGAGACCGTACAAAATGTCAGTTGATGAACTAAAGGAGCTCAAGAAGAAACTAGGAGAACAGTCGCAGAAAGGATTTATTCAACCAAGTTCTTCATCTTGGGGAGCCCCAGTCTTGTTCGTGGAGAAGAAAGATAGAAGCCAAAGGTTATGCATAGATTACCGTTCACTCAACGAGGTAACTATCAAAAACAAATATCCTTTTCCTAGAATCAATGACTTGTTTGATTAGCTAGAAGGAGCATGTGTGTTCTCGAAAATTGATCTCCGGTCAGGTTATTTTCAACTCAGGATAAGAGAGCAAGACATACCTAAAACAACATTCACTACAAGGTATGGATTGTATGAGTATACCGTAATGCCTTTCGGCTTAACCAATGCTCCAGCCTACTTCATGAATATGATGAACAAGGTGTTCATGGAATTTCTTGACAAGTTCGTTGTCGTTTTCATTGATGACATCTTAGTCTACTCCAAGAGCAAAGAAGAGCATGAGGGACACTTGCGTTTGATACTTGAGAAGTTGACAGAGGATAAACTATATGCCAAATTTAGCAAGTGTGAGTTCTGGTTAGAAGAAGTTGGATTTCTTGGTCATGTTATGACAAAAGATGGTGTAGCAGTTGATCCTGCTAAGGTTTCAGCTGTGACTGAATGGGAATCTCCTAAGAACGTGAAAGAGGTTCGTAGTTTCCTTGGCTTAGCAGGTTACTACAGAAGGTTCATTGAGAATTTGTCAAAGGTTGCTAAGCCAATGACTGAATTATTAAAGAAAGACAAGAAGTTTGCTTGGTCTGAAGGTTGTGAGGTCAGCTTTCAAGAATTGAAGAAGAGACTTGTGACAGCACCAATTCTATGTCTGCCAGATTTGGAAAAGGATTTCCAAGTATATTGTGATGCGTCTCATCAAGGTTTGGGTGCCGTACTTATGCAAGACGGTAAAGTTGTGTCCTATGCCTCGAGACAAATCAAAACTCACGAGGTAAACTATCCTACTCATGATTTGGAGTTAGCCTCTGTCGTCCATGCACTCAAAACATGGAGGCATTACCTTTTGGGAAAACGTTGTGAAGTGTTCATGGACCACAAAAGTTTGAAGTACATTTTCACCCAAAAGGAAATCAACATGAGACAAAGAAGATGGTTAGAGCTTATCAAGGATTATGACCTAAGTTTGCAATACCACCCCGGTAAAGCAAATGTTGTAGCAGATGCTCTAAGTCGTAAGGTGTTTGTGAATGGCCTTACCAAAGGAGAATTGCCAGATGATTTGTGTACTCAATTCAAAGAACTCAGATTGGAGATTGTGCCAGAGGGACATCTCATGTATTTAGATGTCCAACCCACTTTGTTGGACAAGATTCGAGAAGTTCAAAAGACTGATAAAGAAATTGAAGAGATTAAGGAAAAGATTGGCCAAGGGAGAGCTAAAAATTTCCATGAAGACGAACAGGGTACTTTATGGCATGGGAAACGTATTTGTGTTCCACAAGATCCGGAGTTACGGAAACTGATTTTACAGGAAGCACACAACTCTCCGTATTCTATTCACCCGGGTAACACCAAAATGTACATGGACATGAAAGAAAGATTTTGGTGGAATAATCTCAAGAGGGACATCGCCGAACATATTGCTTTATGTGATGTGTGTAGTAGAGTAAAGGCGGAGCATCAGAAACCAGCAGGTTTGCTTCAACCACTACCTATTCCTGATTGGAAGTGGGACAAGATTGGTATGGATTTCATTACCGGATTACCAAGGACCAGATCAGGATATGATTCCATATGGGTAGTAGTGGATCGCTTAACTAAAGTGGCTCATTTCATACCCGTGAGACAACTTATACAAGTGCCAAGTTAGCCAAAATCTACATGAGTAGAATTGTGTGTCTACATGGTGTGCCCAAAAGTATTGTGTCCGATAGGGGAACCCAATTCACTTCCCATTTTTGGAGACAGCTACATGAGTCATTGGGAACGAGGTTGGAATTCAGTACCGCTTTTCATCCTCAAACCGACGGACAAACAGAAAGGACTAATCAAATTCTGGAAGACATGTTGAGGGCATGTGCCCTAGACTATGGAGCAAGTTGGGATGAAAGCCTGCCTTACGCAGAATTTTCTTATAACAACAGCTATCAAGCCAGCATTGAGATGGCACCGTTTGAGTTTCTCTATGGAAGAAAGTGTACCACCCCATTATTATGGAATGGTGTAGGAGAAAGAAGTTTATTCGGGCCAGATCTTATCAAAGAAGCGGAAGAGAAGGTCAAATTGGTTAAGGACAGGTTGAAGATAGCTTAGTCCCGACAGAAAAGCTACGCCGATCCTAAGCATAGAGAAGTCACCTACGAAGTTGGCGATAGAGCTTATCTTAGAGTATCACCACTTCGTGGAGTGAAAAGATTCGGAGTCAAAGGAAAGTTGGCACCAAGATATGTTGGGCCATTCAAGATTCTGAGTCGCAAAGGAGAGGTTGCTTATGAAATTGAACTGCCAGAATCTCTATCAGCAGTCCATAATGTGTTTCATGTGAGTCAGCTTAAGAAATGTCACCCGGAAATGGAGGAAACTTCTTTGAAGGATACTATACCTTTGGAGGAGGTTCAACTAGAAAGTGACCTCACATATGAGGAGAAACCTATCAAGATTCTTGAGACTGCAGAAAGGGTCACAAGGACAAAGACTATCAAGTTTTGCAAAGTACAGTGGAATCATCATTCCGAAGAGGAAGCAACATGGGAAAGAGAAGATGATCTTCGGAAAGACCACCCTCACCTATTTGCTAGCCAATCCGAATCTGCAGGGCGAGATTCACCTTAAGGGGGTTGATTTGTAACATCCCTAAAATCATGATTTTAAAGTTTGCATATCATTCATGCATGCATATAGATTTGAGATCAATGTCAAACTCATTTCAGAAAAACAGAAGCACATAGTGCTATGATTTTATGTGAGCAAACTTAAATCAAATGGCCATCCCCATTTGAGAGTTTGAATGATTTAAACCTAACTAGTTTGTCTTCTTTATTGAAAGGATTGAGTGTGGTTTGGACCAAGTTTTACAAAATGGGAATAGTTTCAAAAACCATTTTTCAAACTTTGCAAATCAAGTGCCAAGTCTCAGATATTTTGCTCCCCAAGTTTGACCAAGCCTTTGCAAAGCAACCACTTGATTTTATGCCTATATTTGAGACTACTGCACCCTGCAAAAACCCCAAAAAGATTTGAATTCAAAAAGAGTTTGAATTCATTTCAAAACCATTCCTGAAAATCAAAACAAAAAAAGAAAAGGAGTAAACAAAAGAAAAGGGCCAGGCGCCAGGATTCTAGCCCAGCAACAGAACTGGCCCAACTAGCCCACCCGGGCCATTCCTCTCCCTCTCACGCATAGCGCACCCACCTGACCGTGGCGACTAGACCCCACCTCCTTTCTGCGCGTTTCGCTGACGAGCGGGCCCTCTCCACGTCACCCTCGTCTTCCCCAAACCGCGCCCGCAGACCACGTCGCCGCTGCTGTCAATGCCGGTAATGGCGCGGCGTAATTAGCCTTGATGCCACAGACGTTTCTTGTCGCGCTTGATCCTATATAAACCACACCCTGCCGCGGTCATTTTCCCCCACTCTCCTCGCTCACTCCGCCACCAGGCTGCGCGCATTTGCTCTCGAAGCCCCGCAGTACCGACGACTCCGGCGACCGATTCCGGTGAGCCAAGACCGCCCCCCTCTCTCTGGTTCAAACAGTCGTGCCCAGCTTGATCTTGTGCACCTCCTGATACTTTTCTTTTGCCTACTCGTGAACCAGATCATCGATCCCGTTCACGACCGCAACCACCTGTGCCGCCGCTTGACTCCGGCGATCAATTGAGGTAAAACCCGAGCGCCCCTTGCCCCCTCATTCATACGATATTGTTCGCCTGCGTCTTGCGCATCTCCTGACCCCTCTGGTTCGTGCTAGGGCGACGCCAAACCTCGGCAAGAACCACGACTGCAAGCGACTGACGCCGCCCACAACTCCGACGATCTCCAGAGACCGTGCCCGCGCGCCCCTTCGCAAACCAACGCCACGTTGAGCTTCAGCACGCCACCGCGGTTCTGGTAAGACCCTTCCCCCTCTCGCGCGCGACCTAGAATGCCAGCGCCGCCGCTGACTGAGCGATCCGCCGCTCGCTGACACCGCGCGCCGCCAGAATATGGTCGCATGCTCGAGAGCCGTTGGATCTAGATCCAATGCTTGCGATAGATCCACTAGTCGAACCGTTATGCTAGATCTGAACCGTGCATCGTTAGTTAGATCCTACGGCTAGCAAGCGCGATCCGGAGCGAATCGGTACGCGCCAATAGAAACATGACGCGTGGCTAGGGTTAGATTCATAAACAGAATTCAAATCAGATTTAGATCCAAAATTCAAATGGCTATAACTTTTGATTCCCACGATAGATTTTTGCAAATTTTGTACCGTTGGAATCAGGGAGACAAGCCCTTTCTGAATCTGCAATGTGTTTAGTGAAATGTTTCTGTTAAAATGACTTTTTAGGCAGAAACTTGTTTAGGACTATTTTGAGTATATAATTTGTTTAGTAAATTGTTTTAGTGCTAAATAAGTTTAGTTAGCAAGTTTTTGACTTGGTTATGTTTCTGTATCATGCACTTGCTTGGTGGAATTTTCAAAAATCATCACTTAGCATTTTCTTGCATGCATGCATTCATATTTTTGTTTGTATATGAATTGTGTGTAATTTTGTGCTACAAATTTTTGTGTAGATTTTGCTAGTGACTGTGATTGTGAAGAGTGCTACTCTCCCCATTACCAAGGCAAGTGGTACTTCATGAATATTTCCATCCCTATATTTTGTACAAGCATTAGAAATATTTTGCTAAGTCTTGCATGTTGTTTTTGCCAAATGCTATGTTGGGAAATCCTAAGTAGTTGTAGAATTGTAGAATTGCTAGGAAATCTCCTAAGTTAAGTTACTATGCCATGCTTAGCCTAGCTAGTAGAAAATAAGGGTTGGTAAAGTATATACATGCTATGATGAAAATGTTTCTAAGTCTTGGGACTTATGTTTTTCCTAATAAAACAACTAAGTCAATGAACCTCCTGGGTGGAATGGTACTTGAATGGTGGTTTTTGGTTGAGTGGTTACACAAGGCCCATGGACATGGTTTACCTTGTGTATCACACTTGTGGAATGCCACCCAGGCACAAAGGGATTTGGAGGCCAAGTGTTGAGAAGCTTATAGTGCAACCACTTGGCAATATGGGCTCTGCCTTGATCATATAGGTTGCTAGAACTTAGTCATTTGGACAGTTGGTGGTAGTGGGATGATAGGTTGGAACGCGTCCATTTGGCTAAGGGAAGGCTTCTGAAAGGTCCATTCTTGGGAAACCAAGTCTGGTGGGGAAGTGCACAACCTCTGCAGATGGAAAATCTAAGTACTTAGCCAAGTCCATGGCAATGGACAACTTGAGAATCAAGACATGGAAGCTATCAAGAATCTCATCACTCCAACTTCTAAGTAAAACTTGTGGGTGAACAAGGGTAAAGGACCCCAATGTCTATTGGTGGTTTCTTGGGAAAGTTTTTGACAAAGAAAAACTTAGTGATTTCAACTAATAGGAAAAACCTATTTTGAGCAAAGAAAGCCAAGCTACACTTAGCCAAAAATGCATATAGTAATATAGTCCACTTAAAAATTTACTAAGGTATCACTTGCCAATACTATTCCAAAGTATTGACCCACTGTGGCTGTAACTTGTGATGTTGCAGGTTACTCCGATGATGATTAGGTGTCATGAGTCTACACTCAACATGCTTGCCTATGGCACATGAAGATGAAGACTTATGTCTATTTACTTATTCCAAAACTCTTGTATTAGGCCTGTGGCCTTGAGTTGTAAAAGACTATGTTTTATCTCTGGAATGGATGTAATAAATGACCTTTGTATCTGTGTACTTCATCTTAAACTGTGGATGCTAGCAATGATCCAGGGACTAGCATTGCAATCACAGGGATCCTTTTCCTTTACAAAGGAGGGATCTTACATCCAAGTACTAAACAATCATAGGAATGTGCTCCATATATAGTCATGCGTTCTCGCAATAAGAAATTGCACAACATCTTCTGTCCTGCCAGCCCGTGGCAGCGGGGCCTCTAGGGAACTACTGAAAATTAAGGTGCTCCTTTTAATAGAGCACCAGAGCAAAGCATTAACACTTCGTGAACACATGTGATCCTCACACCACAGCCATCCCCTCCGGTTGTCCCAATTTCTTTCACTTTGGGGCCTTTGGATCCGGAAAATGATATGTGTACACAACTTGTAGATAATATCACAAACAATACTATCATAATGATTCAATAATAAGTTCAGATCTAGGATCATGGCACTCGGGCCCTAGTGACAAGCATTAAGCACAACAAGTTGCAACAAAGTCAAATAGCACTAATAGAGATACTAGGTACCATGCCCTAACAATCTTATTCGATTACATGATAGAACTCATCCAATCCCTACCATCCCCATAGCCTACAGTGGGGGATTACTCACTCATGGATGAGGGAGACATTGATGGTTGATGGAGAGGCGTTGGTGATGATAATGGCGATGATCCTCCCCAAATTCCCCGTCCCGGCAGGGTGCCAGAACGGAGTTTCTGGATCCAAATCTTGGTTTCTGGTGGTGGCAGTGCAGCGGACCTCTTTCTCGAAAAACGTCGAACCCCCTCGATTTTTAGGTCAAGGGGTAACTTATAGGCAAAGAGGGAGCCCGAGGGGGTGCCTGGGGTGGCCGCACCCCCTAGGTGCGGGCTGGGCCCACCCGCGCCTGGCAAGGTTGTGGGCCCCCAGGCCTCCACTTCGTCTCGTACTTAGCTCCATGGATCTTCTGGTGAAATGGGGGATTTTTGGCATATTTTCCGGGATTTTTCCTGATAGTTGATTTTCTGCACAAAAACTAGACACCAAGGTAATTCTGCTAAAAACAGCGTCAGTCCGTGTTAGTTGTATCCAAATCACACAAGTTTAGAGGAGAAACAATAGCAAAAGTGTTTGTGAAAGTAGATACGTTTTGGACGTATCAACCACCACCACCGCTAGGACCAGATCCTGCGGGGCAGCCGCAACCCGCTGAGAATAGAAACCAGGAAGATGAGTACCCGAGGTCTAGAGGAGCAATGTCCATGATTCAAAAAGGACGTCCGTCCAATAGGATCTAGAAGCTAATTACCCGACAAGTCAAAATGGCGGTAACAATGCCACCCCCAACGCCTCAATTCCTCCACTGGTTAGAATAGGAAATCACCTTTAGCAGAGATGATCATCCGCTTCGAGTACCTCGACTGGGTCATTCGACTCTCATCATTGACGCACAAATTGGAGCATTTGATATTAGCAAAGTATTCGGGGAAGCTGGTAGCAGCATAAACCTCATCTATGCCAAAACTCTGCGAGCCATGAAAATCTCCTTGATTATTTTAGCGCCAACGGAAACATCTTTCCACGGGATAGTCCCAGGTAAACCCGAAATTCCTTTAGGCAAAATCTATCTTGATATTGTCTTCATATTGAGAAACAATTTCAGGTAGGAGAAACTCGAGTTTGGAGTTATGGACTGGCCATCAAAGTACCATGTGATCCTAGGGCGCCCGACTTTCGCAAGATTCATGGCAGTACCACACTATGCTTATCTTGTGATGAAGATGCCAGCACCTGATGCATGTAAAATGCATACATGAACTTTGTAGTTTATTAACATGTTTACCCACATATTTGCATCATATATAATGTTGTATCCATGTTTTACATTGATTCTGGGGGATTTACCAATGATCCCCTTTATTTTGGCTATAACCCGGTAGGGCAGAAAAACCCCGTGTTCAATATTTTTGATGTTTTGGGACCTATACGAAGTCAAATGGACCTGAACTTTTGGGAATGTCAATATTTATCCACGAGAAGCATCTAGAGCACAAGAACCTCACCTGGAGGGCCAGGGGGCCCAAATGATCCTGGGCGGCGCGCCCAGCCTAGGTGGGCACGCCACCTATACTCGTTTGCTCCTCAATCGTCCGATCGCCTTGATTCTTTCGCCCACAGAGTTCTATTGACCTAAAAACCCTATATAAGGATCCCCCAAGGATTCGTCAAGACAGAGAACACCATAAACAAAAACACCACCAAACAGAGTCAGATCCAGTGAAGATTGGAGGGGGAAACTCCGCTGGAGCCACCTCTGGGGGGATCTCTACCCTCTCCAACATCTTCGGCATCATCACCATGATGAAGAGGGAGTAGTCCACCTCCGAACTATGGGTTTGTGGTAGTAGCTTGATCTATTTCTCTCTTATTCTTCATAGATCTAGTACCATATGAGCTTCCCTACATGATTATGGTCATATATGTAATTCCTATGTGATGGATCTTTGTTCTATGATTTGATATTTGAGATTGAATCTATTTTGTGTAATATATATTGATAGATGCATATCATGTACCCCATTATTAATTGATTGTTTTGATCCAACTTGTATGCAAGAACTTCTATGGGGAGAAGC
This sequence comes from Avena insularis, assembly GCA_023614405.1. Classification (NCBI taxonomy): domain Eukaryota; kingdom Viridiplantae; phylum Streptophyta; class Magnoliopsida; order Poales; family Poaceae; genus Avena; species Avena insularis. Next base: position 47,936,486 of record CM042687.1, on the reverse strand, counting down.
GTGTATTAGGGTGAGTAGCATGGTGGTAGTGATTGAATTGTGAAAAACAATATTCAAGATCTACTTTGGTTTTTACATTTATTTTGCTGCCTCACTAGGGATAAAGCGAAATCATGTGCTATAGTTATCATGTGAAACTGTGACAATCTTGTTATCAAGGTAGCATATTTGTATTTCAAACATCATGTTATATTACTTAAATATATACTCTGATTTGTTCTTAATTTAAGATTGCATGGAGTTTCCCTTTCTTGAGGAGTATAAGAGAGATGAGTTTCATATCTATGTTAGAACGTGATGGCCATATGAATGCTTATCAAACACATATAGAAGTTCCATGAATATTTCTCATTGATGAATTGTTTTATGATCACTACAACTTAAAAAGAGAGTAGACAAGTGAACCCATGAACCCCGATCCAATTTTAATCATAAGAAACACCTTTCCATTGCATCTATTACCTTTTATATTTTCTGCATTTTATTATTTTGAAAATACAAAAATACCTTCCCTACTTGCAATCACTCATAAAAATCCAAAAACAACTTCGTTTCCTTTACTTTATTTATTTTCATTTCCTTTATATTATATTTCATATTACTAATACGAAACCTTGTACTTGACAACCACTTGGTGGAGTTGGGGACACAAGACAAATTATTTTACTTTACAGGTTGCTTGAAGAGGAGAAGACAAATACACTTCGACAACCAATTCACCAAGAGTTCGATATAAACCCTCGAGTCATCCTTGTGGGAAAAAAGAATCTTGCTACAACACTCTGCACTTGGAGTCCCAACGAAAAGCGGCACGATTGTTGCCATCAAGAAAATTTTCTGGCGATGTTGCCAAGGAGTTGGGGAAGCTATACCAAAACTGCATCCTCATCAAGTTTGAAGAGCAAATTTTAAGAACAAGGTATTTCCCACGGCACTTGCAAGTATTTTCTGACGCCTTCCTCTTCATCAACTTGTGCAACAACACATGCTTGGGGAGGTTGCACCACTATGAGCTTTTTCTTCTCCTTTTAGATTTTTAACGTATTTATTTTGTCTTGTTTTTAGTCTTTTTTAAGTTTCCTTAAAACATAAAAACACATAAAATTAGTATCAACCTTTTGGTAGAAACGTGACCAAGAAAAATAAAAAAATTAAGTTGGGGACAAGTCCATTCGCAAACAAGTTTGAGTGAAACATTGATCCTGAGGTACTAGGTGCCATAATTTATAATCAATTTTCTAATGGAAATGCAACAGGTGCTAATTGGCATATTAAAAATTTTGAGGATTCATGCAAAACTCTAGGGGCCCTCGATATTGATCCTAAATAGTGAAAGCAAAGTTATTTCCACGCTAAAAGGAATATCTAAGAGATGGTATGAGGATGCACCTAAAAGAGATTTGAAAAGATGGTACAATAGAAAGTATCTTTTTAGAAAATTTTGGCAAAAGACCCTTCATTGCAAAAAAAATGATATTTGATTTCAAGAAATATGAAAATGAATCTCTCACTAGTGCTTGGGTAAGGTTTAAACAACTCGCACATAAAGTATAACATGGACTAAAGGATTGGTTGCTTATAGGGAGTTCTTATAAAGGCCTTACACATGAATCTATGCAATCCCTAAATAACGAAACCAAAAAATCTTTTTTATATCTAAACCCTTATGAAGCATTTACATTGTTAGATGAAATGTTGGTAGGAACTAGTATCAACAAGAGCTTAAGTGAACTTACCCCCAATTTTTCCCTTAGGGGAATTCATGGTGGAAATGAAGAAAAGTGTAAGTCTTAGAAGAATCTGCCATGCTCTTTGGGGACAAAATTTTAGAATCATTAAAAAGAAAAAGGAGAGAAACTACTATGAGTGGGAATGAAAAAGAACCAAAATATGATAAACAAGTAGAATAAGTTAAAATGCTAAGTGGAACAAAAGAACCTCTACTTGATCTTGATAAATGCAGCTTGCATGAACTCATTGACTTATTGCAAAAGTTTTATAATGATCCATCCTTTAATGGTCATCAAGAAGGATTTGGTTCCTACCTAGCAAATTATGTTATAAAAGAAAATATTGAAAGATATAATAATAAAGCTATGATACCACCTAAGCTATGGGTCCCCAAGATATTAATCACTATTGGAAAAGAGACACATCATGCTATTCTTGATTTAGGATCTAGTGTCTCAGTTTTATTTAAAGATCTATATGATTTACTTGATTTGAAACCTATGGAAAAATGTTCTATAGATCTTTTACTTTCTGATGATTCAACTAAACATGCTTTATGAAAATTTAAAGATATCATGGTTTAATTACATATGACATTTGTACCTGTTGATTTTATTGTCATGGACATGGGGAGCAATACCTCAAGTCCTATAATACTTGGTAGACCTTTTTTGAGAACCACATGTGCAATCATTGGTACAAAAGAAGGAAATGTGAAGTTTCAGTTTCCTCACAATAAATGTATGGAACACTTTCCAAGGAATAAGGAGGTATAAAATAAACACAAGCTATACCATGAATTCCATATCACTTAAAATCAAGTAAGTAAAGCCTAGCTCTATGGCTATAAAGAAAGCGCTTTGCAGTAGGCAACTCGGTTATATTGTTTTGGATTTTTTTGAACTATTGTAGTAGAAATAGAATTTTCTTTTAGTTTATTTTATGTAATTCTTAATAAATCACCAAGTGGAACCCATTTTGGATGTTAAAAAGTTCTTTAACATATGGAGTAGCAAATTTCTACAGAACAGTTTTTAGTGCAAGAAATTTCTATTTTTTCCTATAACTCTGATTGCGCTCATATTTACACATCATTTAAAACTTTTTTTTCTCTGTATTCACAAATATTGTCTAAAATTTCTAACATGTTTAAGTTGGCAAAAAAATCGTTTTGCTACTAATGAAAATCTGGACAGATTCTGCCATGTTTTGTTTTAACCATTCCCAAGTATCCTAAAATGATTATCATGAGTCATATTATATGTTAGGGATATGTAGAAACATTATATTCTTTATGTAACATTTAGAAAGAATTTTTCTTTGATATATATGCAGCAACTATTATTCTTTTGTGTCACTAATGTCACCACTCAAAAAAGAGATGGGAGTAAAAGTTTTTGTGTTGAAGTTTTTTGACAGGAAATAGAGGAACATCACACCAAGAGCAAACCAAGGATGGTGAAAACCATAAGCTTGGGTATTCCCAAGGCATCCCACTGGACCTATTAAACTCTCGGTTTGCAAACCTCTAAACTTTGTTTTTCGAGCAACATAACTATCATAGAAACTTGGAGCATCTGTTTTGTTATTTTATTTTTGTGTTGAATTAAAAGGACCACCACCACTATTATTATGAATGTTTATGATCAAGATAATGAAAATAAAATTTGCCATGATGAGATTAAAACTGAATAAGAATTCCTTGGAATAAAAGAAAACGGGAGATAAAAGCAAAAGGCTGAAATTCATGTTGTGTCTAGTTTTAAGCTCAAATACTTTATATGAAGTATGATATGTTTGTGCCTATTAATTTGTATCCTTTGTTCATGTATATTCATGTTCAAAATTGAGGATCAAGGTGAGAAAATAAATGTTTGGCATTATGAACTAGATAGCACACTCTTTAGATCTATTTTTGCTAAGCCTTCACAATACAAGCTAAGACTTGTTCCAAATCCCATAAACTAGACTAGGCATACCTACCTATTTGTGGAAAAAGCTACTTTCAAGTAGAATATGTATGTTGATCCTCCAAATAGTCTTAAAAACATATTTTTCATGTACTTTAAAGCTCATAAGAAAGTAAGGTTTGGGGTGATACCACTATGGAATTTTTTGTGCTTTACATCTTATAAGTTGTTGTTGGCCAAACCATGTTGTCATGGCAAAAGCTTTAAAAGTTGAATGTTGATAATTAATCATGTTAGTTCTGCCTATGTATTGCATTGATGTGAAATAAAGTGTGCACACTGGAGTAGGCATGTTAAGAGAAAACGCTCCTAAACCGCTAGTCAAATCCATGCATCGTGCGACACTTATGGTGGAAACTTACAGCATGATGATCCTTGTTGATATGATTCATATGTCTATTTTTCTTGTTCTGATGGAGTAGAGATACTGCTCCCCTCCCACCATGAACATGACCAAGGAATTATATTAACTTTCATGCTAAATAAATATAAAAAGGGGGCATATAGCTACACAGGGAGCAAGAGGTACTTCAGTGATGCGGTTTCAATGATAAACATGACCCACAATGACAGGACTAGATTGAGTAGCATGAGGAGTGCAAGATCATGGGTATGGTGCATGATACAATCAACTTGTAAGGTGTTTAACACATAAACCATATGAAGCTTTGAAATAAAAGATACTTGGAACCCCATCCTTATTAGTATTGTTGACATAAATTACATAGCTCAAAACTTTATTTTACATTATTTATGGAGGATTAACATGTGTATTCAATTCTTACTTTCGGTATGAGATGCAAAACATCTCAAGGGAAGACATACAACTAAGAAGTGAGTCTTCTAGTCAAGGGAATTAAACAAAGAAGTAGCCCCAAAAATAAAAGTAGAGGCATAAAACACCAATGCCAATGATAGGAAGAGTCTCTTATTTTATAGGTTCATAAAAGTGTGCTTGAAGGTTTGGTTTACCTTTCATTTATTTTATCACACTGTTACTTACTGTTCAACATGCTTATGATTGTGCAAAATAAACAACTTGATAGTACACTCTCATATTATGTTTCATTGAAAGCATTTGAACCTACGAACTTTACATGATAATGAAAGAAGCAAAAGTAACAAACTCCAAAGTCCATGTTTATTTTTTATCACCTTCATGCTCGAGGACGAGCATAGGTTAAGCTTGGGGATGTTGATGCATGTAAAATGCATACATGAAATTTGTAGTTTGTTAATATATTTACCCAGATATTTGCATCATATATAATGTTATATCCATGTTTTACATTGATTTTTGGCGATTTACCAATGATCCCCTTTATTTTGGCTATAACACGGTAGGGCAGAAAAGCCCTGTTTTCAATGGTTTTGATGTTTCAGGACCTATAAGAAGTCAAATAGACCTGAACTTTTGGGAATGTCAATATTTATCCATGAGAAGCATCTGGATCACAATAACCTCACCTGGAGGGCGAGGAGGCCCAAATAAGCCTGGGTGGCGCATCTAGCCCAGGTGGGAGCTCCACTTATGCTTGTTTGCTCCTCGGCTATAGCACCCGGGTAAAACACTACTATAAAATCACATGTTATTTTGCCTGTGCATCATCACCACCATCATCATCGTGAATACTCTGTTCCTAAAACTATTTCATTAAAAACCTATTTTGTTTTCTAGTTACTCCCCTCCTTTTATTTAAAACTCAAACCCCGGTCTTCCTTAGTATTTTATTTGCCTAAAAACTAATTGCAAAAGGTTTTATAAATAAAACAAATAATATAGTGTTTTGTGGGGAGGCAGCTAGCCAATGGCCAGGCCCAAAGGCCCAACCGAGGGCCACCCAGCCCACAGCCACCTCAACCATAATCTAGCTGACATAGATATCCCCTACGGGTGCACAACATTAGTATACCTGGTCCAGCCCAAGGAAGGCCCATGTCAGGACATGCGGCCCATGAAGACTTTGGGTGGCCCAAGCCCGTGATGGTTTCGACTCCTTGGAGGACAAGTCTACATTAGATAGAATTTCAAAGGGTATCAACCCTAATTTGTAACCGACTCGACCTAACCCCAGGACCTACCTATCTATATAAAGGCCAGGAGGGTACGGCAAGAAGGATCTCTCTCAACACCGTATACGCACCTCCACGCCAAATTGCATATGCGCACCCCTATAACTTCCGATTCCGTCGTAATCAAGAGGAGACAAGCAGGAGTAGGTTTTCCCTCTGGGGGCCTGAACCTGGGCAAGATCATGGGTATGGCGTCCCTGTGTTTCTTGTCTGTTAACCATTCCGCGACTTCCAGCATCACCATCTTCTCCAAAACCCAAGTCCATAACAATGGTCATTGACGAGATCGAACCTCGTTAATTGGCACCGTCTATGGGAAGCGCGGACATTGATCGTGCGGTCGTGACGGTTCCATCTGGAGCAACCTAAGATTCATTAGCAACGGAGAGTCACCTCCTCTTTGGTGCCTTCGACTTCACCGCACACTCGTCGGCCACCCTGAAGGATTTCGAGTCCATCGGCGATGGGCTCGAGATGTTGTTGAGGAGCTTATGCTTCTAGGTGGGGCAGACCGGTACCCTCCGCCTCCCAGAGTGGGTGCCACCACCATCCATTAGGCCCGCTTCGTGTGTTCCACCCATCGGTGTGTTGCACGCGTCGACACTAACAAATGATGCGGATGACAGCAGCGGCTGCAACTCCAATCTATGCGGCCCCCTTCGGATGAAGGAACCTACGGTTCCGGATCTGAGAGTTGCGACAGCAGCATCCCGCGCCGCGAGTGCTACCTATGCGCCACCATCAACAACGGAGCAGACCCACCACTGGGTTCGAGTGCGCAGCAAACACCCAATCCCCCTCCCAACCCACAAACAGGGAACGGAGGAAACAGGGGAGATCTGCCTAATAGATCCAACGGAGGCGACGCTCACGCCTACAACCAGATCAACCTCAATGAGGAAGGCTGGCGCCAAGCACGCGAGGTCATGGAAGGCAACATAACCCTACCTGTGAATGCCTCCCGAGATCTACTGATGGCCTACCACCTCCTCCTCATCGATGAGCACAACCGGCAGGTGAAGCTGATGGAGGAGCTCGACAAGCATAAAAAGGCAGTTGCGGAATCTAGGGCACGGCGAGCCGCGCTCTATGCCACTGATGGATCCACTTTGCATGGCAACAACGCCAACAAGTATCGCTCCCGCATGGAGCACATGGACCCCGCCGCGCGACGCGAGGCCACCAGGGCCCTCAACACGTCCTTCATGACGATGGACTCGCATGACAACGCCATGCCGAAAACACCGTAGGATGCGATCATGGCGGCCACTTCCTATCTCGCGTCCCATCCGCCTCTGGCGGGCGACCCAAAGAGCGCCATGCACAAGTCCACGCTAGCAGCCCTCGGACTCGTCGGAGCTGCTCTCCACGATGAAACTCCCGCGGAGCCAAAGAAAAAAGCTATGGTCAAGTTCACTCGAAGCCCTACACCCTCATCTGAGGAGGACGAGCACGACCTGCCCCGGCGCCACAAGAACCCACGGCGCCGCAGCAGCAACTATGATGCCCGCAACGAGCTCACCCAATGCAAGATCGACAAAGCACGTGCTAAACACGCATGCTCAACTGAGTCCGAAGAAGAGGATGACGGAGAGCTGTGCAGAGCCAGATGCTTCGCTAGATCTATTCGGCAAACACCGATGCCGAAAAATTTCAAGCTCCCTTTGGACAATCCGAAGTTCGACGGCACGCAGGAGCCAAAGGCTTGGCTCAATGATCACATGTCATCGGTCAAGATCCATGGCGGAAACAAGAACATCACCTTACAATGCCTTCAGCTGCAGCTGACAGGCGCGGCCAGGGTCTGGCTCAACAGCCTATCCTCTAGCTCCATCCGAAGTGGGAAGGGCTGGCGTACAGCTTCATCCGCAACTTCAAAGGCACCAGCAAGAGGCCGGCCTCAATCGAAGAGCTGAAGGCCTGTACCCAACGGGAAAACAAGTCCATCCGCTCGTACATATTACACTGGTCCCGCATCAAGAACTCCGCCGCGCACATCTCCGAGGAAAGAGCAATCGACGCCTTCAAGGACGGTGCCAGGCGCCTGGATTTCAAGGAGGAACTTGGGCGCGTCAAGCCCAAGACACTTGACCACCTCATGGACATCGCCAACCGATGGGGAGATGGCGAGGATTCCGTCAACCAAGCACATTAGGATAACGAAGACGACTACGGTCATAAGCGCGAACGCCGCAACAAGAGAAGATCGCGCGTCTACGATGATCGCGATGGATTCGACATGGTTGCGGCTGGATACGCCGATCGACGTGATGACGGCAACCGCAACAGCGGATACCGCGGCAGCAAATACCGCGACGGTGGATGACCCACGCAAGCATGGCAACATCGCAACCGTGACGACGAGCCTGCGGCATACGATAAGCTGTCTGGTCCCTGCACCATCCACTTCTACATCGACAAGCAAGATGGTAAGAAGAAGGCCAGCCACATGCTCAAGGACTGCCGAGAATTCCAGAAACTCAGCGAGGGCCTCACCCAAATGCGGCGCCACATCATAAACCCTAGATTTAGGCCCGCACCTGCACCAGGTACCATCCCCCACGGAGCTCCTCCACCACCACCCATTGGACCATCGCAGCCGCCGGTCGCACCAGTGCCAAATAACGATGCAGGTGGGTACTCGCCACCAAAAGGGTCCCTGATGATCCAGAAGGGGCGCCCAACCAACAGGGTGTAGAATAAAATCACCCGCCAAGTCAGCCTGGACGTGACCTCTCCACCTGCCATACCTGAGTACCTCAGCGGCTCGGAATCCTGCATCATGTACGCTTGTTCGGATCACCCACGCCAGATCCCTCGCCCAGGTCATGCTGCCCTGGTGCTCGAGGCCCAGATCAGGGGATTCGAGATGAGCCGCGTCTTCATGGATGGTGGCAGCGGCATTAACCTGATATTCGCCAGCACACTTGCAGCGATGTGGATCCCGCTGTGTAGCTTGGAGCAGTCAGACACGATTTTCCACGGCATAGTCCTACGGAAGGGCATATACCCCATGGGCAAGATATGGCTCGACGTCATCTTCGGCCATCCCGAAAACTTCGGCGCGAGCGGCTAGAGTTCGAAGTGGTGGACTGGCCATCACAGTACCATCCTCGGGCGCGTGGCATTCGCAAGATTCTTGGCAGTACCGCACTACGCATACCTGCTACTAAAGATGCCAGGACCTAGGGGCGTCATCACCATCCAAGGAAGCTTCACCAGGTCCGACCATTGCGACAGAGACTTCAACAGAATCTCCCAGTCGTTTGGCATGCAGGAGGAGCTCACGAGGCTCAGAGAGGTGACGGAAAACAGGGCACCCCCAGTCACCAGGCAAAATGCACCAGATATGTCATTCGACTCCACAGTCAATACGAAAAAGGTGCAGGTCCACCCAACGGACGTCTCCAAGACGACGTTGATCGCCAATGACCTCAATTCCGCATAGCAAAGCGCGCTCATCAAATTCCTCCGTGACCATTGGGAAATTTTTGCCTGGTGTCCTGTGGACATGCCAGGAGTTCCCAGGGAATTCGCCGAGCATGCACTCAATGTGTTTCTAGATGCAAAGCCAGTCAAACAGTCGATCTGACGACTGTCCGAACCAAGAGCGGAAGTCGTCGGAATCAAAGTCAACAAACTGCTCGATGCCAACTTCATTAGGGAAATCAAGGAGAGCGAGTGGCTGGCCAACACTGTGCTGGTCCCCAAAAAGGACACGGACATCCTGCGGATGTGCGTGGACTTCACATCGCTCAACAAGCACTGTCCCAAGGACCACTTCCCTCTACCGCAGATCGATCAAATCATCGATTCGACTACAGGATGCAAGAAACTCTCCTTACTTGATGCCTACTTAGGCTACAACCAGATTCGGCGGAAGGTCGAAGACCAGGAGAAAACGGTGTTCATCACGCCATTCGGAGTGTTCTGCTACAACACAATGCCCTTCGGGCTGAAGAACACAGGCGCGACGTACCAAAGGTGCATGCAGGCGTGCCTAAAAAACCAGATCGGTCGCAACATCTAGGTCTATGTCGATGACATAGTAATCAAGACCAGGGAGGCCAAGAGGCTGATCGACGATCTCCACGAGATGTTCGATAACCTTGATCGCTACAAGATCAAGATTAACCCAGACAAATGCGCCTTCGACATCCCGTCTGGCTAGTTACTCGGCTACTTCATCTCCCAACAGGGGATCGAGGCCAATCCGTAGAAAATCAGGGCCATATTGGCCATGGAGAAGCCGAAGTACCTCAAAGGCGTCCAACAGCTAGCTGGGCAGATCGCGGTGCTGAGAAGATTCATCAGCTGAATGGGTGAGAAGGCCCTACCCTTTTATCAGCTACTTCACATGGTGGACAAGTTCGAGTGGACACCCAAAGCAGACGATGCGTTCGAGGACCTCAAGCGGCTACTCTCCACATCACATGTCCTGGTCACGCCAAAGGAACAGTAGCCATTGCTGCTATACATCGCAGCCACACACTAGGTGTCCAGCACCGTACTCGTGGTCGAGCGATCCGAAGATGGCAAGACCCATGGGGTCCAACGCCCAATCTACTACCGCAGCGAGGTACTGACCCCGACAAAGCAGAGGTACCCTCACTACCAGAAGCTTTCCTATGGCGTATTCATGACGGCACGTCGGCTGAGCCACTACTTACAGGAGCATCAGATCATGGTCGTCAACGACGCCCCGCTGTCAAACATCCTGAACAACCCCGAAGCCATGGGGCGCGTAGCCTTATGGGGCATCGAATTGTCCCCTCTGGACAAATCTACGAGCAGCGCACCGCCATCAAGTCTCAGGTCCTCCCTGACTTCCTCGTCCACTGGATGGAACCAGCTATGGGATACTCTAGACATATCGCAGTCCTAGATGATGCACTTCGATGGCTCCAAGCGCGAGGCTAGAGCAGGGGATGGCGTCATACTGACGACTCCTCAAGGAGACAAGATGAAATACGTCCTTCGGATGAAATTCCACGCCTCTAACAACGAGGCCGAATACGAGGCCCTCATCCACGACATGAGGATGGCCAAGGTATGCGGCGCAACACGCCTCGTCATCTACGGCGATTCGAACCTTGTCGTCCAGCAGACGATTAACGAGTGTGACGCTCACGGTGCCAACATGATCGCATATCGCGTGCTCTACAACTCACTTGAAGGGGACTTTGATGGCTGCGAGCTTCGACACATCGGTATGGAAAGCAACAAAGAGGCTGACAGGCTCGCCAACATTGGCTCCACCTGTGCATGGGTGCCACTAGGTGTGTTCCTCGAACAAATATGCATACCCTCTATCAAGAGAAAAATCCCAAAAGACTCAGCCAAATAAGCAGAACACTCGGGGGATGTGCTACCCAAAGGCTAGGAAGGACCCGAAAAGCTGGATACATAGGCCGAGCTGGTCAGCCTGATGCAGGTCATGGTGGTTGAAGAGACATGGACGCATTCATACCTTCGGTACCTCATAAACATTCAACTTCCCGATGACCCGACAGATGCCCGACGCATATCTCTCCGGTCTAAAGCCTTCACCATCATCAATGGCGAGTTGTATAAGCGCAGAATTTCGGGTGTGCTCCAACGATGCGTCACCATCGGTGACGGCACAAGCATCCTCCAAGACATCCATGAGGGTATCTGCGACCATCAAGCAGGCAGCCGTGCTCTAGTCTCCAAAGCTCTACGAGCTGGGTTCTACTGGCCAACGTCAATGAACGACGCCAAGGACATCGTCTAGAGGTGCAACGCCTGTCAGAGTTACGCGGACAAGCCACACGTGTCAGGATCCGAGCTGAGGCCTATACCGCTAGCCTGGCCCTTCGCCCAATGGGGCCTCGACATGATCAGAAAACTGTCAAAGTCCTCGCTAGGAGGCCATGTCTTCCTCCTAGTAGCAGTTGACAAATTCACCAAGTGGATCGAGGCCATGCCCGTCACCAACCAAAGCGGCAAAACTGCCATCAAATTTTTTGAGTCCATTGTCTATAGGTTTGGTGTACCCCATAGAATCATAATAGACATCGACTCGAACTTCATCCCAAAGGAATTCTGAGACTTCTGCAGGAACCTCGGCATCAACATATCATACGCCTCCGTGGTGCACCCGCAGACCAACGGACAGGTCGAAAAGGCCAACGCCCTCATAGGCAGCGGCATTAAGAAGCGCCTGCTATGCCCACTCGAAAGGCTTGCGGGAGCCTGGGCAGATGAGCTACCTTCGGTTGTCTGGAGCCTTCGCACAACTCCAAACAGCTCAACTGGCTACACGCCCTTCTTCATGGTGCACGGAGCCAAAGCCGTGCTACCCGCCGAGGTATGCCACAAGGCCCCACGGGTTATCTCTTACAGCGAATCCAAATCATCGGCAGCACTCGAAGACGCTGTCGACAAACTCAACGAGGCACGCGACATTGCCGCGGCTCGCTCAACGGTCTACCAGTAGAGCCTCCGCAACTACCACTATTGGGGATATGCTATATGGGTATCCTCATAGCATGTCTCCTATCCGGATAACCCGGGTGGCCCACAGTTGGTAGCATGGCCCATGGCCTGCTGGGCAGCCCAGTTAGATGGATCCAGAAGGGAGGCCATGCCGGATAAAGGAAGGCTACGGTTGGAGTCACCGACGTACCCGGAGCCTTGGAGTGCAAGATACACAAGACTAGTAATAGACGGTGTAGGAATCTGTAACCTGTCCGGCTAGGACTTTTCCCTATAACCCTAGGTCCTGGCGAATATATAAGTCGGGCCTATGGGATCCTTTAGGGAACGTTCATAGACAACTTCAGACAATCTCGCACAGCGAACCAATGCCTGTAACTCGGCGTATTGCCCTTATAGTGATTTATAGCAGGAGTAGGATTCCGCCACCATCGTGGGATCTGAACCTGGGTAAGCTGTGTTACCTCGTACCCGTCAACCGTCCTCCTTCCCCCACGTCTCTAAACACGCATTGTGAGGACCCCTCCATGGCGTAATCGTCAGCAATACCATGACAGTTGGCGCCCACCATGGGGCAAGAGGCACTTCAGGATCTTTAGCGGGAGAGGACCAAGATCTTAACGAGAATCGGCGGAACCATAGCCATCGGTCGTGTTCTCTTCTCCGGAAACGTTCCGATCGTCCCTCCCGACGAGTTCTGGATCCCGGCGAAGACGAACGCTATGCGGTGTTCGATCATTCCTATTGGAGACATCAACCTCTTCATTGGCGAAACCGACCCGGGCACTAGTTCCCTGGGAGTCGGAGGAGCATCAAGGCCCGCACGGACGGCCTACTAGCAGGATACGTTCGCGGAAGGATCGATGTCAGATCTCTCTTTGGAGTTTGCCGGTAAAGATTGGAAAAATTCAAGGCCTGCTCGGACCGCCTACGGGCAGGATACGTTCGCGGAAGGATCGATGTCGGATCTCTCTTCGGAGTTTGCCGGCAAAGATCAAAAAAATTCAAGGCCCACCCAAACAGCCCTTGCGCAGGATATAAAAGTGGAAGATCGCTGCAAATCCGCCGGCTTCGCCCGTGCGTCTGGATAGCAGAGATCTAAGTTCGTCGGAGTGGTTACCATCTTCGATCTGGCGCGTTGCGTTCAGAGAGAGGGCGAAAACCCCCGCGATTACCTTGCCAGGTGGCTCCGTATACGAGCCGATCTGGCCCACTACCCCGATGATAATGCTATGTATCACTTCGTGGAAGGACTGGACCGTGGCACGCTTCTCCGGCATTCTCTAAGACGCCAGCAAGCGTTAGGACGCCTTACCCTTGAAGATATGGTGAGCACCGTCAACAACTACGCGGAGGCTGACGCGGCATCCTAGAAAGCGCTTGCGCTCATTGACGGAGATCCTCCGATTCAGCCACCTCCACCACCGCCTCCGGCCGCCATCGTCGCAGCTGCGCCGCCACCTCTAGCCATCGCAACTGTTGTTGCACCCCCACCGCCCGTCATCGAGGAAGTCCTGACACCCTCCGACTCTGTTATTGACGCGCTTTATGCTGACTTCAGTGCAGATTCAGAGGAGATAGATTTTAGTCCAGAAGAGCTAGACTCCGCCATGCAGGAGATGGAGGAGGAGTACACGCGCGACGAGCAAGCCAGCAATGCCGTCACGTCTCGAGGGGTGTTCGTCACCATTGGGACGGTGATGGATGAAGATCAACCCGGACGAGATCCGCCTACAGTGCCGGAGAAGGGGAAGGGGCCACTTATTGCTGCTGACGATGATCGCGCAAAGGTCATGCCTCCTCCGCCTAACCCAGTGCAGCAGCCGCAGGAACTCAGCACCGGCCCGAGCAACAACAACACCGCAAACCTACCGCCTCCGGCATGTACGTCTGCAGCAGCCCAAGTTACTCCAGCTGATGGAGTGATGTACGGCAATCTCCTCGTCGAGCCACTGACCGTTGCTCATATCCGAAATGTGACCCAGCTTGACGAAAAGTGCCAGCAGCTGCTGGAGGAAGCGCAGGCCATCGCAGAGCAAGGCGCTAAGCTAGATCGAGATCTGGTCAATGCGCAGAAGTCCATAGAGAAAGCTAGAGCAATGGAGGCCGAGTACAAGACTTTGCTGCAGCAGCATAAGGCCAAGAAAGCTCCGCTCAAGGCCATCAACGATCCTGGTGTACGGCAACCTAGGATGGGCTCCTGAAGCCGCACAAGCCATACATTGACAGTGAAGGCAAACAGGTGATGCCCACCCTACTCCTTAACCTCGCCGTCGCCAAGACCCTTCTGGAGCAGGATAGATCGCCCGAGGCAGTGGAACAGGTCTATGACCTAGTGGCCAAGGCGGTGAAGCAGCAAGAAAAGGCCACCTCTCAGAGGCTTGAATCCGACCCAAAACTTTGCCATTCTAGCCAGTATAAGCCGCCATGGGACAAATCTCCTCTTGATGTCGGGTTCGAGATGGGTTCATCAGAACAAAGACGGAGGGATGCGCGCAACAGGAAGGATGCTATCCCCATATCCTCCGACCACGCAGAAAAGGCCCGACCACGTCGCCCATCGCCACCGCCCCGATCCCCCCGACATCGCGAAGATCACAAGGCTCACCATCGTACGGATATTCCCCCACCAAAGCAGTGCGACATCGTTATCCGCGACAACACAGAGAAGACCCGTCATGACGGAGAGCGCAACCAAGGACACAGGAGCAGGTCATGCCATGACCCTTCGCATCCGACAAGCAACCGTGACAGGCGTGAGGCGTCGCAGGAGGGTAACAGCAAGAAGGCTAACCCACTGCCACCTCCACCTCCGTCACCACCAAGCAGTCACCATGGCAGAGGAGGCTCGCGTCGTTCACGCAGCCCATCCCCTGTTAACAAGAAGAAGAAGAACCCGGAGCCATACAATGCGCGTTCGTGGATCGATAAGATCCACGAGGCCCGGGAAGGACCATATCTGGTACCATGTTGATTTGGACTTGCAATACGGTCCTCAACTTACCCCAAAGGTTTCCGGATTGACAAGACCATCAAGCCCTATGATGGCACCGCCAAACCAGCCACATGGTTGCAGGACTACGGCAACATGGTGGAGATTGCCGGAGGCAACCCCAACGTCGCCGTCAAGTACCTCCCGTTAATGTTGGAGGGCACGGCCCGTCAATGGATCGACGACTTGCCAGAGAAATCTATCTACAACTGGTTGGACATGCAACAAGCATTCACCAAGAACTTTGAGGGTACATACAAGTGTCCCTGCACTACGGGCGATCTACAGCGGTGCGTGCAAGATAAAGACGAGACATCTTGCGCCTACCTCGCCCGCTGGCTGGACATGAAGAATTCCTGCGCAGGAGTGCACGCTCAGACCGCCATGGCCGCCTTCATCGATGGGTTGGAAAGGGGCATGTTGCTCCGACATAAGCTGAAGCGCTTGCAGGACAATCACCAGCTTGACTTGAATCAGATGATTCAGTTTGCTAGTGAGTTCGCAGCTGCCTACGACGATGCTCGTGGCTCCTTGCCAGCAACGACCGTTCCAACTCTAGCTCGGAGGAACAACAGTACAAAGCGGAAAACCGCTCCAGAAGAAAAGCAATCTACCGACATGGTCGCTATGACTTTTGCAGGACGAGGTGATGGCGGACAACGTGGACGAGGAAGGGGAGCTGGTCGTGGGCATCAACGAGGAAGTGAAACTACCTCGGCGCCGCTCCGCATTCCCCAAACCTACGAGGAGTACCGTGATATGTCGTCCCTCGTACACCTCGACGTCAACAGCAAGGCCACCCATACCAATCGACACTGCAAGTTCATCAACGACCTCAAGGAAGACCCGGAGTCCGTCTACAAGCAAAGTCGGAAGAACAGACCGTGAGGCAAGGGCAAGGGGGAGAAGAAGGAGGAGGAGTCCAAGGATTCAAGTGACATGGATGAGGACGTTGACCCCAAGCAGGCCGCCAAGAGAAACGACAAGGGCAAGAACCCCTTCGCGAAGAAGGCTCAGTACTACACTACACTTCCTTGGCACCCCACCGTCCGACAATGTAAGACCTCTAAGGATCCTGATGGCTACCCTTCCCCTAGTTCCCTAGTACCTGCGCTGGTCGGAGGTTCCAATTACTTGGGACAGGACGGACCACCCAGACCTTATACCTACGGAGAACCAGTACGCCATGGTCAGCAACCCCTTGATTGACAGCGTGGAATTCACCAAGTGTATGGTGGATAGTGGAAGCAGCATCAACATCATGTACTTGGATACACTGCAGAAGATGAACTTGACGGAGGCAAACCTAAGGCGGACCAACACCATCTTCCACAGCGTAGTTCCTGGTTGGGAGGCTCGGTCCCTTGGGTGCATTACACTTCAGGTTGCCTTTGGCGATGTTAACAATTACCGTCAAGAGTGCATGACCTTCGAGGTAGTCCCCTTCAAGAGTGTGTACCACGTCATACTCGGCCGCGACATATTCCACACGTTCATGGCCAAGCCATGCTTTGTCTACAACAAACTCAAGATACCCGGAGCAAACGGTATCATCATCGTATCCGAAAGCTTTACCAAGGCAAGGGACTGCGATATCAATGAAGCAGCCATTGCAGAAGTTGTCCTCTACAGCGAAGAATTCATAGAGATCCAGAGCAAGGTCGATGACTCGGAGATGCCCGTGTTGAAGAAGCAGATCTCCGACTCCGCTCCTGCGTTTAAGGCCGCCATCGAGACCAAGCTGGTGGAACTTTTGGTAGGCGATGCCTCCAAGGTCACCGCCATTGGGACGAACCTGGATCCCAAATAGGAAAGAGCGCTCGTCGAGTTCCTCCATGAGAATAGGGACATCTTTGCCTGGCAACCTGCCAACATGAAAGGTGTACCTAGGGAACTTGCCGAGCACAACCTAAACATTGATCCAAACTCCAAACCAGTGAAACAACCTCTACGACACTTTGGATATGAGAAGAGATGCGCCATTGGCAAATTGTTGGGTTTCAATGTTTCCCAGCGTGGAATCGAGATCAACCCGTAGAAAATCAAGGCCATCTTGAACATAAACCGTCCGACATGCCTAAAGGACATTCAACGACTAACAGGTTGTGTTGCAGCAGTTAGTCGGTTCGTTAGCCGACTTGGAGAGAAGGCTCTGCCGTTGTACAAGTTGCTGAAGAAGGTGGACAAATTCACATGGACGAACGAAGCAGATGCAGCATTGAAGCAGCTCAAGGAGATTCTTTCCTCATCGCCTATCCTTGCAGCACCCGAGCCTGGCGAGCCCCTGTTAATCTACATGGCGGCAACCAACCGGGTAATCAGCATCGTCGTCGTGGTAGATCGGAAGGAACCAGGCTATGATCACAGAGTTCATCGACCAGTTTACTATGTGAGCGAGGTCTTGACGGAGTCCAAGGAGCGTTACCCGCACTACCAGAAGATAGCTTATGGAGTATTCCTTGCTTCTCGGAAGCTAAGGCATTACTTTCAAGAGCACCCAATCACAGTGGTGAGCAAGACTCCACTGTCTGACATAATCAACAACAACGATGCTACAGGAAGGGTCGCGAAGTGGGGCATTGAACTTGCCACCTTCGAGATCACCTACAAGAGACGCGACACTATCAAGTCACAAGCCTTGGTGGATTTTGTTGCAGATTAGACGGAGATGTCAGATGCTACTCTGTTGCCGGAACCAGAGTACTGGGTGATGCACTTTGACGGATCAAAGCTGCTCAACGGCTCGGGGGCTGGTGTATTGTTACAGTCACCAATAGGAGACAAGCTACACTACGTTCTGCAGATCCACTTCGAGGCTACAAACAACAGGAGGAGTATGAAACACTCATTCACGGACTATGTGTAGCCAAGGATATTGGCATCAAGTGCATAGTTTGTTGTGGAGATTCCGACTTGGTTGCCCAGCAGGTGGCTGGCACCTGGAATGCGCGGAACCCTATGATGGCGGTATATCGAGACGAAGTGGACGAGATAGCCAAGAGCTTCTTGGGCTACGAAGTCAAGTATGTACCTAGGGAGCAAAACGAGGCGGCTGATCTGCTGTCTAAGCTTGGATCAGGGCATAAGCAAATTCTGCCAGGAGTTTTCCTAGAGCATCTGCACACACCATCCGTGAAGGGAGCCGACATCGACAACCCGGATAGAGCTGACTCTTTCGTCAACATGGTGACCAAGGTCCCTCCGGCTTGGACAAAACCGTTCATGGAATATCTCGAACACGGAACTTTGCCCGACGACTAGTCGAAAGACGGCAAATATTACGACGAGCAAAGGGTTATACCATAATCAATGGGCATCTCTACAAAAGGAGCACTACTGGTGTATACCTAAAGTGTGTTTCCCAGCTAGAAGGTATGGAAATCCTATGCGAAATCCATCTCGGAGATTGCGGGCATCACGCCGCTCCTCGATCGTTGGTCGCGAAAGCCTTCCGGCAAGGATTCTCTTGGGCCGATCCAAGGCGACAATCGACAAGCTGGTTGAGACATGCATGGGATGCCAAGATTATTCCCGACAACCACATGTTCCTCGCTAAAGAATTGTAACAATACCAATAACTTGGCCGCTTTGCGCCTGGGCTAGACATGGTGGGACCGTTACAGACGGCACCTTGTGGGTTTACGCATCTGCTTGTAGCAGTTGATAAATTCACTAAATGGATAGAAGCTAAACCCATTAGAAATCTTGATGGGGCAACTTTCCTCAGGTTTGTCCGGGATCTAGTGGTGAGATTTGGTCTCCCACATAGCATTATCACCGACAACGGCAAAAATTAGTCACTCGAAGAAGTGGAGGCTTATTGTTGGGAGAAAGGCATCCGACTTGACCTTGCATCTGTGGCACACCCACAATCCAATGGTCAGTTTGAGCGAGCCAATGGATTAATTCTACAGGGAATCAAGCCACGTCTTGAGGCACCGCTACATAGAGCAGCTGGAGCCTGGGCGGAAGAATTGCCATCTGTGATGTGGAGTTTATGAACTACACCCAACAGATCCACCGGCTATACCCCTTACTTCATGGTATACGGAGCAGAAGCCATCCTACCTTCCGACATCCTTCACGATGCACCAAGAGTTGTCGTCTACGACGAAGATGACGCTCAAGAATCCAGACGCCTGGATGTGGACTTTCTCGAGGAGGAGCGTGTTTTGGCATGCCAAAGATCCGCCATCTACCAGCAGAAGCTACGCAGCTACCATAGTCTTCACGTTCGGCATCGCTCGTTTAAAGAGGGGGATTTGGTGCTCCGACTTAAGCAGAAGAAGTCACACAAATTATCCCCGCCATTGGAAGGACCATTCATCATAAGCAAGGCGCTACTCAATGGGTATTACTACCTTGTTGAAAATCGTGAACTAAAGGATAGATCCAACGAGGATCATAAGCGTAAGCGACGTGACCCGGATGATGACTACCCCGAGCTTGATCGACCATGGAACATAGCACAACTACGTCCTTTTTACACTTAGCATTTTTTATCTAATTTTGTACCTCTTATATGATCAATGAAATAAAGCTCTCTGGTTCACTCATATTTCTGAGTCTTTTACCTCCTTTAGTGTTCATTTTTGGATCATATAAAACCTTTTATTCACAAGCTTTGCGATTGCACTTGTGAAAATTCCGCCTACGGGCGTTAGCTTAAGTTTTCTGGTCTACACGTTCTTTGTTGTTTTTATGTGGATTCTGGAGTAGTGACTTTTGGCACTTATTGTCGGCGATTTTGTGCTTAGGTTATTGACGGTGCCATTGGGCATCATCACCTGAGTGCATGGTTCCGACAACGAGTCTTCCGACTCATGAAAAGTCAAGCATAAGAACCAAAGTAATGGATAAGCTAGCACTTGCTTAAAACAATATATACATGCTGGAAACTAGTTCTTGAGCAGCAGGAAATAACAACCATTGTTTTCCGCCTTAAGTTACATAAACAAGTTTTTTCCACATATGCACCAAAGGTGAAACAAATATTACAAAGTTGTTCTTCATTCCTTTGGCGCAGGTGACTTCAAAGCAGCGTCATCACCAGCGGAGAACCATCCTCGAAGTCGGCGTTGTGGAGGGACTTAGAGGAACCTTGGTTGCCGCTGTCAATGGTGTTCAATGGCACAAAGACGTTGACGTCTACCAACTCGGCAACTCTAGTGTCATAGCCCACGAGCTACGACAATATGGATTCATGGTTAATCGCTTTGCCATCGTCGTCTACGTCGGGAATGCCAGAGGTCACCTGTGACACCCTCGGGATCAGGGCTAAACAAATCCCAGACCTTCGTCTGATATAAGCTTAACCTTGAGCTCGAGAATATCCAGTGAAGAATCGGTAACACAGCAGTGACCCTATGACACAAAGTTTATTACAGCAAGCTCATAATTGAGCAGAGAACCAAATTATTACAAGCAGAGGTCACTGACCACAAACATCAAACAACGGAAGGCAAATTATGCTATTAAGTATAGCAAACTTAACAAATGGCCTAAGAGGCCTGAAGCATAACGATGATGTCCCAGCCCATAGATTCCAGGCTGCTGGCCGGGAACCCCAAGCTACTCGTCGGTGTTGATGTAGTACGGAACTTGTCTTCAGGGGAACACTTACTCTGCCAAAAGTATCAACAAAGCAAGGGTGAGTACAGGGTGTACTCCGCAAGACTTCTGGCTGGTGGAGTTGTTTTGCGTAAAGCCATCTTTTGTTTATAAAACAAGAGAGAGAAGAAGCTCGTCTATTCAGAATATTTTAAAAGGGGATAAGAGAGCGACATCTCCAAAATATTGATCATCATCTTTTGATATCCACCAAATCATCATCATCTACCAACTAGGATCACCCCCTTGTACCCATGAGGAAGCATCCTTAAGCACACATTGATCTGCCAAGTTTTACGTTTAGGTAAAAGTTATCTATGATCTTGAGTCCGGTCGCCAAGTCGTTCATAACCGTGAACACGGCTTTTCGAAAAGATTATTACCCTGCAGGGGTGTACAACTTTACCCACACGTACTAACCTTCTCTTAATGCCACTAGATAAGCCCTCTTCCTTGGAAGGCCAATAGAGGGTGGTTAGACACGACCTTTACCTTGCTTTCGCCGAGACCATGAGTCACGCAATAAGTATGGTTCCGCCGTAACGGGTAAAATCCCGAAGCCGGTACTTAAAGATGTGAGGCGAGGTTGGTTTACCAGGGGCGCTATCTACCCCAAGCAACCTCGGCCACGCTTACCTACCTGTTATGAATGCACCAACTTCACCCGGTCAATCTTTCAAAGGATTTGCTATGCATATGTCAAATGGAACGCCCGAACTATGTGACTCATGGAATCTACTAGGAAAGTTAGTCAGTCATGAGGTTGTCCAGGCTCCGTGTGGTTGCACGCTCATCTTGGTTCCAAAGGCAAGAACTTAGGTCCTAGTGGTGGCGAGCATGGGACTAGAAAAACCACATCCCACCGTGGCCTCCCATACAAGCCTTAGCATGTTTAATCTTATATCACTGATCTCATCACATCACGTTCTCCTGTCATACTAGATTCTCTGCATCTGATACATTATCTGGATGGACCAGAACTGACAGTTATGCATGGCTAAGCTAACACCTATAATAGCTCTGGCAGTGCATACGAGCCAAACCTAGTTATGCTAGGAGCAGTGGATCAGGTAATATAAGCTCAAAGGAAGTATGCAATAGATAGGATACTCTATCTATCGATAAAAGACCACAGTAGAATTGTATGCATTATGGCAAAATTGTAATCCTTTCGAAATCGTAGGATTATATCATGATGGGGCTATGCTTGCATTTGCTAGTTGATAACAAATAAGCAGATCTTCGGGATCCTTGTACTTGACTTGGTTATAGTTGGTCAAGTATTGTTTGTCGGTCTTCGATCTTCTATCTTTGATCTTAGATCTTCGATGGTGTTGATCTCTGTCTTCGATCTCGTTCTCGATATCGTATTCTACCGGAGAGAAGCAAACACCGGAAAGAAAAGGGGCAACAATCAACAATGGCATCGATGCAATGCTCAAGCAAGGATGATTATATGAAAAGTTAATTTTCTTTGAAATGTAACCCTAAGGCATGCTCGACAACTTAATCGGGGTTCCGAGGGGTGAAAACCCTAATTCGGAAAAACTCCGGAAACACATGAGAGGGGTTGATTTGTTATTCTAATTAAACTTGTCATTTAATTTGTTTAACAATGCATGATTATAGCTTAGATAGCTAGGTTTCATTTTTCTGAACATTTTGATATATATATTCATATTTTTCTAACTTATAGATTAAAAGTTATTGAATTTACAATATTTAAAACAATTCCTGAAATTATTAAACCTTTTCTTAATTCAAATAAAACTGGAAATACGTTTTACACAGGGGCTGGGCTAGCCACAGTCACAGACAGGTGGGCCTCTGGCCACCTCAGCAGCCACACACGCGAGAAGGGTTCAGGGGCGTTTTTCACTAGGGCAGGGGTTACCAACTGCCACTAACGGATGGGGCCGGTCCACGCGGGCAAGCCACACAGGCACCATGTGGACATCGTCGGGGAGCAGCCAGACGGTGGCTCGGGACAGCGGAGGAAGGCGTGCGCGATTGCGATACTAGGCGTGTTAGACGCAGTCAACCTAGGCGAGCCTAAAGAGGGCGGAGCCGCTGCTAAACGGTCACCGGAGCATGGCCGGCAATAGCTAACGGCGGCGGCGGCATGTACGTGACGCAGCGATGAACCAGTGGGCATGGGGGTAGGGGAGAAGGTCCACAGGGACCAGCGGCTCACCAGGAGTATGGTGATGATGTCAGGTAAGCGGGGGAAGGTCGGAGGCCGGCGAATCGACAATGACGACTGCGGCGGCCGGAGATGCATCGAGCTTGATTACAACCGAATTGGGGCACGCCTGCTTGCGCGGATAGTCGGGGACGAACGAGGGTGGCGATGTGGATCTTCTGGGACAGACGGCGAGGTCCAGGGCGGTCCAGAGCGACGGTGGCATGCGGCTACCGGCGGCTAGTGTTCGTTCGCCTGGCGAGGAGGAGAGAGGGAGGTCTCTAGAGAGGGGGCAAATGGATGAGAGTGGCCAGGGCGACGACGCGACGATCGTATCCTCCTCCACACGGCGGCAGAATGCCGGATGCAAGCGGTGGGGATCGACGCGGCGCTTGGGACACCGAGCAGCTCGGCGTCGGGGAGGAAGACGATGAAGCGGTGGGAAAGGAGGGCTGGGCATGGTGGCCTAGCTGGTGGTCAGAAGCTATGCTGAGCGACGGGGAGAGGAGAGGAAGAGATGGGTTTGGCCCAGATTAGCTTAGGATCCATTTTTTTTCCTGGAATCCTTTTTCAATTCTGTTTTCTATTTCTCCTTTTGTAAAATGATTTGAAATCTGTTTTTGGATATTACAAAATACCAAGAGACTTTATAAAATATATAAAAATATTTCAGGGGCCCTTTTAACAAGTTGGGCTCCAACATTTTTGGAAGTTTTTCAAATACTAAACCATTTTGAATTTGATTTCTAATAGAGGGGGAAAATAGGGTTTAGGTTTTTGTGTATTTCTCTTTGCATGCATAATTTCAAATATGATGCTCATGCAATGCCCAATCAAAAACCCTAAGTAGTAACAACTAAAAACTGGGGTGTTACAGCGCTATCCCCCTTACAAGTATCTCGACCCGAGATTCCAAAGGTAGGAAAGATACATATAGAGAAAGAAACAAGGTCACTCTAAAGATAAGAGGGAATACACTAAACAACACACTGAGTATCTCATGGTCAACTCGTGGATGGAGTGTTTAAAAACAACTCTGAGATGACGAACATGAAACAAATCAGGGTAACGGAGGAAACAAGAGGAGATGGTTTCAAGTTGTTAGATAGATGGTCTTCATAAGAATTGAGACCATGGAACTTACAGGAGGTTTTGAAGCTTCTGAAGAAGAAAGCTCCCAACAGAAAGAACTTGACCACAGACTTCGATAGGGAACCTCTACTAAACAGCTTAAGTAGAGATTTTAGGTTGCAAGGATATGGATCAACAAAACCATGCTGTTGAACTACTTTTGAAACAGAAGAGTCACTTTTTCATTCAACATAAGTCCAAGACAGATAGGTATTTTGGTGGAGAGGACTCATAGGAGTCAGAAGGAGCATGTAGCAAGAGAAACTAGTGATTACGAAAATCATAGTCGCTCTTAAAACATGGTTCATAAGAAGAAGGAAACTCTTTACTCATCCAGGTCTTATCAAAATCTTTGCCAAAGATCATGATATCACTTTTCACCTCTGAGATGAATAGTTAAGAATATTCCTGATGACACGAGAAGAAAGAAACTTCATTCTCAGACTTCAATTACTTGGCACAACAAGACGCTTACCAACATAAAATGGTCTGGAGGATCGACCGAGAGACATTTAGCAACACTACTTTAAATGTTCTTCTTAATGTTCGAGAAATGAAACACCAAGTAAAGGTCGGACTTCGGACACAAAGGAAACCATAAACACAACTCCTATAATAACTTATAGAAGAAGCCTCATGAAGAGTGGTTGTCATTGCTGATTCAAGAGATTATGACAAGAGGTCTTTCCGGCTAAGTGTGTCAACCATTACATCATTATTGCCAGATTTACAAAGAGACCTATGTCAAAACCTTGAGGAACACCAACCATCATTGCTGCTTGAGATTCAGCTTTGGTTAAGTGAAGTGATACTTCAGACTCGGCATGTCCGAATAGAAAGGTTGCAACATTTACACAAAGGTAAAGTTACTAGATTCTCAAGACAGGGACTATAGTGTAAAGATCCAAAGGACTGAGCTAAATTGCTAGATCCATGTATTTACAACTTGCCGAGAGAAAACTGTACACACATAAGGTGCTAACAACAATACACACATGTGTCCTTAGGGAACGGAGCTAACTCTACTCGAATCCACGGCGACATCTTTCAACATTTGCACGTGAACCAGAGAAGGTTACTACTAACATCTAGAACACATACTTCGAGATAACACGAGGATGGTTCTCGAAATTTTCCAACATTAATGCCAAATGTTCCGTATGAATCTAATCTAGCATGGATGAGATAAGGATGTCATTGATGGTCTCAACAACAAACTTACCAAGATAATCCATTAAGATGGACTCATATGTTGCTTGAGCAAGACAGGAGTATTGGTAAGACCAAAGAACATGAAGATGTACTCAAGTGAAACATCACAAATAGAAACACCGTCAAGATAGTCCTTGGAACTGAGTTTGATTTGACGATAACCCAAATCAAATCAAAGATAGGGGAAGATAACATGCCCACGAAGGAAATACTATCTTTATTCAACATGAACAAAACTAAACATCCCTTTTATGAGGAACGTAGTCGGATATAACTTTTGTCTTACAACTCTCCAAGTTGTTGTTTAAGCTCAACCGACTAGTTCAGGGGTATCTAGTACAGATCCTTAGAGAAAATAGCAGTTCAGAGAACTTGCTTGCTCAAGAACTTGACAAACGGTCATGTGGCAACATGGCAACACTTCTAGTAGACAACTAGAATATCACGGACCACCGATATGTCACTTAGTTCGAGAGGAAACTTGCTTAGTAAGGCAAGAAGACGTAGTCTTAGAGCTTCGGCACAAACCTAACTCTTTGATCGAAGAGAGTGTACCAGAGTAGCGGACTTGGTAACACTATCAAACTTCGCTTAGTGATAGGTTTAACCAATCACGCTAAGAATGACACAAATGTCCTTAGAGTTCAAAACAATAATAATTGCTAAGAATCTTAGATGGCCACATTGTTACGCACACGCATCACTCACGAGCGCGAAAGCTCGAGGGAGGGAGGGTAAATATGTGTAGGAGCATCACTTCAGTAAGGGGTCATTAAACTCGGCATGACCTCTTAGTATAAAAGAGTGTGATACTTTAAGGTGGAACAGATGGAAGACAATCAATGCCTCTTGATCTGCGGATTACAACACTTTGACCTAGTCCTAGAAATGACAAGGTACTGGAGTTTGTTTCTCCTAGACATTCCAAAATGGTTTGTCTTGACGGACCACAAGAGTATCTTACATCGGATAACACCGATGCACATTTACTACTTGGCTACCAGCTGGTAGACAAAGGTCGGGAAACAACAAGGAAAGAAGGAACATGCTCAGGATAGAATCACGAGATGTGGATGCATAAGTCAGCAATCTCCCAAAAACCAATGCAGGGAAAGGGTAAGGTGTGGCAGAGTCACTAGTATAGATGCGAGACTCTCGAGGGGTACTCTTGTCGTGATCTATTTGGTTCCATTAAAGAACATCTGCCATAGCATGTGGTAGGGGAAGTCCTTCATTGTCACAATTCAATCGCGACAAAGACCACAAGCTTGAAGACTAGAATTGTAGTACCAGCCATCCTAAGGTAATGTGTGAACATTAACAACAGGGGTCAAAGGGATGGATCTTGTTTTAAAGGTCAGCTTCATGTACAAGATTCACTACACCAGAATCCAGCACAATCAGGGATCTTAGGTTCAAGTCCAAGGGTTAAAACCCAAAGAAAGAAGTGACTACTACTTGAGTAACACAATGTACACTGCAAGATAGTAATCACGAGGTAGCTTCCAAAAGAAGATAAGACTTCTGAAGTACCCAAACGACAAAAAGGAGGCACGCGAGGCGGAAGGAAACCTCGAAGCCTGGAATAGAACACTACAGATCCAACAATATAATATTGTGGGTCCAAAATATAGAGAGATCATGATGGAAAGAAATCTCTCAGATGAACAAGAGCAAAAGGAAACAAGGAATTCACAACACACACAACTCTAGAGAACTCAACAGTAGGTCAACTGGCTTAGAAACGGCATGCCAAGAAGGCAGCTAGGTTTTGAAAGATTAGAAGAGATACCAAAACTTTTCCAAAGTCAACACAAGATAAGATGACCCAGAGTTAGACCGAAACTAGATAAGGAGAAAAGAAGCATACTAGATTTTTCGCAAATACTTTTCAGCTTTTAAAATAGTTTTCACAAACACTAGACTCAACTTCGACCAATAGCAAGGTTTTTCTACGGTCGGTACTGCTCTGATACCAAGACCTGTGACACCCCCGGGATCAGGGCTAAACAAATCCCAGACCTTCGTCTGATATAAGCTTAACCTTGAGCTCGAGAATATCCAGTGAAGAATCGGTAACACAGCAGTGACCCTATGACAGAAAGTTTATTACAGCAAGCTCATAACGGAGCAGAGAACCAAATTATTACAAGCAGAGGTCACTGACCACAAACATCAAACAACAGAAGGCAAATTATGCTTTTAAGTATAGCAAACTTAACAAATGGCCTAAGAGGCCTGAAGCATAACGATGATGTCCCAGCCCATAGATTCTAGGCTGCCGGCCGGGAACCCCAAGCTACTCGTCGGTGTTGATGTAGTATGGAACTCATCTTTAGGGGAACACTTACTCTGCCAAATGTATCAACAAAGCAAGGGTGAGTACAGGGTGTACTCTGCAAGACTTCTGGCTGGTGGAGTTGTTTTGCGTAAAGCCATCTTTTGTTTATAAAACAAGAGAGAGAAGAAGCTCGTCTATTCAGAATATTTTAAAAGGGGATAAGAGAGCGACATCTCTGAAATATTGATCATCATCTTTTGATATCCACCAAATCATCATCATCTACCAACCAGGACCACCCCCTCGTACCCATGAGGAAGCATCCTTAAGCACACATTGATCTACCAAGTTTTACGGTTAGGTTAAAGTTATCTATGATCTTGAGTCCGGTCGCCAAGTCGTTCATAACCGTGAACACGGCTTTTCGAAAAGATTATTACCCTACAGGGGTGTACAACTTTACCCACACGTACTAACCTTCTCTTAATGCCACTAGATAAGCCCTCTTCCTTGGAAGGCCGACAGAGGGTGGTTAGACACGACCTTTACCTTGCTTTCGCCGAGACCATGAGTCACGCAATAAGTATGGTTACGCCGTAATGGGTCAAATCCCGAAGCCGGTACTTAAAGATGTGAGGCGAGGTTGGTTTACCAGGGGCGCTATCTACCCCAAGCAACCTCGGCCACGCTTACCTACCTGTTATGAATGCACCAACTTCACCCGACAAATCTTTCAAAGGATTTTCTATGCATATGTCGAATGGAATGCCCAAACTATGTGACTCATGGAATCTACTAGGAAAGTTAGTCAGTCATGAGGTTGTCCAGGCCCGTGTGGTTGCATGCTCATCTTGGTTCCAAAGGCAAGAACTTAGGTCCTAGTGGTGGCGAGCATGGGACTAGAAAAACCACATCCCACCGTGGCCTCCCATACAAGCCTTAGCATGTTTAATCTTATATCACTGATCTCATCACATCACGTTCTCCTGTCATACTAGATTCTCTGCATCTGATACATCATCTGGATGGACCAGAACTGACAGCTATGCATGGCTAAGCTGACACCTAAAATAGCTCTAGCAGTGCATACGAGCCAAACCTAGTTATGCTAGGAGTAGTGGATCAGGTAATATAAGCTCAAAGGAAGTATTCAATAGATAGGATACTCTATCTATCAATAAAATACCACAGTAGAATCGTATGCATTATGGCATAATTGTAATGCTTTCGAAATCGTAGGATTATATCATGATGGGGCTATGCTTGCCTTTGCTAGTTGATAACAAATAAGCAGATCTTCGGGATCCTTGTAATTCACTTGGTTATAGTTGTTCAAGTATTGTTTGTCGATCTTCGATCTTCTATCTTTGATTTTCAATCTTCGATGGTGTTGAACTCTGTCTTCGATCTCGATCTCGATATCGTATTCTACCGGAGAGAAGCAAACACCAGAAAGAAAAGGGGAACAATCAACAATGGCATCGATGCAATGCTCACGCAAGGATGATGATATGACAAGTTAATTTGCTTTGAAATGTAACCCTAAGGCATTCTCGACAACTTAATCGGGGTTCCGAGGGGTGAAAACCCTAATTCAGAAAAACTCCGGAAACACATGAGAGGGGTTGATTTATTCTTCTAATTAAACTTGTCTTTTAATTTGTTGAACAATGCATGATTATAGCTTAGATAGCTAGGTTTCATTTTTCTGAACATTTTGATATATTATTCATATTTTTCTGACTTATAGATTAAAAGTTATTGAATTTACAATATTTAAAACAATTCCTAAAATTATTAAACCTTTTGTTAATTCAAATAAAACTGGAAATACTTTTTACACAGGGGGCTGGGCTAGCCACAGTCACAGACAGGTGGGGCTCTGGCCACCTCAGCAGCCACACACACGAGAAGGGTTCAGGGGCGTTTTTCACTGGGGCAGGGGTTACCCACTGCCACTGCAGGATGGGGCCGGTCCACGCGGGCAAGCCAAGTAGGCGCCATGCGGACATCGCTGGGGAGTGGCCAGACGGTGGCGCGGGACGGCGGAGGAAGGTGTGCACGCTTGTGATACTATGCGCATTAGACGCAGTCGACCTAGGCGAGCCTAAAGAGGGCGGCATCGCTGCTAAACGGTCACCGAAGCATGGCCGACAACAGCTAACGGTGGCGGCGGTAGGTACATGACGCAGCGATGAACCAGAGAGCATGGGGGTAGGGGAGAAGGTCCACAGGGACCAGCGGCTCACCAGGAGTATGGTGATGATGTCAGGTAAGCGAGGGAAGGTCGGAGGCCGGCGAATCGACAACGACGACTGCGGCCGCCGGAGATGCATCGACCTTGATTACAACTGAATTGGGGCACGCCTGCTTGCGCGGATAGTCGGGGACGAACGAGGGTGGCGAGGTGGATCTTCTGGGACAGACGGAGAGGTTTAGGACGGTCCAGAGCGACGGCGGCATGCGGCTACCGGCGGCTAGGGTTCGGTCGCCTGGCGAGGAGGAGAGAGGGAGGTCTCTGGAGAGGGGGCGAATGGATGAGAGTGGCCAGGGCGACGATGCGACGATCTTATCCTCCTCCACACGGCAGCGGACGGCCGGATGCAAGCGGTGGGGATCGACGGCAGCGCTCGGGACACCGAGCAGCTCGGCGTCGGGGAGGAAGACGATGAAGCAGCTGGGCGAAGGGGTACGGGCCCTGGCTGGGCCGCGGGTGGGCCTAGCTGGGCTGTAAGCTATGCGCTGAGCGACGGGGAGAGGAGAGGAAGAGATGGGCTAGGCCCAGATTAGCTTAGGATCCATTTTTATTTCCTGAAATCCTTTTTAAATTCTGTTTTCTATTTCTCCTTTTGTAAAATGATTTGAAATCTGTTTTTGGATATTACAAAATACCAAGAGACTTTATAAAATATATAAAAATATTTCAGGGGCCCTTTTAACAAGTTGGGCTCCAACATTTTTTGTAGTTTTTCAAATACTAAACAATTTTGAATTTGATTTCTAATAGAGGGGGGAAAATAGGGTTTAGGTTTTTGTGTATTTCTCTTTGCATGCATAATTTCAAATATGATGCTCATGCAATGCCCAATCAAAAACCCTAATTAGTAACAACTAAAAACTAGGGTGTTACATCACCGTGTCAATGTCGGCATCTTCGTAGTGTGCCTTCACCATTGACAGCGCCATCCTTGCGCCAGCCCGTGCACATGAAGCTTTCCAGCTTGTGATACGCTCGGGGGCTCGGTGCAGAATCTCCGAGTACTTCGCCATGGAGTCCGATGCCTTGATATTTATCTGGAGGGGCTTGGCGATTTCCTTGGCTTGCGTGATGGTGGTGTTGATAAAGTTGCCAGCAAGAACCATGCATTCCTTGGCTGGAGGAGGCGATCGGGTTAAACCCATAGGAGCTGCAAATTCCGACAAGGAGCGCATGAGTTCAACAATTCAGAGTACCCAAACTACAGAAATCAAAGACGGAGAAAACTTACTGAAAATTCTGGCCTCAACTTGCTAGAGGGTGTCCGCCAAGGATTCTTTCTCTTGTTGGAGGAGCTTATACGCCTCGCTATGGCGTTGATTCTACTCATCGGCAGCTTGCTTCTGATCTTTTAAGATCGCAATCTCCTCCTTCAAGCGATAGATTTCCTCGGTGAGCAATCCTGCAGGGCCTTCATCGATTCCTCATGCATTTTCAGCATGTCCTTCCTCTCCTACTTAAGAATTTTGTTCTTGCTATCCAGCTCTTGAATGTGCTTGGATTGCTCGACAATATTCTTAGCCTTGGCGATGGTTTCTGTAAGTCGGAGAAAGCAAAGTACACAGGGAGTACTCGGAGAATATGGGAAAAACCAAGTCAGAATGCGAAAAAGAAAACAGACGCTTGCTCTTAGTGATCTGTTCCTTCAAGAAGGCAGTTTTACCCTTTTCAGCTTCCAGGTCTGCGCGCATCTTCTGGTACTTGTCGTTGGCCATGCCCCTCCGAGCACTCTCGTTCTGTGGAAAAAGGTCAAAATTAAAATGTTGTTTGGTCTGCTTGGAGCATCTAGCCGAAAATTTTCCACCTAGAGGCTCGGGGGCTACAGTGAGAGTTTTTGACTTAGCATTATGCTTAGCTTTTCTTTAAGCATCTAGTTGGAACTAATTCAGTTTTTGATTAGAGGCTTGGGGGCTACAGTATAAAGTTTTTAACTCGGATATATGCTTAGCTTTTTTTAAGCATCTAGTCGGAACTAATTCAGTTACAACTAGAGGCTTAGGGGCTACAGTATGGAAATTTATAAACACTGCGTATGCTATTCCTAAAGCATCTAGTCGGAATATTTCATTCCACCTATATGTTTGGGGGCTACAGTGAGAGGTTTTCTAACTTAGTCACTCTTAGAGCATATATATGCAAAAACCTATGGTTTTTCCGTCTACATCCTCGGGGGCTACAGTGGGATACTCATATGAAATGCAGAAGGCAAATAAAACTTACAAGTGCGATGATCTTGAGGTTTGTAGCACTCTCGGCCAGCAGCTTGCCAAAGGATTCGCTGTTTCCTTGTAAGATTTCTGCTTGTCGGCGGAGATCCTCTAGACCGCACGTCGGAGATGTCGGTGCCGCACCAGGAACCAAAGCAGTGCTACCCGGTGTAAGTACCGGATAGACTATATTTGGATAGGCTATGGTTTTCATGGGTGCGGGGGCGCCGCCAACGACAGAGCTACCTGCTTCCACCACCGCCTTACCGCCATCGATAGCATCCTTACCCGGAGCTTCAGCCATTTGGTGGGCGACACTTTCCTACGTCGCCTGCTCACCGACGACAGCAACCTCGGTAGAGGCACCTGAGTCCACTTCCATGGCGGAAGGTCCAGATGCCTCCTTAGCTTGTGAGCTTGTCGGGGCAGACGAAGGCTTGACGGAGGGAGTGGTAGGGGCGATGGCGGGAGATGCATCACGATGCAGCATGTCCTTGATGGTTCTAAAAACCCCCAATTTGGAGGTCTTCTTGAGGCTGGTCGTGGCTTTCTTCTTGAAACGTGCAAAATGCATAAGTACAGGAGCAAGACAGATAAATAAACAATGTCGGAGGAAGAGAATCTTACACAAGTGGGGGTGCTTTGGCAAAGGGGATCCCGGTAACTTTTCTCTTTTCGCCTCCAGGGCGGCGGTAGTCTTCTTGGAGGATCCACCCTTCGTCTTCTTCTTCTTGCCCCGTCGGTAGCGTCAGAGGTGGAGCTCTTCCACTTTCGCGCCAATGGAGCATCGTCGTCGGACACGACCGTTACTTCCTTCATCTTTTGACCATAGATTTGGGCAGCCAGGTTGTCCTCCTCTAGATTGCTAAGTTGTTAAGTGAGAAGTCACCGTGTTAGATGAGATGACATTTGCAAGACGGAAGAACTGGAGTATATGTCATACACGGAAAATAAATACCTACCTTTGGGCACTTGCCGTTTACGAACATGTCGTAGGTGATGGTGAAGCCACGCTTGTTGTCCTTCACCTTGACGATGTCCTTAAGGCGGAGCTTGATGGAGTCGCTCCAGAAGTTGTCCACGGAGATGCGGAGGCTATCCCTTCTATCGCTGGTATACTCGTGCATGAGCTTCGTGCGGTGCTACAGAGGTTGGATTCACGTGATGAACCAGCACATGGATAGGTCCAAGCCGGTCAAACCCGTCTCTATGAACCATTCTATCCACCTTATGGCACGCTAAGCATCGAGGTCGGAGGGAAGGGAGGCCTGGGATCTCCATGACGAGGCTTCAGCGTCGGCTCCGTCAACGAAGTCCGGGTACGTTACTTGTCGGCCAGCCAGAGGAATGTCTGGGCCGTAGAAGTACGTCTGTTGCCAATTTTTGCAGGACTCGTGGCCGACGATGTCGGGGAACCGCCGGCCAGGTCGGATCTTGAAGCTTATGGTGCCGCAGTTCCTAAGTTCTTCCTTACTAGCTCCGGCTTCACGTTTGACGGTGAAGAAGTAAACGAAGAGGTCTAGCCTAGGCTTTATCCCTAAGTAACCCCTCGCAGAGCTCCGCGTAGTTGCTAAGCGCTAAGATACTGTTGGGAGAAAGATTTTTGGGCTGAACTCTATAGTGGTTTAAGACGGAGAGTAAGAAGTTGGAGATGGGCAGGGAGACGCCGCGTAGCAGTTGGGCTTTGAGGTACACTTTTTCTCCGGCTTGGGGAGAAGGTGTCACCTCGCCGGCCGGCGCCGCTCGCCAGGCGAGCCCCTCCGTCGCAGGGAGGTAGCCCTCGGCGATCAGCTCCTGGATGTCACAGTCGGTGATATCTGAGCCACGCCAGTCACCCTTGTGTGAATCAAGTTCCTCCTCCAACGGCTCTAGCGCCGCCAGATTGTGGTCGCCGCCGGTGGACTCAATCACCACCGAGGCGGGGATGACCAAGCCCTCCGAGGGAATGACGATAGAGCTCGCCGGCTTTGCCGCGGCTTCGCTCGATGCCGGCATGGAAGGAGAGGTGCTGCTTCTGGCCATGGGGAGAGGTTGGAGGTGATTGGTGTGGATTGAGGCTAGGTTTTTTTGCGAGTTTTGCGCGGAGAGCTCGAGGAGGCACGCGCTGGAGGAAGAAGACGACGCGAGGAGAGAATGAGGTAAAAGGTAGAAATTTCACCATGGTTACTATTTATCATCTCCAGCGTCAAGATTCATGCAGCTTGATCGGACGGTTGCTACGTAGACGACGTGTTCGCGAACGTGCGCGGAAATTTCGCCACGTCTCCAACCGTCGCTGCCAACGGTTTGTATAGCTCGCGCGGCAAAATCGGACATGATTGCATTCTCTGCATGTGTGAGTTACGAGGCATCACTGACCTAAGCCTACGTCGCCATAGCTGACATAGGCAGATGAGCCATCACATTAGAAGATTTCGGTATGGACGGATCCAGTCCGGCTACGGAAAAGTACGATGGAAGATTCAGCATTTCTCCAACTTACATATTGAAGACGGAGAAAACCTTGCAGGGTTCTTTGGGAGGACTAGAAGATATTGCTTAACGATTTGCCAACATTCATCTAGACGGAGCATTCTACACGAAGAGGCAGGACGGCGCAAGATCTCGGAGTTCTCCGGGGGCTACTGTTGGGGATATGCTATATGGGTATCCTCATAGCATGTCTCCTATCCGGATAACCCGGGTGGCCCACAGTTGGTAGCATGGCCCATGGCCTGCTGGGCGGCCCAGTTAGATGGATCCAGCAGGGAGGCCCATGCCGGATAAAGGAATGCTACGGTTGGAGTCACCGACGTACCCGGAGCCTTGCAGTACAACATACACAAGACTAGTAATAGACGGTGTAGGACTCTGTAACATGTCCGGCTAGGACTTTTCCCTATAACCCTAGGTCCTGGCGACTATATAAGTCGGGCCTATGGGAGCCTTTAGGGCACGTTCATAGACAACTTCAGACAATCTCGCATGTAACCAATCCTCAGAATCTCGTATTGCCCTTATAGTGATTTATAGCAGGAGTAGGATTCCGCCATCGTCATGGGATCTGAACCTGGGTAAGCTGTGTTACCTCGTACCCGTCAACCATCCGCCTTCCCCCACATCTCTAAACACGCATTGTGAGGACCCCTCCATGGCGTACTCGTTGGCAATACCACGACAACCACAGCCACCGGTTGCGCCCAAGGTCCTTCGTCGAATGAGACCTCATCTTGCGACTCAAGCAAGAAGGGCACAAGAAGCTCGAGTCACCCTGGGAAGGACCCTACATCATCACCGAAGTCATCCCAGGTGGCGCTTACCT
The DNA here is from genome assembly GCA_023614405.1 of Avena insularis. NCBI lineage: Eukaryota > Viridiplantae > Streptophyta > Magnoliopsida > Poales > Poaceae > Avena > Avena insularis. The sequence goes on along the minus strand of CM042687.1, from coordinate 47,901,080 downwards.
CCTCATGGATGTCACATCAGGATTCAAATACTCCAACCCCTGGAACGTCGCACGACTGCGACGCTTCTACCCCTAGTTACCTTTTACTTTCAATAAGGCTATTCAGCCAAGGGCTACTCATCCGAACAATGTACCTCCTCTTTTGCTACGAATAAAAGCTAAGTTCCTTAGACCAAATACCCTTTTCTCGTTACATTACTTCTCGCTAAACATGCTCGGGGGCTACGCCTCACCTCACGACTTTGTCGACTGAAAACAATGCATACAACCTGAGTAGTTGACCACGTCAGGATAACGAAAAGGACATGCACATTACAAGCGCACCACGTGCCAACACATATAAACTTTACAAAGGGCATTACAAGCCCAATCGAATAAATTCAAATTTTACATTATCTCGTTTTCTTTACAGGACATAATTATTCTGGAGCATAACATTCGCCCGCTGCTCGAACAAATCTACAATTTCCTCGGCGTGCTGCGCCATAGCTGCGTAATGAGGACGCATGTCCCATAAACCGCCATCTGGTAGAAGAGGTGGTTCAGCTACTATCTCTGCAAGATTGACATCACGACGATGCAATCGAACATGAGACAAGGCTGCCTTGACCCCTGCAATTAGTTGATGACGCACCAACTCCTTGACGTGGCCTACATTTCGAAATTTACCAAGAAGACCCAAAAAAGTAGAAGGTGCAACGTCCAAAGGGAACATGATGGACCAAATGGCTGCAAGTGATGACATCGCCTGCTTCAGCACCCGAAGAACCTGGTATACGTGGTCTTGCACCGTCGCATGGACGATGGCTCGATCACGATCCATCCAAAAGAAGCCACCAGCTTCTCGCTCTTGTTGCGTCAGGTAGTTCATTTGAATGGCGACGCGCTCCTTCTCTTCGCTCAGAATGAGATTCACATCTACACAAAGCATGAGGTGAGCCAGCATACAGAGAAGGTACACTCAAAAGAACATTGGTAACAAAGACTCACATTGAAGTTGCTCACCCATCTTCCGTAATTCCCCAAGCAAGAACCCTTCCCTGGCAGCAGCTCGCTCAGCCTTCGAATTCCACACATCCGCATGGCGTCGGATGCTAAGGATATCCTTTTCTAAGCTGCGGACGCGATCACGCAGAAAGGTCAATTGTGACGCTTCATCCAAAGATGGTCGAGGATCAAGCATAGTCGGAGTAACCACTAGAGCCTCACCCGAAGGACCCTAGGGGTAAATAAGCAAGTATGAACACCACAAGTACTTTTGGAAGCAAAAGCGTAGACTTATATACATAAATAAAGCCACATCGTGGCAAAGTTGGGCTGGTTCATCTGTAAGATGTTACAAAAAAATAGAAAAAGCAAAAAAGCTATACTAGTAACAGTACAAGGGCCTAAGCACCAGCATCCGGAGCAGCCTCGGAGCCAGATTGCCTGCTCTTGGACTCCTGCTGCTGCTTCGCCGCATATTCGGCCAGGAGGTCAATGAGCTTAGGCCTGTAATGCTTACAACGAGAAGAAAAAAGGGCGAAAGATACCTCGGAGCCATCCGCCTCCATTGGCATCCTAGATGTGACTTGGTCCAAGTCTAGCTCGGCCCCAGATGCCATCACCATAGCCAGCCCCATAGAAGCACCGATGCCCTTCTACTTGCGTTTGCAGTCCGCTGGAGCATCCTCCGACAGAGCATCCGCAAGAGAGTCAACGTCGTCAGGGGAAACGCCCTTGGGGACGACCTCCTTGTAGAAGCGCGTGAGCACTTTCTTGGCCTTCTCCAGGGAGCCAATGGCAGCGGAGCAGCGATCCTCGATCGCAGCAGCAGCATCGGCTAAGACATCTCTATGCTCCAACGCACCATGATCAAAAGTGATGCCAGAAGCATCTGACAAGACGAAGACAAGATGACTCGAATGAGAAAGGATAAAACACACTCAAAAATCAGAACACCCAAATGATGCAAGAGCAACTTACCAGAAATAGCCTTGGTAGCAGCCATGATCTTGTCGGCCATGGCCTTCTCCCCAGTGGTTGCAATGGCCACGAGCTGATACTCGCGATCTTTAGCCTCCTTCTACAGGCGCTCCTTGGCTTTCACAGCATCCGCTGCCTTCTTCTCCGCTTGGCCGATGCTCTTTTTGAGAGCGTCCAGCCTCCGAAGCACAGCATTGTTATCATCTGTAGCATGAAGAAATACTGGGTTATCACAAGCAATAAACTTGAAGTAATCAAACAATAAACAAGGTGAAAAGCTACGCACCTCGGAGCTGCTTCAGCTCATCTTCCAATGCCAGATGCTGCTGGATCAGAAGATTGCCGTTGCGGACAAAAGGCTATAAACAAAAGCAAATGAACCCGACGAATAAAGGGCTCAGGGGCTCCCCCAGCGAAAGACAACATATCAGATAATAAAGGACTCGGGGCTCCCACCATAGAGTAAAAAGGCAACACTTACGTGCTTAGGTGTAGACTCCGAAGGTTTGCATGTTGCCTTCCGAGTCACGACTTCATGAGCTTCTCGCCTAGCGGAGCTCGAGTCATCATCCTCGGAGTTGGCCACCACATGGGGATAAGAATCTGTCGGCTTCGATTCCGCCATAACTTCTTGGGTGTTCCCGTCAAGGGACTCCTCCGAAGGGTTGCTGCAAGCAATTATTAGATCAACAACACACTAAAACTATGCAGATGAACATGGAAGCAATCATCAAGCAGAATGACTTACGGCTCTATGTCTGACAAATTAAAGACAGGAGCCGCCTTCTCCTTCTTCTTCTTGGCTGGCGGCTGCGAAGCCATCGCCTGAATGGGCATGGCAGGGAAAGGCGCAGACGATGCACCTTCGCCGTCATAGTGCTGCTCGAGGAATGATGGAACCCTTGGAGTTGGTGGCGTAGACCCATCCGAAGATTCAGTCCGAGAGCGCTTTCGGGTGCGCCCTTTGCTTTGCTCGGGGGCTTCCGTGGTAGGAGATTGTGTCGGGGGAATCTCGTATTCGGATTCCACAACTTCATTGTTGGCGCAACTGGAAATTTCTCAGGTAGAGGTGGCGTCATCCCCGCTACCTTGAGGCCCTGCAAACAGAAGACAAAATAAAACAGGATGAGTAACACTAGAAGGATGCAAAGCACTCGAAAAATTGCAACGCGCAAGCTACGAGTTTCCACCTACGGAACTGCATTTTTGGCACTAAACGGGGAGGTCAAGGATTTCCCCGGGATGTCCTCGTTGGCCTTGTACATCAGCAGGGGCCTAAGCACTCTATCAAGGTCACCCAAAGACAACTCCTTAGGTGAAACCTTTATCGGATCGCCAAGGCCAGCATACAGGAACATCGGGTGCGCCCTCGCTTGGAGCGGCTGCACCCGACGCTTGCGGAAGGTGCGGATGATATCGACACCGTTGACCTCCTTGCCGACCACCAGCTGGAGTGCCTCCACACGATGGTACAGCTCCTCCACCTCCATCGTTTCACCCTCGAGGATGTCGTTTTTCCACGACCTCTTCGGGGTGATCTTCTGCGCAGAGTCGAAACGGGCAAGACCAAAGTGCTGCCTGTCCAACTTGACGTCGCGGATATAGAACCACTTCTTCCACCAGTATTGGCCGGACTCGCACATAGAAAAGGAGAAGAATAGGATAGAAGAACAAATGAAAATGATGTAGCCACCAAGCGGATAAATATCGTCGGTGCCAGACTGCCTCTTCACGGAATAGAGCTTCTGGAAGAGGCTAAATTGCAGCTCAATACCAAGCCAACCCTCACAAAGAGTGATGAAACAAGCAATGTGGAAAAGAGAATTGGGAGACAGATGATGCAACTGAATCCCATAGAAAAAAAGGAGTCCACGAAGGAATACATGGATAGGAAGAGAAAGACCCCGGACAACAAAGGCATAGAACATCACCCGAAACCCTTCGGGTGGGCATGGGATTACCTCATCGCTGGGGAGGATGGCGTCCTCCTTGTTCTTCGAGATCAACCCAGCATCGTGCAGCTTGCGCAGATCCGTCTCGCGCATATCCGTGCGCATCCATCCGTCGTTAGTGGCGCGGGACATAGCGGCGACCTTCTTGCCGCCACTGGCGGCGCTCGAGCCAGCTCCAGCAGTTGTCTTCTTCGGCTTGCCCATATTGCAGCGGCGAGAGTGGCGATGCGGGCGCAAGAACGAGGAAGGAAAAGTGTGAAGAATGTCCAGTGCGCAGCGAATGGCAGAAAAGCTTGCGAAAATGAAGGAAATGGAGATGAGCAAATGACGAAGGGTAAAAAGAAATCATTGTTTCCCTGCGGTATAAAAGGACGAATATGATGCACACGAGCCGTCGATTGAGAAGCCCTAGCGTGCCAATCAAATCTCAACATACACATGTCAGCACTACACCGAACCGTCGCCAGCATGCCGTCCACTATGCACGGAAACCGAGGGGACGCCGTAATTTTCGCCACGTCTACGTGTGACTAGTCAACGTCAAGTCAGGCGATGGTACCCACGATCGTCTCTTCACATCATATCTGCTGTCGCAGACGGTTGAGATCACCAATCGTCAGCACTGACGTCATCAAGGCAAAGCCAACAATGGCTCGAAGATTTCGGCTGATCATACAAGTACTTACGTGAATCTACGATTCGAGAAACTACTCGGGGGCTATTCCTATCAGGAGCGCTGGTCGCGCACCTGAGAAATGACTAAGGTAACTTCACCTCGTAATTATATTTGAGTCCTACGTCGAGTCTGTGACTCCACTATGAACTCGGGGGCTACTCCCATAGGGAGCGTTGATTAAGCATCCGAAAAAATTGTTTCCTTCGGACTTACACTGAAAACGACTGAACAAAAGTCTCTGCTTGAGTCTACGACTCGAACAGACACTCGGGGGCTACTCCCATAGCGAGCGCTGGCCACGCACCCTATGAATTCTTCGACTGCGATCCTTCGGATCAAATACGACAAAATCTTTTTGGCAACTTTGCCCAAACCAACGCTAAGTGAGAAGCATTCTCCTTGGCCACCTGAAACACCTCCGCGGTGATAAAATTTCGTATGTTGTGTCTACGACGCAAAGATAAGCCCTACATATAACATCTGATGGCCTAGTAACGCACCTAACTGCGCTTTGCCTGTAAACTCCCATGTCAACAGGCACCGTGAAAATCCCGACGGACGCGTTGGGTACATCACTTGAAAATCACTAGGATTTGACTCCTGTAAGACCACAATGGCCTGAGTCGAATCATAGCAGCAATCGTTCCGAATTCGAGTCCGGGGACTCGAGTTTGATGAAGATCGTTTTGTTTTGTCCATGATAGTTAACTGGCCCTAATCCGTTGGGTGAGCCAGGCACACGCATCAACAATCCCTATGAACTAAAAAAAATTCCTTGAAATAACAGGTTCAACTACAAAGGCACCTGAAAGATTGAAGAGTCTCCAGCCGAATCTATGATTCGACTGAACACTCGGGGGATACTGACATAGATATACCCTACGGGTGCATAACATTAGTATATCTGGTCCAGCCTAAGGAAGGCCCACGCCAGGACACACGGCCCATGAAGACTTCAGGTGGCCCAAGGCCGTGACGGTTTCGACTCCTTGGAGGACAAGTCTAGATTAGATAGAATTTCAAAGGGTATCAACCCTAATTTGTAACCAACTCGACCTAACCCGGGACCTGCCTATCTATATAAAGGCCAGGAGGATACGGCGAGAAGGATCTCTCTCAACACCGCATACACACCTCCACACGAGATTGCATCTGCGCACCCCTGTAACTTGCGGTTCCGCCGTAATCAAGAGTAGACAAGCAGGAGTAGGGTTTCCCCTTCGGGGGCCTGAACATGGGTAAATCTCGTGTCCCTATGTTGCTTGTCTGTTAACCGTTCCGTGACTTCCAGCATCCCCATCATCTCCAAAACCCAAGCCATAACATTTGGCATTGACAAGATCGCACCTCGTCACTAGCCAATCCAGAAAACCCTAACCCTAACCACCCCACACACCACCTAGATCCTACCCCACCGCCGCCAGGCAACCGGCAGTAGTGCGCCTCGCTCCCGGCGCTGCCCACTCCCGATCCACATCTCGTGGTCAAACCATGGCCCCACCCAGCAGACCCACTCCCACCGACACCCCGCGACCGACTCCTTCCCCCATAACCTCTCTCTCCTACAACGCGCCCTCGTCCTTGCTCTCCCTCGCGTCTGGAACCGCTCACCACACGCCTCTTTCCTTCCCCCTCATTTCCCCCACTGCCAGAAGCCCTACCACCCCGACCGCCTCTCTCCTCTCTGCTCTCTGCCTTGGTCAACCATCGCGACTCCCTTGCCCCTTCCCCACATAGACCCTGCGAACCCCACCTTCCCCTTATCTCCTTCTCGAGCTCCTCCGCGGCCGCCCTTTCCTCTCCTCCCGCTGGACGCCGCCAAAGCAACCCGCCTCATGGTCCCCCACCCCCGTCAAGCTCTCCCTACCACCAGCGTCGCCCGACCTCTACCATGCGTGTTGGAATTATGCCCTAGAGGCAATAATAAAGATGTTATTATTATAATTCTTGTTCATGATAAAGTTTATATTCCATGCTAGAATTGTATTAAGCGGAAACTTTAATACTTGTGTGGTTTATGAACAACACCGTGTCCCTAGTATGCCTCTATGGACTAGCTCATTGATTAATGATGGTTAAGGTTTCCTAACCATAGACATGAGTTATTGATTAATAATGAGATCATATCATTGGGAGAATGATATTATGGACAGACCCAAACCAAGCGGAGCAATTAGATCGTGTCATCGTGTTCATCTTTGCGAAGCTTTTCTTATGTCAAATATTGTATTCCTTAGACCATGAGATAATACAACTCCCTGGTATCGGAAGAAAGCTTTGAGGTCATCAAACGTCATCCTATGAGAGGGTGATCATAAAGGTGTCTCTCAGGTGATCGGAAAGTACCTGTTGGGTTGTATGTATCGAGATGGGATTTGTCCCTCCCAAGTCGGAGAGATATACTTTGGGCCCACTCGGTAATTGATATCAACACCTCTTGCAAGCATGTGATTAAGGAGTTACTCACAAAGTGATATCGAATTACGGAACGAGTAAAGTACTTGCTGTGAACGAGATTGAACTAGGTATGACGGTACCGACGATCAAATCTCGGGCAAGTAAAATATCGCGAGACAAAGGGAATATATATGGGAATAATTGAATCCTGGCATCATGGTTCATCTGATATGATCATCGATGAATGTGTGGGAGTCAATATGGGTTTCCAGACCCCGCTGTTGAATATTGATATAAGATCATGTCTGCATATTCTCGAACCCGAAGGGTCACACACTTAACATGTCTCGACGCTAGGATGGATTGGATAATTGGTTTATGAGTTTTTGTTCGGAGTCTTGGATGGGATCCGGGATATCACGAGAGGTTCCGGAATGGTCCAGAGAATAAGATTCATATAAGGCAATGCAATTTTTGGAGTTCGGAACTGTTTCGGGTTAATCGGTATTGTACCGGAAGCTTCTAGAACCTTCCGGAAGGGGACCAACGTGGCCCCACCTGCCGGGAGGGGGCATGGGCCTATGAGGGAGTGCCCTGGCCGCATTGGGCCAGGGGCACGAGGCCCCATAGGGCCCAGCCGGCCAAACCCTAGGGAAAACCTAGGGGAGCTTCTAGAAGGGGGGAAACTTGCCCCCCACTCCTCCCTCCTTGGCCGCCGGCCCTAGGGCTTGGGGGAGGGGCAAGGGCTGGTCGCCCACCCCTCTATATATAGAGGGCTGGGGGCGCACCCCCTCCTACACCTCCTCCTCAAGCCCTAGACGCCCTGCTGCCCTCCTCTCTCTCTCTCCCTCCCGACTTCGTGTAGGCGAAGCCCTGCTGCAGAAACTCTCCACCACTTGCACCGTGCCGTCGCGTTGTATATCCAATCCGTCTCTCCACCATACTTGCTAGACCGAGGAAGGAGGAGACATTGAGGTGCCGCGCGTGTGCATCTCTCGGAGGCATCGCCACTTGCGGTGTTAGATCGGATCGGATCGCGAGGAGGAGAAGCGAGTACGACTACATCACCCACGTTCCGTCGAATGTTCCGATGTGCGAATCTTCAAGGGTATGAAGATCTCATCTATCCCCTCTTGTTGTTTGCATCTCCTAGATTAGATCTTGGCTTTCCCGTTCGCGTACGTAGAATTTTTTTGATTTACTATGCTGCGAAACCCTTCAGTGGTATCAGAGCTAGATCTATGCATAGATGTGTTTCACGAGTAGAACGAAACATGGTTGTTGCGGGTGTTGATGTTTTATTTTGCAAGCCTCTTGTTTGTGTTCTTCTTATGATGCGGGATAGTGAGATCGAAGCGGTCCAGGCCAACTTTACGTGACGTCGTTCGCGAGACCGGCTCCGCACTTGACGTGTGGCTTGTTCCACACATGCGGCTGGTGGATGCCAGTTTCTCTCACTATAGTTGTCATGGGATTTACACCGGAGTTTGGCAACCATAATATCACCGTTGTGGCTTTCCGTAGGTAAGAATCGTTCTTAGCTTGCTACTCCCATAAGCCATGTAAAACATGCAATAACAAAGTAGAGGCGTCTAACTTGTTTTTGCAGGGAGTGTTTTCTGTGATATGGTTAGGCCCAAGATGTGATGTGTATGTTGTATGCAATGATCATGTTTTGTAATATTTCACGACTTGCATGTCGATGAGTACACAACCGGCAGGAGCCATATGGTTGTCTTTATAATTGTGTATGACCTGTGTGTCAACTTCTTATACGCCATGTAATAGTTTCACTTTATCGCTAAGTAGTTAGCAATAGTTGTAGTTGCTATTCGTGGTGGAGGCAATCATTGTGGAGTGATGGAGATCATGCCGGCACGCACAAGATGGAGATCATTGCACGAAGATTGGCTATACCATGTCACATAAAGTTATATGCATGTGATGTTTATCCTTTTATGTATCTTATTATGCTTAGATCACGACGGTAGCATTATAAGATGATTCCTCACTTAAAGATCAAGATAAAATTGTGTTCTCCCCATGTATGCACCTTTGCGAAAGTTCGTCGTGTTCAAGCATCACGTGATGATCGGGTGCTATAAACTCTACGTTCACATACAACGGGTGCAAGCCAGTTTTGCACACGCGGAAATACTTGGGTCTGACTTGACGAGCCTAGCATGTACAGACATGGCCTCGGAACACAAGAACCGAAAGGTTAAGCATGAGTCATATGAATGATATGATCGACACTTCGTTGTCCACCATTGAAACCACATCTCTTCTCGTGAAGATCGGATTAGATGTGGTGAATTTGGATCATGTTCACTAAACAACTTGAGGGATGTTGAATTTAGTGGGAGTTCATCTAGTAATTTGATTAGAGTTGAACTAGTTATCATGAACATAGTATAATTTGTACTTGCAAACATTGTAGATCAAATGGCTAAGTCCAACTTCAACTTCAACGTTTTTGCTGAGAAGGAAAAGCTTAGAAACAATGGGTCTAACTTCACCAACTGGTTCCGCAATCTGAGAATCATTCTCTCTGGCGGTCAAAAGGACTATGTCCTTGAGAATGCGCTAGGTAACGCCCCTACTGTAGATGCGCCGGCTGATGAGAAAGCTGTCTATCAGTCGCGCAAAGATGATTATGGTGTGATTAAGAGCACCATGTTGTTTGCTATGGAATCGGACCTTCAAAATCGTTTTGAAGACTATCCCGGGCCCTTTGAGATTCTTGTGGAGCTGAAAACTATGTTTCAGACTCAGGCCCGTTCTGAGAGATATGAGATCTCCGAGAAATTCTTTAACTGCAAGATGGAGGAAGGGAGTTCCGTTAGTGAGCACGCCATAAAGATGTCGGGCTACACTCAACGCCTTGAGCAACTGGACTTCAAGATTCTAGAGGAGCTCAAGATTGATAGGGTTCTGCAATCACTCCCTCCCAGCTACAAAAGTTTTGTAGTGACTCATAATCAGATTGGTTCCACTGATACGATCACCGAGCTCTTCGCAAAGCTGAAGGCTGCGGAGGTGGACATCAAAGAGGATAATCATGTGTTGATGGTCAACAAGCCCCCCACCTTCAAGAAAGGTAATGGTGCAAAGAAGCCCTTCAAGAAAGGCGGCAGCAGCGTTGCCCTCGAGAAGAAGCTCAAGTCTGGACCCAAGCCGGACACTGAGTGCTTCTATTGCAAGGACAAGGGTCACTAGAAGCGCAACTATCCGAAGTACTTAGCGGACAAGAAGGCTAGCACCATCAAAGGTATATTTGATATACATGTTATTGATGTTTTCCTTACTAGCCCTCGTTGTAGTGCCTGGGTATTTGATACTGGTTCATTTGCTAATATTTGTAACTCGAAACAGGAGCTACGGAATAGACGGCGGCTTGCGAGGGATGAGGTGACGATGCGCGTTTGCAACGGATCAAGAGTTGATGTGATGGCCGTCGGCATGCTCTCCTTAGTTTTACCTTTGGGATTAGTTTTAAACCTCAATAAATGTTATTATGTGCGTGCGTTGAACATGAACATCATTTCTAGATCGTGTTTATTGCAAGACGGTTATTCATTTAAATCTAAGAATAATGGTTGTTCTATTTATATGAGTAACATCTTTTACGTTCATGCACCTGCTATGAATGGTTTATTTCTTCTGAATCTCGAAAGGGATGAAACACACATCCATAACATTGAGGCTAAGAGATGCAAAGTACATAGTGATAATACTACTTATTTGTGGCACTGTCGTCTAGGTCATATTGGTGTAAAACACATGAATAAACTCCATTCTGATGTGAAGGGTTTCGTGGCATAGTAAATCAAAATTTTCTACGGATGCGAACAGAGGGAAAGCCAAGATCTAATCTAGGAGATGCAAACAACGAGAGAGATTGGATTAGATCTTCATACCCTTGAAGATTCAAGACAATGGAACGCTCGTTTAACGTGGGTGATGTAGTCATACTCGCTTCTCCTCCTCGCGATCCGATCTGATCTAGCACCACAAGTGGTGGTGCCTCCGTGAGATGCACACGTGCAGCACCTCGACTTCTCCTCCTTCCTCGGACCAGCAAGTATGGTGGAGAGACGGATTGGATCTACAACACGACGGCGTGGTGTATATGGTGGAGAATTTCTACAGCAGGGCTTCGCCTACAAACAGTCGGGAGGGAGAGAAGAGGGCAGCAGGGCAGCTAGGGTTGGAGGGGAAGGTGTGGGGGGGAGGTGCTCCCCCAGCCCTCTTTATATAGAGGGTTGGGCGCAGCCCTAGCCCCTCCCCCAAGCCAAACTGGCGGCCCCAAGGAGGAGGAGTGGGGGGCAAGGAACCCCCCCCCCTTCTAGAAGCTCTATCTCGAGTTTAAAACCCTCTTGGCCGGCTGGGACCTATGGGGCCTTGTGCCCCTGGCCCAATGCGGCCAGGGCACTCCCTCATAGGCCCATGCCCCCTGCCGGAAGGTGTGGCCACGTTGGTCCCCTTCTGGAAGGTTCTAGAAGCTTCCGGTACAATACCGATTAAACCGGAACAATTCCGAACTCCAAAAACTGCACTGCCTTATATGAATCTTATTCTCCGACCACTCGAACCTTCGTGATGTCCCGGATCCCATCCGAGACTCGAACAAAAGCTCATAAACCAATTATCCAATCTATCCTAGCCGAGACACGTTATGTGTGACCTGCTGGGTTCGAGAATATGCGACATGATCTTCTATCAATAATCAACAGCGGGTCAGACACCCATATTGACTCCCACACATTCCTCGATGATCATATAGGATGAACCACGAGGCCAGGATTCAATCAATCCCATATATATATTCCCTTCGTCTCGCGATATTTTACTTGCCCAAGATTTGATCGCTTGCATCCATACCTAGTTCAATCTCGTTCACGCAAGTACTTTACTCGTTCCGTAATCTGATATCACTTTGTGATTAACTCCTTAACCACATGCTTGCAAGCGTGTTGATATCGACCGAGTGGGCCCAAGTATATCTCTCCGACTTGGGAGGGACAAATCCCATCTCGATACATACAACCCAATGATACTTTCCCGATCACCGAGAGACACCTTTATGATCACCCTCTCATAGGATGACGTTTGATGACCTCAAATCTTTCTTCCGATACCAGGGAGTTGTATTATCTCATGGTCTAAGGAATACAATATTTGACATAAGAAAAGCTTTGCAAAGATGAACATGATGACACGATCTAATTGCTTCGCTTAGTTTGGGTCTGTCCACCATATCATTCTCCCAATGATATGATCTCATTATTAATTGACAACTCATGTCCATGGTTAGGAAACCTTAACCATCATTAATCAATGAGCTAGTCCTTAGAGGCGTACTAGGGACACGGTGTTGTTCACAAACCACACAAGTATTAAAGTTTCCGCTTAATACAATTCTAGCATGGAATATAAACATTATCATGAACAAGAATTATAATAATAACAGCTTTATTATTGCCTCTAGGGCATAATTCCAACAGTCTCCCACTTGCACTAGAGTCAATAATCTAGTTTACATTTGGCAACAATCTCACACCCATGGCACTGAGGTGCTGATCATGTTTTACACGTGGAAGAGGTTTAGTCAATGGATCTGCGACATTCAGATATGTATGTACTTTGCTAATCTTCATATCTCCATCTGCTATATAATCTCGGATTATATGAAACTTGCGGTTGATATGCTTGGTCTTTGGATGATATCTTGGTTCCTTAGCGAGTGTTATGGCGCCAGTGTTGTCACACAATATCTCTAGTGGGTCCAATGCACTTGGAACCACGCCAAGCTCAGTGATGAAGTTCCTGATCCAAACTCCTTCACTTGACGCTTCTGCAGCAGCCATGTATTCCGCTTCTACTGTAGATCCAGCGATCACGCTTTGCTTGCAGCTTCCCCAGCTCATAGCTCCTCCATTCAAAATATACACGTATCCTGTCTGAGATTTAGAATCATCCTTGTCGGTGTCAAAACTAGCATCGACGTAACCTTTTACGACAAGCTGTTCATCACCCCCATAGACTAAGAACATTTCTTTAGTTCTATTTAGGTACTTTAGGATGTTCTTCACGGCTGTCCAGTGTTCCACTCCTAGATCACTTTGATATCTGCTCGTCAAACTAAGAGCATTGGACACATCCGGTCTAGTACACAGCATGGCATACATGATAGAACCTATGGCCGAGGCATAAGGCACTTTGCTCATAGCTTCCCTATCATTTATCGTGCTGACATCGAGCCTTGCTCAATATCTTACCTGACAACATAGGCACTGAACCTTTCTTTGCCTTATCCATTCTGAACCTTTTCAGAACTTTGTCTAGGTATGTACTCTGGCTTAAAGCTATCAGGCGTCTTTGTCTATCTCTATAGATTTTGATGCCCAATATATAAGCAGCTTCACCTAGGTCTTTCATTGAAAAACACTTGTTCAAATAACTCTTCACATCGTTAAGCACGTTGATGTCATTTCCGATAATCAATATCTCATCCACATATAGTACCAGAAACGTCACCGAGCTCCCACTCACTTTCTTGTAGATGCAAGCTTCGTAGAAATTTGGAACAAATCCAAAGCTCTTGATCACTTGATCAAAACGAAGGTTCCAACTCCGAGATGCTTGCTTCAGTCCATAAATGGAACGCTGAAGTTTGCACACTTTATCAGCATCCTTAGGATCAACAAAACCTTTGGGTTGCATCATATACAACTCTTCATCAATGTTGCCATTGAGGAAATAAGTCTTGACATCCATGTGCCATATTTCATAATCATGAAACGCAGCAATTGCTAATAAAATCCGAATGGACTTAAACATCGCTACGGGATAGAAAGTCTCATCGTAGTCAACACCTTGAACTTGTCGAAAACCTTTTGCGACAAGTCGTGCTTTATAGACGGTAACATTACCATCCGCATCCGTTTTATTCTTGAAAATCCATTTGCACTCAACGGCCTTTCGGTCGCTAGGAGGGTCCACCAAAGTCCATACTTGGTTTTCGCTCATGGATCCCAATTCGGATTTCATGGCTTCTAGCCATTTCTCAGAGTCTGGGCTCATCATCGCTTCCTCATAGTTCGTAGGTTTACTGTCTTCTACTAACAAGACAGTCAAGACAGGGTTGCCGTACCACTCAGGAGGGGCACGCGACCTTGTCGACCTGCGACGTTCAGTAGCAGCATCGTCCGAAGCTTCATGATCCTTGTCATTAGCTTCCTCTATTGTTGGTGCAGGCGGCACTGGAACAATTTCAGGTGCTGCGCTACTCTCCAACTCAAGAGAAGGTTCAATAACCTCGTCTAGCTCTACTTTCCTCCCACTCACTTCTTTCGAGAGAAACTCCTTCTCAAGAAAGGAACCATTCTTTGCGACAAACACTTTGCCTTCGGTTCTCTGATAGAAGGTATACCCAATAGTTTCCTTAGGGTATCCTATGAAGACGCATTTCTCCGCTTTGGGCTCGAGCTTGTCCAGCATCAACTTCTTAACGTAAGCTTCGCATCCCCAAACTTTAAGAAACGACAATATAGGTTTAGCACCAAACCACAGTTCACACGGTGTCGCCTCAATGGATTTAGATGGAGCCCTATTTAAAGTGAATGCAGCGGTTTCTAATGCATAACCCCAAAATGATAACGGCAAATCAGTAAGAGACATCATTGATCGGACCATATCTAATAGGGTTCGATTCCGGTGTTTAGACACACCATTGCACTGTGTTGTTTCGGGTGGCGTGAGTTGCGAAACAATTCCGCTTGCTTTAAGATGCGTGAGAAAATCATAACTCAAATATTCGCCCCCATGATCGGATCGTAGAAACTTAATCTTTCTGTTACGATGGTTCTCCACTTCATTCTGAAATTCCTTGAACTTTTCAAATGTTTCAGATTTATGTTTCATTAAATACATATACCCATATCTACTTAAGTCATCGGTAAAAGTGAGAAAATAGCGATATCCACCGCGCGTCAAAACACTCATCGGTCCGCATACATCAGTATGTATGATTTCCAACAAGTCCGTTGCTCGCTCCATCATACCGGAGAACGGTGTTTTGACCATCTTGCCCATGAGGCATGGTTCGCATGTGTCAAATGATTCAAAATCAAGAGACTCCAAAAGTCCATCAGAATGGAGTTTCTTCATGCGCTTTACACCAATATGACCTAGACGACAGTGCCACAAATAAGTAGTATTATCACTATCTACTTTGCATCTCTTAGCCTCAATGTTATGGATGTGTGTTTCATCCCTTTCGAGATTTAGAATAAATAAACAATTCACAAGAGGTGCATGACCATAAAATATGTTACTCATATAAATAGAACAACCATTATTCTCTGATTTAAATGAATAATCGTCTTGCAATGAACACGATCCAGAAATAATGTTCATGCTCAACGCAGGCACATAATCCCGAAGGTAAAACTAAGGAGAGCGTGCCGACGGCCATCACATCAACTCTTGATCCGTTGCCAACGCGCATCGTCACCTCATCCCTCGCAAGCCGCCGTCTATTCCGTAGCTCCTGTTTCGAGTTACAAATATTAGCAACTGAACCGGTATCAAATACCCAGGCACTACAACAAGGGCTAGTAAGGAAAACATCAATAACATGTATATCAAATATACCTTTGATGGTGCCAGCCTTCTTGTCCGCTAAGTACTTCAGACAGTTGCCCAAAGGACCCTTGTCCTTGCAATAGAAGCACTCAGTGTCCGGCTTAGGACCAGACTTGAGCTTCTTCTCAGCAGGGGCAACGCGCTTGCCGCCGCCTTTCTTGAAGGGCTTCTTTGCTCCCTTACCTTTCTTGAAGGCGGGCTTGTTGACCATCAACACATGATTATCCTTTTTGATGTCCACTTCTGCGTCCTTCAGCTTTGTGAAGAGCTCGGTGATCGTATCAGTGGAACCAATCTGATTATGAGTCACTACAAAACTTTTGTAGCTGGGAGGGAGTGATTGCAGAACCCTGTCAATCTTGAGCTCCTCTGGAATCGTGCATTCCAGTTGCTCAAGGCGTTGAGTGTAGCCCGTCATCTTAATGGCGTGCTCACTAACGGAACTCCCTTCCTCCATCTTGCAGTTAAAGAACTTCTCAGAGATCTCATATCTCTCAGAACGGGCCTGAGTCTGAAACATGGTTTTCAGCTCTTCGAGAATCTCAAAGGGCCCGGGATAGTCTTCAAAACGATTTTGAAGTTCTGGTTCCATAGCAAACAACATGGTGCTCTTAATCACACCATAATCATCTTTGCGCGACTGATAGACAGTTTTCTCATCAGCCGTAGCGATTGCGTAGGGGGTCACCTAACGCTTTCCCAAGGACATAGTCCTTTTGACCGCCAGAGAGAATGATTCTTAGATTGCGGAACCAATTGGTGAAGTTAGACCCATTGTTTCTAAGCTTTTCCTTCTCAGCAAAAACGTTGAAGTTGAAGTTGGACTTGGCCATGTGATCTACAGTATTGGCAAGTACAAATTAGACTATGTTCATGATAACTAGTTCAACTTTTAATCAAATTACTAGATGAACTCCCACTAAATTCAACATCCCTCAAGTTGTTTAGTGAACACGATCCAAATTCACCACACCTAATCCGATCTTCACGAGAAGAGATGTGGTTTCAATGGTGGACAACGAAGTGTCGATCATATCATTCATATGACTCATGCTTAACCTTTCGGTTCATGTGTTCCGAGGCCATGTCTGTACATGCTAGGC
This sequence comes from Avena insularis, assembly GCA_023614405.1. Classification (NCBI taxonomy): domain Eukaryota; kingdom Viridiplantae; phylum Streptophyta; class Magnoliopsida; order Poales; family Poaceae; genus Avena; species Avena insularis. The sequence continues at coordinate 47,884,338 of CM042687.1, read as the reverse complement.
TCGTCAAGTAAAACCCAAGTATTTCTGCGTGTGCAAAACTGGCTTGCACCCGTAGTATGTGAACATAGAGTCTATAGCACCCGATCATCACGTGATGCTTGGACACGACGAACTTTCGCAACGGTGCATACTTGGGGAGAACACAGTTTTTACTTGATCTTTAAGTGAGGAATCATCTTATAATGCTACCGTCGCGATCTAAGCATAATAAGATACATAAAAGGATAAACATCACATGCATATAACTTTATGTGACATGGTATAGCCAATCTTCGCGCAATGATCTCCATCTTGTGCGTGCCGGCATGATCTCCATCACTCCACCATGATTGCCTCTTCATCAATGTTGCCATTGAGGAAAGCAGTCTTGACATCCATATGCCATATTTCATAATCATGAAACGCAGCAATTGCTAATAAAATCCGAATGGACTTAAACATCGCTACGGGATAGAAAGTCTCATCGTAGTCAACACCTTGAACTTGTCGAAAACCTTTGGCGACAAGCCGTGCTTTATAGACGGTAACATTACCATCCGCTTCCGTTTTCTTCTTGAAAATCCATTTGCACTCAACGGCCTTTCGGTCGCTAGGAGGGTCCACCAAAGTCCATACTTGGTTTTCGCTCATGGATCCCAATTCGGATTTCATGGCTTCTAGCCATTTCTCAGAGTCTGGGCTCATCATCGCTTCCTCATAGTTCGTAGGTTTACTGTCTTCTACTAACAAGACAATCAAGACAGGGTTGCCGTACCACTCAGGAGGGGAACGCGACCTTGTCGACCTGCGACGTTCAGTAGCAGCATTGTCCGAAGCTTCATGATCCTTGTCATTAGCTTCCTCTATTGTTGGTGCAGGCGGCATTGGAACAATTTCAGGTGCTGCGCTACTCTCCAACTCAAGAGAAGGTTCAATAACCTCGTCTAGCTCTACTTTCCTCCCACTCACTTCTTTCGAGAGAAACTCCTTCTCAAGAAAGGAACCGTTCTTTGCGACAAACACTTTGCCTTCGGTTCTCTGATAGAAGGTATACCCAATAGTTTCCTTAGGGTATCCTATGAAGACGCATTTCTCCGCTTTGGGCTCGAGCTTGTCCGGCATCAACTTCTTGACGTAAGCTTCGCATCCCCAAACTTTAAGAAACGACAATATAGGTTTAGCACCAAACCACAGTTCACACGGTGTCGCCTCAATGGATTTAGATGGAGCCCTATTTAAAGTGAATGCAGCGGTTTCTAATGCATAACCCCAAAATGATAACGGCAAATCAGTAAGAGACATCATTGATCGGACCATATCTAATAGGGTTCGATTCCGGTGTTTAGACACACCATTGCGCTGTGGTGTTCCGGGTGACGTGAGTTGCGAAACAATTCCGCTTGCTTTAAGATGCGTGAGAAAATCATAACTCAAATATTCGCCCCCACGATCGGATCGTAGAAACTTAATCTTTCTGTTATGATGGTTCTCCACTTCATTCTGAAATTCCTTGAACTTTTCAAATGTTTCAGATTTATGTTTCATTAAATAGATATACCCATATCTACTTAAGTCATCGGTAAAAGTGAGAAAATAGCGATATCCACCACGCGTCGAAACACTCATCGGTCCGCATACATCAGTATGTATGATTTCCAACAAGTCCGTTGCTCGCTCCATCATACCGGAGAACGGTGTTTTGATCATCTTGCCCATGAGGCATGGTTCGCATGTGTCAAATGATTCAAAATCAAGAGACTCCAAAAGTCCATCAGAATGGAGTTTCTTCATGCGCTTTACACCAATATGACCTAGACGACAGTGCCACAAATAAGTAGTATTATCACTATCTACTTTGCATCTCTTAGCCTCAATGTTATGGATGTGTGTTTCATCCCTTTCGAGATTTAGAAGAAATAAACAATTCACAAGAGGTGCATGACCATAAAATATGTTACTCATATAAATAGAACAACCATTATTCTCCGATTTAAATGAATAACCGTCTTGCAATGAACACGATCCAGAAATAATGTTCATGCTCAACGCAGGCACATAATAACATTTATTAATGTTTAAAACTAACCCCGAAGGTAAAACTAAGGAGAGCGTGCCGATGGCCATCACATCAACTCTTGATCCGTTGCCAACGCGCATCGTCACCTCATCCCTCGCAAGCTGCCGTCTATTCCGTAGCTCCTGTTTCGAGTTACAAATATTAGCAACTGAACCGGTATCAAATACCCAGGCACTACAACAAGGGCTAGTAAGGAAAACATCAATAACATGTATATCAAATATACCTTTGATGGTGCCAGCCTTCTTGTCCGCTAAGTACTTAGGACAGTTGCCCAAAGGACCCTTGTCCTTGCAATAGAAGCACTCAGTGTCCGGCTTAGGACCAGACTTGAGCTTCTTCTCAGCAGGGGCAACGCGCTTGCCGCCGCCTTTATTGAAGGGCTTCTTTGCTCCCTTACCTTTCTTGAAGGCGGGCTTGTTGACCATCAACACATGATTATCCTTTTTGATGTCCACTTCCGCGGCCTTCAGCTTTGTGAAGAGCTCGGTGATCGTATCAGTGGAACCAATCTGATTATGAGTCACTACAAAACTTTTGTAGCTGGGAGGGAGTGATTGCAGAACCCTGTCAATCTTGAGCTCCTCTGGAATCGTGCATTCCAGTTGCTCAAGGCGTTGAGTGTAGCCCGTCATCTTAATGGCGTGCTCACTAACGGAACTCCTTCCTCCATCTTGCGCTTAAAGAACTTCGAGATCTCATATCTCTCGACGGGCCTGAGTCTGAAACATGGTTTTTAGCTCTTCGAGAATCTCAAAGGGCCCGGGATAGTCTTCAAAACGATTTTGAAGTTCCGGTTCCATAGGAAACAACATGGTGCTCTTAATCACACCATAATCATCTTTGCGTGACTGATAGACAGTTTTCTCATCACCGTAGCTTGCGAGGGGTCACCTAACGCTTTCCCAAGGACATAGTCCTTTTGACCGCCAGAGAGAATGATTCTTAGATTGTGGAACCAATTGGTGAAGTTAGACCCATTGTTTCTAAGCTTTTCCTTCTCAGCAAAAACGTTGAAGTTGAAGTTGGACTTGGCCATGTGATCTACAGTATTGGCAAGTACAAATTAGACTATGTTCATGATAACTAGTTCAACTTTTAATCAAATTACTAGATGAACTCCCACTAAATTCAACATCCCTCAAGTTGTTTAGTGAACACGATCCAAATTCACCACACCTAATCCGATCTTCACGAGAAGAGATGTGGTTTCAATGGTGGACAACGAAGTGTCGATCATATCATTCATATGACTCATGCTTAACCTTTCGGTTCATGTGTTCCGAGGCCATGTCTGTACATGCTAGGCTCGTCAAGTAAAACCCAAGTATTTCCGCGTGTGCAAAACTGGCTTGCACCCGTTGTATGTGAGCATAGAGTCTGTAGCACCCGATCATCACGTGATGCTTGGACACGACGAACTTTCGCAACGGTGCATACTTGGGGAGAACAAAGTTTTTACTTGATCTTTAAGTGAGGAATCATCTTATAATGCTACCGTCGCGATCTAAGCATAATAAGATACATAAAAGGATAAACATCACATGCATATAACTTTATGTGACATGGTATAGCCAATCTTCGCGCAATGATCTCCATCTTGTGCGTGCCGGCATGATCTCCATCACTCCACCATGATTGCCTCCACCACGAATAGCAACTACAACTATTGCTAACTACTTAGCGATAAAGTAAAGCTATTACATGGCGTATAAGAAGTTGACTCGCAGGTCATATACAATTATGAAGACAACCATATGGCTCCTGCCGGTTGTGTACTCATCGACATGCAAGTCGTAAAACATTACAAAACATGATCATCTCATACATTATACACATCACATCTTGGGCCATACCATATCACAGAAAACACTCCCTGCAAAAACAAGTTAGACGCCTCTACTTTGTTGTTGCATGTTTTACGTGGCTTATGGGAGTAGATGCTAAGAACGATTATTACCTACAGAAAGCCACAACGGTGATATTATGGTTGCCAAACTCCGGTGTTAATCCCATGACAACTATAGTGAGAGAAACTGGCATCCACCAGCCGCATGTGTGGAACAAGCCACACGTCAAGTGCGGAGCCGGTCTCGCGAACGATGTCGCGTAAGGTTGGCCTGGACCGCTTCAATCTCACTATCCCGTGTCATAATAAGAACACAAACAAGAGGCTTGCAACAGAAAACATCAACGCCCGCAACAACCATGTTGCGTTCTACTCGTGAAACACATCTACGCATAGATCTAGCTCTGATACCACTGAAGGGTTTCGCGGCATAGTAAATCAAAATTTTCTACGGATGCGAACAGAGGGAAAGCCAAGATCTAATCTAGGAGATGTAAACAACGAGAGAAATTGGATTAGATCTTCATACCCTTGAAGATTCGCATAGCGGAACGTTCGTCGGAACGTGGGTGATGTAGTCGTACTCGCTTCTCCTCCTCGCGATCCGATCCGATCTAGCACCACAAGTGGAGGTGCCTCCGTGAGATGCACACGTGCAGCACCTCGATGTCTCCTCCTTCCTCGGACCAGCAAGTATGGTGGAGAGAAAGATTGGATCTACAACACGACGGCGTGGTGTATATGGTGGAGAATTTCTGCATCAGGGCTTCGCCTACAAACAGTCGGGAGGGAGAGAGGAGGGCAGCTAGGGTTGGAGGGGAAGGTGTGGGGGGGAGGTGCGCCCCCAGCCCTCTTTATATAGAGGGTTGGGTGCAGCCCTATCCCCTCCCCCAAGCCAAACCGGCGGCCCCAAGGAGGAGGAGTGGGGGCAAGGAAGCCCCCCCTTCTAGAAGCTCTATCTCGAGTTTAAAACCCTCTTGGCCGGCTGGGCCCTATGGGGCCTTGTTCCCCTGGCCCAATGCGGCCAGGGCACTCCCTCATAGGTCCATGCCCCCTCCCGGAAGGTGTGGCCACGTTGGTCCCCTTCCGGAAGGTTCTAGAAGCTTCTGGTACAATACCGATTAACCCGGAACAATTCCGAACTCCAAAAACTGCACTGCCTTATATGAATCTTATTCTCCGGACCACTCCGGAACCTCTCGTGATGTCCCGGATCCCATCCGAGACTCCGAACAAAAACTCATAAACCAATTATCCAATCTATCCTAGCGTCGATACACGTTAAGTGTGTGACCCAGCGGGTTCGAGAATATGCAGACATGATCTTCTATCAATAATGAACAGCGGGGTCTGGACACCCATATTAACCCCCACACATTCATCGATGATCATATCGGATGAACCACGATGCCTGGATTCAATCAATCCCATATATATATTCCCTTCGTCTCGCGATATTTTACTTGCCCGAGATTTGATCGTCGGTACCGTCATACCTAGTTCAATCTCGTTCACAGCAAGTACTTTACTCGTTCCGTAATCCGATATCACTTTGTGATTAAATCCTTAACCACATGCTTGCAAGTGGTGTTGATATCGATTACCGAGTGGGCCTGAAGTATATCTCTCCGACTTGGGAGGGACAAATCCCATCTCGATACATACAACCCAACAGATACTTTCCGATCACCTGAGAGACACCTTTATGATCACCCTCTCATAGGATGACGTTTGATGACCTCAAAGCTTTCTTCCGATACCAGGGAGTTGTATTATCTCATGGTCTAAGGAATACAATATTTGACATAAGAAAAGCTTCGCAAAGACGAACACGATGACACGATCTAATTGCTTCGCTTAGTTTGGTTCTGTCCACCATATCATTCTCCCAATGATATGATCTCATTATTAATTGACAACTCATGTCCATGGTTAGGAAACCTTAACCATCATTAATCAATGAGCTAGTCCTTAGAGGTGTACTAGGGACACGGTGTTGTTCACAAACCACACAAGTATTAAAGTTTCCGCTTAATACAATTCTAGCATGGAATATAAACATTATCATGAACAAGAATTATAATAATAACAGCTTTATTATTGCCTATAGGGCATAATTCCAACATGATGGACTTTTGGAGTCTCTTGATTTTGAATCATTTGACACATGCGAATCATGCCTCATGGGCAAGATGATCAAAACCCCGTTCTCCGGAATGATGGAGCGAGCAACGGACTTGTTGGAAATCATACATACCGATGTATGCGGATCGATGAGAGTTTCGACGCGCGGTGGATATCGCTATTTTCTCACTTTTACCGATGACTTAAGTAGATATGGGTATATCTATTTAATGAAACATAAATCTGAAACATTTGAAAAGTTCAAGGAATTTCAGAATGAAGTGGAGAACCATCATAACAGAAAGATTAAGTTTCTACGATCCGATCGTGGAGGTGAATATTTGAGTTATGATTTTCTCACGCATCTTAAAGAAAGCGGAATCGTTTCGCAACTCACGCCACCGGGAACACCACAGTGCAATGGTGTGTCTGAACACCGGAATCGAACCCTATTAGATATGGTCCGATCGATGATGTCTCTTACTGATTTGCCGTTATCTTTTTGGGGTTATGCATTAGAAACCGCTGCATTCACTTTAAATAGGGCACCATCTAAATCCGTTGAGACGACACCGTATGAACTATGGTTTGGTGCTAAACCTAAGTTGTTGTTTCTTAAAGTTTGGGGATGTGAAGCTTACGTCAAGAAGTTGATGCCGGACAAGCTCGAACCCAAAGGAGAGAAATGCGTCTTCATAGGATACCCTAAGGAAACTATTGGGTATACCTTCTATCACAGAACCGAAGGCAAAGTGTTTGTCGCAAAGAACGGTTCCTTTCTTGAGAAGGAGTTTCTCTCAAAAGAAGTGAGTGGGAGGAAAGTAGAGCTAGACGAGGTTGTAGAACCTTCTCTTGAATTGGAGAGTAGCGCAGCACCTAAAATTGTTCCAATGCCGCCTGCACTAACAATAGAGGAAGCTAATGACAAGGATCATGAAGCTTCGGACAATGCTACTACTGAACGTCGCAGGTCGAAAAGGTCGCGTGCCCCTCCTGAGTGGTATGGCAACCCTGTCTTGACTGTCTTGTTGGTAGAAGACAGTGAACCTACGAACTATGAGGAAGCGATGATGAGCCCAGACTCTGAGAAATGGCTAGAGGCCATGAAATCCGAATTGGGATCCATGAGCGAAAACCAAGTATGGACTTTGGTGGACCCTCCTAGATACTGAAAGGCCGTTGAGTGCAAATGGATTTTCAAGAAAAAACAGACGCGGATGGTAATGTTACCGTCTATAAAGCACGTCTTGTCGCGAAAGGTTTTCGAAAAGTTCAAGGTGTTGACTACGATGAGACTTTCTCTCCCGTAGCGATGTTTAAGTCCATTCGGATTTTATTAGCAATTGTTGCGTTTCATGATTATGAAATATGGCAGATGGATGTCAAGACTGCGTTCCTCAATGGCAACATTGATGAAGAGTTATATATGATGCAACCCGAAGATTTTGTCGATCCTAAGGATGCTGATAAAGTGTGCAAACTTCAGCATTCCATTTATGGACTGAAGCAAGCATCTCGGTGTTGGAACCTTCATTTTGATCAAGTGATCAAGAGCTTTGGATTTGTTCCAAATTGCTACGAAGCTTGTATCTACAAGAAAATGAGTGGGAGATCAGTGACATTTCTGGTACTATATGTGGATGACATATTGATTATTGGAAATGACATTAACATGCTTAACGATGTGAAGAGTTATTTGAACAAGTGTTTTTCAATGAAAGACCTAGGTGAAGCTTCTTATATATTGGGCATCAAAATCTATAGAGATAGACAAAGACGCCTGATAGCTTTAAGCCAGAGTACATACCTAGACAAAGTTCTGAAAAGGTTTAGAATGGATAAGGCAAAGAAAGGTTCAGTGCCTATGTTGTCAGGTAAGATATTGAGCAAGGCTCAGTGTCCAGCTACGGTAAATGATAGAGAAGCTATGAGCAAAGTGCCTTATGCCTCGGATATAGGTTCTATCATGTATGGCATGCTGTGTACTAGACCGGATGTGTCCAATGCTCTTAGTTTGACGAGTAGATACCAAAGTGATCCAGGAGTGGAACACTGGACAGCCATGAAGAACATCCTAAAGTACCTAAATAGGACTAAAGAAATGTTCTTAGTCTATGGAGGTGATGAACAGCTCGTCGTAAAGGGTTACGTCGATGCTAGTTTCGACACCGAAAAGGATGATTCTAAATCTCAGACAAGATACGTTTATATTTTGAATGGAGGAGCTCTGAGCTGGAGAAGCTGCAAGCAAAGCGTGATCGCGGGATCTACAGTAGAAGCGGAATACATGGTTGCTGCAGAAGCGTCAAGTGAAGGAGTTTGGATCAGGAACTTCATCACTGAGCTTGGCGTGGTTCCAAGTGCATTGGACCCACTGGAGATATTGTGTGACAACACTGGCGCCATAACACTCGCTAAGGAACCAAGATATCATCAAAAGACCAAGCATATCAACCGCAAGTTTCATATAATCCGAGATTATATAGAAGATGGAGATCTGAAGATTAGCAAAGTACATACAGATCTGAATGTAGCAGATCCAATGACTAAACCTCTTCCACGTGTAAAACATGATCAACACCTTAGTGCCATGGGTGTGAGATTGTTGCCAAATGTAAACTAGATTATTGACTCTAGTACAAGTGGGACACTGTTGGAATTATGCCCTAGAGGCAATAATAAAGATGTTATTATTATAATTCTTGTTCATGATAAAGTTTATATTCCATGCTAGAATTGTATTAAGCGGAAACTTCAATACTTGTGTGGTTTATGAACAACACCGTGTCCCTAGTATGCCTCTATGGACTAGTTCATTGATTAATGATGGTGAAGGGTTCCTAACCATAGACATGAGTTGTCGAATAATAATGAGATCATATCATTGGGAGAATGATATGATAGACAGACCCAAACCAAGCGGAGCAATTAGATCGTGTCATCGTGTTCATCTTTGCGAAGCTTTTCTTATGTCAAATATTGTATTCCTTAGACCATGAGATATTACAACTCCCTGGTATCGGAAGAAAGCTTTGAGGTCATCAAACGTCATCCTATGAGAGGGTGATCATAAAGGTATCTCTCAGGTGATCGGAAAGTACCTGTTGGGTTGTATGTATCGAGATGGGATTTGTCCCTCCCAAGTCGGAGAGATATACTTCGGGCCCACTCAGTAATCGATATCAACACCGCTTGCAAGCATGTGATTAAGTAGTTACTCACAAAGTGATATCGAATTACGGAACGAGTAAAGTACTTGCTGTGAACGAGATTGAACTAGGTATGACGGTACCGACGATCAAATCTCGGGCAAGTAAAATATCGCGAGGCGAAGGGAATATATATATGGGATTGATTGAATCCTAGCATCGTGATTCATCCGATATGATCATCGATGAATGTGTGGGAGTCAATATGGGTTTCCAGACCCCGTTGTTGATTATTGATATAAGATCATGTCTGCATATTCTCGAACCCGAAGGGTCACACACTTAACGTGTCTCGACGCTAGGATAGATTGGATAATTGGTTTATGAGTTTTTGTTCGGAGTCTCGGATTGGATCCGGGATATCACGAGAGGTTCCGGAATGGTCTGGAGAATAAGATTCATATAAGGCAATGCAGTTTTTGGAGTTCAGAATTGCTTCGGGTTAATCGGTATTGTACAGGAAGCTTCTAGAACCTTCCGGAAGGGGACCAACGTGGCCCCACCTGCCGGGAGGGGGAATGGGCCTATGAGGGAGTGCCCTGGCCGCATTGGGCCAGGGGCACAAGGCCCCATAGGGCCCTGCCGGCCAAACCCTAGGGAAACCCTAGGGGAGCTTCTAGAAGGGGGGGAACTTGCTCCCCACTCCTCCCTCCTTGGCCACCGGCCCTAAGGCTTGGGGGAGGGGCAAGGGCTAGCCGCCCACCCCTCTATATAAAGAGGGCTGGGGGCGCACCCCCTCCTACACCTCCTCCTCAAGCCCTAGCCGCCCTGCTGCCCTCCTCTCTCTCTCCCTCCCGACTGCGTGTAGGCGAAGCCCTGCTGCAGAAACTCTCCACCACTTGCACCGCGCTATCGCGTTGTAGATCCAATCCGTCTCTCCACCATACTTGCTGGACCGAGGAAGGAGGAGACGTCGAGGTGCCACACGTGTGCATCTCTCGGATGCATCGCCACTTGTGGTGTTAGATCGGATCGGATCGCGAGGAGGAGAAGCGAGTACGACTACATCACCCATGTTCCGTCGAACGTTCCGCTGTGCGAATCTTCAAGGGTATGAAGATCTCATCTATTCCCTCTTGTTGTTGGCATCTCCTAGATTAGATCTTGGCTTGCCCGTTCGCATCCGTAGAAATTTTTTGATTTACAATGCTGCGAAACGACCACGTGCGCCGCCTCAGAGGGCACCGCCTGGCCACAACCCGAGCCCCTATCCGACCACCTTCCTCTCGTCTGCGAAGCCGCCAACCCAAGCCTGCACCATCCCGGCCCGAGCTCGCTGCCGCCCGCCGAGCCTGCCTCGAGCCCCTATGCACCGACCCTCCTTCCACCGCCCGCTTCTTTTAGCACACAACCCCATCCTCCTCGCCTCTGCAATCCTTCATAGAGCCGCCTCGCTGTCCCCCCGCTGCAAGCGCCGCCATGGACGTCATGCTCCTACGCCTAGACACCATCGCGCTGGAAACCCCGCCTCCGTGCTTTTCCGAATCAGAGCCATAGCATGCTGCACCTCCCAGCTACCCCTGCTCTCTGTCGTGAGCACGAGGTGTTTGTTAGTGATCTTTTCCACCTTGTGTGTGTCTTGCTGGCCTATGCTCATGTGGTTGTGTTGATGTGTACTAGTATATGTGTAGTACTGATGGGAAGATGATGCTATGGAGATGTTGTGGCCAATGCTTTGGTGAGGATTGACAAATGTAGTCAAGTGGTACAATATTGAAGGTGTGGTGAATGTTACAAACCCTGAGTTCTCCGTCGTGGATTCCGAAGCCCTGAACCCAAAGGTCTTCTACACGGAGCACCGATAATGTCGTCACGGACCCAAAGACACCAAGATCGCCTTCCCGGATCTGATGGCCGAGACTTCGAAGCCTGATCCTAGAGTTAGAAGACCGAAGCTAAACCATAGAACGCCAAGATCGCTGATACCCGTGTGTGACCCTTTTGCGAGACCTATATTCTTATAATAAATAATATATATCTGTTGCATATAATTGTTCATGCTTGTATACATATGTTGTGGTTTAGGGTCTTTTAGCAGATTCACCTCATAATTAAATAAGGGGGTCATATGTGGGCTAATCTAGCCTTATATTGGCCCTATTTAATTTGTATAGTGAACCGCCATGTTTTTCCTTGTTAAGCCAATATTCAAAATGCGGGGTATCTAAACAACATGAACCATATAATTAATTGTCGAGAACCCAATTTCGCTTAATATTGCCTAATTGCATCACACCTTCGCCATGGCATGCATCATGTCCGATTTTCTGCCGTAGTATTAAATAGTGCATCTGGTGTTCCTTCTAGTGCTTTACTTCTTCACAGATTATTTAGATGAGTTGATGCGAGTATCGACCCAATCTTCGGATGAATCTTTGGCAGTGTTTCCTAGGAGAGCATTCTCCCTCTTTCTACCTATTTTGCAGTTATAGTCTTTACTTCCTCCTATTGATCTATTTATACCTCTGTTGTGATGCTTAAGTCTTTTCGTACCTGTTATGCCCCTTGCAGCCTATATTGTCTTGGACACCTCCTATTGCCTGCTTTTTGGATAGACAGGTGGCCTTGTGTGTCGTAGTCGCTTGCTCAGGTGTTGCTTCGTGTCATGGAGTATGACCGATGTTGGGGGTTGGCACATGCTTAATGGTGGATATGATCATGAATTTAATTACCACTTCTTAATTAAATGTTGGAAGTAGGGATAATTAATGCAGAGGCATAGAGGGGTAATAGTTGTGATCTGGTTATTAACCCGCCCCCCTATGTCCACCTAGGACCCGAGTTCTTGACACCTGTTCCGAGACTAAGCGTGCTAACCACATGTGGGGTGTATGGGCACCCCTATCGGCTTACTACTTGATTTCAAAGTACTGTTCTGGGGGCACAAACTAGTTCGGTCTTTATACATTACTACTGTACTTATGCCATGTATGAGATGTTTATTACCTATTTCTCGATGAGTGTTTATTACTGTTGAGTAGGTGCGGCACTCTGTCATGGGAATATATTGTATATGGCCTCTGCTAGTGTGACAAGTGCATGCAACCTCAGGGTCCATACGACGAGGATTAGTTATACCTCATATGGGTAGCTCTTTTGGGTGGCCCCCATGTACTTGCTCTAGGTCTGGGAAAGCGTCGTGTACAAGGACCCACCGACATACCGATGGGTGTATGTTAATTGATCTGGCAAAAAGGATCAAAGTGCGTGTGGAAACTTTGGTGCACCCATGCAGGGTTAAATCTTCTTGAAAAGCCAAGTCTGTGGTTATGGATAACTTGGAGCATAGTTTCTCGATCATAGACAACTATAACTAAAAATTTACTGTTATAATTTGACTTACATCTGATATGACTAGTAAGTTGGATAACTACCATGGAAAGAATGAATAAAATTGCCAACCATTTGAGTTTCCTCGGCAGGACTTTCTTGTTTGGTCTCGAGGGGGAATACCAGGAAGGGTATGTTTGGTGGTAGTATCAAAATAGCTTCGAATAGGTCTTTCTTATCTCTCTCTGATAGCCAATAGTTGTATCGAGTCTCTATAGGTTGTTTAGTGCATGTTGCGCTGCCGCTTCAGTCCACCATACCTATGTAGGTGAGAGCCGCCGAATTCTAAGTCTCGCTGTGTACTGGCCTCAGTACTGACCGCTCTCTTTTTCCTTCGCCCTTTATCGGTACCCCTTTTGTTTAGCATGTTTGATATCATCATTGTTAGCAGGGTTACCCTTCCGGCTTGGCCTGGGCAGGGTTATGGACACCATTGGTTATTCTTCAGGGCTCTTAGCCCCATTTGCATACTGTCCATAGTCGAATGTTGTATAGTTTTCAAGATGATTTGGATCTTTGTACTGTATATATGTATTCTTGACTCATGGAGTCATGTTGTATATATCTGTTATGTGGGTTCCATCATGGACTAATGTGTAATGTTATTACTTCATTTTCCACCCCACACGAAAGTGCCTGGTGGGCACCTTTGAATCGTTTCAATGTGGGTTTGGTGGGAATCACTAAAACTTGCATAGGGCAGATTCGAGGGTGTTACATCGGCCATCTAATAGCCTTGATTCTTTCGCCAACGGAGTTCTCTTGACATAAAAACCCCTATATAAGGATCCCCCGGGGATTCCTCGAGACAGAGCACACCAGAAATGTAAACACCACCAAATAGAGTCAGATCTAGCGAATATTGGAGGGGGAAACTCCATCAGAGCCACCTCCGTGGGGATCTCCACCCTCTCCAACATCTCCTACATCATCACAATGATGAAGAGGGAGTAGTCCACCTCCGGACTATGGGTTTATGGCAGTAGCTTGATCTATTTATCTCTTGTTCTTCATATATCTAGTAACATATGAGCTTCCCTACATGATTATGGTCATATATGTAATTCCTATGTGGTGGATCTTTGTTCTATGATTTGATATTTGAGATTAGAATATACTTTATTTTGATGCCTCGCTAGGGATAAATTAAAAACATGTGCTATAGTTATCATGTGATAGTGTGATAATCTTGTTAGATCAAGGTAGTATATTTGTATTTCAAACATCATGTTATATTACTTAAAGCTATACTCTGATTTGTTCTTAATTCAAGATTGCATGGAGTTTCCCTTTCTTGAGGAGTATAAGAGAGATGTATTTAATCTCTATGTCAGAACATGATTCCCATATGAATGCTTATCAAACACATATAGAAGTTCCATGAATATTTATCATTGATGAATTGTTTTATGATCACTACAACTTAAAAAGAGAGTAGACAAGTGAACCCATGAACCCTGGTCCAATTTTAATCACAAGAAACACCTTTCCATTGAATCTACTATCTTTTATATTTTCTGCAATTTATTATTTTGAAAATACAAAAAATACTTTCCCTACTTGCAATCACTATAAAAACCCAAAAAACAACTCTACTATCTTCCATACCATCTAGTTTGCATTGCTTTACTTTATTTATCTATTTTAGTGTACATTGCAAGCGTTCAGAGCACTCAAGAAAACACTTTTGACATCCCCTATCGTTGTATCACCTAACGAAAAAGAACCTTTGCTGCTCTACATAGCCGCCACAAATCAGGTGGTCAGCACTGTTTTGCTTGTTGAGAGACCGGAAGAGGGGAAACACATGGCATCCAGAGGCTGGTATATTACCTCAGCAAATTCTATCACCTTCAAAGCAAAGGTACCCGCATTATCAAAAGCTCGCATACGGTGTTTTCATGAAAGCGTGCAAACTACTCTATTATTTCTCGGAGCACCCGATAGTGGTCATCGATGAGGCCCCTCTCTCCAACATACTGAACAATACGGAAGCTATGGGGCATGTACCTCTTTGTGGATCGAGCTATCCCCCCGATATATCACATACGAGAAGCGAAAGGCGATAAAATCCCAAGTATAGCTTAACTTTATCACAGAGTGGATAGAGCTGCAATGTGAGGCCCCCAGACTTATCCAGCGCATGGACAATGCACTTCGACGGGTCTAAGTGGACAGAAGGAGAAGGATCCAGCATAATCTTAATCTCTACACAAGGAGAAAAGATGTGGTATTGTAGAGGTCCCAACCTGATAAGGTAGAGATCCCTGTGTTTACAATGCTAGTCCCTGGATCAATAGCTAGCATCCACAGTTTAAGATGTAATATCAAGAAACAAAGGTCATAGTACAACTTTATAACCAGGAATAAAATAATTCATTACATCTTACATAGCTCATTTGGCTATCTCATTACAATGCATCAGAAATAACTATATAGCATGGAGTCCTTCATTTTCAAAGTGCCATAGGAAATCATGTGTCACATCCCAAATTTTAGATTTGGTTCTGCATATCATTCATATCATTGCATCATGCTCTTCCATGCAAAACCTTCGATTGAAAAGATTCAGCAAAACCCTATTTTCAAAACCCTATTTTACTTTACTAAAATGCTCCTACGGGAGGGTATGCTAGGACTTGTGTTTTCCACCCTTGTAGACTAGTGGTTTCACTCACCCCTTGAGCCTAGAATGATCTCCTAGATTTTAGAAAAATTTAGGAACAAGAATCGCCCAATTCGGAGTTCGTATGAAGAAGTTACGGATGGATTACTAAATAGAAAATTGGAAAAAGAAAGGATTAAAAAAAGCGCGGCGCCATTTGATCCATGGGCCATCCGCCCAAGACCGATGCACAGCCGCCCGTAGCAGCACGTATGGCGAGGCGCCGACGCTGGCTGGGCCCGTCGGCCACCTCCTGTCACCGCCACGTGGGGCCTTTGTCACCGATTTTCCCCGAGCTCCAACTACTAGCAGATTTTCTCGCGAGGATTCCCGTGGCGTTTCCGAACCGATTTCAACGAATTTTTGCCTATAACGATCTCCTCGAGCCCCTCTTCCAAACCCCCCACCTAATTTCAACCGAGACGTCCTAAATCTCCGGCGATTTCTCGCCGGAGTTCGAGCCGCCGCCGCCGCCATTGCTCAGGTGAGCTCGCCGCCCTCACCTCGCTGCACCGCCAGCGACCTCGCCCGCACGCGCCACCACCCCGTCGCACCACCGCCTGACCGCCGCCTCTCCTCCCCGCAGGCCGACGCTGGCCAGCGCCTGACGTCATTGACCGCCTGGCTTGCCGCCTCGCCCGGCCTCCTCGCCACCTCACCGCCGACCTCGGCCACGCCTCTCTAAGGCTGACACCGCCGACCAGCCACGCCACGGCCACCGCCAGCCTCCGGTGAGTCTCCGCCGCCGCCTCTCCCTGGCCGCCGATCTCCGATCCAACGGCCCAGATTTGGGCGTGGACTAGTCAGACCCCACGGTTGACTGGTCAACAGCCAGTCAACTCGCGCTGAGTCAGCGCTGAGTCAGCAGGGAATATTCCCAGAATATTCCCTTTTGATTTAAATAAATTTAGAAATTGCAGGTTTTTGTAGAATCTTGTAAATTGCGTAGAAATTAATCTACTGGGCCAAAAATTGCAAATAAAATATGTGTAGTTTCAGTAAGTCGTGTAGAATCTTGTTGTACCATTGTTTCACACTTTTGCAGCAAGATTTTGTCCAGATTAATTAAAAGAGTTAATGGACTTTTTGGAGTATTTAATTCGTAGAAAAATATCGGTAACTCCAAAAATTGCATATAATACGTCCCTGGATTCAGTAGAACAAGGGGAATCTCAAAGTGAATTGAAAAGATAGGCTTACAGTAAAAACTTTTGCAGAAACTATTTAGTGGCTTTCTGCAGTATTTTAATTACTCAGGGAGTTTTATAATTCCTTTTTGAGTAATTCCATTTGGTACTGTTCCTAAATAGCAATGCCTATACAATAGAATTTTCCAAGATTTTAAAAACAGTATACTATCGGTAGTGAATTATTTGGGTTCTAGCTCTAGTTTTGAGCATTATATTTTGCATAATGGTTTTCCTTGCGCTAAAACTATTTTCCATGCATGCAATCAGTAGCTTTACTGAATAGGATTATGTGGTGCTACTGTAGCATCAACCCACTTGTCATGCATGCACTCATGCATCATCTTTGTTTCATATGCTTGGGGATTGTTTGTTTATGATTGCAATTGTATCGTGTAGATTGTGACGAGTGCAACGCTTGCTCGTGTGTGGATTGTTCTTTCGACCGCTACAACCAAGGAAAGTAGATGCTATTTTGTTCATGATATTGTCCTACTATTTTTAATGCATTGTCATGTATTTTGTAGATGCATGTGTAGGATGATACTATCGCTATGTTATGTCCTATTATGTGGTAGGGATTTCCTTGTAGATGAACCACCGTTGGTAGTTGTGCTTAGCCATGCTATGATGAACAAGGGCTGGGTTACATCACTGAAAGTTGTTTATAAATGTGTTGGTTTGCGAAAACTAAAACAACATAATCAATGAATCTCCTGGGTGTGATGGGATTGATAAATTTTGGAGGTTTCATTGCGGAAAGGCACCCAGGTATCAAGAGAAAATGATTGGCTTCTTTATGTTGTAGCTTACGTGTACAACCATGTGCCAATAATGGAATGGGCGGTTGGTTGGACTTAGTAGGTTGTGGTAACTCGAACCCGCATATCCAGAGATGTAGAATTTTGGTAGGTTGGACCAGTGCGCGTCGGGATTGGGGAGCTACTTCCTGAACGGTATCTTCTTGGACTTCTCCCTATCTTCACCCAAAATGAGAGTGATGGTACGAGTTGGGCTGGCCAAGTCACATGGGTAAAGTGTACTAACCCCTGCAGGGTGTATAATCTAATCGATTAGCCGTGTCCCCGGTTATGGACATCTGAGTTGCTTGATATTGATTCCATGACATGTTTCTCGCTCATTCTAATTTCATAATTGCTCTAATATTGTTGGGTTAACTTAATTGGGATCTTTTCAAAGAAAATCAAAAACTGTTTAAGAAAGTAGGACAAAGGTATTTGCAAATGCAAGCCAGACACAGCTCCAATTGCCAAATATGCATGTAGATGTTAGCACTATTGTCTCCTTTACTAGCTCTACTTGCCATACATTCCATGTATTGACCCTTCGAGGCTGCTACGTTTCATGTTGCAGGATATTGCGATTCTGAGTAATCGGTATAGGCCACGGCACTCCACTCGGCACTTGTTCACTTGTGGGCAATTTGAAGAATGGAGGATTTACTTTATCTATGTTGCTACCTGAATAATTTGAGCTAGCCTTGAGCTAAGCTTTTATTGTAATAATGGTACTCTGGATCTTCGTTATTCATGATACACGGATATTTTGCTATGTTATTCATCTTATTCTATTGTGGGCCAACGAACCGATCTAGGGATTGGCATGTCACATAGAAGCCACGGTCTTTTCAGAACCGTGGTGTTACAAGATGGTATCAGAGCCCGTGTGTCGACTGTAGGATCGTGACCTAGGATTGGATTAGGAAGCCATAAAATTATTAAAGCTTATATTAACTTTGTCTTTCATCTTATGCCTTTCACTCTCGTAAATTCTTACCATATGCTATTCTCACACTTTCCTCTTTTAATTGATAGATGAGAGAAGTCAGGACTGAGTATGCAACCATGGAGTCACCAAGGCCCTTTGCAAGACAGTTAGCACAGCTCTCGCAGTCATTGGGATTGCCACTGCCCATGTTCAAGGGAAGAAGGTTGTACACCTATGGATATGGTGAGGATGCATGGGAGATCACCACCTTCATCTTCAGGGATGCCGCCTTGCCAAACCCTGTGCATCTGATCTACACCAAGACATACTGCAACTGGGGACTTGGAATCAACTTGGCCATACACGAAGCCCTATCCCGCCAGTGCCATCATGTCCGACACCTACTACCAGCAGACTCACCCTATCGTGACTATGGGAGGCATGATGAAGATGGGCACGTTGTGGTTACCCCGGGCGACAGGAACAACATGCCGCCCCGTAGAAAGCACATAGAGGACATATAAAGGGAGAATGGAGCTCTAGCTGAGAAAGTGATGATGGTAAAGGAGATTGCAGATTTTGCCAGCAATGGTATGGTGGTCCAAGGACAGGAGATTGACACCTTGCATGAAGCTGTGGGAGTTCTGGAGAATGCCCTGATGGCCAGAGATGCAACCATAGCTCATCTTCATGGAACTGTGCAGGAAAACACCCAGAACATACAACAGCTGCAAGAGACCGTCCAGGAAAGAGATCAAACTATTGAAGCTATGCAGCCCAGATTGCCGCTCTCCAAGCACAGCTGAATCCACCCTCTGATGATGACAATGGAGATGGTGGCAACAATGATGATGATGATGACAGTGGGAACGATGATGATGATGAGGACGTGGATGATGATGATGGAGAAGATGATGGTGGAGGAGATGAAGTTGTTGCAGTTGCAGCTGAAAGTGAAGAAGAAGAGGAGGATCCAGAAGAGGTTGAGTTTGAGATCTCAAGTGATGATTCAGGAGAGGTGTACACTCCACCACCATGGTTGAACCGTGGACAGAAGCGCCAACGCATGAGTGCAAGGACCTATCGCAACCTCTTCAAGAAGTAGATAGAAGTCCACCAATTAGTCCTCGTTAGGTAAAATCGTTAGGATTAGTCTCGATCGATGTAAGACTTAATTACTGCTAGTTTAAGAGTGTTTAGTTGCTTATTTGTGTACTCCAATATCCCAGGAATTATTTGTGCGAATTTTATGAAAGAGTTATGGCAAGTTTGGTTAATATCTGTGTTATTTTTGCTGTAGTTTTCTGCTGATACAGCAGTACTGTATGATTTTTCATATTTTTCTGGTATCTGGGAAAAATCTGAAAAAAATAGGGCTGGTGCGAAACTCTCTGTACTGTATGTGCACAAATCAGAATAATTTCCTGACGAGTCTAAGTCAGGTAGAAAAATTCGTGAACGCTGCTGGACTGTTCTGGCAGATTGCTGTTTTTGTTGCTTAGTTGATCAACTGTTTAGTTAACCATTGCCAACTCTTCTAAAACTATTTCAGTAGATATATACTGCTAGGATAACCCCTGGGATGTTACTGGATCACTTGCTTGTTGATGTGTTGCTTTCTTGGGATTGTCTGTTATTGTTTGTTGTTGTTTGATCATAATGCATGGGTAGAATCCTATTATCGTAGTTGACTCTTTCTAAGCTTACATGTGCTGAACCGCAAGAGAAAGAGCAGAAATCACCACTCTGGTTCTCACCACAAGACTCGCACTTCTTATGATGGATACTCCAAGCATGGAGGGAGTGACCATGGACACCATGGGAGCCATGACCGCCACCACCATGGAGGCGATGGACATCGCCATGACACCCACAAGAGAAGCCACCACAGCCACAAGGGAGGACACTCTCATCATTCTGGGGGACACGGTGGAAATGACCGCAACCATGATCGCAGCTTTGTGAAGAAGGATCTGAGTGAGGTGACATGCTTCAAGTGTGGACAGAAGGGACATTATGCTGACAACTGTCCGGAGAGGAAGGGACTGAAGCCAACCAACAACCAGAAGGCCACAGTGAACCACATGAATGTGGAGGAGATCCCAGATGAGCCTGACCTTGTGATTGGTAAGTTCCCAATCAACACTCACCCTGCACTTATACTTTTCGATACTGGTGCATCGCATTCATTCATATCAAGGGCATTTGTGGATAAGTATAAGCTACCTACTGAGTCTATGAAAGAGTCTATTAGTAAGCTCACCCGGAGGAGATATGATAGCTAGCGCGGGATGCCGTGTCTTAACTGTGAGGATTGGAACACACAACTTTATTGCACATCTGGTAGTGTTGGAATCGCAAGGGTTAGATGTTATTCTGGGTATGGATTGGATGTCTATGCATGGGGGACACATAGATTGTGCACAGCGAGCTGTTTCACTCAAAACCCCGGATGGTAAGAGAATTAGATTCAAGTCGGCGGTCACGGAAGGTGTAAGCTGAATTCTCTTAAGGGGGTTAGCATGGATACTGTGCCTGTGATTAAGGATTACCCCGACGTGTTTCTGGAAGAGCTGCCAGGGATGCCACCTGATAGGGAAGTGGAGTTTCTCATCGACCTGATGCCGGGAACAGGACCTATAGCAAAGAGACCATATAAGATGGATGTGGATGAGCTGAAGGAATTGAAGAAGCAGCTGAAAGAGCAGTTGGACAAGGGATTCATTCATCCTAGTTCGTCGTCATGGGGTGCACATGTTCTGTTTGTGGAGAAGAAAGACAGCAGCAAGAGATTAGTGGTGGACTATCGCTCGCTGAATGAAGTAACCATCAAGAACAAGTACCCTCTGTCGAACATAAATGATTTGTTTGATCAACTGGAAGGAGCAAAGGTGTTTAGCAAGATTGATCTGCGATCGGGCTACTTCCAATTGAAGATCCAGGAGGAGGACATACCAAAAACCGCTTTCACCACTAGGTATGGTTTATATGAGTATACAGTTATGTCTTTTGGACTAACGAATGCCCGACATACTTCATGACCATGATGAACAAGGTATTTATGGAGTACTTGGACAAGTTCGTGGTGGTGTTTATTGATGACATACTGATATATTCCAAGGATGATGCTGAGCATGAGAGACATCTGCGGCTGATCATGGAGAAGCTAAGGGAACATAAGTTGTATGCCAAATTCAGCAAGTGTGAATTCTGGCTTAACACTGTTGGTTTTCTTGGACACGTGGTGTCAGGAGAAGGAGTCGCTGTTGATCCAAGCAAAGTGACTGCAGTAACTGAGTGGGAAGCGCCCAAGAATGCGGCAGAGATTCGAAGCTTTTTGGGACTTGCTGGACATTACCGGAGGTTCATTGAAAACTTCTCCAAGATTGCTAAGCCGATGACTGAACTTCTGAAGAAGGAGAGGAAGTTTGAATGGACGGATGTGTGTGAAGCCAGCTTTCAGGAACTGAAGCGTCGACTAGTGACTGCACCTGTTCTGTGTTTACCTGATCTTCAGAAAGATTTCCAAGTGTACTGTGATGCTTCTCGACAGGGACTTGGCAGTGTGCTGATGCAAGATGGGAGATTGGTGTCGTATGCCTCGCGGCAACTTAAACACCATGAGCGGAATTATCCCACACACGACTTGGAGTTAGCGTCAGTGGTTCATGCGCTCAAGGTATGAAGGCACTACTTGATGGGGAAACACTGTGATGTGTACACCGACCACAAGAGCCTGAAGTACATATTTACACAGAAGGAACTGAATATGAGGCAAAGGAGATGGTTGGAACTTATCAAGGACTATGATATGAATCTGCAATACCACCCAAGAAAGGCCAATGTAGTAGCAGATGCTCTGAGCCGGAAGGTTTATGCCAATGGATTGACAATTGGGGAATTGCCCGAGGATTTGTGCAAGCAATTCAAGGACCTTAGACTGGAGGTAGTATCAGAAGGATACTTGGCAACAATGGAAGTCCAACCAACGCTACCAGATAGAATCAGGAAGGCTCAAGTGGGAGACAAAGAGATTGATGAGATAAAGGAAAAGATGAAGGAAAATCGTGAAAAGGATATTCGCGAGGATGAGCATGGTACCTTGTGGTATGGGGATCGTTTGTGTGTGCCCAGCGACCCAGAGATAAGGGAGTTGATTCTGCAGGAGGCTCCTAACTCGCCATACTCCATACATCCGGGAAACACCAAGATGTATATGGATTTGAAGAGCAGATTTTGGTGGAACAACATGAAGGGAGACATCGCCAAGCATATTGCCCTATGTGATGTGTGTAGCCGAGTGAAGGTGGAACACCAGAAGCCAGCAGGACTGTTACAGCCATTGCCCGTGCCGGATTGGAAGTGGGATAGAGTGGGAATGGATTTTATCACAGGATTGCCTAGGACCAGGTCAGGATATGACTCCATTTGGGTAGTGGTCGACCATTTGACCAAGGTAGCCCACTTTATACCGGTGAAGACGACCTATACGAGTGCAAAGTTGGCCAAGATTTATATGGACAGAATTGTGTGCCTACATGGAGTTCCCAAGAGTATTGTATCTGATAGAGGCACCCAATTTACCTCACACTTCTGGCGCCAGCTGCACGAGTCACTTGGTACTAGATTGGAGTTTAGCATAGCGTTTCACCCACAGACTGGTGGTCAGACCGAGAGGGTGAATCAGATTTTGGAGGACATGCCGAGAGCTTGCGCCTTGGCTCATGGCTCTAGTTGGGATGAGAATTTGCCGTATGCTGAGTTTTCCTACAACAACAACTATCAAACCAGCATCAAGACGTCACCGTTTGACGTACTGAATGGGAAACGGTGCCGGACACCATTGCTATGGGATGGAGTAGGAGAACGTCAGTTGTTTGGACCTGATTTGATCAAGGACGCTGAGGAGAAGGTCGCCTTGATTAGGGACAGGCTGAAGGTAGCACAATCAAGGCAGAAGAGCTACGCTGACGCCAAGCGCAAGGAAGTGGTGTATGAGATAGGTGATAGAGCATACCTCAAAGTGTCGCCACTTCGTGGAAGCAAGAGATTTGGAATCAAGGGTAAGCTGGCACCTCGGTTTATTGGACCGTATCGGGTCTTAACACGCAATGGAGAAGTTGCTTATCAGTTGGAGTTGCCAGAGGCTCTGTCCGCTGTTCACAACGTGTTCCACGTATCCCAGCTGAAGAAGTGCCATCCGGAGATGGTGGATACACCATTAAGAGACACTGTGCCACTAGAGGAGGTTTAGCTTGAGAATGATCTGACCTATGAAGAGAAGCCGGTCAAGATTCTGGAGACAGCGGAGAGGATTACCCGTACCAAGATCAGGTTTTGCAAGGTGCAATTGAGCCACCACACTGAAGAGGAAGCCACTTGGGAGCGTGAGGATGACATCCGAGAGGACTACCCACACCTATTTGCTAGCCGCGCCGAATCTCGGGGATGAGATTCATCTTAAGGGGGTTAGTCTTGTCACATCCCAAATTTTAGATTTGGTTCTGCATATCATTCATATCATTGCATCATGCTCTTCCATGCAAAACCTTCGATTGAAAAGATTCGGCAAAACCCTATTTTACTTTACTAAAATGCTCCTGCGGGAGGGTATGCTAGGACTTGTGTTTTCCACCCTTGTAGACTAGTGGTTTCACTCACCCCTTGATCCTAGAATGATCTCCTAGATTTTAGAAAAATTTAGGAACAAGAATCGCCCAATTCGGAGTTCGTATGAAGAAGTTACTGATGGATTACTAAATAGAAAATTGGAAAAAGAAAGGATTAAAAAAACAGTATGCGCGCATTGGCCGAGCCAACCCAGTGGCCAATGAGCTTGCAACGCCGCCAAGCTTCACGCGTACCAAAGCGCCCGCCAGCCGCCCATGCTCGACGCCAGCCCGCCTCCGTGGCCACCTCATCGCACCTTGAACGCTGTCTGACCCGATTTCGTCCCGAGCTCCAACTACTAGCAGATTTTCTCGCGAGGATTCCCGTGGCGTTTCCGAACCGATTTCAACGAATTTTTGCCTATAACGATCTCCTCGAGCCCCTCTTCCAAACCCCCCACCTAATTGCAACCGAGACGTCCTAAATCTCCGGCGATTTCTTGAGTTCGAGCCGCCGCCATTGCTCAGGTGAGCTCGCCACCCTCACCTCGCCGCGCCACCACCTTTGCCGCGCTTTGACCGCCGCCTCTCCTCCCATGAGCCCGGCCTTGCCACACCGTCACCCGACCGCCATACTGCCGTGACCTTGCCCGCGCCTACGCCTCCTCGCCCGTCTCCGCCATGCTGAGTCAGCGCTGAGTCAGCAGGGAATATTCCCAGAATATTCCCTTTTGATTTAAATCAATTTAGAAATTGCAGGTTTTTGTAGAATCTTGTAAATTGCATAGAAATTAATCTACTGGGCCAAAAATTGCAAATAAAATATGTGTAGTTTCAGTAAGTCGTGTAGAATCTTGCTGTACCATTGTTTCACACTTTTGCAGCAAGATTTTGTCCAGATTAATTAAAAGATTTAATGGCCTTTTTGGAGTATTTAATTCGTAGAAAGAGATCGGTAACTCCAAAAATTGCATATAATACGTCCCTGGATTCCGTAGAACAAGGGGAATCTCAAAGTGAATTAAAAAGATAGGCTTATAGTAAAAAAATTTGCAGAAACTATTTAGTGGCTTTTTGCAGTATTTTAATTACTCAGGGAGTTTTATAATTCCTTTTTGAGTAATTCCAATTGGTACTGTTCCTAAATAGCAATGCCTATACAATAGAATTTTTCCAAGATTTTACAAATAGTATACTATCGGTAGTGAATTATTTGGGTTCGAGCTCTAGTTTTGAGCATTATATTTTGCATAATGGTTTTCCTTGCGCTAAAACTATTTTCCATGCATGCAATCAGTAGCTTTACTGAATAGGATTATGTGGTGCTGCTGTAGCATCAACCCACTTGTCATGCATGCACTCATGCATCATCTTTGTTGCATATGCTTGGGGATTGTTTGTTTATGATTGCAATTGTATCGTGTAGATTGTGACGAGTGCAACGCTTGCTCGTGTGTGGATTGTTCTTCCGACCGCTACAACCAAGGCAAGTAGATGCTATTTTGTTCATGATATTGTCCTACTATTTTCAATGCATTGTCGTGTATTTTGTAGACGCATGTGTAGGATGATACTATCGCTATGCTATGTCCTATTATGTGTTAGGGCTTTCCTTGTAGATGAACCACCGTTGGTAGTTGTGCTTAGCCATGCTATGATGAACGAGGGCTGGGTTACATCACTGAAAGTTGTTTATAATTGTGTTGGTTTGCGAAAACTAAAACAACATAATCAATGAATCTCCTGGGTGTGATGGGATTGATAAATTTTGGTGGTTTCATTGCGGAAAGGCACCCAGGTATCAAGAGAAAATGATTGGCTTCTTTATGTTGTAGCTTACGTGTACAACCATGTGCCAATAATGGAATGGGCGGTTGGTTGTACTTAGTAGGTTGTGGTAACTCGAACCCGCGTATCCAGAGATGTAGAATTTTGGTAGGTTGGACAAAAGCGCCGGGATTGGGGAGCTACTTCCCGAACGGTCTCTTCTTGGACTTCTCCCTATCATCACCCAAAATGAGAGTGATAGTACGAGTTGGGCTGGCCAAGTCACATGGGTAAAGTGTACTAACCCCTGCAGGGTGTATAATCTAATCGATTAGCCGTGTCCCCGGTTATGGACATCTGAGTTGCTTGATATTGATTCCATGACATGTTTCTCGCTCATTCTAATTTCATAATTGCTTTAATATTGTTGGGTTAAATTAATTGGGATCTTTTCAAAGAAAATCAAAAACTGTTTAAGAAAGTAGGACAAAGGTATTTGCAAATGCAAGCCAGAAACAGCTCCAATTGCCAAATATGCATGTAGATGTTAGCACTATTGTCTCCTTTACTAGCTCTACTTGCCATACATTCCATGTATTGACCCTTCGGGGCTACTACGTTTCATGTTGCAGGATATTCTGATTCTGAGTAATCGATATAGGCCACGGTACTCCACTCGGCACTTGTTCACTTGTGGGCAATTTGAAGAATGGAGGATTTACTTTATCTATGTTGCTACCTAAATAATTTGAGCTAGCCTTGAGCTAAGCTTTTATTGTAATAATGGTACTCTGGATCTTCGTTATTCATGATACACGGATATTTTGCTATGTTATTCATCTTATTCTATTGTGGGCCAATGAACCGATCCAGGGATTGGCATGTCACATAGAAGCCACGGTCTTTTCAGAACCGTGGTGTTACATCATGTTGGTTGTAGACTTGTAGTCCTAATCAACACACTTCACTAAGTTCAAACAAACGTACAACATAATAAGTTACAGCCACAAGGGTCAATACATTTGAATTGTATTGGCAAGTGATACTATGGTAGAATAGTGGTATCTATCATCTATATGCATTTGGCTAAGTGGAGCTTAGGCTTGCTTTGCTCAAAATATATTTTCCTTAGCATTTGAAAACACTTAATTTTTGTTTGTCAAAATCACCCAAAGAATCTACCAATAGACATTGGTGATCCTTTAAACCTTGTTCCACCACAAGTTTTTAACTTAGAAATTGGGATGAGGAGATCCTTGATAGCTTCCATGTCTTGATGCTCAAATTGTCCATTGCCGGGGACACGGCTAAGTACTTAGATTTTACTCTCTCAAGAGGTGGTGCACTTTCCCCACAAGACTCGACATGCATCGAGACAAGATCTTTTAGAAGCCTTCCCTTAGACCAAAATGGAAGCGTTCCCAAACCTATCACCCCCTACCACCAACTATCCATCTGGCTAAGTTATTGCAACCTATATGATCCAGGCAGAGCCCATATTGCCATGTGGCTGCACTTGAAGGTTATCAACATTTGACATCTCAAATATCTTTGTTCCTGGGTGGCATTCCACAAGTGAGATACACTAGGGTAGGCCATGAATATGGGTCCCTATGTAACCACATCAACATAATCCATATAAGTCCCATTCCACCTAGGTGATTCATTCACATAGTTGTTTTATTAAACAAAACACAAGTCTTTGACTTAGAAATATTTCATAACATGAATATAATCCACCCTTATTTTCTACTAGCTAAGCTAAGCATGATAGTAGTAGGGATCTTAACTTAGCGAAAATTATACTAAGGCATCATCTACTAGGATTTCCCAAGGCATAGCATACTTAGTAAAAATTCCATGCAAGTCCTACACAAAATATCACTAATGCATAGTGAAAATAATAGGACAAAAGTATGAAGCACCACTTGCCTTTTTAGTAGAGAATATAGATTCACTCCTTGATCTTGAAATGGTCACACTCTTCAAAGTTCACTACAATTCAATCAAGCAAGGCACAATTTCAAAACTAACATTCAAACAATTCACTACATAAAATAAAGAAAACAAAACAATGCATGCAAGCATGCAAAAGATTATTTTATTTGTAAAGGTGGTTTCTAATAGGTTATAAACATTTTAAAACACCTATTTGTCATTTATAAAAGTGGCAACACCATTTAAAATTAAGTTAGCAAAAATGGCCATTTAAATCATTTTTATTTTGCTAGAGATGGTTTAAATCAAAGTAATAATTTCTAGTATTTTACAAATATATCTTTAAACACAAATGTTAGTGTTTTAAGGTCAAGTGTTTAATATTAAACCATTTTCAAAAGGTTTTACCTAAAAACCATTTTTAAATCAAAGCAATATTTTATTTTGTTGGAAATGCCTTTAAACAAAGTAATAATTTTCTAGGGTTCACCAAATATATTTTTAAATCCTAAAACTTGGTGTTTAAGGTCAGAGAATTTAAATCAAACCATTTTCAAAGGGTTTTACTCAAAAAGCATTTTCAAACCATAATCAACATTTTTATTTAACTAGAAATGATTTTATTCAAAGATTTATTCCTTAGTATCACAAAATATACTTTTAAATCTACAAGTTGGTTTTTATGGTTAATAGGTTCAAAACAATCTATTTACAAAAGATTTTACCCTAAAAACATTTTTAGAATAACTTTTATAATCAAAATAGGCCTAATAATTTTTCTGCAAAAACATCTACTTTTACAGAAGCAAAACACTAAACAAAGGGCATGTTTCATTTTTCTGAATTCGGTGATATAAAATTTGCAAATTTTGGACTTGTAGATTAAAAGGTATGAATTTTTCAAATCTAAACATCTAATAGACATGTTTCTGTTTTGAAAACAAAACACAGGGCCACGTGTCTTAATCTAACTAGTGCGTACCGGTTCGACTGAATCGAGTAGCTACAGCCGTCAGATCTAACTTAAATCGCACGGTGCAGATGCCATCTTACCCCTTCATTTAAGATTCTATCGTGACCACTAGATCAACATCTAACGGCTCTGGGTGCTGTGACCAAGTACTGGCGGCGTTGGGTCAACGGTGAGCGGCGGCGTGCTCGGGATGTGGTGGTCCGGCTAAAGCATGAAGCGAGGGAGAGGGAGGAGATTCTCACTAGGCTCGTCATGACGTGGGGAAGCTCTATGTACGCGTAGGAGGGCGGGGGCGTACTATGCTGCTGGCGATTCCTCGCCGTAGTTGTTGTCGACGTCGGGCGCCTCTATTCGTCATCGAGGGCGAGGTTACGGGTCACGCCAAGGCAAACGAATGATGCAGTTAGATGCACGCAAGGATGTTGAACACGCGAGTATCAACCAGAGAGGAGGGGCAGTCGGGTTTTACCAGTAGGGTCGCCAGATCGGATGCAGATGACGGCGGTGCTTGGGCGAGGTTGTTGCCGATGCTATGGAGTGCGCGCGGGCGAGCTAAGGGTACTAGAAGGTGTGCAAGAGGATGGGGAGTGTTCTCGTGGAGGCTAGGGGTAGTGGGGAGGGTCGACGTCGCCGAAATTGGTCGAGAAGCTCATCAGAGCCATGGGTGTTCAAGCGTGTAATTGCAGTAGCCTGGCGGCTCTCTAGCAACAGGGTGTGAGGGGAAAGATAGAGGAGAGAGGGGCGACTAAGTACGCATGGTCGCGGGATGGTTTCATGGCGTTGTTAACATGTATTTACGCCGGGGAATTTACTTAAACGGCAGGAGGAGTTAGGGGCGGTCTCACTGGGAAGACGATGACTCGAGTGGGGCAGGGAGTCGTGGGTGAGAGGGTAGCTCTGCGAGTAACAAAACGTTTCGGTGAGGGGAAGAAGATGGGCTGCAAGTTGGGCTAGGTTCTGGGCTGGGATCTGTTTCATTTTTTCCTCTTCTGAATTCTTTTTCTTTTTTCTGATTTCATTTTCTGTTTAAACTTTTGATTCAAACTTCAATTTGAATACAAGTTTGGACCAAACTTTTTAAGTAATTTTGTACTGTTTTAAACATGTATTTAAATTCCATTTAAAATAATTCTCCTTTATTCTTTTATGGTTTATTATTTATTTAAATTAGACACTTGTCTTTATTTAAATGAGATTTTAAATATATTTTCAAACTTCAATTTTTTACCAAACCTTTTTCAGTAGGTTTTTTTATTCATTATTGCAAATATTTCACTTTGAATTATTTAAAGTATTTTATTATGATTTATTAATGATTTAAATTAGGCATTTGTCTTTATTCCAATCAAATTAAATATGGTTTTTAACCCATATAAATTTTCTTCAAATAATTATTTTTAAGTTAATTAGTTAACTTTTTAATCCACTTTGGCAAATACTAAATTATTATTTTCCCATGATTTAATTAATCATTTATTTAGGGATTTTGTATCCATTTAAATATCATTTGAATATGGTTTAATCCCATATACTTTTATTTGAATATTCCTTATCCCTTTATTTTATTTGGATTTGGATTATATTTATTCCATTTGCTTATGGATTTAATTCAAGATTTAAATTGTTTCCTAAATAATTTCCTGGGAATTTATTATTTAGTTTAGGCAATTTGTCTTTATTTAAATAAATTGAATATTGTTCAATCCTTATGATTTTTATTTAAATAATCTTTTACCCTTATTTATTATTTAATAATCCTTCATTTTATTTGTTTATGGATTTGGCCAAGATTTAATTTGGCTTTTAAATATTCCTTATTTGTTTATTTCTTTCTTTGCCTTATAAAATCCATATCTTTTTATTTATAGATCCAAAATTGGTGATTCCAATTTGTATATATATTATTTAATATATGTTTCTCTTTTTAAATCCTTTTAGGATTATTTTGCTCATAATTTGGTATTGAGTTTAGTTAGGAGCTTTATTAGCCTTGGAAATTAATTCCTTTTATCTTAATAACTTCATAAGTTTTTATCCATGGCTCTCAATTAAATGAAACCAATTTCTATGGGTTTATAATATTTTTTTTATCATTTTTTATCATTTATAAAATGATTGTTGCTGATTTTTTATATGGATCAAATTCATAGTCTTAGAGAGATCTTGGAAATGATTTTCTTCCATTAGGGTTTTTAGGGTTTTGGTTTATTTTCCCAAGTGTTTAAATTTCAAGATACATTCATTAATGAATGCATTTCACTTGATTGAAATTTGTTGGATTCTATTTTATTCAAAGTTTGTTCAAGAAGGGTTTTGATGTTTCCATTTTGAAACAAAAGTTTCTTTTCACCCTAAATTTCAAAAATTATTTCTTTTGTTTATTTATTTTCCACATTTCAAAAATTTGGAAAATTTTGGGATGTGACAGGTACAATTTGCGAATGAGCTTCCCCAACGCGTCAAATAATGAAGCCCAATACAAGGCCTTGTTGCACGGCATGCACATGGCCGGAGCCTGCAGCGCAACTCACCTCAAAATCTTAGGCGACTCGAACCTTGTGGCATAGCAAGTGATGAGCAAGTGCAACGCTGTTAGCGACAACATGATCACGTATTGGTATCTATACAACATTATGGAGGCCCACCTTCGACGGGTGTGAGGTATCTCATATCAGTCGAGCAAGCAACAAGGAAGCCAATAATCTGGCGAACATTGGATCTTTGGCCTTCCCGTACCACCTAGGGTTTTATGGGAAGAGATCATGGAGCGCTCCATCAAACCCAATACAGTTGTGGAAGCTATCGTAAAAACTATAGTCAAAAAAGCTAAACCAACAAAATACTTGGGAGCTGCACCAATAGAAGAGCCCGGATAGGAGGACCCCGAATAAGCATAGGAACCCACGGAAGTGATGGTGATATAGACCACATGGATGCAACTATATGTGGCGTACATGATGCACGGAGAACTCCCCGAGGATAAAGTTGAGGCAAGACGCATCACTCGATGTTCTAAGGCCTTCAGAATTGTTAATGGTGAACTCTATAAAAGGCGCATCTTAGGATTACTGCAGTGTTGTGTCACACCCTAAGAAGGGCAAATAATCTTCAAGGACATACACAAAGGAATCTGCGGACATCACGAAAACAACCACGCAATCGTAGAAAAAGCCTTTCGGGCAGGATTTTATTGGCTTACTGCGGTCCAGGATGCCAAGGACGTCGTGAGAACATGTGAGGCATGCCAGTGGCCCCCATACCATTGGCTTGTTCGTTCTCTCAGTGGGGCCTTGATATGGTGGGAAAACTCCATAAATCATCGCCTGGTAACCATGTCTTTCTGCTAGTCATAGTCGGAAAATTCACCAAGTGGATCCAAGCAGCGCCCGTCACCAGCCAAGATGCAACCTCAGCCGTCAACTTCATCAAGTCGATAGTTTTCCGCTTCGGGGTGCCCCATAGCATCATCACGGACAATGGCACAAATTTCACATCCAATGTGTCGGACAATGGCACTAGGGGTACATCATCCCACCAAGGCATCGGGGCCACCAGACGCGTCTTCCATGGGGCTCGCGAGGATTGCGACCCTCGAGAAGGCATAAGAAGTATGTGAAGCGCCAGCAAGAACCAAGGTCGACCTCGTCATGAGTCGAAGACCCACGATCCAAGGCCTCGAGAGGGGATACATCAGTGATCCGAGGCACATTGCGCTAGATGACGCACCAACAGGCAGTCCACGTGAAGACTGGTTCACCCCGGGAAAGCGAGATACTGCCCGCTCCTCTTTATGCAAAGGAGAAAGGGGTGAGACAAAGTGATGGCAGCGTCCGACATGCCAATTTGGTGCAAATAAGCCAACACGGATCAGCAGGTCAGCAGAACGACCATCCACTACACCGGCGCTGCAGCTAGTCGGCGGCCACAAGAAGACAAGGCAAGCCGAAACCTCCCGGGCAGGAGTGTGGTAGCCCTTCTCGCCTAATATTTGGGGGAAGAGCCCCAACGTCGCCCTATATAAGGGATCCTTCTCCTATCCTAGCAGGGACCAATCCCCAGCGATCTAAACCCTAGACTTGCATCCACCATTGTACCCTCGCGAAGCAAGCGAGCAATACAACAAAGCAATATTAGGGGCTTTACATCCTCATGAGGGTCCCGAACATGGGTAAAAAATACGTGTCACCTTGATACATCATAAACGTATCTATAATTTTTTATGTTCCATGCTTGTTTAGTATCAACTTTTCTATGCTTTTTCTACACTTTGAGGTATTTTTATACATTTTCTAGGACTAACATATTAACAAGATGCCGCAGTGCCATTTGCCTGTTTTCTGCTGTTTTTGGTTTCAGAAAAGGTAGTAAAAATATTCTCGAAATTGGACGGGACAAAAACCAAAGTCAATATTTTACCGGACAGAACACAGAGACCGAAGGGCAGCCGAAGGGGGGCCACAGGGTGGCCACTCCCTAGGGTCGTGTGGCCCAGGGGACGCGCTGCCACCTGGTGTGGGCCCCCTGGCCAGCCTCCTGCCTCACCCCTTCGCCTATAAAGTCACCCCAAGGTAGAAACCCTAAGCACCCAATCAAATCTCCACGAAATAGTCTGTAGCCGCCACCACCATCATCCCTAGATCGGGGGGATCTTAAGCTCTTCCCGGCACCCTGCCGGAGGGGAGAGATCATCCTGGAGGCATAGTTCACCCTTGTACTATGGGTCCATACAGTAGCTAGATGGTTGTTTGTCCTCCTTTGTGCTATCATGTTTAGATCTTGTGAGCTCTGTTCATGATCAAGACCATCTATTTGTAATCATACATGTTGTGTTTGTGGGGATCCGATGGATATTGAGATACTATGTCATATTGATTATTGATTCTATCATGTTTGTGTTATTTGTGATCTTGCATGCTCTCTGTTGCTTGTAGCTATCTTGGCCAAGTAGATGCTTGTGACTCCAAGAGAGAGTATTTATGCTCGATAGTGGGTTCATGCCTCTAGTAATCTGGGGAAGTGACAGGAATCTCTAAGATTGTAGATGTGTTGTTGCTACTAGGGAGAAAACAACAATCTTTTGTTCATGGAACAATTGTATTCTTTACTTTACACACATTGCTTAATGCGATTATCCGTTGCTTGTAACTTAATACTGGAAGGGGTTCGGATGATAACCTGAAGGTGGATTTTTATTCATAGATGCAGTTGGATTACGGTCTATGTATATTGTTGTAATGCCTAATAAAATATCATAGGAGTCTTGATGACTAGTATATGCATTGTTATGCTTGCTCAATTTGTCAATTGCCCCGCTGTAATTTGTTCACCCAGCATGTTATTTATCTTAAGGAGAACACCTCTAGTGAACTATGGACCCCAGTCCAATCTTTACCATTGATACATCATCCACTGCTACTGTTTACTTTCTACAAGCAACTATTACCTTCCATATTGTACGTTTAATCCTTTGTTTTCAGCAAACCAGTGAGATTGACAACCTCACTGAAAGTTGGGGCAAAGTCTTGAGTTTGTGTTGTGCAGGATTCCAAGTTGTTAGCAACACCTTAGAGTTGTTTCCTTGCTCCTACTAGTTTGATAACCTTGGTTTCATAACCGAGGGAAAACTAGCTGTTGTGTTCATCACACCTTGCTCTTGGGGTTTCCCAACGAGGCTCTACAGTGATCTGAGCCCATCAAGATTTTCTGGCGCCGTTGCCGGGGAGTTAAAGACAGCTTTATAAGGGGAGTCTCTCACAAGCACTCTCTTTACTTTGTTTTTGTTTTTTTTAGTTTTTTTTCTTTGTTTTGCTTGTTTCTTTCTTTCAAAAATACAAAAAAATAGTTTTATTTGGTTTGCTTTTTCTTATCAAAAACACAAAAAAATTAGTTCTTCCTATAGTTGTCACCTTGTTCTATCTCACCATGTTGATCCCTAAGTTCACCCTGAAAGAACTTTCAATAGGTAGTGGCTCTATAATTGGGAAAGAAAATATTGAAGAATTCTTTAACCATATTAGCAAACATGAGGATATTGAGGATAGATCTTTAGCACAACTTGTTCCCAATTATGAAATTGTTGCAGCTTCTTTAGTTCACATGTTGGAGGCTAGGTTTGTTAACCTTAACCCCATGATGCAAATAATGTTTCTTAAACTTAAAGATATTGAGGACACTGAAAAGAGAGATTTTATTTTGGAAACTTTGCTAAAGGAGCTTAATGATGTTGCTAAAGAAGCTAAAAAGGTCTTTGATCGTTTTAATATGATAGGCTCATGTGTAGATGTTATGGGTACATTAGGAAAGTGGGACAAAACCCAACCCAATGGAGAGGAAATCAAAATACCCATACCTTTTAAACTTGTAGGAATGCATGAATCCTTAGAAAAGAATTTTGATTGGATTGTTCCTGAAAACCCGTTTGATGAAAGTAGTTGTCTTGGGAATGGCCACGGCAGATGTTGCAATCGGAAGCGAGTAGTAGAACAAGGGGCAAGGGCGGCCAGCCATCTGTGGTGCGAGATGAGGGCGGAGACACGGGTTTTACCCAGGTTTGGCCCCCCGGAGGGTAAAGACCTACTCCTACTAGATTCTATTGATGAGAGAGTACAAAGGGCGAGCTCGACGACTAGGCGGCGAGTCGCAGGGGGTGTATGGTGGAACGTGTCCTCTATGCGTACCCTAGGGAGGTTTATATAGTCTCACCTCGCTAGGGTTTACAGATCTACAACCGAACTAGTTAAGGATTCGGAGGATACTTGACCTAATCCGACTGGGCCTAGCTACGCTTCTGGGCCTCTAGCTTCCAGTCGTCTGGCTCCTTGTTAAGCCTTCTTGTCGCCGTCCTGCAAGCCCACTCGCTGGTAGCTTGGGCCAGTAGGAAACGTCCTGCTGGGTATGCCCCACTCGGCATATCCCCATCAGTAGTCCCCGAGGTCGTCGTTGATTCGTCGTAGGTGTTTGTTGGCAGTCAAAGTATGTGGGTCCAATTTGGACGCCCAGTCGAATCGGCGGTGGACTCCCTGAATGAAAGAGGGAACTTGTTATCTTAGTCGCAATAACAGCAACCAATCGAATCGCACCACGGCGAATCGGTCGGCGAGTAGTCGAATCACTGTTATGGTGATCAGGTCGGTGAGTCATCGAGTCGCTGAAGCCAGCGAGCCGAGTAGGCGAAGTTGGACCGTCGGCACTGGTCAAACTAGCCGTTGGGTAAATCCAACGGTAATATTGGCGTAATCATCGCGCGGTAATGGTCCTCCGAAAATGGCGGGTAGCAACTGTTATATAAAGGAGTGATGGGCGAGGAACGATCATTCCCCACATTTCCTCCACTCTCGTGCGCCTCCCAGTCTTCCATTCCTCCATAGCGAACAGAGCGATTCCGAACGATCCGCGACTTCAGATCCTTTGACTGATGGCGCCTCCGACGGAACCATGGGGGACATCCAAGTGCACGAAAGTGCTGCTGAAGTCATTCGAGGAGGTGGGGATCCTCCGTGCCGGGAGATGGCGCATCCCCGCGGCCAGCAAAGTGGTGCCAGATCCGCGCGAGGGAGATCGCATTTGCTTCACGAGCCACCTGGAGAGGGTGCCACATCCCTCTTCTTTCGCCTCTTCTGCGCCTACTATGGCATCCAGCCGTCAGACCTAGGACCTCACAGCATCGAGCAACTCGCCATCTATGTGGCGTTTTGCGAGTGCTACCTAGGCTGCCGGCCGTATTTCCCCCTATGGCAAGATATGTTCCACGGGAGGATCGGTCGCGAAGAGGCAGACGGCCCGATGCTGGCCGCTAGCTGCCTGACCTTTCAATTGAATTCAAAGGCGTCCTTCTTCGATATGATGCTGCCAAAGAAGGCGGTGAACGAGTGGAAGAAGCATTGGTTCTACGTGACCGAGTCGATGCCAGACAATGAGGTGGCGCTTCCGATGTATTCCGATGACCGGCCCGAGCCGTGTCGGCCCCAAGTCGCCAAGCTTCTGCATGACCAGCGGATGGTAGTCGACGAAATGCTGCAAACGATCCTCAGCTTGAAGAAGAAGGGCCTCCAGACGATCAACTTGTACAATTCTTGGTTAGGGCGGCGACTGGTGCCTCCGGCCAGTCGTGCCCACTACATGTACGAGTACACGGGAAAGGACGACCCGAGAAGTCTTGCACCGCCGAGTAGAGGCTCAATAATTATACGTCGGCCCTGAAGAAAATCATTGACGTGGAATACCTTGACGCGAAGGCCGGGGTTCCCCCTTACACTGTGAATCGCAAGGCTCCGACGGTAAGTTCATGCTTTCTTGTTCATTAGCAGTCGCAGATGTGCAGTAGCGGTTCATGCTAATTGCATTTTGTCTTTGCATTTGTTCCAAGTGGTGGAAGGTTGGCTTCCACCTGTTGACGACGATAACTCAACCGAGTCCACCGAGGACGAGATCAAGTCCTCGTACGACAAGGCTCACACCAGAGGCGACGATGCTGATGACGGTGACTATGACGGCGATGAAGATGATAACGAAGCCGTGGAGGCCGCCACACCCACGGTCCGTAAGACCCGTGGGCAGCGGCAACGCGAACTCGAGGCTAGCAAGAGCCTTGAGGCTCATGACGGGGATGACAACGAGCTTCCTGAACAAACTTCGCGGCGCGTGGCCACGCCGTCGAAGAAAAAATCGCCCCAGAAGAAGAAGAAGAGGCCGGCTAAGCCGGTGTCACCGCCTTGGCCCACGAGTAGCTCTGATGCTACCAGTGCGGCCGAGGAAGCTAGGGCCAGCGCACCGGCGCATGCGACCGCGGCGGCCGACGCGGCCGTTGTAGAGGGTGAGGTGCCGTTGGCGTTGCTGCCGCCACCCTTCACCACAGTCACCGGGCTCGGAACCGCTCTAGCCGCGGGGACCTCGCCACCGAGGGGAGCGCTTGCAGCAATCGCCGCCGACCCTCCTGCCACAGCTTCATCCTCGAACAAGCCCTCGGTGTCTTGGGCACAGAGTGTGTTCGAGACGGACCTCAGTCGGAAGCTGGGGCCGGAGTTGGAGAAGCCGGCCAGCATTCGTACTGGCTTGCGTTTTATCCCGGTCGCCAAGTGAGTACCCCTTAGGTTTTTTGTTTTTCCAATCAATTCATATGTGACTGGAAGGTTTGCTGATGTCATTGTTTTGCAGGACTGGGGTGAATAAAATAGGTCACCCTTCGGTGGCCAAGGTCCCGTTGGGTGCCGCGGAGGTGCTAGTCGTCCCTTCAAAGAAGAGGAAGGGCGACGAGGTCGAAGCGCCTGTTGAAGGCACGAAGAAGGAAAAGGGCAACGAGGTCATCACAATTTCGGACGAACAGGCGGTCGCCCCGAGCAAAGCTCCGATTGGAGCGGATGCGGCCTCGAAGGCCATGGTGGACGCGGAGGCGCAGCGGGTGGAAACCATGGTGTCAGTCGGGGCAACGGGCCCGACCTCGAGTGGCGTGGGGGCTGTAGTAGGGATGTTCCCTTGCTTTGTATCGAAGGCCTCCACGGCGAGTGCGTCAGCGCCATCGAGCCAGGTGCCTGAGGTCATCGGCACGGAGGTCGATCAACGTCGCGGGCGCACTCCGTTCGTGCTTTCGTCGGTGGATGCAAAGGAGCTTCACGGCATGCTAGGTGCCACCATCCAGGTATGTCCAGTCCCCGAGGATCAGGCCACTGAATTTCAACGGTCGGATCCTTATTGGTTTTGAGTTCCAGTCCACGAGTGTCTAGGCGTTGAATTTTAGCGGCTAGGCACTTAGGAATTTTTTTGCTATCCAGTCCCCGAGTGGCGAGTCGCTCAATTTCAGCGGATAGGCACTTAGGAAATTATTCGCTGTCCAGTCCCCGAGTGGCTAGTCGCTGAATTTCAGCAGCTAGGCACTTAGGAATTTCTTTGCTAATGCTCCCATGGTTGTGTAGGGCCTGCAGCGCGAGTCGGCGGAGCGACTTGCCACCAGGGAGTGTCTGGAGAGGGAGCTCCTCGTTGTCCAAGGAACGAACGAGCCGCTTTGGGCGACTGGCGGTAAGTGCTCGTTGTGCTTGTTATTGGTCGTAAATCTTGCTTTCCTCGTATTCATGGTTTTGTTGATGCAGAGGGTCATACGGCCGCGATGGAGAAGGCTTGTCAAGGCATGGTCCCGGCGAGTGAACTGACGGCTGCGCAGTCATCCTTGAGCGCCGCGGAGAGGCGAATCGCCGACTTGGAGAGGGAGCTCAAGGAGGCAAAGGCGGAGGCGACCTCAGCGGATGAGAGGGCCAAGGCAGCCGTTGCTGCTGCTGCTGTTGAGGAGCGGAAGATATCAGATGCACTCGTCGTCGGGCTGCAGGATGACCTCTCCAGTCTGCGGGATTTCATCACGGAGCTCTATCGCCCGTTGATTGGTGAGATATTTGTTCCTTGGCGAGTCCCCAAGCATGCGGGTCGCTTTGTTTTGCTGGAGACTTCCTTACTGTTTACTTGTGTGTTGCAGGGAGGATAACTGATGATGTTGCCGAAGCGCAGTCGTATGACGCGTGGCAATGCGTCACCACGTTGGTTGACTCTGCCGCTCTCTCAGCGACCTGCATTCGCGCGTGCCTTCAGGAGATCTCGCCAATGGAGGTGATCTCCAGTGACCTCGTTGAAGTCTGGCGCTACCTGGAGAAGGCCTCGGCTATTGTTGACTTTATGTCGCAGTCGACCTTTCGTCGTGGTGCTGCGACTGCGCTGAGCCTTGGGCTCGCGCACTTCCCCGATGACTTCGACCTTGACGAGGTCACCAGCAGGTACCCTTTGTCGACAGGCGCGGTCGAGATTTCCGAAGTGTCGAAGTTGACCGAGCGGGCTGCTGTGTACTCCGACCAGGTATGGGCGATGGGTGACCTTATTTCGTACCAGGAGACGGTCGTCACCCCGAACAACCCTATGCCGGTGCACCGCGACTTCAAGGTGGAGCAGCCGTTCCGAGCGGCCATGGTGGGTGCTCTCATGACGTACCCCTCAAACCCATGGGTTCCCTTTATCCACCGTCGCAGGAGTGCTGGCGCCTCATCGTCGAAGCCTGTGGAGTAGATTAGTTTGCCAAGTGGCGTTAATTACAACAGATATGTAACTGCCCTTGTAAGCGAGCAAATTTGTTGCCTTAAGAAATGCACAGATGCTTTTGTCAATGTTTTGATTAGAATGTTGGTTGTGCGAACGGGGTGCTCTGTACTTAGCCATTTTCCTAGGCGCAAACGGGGTCGGGTGGCCGAGTCCCCAAGCGTGGTACTTGGTTGTTCTAGTCGCATGCTCGAGGTAGGTGAGGACGGGGCGCGTTGTATTAGGCGTGTCGCTCCTCCTGATCCGTAGGACCAGGCGTGTGGTGAGTCCAGGACGTGCTCTCATACTTGGAGTTTTCCCTAGTTGCTCCTGTTTGGACTGGCGTCAATCCCCGAGCATGGTACTTAGCCATTCGAGTCGTTGCGCCAAGGATGTGGAGGACTGGGTTGCTGTGGGAAGCGAATGTGTCAACACCTAGATTTTTAATCCCAGATGCCTGTTATGCCATACATCGCAATCCCAGGATTACCATTTTTGCGAGACATAACAGAATTGGATACCACAGTACATCATCCATTACAAACCATACATAAGGTCTTACACAAATAGGGATCTCATGATCCAGTTCTTAATACAACTTCAAGCAGCGGAATACGTAATAATAATGGTAGCGTAGGCGAAGCTCCATCTTCGGGTCACAGGCAATGCTGACGATAGGAGATGATCCTAGTTGTCGTAACCTTCCTGGGGTCCATCCTCCAGGTACTCCTCTTCATAGTCTGGCCATGGGAA
This sequence comes from Avena insularis, assembly GCA_023614405.1. Classification (NCBI taxonomy): domain Eukaryota; kingdom Viridiplantae; phylum Streptophyta; class Magnoliopsida; order Poales; family Poaceae; genus Avena; species Avena insularis. Next base: position 47,844,101 of record CM042687.1, on the reverse strand, counting down.
TAGCCAGGGACAAAGCCATGAGTACTCTTTAAGTACTCGCAAACTAGTACTAACAAGTAAAAGGGGTTTTTGATAATAGGACACTAGGCTCTAGGGTTGTTTTGCAAAAGCCAGATTTATCTCTACTAAGTTTAGAAGCAATGAATGCTAGTTGAAGTTTTATAACACCTAAGTGGGAACTTGTATCTCATATCACAACCCTGTTGTGGTCAAGTCAAAGTCTCAGTTCATTTCACAAGTCTTTTGAAAACATCTGATGGGAACAAGATATGGCCACTCCAATCGTCCATAATCATGACGCGGCTATTCGAATATTTTGACACTCTGCAGAGATTGTACACTTTCACCACAACATTCGATACATCCGTCGGGAACAAATCCTGAATTCACCATACTGAGTATGCCGATAATCAATCCTAACCTTTCAATTACACGCCCTAGTATAAGCACCTCTACTGTGAGTTTGGCCTCCCAACCATGACCAACTGTCATCTTGGGTACTGCACAGGTGGACAATCTTCACAAGGTAGCCTCATCTCAGACCTTGGCCGTGAGGGAACTAATACTAAGGTATATAAGTTTCCAGTCAAGCCCTACCCAATCTTCGGGTACTGTGGTTGTACGATAAAATTGGAATGGTATCGCATCCAGACAACCATCAGTTTTAAAAAGGGCTAAGGCTCATTCCTCAACATTCTCATCACCAAAAACATCAGGTGTTCGGAAACACATGTCCAAAACATTTCAATAGAATGATCCATCATTCCAAGGTTTTCATAACCATTTTTCCACCAAGTATTCCCATCTAAAGTTGATCAAGTTTTATGCTTAGCACTAGCATCTACAAGTGGGGGTAAGCACTAATGAGGGGTGGTAAACTGGTGGAGTTTAACTAAGTTTAATCTTATGCCTTAGGATGACATAAGGATTATCTAGCTTAGGCCAAATTTTATGCTCTTTATGCAACCTTCAATTATCTTTCTAATATCTACAATTCACTTAAGTAAGCTCTAAGTACTAGCTTTGATAAAGAAATAAAGTATAAAGCTTGTAAGTAAAACTAGGATTGGTTTATCAAGTGGATATGATCACATATGCTTAAGGCATATAGTGGTCATGGTAACAAGCAAGTATTAGCTTGCATAAGTATCAGTATAAGCTTGCATTAGTAGGGTATCTTGGAAGTGTTAGCTTGCACAGGTCATCTTGATTAGTAAGGCTTGCTAAGTTAATAGCTTGTAGGTATTGGCTTGCCTTGTGCAGAGCAGTGGTTGAAGTTCTCCTCGGCTTCTTCTTCGTAGAATCCTCCTTCCTCCTCGTATCCTTGGTCGTTACTAGCGTCTATGAATAAATACGAGGTACACAATCACCAAACAATACTTAACTACTTGCATTCATCACACACAAGGGTCCTATAGATGATCTAGCATCATCACTAACATTACATGATTAAAGCTTGGTTTAATCCCTTTTATTTTTAGAAAAGTAATTTCTACTCACTGAAAAACTACTTAAGATTTAATATTCTCCAAACCAAATATGGGATCATGTTGACACATGTCATCACCACATATTTTAGTCCATGGGAATGTGATTTAAAGTGGTGTCACGATTTAATAAGGTTTTACCCTTTTATTTTAATTAATTAAAGTGGCTAGAAATGCCTATGTGGCATTCTTTTATTACTTGGTCATTATTTTTGTAAGTAAACCTATATAGTTTTATATATTGTGAAAGGTATGGTTAAATGTGATTTTTGAGAGTTGGAATCAACTCAAAAGCTATTATGGTTTTAATTTGAAAAATGTTTGAATGTAGAAAAGCTTCTGCCTTGTTATTTTTACCATGGATGATCTATAGATCCAAATGACTTGAATCCAACGGGCTTGGATTCAGCATTCCTAGACCTTTCTAACAAAATTGGTTTCATTCAATTTGGTTCAACGAATCGACCTGGGTTGATTTTTTAAATTGGGTACAGAAGTGTGTTTGAAATAAAATGGAAAAAGTTAAATTCAAATAACTGGGCTACGTGGGAAGCGATAATGGGCCGGCCTGCTAAGCACAGCGCTTCCACGGGCTGTTTAAGTGGCTGTCCCCACGCGTCAGTGAGACGAGGGGGTGCGAAGCGGTATGGGGCGATGTGGTGCGTTCGATCTGGTTCTAATCCAACGGCTGAGAGTCATTGTTGACGTTGGGCAACGCCGGCGAGGCAGAAACCTAGCGCGGCCAGTGGGGGTCGTTGGGGGCTCACCGGGGTTCAGGCGAGGGTCGGCGAGGTGGGCGAACGACAAAGTCGACGATGGTGAACCTCCTGGTACCGGCAGCTTCTCCTAGGGCGGCTCCAATCGCTGGCTCCCTTCTTCTCCAGCAGCGGCAGACTCCGGTGAAATTCCGACGAAGTGTTGCTCGCCTTGCTCCAGGAACGGGGTGGCATGATCAGTGAGGAGAGGGGAGTGAGATGGTGTGCTCAATTCGGCTGGGGGTGGCCTCTATTTATAGTGGAGCGAGGGGACCGACGGGGCGCAAGGTGAGCTCGTCGTGGTCGACGGTACAGGCGGCTATCGGCGTGGGCGACGATAGGGGGCGGTGTGGTGCTCCCTGGCGATGCTCAATGACAGGGTGGCGAGACGTGGGGCGGTGTGGTTTGGTCGGAACGTGACGGTGCTCTGAGCGTGCCCGACGGAAGATTTAATGGCGCACAGCACGCGTGGTCCGCGCGGCGGCGAACGAGCGTGTCTGCGGGGTTGCTGGGACGGTGGTGATCACGTATGCACGCGGCGAGGGCGGCGCGCGGTGTGTGGGCGTCGGTCAAGAGTGGCGCACGGGGTGTGCGCTCGGCATGGTTTGTGTGTGTGGTCCAGTGGCTGGCAAGGTTCAAGCGGTGGACAGTGAGTGGCGGTGGATGTTGGGCTGCCTCCCTGACATGCTAGTCCTAGCTTGTTGTCGACATGGGGGTGACAAGTGTGCACTCGGCCTGCTCACCATTGATGGCAATGCCAAGCTTACAGTGATGCTAAGTGTGTGCAATTGAGCTAGATGATCTACTAAAGCCTAGTTGCAACCAGAGAGGGAACAAGTTAGGCTTCGATCACTGCTCACAATAGTGTTTGGATTTTGTTTGATTTGTAACTGCAAGGTGTTTGATGAAATAGCCGCAAGAATTCAAGTTTTGAATTTTGAAAAGATTTTTGGTGGGTGTGCTAGGTTGGTGCTGGTGAGTATGCATATGCTTGGGTTTTGAAAGTTGAGCTTGTTTGAGTGGTCTTTGAAAAAGTGGGATCTTCCCATATGATAAAGATTCAATTTTGAACTGTCATTTAAACTAGGCATTTAAATGTTTTTGGATGATCACAAAGTGGGCATTGATACTTTGTTATGAGTACAATCAAGGGGTGCAAAGATCCAGAAAAGTTTTTGTTAGGTTCTGAAAGTTTGATACAGCCAAAGTAGGCATGGGAGTTAAATTGGTCAAAATGACCATTCACTCATTTAGCTTTGTTTTGATTTATTTGTCTTTGGGAAAAGTTTGGGAAATGTTTAGATGATGTTTATTTCACCTAAGCAACATTTTACAAGCAAAGAAACACACAATCAAGGTGGTTCAAAAGAAATCAAAATTGGAATGCATACACACATGCATGCTTTCATATTTTTATTTAGAAAAGTTTTTGTTAACCCTAAATTTGATGATTAGAGTTTGATGATCCAAGTTTAGTATTTTTGGGATGTTACAAACCTCCCCTCCTTAAACAAAATCTCGTCCCGAGATTTGAAAAAGGACGAAAAAGATTACCTAGGATTTGAAGAGATCGGGAAACTCTGTCCTGATGTGATCTTCGGCCCTGTGTAGCTTCCTCTTCTGTGTGGTTGCTCCACTGAATCTTGAGAAACTTGATGCTTCGGGTTCGGGTAGTTCGGAAAGCTTCTTCCAAAATACGGATGGGTACTTCGGGATAGGTCAGGTCATCGTTGATCTCTATGGTCTGGTGGTCGATATTCTTGAACACTTCGGTCTTCTCTAGGACTTCGAGACATTTGGGACGTATTGAGATATGGAACACATTGTGCACAACTGACATCTCTTCGGGTAGTTCTAATTGATACGACACTTCTCCTCGACGGTTCAGAATCTTGAAGGGTCCGATATATCTGGGGGCTAACTTTCCTTTGAGTTGGAAACGCTGCATTTCCTTCAATGGCGACACCTTCAGATAAACAAAATCTCCTATGTTGAAGGCGAGGTCTCGATGTCTCTTGTCGGCATAACTCTTCTGTTTGGACTGGGCGGTCTTGAGGTGCTCACGAATCTTGTGAACCTTCTCTTCTGCTTCTCGTAGGATGTCGGGTCCGAAAATCTGACTCTCTCCAACTTCCGACCAGTTCAAAGGGGTGCGACACTTCCTTCTATACATGAATTCAAATGGGGCCATTTGCAAACTGGCTTGGTAACTGTTATTGCATGAAAATTCTGCAAACAGCAGACAGTCTTCCCACTTGGATCCATATTCTAACACACATGCTCTCAGCATATCTTCAAGTATTTGGTTTACTCGCTCCGTTTGTCCATCGGTCTGAGGGTGATAAGCGGTACTGAAATCTAGGCGGGTTCCTAAACCTTCTTGAACTTTCTTCCAAAATCTCGAGGTAAACTGAGTTCCTCGATCCGATACAATGTTCTTGGGGACTCCATGCAAACTAACTATTCTAGCGATGTACAACTCCGCTAGCTTCGAACTCTGATATGTGGTCTTGACGGGCAAGAAATGGGCGACTTTGGACAATCGGTCCACTATGACCCAGATAGAGTCATTTCCCCTACTAGAAGTAGGCAATCCAGTGATAAAGTCCATTCCAACGGAATCCCATTTCCATTCGGGAATTTGTAATGGTTGCAACAATCTAGCAGGTCTTTGATGTCCGGCCTTGACTCGTTGACATATATCACACTTGGCGATATAGCTTCCGATTTCTCTCTTCATCTTATGCCACCAAAATTGCTCCTTTAAATCTTGATACATCTTAGTTCCTCCGGGATGGATAGAATAAAGAGTATCATGAGCCTCCTTCAAAATAACTTCTTTCAACTCAGAATCTGATGGTACACAAAGGCGTCCTTTGTACCATAGAACTCCTTCTTCGTCTTCCGTGAATCCGGGTACTTTGCCTGTACCGATACGACGCTTGATTCCATCGATACTAGCATTTCCCTTCTACGCCTCTTTAATCTGGCTGATCAAAGTGGGCTGGAGTTCTATGCTAGCCAAAAATCCTTCACTTACTAATTCCATTCGAAAATCTTCCATCTCTTTGTGCAAACTTGGTTGCTCCTTCAAAATCATGGAGTTCAAGGGGCACGGCAATCTGCTAAGGGCATCGGCTACCACATTGGCTTTACCAGGGTGATAGTGAATGTCCAGGTCATAATCCTTGATTAGTTCAATCCATCTTCTCTGTCTCATATTCAGCTCCTTCTGAGTGAATATATACTTCAGACTCTTGTGATCCGTATAGATCTCACAACAATTTCCCATCAGGTAATGTCTCCATGTCTTCAGGGCTAGAACTACGGCTGCGAGTTCGAGGTCATGGGTGGGGTAATTTTGCTCATGTTGTTTTAGTTCTCGAGATAGATAAGATATATCTTTGCCTTCTTGCATTAGCACACATCCGAGACCGATCTTGGATGCATCACAATACACATCAAAGGGTTTTGTGATATCCGGCATGATCAAGATTGGGGCTGAAATCATTCTCCTCTTGAGTTCTTGAAAACTCGCTTCACATTTGTCGGTCCATTCAAACTTCTTGTCCTTCTTCAGCAATTGGGTCATTAGTCTGGCGATACTCGAGAATCCTTCTACGAACTTGCGGTAATATCCCACCAATCCGAGAAATGCACAAACTTGGGTTTGAGTGGTTGGGGCTTGCCAATCTTCTACATCTTTCACTTTGGCAGGGTCAACGGCAATTCCTCTGGCTGATACAATGTGACCGAGGAATCCTACCTCATGTAACCAGAATTCACATTTGCTAAACTTTGCATACAGTTGATGCTCTCTAAGGGTTCCAAGAATGGTCCTTAGGTGTAGCTCATGTTCTTCCAATTTGGAATAAATCAGAATGTCATCGATGAAAACAACGACAAACTTATCTAGGAAGTCCACAAAAATCTTATTCATGAGATTCATGAAATAAGCGGGGGCATTGGTTAATCCAAAAGACATGACTGTATACTCGTACAATCCATATCTGGTGGTAAAGGCAGTCTTTGGAATATCCTCTGCACGAATCTTGAGTTGATGATAGCCTGTCCTAAGATCAATCTTAGAAAAAACTTTGGCACCGGTCAACTGATCAAACAGATCTTCTATCTTGGGCAAGGGGTATTTGTTCTTGATGGTGACATCATTCAACTTCTGATAATCCGTACACAAATGGTTACCTCCATCCTTCTTGTCCACAAACAAGACAGGTGACCTCCAAGGTGACGCACTTGGTTGAATCAATCCAATTTCCAGCATGGCATCTAGTTGCTTCTTCAGTTCTGCCAGTTCAGACGGGTTCATACTATAGGGTCTCTGGGCTATGGGTCCGGTTCCGGGGATTAGTTTGATGATAAACTCGATATCCTGATCTGGGGGCATACCGGGCAAAACATCTGGAAATACATCGGGGTATTCACAGACTATCTGGACTTGGTTAATGGTAGGTTGGGCTATACTCTTGTTGCATTTGAATTGGCGAGGTAAGGTTTCAGATATATGCTCGATTGATATTCCGGCGGTACTAGTCATGGTTATGGCTTTCTTGGCAAAGTCAATCAATCCTTTATGTTTGGACATCCAATCCATTCCTAGTACTACTTCCAAACCTTTAGTTCTGAGTACTATCAGATTTGCATAAAAATCTATGCCATGGATTCAGATAGGGACGGCTTTGCAAATTTGCCTAGCCTTGGTGGTTGATCCGGGAATTTGAACAATCATAACATGCTTCAGTTTGGTGGGTTGAATTTTACTAGTGCATGCAAATTCTTCGGTGACAAATGAATGCGATGCACCAGAATCAAACAACACTCTTGCAAGTACTGAATTAACAGAAAACATACCCAGCACGACGTATGGCGCTTCCTGAGCTTCTTCAGCATGCATGAGGAAAAGACGGTCGTTGCGGTTGAGCGAATTCCCTGGGGCAAACCTTCTTCCAGGCTGAACACGACGCTACTGCTGAGCTAGGGCATTTGCATTGGGGGTTGCGACATTCTTCTTGTTGGGGCACTCGTTGGAATAGTGGCCTTTATTTCCACAGTCATAACAAGTCACTTGCGACTTGTCCTTTGCTGCTACAGGCATAGCATTGCTTCCAGTTCTCGGGGCAGTGTTGGTGTTGGCGGTAGCATTGTTGTTGTTGAACTTGGGTGGGGCACGGTTGAAATTGCTAGAGTTGCCGGGGTTGTTGTGATTTCCTCCGGGCCTAGGGTTTCCACGGTTGGGTTAGGTCAGACGGTTCATCGGGGGTCTGTTGGTTCTTGGGGCAAATCCAGGAGATGGGTTAGGGCGATACTTTGGGGTATGATGGGTTCCTGGCTGATGCATCATGCGACGCTTGTGGTTCTCATTGGCTTGGTTGATCTTTCCTTCCATTTGGATGGCAGAGTCGACCAGGGCTTCAATATCAGCAAAGGAGATATTGACTAACATTGTCTGCATCTCATCATGCAGACCATTCAGGAATCTTTCTTTCTTCTTGGCTTCGGTGTCGATCTCATCCGGGGCATACCTAGCTAATGACAAGAATTTGTCACGGTATTCCCCTACGGTCATTCTCCCTTGCTTCAGTTCTCTGAACTCGTCTCTCATTCTCTTGATCAAACCCGGTGGCACGTGGGTTCTGCTGAACTTGACCTTGAACTCCTCCCAGGTCATCATCTGGCCTTCGGTCATTGCACGAACACTGTTCCACCATGCTCTTGCATCTCCGGCTAGATAGTGGGTGGCGAACAGAACTTTCTCGTTGGCTTCCACTCCGGCGACTTCTAGGTTATTTTCCATGGTTTGTAGCCAATCATCAGCGTCTAGGGGTTCTTCTGACTTAGTGAAAAAAGGTGGGTTGGTATTCTGGAAGTTCTTGAGCTTAGATCCATGGTTGTCCTGATTTCCGTGGCCTTGGTTGTTGTGGTCAAGCTAGGCTATCTGCTGCAGTGTGGCTAGGTTGGCTTGATGTTCCGCTCTTTCAGCTTCGCGGTCAGAAGTCAACATTTGCAGAATCTGCAACATCGGGTCCGGGGATGAACCACTTCCTCCGCGTGGCATCTGAAGATTGAGATAGATCGTGAGAAAAGAGGGAAATTTCTAAGTTTTTAAAGTTTGACTCGGATTTTTCTAGCAACTTGATTTTTCATTCATTCATTCATTCATAGCACACGATACAACACACACCACAACAAAGAAAAACAGATGGCTTTAAGAACCATTCTGAAAACTACGATACAGTGGGACCGAATACTACTCACTACGCTAGTGCTCAAGTGCTACTACTCCTCGGAATATGTGGCTTTGTCATCCTCATCATCATCGATGAAGGCGAAATCATCCTCATCAGTGAAGAAATCCATAGCCTGGTCCTCTAGAAAATCATCATCGCTGAGGTAGGAGTAGGGGTCTCCACGAAGATCCTCTCTGGCATTCTCCCTTTCCTCTAACTGCATGTCTCTCTCGTGGATGGTCTCCTCCAAAGATGAGATACGGTGGCGAAGACGGGAAATAATGCGCCCCTTCTTGTCGAGCTGACGGCGGCAAGACTTGCGATCCTTTGCTAGCATGGCGATGGTCTGATCCTTCATCTTGATGATGGCAGACTTGTGGTTGGAGTAGTCACGGCAGTTATCCAACTCCTGCTGACGATCGTACATCATGAAGCTAAGGTGGTACACTTGGGTCTTCAGCTCCGGGTGATATGGGGCTTCCAGTGGTTGTCCATTAGCATCACGCCTTGGGTAAAGCTCAAAGCGGGTACCCTTGATCTGATTGATACTCTGCCCACAGAGACAGGAAAGATCTTCCTGCATGGCCCTGGCAAGTCCATCGAGCCAGTTGTTCTCTCTTAAGGTAAACTGAATTCCTTCCGCAGTGGGAGGTTCAATCTTTCCTCGGAGACTTGCAACAATTAGCCACTGCAGATCTTCTCCTCCTTGATCATTGTGCTGAGCTCCGAAGAACTCGGGGTGCGGACGTTCCAGAAGTTCCAAAAGCTGGTCCAAATCCCTCTCAAAGATAAGGTCTCCTCCATTCCTCAATTGATAAAACTTGATGTACTTCACGTCCATCTATAAGAATATAGGATGGGTAAGTCGGTAGAGTGATCAAGTGTGTCAAAATTTTATGTATTTTGCAAGTGTTTTTAAGGAACATGAATTTTTATGAAAGAATCAAAGGGATAAGAATGAGAATAAGTTTTTGTAAATATTTGTTTTCTTTGATTTTGAAACTAAGTTCTTGATTCAAACGTCCAGTCTAACTAGGGTCTCCTATGGTCAGGATGGCTCTAATACCAACTTGTCAACACCCGGATTTTTAATCCCAGATGCCTGTTATGCCATACATCGCAATCCCAGGATTACCATTTTTGCGAGACATAACAGAATTGGATACCACAGTACATCATCCATTAAAAACCATACATAAGGTCTTACACAAATAGGGATCTCATGATCCAGTTCTTAATACAACTTCAAGCAGCGGAATACGTAATAATAACGGTAGCGTAGGCGAAGCTCCATCTTGAGGTCACAGTAATGCTGACGATGGGAGATGATCCTAGTTGCCGTAACCTTCCTGGGGTCCATCCTCCAGGTACTCCTCTTCATAGTCTGGCCTTGGGAATAGCCAGGGACAAAGCCATGAGTACTCTTTAAGTACCCGCAAACTAATACTAACAAGTAAAAGGGTTTTTTGATAATAGGACACTAGGCTCTAGGGTTGTTTTGCAAAAGCCAGATTTATCTCTACTAAGTTTAGAAGCAACAAATGCTAGTTGAAGTTTTATAACACCTAAGTGGGAACTTGTATCTCATATCACAACCCTGTTGTGGTCAAGTCAAAGTCTCAGTTCATTTCACAAGTCTTTTGAAAACATCTGACGGGAGAACAGTATGGCCACTCCAACTGTCCATAACCGCGGACGCGACTATTCGAATAGTTTGACACTCCGCAGAGATTGTACACTTTCACCACAACATTCGATACATCCGTCAGGAACAAATCCTGAATTCACCATACTTAGTATGCGGATAATCAATCCTAACCTTTCAATTACATGCCCTAGTATAAGCACCTCTCCTGTGAGTTCGGCCTCCCAACCATGACCAATTGTCATCTTGGGTACTGCATAGGTGGACAATCTTCACAAGGTAGCCTCAGCTCAGACCTTGGCCATGAGGGAACTAATACTAAGGTATATAAGTTTCCAGTCAAGCCCTACCCAATCTTCAGGTATTGTGGTTGTACGATAAAATTGAAATGGTATCGCATCCAGACAACCATCAGTTTTAAAAAGGGCTAAGGCTCATTCCTCAGCATTCTCATCACCAAAATCATCAGGTGTTCGGAAACAGATGTCCAAAACATTTCAATAGAATGATCCATCATTCCAAGGTTTTCATAACCATTTTTCCACCAAGTATTCCCATCTAAAGTTGATCAAGTTTTATGCTTAGCACTAGCATCTACAAGTGGGGGTAAGCACTAATGAGGGGTGGTAAACTGGTGGAGTTTAACTAAGTTTAATCTTATGCCTTAGGATGACATAAGGATTATCTAGCTTAGGCCAAATTTTATGCTCTTTATGCAACCTTCAATTATCTTTCTAATATCTACAATTCACTTAAGTAAGCTCTAAGTACTATCTTTGATAAAGAAATAAAGTATAAAGCTTGTAAGTAAAACTAGGATTGGTTTATCAAGTGGATATGATCACATATGCTTAAGGCATATAGTGGTCATGGTAACAAGCAAGTATTAGCTTGCATAAGTATCAGTATAAGCTTGCATTAGTAGGGTATCTTGCAAGTGTTAGCTTGCACAGGTCATCTTGATTAGTAAGGCTTGCTAAGTTAATAGCTTGCAGGTATTGGCTTGCCTTGTGCAGAGCAGTGGTTGAAGTTCTCCTCGGCTTCTTCTTCGTAGAATCCTCCTTCCTCCTCGTATCCTTGGTCGGTACTAGCGTCTATGAATAAATACGAGGTACACAATCACCAAAAAATACTTAATTACTTGCATTCATCACACACAAGGGTCCTATAGATGATCTAGCATCATCACTAACATTACAAGATTAAAGCTTGGTTTAATCCCTTTTATTTTTAGAAAAGTAATTTCTATTCATTGAAAAACTACTTAAGATTTAATATTCTCCAAACCAAATATGGGATCATGTTGACACATGTCATCACCATATATTTTAGTCCATGGGAATGTGATTTAAAGTGGTGTCACAATTTATTAAGGTTTTACCCTTTTATTTTAATTAATTAAAGTGGCTAGAAATGCCTATGTGGCATTCTTTTATTACATGGTCATTATTTCTATAAGTAAACCTATATATTTTTATATATTCTGAAAGGTATGGTTAAATGTGATTTTTGAGAGTTGGAATCAACTCAAAAGCTATTATGGTTTTAATTTGAAAAATGTTTGAATGCAGAAAAGCTTCTGCCTTGTTATTTTTACCATGGATGATCTATAGATCCAAATGACTTGAATCCAACGGGCTTGGCTTCAGCATTCCCAGACCTTTCTAAAAAAATTGGTTTCATTCAATTTGGTTCAATGAATCGACGTGGGTTGATTTTTTAAATTGGGTACATAAGTGTGTTTGAAATAAAAAGGAAAAAAGTTAAATTCAAATAACTGGGCTACGCGGAAGCGTCTTGGGCGACCTGCTAAGCACAAGGCGCTTCCTGGCTGTTTATGGCTGTCCCCGTCGAGGGAGACGAGGGGCTGCGGTATGGGGCGATGTGGTGCGTTCGATCTGGTTCTAATCCAACGGCTGAGAGTCATCGTCGACGTTGGGCAACGCCGGCGAGACAGAAACCTAGCGCGGCCAGTGGGGGTCGTTGGGGGCTCACCGGGGTTCAGGCGAGGGTCGGCGAGGCGGGCGAACGACGAAGTTGACGACGGCGAACCTCCTGGTACCGGCAGCTTCTCCTGGGGTGGCTCCAATCGCTGGCTCCCTTCTTCTCCAGCAGCGGCAGACTCCGGTGAAATTCCGGAGAAGTGCTTCTCGCCTTGCTCCGGGAACGGGGTGGCACGATCAGTGAGGAGAGGGGAGTGAGATGGTGTGATCAATTCGGTTGGGGGTGGCCTCTATTTGTAGTGGAGCGAGGGGACCGACGGGGCGCAAGGTGAGCTCGTCGTGGTCGGTCAATGACTGCTCGGCGTGGGCAGCGGTGAAGGCGTCGCGGTGCTCCCTGGCGATGCTCAACGACATGGTGGTGAGACGTGGGGCGGTGTGGTTTGGTCGGAACGCGACGGTGCTCTGAGCGTGCCGACGGAAGATTTAATGGCGCACAGCGCGCGTGGTCCGCGCGGCGGCGAACGAGCGTGTCTGCGGTGTTGCTGGGACGGTGGTGATCACGTATGCATGCGGCGAGGGCGGCGCGCGGTCTGTGGGCGTCGGTCGAGCGTGGCGCATGGGGCGTGCTCTCGGCATGGTTCGTGTGTGTGGTCTAGTGGTTGGCAAGGTTCAAGCGGTGGACAGGGAGTGGCGGTGGACGGTGGGATGCCTCCCAGACATGCTGGCTAAGCTTGGTTCTTCTCCTAGCTTGCTGTCGACATGGGGGGTGACAAGTGTGCACTCGTCCTGCTCACCATTGATGGCAATGCCAAGCTTACAGTGATGCTAAGGGTGTGCAATTGAGCTAGATGATCTACTAAATCCTAGTTGCAACCAGAGAGGGAACAAGTTAGGCTTCAATCACAGCTCACAATAGTGTTTGGATTTTGTTTGATTTGTATCTGCAAGGTGTTTGATGAAATGGCCGCAAGAATTCAAGTTTTGAATTTTGAAAAGATTTTTGGTGGGTATGCTAGGTTGGTGCTGGTGAGTCTGCAGATGCTTGGGTTTTCAAAGTTGAGCTTGTTTGAGTGGTTTTTGAAAAAGTGGGATCTTCCCATATGATAAAGATTCAATTTTGAACTGTCATTTAAACTAGGCATTTAAATGTTTTTGGATGATCACAAAGTGGGACTTGATACTTTGTTATGAGTATAATCAAGGGGTTCAAAGATCCAGAAAAGTTTCTGTTAGGTTCTGAAATTTTGAGACAGCCAAAGTAGGCATGGGAGTTAAATTGGTCAAAATGACCATTCACTCATTTAGCTTTGTTTTGATTTATTTGTCTTTGGGAAAAGTTTGGGAAATGTTTAGATGATGTTTATTTCACCTAAGCAACATTTTACAAGCAAAGAAACACACAATAAAGGTGGTTCAAAAGAAATCAAAATTGGAATGCACACACACATGCATGCTTTCATATTTTTATTTACAAAAGTTTTTGTTAACCCTAAATTTGATGATTAGAGATTGATGATCCAAGTTTAGTATTTTTGGGATGTTATAGAATGCGTTTGTCTTGGCTTGGAAAGCTAGTCGAGCGAGGGGACTACGATGGGGCTCCGGGTTGCCTTTTTTCATGGACGATACAAGGCCCGAATTTTTTTGGTGCCCTTGTACCGCACTACTTGGACGTGCCGGTCACGTAACCAAGGGTTGACTTCAGCGAGTAGTATAGCGCTGTTATTACGAGTGCGAATGGCACAAGGTATGGAGAGTGGACACAATTTGTGCGAATCAATCTTCTTTATTTCATAGCGGGTAGGAGGTACATGTCTGGAATTCTAGGATTAGAACTTCCGTAGGAGGTTTACATTCCATGGCCGCTTGACGTCGAGTTTTCCGTCGCCTCGTACATTGATAAGGTAGTAGGCGTCGTTGCCCAGGACTCCCGATGGCGAATGGTCCCTCCCAAGGGGGAGAGAGCTTGTGCATGCCCTTCTTGTCCTAGACCAGACGTAGCACCAGGTCGCCTTCCTGGAAGGTGCGAGTCCATACTCGTCGGCCGTGGTAGTGGCGAAGTCCTTGCTGGTAGATGACGGTGCGGGAGCGAGCTAGGTCGTGTGCTTCATCGAGCCGGTCGACTCCGTCCTGGCGTGCGAGCTCGTTGTTGTCCTTCGCGTAGTTGACCACCCGCGGCGAGTCGTGCTCGAGGTCGGTTGGCATGACGGCCTCGACACCGTACACAATGAAGAAGGGGGTGAACCCTGTCAACCTGTTGATGGAGGTGCGGATGCCCCAGATGACGGAGGGGAGCTCTTCGACCTAGCACTCAGGAGTTCGCTCGAGGGGAACTTGCAGTCGCGGCTTCAGGCCATGGAAGATGCTCTGGTTGGCGCGTTCCACCTGGCCGTTGGACTCCGGGTGGGCGACTGAGGCGAGGTCGAGTCATATGTGGCGCTCCTCACCAAACTCGGCCATGGCTTCTTTGGCGAAGTTGGTGCCGTTGTCCATGATGATGTTGTGCGGGAACCCGTAGCGATGGATGAGCTCGCGTAGGAACTTGGTGGTGGTCTTCCCATCGCACTTGCGGACTGGCTTAGGTTCCTTGTCGATGGGGGCGGCAAGTAGAGGGGCCACAAGTAGCACCTCCTTGAGTGCGTGGAGCGCGTCGTCTGCCTCCTTGTCCCACTGGAACGTGGGATTCTTGCGCATTAGGCGGTATAGGGGCATCGCCTTCTCCCCTAGCCGGGGGATGAAGCGACTGAGAGCCACGACTCGCCCGGCCAACTTCTAGACTTCGCACAGGCACTCGGGTTTGCCGAGTAGGGCGATCGTGTTGATCTTGGTGGGGTTCGCCTCGATTCCTCGTTTGGAGACGACGTACCCCAGCAACTGTCCAGTGGGTACACCGAAGGTGCACTTTCCTGGGTTTAGTTTGATCTTCTACCTCCACAGGTTTGCGAAGGTTTCTTCCAGGTTGGCAAGTAGATCGCCCTGGTAAGTGGACTTCACCACCACAATGTAGACGTGGATGTTGCTGCCAATTTGGCTTGCAAGGCACTCATGCATGCACCTCCAGTAGGTCGCCCCGGCGTTCTTGAGACCGAACGTCGTCATAGCAGTGTAGCAGAATGCTCTGAATGGCGTGATGAATGTCGTCTTCTCCTTGTTCTCGAATGCCATTTTGATCTGGTTGTAACCATAGTAGGCGTCAAGGAAGCACAGCGACTCCGAGCCCGCGGTCGAGTCGATGATTTGATCGATTAGCGGGAGGACGAACTGCTCCTTCGGGCAGGCGCTGTTTAAGTTTGTGTAGTCGATACACATTCTCTAGGTCCCATTTTTCTTCTCGACCAGGACTGGGTTTTCCGGCCACTTGGAGTATTCGATTGGCCGAATGAAGCCTGCAGTGAGTAGACATTGCACCTCCTCGGCGATTGCTCGGTGGCGCTCTTCATTGAAGGGCCGCAGCGACTGTTTGACGGGTCGCACTTTGGGGTCGGTGTTGAGTTTGTGCTCAGCGAGTTCCCTCGGGACACCAGGCATGTCGGATGGCTTCCATGCGAAGATGTCGCGATTCTCATGTAGGAACTCGATGAGCGCGCCTTCCTATGCTGGGCTCATGCCCGTCCCGATCGTCACCGTGTGGCTGGAGTTGCCTGGGACCAGCTCGACGGTGCGAGTGTGCGTCGTTGCATCGAAGGCGGTGGAGCCGCCGCCCTCCGAGTTGGGCTTCTTGAGTATTATGGGGTCGTCATTGTTGACCCCACTCGTGTACTTGGCGAGCTCCTCCGCGTGGTTGGCTTGTGCCGCTATGACTGCGTCGGCGAGCTTGGCGCCTTTGGCCTCACACTCGGCGGCCATGTCAGGGTCGCCGTGGACGGTGATGATGCCGCACGGCCCTGGGAGCTTCATCGTGTTGTACGCGTAGTGGGGCGCCGCCATGAATTTGGAAAACACCTGCCGCCCCAAGACGTAGTGGTAGGGGTGTTAAAGGGCACCAACTCGAAGACGATCCGCTCGGTGTAGAAGTTTGCTGGGGTGCTGAAGGTGACTGGCAGCGTCACCTTGCCGATCGGGTACGCCTTCCGACCGGGGACGATGCCGTGGAAGGTGGTATAGGTCGTCTCAATCATCGACTGTGGGAGCCGCAGTCGCCTGAACGTGTCCAGGTAGAGAATGTTGATGGAGCTTCCATCGTCCATTAGCGTCTTGGGGAGCCTGTAGTCTCCCACCTTGGTCTTAACCACCAAGGCGACTCGCCCTTGATATTCGATCTGTGGCGAGTGATATTCGCGACTCCAGGTGATCTGCTGCTCAGACCATTTGAGGAAGCGTGGGACATCGACCTGGGACACCACATTGACGGCGATGGTGCGGGTGATGAACTTATTTTCGCGCTTGGTGATGAACCCGGTGAAGGTGTGGAGCGATCCCACGTCATTGTCGAATGCCTCGTTGTTTGGCGGGTGGTTGTTGGTGTCCTACCTTGCGCGCCGTGCCTTCTCGGTCTCCCTCAGTGAGTGTTAGTTGGTGGTCGTGTGTGTGGCGGGCTTCCCCTCCTTGCTGTGGAACACACATGGCTGGTTGAGGAGACCCTTGGGGTCGAACCTTGGCTTCGCCTTGTAATTGCCGCCATCGCGACGCTAGCCTTCTTCGCGGCGGAAGATCTTGGGCTCGCGCGGAGCGTAGCCGGCGTTGGCGACAAAGTCGACTCGCCCATCACCGCGGCACTTGCCGGTGAGGCGAGTGTTGCTGTAGCGTATCTCGGGTCGTCTCCCGTTGTCTTGGCTACTCGTGCGGCAGTTTCCTCCCGACTCGTCGTAGGTTTCTTGGTTCAGGTCCTCCTCCGCATACCGTTTGGCAATCTCGAGGAGGTCTAGTATGTTGTCGAGTGTTTTGTACACCCTCTTGAGCTTGGTGACCAAGGCTCATAGCGGCACGAGGTCTTGAAGCAGTGAATCGCGGTGTCCGGGTGGATGTCAGACGCGTTGTACCACAGGTCCTGCCACCACTGGACCCAGATGCGGGTCGACTCGCGGGGTACCTGGACACATCGCTCTAGGTCCTCGATGGTGGTGGCGCGGGTGTAGGTGTTGGGGATATGCTATATGGGTATCCTTATAGCATGTCTCTTATCCGACTAACCCGGGTGGCCCATAGTCGGTAGCATGGCCTATGGCCTGCTGGGCGGCCCAGTTAGGTGGATCCAGAAGGGAGGCCCATGCCGGATAAAGGAAGGCTATGGTGGAGTCACCAGCATACCCGGAGCCTTGGAGTGCAAGATACACAAGACTAGTAATAGACGGTGTAGGACTCTATAACATGTCCGGCTAGGACTTTTCCCTGTAACCCTAGGACCTGGCGACTATATAAGTCGGGCCTATGGGAGCCTTTAGGGCATCGATTCAGACAACCTCGCACAACGAACCTATCTTTGTAACTCGGCGTATTGCCCTTATAGTGATTTATAGCAGGAGTAGGATTCCACTGCCGTTGTGGGATCTGAACCTGGGTAAGCTGTGTTACCTCGTACCCGTCAACCGTCCGCCTTACCCCACGTCTCTAAACACGCACTGTGAGGACCCCTCCATGGCGTACTCGTCAGCAATACCATGACAGTTGGCGCCCACCATGGGGCAAGAGGGGCTTCAGGCTCTTCAGCAGGTGAGGACCAAGATCTTCGCGGGAATCGGCGAAACCGTAGCCATTGGACATGTTCTCTTCTCCGGCAACGTTCTGATCGTCCCTCCCGACGAGTTCTGGATCCCGGCGAAGACGAACCCTACGCGGTGTTCGATCGTTCCTATCAGAGATATCCACCTCTTCATCGGCGAAACCGACTCGGGCACTAGTTCCCTGGGAGTCGGAGGAGCATCAATACCCGCACGGACCGCCTACAGGCAGGATACGTTCGTGGAAGGATCGATGTCGGATCTCTCTTTGGAGCTTGCTGGCAAAGATCGGAAAAATTCAAGGCCCACCCAAACCGCCCCTGTGCAGGATATAAAGGTGGAAGATCACTGCAAATCCGCTGGCTTAGTCCGTGCGTCTGGACAACAGAGATCCAAGTTCGTCGGCGTGGTTACCATCTTCGATCTGGCGTGCTGCGTTCAGAGAGAGGGCGAAAACCCCCGCGATTACCTGGCCAGGTGGCTCCGCATATGAGCTAACCTAGCCCACTACCCGGATGATAACGCTCTGTATCACTTCGTGGAAGGACTGGACCGTGGCACGCTTCTCCGACATTCTTTAAGACGGCAGCAGGCAACAGGACGCCTCACCCTCGAAGAGATGGTGAGCACCGTCAACAACTACGCGGAGGCCGAAGCGGCAGCTCAGACAGCGCTCGCGCTCATTGACGGAGCCCCTCCGATTCAGCCACCGCCACCACCACCTCCGGCCGCCATCGTCATAGCAGCACCACCGCCTCCAGTCATCGTCGAGCCCATTGCACCTCCACCGCCCGTCATCGAGGAAGTCCTGGCGCCCTCCGACTCTGTCATTGACGCGCTTTATGCTGACTTCAGTGCAGATTCAGAGGAAATAGACTTCAGCCCAGAAGAGCTAGACTCCGCTATGCAGGAGATGGAGGAGGAGTACTCGCGCGACGAACAGGCCAACAACGTTGTCGCGTCCCGAGGGGTGTTCGTCACCATTGGGACGGCGATGGATGAAGATCAACCCGGACGAGCTCCGCCTACGGCACTAGAAAAGGGGAAGGGGCCACTTATTGCTGCTGACGATGATCGCGCAAAAGACATGCCTCCTCCGCCCAACCCAGTGCAGCAGCCGCAGGAACTCGGCACCGGCCCGAGTAACAACAACACCGCAAACTTGCCGCCTCCAGCATCTACGTCTGCAGCGCCCAGGTTACTCTAGCCGATAGATGATGTACGGCAATCTCCTCGTCGAGCCACTGATCGTTGCTCATATCCGGAACGTGACCCAGCTTGATGAGAAACGCCAGCAGCTGCTAGAGGAAGTGCAAGCCATCACGGAGTAAGGCGCTAAGCTAGATCGAGATCTGGTCAACGCGCAGAAGTCCATAGAGAAAGCTAGAGCAACGGAGGCCGAGTACAAGACTCTGCTACAACAGTAGAAGGCTAAGAAAGCTCCAGCTCGCGTCATCAACGATCCTGGTGTACGGCGCAACCTAGGATGGGCTCCCTCGAAGCCGGCGCAAGCCAAGCCATACATTGACAGTGAAGGCAAACAGGTGATGCCCACCCCACTCCTTAACCTCGCCATCGCCAAGACCCTTCTGGAGCAGGATAGATCGCCTGAGGCAGTGGAACAGGTCTACGACCTAGTGGCCAAGGCGGTGAAGCAGCAGGAAAAGGCCACCTCCCAGAGGCTTGAGTCTAACCCAGCGTTCTGCCAGTCTAGCCAATACAAACCGCCAAGGGACAGATCTCCTCTTGATGTCGGGTCCCAGACGGGTTCCTCAGAACAAAGACGGAGGGATGCACGCAACAGGAAGGATGCCATCCCAATATCCTCCGACCATGGAGAAAAGGCCCGACCTCGTCGCCCATCTCCACCGCCCCGGTCTCCCCGACATCGCGAAGATTACAACGCTCACCATCAAATGGATATGCCCCCACCAAAGCAGTGTGGCATCGTCATCCGCGACAACGCGGAGCAGACCCGTCATGACGGAAAGCGCAACAAAGGACATAAGAGCAGGTCGCGTCATGACCCTCCGCGTCCGACAAGCAACCATGACAAACGCGAGGCGTCGTAGGAGGGTAATAGCAATAAGGCTAACCCACTGCCACCTCCACCTCCGTCACCACCAAGCAGTCACCATGGCGGAGGAGGCCCGCATCGTTCATGCAGCCCATCCCCTGTTGACAAGAAGAAGAAGAACCCGGAGCCATACGATGCATGATCGCGGATCAACAAGATCCACGAGGCCCAGGACCACGTTGCTTTGGACCTGCAATACAGTCCGCATCTTACCCCAAAGGCTTCCGGATTGACAAGACCATCAAGCCCTATGATGGTACCGCCAAGCCAGCCACGTGGTTGCAGGACTACGGCAACGCAGTGGAGATTGCCGGAGGCAACCCCAACGTCGCCGTCAAGTACCTCCCATTAATGTTGGTGGGTACGGCCCGTCAGTGGATTGACGACTTGCCGGAGAAATCTATCTACAACTGGTTGGACATGCAAGAAGCGTTCACCAAGAACTTTGAGGGTACATACAAGCGTCCCTGCACTGTGGGCGATCTACAGCGGTGCGTGCAAGAGAAAGACGAGACATCTCGCGCCTACCTCTCCCGCTAGCTGGATATGAAGAATTCCTGCGCAGGAGTGCATGCTCAAACTGCCATGGCCGCCTTCATCGATGGGTTGTAAAGGGGCACATTGCTCCGACATAAGCCGAAGCGCTTACAGGACAATCACCAGCTCGACTTGAACCAGATGATTCAGTTGGCTAGTGAGTTCGCAGCTGCCGACGACGATGCTCGCGGCTCCTTGCCGGCAACGGCCATTCCAACCCAAGCTCGGAGAAACAGCAGTACAAAGCGGAAAACCGCTCCAGAAGAAAAGCAATCTACTGACATGGTCACTATGACTTTTGCGGGACGAGGAGAGGGCGGACAGCGTGGCCGAGGAAGGGGAGTCGGTCGTGGGCATCAACGAGGAAGTGAAACCACCTCGGCGCCGCTCCGCGTTCCCCAAACCTACGAGGAGTACCGTGATATGCCATGCCTCGTACACCTCGACGTCAACGGCAAAGCCACCCATACCAATCGACACTGCAAGTTCGTCAACGACCTCAAGGAAGACCTGGAGTCCGGCTACAAGTTAAGTCGGAAGAACAGACCGCGCGGCAAGGACAAGGGGAAGAACAAGGAGGAGGAGTCCAAGGATTCAAGTGACATGGACGAAGACGTTGACCCCAAGCACGCCGCCAAGAGCGACGACAAGGGCAAGAACCCCTTCGCGAAGAAGGCCCCAATCTACCACACTTTCCTTGGCACCCCCACCGTCCGACAATAGAAGAACTCTCTAAGGATCCTGATGGCTACTCTCCCCCCAGTCCATCAGTACCTGCGCTGGTCGGAGGTTCCAATAACTTGGGACAGGACGGACCACCCAGACCTTATACCCACGGAGAACCAATACGCCATGGTCATCAACCCCTTGATTGACGGCGTGGAGTTCACCAAGTGTATGGTGGACAGTGGAAGCAGCATCAACATCATGTACCTGGATACACTTCAAAAGATGAACTTGACGGAGGCAAACCTAAGGCGGACCAACACCGTATTCCACAGCGTAGTTCCTGGTCGGGAGGCTAGGTCCCTTGGGTGCATTACACTTTAGGTAGCCTTTGGCGATGTTAATAACTACCGCCAGGAGCACATGACCTTCGAGGTGGTCCCCTTCAAGAGCATGTACCACGTCATATTCGGCCGCGACATATTCCACACGTTCATGGCCAAGCCATGCTTCGTCTACAACAAACTCAAGATACCCGGACCAAACGGCATCATCACCGTATCCGGAAGCTTTACCAAGGCAAGGGACTGCGAGATCAACTAAGCAGCCGTTGCAGAAGCTGTCCTCTACAGCGAAGTATTCAAAGAGATCCAGAGCAAGGTCGATGACTCAGAGATGCCCGCGTCGAAGAAACAAATCTCTGACTCCGCTCCTGCGTTCAAGGCCGCCATCGAGACCAAGCCGGTGGAACTTGTGGTAGGCGATGCCTCCAAGGTCACCGCCATTGGGACGAACCTGGATCCCAAATAGGAAAGCGCGCTCATCGAGTTCCTCCGTGAGAACAGGGACATCTTTGCCTGGCAACCTGCCGACATGAAAGGTGTACCTAGGGAACTTGCCGAGCATAGCTTAAACATTGGCAAAGAGATGAGAAGAGATGCGCCATTGGCAAAGAGATAGCTAGGTTACTTAAGGCTAGATTTATCCGAGAAGTCCTTCACACCCAATGGGTGGCCAATCCTGTACTTGTCCCCAAAAAGGGAACCAATGAATTAAGAATGTGCGTTGATTACACCGGCTTGAACAAAGCATGTCCCAAAGATCCGTTTGCTTTGCCTCGCATTGACCAAGTCATTGACTCGACGGCTGGATCGGAACTTTTGTGTTTTCTTGATGCATACTCAGGATACCACCAGATCAAGATGAGGAAGTCGGACCAATTGGGCACTTCATTCACTACCCCATACAGCATGTTTTGCTATGTCACGATGCCCTTTGGGCTGAAAAACGCAGGCGCTACCTACCAGCGGACAATGCAACATTGCCTTCACGGCCAAATTGGTCGGAACGTTCACGCCTACGTGGACGATGTCGCGGTGATGTCTAAAAGGTCAAACAACTTAATCTCCGACTTAAGAAACCTTCGATAATCTCTGGAAATACAACATGATGCTTAACCCTAAGAAGTGCGTCTTCGGGGTTCCAGCCGGCAAATTGTTGGGCTTCATCGTTTCCCAGCGTGGAATCGAGGTCAACCCGGAGAAAATCAAGGCCATCTTAAACATAAACTGTCCAACGTGCCTAAAGGACATTCAACGACTAACAGGTTGTGTTGCATCAGTTAGTCGGTTCGTCAGCCGACTTGGAGAGAAGGCCCTGCCGCTGTACAAGTTGCTGAAAAAGGCAGACAAATTCACGTGGACGGACGAGGCAGATGCAGAATTGAAGCAGCTCAAGGAGATTCTTTCTTTAGCGCCCATCCTTTCAGCACCCGAGCCTGGAGAGCCCCTGTTAATTTACATGGCAGCAACCAACCGGGTTATCAGCATCGTCGTCGTCGTAGAGCGGAAGGAACCAGGCTATGAGCACGGAGTTCAACGGCCAGTTTACTATGTAAGCGAGGTCTTGATGGAGTCTAAGCAGCGTTACCCGCACTACCAAAAGATTGCTTATGGAGTATTCCTTGCTTCTCGGAAGCTGAGGCATTACTTTCAGGAGCACCCAATTACAGTGGTGAGCAAGACTCCATTGTCGGACATCATCAACAACAGCGACGCTATAGGAAGGGTCGCGAAGTGGGGCATTGAACTTGCCGCCTTCGAAATCACCTACAAGAGATGCGACGCTATCAAATCACAAGCCTTGGCGGATTTTGTTGCAGATTGGACAGAGATGCCAGATGCTACTCTGTTGCCAGAACCAGAGTACTGGGTGATGCACTTTGACGGATCAAAGCTGCTCAACGGCTCGGGGGCTAGTGTATTGGTACAGTCACCAACAGGATACAAGCTACACTACGTTCTGCAGATCCACTTCGAGGCTACAAACAACATGGCGGAGTATGGAGCACTCATTCACGAACTACGTGTAGCCAAGGATATTGGCATCAAGCGCATAGTTTGTTGTGGAGATTCTGACTTGGTTGCCCAGCAGGTGGCTGGCACCTGGAATGCACGGAACCCTATGATGGCGGAATATTGAGACAAAGTGGACGAGATAGCCAAGAGCTTCTTGGGCTACGAGGTTAAGTATGTGCCTAGGGAACAAAACGAGGCGGCTGATCTGCTGTCTAAGCTAGGATCAGGGCGCAAGCGAATCCCGCCACGAGTTTTCCTCGAGCACCTGCGCACACCATCCGTGAAGGGAGCCGACATCGACAATCCGGATAGAGCTGACTCTTTCGTCAACATGGTGACTAAGGTCCCTCCGGCTTGGACAAAACCGTTCATGGAATACCTCGAACACGGAACTTTGCCCGACGACAAAGTCGAAAGACGGCAAATAGTACGACGAGCAAAGGGTTATACCATAATCAATGGGCAAATCTACAAAAGGAGCACTACTGGTGTATACCTAAAGTGTGTTTCCCAGCTAGAAGGTATGGAAATCCTACGCGAAATCCATCTTGGAGATTGCGGGCATCACGCCGCTCCTCGATCGTTGGTCGCGAAAGCCTTCCGGCAAGGATTCTACTGGCTGACCGTGAAGGCGGACGCTGACAAGCTGGTTGAGACATGCATGGGATGCCAGTATTATGCCCGACAACCACATGTTCATGCTGAAGAACTGTGAACAATACCAATAACTTGGCCGTTTGCGGTCTGGGGGCTAGACATGGTGGGACCGTTACAGACGGCACCTTGTGGTTTTATACATCTGCTTGTAGCAGTTGATAAATTCACCAAATGGATAGAAGCTAAACCCATTAGAAAGCTTGATGGGGCAACTGCCCTCAGGTTTGTCCGGGATCTATTGGTGATATTTGGTCTCCCACATAGCATTATCACCGACAATGGAAGCAATTTATCACTCGGAGAAGTGGAGGCATATTGTTGGGAGAAAGGCATCCGACTTGACCTTGCATCTGTGGCACACCCACAATCCAACGGTCAGGTTGAGCGAGCCAATGGATTAATTCTGCAGGGAATCAAGCCACGTCTTGAGGCACCACTACATAGAGCGGCTGGAGCCTAGGCGGAAGAATTGCCATCTGTGCTGTGGAGTTTACGAACTACACCCAACAGATCTACCGGTTACACTCCTTACTTCATGGTATATGGAGCAGAAGCTATCCTGCCTTCCGACATCCTCCACGATGCACCAAGAGTTGCCGCCTACGACGAGGATGACGCTGAAGAATCCAGACGCCTGGATGTGGACCTTCTCGAGGAGGAGCGCGTTTTGGCATGCCAAAGATCCGCCATCTACCAGCAGAAGCTACGCAGCTACCATAGTTGCCGGTTCGGCATCGCTCCTTTAAAGAGGGGGATTTGGTGCTCCGACTTAAGCAGAAAAAGTCACACAAATTATCCCCGCCATGGTAAGGACCGTTCATCATAAGAAAGGCGCTGCTCAATGGGTCTTACTACCTTGTTGACAATCGTGAACTAAAGGATAGACCCAACAAGGATCATAAGCGTAAGCGATGTGACCCGGATGATGACTACCCGGAGCTTGATCGGCCATGGAACATAGCACAGCTACGTCCTTTTTACACTTAGCATTTTTATCTAATTGTGTATCTCTTATATGATCAATGAAATAAAGCTCTTTGGTTCACTCATATTTCTGAGTCTTTTACCTCCTTTAGTGTTCATTTTTGGATCATATAAAACCTTTATGCACAAGATTTGCGTTTGCACTTGTGAAATATCCGCCTACGGGCGTTAGCTTAAGTTTTCTGGTCTACACGTTCTTTGTCGTTTTTATGTGGATTCTGGAGTAGTGACTTTTGGCACTTATTGTCAGCGATTTTGTGCTCAGGTTATTGATGGTGCCATTGGGCATCATCACCTAAGCGCATGGTTCCGACAACGAGTCTTCCGACTCACGAAAAGTCAAGCATAAGAACCCAAGTAATGGATAAGCCAGCACTTGCTTAAAAAATATATACATGCTGGGAACTAAATTCTTAAGTAGCAAGACATAACAACCATTGTTTTCCGCCTTAAGTTACACCATCAAGTTTTTTTTCCCGCGCATCCACCAAAGGCAAAATAAATATTACATAGTGTTTTTCACTCTTTGGGCGCAGGAGACTTGGAAGCAGCATCGTCCCCAGCCGGAGAATCACCGTCAACATCGGCGCTATGATGAGACTCGGAGGAATCTTGGTTGACGTTGTCGATGGTGTTCATGGGCACGAAGACGTCGATGTCCACCAACTCGGCGACTCTGGTGTCATAACCCGCGAGTGATGACAAGATGGCTTCGTGATCAATCTCTTTGTCGTCATCATCAACATCGGGGATGCCAGAGGTCACCGTATCGATGTCGGCATCTTCGTAGTGTGCCTTCACCATTGAGAGTGCCATCCTCGCACTAGCCCGTGCACATGAAGCTTTCCAGCTTGTAAAACGCTCGGGGGCTTGGCGCAGAATCTCCGAGTACTTCGTCACGGAGTCCAATACCTTGATATATATCTGGAGGGGCTTAGCAATCTCCTTGCCTTGGGTGATGGTGGTGTTGATGAAGTTGCCGGCAAGAACCATGCATTCCTTGTCCGAAGGAGGCGAGCGGGTTAAACCCATAGGCGCTGAAAATTCCGACAAGGAGCGCATGACTTCAATAAACTCTAAGTATCCAGACTACAGAAATACAAGGCGGAGGACACTTACTGAAGATGTTGGCCTTAGTCTGCCAGACGGTGTCCGCCAAGGATTCCTTCTCTTGTTGGAGGAGCTTAAACGCCTCGCTGTGGCGATGGTTTTGCTCATCAGCAGCTTGCTTCTGATATTTTAAGATCACAAGCTCCTCCTTCAAGCGATTGATCTCCGCGGAGGCGGAATCTTGCAGGTCTTTCATGGAATCCTCGTGCATCTTCAGCATCTCTTTCCTCTCCTTCTTAAGGATTTTGTTCTCACTATCCAGCTGCTGAATGTGCTTGGACTGCTCGACAATATCCTTGGCCTTGGCGACATGCTCTACAAGTCGGAGAAAACAAAATACACAGTGAGTACTCAAAGAAGGAAGGCATAAAACCAAGACGGAATGCGCAAAAAAGAAAACAGACTCTTGTTTTTGATGATCTGTTCCTTCAAGATGGCAGTTTTACCCTTTTCGGCTTCAAGATCTGTGCGCATCTTCTGGTACTTGTCATTGGCCATGCCCTGTCGAGCATTCTGTTTCTGTGAAACAAAGGAAAAAGTTAAAACTGTTGTTTAGTCTGCTTGGAGCACCTAGTCGGAAACTTTCCATCTAGGCGCTCAGGGGCTACAGCGAAAGTTTTTCAACTTAGCAATATGCTTAGCTTTTCTTTAAAGCATCTAGTCGGAGCTACTTTAGTTCTCGATTAGAAGCTTGGGGCTCTGATAAAGTTTTAACTCGAAAATGCTTAGCTTTTCTTTAAGCATCTAGTCGGAACTAATTCAGTTATAACTAGAGGCTTGGGGCTCTGATTGAAAATATAAACATCATATGCTACTCTTACGACATCTAGTCGAATAGTTTCTTCCATCTAAATGCTTGGGGCTACAAAGGAGAGCTCTTTCTAACTTAGTCACTCTTAGAGCATATAGATGCAAAACCTATGGTTTTCCGTCTACATCCTCGGGGGCTATAGTGGGATACTCATAATGAAATGCAAAAGGCAAAGTAAAACTTACAAGTGCAATAATCTTGAGGTTTGTAGCACTCTCGGCCAGCAGCTTGCCAAAGGAAATGCAATTTCCCCGCAAGATATCTGCTTGTCGGAGCAGCTCCTCAATACCGCACGTCGGAGATGACGGCACTCCTCCAGGAACCATAGTTGTGTTACTCGGCAGGAGCGCCGGGTAAACTATCTTCGGGAACTCGAAGGGTTTCTGGGGAGTAGGGGAGCCGCCTTCAGCAGAGGTACCAGCTCCCACTGCCGCCTTGCCGCTACCGATGGCATCCTTAGCCGGAGCTTCAGCCTTTTGTAGAGCAACGCTCTCCTGCGTCGCCTGCTCGCCGACAACAAAGAGTTTGGTAGAAGCGCCAGAATCCACTTCCATGGCGGAAGGGCCTGGTGCCTCCTGGGCTTGAGAGCTTGTCGGGGCAGAGGAAGGCTTGACGGCATGAGTAGCAGGGGCGATGACGGGGGAGGAGTCGCGATGCAGCATATCTTTGATATTTCTAGAAGGCCCCAAAGTCTTGGAGGTCTTCTTGAGGCTGGTTGTGGCTTTCTTCCTGAAACGTGCAAAGTGCATAAGTACAGGAACAAGACAGATAAATAAGACAATGTCGGAGAATGATAAGCTCACACTAATGGGGGTGCTTTGGCAAAAACCCGTTGGATATTTTCTTTTCCGCCTCCAGGGCGACGGTAGTCTTCTTGGAGGCTCCACCCTCCGTCTTCTTCTTCTTGCCTCCGTCGGCAGCGTCAGAGGTGGAGCTCTTCCGCTTTCGCGCCAATGGGACATCGTCGTCGGACACGACCGTGACTTCCTTCATCTTTGGATCGTAAATTTGGGCAGACAGGTTGTCCTCATATATATCGCTAAGCTGTTAAGTTAGAAATCACCGTGTTAGATGAAGTGGTAATGGCAAGACGGAGAAATTGGAGTATATGTCGTACACGGAAAATACATATCTACCTTTGGGCACTTGTCGTCTACGTACATATCGCAGGTGATGGTGAAGCCACGCTTCTTATCCTTCACCTTGACGATGTCCTTCAGGCGGAGCTTGACGGAGTCGCTCGAGAAGTTATCCACGGAGATCCGGAGGGTATCCCTTCGATCACTGGTATACTCGTGCATGAACTTCACGCGATGCTGCAGAGGCTGGATTCACCTGATGAACCAGCACATGGCCAGGTCCAAGCCGGTCAAACCCGTCTCTACGAACCATTCGATCTGCCTTATTGCTCGAGAAGCGTCGAGGTCGGAGGGAAGGGAGGCATGGGATCTCCATGTGGAAACTTCAGCGGCGGCTCCATCCGCGAAGTCCGGGTACGTTACTTCTCGGCCTGCCAAAGGAATGTCGGGGCCGTAGAAGTACGTCCGCTGCCAGTTTTTGCATGACTCGTGGCCGATGATGTCGGGGAACCGCCGGCCAGGTCGGATCTTGAAGCTTATGGTGACGCAGTTCCTAAGCTCCTCCTTACTGTGTCTGGCTTCACGTTTGACGGTGAAGAAGTACACGAACAAGTCTAACCTAGGCCTAATCCCTAGGTAACCCTCACAAAGTGCCGCGAAGTTGCTAAGCACTAAGATGCTATTGGGGGAGAGGTTATGGGGTTGGACCTTGTAGTGGTTCAAGACGGAGAGAAAGAAGTGGGAGATGGGCAAAGAACGCCACAGGCTGAGCCTTGAGGTACACCTTTTCTCCGGCTTGGGGAGAAGGTGTCACCTCGCCGGCCGGCGCCGCCCGCCAGGCGAGCCCCTCCGTCGTGGGGAGGTAGCCTTCGGCGACCATCTCTTTGATGTCGCGGTCGGTGATGTCCGAGCCGCACCAGTCGCCCTTGTGCGAGTCTGGCTCTTCTTCTAGAGGCTCTAGCGCCGCCAGATTATGGTCGCCGCCGGTGGTTTCAATCACCACCAATGCGGGGATGACCAGGCCCTCTGAGGGCACGACGACGGAGCTCACCGGCTTCGCCGTGGCTTCGCTCGACGCCGCCATCAATGGGGAGGAGCTGCTGCTGGCCATGGGGTGCTGGAAGGATGCGACTGACACAGAGGGAGGCTAGGGTTTTCGAGGTGTCTCGCGGAGAGCTCGAGGAGGCGTGCGGCTGGAGGAAGAAGACGATGACGCGAGAGAATGAGGTAAAAAGTGGCAAGTGTCCCACGATTACTATTTATCATGCTCTGCGTCAAGATTCGTGCAGCTAATCGGACGGTTGCCGCGTAGGCGACGTGTTCGTGAATGTGCATGGTAATTTCACCACGTCTCCAACCGCTGCCACCAACGGTTCGTATCGCTCGCGCGGGAAAATCGAATATGATTGCGTTCTCTGCATGTGTGAGTTACGAGGCGTCGCTGACCTAAGCCTACGTCGTCATAACTGACATGGGTAGATGAGCCGTCACATCGAAGATTCCGGCATGGACGGATTTAATCTGACTACGGAAGAGTACGATGGAAGATTCAGCATTTGTCCGGCTTACAAATCAAAGACGGAGAAAAACCTTGTAGGGTTCTTTTGGAGGACTACAAGATATTGCTTGACGATTTGTCGACATCCATCTAGACGGAGCATTCAACGTGAAGAGGCAAGACGGCGCAAGATCTCGGAGTTCTCCGGGGGCTACTGTTGGGGATATGCTATATGGGTATCCTTATAGCATGTCTCTTATCTGACTAACCCGGGTGGCCCATAGTCGGTAGCATGGCCTATGCCTGCTGGGCGGCCCAGTTAGGTGGATCCAGAAGGGAGGCCATGCCAGATAAAGGAAGGCTACGGTGGAGTCACCAGCGTACCCGGAGCCTTAGAGTGCAAGATACACAAGACTAGTAATAGACGGTGTAGGACTTTGTAACCTGTCCGACTAGGACTTTTCCCTGTAACCCTAGGAACTGGCGACTATATAAGTCGGGCCTATGGGAGCCTTTAGGGCATCGATTCAGACAACCTCGCACAACAAACCTATCTCTGTAACTCGGCGTATTGCCCTTATAGTGATTTATAGCAGGAGTAGGATTCCACCTCCGTTGAGGGATCCCGAACACAGGTAAGCCGTGTTACCTGCACTGCCGTCAACCGTCCGCCTTACCCCACGTCTCTAAACACGCACTGTGAGGACCCCTCCATGGCGTACTCGTCGGCAATACCACGACAGTAGGAGCCCTCCGAGTTCCTAACGAAGGCGTCGCGCATTTCCTCCCAGGAGTCGATGCTGTCTACAAGGAGGGTGTTGATCCATTGCCGGCACGGTCCCTCCATCATCAGGGGAGGTAGCGGGCAGCAAGCAAGTCCGTGTGACCGGCGATTCCCATCGCCATGAGGTACGTGTCCAGCCACACGGAGGGGTCGTACTTCTCGATCTCCTTTGGCGCTTTGAAGTTCGTCGGGTACTTTTCTCCTCGGATCATTGGTCCGAAGCACTAGGGGACGACTCGGCTGAGCGACCCCCTTCGCTTGCCGTCGTGGCGATCGGTGAGGGTGTGCCTCAGGTCGTCAGGCTAGCGTGCGCGCCAGCTCTGGTTGTTGATGATGTGGGTCCGCGCGTCGACTGGTGCCCATTGGCAGCGGCCATGTTGTTCGTCGAGCGCGGGTAGTTGGTGGAGAGTGCCGCGTTCGCGGGTCGCGGTTGGAGCTACAAAGGCTCGGGGGGCAGGCAATTGAGAGTGTTTGCCATCGTCGGGCGGCCGCTCGAGGCTGCCCTGCTTCCCGATGAGCGGGAGTACACGCGTCCCCACGAGTCTGCTCCTGCAGCTTGTTGCTCAACAGCCTTGGCGAGTAGGGCCCTAGCGTACTGGATCTACAGGTCGCCTTCCACGGTTACGTTGATGGTGTCGACCGCGACTCAACTCGCGATGACGTTGTCCATCGGAGTGGAGAACAGCGGGATGCCGTTCGCGTCTAGCTCCTGCTCGGAGATCATGATCCTCGATTGGTTTGGAGGGGGCGTGCGGCCGGGCGGTGGGGGGAGCGCCTTTCGCTGACACGCCTGGTGGTGGTCGAGTGCGTCCTCCTGGCAACGCATTCTCGCATATCACGCGATTGGCCACACGGGCCGGGTCGGTCTCGTCGTTGAAGTTCAGGGCGCGACCCTAAACGGCAGGCTTCAGGCGTGACCTGATGCGGAGCTGGTGGTAGCGCGAGAGCTCCTGTGCCGTCACCTGCTCCAGGCGAAATTTTTCACGCTCGGCTTGTTCCTTGCGGACCGCCTCCTCCAGCCGCAGGCGGAGTTCTTCGACCTCCGTGGTCATCGCGGTCGGCGGGATCGGCATGGAGAAGGGGTGTGGCGAGGCGTCCGCGCCGCTCGCCATGTAGGTCATGATGTTGCAACCGGATCTGGCATGGAATTCGCCAGAGTTCTCCAATCCGGAGTCGGAGTCGAAGATCCCAAGGATGGAGGGATCCTCGAAGTCCCCCATGTTGGAGACCTGGGTGATGGAGCCCGTGGATGACGCGGTGACGATGGATCCGGCGACTGACGCCATGATCACCGAGTCAGCGTCGTCGTTGAGGGCCGCATCATCCGTGACCATGCTGGTTGCGGCCATGTTGCTGTTGGCGGAGTCGTACTCAGAGGCGAGGCGGTGGATGGTGCAGACCTAGCTCTCGGAGAGCCGGTCGCACGGTGGCGACTCGCATAACTCCGAGACGATGGTGTCGGTGAAGACAACGAAGAGGTTGATCGTTCTGACCGGCATCATCACGCTGTGCGTGACGGGGCGCCCCACCGAGACGTAGCTACTCGGCAAGATCTGAAGAATCTCACCGATCACGATCATGCGGCCTGTGGAGATCGTCTCGTTGATGGGCAGATTGGATCTCGCCGCAGAACACCAGCCTGATCGGTCAGGCCCCACGGTGGGCGCCACTGTCGTGGGAATGGCCACGGCAGATGCTGCAATCGGCAGCGAGTAGTAGAACGAGGGGCAAGGGCGGTCAGCCATCTGTGATGCGGGATGAGGGCGGAGACAGAAGGGTTTACCCAGGTTCGCCCCCCCGGAGGGTAAATACCTACTCCTGCTAGATTGTATTTATGAGAGAGTACAAAGGGCGAGCTCGACGACTAGGCGGCGAGTCGCAGGGGGTGTATGATGGAATGTGCCCTCTATGCGTACCCTAGGGAGGTTTATATAGTCTCACCTCGCTAGGGTTTATAGATCTACAACCGAACTAGTTAAGGATTCAGAGGATACTTGACCTAATCCGACTAGGCCTAGCTACGCTTCTGGGCCTCCAGCTTCCAGTCGCCTGGCTCCTTGTTAAGCCTTGATCCAGTCGTCGTCCTGCAGGCCCACTCGCTAGCAGCTTGGGCCAGTAGGAAATGTCCTGCTGGGTATACCCCACTCGGCATATCCCCATCAGTAGTGAACCCAAGAGTGATGAGAGAGGATCTTCTAGAACTCATTTGGATGAGATACCTTGCCTAGTTGAAGAAATTTCTAGTATTGATCTTAATTCTTCTTCATTTGAAAATACTTGATTCTTGCTTTCTATGCCTAACTTAAAGGTGTTAAAGAAATGTACTTCTTGGGAGATAATCCAATAGTTTTATTGAGTCTTGGAAGTTATTACTTGTGTAATAACCTCTTATTAAACTTTTTGTGTGATTTTTGTGCCAAGAATAACCTCTAATGAGAGAGAAGTAAGATTTGGGGAAGTTGTTGTCCTGAAACAGATTTTTGTGCCAAGAATAATCTCTGTATGTTGGATTGAGCTATAATTTTCTGAGTAAATGCCCCGGGTTGTTATCTAACTTTCGTTAGTTTAACACTTTTTTATTTTAGCAACATAAGGTCTTCAAAAAATCGGCTTTTACCTGCTCGTCTGTTTTGATAGATTTCTGCCATTATTTGCATTTGCCTCTTATTGGTTTCTTTTTGAGTTCTCCTTGATGACTTGAGCTTTTTAAAGTAATTTCTACAGTATATTGTGTTATAATTAAAGTTTTTCTTGTTTTAAAACAAAACCCAAAGTCCTACTATTTTGAATGCACTAATGTTGCTAATGAAGATTGTGTGAAGTTTTGTATGAAGGAAATTTTCAAAGTGTAGGGAAGAATGATGTGATGAGATCAAGAATGGACAAAATCTCAAGATTTGGGATGCCACCCCGTGTCACCCCAAGAAATATTCAATAGGTACAAGCGTCAAAGCTTGGGGATGCCCAAGGCACCCCCTTCTTCATCAATAAAAATCTCAGGTCTCTTTCTAGACACTTCGTTTTTATTGTTTCATGCATTGTTGTGTTGTTCTTGGAGCGTCTTAGTTTTCATTCTTGGTTTTTGTTTGTTTAGTTCACTGTTCAAAAAATCGTCCGATATGCCGATTAATCGTCCGATTTATCGCTACTCGAGGATGGCCGATATGCCTATTAATCGTCCGATTTATCGCTACTCGAGGATGGCCGATATGCCAATTTTTTATTTATCGTCCGATTTTCTGATTTATCGCCCGATAAATCGGCCGATACGCTAAAAAATTGCCAAATTTCAGCCACCGATAAATTACCGATAAGCGATATCCTTAACATTGGTTTAGTTTGCTTGAATAAAGTAGTTGGACCCCTGCATTTGCTCTTTTGTTTCAAATAAGTTCATTGGTGTTGGAAAAGAGTAGAAAGTTTCATGCTTTAGTGGTACAAAAGGGAGCTTGCTTTGACTGTGGCTTAGACTTTATCATGCTAGATGTTGCTTTGACCTTATACTTAGCGATTATTGTTGTAGCATGACTTGTACCAAACAATTGAGATTGCTTAATGCGCTTTGCAAGAATCATGCGTTGTTTAGCATACAAAAGCATAATATTGTGGTATTCTCCTTTGATGCTTTGTTTGGTTTGACTTGGCACATGCTCACACCATGTTATTACTATGAACCAGTCACCTTAGCCTCTATGACCATTTAGTTCTTGACTTGTGATACCACTTTATGATTTAATTGATAATGTTTTGTCGATTATGGCCATTATTGCTCTCTTAGTTGGTCGCTCCCAGTCTTTTGCTAGCCTCCACTTGTATTGAGTAAGCTCTATTCATACATCCAACTCCCAAGAAACCAAGTTATTCCAAAGAGTCTACTATAAATTCCTATGCATGGTGTGTTACACCATTCCAAGTACATTCTTGTTTTATCTATGTTCCGAATTAAACTTGTTATGAGAAAATTAGTGATTAAAGCTCTCACAAACTTGATGGCACACTTTATTTTTCTTGTCCCTAATAAACTTGAACCATTGTGTCATCTATGTTGTATATTCTTGCACTTATAAGTTGGGAATTAGCAGAACCATGCTATCATGGGGAACGCTTTCAACACGTGTACATATCTACCCAGTTGATATCATGATCTTTTGTTTGCGGATGTCGGCGGTGTGAAATAAAAGGGGAGCTTGTAAGTACATGGAGTTATGTATATGTGTTAGAGAAACGCCTGGGCCGCTAGCCTAAGTCATGCCTAATCATGGTGGAAACTTGCAGCATAACCATAGTGAGTAATCTGTGCAGCATCCTCAATAAAAACCTATGCAGATAGCAAATAAAAAGATCGTTGAGATGCTCATTGTCTATTTCCTTTTCATTTTGATATGGGATAGCTCCTGTATCATGGGGCAAGGGGTACCCTATTGGCGGTTCTTTATGATACACATATACTTACTATGACAAGAACTTACCGGTGACTAAAGTTGAGTAGCATGTGGAACAGCCCTCGTACTCAAGGGACATGAGATTGCCAACTTATGATGTGTCAAGAATATACTCCATATTTGTTTCACTTTAACCTTAATCACTTCAAGATGCTTATGATAGGGGCAATGAGAACTGAAAGCTAACAAGTACCATAATTTTTGGAATCTCTTTATGAAACTTGAAATCCCTGCTTCAATCTATGAAGGGACTTTCTTCCCACTTTTATATTGAGTCTCCACCTTCTTTCCTTTATGCACCAATTAATAGAGCATAGTTGTCATTCTTAGTTTTATGTGCATTGTCCCAAAACTTATTGATTGATTCATAATGTTGATATTGCTTATTCTTGAACTATTTGTATCTAGTCACCCTTATAAGCTTTGAAGGTGTCCTATGCATTTATGTTTTGCTACTCCATGATGGACAAGCTGAATACCACAATGCTATGTTTTCTATATGTGAAACAAACAAACGTCTTTCAATGCATTGTTATTCATGATCTTTGTTTGTATCTTTTTCATGTTACAACATAGTTGCTTTGTCTTATTGTTAGAACTACATCGTTCATGCTCATGTTTAGAGTACTTTGATCCCAGCTTTCAATGCTTTGCAAATGGTTTGATCAAGATTGTGAAGGTGCATGTCACCTCAAAAATTATTCTTTTTATCACTTACCTACGTGAGGACGAGCAGGAGTTAATCTTGGGGATACTTGATACGTCATAAACGTATCTATAATTTTTGATGTTCCATGCTTGTTTAGTATCAACTTTGCTATGCTTCGTCTACACTTTGAGGTATTTTTATAAATTTTCTGGGACTAACCTATTAACAAGATGTCGCAGTGCCAGTTGCCTGTTTTCTGTTGTTTTTGGTTTCAGAAAAGCTAGTAAGGAAATATTCTCGGAATTGGACGGGACAAAGCCAAAGTCAATATTTTACCGGAGAGAACACAGAGGCCGAAGGGAAGCCAAAGGGGTCCACAGGGTGGCCACGCCCTAGGGCCACGCGGCCTAGGAGGCGTGCCGCCACCTGGTGTGGGCCCTTGGCCGGCCTCCTGCCTCACCCCTTCTCCTATAAAGTTACCCTGATGCAGAAACCCTAAGCACTCGATCAAATCTCCACGAAACAGTCTATAGCCGCCACCACCATCGTCCCTAGGGGGATCTGAAGCTCTTCCTGGCACCCTGCCGGAGGGGAGAGATCATCCCGGAGGACTTCTTCATCACCATGCCAGCCTCCGGTATGATGCGTGAGTAGTTCACCCTTGGACTATGGGTCCATACAGTAGCTAGATGGTTGTTTCTCCTCCTTTGTGCTATCATGTTTAGATCTTGTGAGCTCCGTTCATGATCAAGACCATCTATTTGTAATCATACATGTTGTGTTTGCGGGGATCCGATGGATATTGAGATGCTATGTCATATTGATTATTGATTCTATCATGTCTGTGTTATTTGTGATCTTGCATGCTCTCTGTTGCTTGTAGCTATCTTGGCCAAGTAGATGCTTGTGACTCCAAGAGGGAGTATGTATGCTCGGTAGTGGGTTCATGCCTCTAGTAATCTGGGGAAGTGACAGGAATCTCTAAGATTGTAGATGTGTTGTTGCTACTAGGGAGAAAACAACAATCTTTTGTTCATGGAACAATTGCATTGTTTACTTTACACACATTGCTTAATGCAATTATCCGTTGCTTGCAACTTAATACTGGAAGGGGTTCGGATGATAACCTGAAGGTGGATTATTAGTCATAGATGTAGTTGGATTACGGTCTATGTATATTGTTGTAATGCCCAATCAAATCTCATTGGAGTCTTGATGACTATTATATGCATTGTTATGCTTGCTCAATCTGACAATTGCCCCGCTATAATTTGTTCACCCAGCATCTTATTTATATTAAGGAGAACACCTCTAGTAAACTGTGGACCCCGGTCCAATCTTTACTATTCATACATCATCCACTGTTATTGTTTACTTTCTACAAGCAACTATTACCTTCCACACTATACGTTTAATCCTTTGTTTTCAGCAAACCAGTGAGATTGACAACCTCACTGTAAGTTGGGGCAAGGTCTTGAGTTTGTGTTGTGCAAGATTCCAAATTGTTAGCAACACCTTGGAGTTGTTTCCTTGCTCCTACTGGTTCGATAACCTTAGTTTCATAACTGAGGGAAAACTTGCTGTTGTGTTCATCACACCTTGCTTTTGGGGTTTCCCAACAAGGCTCTATAGTGATCTGAGCCCATCACACCTCTCTGTCGTGTACTTGCTCTGCCGTCTCCACTGTCGTCGAGGCTCCTTGGAATTGCATGTTCATCCCCCTCTCAAACCAAGGGATCGTTGGACCCTAGTTTCCTTCATGGGATAAATCTCTGACATTTGGCGCGCTAGGTAGGGGGATAAGGAGCATGAAGAGACTTCAGCTGGTGGCATCAACATTGTCGCTCGCAGCAAGCCTCGTGACACCCGCTCCCGATGGGAGCAAGAGAAAAGGCTCGAGGGCTCACGTCACGCCACCCCCGCGCCCTCACCCCGCTCTGGAGCCGGCGATAGCTCCCCATCACGTCCCTTTGTGGGGGCGCGCAGGGAAAACTCCACTTCGAGTACCTCACCGACCCAGGCGTACCGCGTCCCACTCACCCTAGAGATGGATCGTCTCATGGCGAAGGAGCTTCTCCGCTACTCGCCCGCCGAGTATGTGTGGGAGGAGTGGCAGGCCCACCTCGCAACCCTGATGGACGTTGCCTAGGATAGTCCCAGGGAAATTGAAGCACGTCTGAGCGACATAGCTCACGGCACGCCCCCACCACCTCCTATCCATGTTGGGCCCAGGGTCTTGGGGCGTAGAGCTGCTATCTACGGCATACGCTGGGCAGATCCAAAGCCGGGGCGAGGTCGCCCGTTCAGTGGAGGATGCGTGGGTAACCTTGCCAAGGCACCGAGGCCACGAAACCTGGATTCTCCAGGCCATCTTGGTTGCGGGGCTCTAGAACAGGGCGGCCCTCGCTGGCAGCATGGATACCTGCATCTCTAGCTGCCCCGCTCTTGCCGAGCACCTCCGCATGGTGGTGTGGCCCCCCAAGTTCAAGCCGGAAATGCCACCACGCTACAATGGCACCACCAACCCCACGGAATTCCTACAACTCTATACTACGGGCATCGAGGCGGCGGGGGATGACGACCGTGTCCTCACCAACTGGTTCCCCATGGGCCTCGGGGGAGGCTTGCACTTGGCTGCTGAACCTCCCCGAAGGGTCCATTGGCTCATGGTACGAGCTCTACGTTCCCTTCATCACCAAGTTCAGAGACACGGACAGATGAGTGTGCACCTGCGAAGACTCAGAAGGGTGCGCTAGGGCCCCTGTGAGATCCTGCGCTAATATCTACAACACTTTGACCAAACCCTCATTAGATCTAGCAGGACCTCCGACGTAGAGGTCATCGCGGCTTTCGCCGAAGGGGTCACCAATGCCCGGGTGCTCGACAAGATTGGTCACCATGGAGAGAACCTTTCAACAGTTGTTGAGCTCTTCACGGTGGCTGATTGCTACGGTATGGCAGAGGCAGGAGACATGTTTGCCTACGGCAATGAGGGGCCGGCAGATGTGGCCATGGAGCCAGAAGGAAGAAACGTCCAGCGCGCGAGGAAGGCCGCTAAGAAGCGCTCCCTAAGGAAGGGGGCATGCGACACAGTCGATCATCACCCATACTGCGTCTTCCACCAAAGGCAAGGCCATAACACCAACGAGTGTGCCAAGCTCAAGGAGGTAAGAGGGGAGTATGACAGCAATAGGAGGCGCGAAAAGAGCAACAAGCGCAACAGGGCTCGGTGCCCTAGTTCCCCGGAGCCGTAGCCCACGCGAGGGACCTAGGGGCTAGCAAGGGTTGCGGCAGGAACACCGGCGAGTCGGCCGCGCAGAAGATCCCATGGAGCCAGGGACGCCCCCGTGCCCCCGAGGTCGCGCAATCCACGCCACAGTTTAGCCCTCCCAAGGTGAATCTCACTCCCCACTCTTTTCTGTCGGGCGATGTTTTTTAGCCCTCGAGGGCAGGGTCTTGAGAAAGGGAACCACCACTATTGTTGACAATTTTTGTCTGCTTTTCTTGCAAATTGATTCGTTCTGCTGGATATTCCTTTATTCCCACATGCTCGCTATGTTCTCGTGTATCCATCATATGAGCAGGGACTTGGACGGTGCCCATCGCCGGACTGCCCCCGTCAACGCCGGAGATCTGAAGTGTCGAGCTCTAAACATGTGGACTAGCTCCAGTGATAAGTCACCTCACCCATCGTTCCCAGTGCTTGAGACCCTTGCATGGTGTATAAACGAAATAGGTCAGCACTGGAGACGTGATCTGTCTAGGGCACATTCGTCCTTGGTCAGGTGATACCTTCTATCTGGATTACAGGTGTAGTATAGCTATTTTTCCCTAGTAGACCTAGGTTTATTGAATCCTCGGGAAGCAAAAAGAAAATTGAGATTACTTTAACGGACCTTCGAGAGTTTTAGAATTCCTTTTGTGTTTTCATAGGACCAAGAGTTTGCGATCTTTTTGTTGTTGTTGCTGATGGAGAGAGAGGGCCTAGGGTCTTCGGTTTCACCAGTAGCTGTGCAAAACATCTGATGTGAATAAAAGATAATAATAAAGTGTGCATGTAATCGTTAGAGAATGATAATTACATGTGGGCAGTGCATCCATAATTGCTATTGCCTCCGCAACCGCTTATAGAAATAACCTACTAGTCTCGTCCATAGAAGAAAGAGAACTAATGATATGCATAGTGATGTCACCGTTAGTCCCAAGTAAATCCCTCACATACAGCCGTACTACCCCTTCTGTCATTGGGGTTACCAACCTGCAGATCAGTAATTACTTACACTCCCTATACCTGGATCAATCCTCGAGGTCTTGGGTACCTGACAAGTCCTGAGATTGAGGAAAGAGAGGGTACTATAATCATCATTTCATACAAACTAATACATGATCCCATCTATGATAAACAACATGCACAAAAAGCTACATGGCCAGGCCAAAGCCCTTAGCCCAACGAGAATTACTCACACATAGAGATGAAATCAACAATCATAAACATTGTAATAGAGATCATAAGAATGATAGCAAATAGTCTTACAATGTCACCAATTGGAGAAGATATCTACTATTACAAGTGGAGACAGACAGACACCTGCTATTGTTGACAACTCGTTGCAAATTAGATATTGACTATAGTAGGAGAGACAGACACCCACTAGCCACTTATGCAAAACTAGTTGCATGTCAAGCGTGGAACAGGTCTCATGTGCGAGGACATGTAAAGTTTGTCCGGGCCGCTTCATCCCACTATGCCACCAATATCCAAAATACAACTAAGAAGCAATAACACAATCATCATCGCCCACATACTCATATGTGTACTACCCGTGTAAAGCATCTACGCATAGATCCAGCTCTGATACCACTGTAGGGTTCGTAGCATAGAAAACAAAAAAAATCCTACGATGGGAACAACTATGTACAAAGATCTATCTACTAGATACAAACAACGGGCGGATGTATATCCATAGAGAACATACCCTTGAAGACCGACAAAGCTTAACGAGTTGAACTTGTGGTTGATGTAGACGATCTCTTGCCGATCTCAAGATCGAGAGGAAGTCCTAGCGCCGCAAATCAGCAGCGCATCCGTGCTCGCACACACGTACAAGACCCCGAGCAACCTCCGCCTCCTCGCTCCAGTGATGCAGCGGAAGCACAACTCTTTCTTGCCAAATAGCCACCAGGAACATGTATCTCGCTAGTCCGAGACCATGGGAATAAATTCTAGAGGGGGAGAGAGATCCTTCACAAGGAGGTGTACTTTGAGAGGATGAGAGGGGGGCCTTTTATAGGGGATAGGGGGCACCCAAGGGGCATGGCGCCCAGCCATGGGGATTCCCCCACCTCTTCCAACTACACTCACTCAAAATCCTTTCAATTTCCTCCACTCAAAATCCCACTCAAAATCCCATTAAATTTCCACCAAATTTAATGCAAACTCTCATTAAATAAAACTCCTTTTATTCATTAAAAATTTTCTCAATTACTTTAATGACAAACATTCACATATAACCCCTTGCTAGTATTTCATTTCACATGCAAAAACACTTTCTGCAATTTGACCTGAAAACATGTTTCGGTATCAAGTGAAATAAATTCCTGCGCTTGTTTATTATTTTCGGCATGAAAATTTTGCTCCATTTGAATGTCGGTGTCTCTTAAGTGTGCCACCATACTGACTCACACACATTCAACGATGACTTTCTTGTGATCGTCGGAACATTTTATGCTAGTATCTTAATCCTTTTGTTTCGCGATATATTACATGTCCGAGATTCGATCATCGGTATCTCCATACCTAGTTTGATCACGTTACTGACATGCACTTTTTTCTCATTCCCGTGATATAACATTCTAGTGATCAAATCACTTGCTTGCAAGCTAACCGATGTGATATCACCGAGAGGGCCCAGAGTATATCTATCCATCATCGGGATGAAAAAATTCCACTCTTGATCCATGGGCCTCAACATAACACTTTAGTAGTTCTCAATCCATCTTTATAATCACCCAGTTACGGTGTGACGTTTGATGTTACCAAGAAACTCTTCCGGTGTTAGTGATTGACATGATCTCATGGTCTAAGAATTAGGATCACTTCGTAAGTTATTATAGCAATATAAACTCAATGACTTTGATCGTAATGCTATACTTCGGATGAATGTTCATCACACCATTACACTAATGTTGTGACCTCGTTATTAACAACATCCAATGTCTATGATCAGGAAACTTTGATCATCTTGTTAATCAACGAGCTAGTTTATCAGAGAGGCATAACTAGGAACTTTCTGTTTGTTTATTAAACACACATGTATTAATGTTTCCGTATTAATACAATTATAGCATGCAAAATAAACATCTATCATATACTTGGAATACACATAATAAACACTTTATTATTGCCTCTCAGGGCATATTCCCTTCAGTCTCCCACTTGCACTAGAGACAATAATCTAGTTACATAGTGATGAATATAACACCCATGGAGTTCTGGTGTTGATCATGTTTTGCTCTAGGTAGAGTTTTAGTCAACGGATCTGCTACATTGAGATATGTATGTACTTTACAAATCTTTATATCTCCATCCTTGACATGTTCACGGATGGAGTGAAACCGGCGCTTAATATGCTTGGAATACTTGTGAGACCTTGGTTCTTTGGCATTGGAAATTGGCACCATGTTGTCACAATAGATCATCATTGGGTCCAACGCGCTTGCAACCAAACCTAGTACGGATATGAACTCCTTCATCCAAACTGCTTCCTGAGCCGCTTCTGAAGCAGCAACATATTCGGCCTCCATTGTTGATCCCACCACCATAGGTTGTTTGGAACTCCTCCAACTAACCGCTCCACCATTCATGAGAAATATGTATCCGGATTGAGACTTAGAGTCATCCGGATCGGTGTCAAAGCTAGCGTCGACATAACACTTAGCGACGAGCTCTTCTTCACCTCCGTATACAAGAAACATATCCTTAGTTCTTTGCAAGTACTTAAGGATATTCTTGACCGCTATCCAGTGTTACGAACCTGGATCCGATTGGTACCTACTAGTCACACTAATAGCATGTGCCACATTTGGTCTTGTACATAGCATGGCGTACATTATAGAGCCTATGGCTGAAGCATAGGGGACTTTGTCCATTATCTCTCTTTCTTCCGCCGTAGCCAGACTTTGAGTCTTACTCAATGTCTTGCCTTGCAACATAGGTAAGAACCCCTTCTTACTTTCGTCCATTTTAAACTTCTTTAAATCTTATCAGGGTATGTACTTTGTGATAGCCCTATTAGGCGCTTAGATCTATCTCTATAGATCTTTATGCCTAATACGTATGACGCTTCACCTAAGTCCTTGATTGAAAATTTGCTTTTTAGATAACTTTTAACACTGTTTAAAAGATCTATATCATTTCCGATCAATAATATGTCATCCACATATAATATCAGAAATCCCACATTGCTCCCACTCACTTTCTTGTAAATACAAGCTTCTCCATAAGTTTGGTCAAATCCAAACTCTTTGATCACCTCATCAAAGCGTAGATTCCAACTTTGTGATGCTTGCTTCAGTCCATAGATGGATCGCTGAAGCTTGCACACCTTGTTAGCATCCTTAGGATCAAGAAAACCCTTTGATTGTATCATATACAACTCTTCTTCAATATTGCCATTGAGCAACACGGTTTTGACATCCATCTGCTATATCTCATAATCGAAATATGCAGCAATTGCTAACATAATACTAACTGATTTTAGCATCGCTACAGGAGAGAATGTCTCATCGTAGTCAACTCCTTGAATTTGTCAAAACCCCTTTGCGACAAGTCAGGCTTTATAGACGGTCACATTACCATCAGCATCAGTTTTTCTTTTGAAAATCCATTTATTCTCCATGGCCTTTCGGTCGTGAGGTAAGTCCACCAAGTTCCAAACTTGATTTTAATACATGGATTCCATCTCGGATTTCATGGCTTCTAACCATTTGTCGGAATCCGGGCTCATCATCGCTTCTTCATACATCGCAGGGTCATCATTTTCATCAACCATGAAATTCATGACAGGGTTTCCGTACACCTCGGGAGCTGCACGCGTCCTGCTAGACCTGCGAGGTTCGGTAGTACTCTCTTTTGGAGTTTCATGATCATTATCATCAGTTCCTTCTTCAACTAGTGAATCCAACTCCGGAACAACTTCCGGCGTTGCGCTACTCGCCATACTTTGAAGAGAAGGTTCAATAACCTCTTCGAGTTCTACCTTCCGACTACTCACGCCTTTCGCGAGAAACTCTTTCTCTAGAAAGGATTCATTCTTGGCAACAAAAACCTTGCCCTCGAATCTGTGATAGAAGGAATACCCAATTGTTTCCTTAGGGTATCCTATGAAGACGCATTTTTCCGCTTTGGGTTCGAGTTTATCCGGTTGAAGTTTCTTCACATAAACATCGCATCCCCAAACTTTAAGAAATGACATCTTAGGTTTGTTTCCAAACCATAATTCATACGGTGTCTTTTCAATGGATTTAGATGATGCCCGATTTAAAGTGAATGCAGCAGTTTCTAGTGCATAACCCCAAAATGACAACGGCAAGTCCGTTAGAGACATCATAGATTGAACCATATCCAATAAAGTACGATTACGACGTTCCGACACACCATTTCGCTGTGGTGTTCCAGCAGGTGTGAGTTGTGAAACAATTCCACACTCTTTCATGTGAGTGCTAAACTCGTAACTTAGATACTCACCTCCACGGTCGGACCGTAGATATTTGATCTTTCTATTATGATGATTTTCCACTTCACTCTGAAATTCCTTGAACTTTTCAAAGGTTTCAGACTTGTGTTTCATCAAGTAGATATAACCGTATCTACTCAAATCATCTGTGAAAGTAACAAAATAACGATATCCACCTCACACCGACACACTCATTGGACCACATACATCAAAATGTATGATTTCCAATAAATCTGTCGCCCGTTCCATTGAACCGGAAAACGGTGTTCTAGTCATCTTGCCCATAAGTCATGGCTCACATGTATCAAATGATTCAAAATCAAGTGATTCCAAAAGTCCATCCTAATGGACCTTCTTCATGCGTTTAACGCCAATATGACCTAGACGGCAGTGCCACATATATGTGGATATATCATCATTAAGTTTAATTCTTTTAGCATCAATATTATGAATATGTGTATCACTATTATCGAGATCCAATAGAAATAAACCATTCATCATCGGTGCATGACCATAAAAGATTTCATTCATATAAATAGAACAACCATTGTTCTCGGATTTAAATGAATAACCACTTCGCATCAAACACGATCCAGATACAATGTTCATGCTCAGTGCAGGCACCAGATAACAATTATTCAAGTTTATTACTAATCCCG
The DNA here is from genome assembly GCA_023614405.1 of Avena insularis. Taxonomy (NCBI): domain Eukaryota; kingdom Viridiplantae; phylum Streptophyta; class Magnoliopsida; order Poales; family Poaceae; genus Avena; species Avena insularis. The sequence goes on along the minus strand of CM042687.1, from coordinate 47,799,324 downwards.
ACGGTAAATGGAGAGGTAGCGTTCTGACGGCGATCACATCAACACTTGATCCATTGTCGACATGCATCTTGATCTCACCCCTTGCTAGACGTCGCTTGTTCCGCAACCCCTGATTCGATTTACAAATATTAGCAACTGAACCGGTATCAAATACCCAGGTGATACTGCGAGTACTAGTCAAGTACACATAAATAACATATATATCATATATACCTTTGTTTGCCTTGCCGGCCTTCTTGTCTTCCAAATACTTGGGACAGTTGCGCTTCCAGTGGCCAGTCCCCTTACAATAATTGCACTCGGTATCAGACTTAGGTCCAACTCGGGGTTTCTTTTCAGGCACGGCAACCGACTTGTCGCCCTTACTTCCCTTCTGTTTTCTCTTGTTGTATTTCTTGAAACCAGTGTTCTTATTGATCATCAACACTTGATGTTCCTTCTTTTCCTCCACTTCTGCAGTTTTAAGCATTGACAGAAGCTCGGGGAGAGACTTCTTCATGCCTTGCATCTTATAGTTCATCACGAAGCTCTTATAGCTAGGTGGCAGAGACTGGAGAACATGATGGATGCCTAAGTCAATGGGAATCGATATTCCCAAGGACACAAGCTAATCGGCGTAACCCGACATCTTGAGTACATTCTCACTTACAGAGATGTGCTCTTCCATCATGCAGCTAAAGAACTTTTCTGAAGCATTGTAGCTCTCTACAGCAGCATGTGTGTCGAAAATCATTTTCAACTCACCCATTGTATCAAATGCATTGCCGTTTTTGAAACGCTTTCGAAGTTCTGGATCTAGCGCATACAATATGCTGTAATGAACTAAGTTGTGGTCCTCCTGACGATTCTGATAGACATTCTTCTCCTCGTCAGGGGAATCATCAAAAGGTGGGGGGCCTAGCGGCGCTTCTAGAACATAAATGCTTTTGTGCAGCAGAGAGGAGAATCCTCAAATTCATGGTCCATTCGGTAAAGTTGCTACCGTTTGTTGCAAGTTTCTCTTTATCCATGAACACATTGAAATTAAAAGCAGGCGGTGCCATCTACAACAGAATTTGTAAAGTTTAGACTAAGTTTATGATAGATTGAGTTCAACTAATCCACATTATGAATGAACTCCCACTCAAAATGACATCCCTCGTGCCTTTTTGGTGACACATGAACCAAATCCACTACACCAAGTCCGATCATCACGTGAGTCGGTGTAGCTTCAAAGGCGAGCATCAAATGGGCATTATATCTATCATAGGACTCATGCTTAACCTTTCGGTCCGTGTTCCGAGGCCATGTCTGTACATGCTAGGCTCGCCAAGTGAGAACCTTAGTATTTGCGTGTGTAACTGTCTTACACCCGTAATATGTTCGTGGATCCAAGATCACTCGATCATCACGTGATGTCTTGGAGCGATGAAACATAATCGGTGCATACTTAAGGAAGAACACATTCTTATCTTGATATTTAAATGAGGGATCATCTTATTATGCTATAAATGCCAAACAAGCAATATAAGATGCAATCAAACATCACATGTTTGTAACTGAAATGATATGGTTGCCGCATATGATCTCCATCATGTGCTCCTTGGTATGATCACTATCATACCTCTATGTGTAAGGCCAAGGTCTATGGAACTTACACGTTATGTGTGTTGTAAGAGTATCATCTCATACTTCTACTTACAACATCACCAAATCATAACACTAGCCTAGCAACAATCTAAACTAGACGCCTCTAATTTAGCCATTGCAAGTTTTACGTGGCTTAGGGCTTTCGAAGATAGAACCGTTCATACCTACGAACATGAACCACAATGAGGATAACCAAATTGTTGACAACTTGTTGCAAATTAGATATTGACTATAGTAGGAGAGACAGACACCCGCTAGCCACTTATGCAAAACTAGTTGCATGTCAAGCATGGAACAGGTCTCATGTGCGAGGACATGAAAAGTTTGTTCGGGCCGCTTCATCCCACTATGCCACCAATATCCAAAATACAACTAAGAAGCAATAACATGATCATCATCGCCCACATACCCATATGTGTACTACCCGTGTAAGTAATCTACGCATAGATCCGGCTTTGATACCACTGTAGGGTTTGCAGCATAGAAAACAAAAAAATTCCTACGATGGGAACAACTATGTACCAAGATCTATCTACTAGATACAAACAACGGGCGGATGTATATCCGTAGAGAACATACCCTTGATGACCGACAAAGCTTAACGACTTGAACTCGTGGTTGATGTAGACGATCTCTTGCCGATCTCAAGATCGAGAGGAAGTCCTAGCGTCGCAAATTAGCAGCGCATCCATGCTCGCACACGCGTACAAGACACTGAGCAACCTCCGCCTCCTTGCTCCAGCGATGCACCGGAAGCACAACTCTTTCTTGCCTAATAGCCACCGGGAACATGTATCTCGCTAGTCCGAGACCATGGGAATAAATTCTATAGGGGGAGAGAGATCCTTCACGAGGAGGTGTACTTTGAGAGGATGAGAGGGGGCCATTTGTAGGGGAGAGGGGGCACCCAAGGGGCATGGCTCCCAGCCATGGGGCTGCCCCCACCTCTTCCAACTCCACTCACTCAAAAGCCTTTCAATTTCCTCCACTCAAAATCCCATTAAATTTCCACCAAATTTAACGCAAACTCTCATTAAATAAAACTCCTTTTATTTATTCAGAATTTTGTCAATTACTTTAATTACAAACATTCACATATAACCCCTTGCTAGTATTTCATTTCACATGCAAAAACACTTTCTGCAATTTCACCCGAAAACCTGTTTCGGTATCTAGTGAAATAAATTCTTGCGCTTGTTTATTCTTTCCGGCATGAAACTTTTGCTCCATTTGGATGTCGGTGTCTCTTAAGTGTGCCACCCTACGGTTCATAAATAATACGTACATGATCGAGACCCCTCTCCGATCAATAATCAGAAGCGGGATCTGGAGACCCATACTGACTCCCACACATTCAACGATGACTTTCTTGTGATCGTCGGAACCTTTTATGCTAGTATCTTAATCCTTTTGTTTCGCGATATATTACATGTCCAAGATTCGATCATCGGTATCTCCATACCTAGTTTGATCTTGTTACTGACATGCACTCTTTTCTTGTTCCCGTGATATAACATTCTAGTGATCAAATCACTTGCTTGCAAGCTAACCAATGTGATATCACCGAGAGGGCCCAGAGTATATTTATTCGTCATCGGGATGAACAAATTCCACTCTCGATCCATGGGCCTCAACATAACACTTTAGTAGTTCTGAATCCATCTTTATAATCACCCAGTTACGGTGTGACGTTTGATTTTATCAAGAAACTCCTTCGGTGTTAGTGATTGACATGATCTCATGGTCTAAGGATTAGGATCACTTCGTATGTTGTTATAGCAATATAAACTCAATGAATTTGATCGTAATGCTATAATTCGGATGAATGTTCATCAACCCATTACACTAATGTTGTGACCTTGTTATTAACAACATCCAATGTCTATGATCAGGAAACTTTGATCATCTTGTTAATCAATGAGCTAGTTTATCAGAGAGGCATAACTAGGAACTTTCTGTTTGTTTATTAAACACACATGTATTAATGTTTAAGTATTAATACAATTATAGCATGCAAAATCAACATCTATCATATACTTGGAATACACATAATAAACACTTTATTATTGCCTCTCAGGGCATATTCCCTTCACCCAGAACCTACCACGTAGGTAATTTTGCAGGTTTACACAATCTTATCCTCGAGAGGCCTAGGAGAATGACAAACTCCTTGGCAGAAGCATAAGCGGATACACACGGGAAGGACACACAGAATACTTCAGGTCCATACACAACCAACATATCAAGTTCGCCAAAGCAGATTATAGCTGAAAGGGCCTCTTAGGCCGATGGCTCCGAAGAACTGCCTTCGAGAGACCGCTCATCGCTCTCATTAGCACGGGATGAGCCTACCTAGGAAGAACAATCCTCACCCTCTGGAGTCGCATCAGCCTCGGCAGAGTCATCCACTTCAGTCCGCTCGAACAGCGGCAGGAAGTCATCCATGCGCTCCTCCACGAGTTGCTGGAAGCGGACGATCTCACTCGGCGGAGTCCCTGCAGAAGCACCCTCTAGGGGAAGTTGGCATCATGATGGTAAAGGGTGGAGAAGACCTGGGTCGCGACGGTCTGCATCATCCTCCGTCACTCGTCTAGGTGGTACCCGTGGTAGAGCACGGCTCTCCCCTCCAATGCCATTGTGATCTGGGAAAATAGTTCCATGAAGGCGCCTTCCTCATCGACATTGGCAGGGGCCCGGAGTATAAGTTGGTCACTCAAAAGTCCCGGAGGGTATCGGTCGCACGCTTGGCAAGCGGCCGGTACATGTTGCACTGCTCCTTCTCTAGCACCCAGAGGTCTCGCTCCAGTTCGTTGCATTCATCCAAACGCTTCTAGAGGTCCTTGTGGGCCTCCTGCAAACCCTTCAGGGCATCCAGGTCAGTGATGGCATCTTCCAGACGCTCATCCATCCTATGCTGGGAAGTCTCCAGTACTAGCCTTCACCTGCCACTCTTCCCGGAGGGCCCGTCGAATTCATGAGAGCTCCATGTTGTTGGCCTCCTTCAGCCGCTTTCGCTCTTCAGTCACCTTCGCGTAACAATGAAGGAGGAATTCATCGATCTTGGCACTACGGTGGTCCATGTCAAGCAAGCTCTCCCTGATATTTCGGCGAGTTGCCTCCAGCTCTGCTTCCAGCGCTTCCAGGCGGCTCCTCTCTAGCTGGGCATCATCCTCGTAGAGCCTGACCGCCTCCTCATGAAGGGCCACGTCCTCCTCCCTATGAGCGACCCTCTTGAGGTCCGCCTCAGCCTCTCGCTCAGAGAAGGCGAGTGTGTGATCGTGCACAAAGAGGTCACCGACCATGTGGCTCAGGACCATGGAGGAAGGACCATCCCCTTTAGAGGGCAGTGTCGGGCCTCGGGCGAGCTTCGGAGCCTATGCCACATCAAGCCCATGGTTGCCTCGTGAGGTGCTCGCCTGGCTGCGATCCTCCCACCGCTTCCAGGCCTCGTCAACAGCAGCACGTTCTAGGAGTAATTGGCGCCACACGCTGGCAAGGCGGTGCTCTTCTGCGGCAATGTCCGGAAGGAACCAGTTGAGCTCGGTATTAGGGGCTGCCACCATGTTGTGAACATGTCCCGACCTGCCAAGGGAGGCGTTCACAGAGGACAACAGAGCAAGCTCGCCTAGGCCCATGTCCCCGGGGGCTTGGGGTCTCCCCTCGGGAGGATCCCCACGGCAATCACGAGCAGGGAATGGGGACACGCCTTGCGCACCCACAGGGTCCTCGAGCAGCAGGTCATCGCCACTCGCAGCGGACGATGCGGGATCGGCTCGGCCCTCTTCAAGGGAGTGATACCCCTCCTCAAGGCTAGGGGCTACATGCGCCGGCGATCCCCGGACCTCGGTGGCACTAGGCGAGGGACTCTTCTAGGCTGACGAAGAGTGGGAGCCACCCCCGGAGCATTCTGTAGCTCCTCTAGAGCCCGACTTCGGTGTCTCCTTCATCCTCTTCTCCTCGTGCCTGTACCAGGACGGCATACTGAAGAGGCAGGAAAGGAAAGAGAAAAAGGGACGAAGGAAGGCCACACAAAGCCTGCGCACCAAGGACCAGTTGGCCCTCTATGCTCCAGGACGAAGGAAGGCGACCCCTTGTCGTGTCTTGGGCGCTTCCCGGCCGCGCGCGCCGAGGGCACGGCCATGGCTGCCCCTACTCCCGTGGAAGCCACGCGGTCTACCTGGACGGTGGATCTGTGGGTTTCTCCCTCGGGAGGATTCGCAGCATCCTCTTCTAAAGAGGACAAACTATTGATCATCCTCCCGTGCCATATAGGTCAGAAGGATCCGGGTCCACCACCAGGTTCCCCGTCCTCATCATCCAGCTCAACCAAGGAGCACTCGCCCCAAGCATCGAAGGTGGGGAGTCCGGTGATACCTTCGATCCGGATTACGGATGTAGTATAGCTCTTTTACCTAGTAGACCTAGATTATCGAATCCTCCGGAAGCAGAAAGCATGGTGAAGTTACTTTAATGGACCTTTAGGAGTTCTACATTCTTTTAGTGTTTTACTGGACCAAGAGTTTGTTGTCATTTGTTCTTGTCGATGATGGAGAGAGAGGGCCTGGGGCTTTCGGTTTCACCTGTAGCTATGCAAAACATCTGATGGGAATAAAAGATAATAATAAAGTATGCATGTAATTATGAGAGCAAGATGATTATATGTGGGCAGTGCATCCATAATTGCTATTTCCTTCGCAACCACTTATAGCAATAACCTACTAGTCTCATCCATAGAAGAAAGAGAGCTAATGATATGCATAGTGATGTCACCGTTAATCCCAAGTAAATCCCTCACATATAGCTGTACTACCCTTTCTGTCACTAGGGTTCCCATCCTGCAGATTAGTCATTACTCACACTCCCTATGCCTGGATCAATCCTTGGGGTCTTGGGTACCTAACAAGTGCTTATATTGAGGAAAGAGAGGATACAATAATCATCATGTCATACAAACTAATACATGATCCCATCTATGATAAATAACATGCACACACTACATGGCTAGGCCGAAGCCCTTAGCCCAAGGAGAATTACTCACACATAGAGATGATATCAACAATCATAAAAATTGTAATGGAAATCATGATATTGATAGTAATAGTCTTACAATATCGCCAATTGGAGATGAGATCTACTATTACAAGTGGTGGACTATGGCTATGGTCGTGGAGAAGGGTTGTGAGATTGGATCTAGATCTATTCCTCTGGAATTGTGGTTTCTGATGGCTTGGTGTAGTTGGGCACTTTTTCTCATTGCCAGGGGTCTCTTTATATAGGGGTTCCTTCATGAAAGTTGTTCTGTTTGACCTAGCGGTGTCGGTGGAAACTATACGGCCAAAACTATATGGCCGGAATTTTATTCCCGTTGTATAGTTGGTCGTTAAAGCTTTTGTCTCCACCTCATGACCCCTGGTTTCTTTGGTTTATTGGAAATCTCGTATCTTTGACTTTAATGTTGTGATTCCTATCATCAAATATCGTTTCCTGCGCAGGGAAAAATAAAAAGAAAGGATTGCATACCCCTTTGATCATTAGGCATTAGTGGAAGGTTTTAGAGAGATATTTAACCAAAATTCTAAATAATATCTAGTTTAAATGTGGATGTGGATGGCTATATTTCATATCCATCATCCGGCGTGAGCAGCGTGCACATCGCGCTCTAGATAAAAGGGGCATGCGCCGGTAGGAAGATCTGCCACAAGCTCTATGCCCAGAAGCAGGCGCATGAGGGCGGCCACCATGTCCTCGGCATGGAGCCCCTCCGAGAGTCTGGCCTCATCCTGTCTAGGCGCCATGGTATAGATAGGTTGACGGTGCTCCTAGATGGGAGAAATCTGCTGCCGCAGGTACTCCCGCACCACCATTTCGTCGGTCGGGCCTTGGCTCCTCAGGTGCGCCATGCGCCTCGCAAGAGGGTCGGGGCCCATGTAGGCAGCCGCCTTGCGATCCCATCTGGGGTTCTCCATGGCTGCCCTCGCCAGGACTCGGAGCTACGGCCATGCCTGGCTGGCATCTACCAGCACCCAGTCGTGGCGAAACTATGATGCCACTCCAAGGATGGAGATGGGCATGAAATCTCCCTCCTCTTCAGCAAAGAATTCGACTCCGCCAAGGGTATCCTCCAGTGAGAGGATGAGGAGGCGATAGAAGTGTCGAAATGGTGCCACAGAGGGAACCACTCCGACGAAAGCCTCGCACCAGAATGTGAAGGTGGCGAGGAGTGTCATGCTCTGTTGGTGAAGGTGGGGCAGTTGGATGCATTAATGCTCCAAGACGGTAAGGAGGACAGGGGAGAAAGGGGGACGAGACCGGTAGCGATGGAGTGAGTGAAGACTATGGCGGTGGTGGCGTGCCACCCGTCTCCCTGACTCCGGCACACCAGACCCGAGAGGCGCCCCACTCGTTCGAGTCAGTGGCTATCAGCCTCTAGACCTTCTCCAGTCCCTCTGTGTTGAGGACCGTGGCTCGAGGCAAGGTCACTGCATTCAGCGCGGGGAAGCTTGATGTAGCGGGAGCAACGCGAGCTCTCTTGGGGGCCATCTGAGAGACTACCTGGGCAGAACGAAAGATGTCGAGCAAGGGCACGGGAAGGTCGGCTATGGAGAAGATGAAATGAGCTAGGCCTTCTCGAGTTTGGGGTTTTATGGGAAGCGTGGGTTCCAAGCCCAGGGGACGGAAGTGGCAGTTCCCACATCGAATGGACGCCACTCCCTGTGTGGGCACGTGGAAGCCGCAGACGGGATCTTCAGGAAACCATGCACAGATGTGACCGCTCGTGGTCCCGATGTTAGATGGTCCCTTGACTTCAACACCCCTTTTTCAAATGCGTGCAAGACAAGCGACCGAAGGCTACTGTCAGACCCAGGCCCACCAGACGCGCCTTCTACGGGGCTAGCAAGAAGCGCGACCCTCGAAAAGGAAGATGAAGTATGTGAAGCGACAGCAGGCACCAAGGTCGACCTTTATGCAAAGGAGGAAGGGGTGACGCAAGGATATTGCAGCGCCCGACATGCCACTTTGGTGCAACGAAGCCAAGATGGAGCAGCGGGACAACATCACGACTGTCCACTACACCGTCGCTATAGCTGGTCGACAGCCACAAGAAGACAAGGCAAGTCGAAACCTCCCGGACGGGAGTGTGGTAGCCCTTCCCACCTAATATTTGGGGGAAGAGGCCTGACGCCGCCCTATATAAGGGATCCTTCTCCTATCTTAGAAGGGGCCGATCCCCGGCGATCTAAAGCCTAGACTTGCATCCACCATTGTACCCTTGCAAAGCAAGCGAGCTGTCGGGGGGATAACGCCCGAGTGGGGAAAGCAAGGCACAAGTAGGCCGGCTCCAGAAGATACAGGCCGCTTGGCCTCCAGGAAAGACAACTCTAGCCGACTGGCAAGCACGCCCGGCTAGACTTATAACCTTCCCGGCTGGCCCGTCTAGCCGGTGGCCAGAAGAACCGGTCGGGTGGTCGTTTCCACCCGGCTCACCTCGGATTCAATGGAGAGCACGGAAGGGCTGACGCTTCGTGCGGGGTACGCTTCTGGCTCTTTATCAGGCAAGCTGGCATGCCTTCATGACCAGCGCTACCCGACGAAGATAAAGCAAGACAGCCGGCTGGACTAGCGAAGGCAGTCCGGGTGACCGTTAAAGCAAGGATGACGCCCCAAAGGAAGCCCGGGTGACCACTAAAGATAAGGGTAACGCTAAAAGAAGGGCGGCCTGGGTCCTGGCCCACCGGCTGGGCCCTGCAGCCGGCCCTGTCCTGTAAACCCATATCCAAACAGTAAACCCTAGGACCTGATCTGTAATCTGCCCCCCATACCAGTATATAAGGGAGGGCAGAGCTAGGGTTCTAGGTAGGCAACAATAGAAGGATAGAAGTGTTAGCATCAAGTTCCCATCTTCCTCTAGCCCTTGATAGTAGCTAAGGAAACAGCTCAAGGAGCATCTATACTGAGCATCAGCTCCCATACATAGTTCATCTTGCAGGAGTAGGGGTGTTACCTCGCCAAGAGGGCCCCGAACCTGGGTACGTCCCTGTGTTTGCAGTGTACCGTGCCCAACCCGTTGCGTGAGACACCGAATGCATCCGTGTGTCCCTTCTTTGCCATCCCCGATGGCACTGCCGCATTCCACACCACGACAGTTGGCGCCCACCGTGGGGCACAGCGTTTTGGCTGGGATCATCTTCCGCACGGGATTTCTGCTCGTCGCCGGCAAACGCATGGCCTCTGGCCTCATTCCCACGCTAGGTTCCTTCGACTGCGTCATCGACAACGCAGCGTGTTTTGCCGGGAACACCTTCCCCGCCGACGGCTCCATCATGCATTTTGGAGACGTCCGCATCTACGTCGCCACTGTCGCTGAGGGTTTTCCCAGCGCGGTCACCCCCGTCATCGATGTGCCCCTTACCCGCGTCCCAGCCATAGGGAGTGGTCACGTCAAAGTCATGATGGTAAATTCTCGTGAAAACCATCGGCAGCCTCAAGAACATCGGGCAGGAGGATAAAACTCCACGCTCGAGCAAGAGCAAGACCCGCTCACCGCCTCCATCCAGCACCTACGCGCTCTGGTCGTCGTCGAGACGGATCCAGCGACTACAGCGGTAGCACTCGAAGCTACGCGCCAAAAGCTCCTGGAGGAAGCCACCAAGGTCGCGGCTAACCAGCGTCGGCTGAACGCCACCGTGCATGAGTAGAACGCGGTCACGGCTTCACCAGGAAGATCCAGCATCGGGGGCGCGACCTGGCGTCGGAACTGGACTGCGCCGCCGACTCGCATGCAGGTGTGGCACGGCCCGCCTACAGCACTCCCGCCAAGAACATGAGGGCAGCCGAGGCAGTAGCCGCGGAGCTAAAACACCTTGAGGGCGGGGAACTTCATCGCCAACAGGAGCGCGTGCAGCTCCTCGTGGCCTCTGCGAACAAGAAGCAAGCCGAGGGCGTCCCTAGCTAGGTGGGCAACTCCCGCGACATCACCGTCCGCAAAGGCGCAGACTAGACAGCGCACGGAGGAAGCAAGCATCAACAAGCCTCTTCTCCAGGAGGGGTTGGGCAAAACAGCCGCCCGCGTGGTGAATGTGGCAACCGCGGTCGCCACAACCGGGACGCCGCCGCCTCCAGCGTAAGTCACGCAGGCGGAGCTTCCCAGGGGAAAACTATGCGAGCGCCGGAGGAGGAAGCAGCCGCGAACAAGGACCCGCCTGCGTCGCGCTTGAAGGGCCGGCTCGGTCCCCGAGAACCGACTGACGCGCGGGAGCGCATCGACCTCCTGGTGCAGTCACGCACCTTGGAGGAGGAAAGTCCGGCTGGCCCAAAGTGTTTTGGCCCGCGCATCCGGAACGAGTCGTTTCCAAAGGGATTTTCGCTCCCAAGGGACACGCCAAAGTACAACGGAACTGTCAAGCCCGAGGATTGGTTGGTCGATTGCACCACTGCAGTTGGAATCGCCAATGGAAACCTCCGCCTAGCCGTCCACTACGTCCCCCTCATGCTCGTCGACTCGGCAAGGACATGGCTCAATAGCCTCCCCGACAACAGCATCAACGCATGGCTGGACTTCAAAGAAGCGTTCATCTGCAACTTCACCGGAACATACAAGCGGCCGGGTCAGCCTCGCGAGCTTTCCCTCTATGTACAAGGCAAGGACGAGTCGGATCGCGCCTACCTCACCCGGTGGACCAGCATGCACAATTCGTGCGAAGGGGTGTGAGAGCACCAAGCGATAGACTTCTTCACCAACGGCACCATGCTAAAGCACAAGCTCAGCCGGGCAGACCCGCAAACCATGGCCCGGGTCATGGCCATCGCGGACAAGTACGCCACCGCGGACGCAGCAATGAAGAAGCCCATCGTGGTGGACGACCAAGGCCAAATCATCACGGACGAGCAGGCGAAGCGACGCCAGCCGGGTGACCATCATCCTAGGCGGCACGGTCACGACAACCCCCATGACAAGAGGAAAGACGACCAGACGGATAGTCGGTACGGCACCAACCAAGTAGCCGCGATGCATGAAGATCCGGCTGCAGGAGGCAGCCGGAGGCAGAGGCCGGACGACAGGCCGCCTCGGCCTAAGTACACCATGGAGTCCATGCTCGACGGACCATGCAAGTTCCACAGTGGTGGCAACAAGCCCGCGAATCACACGAGACGCCAATGTAGCTAGACAAAGAAAATGGCCAAAGCCGGTGGACTCCCGCCACCACCTCCACCGCCAGCCGGAGGCCCACTAGATAATAGGGAACGACGCAACCGCCGCGAGGATGACGAGGATGGTTACCCGTGGCAGGTGGGTAATTACCACATATTCCTGGCGGAGCCGGAAACGAAGCACGCCAAGCGGAGACGCGAGGCGGAGGTGAACGCAATCGTACCACCCGTCCCCCAGTACCTACACTGGTCCGACCAGGCGATCACCTAGAGAAAGGAGGATCATCCGGCTGTGTTGCCAAGCCCTGGCAGCTACGCGTTGGTCTTGGACCCCATCATCATCTCCAAGAAGCATTCATGCCGCTTCTCTCGGGTACTGATCGATGGAGGAAGCAGCATCAACCTCCTTTACCGGAGCAGCCTCGAGAGGCTGGGCATCAGTGAGTCCCAGCTAGAACCCTCAAGCACTTCATTCCACGGATCAGTACCAGGGCCATCGCACCCCAATCGGAAAGATTCGGCTAGACGTCATCTTTGGCAGCGAGAACAACTTCCGCTATGAGCCAATTTGGTTCGAGGTCGTGAATCTCTCCAGTGCCTACCACGCCATACTAGGGCGCCCAGCTCTGACCAAGTTTATGGGAGTACCGCAATACGCATACCTCAAGATGAAGTTGCCGGGCCCAAAGGGAGTGATCACTGTCAATGGATGCTACAAGCGTTCGATCGAATGCGCTTCAGACGGCTCCAAGCTGGCCGAAGCAATGATCATCGCTGAAGAGAAGCACATCATAATGCAGAACATGGTGGCTCTGTAGAAGGATATGCCGGCTGGAGAGCCCAACCCGGCTGGAGAATCATAGTTCAAGCCCTCGCAGGGGACAAGGAAGATCCTGCTGAACGAGGAAGACCCAAGCAAGTTCGTCCTGGTCGGAGACGGCCTGGACAGCAAATAGGAAAGCACACTCATCAATTTCCTCCGTGAGAATCGGGACATTTTTGCATGGTGCCCCAAAGACATGCCAGGTGTCCCGAGGGAACTCGCCGAGAACTCCCTTCATGTTCGACCGGACGCGAAGCCAGTCAAACAATCTTTACGCCACTTCGCAGAGGAAAAAAGAAGAACCATTGGTGAAGAGATCACACGGCTGCTCGCGGCCGGCTTCATCATGGAAGTTTTCCACCCAGAATGGCTCGCCAACCTGGTGCTGGTGCTAAAGAAGAACAAGACATGGCGCATGTGCGTCGACTATACCAGTCTCAACAAAGCTTGCCCCAAAGATCCTTTCGCCCTGTCGTGGATTGATCAAGTCATCGACTCCACCGCCGAGTGCGATTTGTTGTCTTTTTTGAACGCTTACTCGGGCTACCACCAGATCAAGATCAATGTAACCGATCAAATAAAGACATCATTCATAACCCCGTATGGAGCATACTGCTACACCACCATGCCCTTTGGGTTGAAGAACGCAGGCGCAACCTATCAGCGTTGCATGCAGAATTGCATGCAGAAATGCCTGCAGACGCAGATCGGAAAGAACGTACACGCCTACGTCGACAACGTCGTCATCAAGACCAAGGAGCGGCACACACTCCTCGAGGATCTGAAGGAAACATTCGACAACCTCCGTCATTTCCAGATCAAGCTGAACCCGGAGAAATGCGTGTTCGGCGTTCCAGACGGCAAGCTCCTGGGCTTTCTTGTCTCTGAGCGAGGAATTGAGGCGAACCCGGAAAAGATCGGAGCCATTGAGTGCGTGGAGCTGCCACAGAACCTGTGCGACATGCAGAAGTTCATCGGGTGCCTCGCTTCCCTCAGCCGGTTCATCAGCCGGATGGGAGAGAAGGCCCTTCCCCTATACCAGCTGATGAAGAAGACGGACAAATTTGTCTGGACAGCTCAAGCGGATGAAGCTTTCCGAGACCTCAAGCGCATGCTCACCTCGCCACCCGTCCTGGCGGCGCCAGCAGCAAAGGAGCCCATGCTGATGTATATCGCTGCCACAAACAGAGTGGTTAGCATGGTATTGGTCATGGAGCGACCAGAGTAAGGAAAGGCTCAGATGGTCCAGCGCCCCGTATACTACCTAAGTGAGGTGCTCTCGCTATCCAAGAAGAACTACCCCCACTATCAGAAGCTGGTGTACGGCGTGTACATGGCCGCCAAGAAGCTCAAGCACTACTTCCAGGAGCATTCCATCCGGGTGGTAGCATTGGCCCCACTCGCGGAAATCATTGGCAACAAAGACGCCATTGGCCGTGTGGCAAAATGGGCCATCGAGCTCGCCACGCATAACATCCAGTAAGAGCCGCGAACCGCAATCAAGTCGCAAGCATTGGCTGATTTCATCGTCGATTGGGCGGAGACACAATACATGCCCCTAGTGCCGGATTCAACTTACTGGAAGATACACTTCGACAAATCGAAAATGAGGGGAGGACTTGGATCCAGAATCGTGATAACCTCGCCCAAAGGCGACCGGCTGGAGTACATTCTTCAGATCCACTTCAAAGCTTCCAACAACATCGCCGAGTATGAAGCACTCATCCATGGGCTCAAGATGGCCAAGCAGATAGGCATCCATAGGGTGCTATGTTTCGGAGATTCGGACTTGGTGGTGCAACAAGTATCTGGCGAGTGGGACGCCAGGGACGCGAAGATGGCCCTTTACCGCTTCTTCGTCAAGCATTTGTGTGCCTGCTTCGAAGGATGTGAGTTTCACCATGTGCCCAGAGCCAACAACAAATATGTTGACGCCTTGGCCAAGGTCGGGTCAACAAGACAAGCCATACCGCCTGGGATCTCCCTCGAGCACTTGTGCAAGCCCTCCATCACCCCTTCACCAGAGTCCGACTCCATCGTGCTCAGCGCAGACCCAGGAACAGTCGGTGTCGTGGCACACCCAGGGACTGCTGCGTCGCACCCGGGGACTGCTGCATCGCACCAGAGGACTGCCGCGCCGCACACGGGGACCGCTGCGCCCCACCCGGGGACTGTTGCACCCCACCCGGGGACTGCTTCGCTGCGCTGGGGAGCTACCGCGACACGGCCTGTGGTCGACATCAGCACGTTACCACCCGGCAGGCCTCCCGACATTCCAGAGCCGGCAGTCTGTGAGGAGATCAAGCTCATCATACAAACGGTGCACACCATACGGGAGGCACCTGATTGGGCAAAGTCCTACATGGATTTCCTGGCTAAGGGTGAACTGCCGATAGAAGAGGTGGCAGCATGACAAGTGCGACGAAGGGCAAGTGCCTACACCATCATCAACAACAAGCTATACAAGTGCAGCGTCGGGGGCATCTATCAACGATGCGTCAGTCAGGAGGAAGGAGCCAAGCTTCTAATGGACATACACCAGGGCGAGTGTGGCCACCACGCATCATCAAGGGCAATAGCAGCCAAGTCCTTCGGCATGGTTTTTACTAGCCGACGGCGCTGAAGGACGCCGAAGAATTAGTCAAGACATGCAACGGTTGTCAGCAATTCAGCCAGCTAAAGCACACACCATCTGCGGCACTCAAGACAATACCAATCACCTGGCCGTTCACGGTCTGGGGCCTGGACATGGTTGGGCCATTCAAGAAAGCTCGATCCGGTATGACACACCTACTCGTAGCCGTGGATAAGTTCACCAAGTGGATCGAGGCGAAGCTAATCAAGAAGCTGGACGGAGGGACGGTGATCAAGTTCTTCACAGACATCATCATCCAGTTCGGATACCCGCACAGCATCATTACTGACAACGGAACCAACTTGGCGAAAGGAGTCTTCGCTCGCTTCTGCGGGGAAAAAGGGATCTGCCTGGATCTGGCGTCAGTCGCACACCCATAGTCCAACGGACAGTGCGAGCGTGATAACGGTCTGGTTCTAGCCGGAATCAAGCCAAGGCTCATTGAACCACTCGCCAGATCACCTGGATGCTGGATAGAGGAGCTGCCAGCAGTACTTTGGAGCCTACGCACCACACCCAATCGCTCAACCGGCTTCACACCGTTCTTCCTCGTCTATGGGGCAGAGGCCATTCTCCCCACAGACATCCAGTTCGACACACCCCGCAAGCAGCTCTACACGGAGCAGAAGCCAAGGAAGCAAGGGAGGACAGCGTGGACTTGCTCGAGGAGGCACGCGAGTTGGCTCTGTCCAGATCAGCAATCTACCAGCAAGACTTGCGTCGATACCACGCCAGCCAGATCCGGCCCACATCTTTCCCAAGGGAGACCTGGTGCTGCGCTTGGTCCAGAGAACCAAAGGAATGCACAAGCTGTCCCCGCCATGGGAAGGACCATTCATTGTCAGCCGAGCGCTCCACAACAATTCATATTGTCTGATCGACGCGCAGCAGCCGATGAAGAACAAGGCAGATCGCTCAGACGAGGAGACGGAGCGCCCATGGAATGCAAGCTTGCTCTAGCCATTTTACACTTAGAAAAGTATATGTATCTTCCCTTTTTATGTAACAAGTGAACAAGATTGAAAGCCTTGGCACAGCGCTAAGGACTTTGTCCCAATTCCGCACACCATCTACATTTTCGTACAGGCTGGCCTAGGCCCCACGATTTCTACTGACGGCATAATATTGCACGCGGCGTCTAGAGTCACCTCTTCGGTTCCGGCTTCAGTACGCATGTCGGCTGTCGACCCGGCAAGAGCAAAAACTCAAAGCGCATGTGGCAAGAAGATGCCAACATAGAAATCAAGGGCGTCCAGGTGAACCGGTCACGCCCTACATCAGTTAAGCCAGCAACAGCGAACCGAAGTATCGCGAGGCACGCCAACATAGCCAATCCTTCGGTTCTGGCTGCAGACCGCAACTCGGCTGTCGGCCGGAAAGGAAAAATGCTCGAAGGGCCAATACTCGCTGAAAAAGGGGAGTTGCTAACGGCCTAACTCGAAGGGGCGCGTATCTATTTTCCTTCTACGATAAGTACAAACTAACGAATGAACATATGCACAAGAAAACTAACCCAAAGCAACGCTTTGTCTCGCACGACCCGAGCCACAAATTGGCAGGAAACAAGGTGGCGAAAGAGCTTCGACCCGGCTGGCTACCCCAGCCGGCCTGAACCTCGGGGACTACACCCAGTGGACGCGCTCCCACGCACCCACAAACTCAAGTCAAGGTAGCAAAAAGAGCTTCGCCCCGGCTGGCTACCCCAGCCGGCCCGAACCTCAGGGACTACACCCAGTGGACGTGCTCCCGCGCACCCACAAACTCAAGTCAAGGTAGCCAAAAGAGCTTCGCCCCGGCTGGATACCCCAGCCGGCCCGAACCTCGGGGACTACACCCAGTGGACGCACTCCCGCCCACCCACAAACTGAAGTCAAGGTAGCCAAAATAGCTTCGCCCCGGCTGGCTACCCCAGTCGACCCGAACCTCGGGGACTACACCCAGTGGACGCGCTCCCGCGCACCCACAAACTCAAGGCAAGGTAGCCAAAAGAGCTTCGCCCCGTCTGGCTACCCTAGCCGGCCCAAACCTCGAGGACTACACCCAGCGGACGCGCTCTCGCGCACTCACAAACTCAAGTCGATATGGCAAAAGAGCTCCAACCCGGCCGGCTATCCCAGCCGGCCCGAGCATAAAAGACCGCAAATGGCAGAGATATAAACAAAGATAAGCAAAAGGAACCAAGCCATAAAGCGGAGCACGAAGGCTCCGCGCAGGTTCAGAAATCAGCGACAAAAGTCAGCCGAAATGTAGCACAGCAAAGTAACAACTTTTACAAATACACCCGGCATCCGGGGGATCAAGAGTCTGGAGCTAAAGAAGTAGAAGGAGCAGGAGCAGGAGTCGGATCAGCAGGGGCGGCACCGGCATCAGTGGAAGGAGGTTGGCTGCTGGAGGCGACGTCAAGGGGATTCCAAGGCGCCGGGACCCAGTGGAACGGTCGTGGCTCTCCGGGGGCACTGAAGTCACGCTCCAAGTCCACGTAGGTGCCAATATTCACCCCACAGGCCTAGAGCACAGGAGTGCTGGTGCGAAGGCCCTCATAGCTTCTCCCAAGACGAAAGTTGCGGGTGAGCACGCTTAGGTCGGCACCCGGATACCACGAATTCACCAGAGCAAGCGTCATCTCCACTGCGCCTCGAGCATCCCACTCTTTGTGCACGTCCAGCACGTCGATGCCTTTGGGCAGAGCCACATCTAGGCTGGCCATGTCGTGCACATCGCCCACGTCCGGCCATATGTAGTGGAAGAGATCATTGCCAATGGCATGCAGGACATTGCTCTCCTCCGCCACCACCTTGAC
The DNA here is from genome assembly GCA_023614405.1 of Avena insularis. Taxonomy (NCBI): domain Eukaryota; kingdom Viridiplantae; phylum Streptophyta; class Magnoliopsida; order Poales; family Poaceae; genus Avena; species Avena insularis. Next base: position 47,781,288 of record CM042687.1, on the reverse strand, counting down.
CAATTCGAGGGCAGTCAGGTCGCGTCCAACCTCTTCCACGGGCAGCTTCTCCATGGCCATCTCGGTCGCCTCAGGATAATGAGTTGCAGCCAAGCACAAAGCGGCATAAACGGACAAGGTCGAGCAAGTCACGACACAACGGAAGAAGGAAGCTGAAGAACTTACTGATGACCATCTCCGAGATGTTCTGGAGGTGCTGAGTAAGCTCCCCCTCCCTGCGGCGAAGAACCTGGATTGTCTCCTGTTGGGTGGAGATCATCTCAAAATTCTTCAGCGCCTCCGCCCGGATGTCAGCTGTTTTCTTGCCCTGCTCCACGCTAACCTCAAGCTGATGCTTGGCCGCAGCAAGTTGATCGAACTACACTTGTCGCGGCTTGTTTGATTCTTCCAGCCGGGCAACCTTAGCTTTGAGGCGCTCCACCTCCCTCTCCTTGTCCTGGATCATGGCTATAGGAGGATACCCGATGGTCAACAAAAACGGGAAAAGGGAGCCAATCGCCAAGACAGATCTGAATAAGCAATCTTACGGCCAAGATCCCGGGTGTTCTTCACAGATTCCGCAAACGCTTTCTGTAGCAAGAAAACAAATGAGCAACAGATAAGCAAACCGGATGGAAGAATGTAAAACGTGTGAAGGTCAACGACTTACCTCCATCAAAACAGACAAATTTTTTGCCTTGCCAAGGCCCTTTCCATTCCCTCAACCAGGTGGTGAACCTAGTTGAGTGCGACGGGCGCCGAGCCCGAGAGTTGGGAGAGGATCGCACCCAGTGTCAGCACAGACGGAGTTGGCCTCGAGCCGGTGATGATAACCTCGTCATCATCGACAGCCACACCCGAAGGAACAGCCACCACCAACTCCCTCCCAGCCGGCTGACCACCATCCGGCTGGCCGCCATCCACCGTAGTCGCCTGCGCGGCCCCAGCTTCCTCCGTCACCTCCGTAATGACGGGCCTGGCGGAGCTGCTTGGAGCCTCGCTCCAGGCCGGGTTCACGCCAGCCCTAGGACGAAGGAGGGGGGTCTCCGGGTCCTGCGTAGCCGCAAACAGCTGCCCCAACCGCGAAGATGCAGGCGCCTGGTCCAGCAGCCCCGTGGTCAGGGAGCCCTCAGGGGCCCTAGGCGGAGATGGTGCGGCTGACGCAGCCGGACCTGTCACAGCCGGGCCAGCAGTAGCCGAGCCAGCCGCAACCGGCGCGGGCACAGACGGCGACCTCGCCACCTCTTCAACCGGCGGAGGAGGTGGAGGAGCAATGACGACGGCGCCACCATCGCCAAGCAGCATGGCCTCGCTGCGCAGAACAAAGAGTCAAAGGAGGAACCAGCAAAACCACAGAGCGGCAAGCAAGGGCAAGAGAGATACTAACCTAGCGACGGATGGTGGAGCCACGACCTGACGCCCTCGGCGCGTATTTTTTGCTTCAACTGGAGCGGGAGCGGCAACAGGCGTCGTCCTCTTTCCCCGGGCTCTCGCCACGGGTTTCTCTCGGCCACCCTCCTCGTCGGTGACATCGACTACGATACGAGTAGGGGATCAAAACCACAACCTCAAGAGCAAATGTGAAGGAAAGAGCTACGGTCAGCAACTTACCATGAGGATCTGAGGGGCCGTCATCCGCCCGGACAGGAAACCCTTCGGGCTCCATCTGGGGGTACTTCTTCGGTTTCCTGTCCTCCAAGAAGGACGGAAGCGGGAAGTCACCCATGCCATCCTCAGCTAGCTGCGCCGTGAACAACTAATCAAAAAGGGGAGCATGAGGCACCAAAGGAAAGCTAGCCATGACAAGGAGCGAGACACAAAATAACCATAGAAAAACATACCTGAGGCGGCAGGCGGCCGCGATGATACGGAGGGCAGGAGTACGCCCATGTAGCCTCGATGCGGAACTTGGAGATCATGGAGACCTAGTTCCGCAGGTCCTGGTAGGGCACATCCTTCCGCAATGTCCTCATCAGATCGTTGGCGGTCGAGAGGTGGCACATTTTGTGCGACCGCTTCTGCAGCGGAAGCACGTGACGCACCATCCACGACAAGGTGATGTCCCGGGCGGTGAGCCTCTCCGTCTCCACCATCGTCTCCAGTCGGGTGGCCATCCGGTCGAGGTCCACCGCCGCACCCATGCCCTTCATCGACCAGCCCTTCTACATCGAGGGCACGTCGGCGAAGGGTGAACGTCAGATCCAGTCAATCTCTATGGCATTGCTCACATAGAAATATGAGCGCTGCCACAGCTTGACGGTGTCGGGGAGCTCGAACCGCGGCATCGGCGAGGAGATCCGCGGGTAGACGGCGCATCAGCCCGTCTGCGTCAGCGAGCCACCCTTGGTGATGTTCTGGGCCATGAAGTGGAAGAACTTGAGAAAGTTCGCCACCTCGGGCCACACCCCAAGATATGACTCGCAGCAGGCCGCATGATGCGACAGCTGCGCCATGGCGTTGGCGCACAAGTGATGAAGCTGGAGGTCGAAGAAGAGAAAGAGCTGGAGGAGGAAAGGACTGACAGGAAGGCCGAAGCCACGGGCAAAATGCGCGAGGAAGACGACGCGCTCCCCGGACCGAGGGTTCGGCACCCGCCCTCCTCGGGCGAGGTGCTTACAAGCATCGATTTAGGGAAGAAACCTCCCGCGCCGGTACTTGTTAATGAGCTCGTCGATCACAAAGGACCCGCACCAACCGGCCTGTTGCTCTGGCAGCATCTCGAAAGAGGAGGAGGCCGTGGTGGACGGAAAGAAAGTGGCTGGCGACGACAAGGAGAGGGCGTGCAAGAACAAAGGGCGCTGGGGCACGAGGGGAAGATGAGATGGAGGATGGACAAGTGTGGGAACTGATCCCCCTCAGAGCTCTATTTATCCCCGCAAACGGCATCGTCGCCCCTTCGGCTTCTGCGCGACGCGTGGCGTCGCAGAACCACAGCCACACGACGCTTCGGCTCCAGATCCTTTGCGCCGTCATAATCGCCACAGAAGATCCCCAGGCGTTACCAGGAGACGAGGCGTGCGCGCTTGCCCCGAGAAACCGTTGCGGCAAGTTTGCGTGCACAGTTGCCAAAAACTGACACAGCGACGCGGAAGTCAAACTGACGCAACGTGCGCCAGAGCCACAGTCGTGGGTGATGACATCAACGACGTCATCCAGCCAAACGTTTCATCTTCAGCTACGCCAGCCGGTACCTGCCTTCGTTGTTTACACCCAGTGGACAGCCATCGATTCCGATGCCGGTTAATTCCAGCCGGAAAGCAAAAGCCGCAGCTGGAGGAAATAAAACAACTCTCTCAGGACAAGAAGGAGCACGGAAGATCTTGCCCACCGGCCAAGCCCATACGTGCTCGGGGACTAGTGTCGGGGGGATAACCCCTGGGTGGGGAAAGCCAGGCACAAGTAGGCCGGCTCCAGAAGATGCAGGACGCCTGGCCTCCAGGAAAGACAACTCTAGCCGACTGGCGAGCACGCCTGGCTAGGCTTATAACCTTCCTGGCTGGCCCGTCTAGCCGGTGGCCACAAGAACTGGCCGGGTGGTCGTTTCCACCCGGCTCACCTCGGATTCGATGGTGAGCACGGAAGGGCTGATGCTTCGTGCGGGGTACGCTTCTGGCTCTCCCTCGTCATCAGGCAAGCTGGCATGCTGTCATGACCAACGCTACCCGACGAAGATAAAGCAAGACGGTTGACTGGACTGGCGAAGGCAGTCTGGGTGACCGTTAAAGCAAGGATGACGCCCCAAAGGAAGCCCGGTTAACCACTAAAGAGAAGGGTGACGCTAAAAGAAGGGCGGACTGGGTCCTGGCCCACTGGCTGGGCCCTGCAGCCGACCCTGTCCTGTAAACCCATATCCAAACAGTAAACCCTAGGACCCGATCTATAATCTGCCCCCAGACCAGTATATAAGGGAGGGCAGAGCTAGGGTTCTAGGTAGGCAACAATAGAAGGATAGAAGTGTTAGCATCAAGTTCCCATCTTCCTCTAGCCCTCGATAGTAGCTAAGGAAACAGCTCAAGGAGCATCTGTACTAAGCATCAGCTCCCGTACATAGTTCATCTTGCAGGAGTAGGGGTGTTACCTCGCCAAGAGGGCCCCGAACACAGATGCGTCCTGTGTTTGCGATTATGCGTGCCCAACCCGTTGCGTGAGCCACCGAATGCATCCGTGTGTCCCTTCTTTGCCATCCCCGATGGCACTGCCGTGTTCCACACCACGACACGAGCAATACAATAAAGCAGGAGTAGGGGCATTACCTCCTCACGAGGGTCCCGGACCTGGGTGAAAAAACCCATGTCACCTCTCTGTCATGTACTTGCTTCGTCGTCGCCACCATCGTCGAGGCTCCTTGGAACTGTGTGTTCAGACTCCTCTCGAACCAAGGGATTGTTGGACCCTAGTTTCCTTTGCAGGACAAATCTCCGACACAATGAGTTCAAGGAATACTGCAAGGAGATGGGTATACATGTCAGCTACGCTTTGGTATCCCACCTGCAAACAAACGGGCAAGTAAAAAAGGCCAACGACCTCGTCACCAGCGGTCTCAAGAAAAGGCTGTTGGCCCCGCTCAATTGAGCAAAATGCACCTGGATAGAAAAATTACCCTCCGTCCTATGGAGCCTATGCACAACTCCAGATACTGCTACGCAGGAAACTCCCTTATTTTTGGTCCACGACGTTGAGGTCGTGCTTCCAATCGAAACAACCCATGATTCTCCTCGGGTTGTTGCTTACAATGAAGAAGCATCACAGGAGGCACTCGAAGACGACGTTGATGCACTCGATGAAGCAAGGGACGTCGGTCTGCAACAAGCAACAATATATCAGCAAAACCTGCAAAACTATCATAGTCGTCGACTGCGTCCCAGGTTCTTCGTCGTGGGCAACCTGGTCCTTCGCCTCAAACACAAGATAGCCACCGCAAGCTAGAATCCTTGTGGGAAGGGTCTTTCATCGTCACTGAAGTAATCCCTGGCGGGGCATATCGTTTACAAGACAAGAAGACTGGAGTCAAGTACTCCAACCTGTGGAACGTTGCGTAGCTATGATGCTTCTATGCTTAGGATCTTTTATTTTACACAATTTACATTCGATAAGGCCTATGGCCCAGCAATCTTAAGCCAAAGACTCGTGTTTAGCAGGCAATAAGGCCTACAGCCAGGCAATTATGCCACATGTACCTTTGTAACTGAATATTAATAAAGCTAAGTTTCCAAAACTCAGTCTACTTTGTCCATATTTCGCTGTCATCTTTTATCACCCACCCGAAACTCGGGGGATCATTATAGAAAAATTATTTACAAACATGTCACCCAACACTCGGGGGCTTTGCTACACAACGCAACATATATTCGGCTACGCCGTCTAGCCAAAAAGCTTTGACCTAAATAGCTGACTCGGTCCTAGGACGTCAGGAAAACGAAAGGGTCTCGCACAAGGGCAAAACACCTATAAATTTTGTGAAGCAACACATACAAATATGCGTCAACACCATATACACTATACGGCAGAATTTACATACAAATTTTTTACATCCTATGTGCAGGAATTCTTCCAAGTATTAAATTACACCTCGAAGTTAAGGAAAACATCCTCGTCTTCATCCAACATCCTTCGTATGATCTGAATAGCAGGGTGACGCGCAGCTTCATAATGGGGAGCCACAGTAAAACCAACATCTGGCGAGAAGGAAGGTGCCAAGTTATATAATCCAAATCCAAGGTCAGATACTGAGCATGGACCCATGCAAACGCCAATTTTGCACCAGCAACTAGTTGAAACTTGATATAATGATGGATTCTCTCGCCCCGCTGATATTTCGCCATAAATGCGGCAAGGCCTTGAGGCTGTGAATCTCGTGGAAACATCCCGTTGTAAACCCGAGCCAACGTTTGATGAAAACACTCCACAAATTCCTACACTTCGGATACCCGGTCCTAGAGAAGTGCAAGCATGAAGGCGTGTTTGTGGTCAGTCCAAAAATTGGCACTAGTCCCTCGATAAGCCTCTATCAGCGCATTCATTTGAATACGCGGTCGATGACCTTCATCCACTTCATTTAATTGAATACCTGGACAAATCAAAGAATCAAAGTAATTTTTTCTGCCATGTATAAAAATTCTCGAGCACTCTGCGAGAGATACTTACTGAGCATCTTCTCGCTCACCCTGGAAATTTCTTCCAAAATAAAGGCTTCATGCTCCAAGGTTTTCCATGTTTTCGACTGGGCAACATCAACTACGTCTTACACAGCTCGAAGATCAGTTTCTAGCCGCTTAATACGTTGGATCTTCTCGGCATAGAAAGGAGGATCAATTATACAGGTAATTGTGTTATCGGATGGCGTCACACATACAACAGGCATAGAGAGATCAATTGAAGGACCAGAAGAACCGGACATCATCTGGAAAAAAGATACAACAAATGCAAACACTCAGGTATTCGGGTACAAATAGAGGAACCAACAAAAGAGGAGAAATATATACAAGGATAAAACATCGTCTTCGCATTGCAATTCGATAAACAGCAAGTATGAAATAAGTCTTTCATAACATGAGACTAAAATATGTAGCTGAATCTATGGCTAGGCAGTTTTCTCGGCAAACGCGGTGACACTAGCCGAAGGAGAGTTAGCCACAGGCTTTCAGGTGGCAGCAACACTTGCAGAAGGAGTACCGGTAGAAGCCTTGGTATCTGGGACTTCTTGACCCATGCCAATTGATAGCAGCAACCGAGAAAACTTCCTTGCCTTCTTTATATAGGGTTTGAGCTCAATTTCCTTGTCGGCGTCATTGACTAGAAGAGAAGAGCTAACCTTCTTCCAGTCGATCTTCTCTCCATGGGCTAGTGTCAGCGCCATTGAAATATCCACACAATTCTTCTCCTGCGTCAGAATATACCCCATCAATGGGTTTGGGTCAGCAAGAAAGACAGTTGCCAGGTCATTCAGATCGGCGGGTACGTCCTTTTTGGGGAAGATCTGGGCATGAAGAGTCTTGAAAGCGCGGCGGGAGCGAATCAAAAGATTTCGCCCATGAACGTTTTTTGCCTCCAGAACCATAATAGCATCCAACAATGGATCGGATCGAAGATCCTCTTCCAGGGTCAGAGATTGGCCAGTTATTTCTGCAAAAGAAGATCAATAATTCAGGGACTCGATAAAGTAAAAAAAAGTATGGCAATTATGTAACAAAAATACATATGGTGTAACTCACTGGTCAAGGAGGAGTTCAAGGCTTCAACGCGAAGGCGAAGATCCTCGTCCTGTGCAGCTATGGCTTCGGTTTTATTTTGGAACAACTCAGCTTCGGCACTGGAATCTTGTTTAGCTTTTTCAAACAATAACCTTTCCTTTTTCATCTCATCCTCCACCTCTTCCACCCGTTTCAGCACTTGATCTCGAATAACCGTAGATTCTTCGGCAGTAGCTATATCAAAATGAGATCTTCGAGTGAATAAAATATTCTAGTAAGGAAAATTGAGAAAATTTAAGAGGTTAAACCTTTGGATTCTTTGGCTTCATGGCGGATCTTGATGAAGCGAGAGGCCATATCAACCATCTCGCACATCAGCGGATGCACAAAGATGACAAAGTCACTCGAGGATGTAGCAGATGGAGATTTCGAGAAGTAAAAATAGGCAAGGAACTCACATCTTTCATATTTTTCTCTGAGGGATTCTCGGCTATTGCCACACCCTTTCCCGAGGTTTTCTTCTTCTTCAATGGCGGCTTGGGAGGCGACGACGCTATATCTTCTAGGTCCAGTTTGGCGGAAGCTTTTTCCAAGAGATCGGTTGCGCCCGTAGGTTGGCTCGCGGACTTCACAGGAGGAGATTGAGAAGCAGCACCAACTAGCGACCTTAGAGAAGCGTCCTCATCCTTGTTTCTCCTGGAAGAATAAGAAAGTTTTATTCGACTGGCCATTTTTGGGTAAAAGATATAAATCAAGATAGGGAAAGTAACTTATGAGTTGATGTCCTACGCCATACGAAATAATCCCATACAGGGAGGAGCAATAGAAACGGGCTTGACATTTTGTGGCTTGGAACCTATTGAATCGTCAGAGTCTTTGACCCTTTCAATAGGATCAACATGTTTATGCTTGCCAGCAGCAGCAACCACCTCATAATCTTCAGAGTGGGCTGAGGGAACTGACATAGTGTCATGAGAAGAGTTGGCGGTTGAAGCCTCGTCATCTTTGAATGTGAGTTGTGACAGGAGCCTCAGCATATCCCTCGGATACAGTGGTACTGTCAGGTAGTTCACCAGCCTCGGGCAGCAGATGCAGAGAAAACAAATGCTCATGACCATGTCAACAAGGCAAGTTGCAAGGAAAAAGTGAAATCAAAGGAACTACAAAATGAGGCATGAACAACAAAAAAGTATGAAGGATAGGAATGCAATAAAACCTTACCTGTGGTACAAGGTTTTTCTTGCTGAAGGGATTTACCCGACAGTCAGTAGGAATGGGGCTTTTCTTCGTTGGCGTTGTGAAGGAGCGCACCCTCTTTTCCAAAACATTAAGTGGCAGATCCTCGGGTGCAATCCTCATTGGATCCTTCCTGCCAATATAGGTCCACATGCTAGCCAATCGTGCTTGGAGGGGTTGGACGCGAATTTGCAGCAAGTAAGTCTGGATTTGAAGACCCGACAGTTGGTTGGTGCGCAATTCTTTGATCTGGTCTAGGAGCGGCTGCATCTCCTTCATTTCTTCGGCAGAGGGGTGTTGTTCCCAAGAGCTAATCCTCCGGCAAGTTTTTGTCGGGTCGAAGGGGGCTAACCCAAACTTCTGACCTTAGACTTGCTGGTCCTTAATATAGAACCACTTCATTTTCCAACCTTGGACGGAATCCGCAGTTTTCAAGATGAACTGGTCTACATCGGAGGGCACAAAAATAATTGTTCCTCTGACATCATGAACAACAGTTTCAGAGGCATTGCGGCGAACAAAATAGAAGTGCTTCCATAGTCCCCAGTGGGGATGGATCCCGAGGAAACACTTGCAAAGAGTGATGAAAAAAGCGATGTGGAGGATGGAGTTTGGCTTGAGCTAATAAAGCTACATGTCATAGACAAACATAATCACACAAATAAATTTGTGGGTGGGGAGAGATAAGCCGCGAAGGAGAGGAACATTGCCTGCCATCCCGCTTCAGGTGCGGGCGTGGTCTCGTCGCCGAGCATCTTGAATGTGCCCTCCTCCAAGAGATTGGCATTGCGAGCTCCGCGCAGATCGTGTACCATGCACTTCGAGGCTACCCACCCGACGGACCGCTTCTTCTTCGAGGTCATATCAGCGGTGGAGGAAGCTCCCTTAGACCTACCCATGGTGGTTCTCTAGGAGAGTGGCGTAAAGGAGCAGAAAGGAGCTGGGAGGCACAAGAACAATGGAGCGCTAGAGCGGAGGTGCAAAGGATAACAATGATGGCAAAGAAGGAGAAGGGAAGTAAAAATCTATAACCCTCATAATATAAATAAATGTGGGGTGGATGTGAGCCGTTGATCGAGGGTGACGAAGTGCTAGAATGAAGATGCTGACACGTGGCTACAGTGGGAAAGGGAAAAATCCCGCGCAGTTAAAAATATCACGGTAAATCCGGCAGCGGCAGCACGATGCCTTAATTCTCATGCTGGACATGGGGCCACCCAGTAACAGTAACACCGCTATGTCGCCCACGCATCAACATGCACTGGAGAAGTGGGACCCACTATTGTCATGTCCAATTGACAGAACTATAGCACGCCATCTCTGTTATCAATGATGTCATGAGTGGTCAAAAAACGATAAGGTAAAGTTCATCTGAATAAAAATATTAGAGTCTATACTCTTATGCATGCACCCGAATATAGACTCGGAGGCTATTCCCATCAGGAGCGTTGTCGTGCAGCCGATAAAATTCAGCATAACACTTTCCTCGGATGGAGGATCTACTTTGAGCCTATGCTCTGATGCAAACACCGCAACATATCCTTGGAGGCTACTCCCATCGGGAGCGCTGTTGCGCACCCGATAGAACAAATCCTCCTACGGAGTCGACATTTCAGCATGAAAAAAAGCATAAATTTTGATTCTACACTCAAATCTAAGTATTCGTCTATAGCCTCGGGGGCTACTCGCATCGGGATCATTGTCGCCCACCCGATAGATAATCTGAAGCAAACCTATGAGTATTACAAGATTGTATCCTCATACGGCTACTCCCATCGGGAGCACCCGATAAAAATATTAAATAAGTTGATAACTTCAGCTATTCTAACAGTCAAACAAGACGGTCGATAAAATTTTCTCAGACCGCGTCCACCGCGATAACATGTTTGAATGAAGTTTCCACAATATGAAGGAAAGACCCCGGGATCTATCATGTGCGGCCTGGTAATCGCACACGAATGCGCTCTGCTAGTATTAAATATGTATCTATGATATGATGAAAAGTATCGACTAGTATTAAATCCGTATCTATGATAGGATGAGAAGTATCGACGGACGCGTCGCATACCCGAAATAAAAGCACTGTGATACAGTATTTGATAAGACTTCCATGGCCCGAACTGAATTACGCCAGCAAATACCGAGTTCAAGCCTGGGGACTTGAATTTGATATAGGTTCACATTATTTTTGCCTAAGTGCAATTAAATGATTCCTGATCCGTCGGATGCATCAGACTCGTTGTACCAAATCCCTACGATACTTGAATAAAAAGAACATCTGCTTACAGCAAAAAATTGGCTAAACAGGTAAACAAAGTTTTGAGACTCGACCTAAATCTACGATTCAGATAGAGTCTCGGGGCTATTGACATGGATATGACCTATCAGTTCCCTATGATTAGTTACCTAGGATCATAAAAGATTATGGCCACGAAGGCCCAACAGAGTGCAAGAGGCACCCGACGAATAAAGACTTTCCTTATCTGTTAAGGACTAATCAGGAACTGACATAGAGTTCATATTATAAACATAAACTTGTAACCTCTCTAGCTATGGATCTAGGACCCAGCCTCTCATATAAAGGCTGGTAGGACCTGACGAAGAGGGCACCTTAGCTTTTTATGTAATCCGCCGTGAGCTAGACCGCAACTAGCGAACCGGCGACTTTGTAATCGAGCTTTTCCAATAATCAGACTACATCGACTTCCTTATTTGTCTGTTCAGCCGACGAAATCCCCAATGCTCTCTTTTCCATGAAACCCTAAGTCCATAACATTGGGCATTGTCGAGGTTACCCCTAGTTATAGTGGATCTTATGGGTTCTCCATCCAGCATGGAGACGCATGTCCTGCCAGGTAATCCTTCTAGCACAACGATCGTTGTCGAAGTCGTTCAGTCGGCTTCACCCCTTCTCCAACCTCTTTAATGAATCCAAAGGATGTAAAATTCTCTAACCCTTGATGTTGTAGCCTAGATCTGTAAGCATGTTTGGGATTCCATGGACATAGGTTGTTTAGCGGTGTGCTCTATTGTACGGTACCATTGTCCTCGATCTAGCTAAGTCTGCTTCCTTGAAGAAAATCGACTTAAGTTGGATGCAACATTATCCTTGATATAGCTCTGTTTTCTTGCAAACTTGCAATGTTATGGGAGCCTTCTCTATTAGAGTTTGTCCTAAATAGGATTGTTGAGCTCGTGAACAACAGAGTGAATATTCCCGCAGGTCTAGAGAAGCAAACAGGAGTAAAGTAGTCAATGATGTTCTTGACTTCACTAGAGTTCACATCACCTATACTCAATTGTACAACCATGTCAGAAAGTGGAGAATGAAGTGGAACCACATACTTCGAATTACAACGGTTGAAGGCATCAAATGATGTTCGAAAAACACGTACTTCTCATTCAAAGATTAGGACTATGTCAGGTAAGTTAGCAAGACACTAACCCACTACCGTAATAATCGCAGCCGACTGCTATTCATTCAGTTGTTCCTAGCATTGCACTGACCCATCGTCATATCTTTTGCAGGCATGTTCGAAGCATGTTGAGTTCTTGAAAAACCCAATACCAAACCATGCCCAAATGAAAACCATCTTCACACCCAGTTTTGTTGACAAGCGCCAGCTCTAGGACCCGAAGTTGATGATAAGGGTTATGGACTTCCTTGCGGACAACAAACAAAATACACAACCTATGCTAACATGACAATGATTGACGGGAAGGTCTGGCTTGGGACTTGGCTTCCCCGAAAGTTTGATTAGTGTTGTTGATTTGCCATTCATGTGCTGGTGGTGGTGATCTGTTGTTTGAGGTCCTGTACATTTTGGGAGATGGTCTGATATCCCTCCATTAGTTGGGTTGCTGATGCAAACTGGTCATGTTATCCTGGAATGTAATATTCCTAGTGAACGTGTGATGCATCACTAGACCTTGGTGCATCAGTTCAATGGATAACTTTCTAATCGAAATCTATTGCGAGAACTACTTTGTTATAATGATGAGCTAATTTCTATGTTGTGTAATGAGTGTTGGGTAATCTTACCACTCAAATGAAAAACGTTACCATAATAGGTATCAACGTGCAACCAAACAGGCAACACATGTATCTATCTTGATTGTCTTGGAGATATATAACCAACCAAACATTATGTGTATCATTTATGTGTATCATTCTTCTCCCCATGCAAGCAAATAGTTTGCGGGCAACCAAACGTAAGGGAGAATATGGCACAAGTAGCGTTTTTGACCGGGCATGTCCCCTTTCGGCCATGTTACACGGAGCTCTAAAAGAGGTGTAGGGATAACTCGGTCGACCATGTCAACAATAAATAAGTATAACTTTGAGTTAATATTAGCATAGAAGTGGCTGTAGTTTAGTGGTGAGAATTCCACGTTGTGGCCGTGGAGACCTGGGCTCGAATCCCAGCAGCCACAATATATCATTTTTGCCCGGAACTAAGAGTGTTACCAAGTGTTGTGGACTGCACAACCGAGCAATTTAAGATGGCAGCAATGGATCAACCTAGAATAGTTTTTTTAACAGGAATCAACCTAAATAATTGGTCCAGTGATTGTTGTGAACAGAATCGGATAAAAATATACGTATGAATGCTTTGCCCTAATGACAAGTTCCTCATACTGCCATTTTTCTCTCTCAAAGTGCTAATGTTACATCCATTAATGTGTGCTGTACATACTGCAAAGTGCAAACTTGATGCTACTTTATATCAGACTGACCCTTCGAGAAAATTGGTATTACTAGATTCCATCTTACAGTTTTAGTAGCTGCGCAGCATCTTCAAAAATTGAAGTATCGTGCACTGCACGAACCGAGCAATTTAAGATGGCGGCAATTTCAATCAAGAATCAACCTAAATACATGTGATTGGTGTGTGAACAGAATCAGATAAAAATACACATATGAATAAGCACCAACTAGAATGCTTTGCCCTCATGACAAGTGCTTAATACTGCCATTTTTCTCTCTCTCTATGTGTGTTGTACATACTGCAAAGCGCAGACTTGATGCTACATTAGCTGATGGATCAGCAACTTAACTATTGTAGTTTCTCCCTCGATCTACAAAAAACACAATACATTGCAAGCTTCCTCGAGCATGCTATCTACAAACCCATTCTCTTGGGCCTCAGATATGTCGAACCTTTCTTTAGGCCCGGCATAGAAACTTGCTGCTGCTGCCTGGCTCTCTTCCGTTGCTCCCTCTCCTTCTCCATGCGTGCTGCCTCAGCTTGTTCCTGCCTCAGCTTCTCCATTTCCTCTTCCATGGCACTCTTCTCCTCCTTTTGCCTCTTTTTGTGGTCCAGCAGGGAGGTGTCTGTGTCTTTCACAGAGAAAAACATAGGGCCCAGCTCTGCCAGCCACTGCGGGTCGACTGCGCTGACACACTGCATATACTCCTTGGTTGTCAGGACAAGCTCATGGTAGACAACGTAGTCAGGGGTGTAGCCGAGACCGTAGAGGGCGCTGCTCGGGTGCAGGTGGCATGGCATCCCGTTCCGGCAGTTGACATACTCTCCAATGCCCTTCAATCTTGCTGAATTGTGGAAGTACGCAGAGCAGATAGCTTTCCTCACCACGTCCCATTCCATATGGCATGATGTCAGTGGGATCTTCAGGGCTTTCAGTATGTCTAGCAATTGAGATCTCACTTCCCGAGCCTTACGGAGGCCCTTGACATGGAGGAAATGGTCATTGCACCAGTCTCCTCGATACTGGTTTGACTTCCATTGCAGGTATACATTCAGGAGTGTTAGGTGGTCAGACTCTGGGACAAAGAATTTCTCCCTTGCAGCATCGCTCTCCTCTGCTCGATCTTTTGGCCTGAAGAAGACTGAGGGCACTGAGAGCATGGATACAATGGTTAATACTTCATCCAGGCACTTCAACTGCTCCCCCATGAGAAGCATCTTTGCTAGAGTCGGGTCCAATGGGAACTCCACCATCTTCCAACCTATTTCTGTGAGGCCACCAACATTGTTCAAGGCGCCCAATACCCAGAGCTGGTACATGGAGTTGAGGATATTCTCCTGTGGGGGTGGGTCCATAAAGTCAAAATCAAGCAAGTTTTCGACTTTGAGGGATTTCAGTAAGAGAACCACATTTCCCAGGTTAGTCCTTTGAATCTCTGGCACAGGGTTAGGGAGCATCTCATTCTGGTAAGCTGACTCTGTGAACAGTCTGTAGCATGTGCCAGGACCAGTTCTGCCTGCACGTCCTGCACGCTGGTCTGCTGCTGCTCGACTACACGGAAAAACCTGAAGAGCATCCATGCCCATCCGTGGATTGTATACTTTCATCTTTCCGTACCCAGTATCAATGACATAGAAGATACCATCTACTGTGAGGGATGTCTCGGCAATATTGGTAGCAACAATGCATTTACGAGTACCCTCCTCTGCCTTCTGAAAGATCTTGGCCTGCAAGTCAGCAGGCAACTGCGAGTAGATTGGTAAGATGGAGAGCTTCGGTACAGTCTTGGTGGACGATGATATTAGTTGCTCCATGCGCTCAGCAAGGGCATAGCAGGTAGCCTCGATTTCTTCCTGCCCTGTCATAAAGATGAGGATGTCCCCAGGGCCACTCGTTATGTGGATTGTCATGGCCTGCTTCACAGCCGCTTCCACATAATCTTCACATGGCGTTTTGCTGAACAAGATATTAACTGGAAATGTCCTGCCTGGAATGTTAAATACAGGTACACTGCAAACAAAGAAAAGAATTATAGGGTTTGCAGAGAAAGACAACGGATTTCAAATCTTAACTACGTAGAAAAAATACAACCTACCCTCCGAAGAATTTTGAAAATTTGTCTGCATTTAGGGTTGCAGATGTGACAATTAGCTTAAAATCTCTTCGCCGTGCAACAACCTTCTTCAATATACCAAACAAAACATCAGTATTGAGGGATCTTTCGTGTGCTTCATCCATGACGATGACACTGCATAAAAAGGGGGAAGTTTTACTACAGCAAGCAATATTCTGAGACTGAGGTGTATGATATCACAAGCTTTATCAGCACTGTGAGAGAAAGAGGGCAAGTCAAAAGCATACCGATATTTGTCAAGGTCCGCATCTTTCAGTGTTTCGCGGAGAAGCACTCCATCTGTCATATACTGCAAAACAAACAGACAGAGAAGTGAAAACACGTAAGACATTCCATGCTAAAAAACAGAAAATCAGATCAAAACTAATATCTGAGCTTAAAAATGTTATGCTAAAGAGTTCTGGGCATGTGGCCAACTATATCTAATCAGATCAGCAATCATAATGCTAACACAAAAACGAGGTTACTAGCCTAAGCATAATCTAGTGTCTAGAAAGCTTCCTATAATCAAGTTTTCCGAACACAAGAAATAGATATAACACAAGTTGACACGAACTAAAGCACAAGCTGAATTGTACCTTTATTATAGTTTTAGCACACGTGACATCCTCAAACCGAATAGCATATCCGACTTTATCGCCAAGTTCGGTTTCCATTTCTTCACTAACCCGCTTGGCGACACTCATGGCAGCGACACGTCTCGGTTGAGTACAGCCAACAACACCAGTTGTGGTATATCCATCCTCGTGCAGATACTGAGTAAGTTGAGTAGTCTTTCCAGAACCAGTTTCGCCAACGACCACAACTACTTGATTTTCACGCACAACCTGCTCCATCACAGCAGCATAACACCGGTTATTCCGCATTCATGCTACCATAATCATTTGAAAGAAACTAAGTACAGCAAGATACGCAAATAAAATCCAGATAAAATGCCACATATAAGGTATTCCAAAAGAAATATCTTCCAAACTAATCCAATGACTCGCAAATCACAATATAGAAGTAATCGTACAGCTTTGAGATATAAGTGTCTTCTAGTAGAGGAAAGTAAGATGAAGGCCATGACATAACTAAACAGTTATAATAAGTCCACAAAAGCAAGTACAAACCTGTAGAAGGTCATCTCGGACAGTATATATGGGAAGATACTGTCTCTGCTGAGCAAGAGATTTAGATTTTGCAAAATCACTGACAGCTTCTGCTTTTTCCTTCAAGTGTTGTGAAAACTTTGCTTCCTCCTTGAAATCAATCTCACCTTCATCACCAACAACTGCAGTATCTGCATCAACCTGATATTGGACCAGAGATTAAAACATATACGGACCAAGTGACAAAACCTTTAGAGATATACAAAATGTGGCAATTATTTACCTGCTCGGATGATTTCTCAACACCCAATATGTTTCCAAGATTAGATCCAGCAAGCTCCCAGAAACGTTGCCGTGACTTGTTCTGGCTCTGCTTTTCACGAATTTCCCGAACCAGAACAGAACCTTTCCGTGCAATGATAGCCATATCAGATGTTGGATCCTTCAGTGGCATTACAGGCTCTGCTTGTTTTGTGTATACAACTCGCCCATCCAGGAATGGAGGTTTGGTATCTGGCAAAAATAAAGCCATCGACTTGTTAACTTCAGCTGTGTGAATGCCCTATATATTCACTCCAACCTGACTACTATATAACAAAGGAAACATAAAAGGACTATGTTTTAAGTTGATAGATATGATGGAAACATGTGGCGTTTCGATGCTTGCTGTGATATAGAAGCTTTTGGGATTGAATGATCCTCTGATCACGAGTTCAAATCGAACACCTAAATGGCTATATCTACTAGCAAATTAGCCAGCACATGCCAATAAATGGAGATGGGAAAGAAGACAAATAGCTGCAAGGACGTGTTAAATTTATTACAATTGCGCTGGTTTGTTTATACATTTCTAAAGTGCTTACTATTTTGATCACTTCAAGCGAAAGAACATTCCTTGAAACCCTAATGCATGAGAAATGGGGGATGGTTTCAGGTAGGTTTGGTGTAATGCTTGTTTTAGTCACAACTATGACGCTGCAAACAGAACTTCGCCAAAAAGAATTTGGGACAGGGAAAGAACATACCATGAACAAGAAGCATTACTTTACGCTCGTCCTCATCATCAAATTCTGTCTGCACCTCCGTCCCTCTAACGGCTCCAGACCTCAACAACTGTCTGTCCTCCCACTGAGCATTATCAGCAGTCATCTGTGATAATTTCTTGCTCTGAGAAAGGGTCATCAGACTACCATCTCGACGTGTCTGCAGCCAATAAAAATAGTTTACAAACTAGAGTATAACATATATTGATAAATCAAGAAACAATGACAGACCACCACATTCGCTGAAAATTATAATTGAAATTTATGATATTTTTGAATTAGCATTCTAGCTTTTGCTGTACGATATTACATACATGTTTAATCATCCTGAAAGAAGTTACGGGAATTACTTAATCAGATTAATATAATTTCCTGCTGATGAAGCACTTGTTTTCATTATGTCCGATGCACCAGGAAACAGAACTTAACAAAAGAGACGTACTACAATTTATGACCAAGGCAGATAAAAGTGTCTTCCTATTTGACATGTATGAGTATAATAAAAGATGGTTACAGGAAAACTGAAGCCACAATACATGACACTTTACTAGAAAAAAATCTTGGTAGAAAATGAAGTACTAGGACCTACATGCAGTCATTTACTCCCTCCGTTTCAAATTATAAGATGTTTTGGCCTTTTTCTGAAATGTATGTATCTAGTCGCCTTTTAGTGTGTAGGTTCAGAGCAAAATGAGTTAACCTACACTAAAAGACGTCTAGATACATGTGTTCCGGAAAAAGGCTAAAACATCTTATATTTTAGAACGGAAGGAGTACTATATACACTCACAGTTTCATAGTTCTCTACTTCTGTGTAGTTGCAATAATATGTGCTACTCCTATTCCTATGAATAAGAGCTGGTGAATGTTAGAATGCAGTACTTTGAAGTGTGATAAATGTAATAGGCCAAGAAAATTACCAATTTCTTTGGCAACTGTGCTTCCTTCTTTTTGTAGGAACTATCGTCTGCAGCATAATTATCACCATCAAACACGGTGTTGTGTTCTTCACAATCATACCTGAAAGAATTTGTGAAGGTTAGACGAATGACTAATTAAAGTTAGTTTTCCTTGATGATACTAGGCATAAGGAATTTCTACAAGGATAAGTACCATGCACGGTCAGCATTATAGTCCATCTCTTGCATCATTTCCTCCGTAAGCTCATAATTCCTATCAGCAGCTGAAGGGCTTCTATCAGCTTCAGCATCCTGTAATAACAGAGTAATGGTTATAGTCCATAGTGATCCTGGATTGAAAAAAACAAGATCAGAACTTGGAAGAACAGATAAAGTGATCTGAGAAGAATTATGACTTACATTTGAAAAGGTAAGCTGGTGAGACTTTCCACTAGAACTTGAATAAGAAGACCCTTTTGAAGAACCTGAAGCCCGCACAGGAATAGGCGAAGGAGAAATATGATCCCAAGGGGATGCTGGGCATTTAGAAGAACATAGATAATATGAGTGTGGGTAAGGTAGTCAGGTCACCGGGATATGAAGTAATATACTTACTTCCACAGAAACAAAGGGTAAATATTTATCAGACAAGATTGAACAAAACTTTCTTTACCTGTGGAACGTGGTGTATTCCCGCCTAGCCAAGGAGACACCAATCGTGCATCAGGGGATGCAGCAGCCAGCATAGGAGATCGTGTTGGATGATGTCTTTGGGAGCCAGGACGATCATCACGGTACTCCCGACGAGGTGTATCTTCCCATTCCCATCTGCCACTATCCCAATCAGATCTTGCTGCAATCACGACCACAATCCTATTAGCTTGCATGTTAAGCCAGTCAAACCGAAACATGACAAAAGAATATTATACAAAAACAAAAGTACCAGGTGTTCTTGAGCTTCTTGAGCTATAGCCATCCCGACTTCTTTTGTTTGTGTAGTCAATGGATGTAGATCTGTCCCGTTCATAACGCCTACTATTCGATTCTCTCTCATCACGGTATCCTCGCTTTCCGCTGCTACTATAGCCAATAGATGCAGATGTCTCACGTTCACCACGTGTGTCACGGGATCCTCTGTCCTCGTGGGAATTGTATCTAGGGTTGTGGGTCTAAAAACAGAGAAAGGTTGAATTGTTAACTGGATTAGTAATATGAACAGAAAGTAATAAAATTTTGTGACACGGTGAAGTCTGCAAGCAAGCAAGGGAATGCAGGATAAATATTACTATCTGACCTGTTGCCGGTGGGATTCATCTCGATGTCTGGGTGTAGAGCCCCTTTCATTGTCATCAGTAATTGTAGATTCTGAAACAGAGTAGTGAATCGTCAGCAAACAGCAAACAACCATGACACCATAGTGTATATGGTCAATAGATCAACAGAAGAGGGTACCTCTCGATGGCGTCTTCTCACTGGAATTGGTTCCTCGATAACGGCGAGACACGCTACCCCGGTCACCACCGGACAGGCTGCTAGCATCATTTTCCGCAGATCCTGGCTTCTCATCTTCGTCCATAGAAGAAGCAGCCGCTACTACCTTCTGAGGAGGCAGCTTAAATGTATTGTTAGCATCTTTTTCTCGTTTTCTATGGGCGAGCAGATCCAAACCTGCAAGACACAGACTCTTGGTTAGCTCACCCTTTGCAAATCATGCTGAATTTAAGTAGCAAATAGCTCTATCAGATATACACAAGCATCATACCTAGGGCAGACTTTCCCGGCGGAGGCCGGTACATGACCCTATCCTTGCTCGGCAAGATCAGACCCTGTGCCGTGTCATCCTCCGGACCTAGGGTACTCGTGGTCGCTTCCAGGTCAAGCTTCCCTTCGGTACTCATCGTACAGCAGGAGGGGGAGGCGGCCTGCGTGAGGATGATGGAGCAAGAGGGGGCGAGCGGCGCCGGGTCGGGAGGCGGCAGCGTCCCAGCGCAGCTGGGAGTGGCTCGCTGGTGGAAGAGCTGCGGCGGCGGAATAGAGCGGAAGAGTTGTCGGGTGAGCGGCTCGGTATGGGGAGACCTTTTACAATGGAGTTAAGAGAGACGGTTCGAGGCGGGGTCGGTTCGGCTCGGCACTGATGTAGAGCAAGAGTCCGACTCGCTGGACTCGCGAGCTCGACACGGACCCTACTACACCGCCGCGCAATGCCGCCGCCGCACAGCGACGGTAGGGCACCGGTCCGTTGGCCACCAGGGGATGGCACCGAGCCGGGGGAGTCCGGTGGGGGACTGGCGAGCAGAGGGCGTCGGATGGGGTGCGAGCAGGGAGGGGGAGGTCGGCTGGCGCGCCGGCCGGAGGAGATCACGAGACGAGAGGCCAAGCTCCGGGGATGGGGAAAGACCAAAAGGGCGGGGTGGATTAGGGTTGTACCGGGGTAATTTTAACTTTTAATCCGGGCCTCTTGAGAAAACAAAAGCTTTTTAAAAAAAACATTATATATTAGTCATGCAGTCCGTGTCATTGAAATCTTCCGGTCTTTTTAGTTATCCCGTAAGAAAAAAATGCATCTGAAACTTGCAGTCCCTTAAACAATTGATACATCGTTTACAAGAGTTTGTAAAATAAAACTAGGGATTCATCGACTCAATTACAGGATATCTTATCAAGAAAACAAGACCTAGCTAGCTCATGAGCTATTTTATTTGCTTCCCTTGGATAGTGATTAAAAGATATGATTCCAATAGACGCAATAGTATAAATGCAATCAGCAAACACGGCTACAGCTTCGCTCCACCATTAATCTTCTCCTTTACATGCATCAATAATTTCACTTGCATCTGATTCTGCTTGAATGCAGGTGAATCCGAGGCTATTTGTCAGTGTCAGTCTTTCTCTCATAGCAATGGCTTTAGCCATCATTGCCGCCGCCACATGCGGTATGAAACAGCTTGATGCTGCTACAAACCGACCTTGATAATCCCGAAGAACTGCACTCGCTCCTGCACACTCGTCCGCATAAAATGATGCATCCACATTTAGCTTGATCTGCCTTGGCATTGGTTTTGACCATCTAGCCAGCACCCCGCTTCCACTAGGATTCATTGATCGCAACGAGTTAGATGTAATAGACAAAATGGACATCTTACACTAAAAAATTGGAGGCACCGGCTCATCGTGAGTCCTTTGGCGTCTGATCCACCATAAGTACCAAATGGTAACACAAATGGTTTCCTTTAGGCCAATATCGGTGAAGCTAGGAAGATTCTTGTCTTGTCCTCGGGGAGAATTTCAAGAATAGTTGAACATGAACGATCCTGCAATTCAGCATCAGTAATAATACCAGCAATCCCAAGACTCTCCCAAATATCAATCGTCGTCGGGCACTTGAATAACAAATGTGAGATATCCTCTAGCCCTTGGTTACAAATTGGGCACCCACCAGGGTCCCCAATATGCCGGTTAAACAGGATTGGTTTCAGAGGAATAATGCCATGAAGAGCCCTCCATACAGATATCTTTACTTTGCTCAGTATTTTGAGCTTCCAAAGGGTCTTCCACACAGGGTTAGTAGCAACCATACCTGGAATAGCGAGTTGGCCAGCAAATGGCCCAAACTGATGACGTCATTGAAGATAGTACCCAGAACGGACAGTGTACTTGCCATGCTTCGTCCCTCCCCATGTAATAAAATCATCGAACCCTTGGTTATGAAGCGGGATTTGAAGGATACGACGTACATCAACCCCGCTAAGCAGAGACATCAGGAGATTTTCATCCCATTGCCCAGATAAAGGATCAATAAGTTCACTTACTTTGGTCAGTACAGCCCCGCCTCTAGGAGAGATCGCCCTCTTATTAGGGCTGCTAGGGATCCACGGATCGCTCCATATATTTATCTTCTCACCATTGCCAACTCTCCATATGTATCCTCTTTTAAAAGTTGAAACACCTGCTAAGATAATTTGCCATGTAAAATATGACCCCGATTTGGTCCAGCTTTTAAGATATCACCATTAGGATAGTACTTAGATCGTAGTACTCTTGCACATAAAGAATTTGGCTCATTGATAAGTCACCATACTTGCTTAGCCAACATTGCAATGTTAAAGGAGTGAAAATCCCTAAAGCCCATACCACCTTCGTTCTTAGGGTAGCACAATTTCCACCATGCTAGCCAGTGCATCTTCTTGCTATTGTCATCATCTCTCCACCAAAACTTTGATATAACATCCATCATTCTTTTACACACTCCTTTTGGGATCAAGAAACTAACATGGTATAGATAGAGATACCTTGGGCGACTGCCTTCAGTAGTATCTCCTTCCCACATATAGATAACAACTTCTCTTTCCATCCATTTATTCTCTTAATAATTCTCTTAATGAAGTGCTCAAAACAGTCACTCCTATCAGCCCCCACAATTGTTGGAAGGCTCGGGTATTTGTCAGAGAGGGCTTCCATATCAATATGAACAGACTCAGAGATTTTAGCTCTCATAAGGACACTAGTATTGGGAGAGAAGTAGATACTCGATTTTGGTAGACTCACCAATTGTCCTGAGTTAGCACAGTACATATCTAACACCCGTTGTAAGGAAGTTGCATTGTTCATGTCATCTTTCATGAGGATCAAGGAATCATCAGCAAATAGTAGATGTGAAACTGACGGTGCATTTCTGCACACCTTTACCCCATCGATGCCACCAACTTTCTCTTTATACAACAGAAGGCTAGATAACCCCTCTGCACAAAGCAAGAACAAATATGGAGAGAGAGAGGGTCCCCTTGACAGAGCCCTCTAGTAGGAACAAACATATCAGTCTCCTTAGAATTAAATATGACCTGGTATCTTACCAACTTAACACAAGCCATCATTAAAGTGATCCAATGCTCAGCAAATCCCAATCTTCTCATCATATTCTCCAAGAAGATCCATTCCACATGGTCATAGGCCTTGTGCATGTCAAGCTTGACTGCGCAACAACCATTGTTCCCAGATCTCTTATTCTTAATAGCATGAACACTTTCATAGGCCACTAGTACATTATCAGTGATAAGACGACCGGGGACAAATGCACTTTGCAAAGGAGAAATTACCTCAGGCAGAATCCCCTTCAATCTCAAAGCAAGCATCTTAGAGATTATTTTATAGATCATGTTGCACAAGCTAATTGGAAGGAACTGAGTAACCAACTCTGGGCAATCAACCTTGGGAATCAGGACCATAGTGGTATCGTTCCATCCTTCCAGAATCTGCGCCATATTCAACGCTTGCAAAACCTCTTGGGTTATCTCATGACCACATAAGCTCTAGAACTTTTTATAGAATATTGCATGAAGCCCATCAGGTCCCGGAGCTTTGAAACCGCCAATACTAAATACCGTCTTCTTCACGTCTTCTACCGAAAAAGGGGCTAGCAGTTTTTTATTCATCGCTTGCGAGACTCGTGGTTGAATTTTTTCTAATACCTTTGGATCGTTAGCCTGAACCTCGGATGAAAAAAGGTTAGAGAAATAATGAAGAACAAAGTGTTTAAGCTCTTCCGTACCTTCTATCCAATAATCCACCTCATTTTTCAGTCGCGAGATAAAATTCAAATTCTTTTTCCAGACGTGCAGAAGAAAAATTATGAAAAAACGAGGTATTCCGGTCTCCATGCTAGATCCAGTTGGCCCTAGACCGTTAATACCAATATACTTCCTCCTGTTCCAGTAACAGCTCAACCAAATTTGCCTTCTCTTCATTTTCATCTGAAATTGCCCATTCAAAGCATCATTCAATTCCTGTTGGGCCTTTCGAAGTCGCTTCTTTGGTTGTTGAAGCACAGTAGCATCCCACTTATGAATAGCCGAGTATAGTCAGCCCAACCTATCCATGACGCCCCCAACACCAGTATTTGTTGCCGCCCATGTGTCCTCAACCACCCGGTTTAACCCTTCCTCTTTCAGCCACCTTGCTTCGAAACGGCGAGGCCCTTTCCTCCCTTGGCCCAAGTCACCTTGGAATTCAGTATCCAATAATATGGATCGGTGGTCAGATCGTATATAATCCAAGTGTCACACAATGGCTCCTGGATGCATATTAACCTAGTCACCATTAGCAATAGCACGATCCAATCTCTCTCTAATTCTGCCACGTTTTCAAGTAAAAGGATCCCTGGAAAATCCCAGGTCCTCCACCTAGTCCATAAGGGCCTCCTGGAAAGCTTGCATGCATGCAGCCTGTCGAACGCGTCCTCCCTATTTTTCATGGGAGAATAATATCTCATTAAAATCACCAATAAGAACCCATGGTAGATTCTCATTATTGTTAAGATCGCGTATCTTATCCCAAGTTTTGTACTTATCATTCCACTTAGGCTCCCCATAAATGCCAGTTAACCTCCAAACCTTCTCCGTTGATTCAACAATCTTCACATCAATATACTTTGGCGACGAATTTTTTTGTTGAACAACTACCTCCTTCTTCCACAAAAGGATTACACCACCGCTTCTTCCATTGCTTGCATTAAAAAAATTCAGATCCATATTCAATATCCTTCTTAGACACTCGGTTGGATATTCATCTAGGTGCTTCTTCGACAAAAACATCACCTCGGGATCACAACGCCTTCTAAGATTCGAAACCCTCTAATTGTCGGGTCGTTCCCAAGACCCTGACAGTTTAGACCTAATATTTTCATTGCTCCCGGACAACCCCCAACCTGGGAGTCGCTGATATCATTTGTTCTTTTGCAGAACCATCTTCTTCACTATCACCAAGCTTAGATCTTTTCAACTCCCATTTAGGGTTTGGACTAGTAGGTAATACGAGAGATGTGGAAACAGAACCTCCTGTGATATACCTCTCCATCGATGCAATAGTTCCAAGAGGGAGAAGCTCCTTACTAGCACCACCAGCACCCCTTTACCTATTGAAATCAACCTCACTCATGATCGCACCAGTCATTTTGTCTGACTCATAATCAACTTCCTATGTGGACAAATCTTTAGCTCCTACAGATCTCCTCCACGACCCCTCCCAGGGAAATAGCCACTTCTTCCACCCCATCCATTACCTCTACCGCGACCAGGTCTGCCCCCACTAGTATGAACACTCCATTTAGCACACATGTTCTTGTATATCAGATCTTGAGGCGGATGCACACCATCCCCATGATCCTTATATTCATGGCCAAGGTGACCACAAACTTGACACCCGTTTGGCAATTTCTCAAATTTAACTAGGAATATCTCCCTCTTCCCCGCATGGATCATAGAAATAAAGTTTTTGAGAGGTTTCCTGACATCTAATTGAACCCTAACCCGATATAAATTCCCTTCAAAGTTATTGGATAAGCCTTCAGAACATATAAATTTCCCAACTTCAGATGCTAGGGTTTGGAGCATCATAGCATAATCCACAGGGAGATCATGGATTTGTATCCATATGTCCATATGAAACATCTCCATGGTTGAAGGTTTAGTGAATCCATCCCACTACACGATCACCACTGGATTTCCTAGGAAAGCCCATGGCCCCCCTTGCATCACCCTCTCCCAATCACCAAGGCACGAAAATTGGAAGGTATGAAGGTTGGGTTCTAGGGTTCGAATCTTCACCTCCTGCACCAAGTCCCATGCAGAGCGCATGTTTTTAAAGAACTAGAACCTCGAGTATTGTCCCTCTGTATAGACCTTAGCAATGGCGAGCCAGCGAGTAACCTCAACCGGCGGTGGAAATTGCTCTTCAAACACAACATCATCGAGATCCTCTTCCTCTATGCCAAGCTGCTTCATCATGCTTTCTAAACCCTCATCGGTCGTTCCACTTTCCAATGCCGATATTGGATCCATCGCCATATCTTATAATCATGGTGACCCAAGCCCCAGGAACCCCACCACTTCCACCCTGCCAGGGAGATCAGACAGAGTCCCGATGGCGGCAGTGGATCAGAGGGGATGGGGAAACGGAGTCTCAATGGTGGCGGCACCGAGAGAGACCAGAAACCCTAACGAGAGGGAAAAACTTATGTACAGGCATAAATAAGAAAACAAAAGCTTGTTGTACGGACTAATTCGAATGAGACTCTGAATGAGACTCTGAATAACAGAAGAATTGTGCACATGATGTGTTGATTACACTAGTCGTAACATCCAACATTAGAGCAAGTTCAATAATACAGCCAATTGCTGGCTATAAGCAAGTGCTAGGTCATATATAGCTGTATATAAAGTCAATATGTATAATAGTTAGTCATATAAATGTAATGTTTTATCAATATATATATGGCACGCATTTTAGTCTCACGGAGTGTCTAGGAGCATGTGTTATAGCTGGCTCTTAGTTAAGGATCCGCTTACCTTCTCTCTATTTTTCTCTCTTCCAACTCAGCATAGATATAATATTTGAACTTTTATAGCCAACTGACTCACCCCTATTGTACTTGCTCTTAGAGATTAGAAATAAATAGAGATTAGGTGTGTGTATTGCATTTATGCATAGAAAATCTGATAATTTTCGCGTTTTTGATCAAAACTTATAAAAATGATTGAAGCTTCTCTTAACTTGATGGAACTAAAGTAGATCATCAAGATGAGTGCGATAAGTTTCAATGTGACCTTTGATAAAACATTATTTTGGGTAAAGATGATTTGATCTATGGATATATCAAATGGAATAAAACTAAACCTACAACATATTACTTAATAATAAGGGATTTATATTTTCGTGCCCTTGGTTCGTTAGTTGTACTCAGTTTTCCCTAGCCGCTTAACTTTTCCTCACTTTTGCCCATCTCCTACTATGAAACTCTCACACAGTCTGAAACTTGTTGTCCATCAACCTTGATGTTACATGCTGATAAGTGGGGCCGCATTCAGTCGGGTCCCATAGTGGACCCTCAAAGTTACGTGCTGAGAAGTGGGACCGCGGTCTGTCGGGTCCCGTAGTGGACCCTTGTCGTTCCATGCTGACAAGTGGGGCCACATTAAGTGGGTTCCCGTAGTGTACACCTCTCTCCACTTATCCAGATCAGCATGGGACCCACAGCTTATCCATGTGAGCGTCGGACCCACAACTTATCCATGTGAGCCAGCCCCGCGCCCGTGTCCATGTCGTTGCCTTCCCTTTCTTCTTCTTCTCCGTGATGGCGACCCTTTGTCGAGCTTTACTTTGGCCTCCCGTTCGTCCTGGCCATAGTATGGTGTCATCCTGTTGACCCGTATGAAGGATACCAATGGCAACCGTGCGCAGAGAAGGTTAGATCTCACACCAAAATATTTTGATTAGACGAGGGCGCTTGCTGTGGAGAATGCGGCTGGCGAGCCGTTCTGATGATTTAATTAGTTTATCGAGTTAATGTCTTGGCTGCAATCAAGTGAATCTATGAGGTGAAAGTCAAACTTTGAGATTTAGGAAGATGGATGTATAAGAAATAAGAAAATGACACAACTCTTGAACACTCCCAAATTTAAAAATACAACTCTTAATGTAAAAGAGTGTTTATAATTAACACAACTCTTGAACACTTTCAAATTAAAAAATTATACAATTATTAGTGTAAAAGAGTGTTTATAATTGACACAACTCTTGAACACTTTCAAATTTTAAAAATTATATAACTCTTAATGTAAAAGAGTGTTTATAATTGACACAACTCTTGAACACTTTCAAATTGAAAAAATTATACAACTTTTAATGTAAAAGAGTGTTTATAATTGACATAACTCTTGAACATTTTCAAATTGAAAAAATTATACAACTTTTGATGTAAAAAGAGTGTTTATAATTGATACAACTTTTGAATACTTTAAAATTGAAAAAATTATACAACTCTTAATGTAAAAGAGTGTTTATAATTGACACAACTCTTGAACACTTTAAAATTGAAAAAATTATACAACTCTTAATGTAAAAGAGTGTTTATAATTGACACAACTCTTGAACACTTTCAAATTAAAAAAATTATACAACTCTTAATGTAAATGAGTGTTTATAATTGACACAACTCTTAAACACTTTCAAATTACAATTTGGACCTTTTAATGTTGTCCTAATAAAATCTTGAGAGTTTACCATTTTTAGAGCGTGAAAAGTGATTCCTAAACTAAAATCTTTATGCCTCATGCATATATGAAAATTATACACCTTTGAACTTTTTGAAATCACACTTAGGACATGATAATGTTGTGCTAATAAAATCCTAATCATTTATCATTTTCATGGAGTGAAATATAATGCATAAACTTGCGTATATGAAAATTATAAACCTTTGAACACAGTGAAAACGCACTTAATATGTGATAATGATGTGCTAACAAAAATTTGAGAGATTATCATTTTCTCCCCATTTTCATACATTGGAATGTAATGCATAAACTTGCATATACAAAAATTATACACCTTTAAACACTTTCCCTTCAAATTATATTCAAAATCATTTGTTTATGGAGTTAAAGTACCGGTGGCAAATTCGTTATTTTGCATGGATAGAGGGGTGCCCCCGACAAATATAGGGGTTATCCTATACGCTAGATCACAGAGGATCAACGGTTGGTGGACATGACCTGCGTGACAACTGTCTCGACCAATCAAAGCGTAGCAGCCAAGATGAGCACATGTGTGAGTTTGTGACTAAGAGAGAGGGAAAAACTAAGTAGAACTTAAAAATCAAGGGCAAAACTGACAAAAGGGTTCAAATAGAAAATAGAAAGAGATTTAAAAAATAGAAAATACTTCTTTTATATAATAAAATACATCTCGGCATACATCAAACTATTTGCAATTCAAATATACAGTAGTTTGACAATTATTGCCTCATTCAGACAAACTATGTTTTGGGGAGGGATGTTTTGGGAAGAGGCTTGAGTAGAAAGCCATGAACCTTCATAGATAGTAGGTGATTTGAGAAGTGGTGATTTAGGCTAAAACTTGATTTATATACATTTCTTATGGTGGCAGGTCACATAATAAGACTCCCTAGGTAGATGCCACTATGTTTTTATCTTTTTGATTTTGTTGTGCATAAAATGACTCAATTAGCTAGCTAAAACCCATTTGTTGACTCTCTGTTGAACATCCACCGGAGGGTAAAAGTGAGTATATTGCACATGACAGTGTTAGTATTGGAGGGCAAAACTGAGTACAACCAAACTGCCAGTGTTACACTCGAGGGTATAAATGAGCACAACTAAGTGGCCAAGGTTAGACACGAGGGGAAAAACGTGACACACGGTACGCGTGTCGCGGTGCACGGGGCGGTAGCGGACACAAGTGGCCGTGCACGATGCAATAGCGTACGCGGTTACCCGGTGCACGGTGGTGCAACAAAATGTCTCCTCCCTTCACCTTTATAGAGGCCTCCTCACTCTCACTCATCACTCACTCACTCACGCAACCATCTCCATTGTCCCATCACCTTCTGCAAACCCCCAAGAAAACCCCAACCACGTCGGCGATGGAGAAGAACGGCGTGGTGGACATCGTCGCCACCAAGGCCACTGGCGAGGAGGCCCATGTCCCCATACATACCCCCGTCGAGGCATCTAAGGCAGCCATCATCCCCGTCCAAACCCTCGTCCCTGCTTCCGCTGTAGCCACTGGCGAGGAGGCCCCGTCGGTCTCCGGCAGTGACGAGGGTTCGATTCGTCAATGCTCATTGTTTTGGACTTGGGTTTTGGAGAAGATGGGGACGCTGGAAGTCGCGAGATGGTTAACAGGCAAGCAACGCGGGGACATGAGGTTTACCCAGGTTTAGGCCCCGGGAGGGAAAACCCTACTCCTGCTTGTCTGTTCTTGATTATGGCGGAATCGAAGGTTACACGGGTGCACATATGTGATCTGGCGTGAGGTGTGTGTGTATAAGGTGAGTTGGTCCTCCTTGTCGTGCCCTCCTGGCCCTTATATAGATAGGCCAGGTCCCGGGGGTAGGTCAAGTCAGTTACAGATTAGGGTTGAACCCTTTGAAATTCTATCTATAACTAGACTTGTCCTCCAAGGAGCCGAACTTGTAGTGGTATTGGGCCACCCGAAATATTCTTGAGCGGCAAGTCTTCATGTGGGCCTTCCCTGGACTGGACCGGGTATACCAATGTGAGGCACCCGTAGGGTATATCCTTGTCAGTAGCCCCCGAGTGTCCAGTCGAATTATAGATTCGATTGGAGACTCTATAATCTTTCGGGTGCTTCTCACTCGAACATGTCTTTTGAGTAAGCATGTTAGTTCATAGGGATTATTGATATGTGTGCCTGACTCACCCAACGGATCAGGGCCAGTTAACTGTCATAGGACAAAACAACACGATCTTCTTCAGACTCGAGTCCCCGGACTCGAATCTGGAACAAATGCTGGTGTAATTACACTCAGGCCGTTGAGGTCTTATAGGAGTCGAATCCTAGTGATTTTCAAGTGATATACCCAATGCGCCCGTTGGGATTTTCATTGTATCTGTTGACACGGGAGTTTACTGGCAAAGCGCAGTCTGGTGCGTTACTAGGCCATCAGATGATATCTGTAGGGCTTATCTTTGTGTCGTAGACACAACATCCGAAGTTTTATCACCACGGAGGTGTTTCGGGTGACCAAGGAGATTGTTTCTCACTTAGCGTTAATTTGGGAAAAGTTGCCAAAAATATTTTTGTCGGACTTGATCCGAAGGATCTCACTCGAATAATTCATAGGGTACGCGACCAACGCTCCCTATGGGAGTAGCCCCCGAGTGTCTGTTCAAGTCATAGACTCGAGCAAAGAATTTAGTTCAATTATTCGTGTTTCTTTGATTATCTGTCTGAAGGACACATTTTTTTAAATGCTCGACCAGCGCTCCCTATGGGAGTAGCCCCCGAGTCCATAGTGGAGTCGCAGACTCGACGTAGGACTCAAAGAATTTTTTGAGGTGATGTTACCATTGTAATTTCTCAGGTGCGCGGCCAGCGCTCCTGATAGGAGTAGCCCCCAAGTAGTTGGTTGAGTTGTAGACTCAATTAAGTACTTTATGCTCGTCTTCGAGCCATTGCTGGCTTTGCTTTGATGACGTCATTGCTGACGATTGGTGAGGTCAACCGTCTGCGGCAGCGGAGACGATGCGACGGGATGATCATGGGTCCCACCGTCTGACTTGGATTTGACTAGTCACGCGTAATCGTGGCGAAAGTTACGGCGTCTCCTCGATTTCCGGGCGTAGTGGACGGCGTGCTTGCGACGATTCAGTTTGGTGTTGACACGTGGACGGTGAGATCTGGGGCACGTGTTAGGGCTTCTGCATCGACGGTTCTGCTTCATCGTCCTTGCCCCTTTTATACCGTGGGGAAAACATAGAAGTTTACCCCTTTGCCATTTGCCTCTACCTTTCACCATTACTGCCATTTCTTGAGCTCTTGTGCACTGGACATCCTCCGTGTATTTCCTTCCTCCTTTCTCCGCACGCACCGCCACACTCGCCGCTCCTCAATGGGAAAGCCAAAGAGAAGATCATCCGCCGCGGCAGGGTCGAGCGCCACCGACACCGCCGACGCCGCCAAGAAAGCTGCCGCTCTGAGCCGGACCACCGATGGCGGGTGGCGGCGCATGGAGATGCGCGAGTCGGACTTGCGCAAATTGCGTGAGGCCGGCTTGATTTCAAAGACCAAGGATGACGCCATCCTACCAGGCCAAGAGGTAATCCCGCGCCCACCCGAAGGGTTTCAGGTTATGTTCTTCGCCTTTGTCATCCGCGGTCTTTCTTTGCCCGCCCACGAATTTCTTCGTGGGCTCCTTTTTCTTTATGGGATTCAGCTTCACCATCTGTCTCCCAATTCTATTCTCCACATCGCCTGCTTGATTACCCTCTACCAGTGTTGGCTCGGTATCAAGCCTCACTTTGGCCTCTTCCGGAGACTCTACTCCGTGAAGAGGCAATCTGGCACCGGTGGTGTCTATCCACTGGGAGGCTGCGAAATTTCTATCCGCTCCTCTGTCCAGTTCTTCTCTTTCTATCTTTGTGAGTCTGTCCAGCAGTGGCAGAGGAAGTGGTTCTACATCCGCAACGTCAAGCTGGACGATCAGCACTACGGGCTCGCGCCCTTCGACTCCACCCAGAAGATCATCCGAAAGAGGTCGTGGTCAAACGACATTTTGGAGGGTGAATCCGAAGAGGTGGAGAAGCTCTACCATCGGGTGGAGGCCCTTAAGCTGGTGCCAGGCAAAGAGGTCAACAATGTCGACATCATTCACACCTTCCTTAAGCGTCGGGTGCAGCCGCTCCAAGCGAGGGCGCACCCGATGTTCTTGTATGCTGGCGCCAGCGACCCGACAAGGGTATTGCCGGAGGAGATGTCTTTGGCTGACCTTGATAGGGCGCTTCGGCCTCTGCTGAAGTACAAGGACGACGAGGACCTCCCGAGGAAGTCCTTGACTGCCCCTTTTAGCACCAAGAAAACAGTTCCCCAGGTGAAACCTGTAGTTGCGCATAACGCTTTTCGAGTGCTCATTGTTTGTTATGAATACTTATCTCCTTTCATCTTTTGTCTTCAATTTGCAAGGCCACGAGGTAGCGGGAATGATGTCTCCTCTACATGAGAACTATATGGATGGGCCGGACAACAAGGAAGCCGAGTTTGACTCCGAACTCCCCCTGACATAGTCTCCTTCCCTAGAAGCCCCCGAGTTGAGCGAAGGGCGGACCCGAAAGAGGTCCCGGGAGTGAAACTTTGGATGGGCGACACCACCGACGCCTAAGGGTCCCTCCTTCCTCGAGCATCACGATGGGGATGAGGGTGCGACATCCTCCCCTATCGTGGTTGTGCCTATTCGGGCGATGGCCCCGCAGTCGCCGGCCAAGAAGAAGAAGGAGGCTCCTATCTTCAACCTATCAGATATACCGTCGTAAGTTGCTATGACCGAGCCTTGTTACTCTATTGATATGCTAAGTTTTAGCTTGTTGTTGATTTGGTTCTTCGTAAGTGCTAGTAGCAATCATTCGAAGGAGTCCCTCGATGAGGAGCCCGAAGAAATATTTGCGGAATCGAAGCCTATGCCTTCGTTTCCCAAGATGGTGTCCAACTCCAACGATGATCATTCGAGCTCCTTGAGGTAAGGGGCTCGTGAACTCATCGCTCGGAAGATTCAAACTAAACCTTCGGATTCCATGGTTGATCATGTAAGTGCCATTCTTCTTTGCGTGGGGTAGCCCCGAGACCTTTATTCATCAAGTTTGTTGTTTTCTTCTAGACCTTTGTGCGTGACGCTAACCGCCTAATCAAGCAGCACCTTTCTCTGGAAGGTAGCCTCAAGCAGCTCCAAGGTGCGTTTTTATTCTTGCTTGATTTCGAGTGCTCCTAGAATATTTTCTTGTGTTCATCCTTTATTGCCCAATGCTGCAGATGAGAACAATAATGCCCTCCGCAAGCTGAACGCACTCGAAAATAGTCTCGAAAAGCGGAGAAAGACGCAAAGGACACTGCAGAGGCCCTCTAGTGTTAGTAGAAGGAGGCTGAAGACCATGAGCAACAGCTCGCGACCGTCGCAGCGACCCAGGAGAAAGCCATGGCTGAAAAGCTTATGGCTGCTACTAAGGCTATATCCGGTAAGCCACCATGATCTTCATTTTAGTCTTAGATGCTGCCGGTGTGATTCCTTGTTCCTCATCCGAAAGTTTTGCCGTTTTTCTTTTGTAGATGCCTCAAGTGTTACGTTTGATCGTGACGCCTTGGAGCACGGTGATCCTCTAGCGGATGTTGTTGTAGCGATCGAAGATCGTTGCATCTCGTTTGTGGAGTCGCTCGACAAGGCCAAAAAGGTGCTTGCTCGCTTCTACAAGGAGATAAACCCCAAGGGCATTGCCCTTGAGGACATCGACTCCCTCGCGGAGGCTCTGGAGGATGATGCTCCTGTGAAGTACAAGTGAACACAGAAGGGGGTTGATGCTGCAATGGGGCTAGCGATGGCGATGGCGTTCAGAGCCCAGCTGGATCTGCCGCAGGTCACGTCCAGGATGCCAACGACGGCGGATGGCACTGAGGTAGCGTTTGCCACCTTCGCCTCCTGCTGCAAGCATTTTGGGCCTAAGCTGATAGATCTTCTGGCTGACTACTCGCTGGAGCAGCAACGAGCGGCCAAGAGTAGGCAGTCTAGATCCGAAGCTGCTCCGGGTGCTGGCGCTTAGGCCCTTTCTGCCTTGTAGCTAGTCTAGTTTTCCTTCTTTGTTGCATGTGTAACGTCTTTTGGATGAACAAGTTTCACTCTGCCACGTAGTGGCCTTATTTGTGTATATATGAATGCATCTTTCGACTGTTGTGAAATGTTGTGATTTTGATTTTTTGCTTGTGCACCATTAGGGTCCTTCGCATGCGGATCCATTGATTACACCTTCTCCCACACCTGGCTCTCGCCCATCGCTGAATGAGTCATCGCAGTTGCCATTTTTTGCGAGATCGCGTCCAAAGCTTGGAGAAGGACATCCTCAGCATTTGTGGTCACGCGGATGTGTGGAAGTCCAAAGCTGAGTGAGCCATTGCTAGGGAAGAGTTTCTGCTTGAGGAGTTTCGGCAAGCGGGCGAGCAACTCCAATGTAAGTCATATGTACTCGATGTCTTCTTACAGTGTGCCAGTTGTTTATGTTAGATCACCCACTGCTTTTGTGCAGTTGTGAATCTTATTCCGAAGGAAGAGAAAGAGCGTGCAACAATTCGAATGAATTGCTTGACGCAACAAGAGTTGGAGGCCGGTGGCTTCTTTTGGATGGATCGCAATCGAGCCATTGTCATTGCGACAGTGCAAGATCGCATCCATCAAGTACTTCGGGTGCTGAAGCGAGCGAGGGCGTCACTCGCGGTGATCTGGGCTACCATGTTCACCTTAGATTCTGCACCTTCCAGCTTTCTGGGCCTGCTTAGAAAGTTTCGAGATACAGGTCACATGATGGAGCTGGTGCACCGCCAACTAGTGGCGGGCGTCAAGGCAGCCCTGTCTCTTGTTCGACTGTATCGCCACGATGTCAATCTTGCGGAGATAGCGGCTAGGCCACCACCTCCTCCAGATGGTATGGCGTGGGGTATGCATTGTTTGATTATAGAGTATGCATGTCCTTTTCGTTAGCCTGACGTGGTCAGCTATTCAGGTTATATGCTTTGTTGTCAATCGATGAAGATGTAGGGTGAGGCATAGCCCCCGAGCGTGTTTGAGTGATAAAAATATAATTAAGGGAGAAATATTTGGGCCGAGCAACTTAGATTTTATTCATCGTAATGTCGGAGGTACATTGTTTGGCTGAGTAGCCTGGTTGAATAGCCTTATTGAAATTAAAAGGTAACTAAGGGTAGAAGCGTCGCAGTCTTGCGATGTTCCAGGGGTTGGAGTATTCGACTCCTGATGAGACGTCCATGAGGCAGTATGCGCCACCTGGGATGACTTCAGTGACGATGTAGGGTCCTTCCCAGGGTGACTCGAGCTTCTTGTGCCCTTCCTGCTTAAGTCGTAGAACAAGGTCTCCTTCGATGAAGGACCTTGGACGCAGCCGACGGCTGTGGTAGTTGCGGAGGCTCTACTGATACACCGCTGAGCGAGCTTCTGCGATGTCGCGTGCTTCATCCAGTGTGTCGACGACGTCTTCGAGTGCGGCCGATGATTCGGCCTCGTTGTAGGCAACGACCCGTGGGGCCTTGTAGCGTACCTTAGCAGGCAGCATAGCTTTGGCTCCAGGCACCATGAAGAAGGGAGTGTAGCCAGTTGAGCTGTTTGGCATTGTGCGCAGGCTCCAGAGAATGGAGGGTAGCTCGTCCACCCAGGCTCCTACAAGCCGTTCGAGTGGTCATAGCAGAAGCTTCTTGATGCCGTTGCTGATGAGGCCATTGGCCTTTTCGACCTGTCCATTGGTCTGCGGGTGCGCCACAGAGGCGTATGACAGGTTGATTCTGAGGTTTTTGCAGAAGCCCTAGAACTACTTTGAGATGAAGTTTGATCCGTTGTCTGTTATGATGCTATGAGGTACTCCGAACCTATAATGGACTCGAAAAATTTGACGGCGGTGGCGCCGCTTTGGTTAGTAACAGGCATGGCCTCGATCCACTTCGAGAATTTGTCGACTGCTACTAGGAGGAAGACGTGTCCTCCTGGCGAGGACTTTGGCAGTTTGCCGATCTTATCGAGCCCCCACTGGGCGAAAGGCCATGCCAGCGGTATGGGCCACAGCTCTGATCCAGGTGCGTGTGGCTTTCCTGCGTACCGCTGGCAGGCGTTGCACCTCTGGACTATCTCCTTGGTGTCATTCATTGTGGTTGGCCAGTAGAAGCCAGCTCGTAGAGCTTTGGCGACCAGAGTGCAGCTGCCTGCGTGGTGGCCGCAGATGCCCTCATGGATGTCTAGAGGATGCTTTTGCCATCACTGATGGTGACACATCATTGGAGCACACCTGACATGCCGTGCTTGTATAGCTCTCCATTGATGATGGTGAAGGACTTCGATTGGCGAGATATGTGCTGGGCATCTGTCGGGTCCTCAGGCAGCTGCTTGCTCATAAGGTAGTGGAGGTACGGTTGGATCCATGTTTTCTCAACTGCCATGACCTGCATAAGGCCTACCAGTTCGACCTCTGTGTCAAGCTTTTCAGGCTCTTCTTGTCCTTTAGGTGGCGCAACCCCCGAGTGCTCTACGGCTTCGGCTGTGCCCTTTGGAAACTTCCTCTTAATGTAAGGCACGCAAATTTGTTTGAGGAACACACCTGGTGGCACTGGGGCGCATGTGGAGCCGATGTTGGCGACCTTGTCGACCTCCTCGTTGCTTTCTCTGCCAACATGCCGAAGTTCACAGGCGTCAAAGTCTCCTTCGAGTGAGTTGTAGAGCGCACGATATGCGATCATGTTAGCGCTATGGGCGTCACACTCGTTCATCGTCTGTTGGACGACGAGGTTGGAGTCACCGTAGATAACGAGGCATGTTGCGCCGCACACCTTTGTCATCCTCATGTCGTGTATGAGAGCCTCGTATTTGGCTTCATTGTTGGAGGCGCAGAATTTCATCCGAAGAACATACCTCATCTTGAGGGGAAATTAGTATGACGTCGGCTCCTGCTCCAGCCTCGCGCTTGGAGCCGTCGAAGTGCATTGTCCAGGACTGCGACATGTCCGGGGTGTCTAGAAATTGGAGATCCATCCAGTGGACAAGGAAATTAGGGAGGACCTAAGATCTGATGGCGGTGCACTGCTTGTAGATGATGTCTCGAGGAGACAACTCGATGCCCCACAGGGCTACTCCCCCCGTGGCTTCGGGGTTGTTCAGGATGTTCGACAGCGGGGCATCATTGACGACCATGATCTGGTGCTCCTGGAAGTAATGGCTCAACCGACGCATCGACATGAATACGCCGTAGGTGAGCTTCTGGTATTGGGGATACCTCTGCTTTGTCGGGGTCAGTACCACGCTGAGGTAGTAGATTGGGCTTTGGACCCCATGGGTCTTGCCATCTTCGGGTCGTTCAACCATCAGTGCGGTGCTGACCACCTGATGCGTGGTGGCTATGTATAGAAGCAAAGGCTCCCTGTCCTTTGGCGTCACCAAGACGGGTGATGTGGAGAGCAGACGTTTGAGGTCCTCGAATGCATCGTCTGCCTTAGCCGTCCACTCGAATTTATCAGCTTTGTGCAGCAGCTGATAAAAGGGGAGGGCCTTCTCGCCCATGCGACTGATGAACCTTCTTAGCGCTGCGATTCGCCTAGCCGGATACTGGCCCCCCTTGAGGTTCTTGGGCTTCTCCATGGCTAGTATAGCCCTGATTTTCTTCGGGTTTGCCTCGATGCCATGCTGAGAGATGAAGTACCAGAGTAATTGGCTAGACGGGACACCGAAAGCGCACTTTTCTAGGTTCAACTTGATCTTGTAGCGATCAAGGTTGTCGAACATTTCGCGGAGGTCGTTGATGAGCGTCTTGGCCTCCTTGGTCTTGATCACTATGTCGTCGACATAGACCTGAACATTGCAACCAATATGGTCCTTCAGACATGCCTGCATGCATCTCCGGTAAGTGGCACCTGTGTTCTTCAGCCCGGAAGGCATTGTGTTGTAGCTGAACACCCCGAACGGCGTGATGAACGCTATTTTCTCTTGATCTTCGGCCTTCAGCCGAATTTGGTTGTAGCCTGAGTAGGTGTCGAGGAAGGAGAGTTTATCTCATCCTGTAGTGGAGTCAATGATTTGATCGATCCGCGGGAGAGGAAAGTGGTCCTTGGGGCAGTGCTTGTTAAGCGATGTGAAGTCCACACACATCCGCAGGATGTCTGTGTCCTTCTTGGGGACCGGCACGTGGTTGGCTAGCCACTCGCTTTCCTTGATTTCCCTAATGAAGTTGGCATCAAGGAGTCTATTGACTTTGATGCCAACGTCTTCAGCTCTTGGCTCGGATAGTCGATGCATCGACTGCTTAACTGGTTTCACATCTGGAAACACATTGAGTGCGTGCTCGGCGAATTCCCTAGGAACTCATAGCATGTCCGCAGGACACCAGGCAAAAATTTCCCAGCGCTCATGGAGGAATTCGACGAGCGCGCTTTCCTATGCGGGGATAGGTCATTGGCGATTGTCAACACCCGGATTTTTAATCCTAGATGCCTGTTATGCCATACATCGCAATCCCAGGATTACCATTTTTGCGAGACATAACAGATTTGGATATCACAGTACATCATCCATTACAAACCATACATAAGGTCTTACACAAATAAGGATCTCATGATCCAGTTCTTAATACAACTCAAGCAGCGGAATAACGTAATAGTAATGATAGCATAGGCGAAGCTCCATCTTTAGGGTCACAGGCAATGCTGACGATGGGAGATGATCCTAGTTGTCGTAACCTTCCCGCGGCCCGTCATCCTGATACTCCTCTTCATAGTCTGGCCACGGGAATAGCCAGGGACAAAGTCATGAGTACTCTTTAAGTACTCGCAAACTAATACTAACAAGTTAAGGGGGGTTTTGTAGTAGGATACTAAGCTATAGGGTTATTTTGCAAAAAGCCAGATTTATCTCTACTAAGTTCAGAAGCAAAGAAATCTAGTTGAAAGTTTTATAACACCCAAGTGGGAATTTGAATTTCATATCACAACTCTGTTGTGGTCAAGTCAAAGTCATAATTCATTTCACAAGTCATTTTGAAAACATCTGACGGGGGAACAGTATGGCCACTCCAACTGTCCATAACCGTGGATGCGGCTATTCAAATAGTTTGACACTCTGCAGAGATTGTACACTTTCACCACAACATTCGATACATCCGTCAGTAACACTCCTGAATTCACCATACTCAGTACGCGGATAATCAATCCTAACCTTTCAATTACACGCCCTAGTATAGGCACATCTCCTGTGAGTTTGGCCTCCCAACCATGACCAACTGTCATCTTGGTATGCATAGTGGACAATCTTCACAAGGTAGCCTCAGCTCAGACCTTGGCCACGAGGGAACCCATACTAAGGTATATAAATTTCCAGTCAAGCCCTACCTATATTTCGGGTATTGTGGTTATACGGAAAAATTGGAATGGTATCGCATCCAGACAACCGTCAGTTTTATAAAGGGCTAAGGCTCATGCCTCAACATTTTCATCATCAAAATCATCTGGTATTCGGAAACACATGTCAAAACATTTCAGTAGAATGACTCATCATTCTAAGGTTTTCATAACCATTTTCACCAAGTATTCCCATCTAAAGTTGATCAAGTTTTATACTTAGCACTAGCATCTACAAGTGGTGGTAAATACTAATGAGGGGTGGTAAACAAGTGGGGATTTGCTAAGTTCAATCTAATGCCTTAGGATGACATCAAGATTATCTAACTTAGGCCAAATTTTATGCTCTTTATGCTACCTTTAGTTATCTTTCTAGAACCTACAAGTCACTATGTAAACTCTAAGAGAAAGCTTTGATAAAGAAAATAAACTATTAAGCTTGCAAGTAAAACTAGGATTGGGAATCATCAAATGTATCTAACCAAGCATGCTTAATGCAATGCATAGGTTCTCTAACTTTCATAGTTGCAAGGGTTAGCTTGCTAAGTTTCAAGTATTGGCTTGCCTTGAGCAGAGCAGTGGTTGAAGTTCTCGTCGGCTTCTTCCTCATAGTATCCTCCTCGTATCCTTGGTCGGTACTAGCGTCTATAAATAAATACGAGGTACACAATCACCAAACAATACTTAAATATTTTTAATTATCACACAAAAAGTCACACTAGATGATCTAGCATCATCACTATCATCACAAGGATTAAAGCACTTGTCTTATTTATTTTATTTGAGAAAAGTAATTTCTACTCATTGAAAAACTATTTAAGATTTAATATCCTCCAACTCAAACATGGGATCATGTTGACACATGTCATCACCACATATTTCAGTACATGAGAATGTGATTTAAAGTGGTGTCACAATTTAATAAGGTTTAACCTTTTTATTTTAATTAAATAAAGTGACTAGAAATGCCTATGTAGCATTCTTTTATTACTTGAACATTTTTTCTGTAAGTAAACCTATATGTTTTTATATATTCTGAAAGGTATGATCAAATGTGATTTTTGAGAGTTGGAATCAACTCAAAAGCTTTTGTGGTTGAATTTGAAAAATGTTTGAATGTAGAAAAGCTTATGCCTTGTTATTTTTACCATGGTTGATCTATAACTCCAAATGATTTGAATCCAATGGGCTTGGATTAAGCATTTCAGTACCTTTCTAACAAAATTGGTTTCATGCATTTTGGTTTAGTGAATCGAGCTGGGTTGCTTTTTAAATCTAGGTATAGAACTATGTTTGAAATTAAATGAATAAAGCTTAATTTGAATTGTTGGGTCGCGCGGGATGTTTTACTGGGCCGACCCACTATACACAGCGCGTACGCGGGTTGGTTAAGTGGCTATCCCCACGCGTCAGTGAGACGGGGAGGGGCGAAGCGGTACGTGGCAATGTGAACCGCACGATCTAACTCTAATCGAACGACTATGGTTCATCGTCCACGTCGGGCAGCGCCGGCGAGACAGAACCCCAACGCGGCAGGTGTGGGGCGTGGGAGGCTCATCGGGGCTCAGGCGAGGGTCGGCGACGGGGGCGAATGACGAAGTCGACGATGGCGGTTCTCCTGGTACCAGCAGCTTCTCCTGGGGTGTCTCCAATCGACGGCTCCCTTCTTCTCCAGTAGCGGCGGGCTTCGGTCAAATTCCGATGATGCGCTGCTCGCCTTGCTCCAGGAGTGCGGTGGGGTGGTTCTGGGTGAGAGGGGAGTGAACTGGTGTGGCGAATTCGTGATGGGGAGGGCTCCTTTTATAGGCGAGCGAGAGGGGTAGCACGGCATGGGCTGAGGTCATCGGAGGCGACAGTACAGGCAGCTACTGGCATGGGCAACGATAGGGGGCGGTGCGGTGCTCCCTGACGAAGCTCAACGGCGTGGTCTTGCGACGTGGGGTGATGCTGATCGGCCGGAATGTCGCGGTGCTCTTAGCGGGTCCGACAGTGATTTTAATGTCGCACAGCGCGCGTGGTCTGCGCAGCGGCGAACGGGCATGTCTGCAGGGTTGCTGGGGTGCTGGTGATCATCCCTGCAAGCGGCGAGGGCGGCGCGTGTTCTGTGGGTGCTGGTCGAGCATGGCGCACTGGCTCGCTCTCGGCTCACGCGCAAAGAGGTTTGGCATGGGCGTGTCGTGTGTTCCAGGGGCTGGCATTGCTCGGGGCTGGGACAGAGAGTGGCGGTGGACAGTGGGGTGCTTGCTAGACATGCTGGCTAGGCTTAGTGTTTCTCGTAGCTGGCTGTCGACAATGGGGTGGCAAGGTGAGGCTCGGCCTGCTTGCCATTAATGGCATGGTCTTGCTTACAGTGATCTAGAGGGGTTAAACTAGTTAGATGATCTACTGAGGGTGTAGTGTGAGCTAGATAGGGAACAAGTTAGGCCAAATTTACTGCACACTATAGTGTTTGATGTTTGTTTGATTTGTATCTACAAGGTGTTTGATAAAATGGCCGCAAGAGATTCAAATTTGAATTTTGGATTCAAACTTTGTGGATTTGCTAGGCACATACTAGGGAGTGTCTGGTTAGTTGGATTAGTCAAGGGGCATTGGTTTGGTTGGGTTTTGAAAATGGGTGATCTTCACATATGATAAAGATTCAATTTTGAATTGTGATTTGAATGAGGTTGCCAAATGTTTCTGCAAGTTTTAAAGGTGGGCTTTGATTTACTTTTACTTGTTCTAGCAAGGGGTGAAAAGAGTTGGAAAAGTTTCTGTTTGAAATCTTGAACTAGAAACACTCAAAGTGACCTAGTGAGCAAGATTGGCAAAAATGACCATTTGCTTTATTTTATTTGTTTTTGATTTTCTCTTGTTTTGTTTCTGCATGGAAATGTTTTGTATGATGTTATTTTCATCTTTAAACCATTTCTTGATATTTAGGTTAATCACACAAGTTCATTCATGCGTTTATCAAATCATCTCATTCACACATGCATTCATATGATTTTAAATTAATCAAAGTTTTTGTTAACCCTAATTTTAGTGATTAGAGTTTGATGATCCTTGTGTTATATTTTGGGATGTTACAGCGATCAACGCCATCTTGGAGGCATCCGTCGGGTGGACCTGCACCTTCTTGGTGTTGACTGTGGAGTCGAACAACATATCATGTGTGTTTTGCCTGGCCACCGGGGGTGCCCCGTTGTCTGTGACCTCCATTGCATGCCAAGTGACTAGGAGATTCTGTTGAAGTCTCTGTCGCAGCTGTCCGACCTGGTGAAGCTTCCTGGGACGGTGATGACACCGTTGGGTCCTGGCATCTTCAATAGCAGGTACGCGTTGCTGTACTGCCAAGAATCTTGCGAATGCCACACGCCCCAGGATGGCGTGGTACTGTGAGGGCCAGTCCACCACTTCGAACTCCAGCCGCTCACGCCGGAAGTTGTCAGGCTTTCCGAGTATGACATCGAGCCAGATTTTGCCCAGGGGGTATATGCCCTTCCCTGGGATGATGCCATGGAACGTTGTGTCCGACGGCTCGAGGCTGCATAGTCGGATCCGCATGGCTGCTAGTGTGCTGGCAAACATCAGGTTGATGCCGTTGCCGCCGTCCATGAAGACACGGCTCATCTCGAATCCCCCGATCTGATCCTCGAGCACCAGGGTAGAGTGGCCTGGGTGAGGGATCTGGCGCGGGTGATCCTAACGGTCAAACGTGATGCAGGACTCCGAGCCGCTGAGGTACTCAGGTATGGCTGGTGGGGAGGTCACGACCAGGTTGACTTGGCGGGTGATCTTCTTCTTCACCCTGTTGGTTGGGCGCCCCTTCTGTATCATCATGGACCCTATCGGTGGCAGGTATCCACCCGCACCATTATTGGCGCTGGTGCAGACGCAGGTTGTGAGGGTCCTCCAGGTGGTGGTGGTGGAGCTCCGTGAGCTACGGATCCTGGAGCGGGTGCAAATCTTGGGTTCACCGCCTAGCAACGCATCTTGGTGAAGCCCTCGCTGAGCTTCTGGAACTCCTGGCAATCCTTGAGCATGTGGCTATCCTTCTTCTTACCATCTTGCTTGTCGATGTAGAAGTGGATGGTGTAGGGACCTGATAGCTTGTGGTATGCCGAAGGCTCGTCGTCGCGGTTGCGACGTTGCCATGTTTGGGTGGGTCGCCCACCATCGCGGTACCCACTGTTGCGGTACCCGCTATTGCGGTTGCCATTGTCGTGGCGATCGGCATAGCCAGCCGCAACCATGTCGACTTCCTCGCGATCGTCGTAGACACGCGGTCTCCTTTTTCCGCAGCGATCGCGCCTGCGACCGAAGTCATCCTTGTCATCGGAATGTGTTCAGTTGACATCATCCTCGCCATCTGCCCAAGGATTGGCGATATCCATCAGGTGGTCGAGGGTTTTGGGCTCGACGCGCCAGAGCTCCTCCTTGAACGCACGAGGTCTGACGCCATCCTTGAAGGCATTGATTGCTCTCTCCTCAGATATGTTCGCGACGGAGTTCTTGATGACGGACCAGCGCAGTATGTACGAGCGGATGGACTCATTGGTCCGTTGGGTGCAGGCCCGCAACTCTTCGATTAAGGATGGCCTCTTGCTGGTGCCTTTGAAGTTGCGGATGAAGCTGTATGCCAGCTCTTCCTAGCTGTAACATCCCAAAAATATTAATCAAGATTATCAAGTTCTAATCACCCAAGTTTAGGGTTAACAAAAACTTTTGTTATCAAAATTAATGAATATGTGCGTGATGAATGCATGAATGCTTGCAATGCCATGTTTGATTGCTTTGAATGGCAAGGATTGGTTTAAAGATGAAAAAAATATCATCTGCATCATTTCCAAGCTGAATCAAATGAAGAGAAAATAAAAAATAAGATATATAAGCAAATGGTCATTTTGACCAAAGTTAACCACTAGACCACTTTGAGTGTTCCTAGTCCAAGATTTCTAACAGAAACAAATCCAATTCTTTTCACCCCTTGCTATACCAAGTAAAAGTGAACCCAAGCCCACTTTACAAACCAACAAAAAGAATTCCAAATCTATTCAAATGACAATTCAAA
Source organism: Avena insularis (assembly GCA_023614405.1). NCBI lineage: Eukaryota > Viridiplantae > Streptophyta > Magnoliopsida > Poales > Poaceae > Avena > Avena insularis. The sequence goes on along the minus strand of CM042687.1, from coordinate 47,736,494 downwards.
ATTGAATCTTTAATAGGTACTAAGATCACCATTTCTCAAAACCCAACCAAACCAGTTGACCTTGACAAACCCAAGCAACCTCAGACTACCAAGCATTAACCAGAGCACTCCCCAAAATTCAGCCAAAAATTCAAATGCAAATCTCATGCGGCCATTCATTAAACATTTGGTGAGCACAGTATCACTACCTAACTATCACTATTTTTGATCAATACCTTATCCAATTCTTGTCCCCAGTTCTCTCCCCTTGTCTCCCCTAGTGACAACCACTACATTGAACAAGCTAGCTCTTTAGCCATTGCAGTAGTGCCATGCCACCCGAAGCCACCATCGCCGGCCGACCATGGCTAGCATGCAGGAGGTAGTGCCACGCCCGTCCATGATGTCCAGGAGGCAGGACACCGTCCACCGCCACCCCCTGTCCAACCCTCGAGCATAGCCAGGCCCTGTATCGCCGAGAACAGCTGCGCCCATTTTCCCTCTGCACCATGCCGAGAGCACGCCAGAGCAGCGTAGCCGACACACTCGCACACGCTGCGCCTCGCCCTCGCCACGCATCACTGCACGCCCCATGACCCTAGCTACCCCCCAAACATGCTCGTTTGCCGCCGCGCGACTAGTAGCCCTGTGCGTCGTCAAGACGCCGTCGGTGCCGCTTAGAGCTTGACCTGTTCCGACCGTTCTCGATCGCCCCGTGCTGCTCCATTAATCCAACAACGATCGCCAGGAGACACCGCACGCCTCTTCGCCATCTTACTGTAGATTCACGCTGCTGTATAAATATAGGCGCCCGCCATTCACCCCTCACCTTCCCACCACTCCCATCGTGCGCCAATTCACCCCTCGAGCACTCTCTGGAGTTCCCACCGAGTCCGGAGGGAGGCCGCCCTGTTTTTTGAAGGCATGCATCAGAGTCCAGGCAAACCCCACTGCTCCGCTTGGCCGAATTGATTAACTTTGTTCCGCCCCATCGTCACCACTAGCCGGAGCTCTCGTAGCCGCCACGCTGCACTCTCAAAGACGCGCCGGTTCGGTTCGGTCGTTCCGGTCACGTCGACTCGGCGACGCGAGTCATGATCAGGTTGATCTGATACCAGTCTAACTAGATTGAACAGTATCTATTCATAGAGATAGAGAGAGATAGAGTCGGGGCCCCAGCGACATCAGTAGCCGCTGCTGCCAGCAAGGTGCTGCTGGGCCAGCAAGAATAAAATCCCGCACAGCCCAGAGATTCAAAATAGAGATTTTCCATTTTATTCAAAACCTAGTTATGTTAGTAGATTCAAAAATCAATTCAAAGAGATTTACTAAAACCAAATTGCATGAAACCAATTTTGTTAGAAAGGTATTGAAATTATCTATCCAAGCCTGTTGGATTCAAACCATTTGGAATTATAGATCACCTATAGAAAAAATAACAAGACAGAGACTTTTTCACCTTCAAACATTTTTCAAAAATTAACCATAAATGCTTTTGAGTTGATTCCAACTCTCAAAAATCACATTTGACAAGATCTTTCTGAATATGTAAAAATATTTAGGTTTACATGCAGTGATCTTGGACAAGTACTAAATGAATGCTACATAGGCATTTCTAGTCACTTGAATTATTTAAAATAGTAATTTTAAACTTATTAAATTGTGACACCACTTTAAATCCCATTCCCAAGTATTAGAATATATGGTGATGACATGTGTCAACATGATCCCATATTTTAATTGGAGAATATTAAATCTTAAGTAGTTTTCAATGAGTAGAAATTACTTCTCCAAAATAAAATAAATAAGACTAGGTCTTTATTTCATGTGATGATTGTGATGATGCTAGATCATTTAGTGTGAACCCTTGTGTGCTGAATAGAAGTAGTTAAGTATTGTTTGGTGATTGTGTACCTCGTATTTATTTATAGACGCTAGTACCGACCAAGGCTACGAGGAGGAGTACTACGAAGAAGAAGAAAACTTCAACCACTGCACCAATCAAGGCAAGCTAACACTTGCAAGTTTCTTAACCATGCAAGCTAGATGACCTATGCAAGATGCATTAGGAATGCTTTGGTTATGCAACCTTGATTATACCAAATCCCAGTTTTAATTGCAAGCTTTATTCTGTTATTTTATTTATCAAAGTTCTTTATTACCTTTACTTAGTGACTTGTGAGTTTTGGAAAGATATTATAGGTAACATAAAGAGCATAAAACTTGGCCTAAGTTAGTTATAACTATATGTCATACTAAGGCATGAGACTAGATTTGGATAGTCACACTTGATTAGCACACCTCATTAGTAAACACCCCCAACTTTAGTGGCTAGTGCTAAGCATAAAAGATGGATCACTTTAGATGGGAATACTTGGTGAAAATGATTATGAAAACCTTAGAATGAAGATACATTCTATTGAAATGTTTTGAAATGTGTTGTGAACACAAGATGATTTGATGATGAAAATGTTGAGGCATGAGCCTTAGCCCTTTTATTAAAAATTGATGGTTGGGTTCGGATGCGATACCATTCCAATTTTACCGTATAACCACAATACCCGAATTTGGGTAGGGCTTGATTGGAAGTTTATATATCTTAGTATGGGTTCCCTTGCGGGAGAGGTTTGAGCTGAGGCTACCTCGTGATGATTGTCTACTGCGGTTCCAAGATGATGATGGTCATGGTTGGGAGGCCAAACTCATAGGGGAGGTTCCTATACTAGGGTATGTAATTGAAAGGTTAGGATTGATTATCTGCATACTGAGTATGGTGATTCAGGATTGTTCCTGATGGATGTATCGAATGTTGTGGTGAAAGTGTACAATATCTGCAGAGTGTCAAACTATTTGAATAGCCGCGTCCGCGGTTATGGACAGTTGGAGTGGCCATACTGTTCCGTCATCAGATGTTTTCAAAATGACTTGTGAAATGAAATATGACTTTGACTTGACCACAACAGGGTTGTGAACATGAAAACTAAGTTCCCACATAGGTGTTGTAAAATATTAAATTAGTTTTCTTTACTTCTGAACTCAGTTAGGGATAAACCTGCCTTTTTGCAAATAAACCTAGAGCTTAGGATTCCTACTCGAACTACCTTACTTGTTAGTATTAGTTTGCGAGTACTTAAAGAGTACTCATGGCTTTGTCCCTGGCTATTCCTATGGCCAGACTATGAGGAGGACTACCAGGATGATGGACAACAAGAAGTCTATGACAACTAGGATCATCTCCCATCGCCAGCATTGCCTGTGACCCTGAAAATGGAGCTTTGACCATGCTACCCTTATTATATTATTCCGATGTGTTGATTGTATTAAGACTGGATCATGAGATCCTTTATTTTTAAGACCTTTATTATGCTTTGTAATGGATGATGAACTATGGTACCAATCTGTTATGTCTCGAAAATGGTAATCCTGGGATTGCGATGTATGGCATAACCAACATCTGGGATTAAAAAATCCGGGTGTTGACAAGTTGGTATCAGAGCCATCACTACTGGAAAACAGGCCTTCGGTTCGATCAGAGCAATGTCACCAGTCCCGGCCCGTCACGATCCGCGACTAGTGCTAGCACTAGTCCCGGTCCGTGAGGCCTCCAACGGCTAGAAATGGCCATAAACACTAGTCCCGGGCCGGACCAGAGCATTAGTACCGGTCCGTAATACGGCCCGGAACTAATAAGCTGGAGCGGACCAACAGCTCTTTTCGGGGACTATTAGTCTCAGGTCGTATCACGGCCCAGGACTAATTGTCCATCACTATATATACAGCTCCCTGGTCAGCTGCCCTAAAGCATATGGTGGCCATTTTTCTCAAAGAAGCAAGAGAGTTCATGCCATTTTTTTTCTCAAGATTTGTCAAGATTTAGTTTGCAACACCTAAATCCAAAGCTTTAAAAGGTTAGAACTTCATTCTTATATCTCTTATTGCTACTTTAGCTCTATAATGCTCTAGAAGTATAGAGATATGGATCAAATGCATGCATGCTCTAGAAGTAGCTAGAAGGATTTTGATATATATGTGTAACAAATTTTGATTAGGCACATAGTTACTGAAAATTGAAATGTGTAATTTTAGAGTTTTAGAGCTTAAAATGGAATGAGGTTTTCATCTTCTATATCTAAATAGGAACCCCCACTACTTGATTTCTCTGAGCTGTGGTGCATCCACGTCACCTCCTTTTATTTGGCCAGTCTGCTACGTGCCTTCCTGTAGCGACGCAACAAGTTACGGTCACGGGCTCACGGCATAGAAGTATTTACTAGGCAGTCTCCATTAGTTCTTCCATTATATTTGTAACCGTCCTTCCCTCATAAAAAGGAATCTTTCCGCCTGTTCCGTTCCTCTTCCTCATCGCCTCTCTACCATAATTGCAGCCAAAATACTTTACACCAGTCGACCCAGAAATTGAAGATGGGAGTCCACGGGTCCATGATCTCCATGGAGGTAGCTGACCAGCCCTCTTTTCGCTTATATAAAAACTTGGATCGATTCGCTGCCATCATATGCGACAGTTTGATGCTCCGATGTTGGGTTCCCAGTAATCCTTTTATTCTTGATCTGGCGATCTTAGTATGTGTGTATCATGCTGAGATGTAAAATCTGCTCCCTTCCGTATGTCGCAGGTCTATGTCGAAGGTCGCCATTGTCATCTATCTTGATCAGTTCAGTACTGCCTTCTATTGGTAACCTTCATCACCCGGCCGGACAGATGTTATACACTCACATGGTCGCTAACTACCTTTGTGTTCTTAGCCAGTTAAGTTTGGATGCAACTCTGGACCAGACACCGTCAATTCATCGTATCCTTTTCTATGCACATTTCGTGTTTTTTTAGTTGTTTAATCCTTAATGTGCTGCTTGCCTCTGTCAATTTGGTACTTAAGGACCAACCAATTTAATCCCTGCTATGACGTCTTTTTGTGTTTTCCTAGCTTGATACATCTTATTTTATAGAACAGTTTTCCTAGTGAGTCTATATGCCGATACAACACTTGCAGGTGACATCATGTATCCATCTCTGCGTGTACAATTTTTCATCCTATCAAGTTTAACGATCTGCTGAGGTTGTTTAGTCTGTGTGGGTATCCTCCAAATTAAATGGACCTTTGTATTCCTTGCAGAGTAAGCGAGATAGGCAAATAGAGCTTTGACGATATATCTTTGCTTACTGCATGGGTGTGCCAAGAAAAAAGATCAGTTTTGTTTTGTCTGATGGCATTATCCCACGACTGCAGCATGCACGTTTTTTCTAGCCATATGTCATACTACATCTTTGCACGGCAGATTAATATGGCAATCTTCCCTGCAACAAATTACCCTACGGGAAGCTATGTTTTGACGAATATAAAAGCTTAACATGTTAATTTTCAGATTTTGATTCCATGCTAGAACGACCCACCACATGCTAAACCTAATTTATAAAATGGTAAGTCAATATACTAGCATTTTCTTGCAGGATTTTCTCTTCCGTAATTACCAATATGAGTATTGAGTTCATGGACAAAGGATGATCACATGTATTCATGTCTATCTCATCACCAAGCAGTTCTATGGAAGAAGAACTAACCATCTCTCGGCCGAGTTCCAAGACACAAAAATTGTTTGCTTCGCATTATTTAAGCTTTTAAATCGTATCAATCCTAAAATGTAAAGTATATGTGCATGCAACTATATAAATTTTATAAATTTCCGCAGCAAAGCGCGGGGTATCATCTAGTTGATAGAACAATAATAAAAAACTCCACATTTATCATGTTGATTGTTTTCTCCAATTCACAAATTGGTGCATGTAAAATTTTCAAAATTCAAAATTAATGCTCTAGAAGCTCTCAATATAACTTGTAATAATTTTATCATGTTGTGTAATGGTTTTTGATATACTTTTACTATAATGTAGATGGTCCGGGAATGGATGTACGGTACTGACCGACGCTCTGGCGAGTTCATTAATGGCGTGCATGAATTTATCCGTGTTGCTGATGGAAACAAGCACAATGGTTTTGTATTCTGTCCATGTAATGGATGTAGGAATCAGAAGGATTACTCTGACTCAAAAACCCTTCACGGCCACTTGTTGAAGTCCGGCTTCATGCCCAGTTATAATTGTTGGACCAAGCACGGAGAGAGAGGGGTTATAATGGAAGACAATGAAGAAAAGGAGGAGGATGACAACTATCATGGTTTCCCTGAGTACGGAGATACTTCCATGGGGGATGCTGAAGGGGAGGATGAAGAAGAGACACATGATGAACCCGCTGATGATCTTGGTTGGACCATTGCCGATGCACGAAGAGATTGTCAAACTGAAAAAGATAGGGAGAAGTTCAATCACATGCTAGAGGATCACAAAAAGTTGTTGTACCAAAATTGCGAAAATAGTCTAAAAAAGCTAGGCAGCACACTGGAATTGCTGTGATGGAAGGTTGAGTGTGCTATACCTGACTTCTCATTTGAAAAGTTGCTAAAAATAATGAAGAATATGCTTCCAAAAGATAACGTATTGCCCGCCAGTACGTACGAAGCAAAGAAGGTTGTCTGTCCTCTAGGTTTAGAGGTTCAGAAGATACATGCATGCCCTAATGACTGCATCCTCTACCGCGGTGAGGAGTATGAGAATTTAGATGCATGCCAGTATGCACTTCACTTCAGTATAAGATTAGACGAGATGACCCTGGTGACGTTGAGGGCGAGCCCCCCCGGAAGAGGGTTCCTGCGAAGGTGATGTGGTATGCTCCTATAATACCACGGTTGAAACACTTATTCAGAAACAAAGAGCACGTCAAGTTGTTACGATGGCATAAAGAGGAACGTAAGTCAGATGGGATGTTGAGACACCCCGCTAATGGGTCGCAATGGAGAAAAATCGATAGAAAGTACTCGGACTTTGCAGATGACGCAAGGAGTTTAAGGTTTGGTCTAAGTACAGATGGCATGAATCCCTTTGGGGAGCAGAGCTCCAGTCACAGCACCTGGCCCGTGACTCTATGCATCTATAACTTTCCTCCTTGGTTGTGCATGAAGCGGAAGTTCATTATGATGCTAGTGTTGATCCAAGGTTCGAAGCAACCCGACAACGACATTGATGTGTACCTAAGGCCATTAGTGGAAGAACTTTTATAGTTGTGGCACGAACCCGGGATACGCATGTGGGATGAGCACAAGCAGGAAGAATTTAACCTCCGAGCATTGCTTTTCATAACAATCAATGATTGGAATGCTCTTAGTAACCTTTCAGGACAGTCAAACAAGGGATACAATGCATGCACACACTGTTTAGATGAGACTGAAAGTATATATTTGGAACATTGTAAGAAGAATGTATACAATGAGCATCGTCGATTTCTTTTGGCCAAGCATCCCTTAAGAAAGAAAGGCAAGCATTTCAACGGTCTGGCATGTCACCAGACGAAGCCTAAGGAGCGTACTGGTGCTGATATATTTGATATGGTCAAAGATTTGGATCAACTGGTAACCTTTGGAAAGGGTCCTGGAGGAAAATCTGTTCCGAAAGACGCTGAAGGACACGCACCCATGTGGAAGAAGAAATCTATATTTTGGGAGCTACCATATTGGAAATTCTTAGAGGTCCGCTCTGCAATCGATGTGATGCATGTGACGAAGAATCTTTGCGTGAACCTGCTAGGCTTCTTGGGCGTGTATGGGAAGACAAAAGATACACCGGAAGCACGAAAGGACCATCAACGTATGAAAGACCCAGATGGCCTGCATCCAGAATGGTTTCAAGGTCATGCCAGCTACGCTCTTACCAAACAAGAGAAGGAA